>CM035117.1:153466373-154859995 GCA_020205555.1 Panax stipuleanatus | reverse complement strand
GGGTCACCCATCCTAGTACTACTCTCGCCCAAGCACGCTTAACTTCGGAGTTCTGATGGGATCCGGTGCATTAGTGCTGGTATGATCGCACCCGTTAGGATTCTCCATTTTTATTCCTATAATTCGACATATGGGTGGGACGTAGCGACATTTGCGTCGTGAATGCGCGTTTATCGAGATATTTTCACTAGAACAAACTAGGGTGGCCAACTGTAAAAATCGCTCGAACCGGGTCGGTACCGAATTTGTCAAATTCGGTACCGATAGCGGTATTCGGTATGGTTTTTTCCGAATAAATATCAAAAGTAATAAATCTACTATTTTATTATTATTTTATTATTATTATTATTTTTTTATTACTATAATCAATATTTTATTATTATTAATTATTTTTTAATAAATAAATAAAAATTGAAAACCGATAATACCCGTACGGTTTGTTAAAACCGAACCATAAAAACTCGGTACCGAAATCGGTATCAAAAAACCGATTATACCGATTTTTTTGTACCAAAATCGGACCGGTTATTTTTGTACCGACCCGACCGGTTCGGACCGTTCCGAAAAAATAGAAAATTATGTCCATCCCTAGTAAACGTTTTATTTAACCGTGTCTCGCAAAAAATATATAAAATTGGCGCAACATCAGGACTTCCCAGGGGTCACTCATTCAAGTACTACTCTCGCCCAAGCACTTGACTTCGGAGTTCTGATGGGATCCGGCATTAGTGCTGGTATGATCGCACCCGTTAAGATTTTCAATTTTTATTCTATATTTTGACATATTGGGGGGAGTAGCGACATTTACGTCGTCTTTGCGCGTTTACCGAGACACGTTCACTAGTACGAACGATTCTTTTATCATGTTTCATAAAAAATATAAAAAAGGGTGCAACACGAGGACTTCCCAGGGGGTCACCCATCCTAGTACTACTCTCGCCCAAGCACGCTTAACTTCGGAGTTCTGATGGGATACGGTGCATTAGTGCTGGTATGATCGCACCCGTTACGGATTCTCCATTTTTATTCCTATAAATCGACATAGGGGTGGGACGTAGCGACATTTGCGTCGTGAATGCGCGTTTATCGAGATATTTCACTAGAAACAACGAGGGGTGGCCAACTGTAAAAATAACCCTAACCGGGCTCGATACCGAAATTTGCCAAATTCTGGTACCGATAGCGGTACCGGTTGGACCGGTAAACAGACCGTCGGTACTAGTTTTTACCGAATAAATATCAAAATTAATAAAACTAGTATTTATTATTATTATTATTATTTTTTCTATTACTATAATCAATATTTTATTATTATTATTAATTATTTTTAATAATTAAATAAAAATTAGAAACCGGTATATACCCGTATGGTTCGTTAAAACCGAACCACAAAAACCCGTACCGAACCGGTATCAAAAAACCGATATAATACGATTTTTTTGTACAGAAACCGGACCGGTTATTTTTGTACCGAACCCAACCGACCGGTTTCGGACCGGTCCGAAAAAATAGAAAATTATGTCCATCCCAAGTACAAACTTTTCTTTCACCGTGTCTCGCAAAAAATATATAAAATTGGCGCAGCACGAGGACTTCCCAGGGGGTCACCATTCTAGTACTACTCTCGCCCAAGCACGCTCGACTTCGGAGTTCTGATGGGATCCGGTGCATTAGTGCTGGTATGATCGCACCCGTTAAAATTTCAATTTTTATTCCTATATTTTGACATATTGGTGGGGCGTAGCGACATTTGCGTCGTGTATGCGCGTTTACCGAGACATGTTCACTAGTACGAACGATTCTTTTATCGTGTTTCGTAAAAAATATATAAAAAGGGTGCAACACGAGGACTTCCCAGGGGGTCACCCATCCTAGTACTACTCTCGCCAAGCACGCTTAACTTCGGAGTTCTGATGGGATCAGGTGCATTAGTGCTGGTATGATCGCACCCGTTAGGATTCTCCATTTTTATTCCTATAATTCGACATATGGGTGGGACGTAGCAACATTTGCGTCGTGAAATGCGCGTTTATCGAGATATTTCACTAGAAGAAACTAGGGGTGGACCACTAGTAAAAATCGGCTCGAACCGGGTCGGTACCGAAATTTGTCAAATTCGGTACCGATAGCGGTACCGGTTGGACCGGTATAACGGACCGTTCGGTACTTGTTTTTTTCAAATAAATATCAAAGTTAATAAATTCTATTATTTTATTATTATTATTATTATTATTATTATATTATTTTTCTATTACTATAATCAATATTTTATTATTATTATTAATTATTTTTAATAATAAATAAAATTTGAAAACCGGTATATACCCGTATGGTTCGTTAAAACCGAACCATAAAAACTCGGTACCGAAAGCGGTATCAAAAAAACGATATATACCGATTTTTTTGTACCGAAAACGTAACGGTTATTTTTGTACCGACCCGACCGGTTCGGACCGTTCTGAAAAAATAGAAAATTATGTCCATCCCTAGTACAAACGTTTTATTTAACCGTGTCTCGCTAAAAAATATATAAAATTGGCGCAACATGAGGACTTCCCAGGGGTCACTCATTCAAGTACTACTCTCGCCCAAGCACGCTTGACTTCGGAGTTCTGATGGGATCCGGTGCATTAGTGCTGGTATGATCGCACCCGTTAAGATTTTCAATTTTTATTCCTATATTTTGACATATTGGTGGGGCGTAGCGACATTTACGTCGTCTTTGCGCGTTTACCGAGACACGTTCACTAGTACGAACGATTCTTTTATCATGTTTCGTAAAAAATATATAAAAAAGGGTGCAACACGAGGACTTCCCAGGGGGTCACCCATCCTAGTACTACTCTCGCCCAAGCACGCTTAACTTCGGAGTTCTGATGGGATCCGGTGCATTAGTGCTGGTATGATCGCACCCGTTAGGATTCTCCATTTTTATTCCTATAAATCGACATATGGGTGGGACGTAGCGACATTTGCGTCGTGAATGCGCGTTTATCGAGATATTTTCACTAGAACAAACTAGGGGTGGCCAACTGGTAAAAATCAACCCGAACCGGGTCGATACCGAAATTTGCCAAATTCTGGTACCGATAGCGGTACCGGTTGGACCGGTATAACAGACCGTTCGGTACTAGTTTTTACCGAATAAATATCAAAAATTAAAAAACTATTATTATTATTATTATTATTATTATTATTTTTTCTATTACTATAATCAATATTTATTATTATTATTAATTATTTTTAATAATTAAATAAAAATTAGAAAACCGGTATATACCCGCATGGTTCGTTAAAACCGAACCACAAAAACCCGGTACCGAAACCGGTATCAAAAAACCGATATATATCGATTTTTTTGTACAGAAACCGGACCGGTTATTTTTGTACCGAACCACACCGACCGGTTCGGACCGGTCCGAAAAAATAAAAATTATGTCCATCCCAAGTACAAACGTTTTCTTTCACCGTGTCTCGCAAAAAATATATAAAATTGGCGCAGCACGAGGACTTCCCTGGGGGTCACTCATTCTAGTACTACTCTCGCCCAAGCACGCTCGACTTCGGAGTTCTGATGGGATCCGGTGCATTAGTGCTGGTATGATCGCACCCGTTAGGATTCTCCATTTTTATTCCCATAATTCGACATATGGGTGGGACGTAGCGACATTTGCGTCGTGAATGCGCGTTTATCGAGATATTTTCACTAGAACAAACTAGGGGTGGCCAACTAGTAAAAATCGACTCGAACCGGGTCGGTACCGATATTTGTCAAATTTCGGTACCGGTTGGACCGGTATAACGGACCGTTCGGTACTGGTTTTTTCCGAATAAATATCAAAAGTGAATAAATTTATTATTTATTATTATTATTATTATATTATTTTTTCTATTACTATAATCAATATTTTATTATTATTATTAATTATTTTTAATAAATAAATAAAAATTGAAAACCGGTATATACCCGTATGGTTCGTTAAAACCGAACCATAAAAACTCGGTACCGAAATCGGTATCAAAAAACCGATATATACCGATTTTTTGTACCGAAATCGGACCGGTTATTTTGTACCGACCCGACCGGTTCGGACCGTTCCGAAAAAATAGAAAATTATGTCCATCCCTAGTACAAACCGTTTTATTTAACCGTGTCTCGCAAAAAATATATAAAATTGGCGCAACATGAGGACTTCCCAGGGGGTCACTCATTCAAGTACTACTCTCGCCCAAGCACGCTTGACTTCGGAGTTCTGATGGGATCCGGTGCATTAGTGCTGGTATGATCGCACCCGTTAAGATTTTCAATTTTTATTCCTATATTTTGACATATTGGTGGGGCGTAGCGACATTTACGTCGTCTTTGCGCGTTTACCGAGACACGTTCACTAGTACGAACGATTCTTTTATCATGTTTCGTAAAAAATATATAAAAAAGGGTGCAACACGAGGACTTCCCAGGGGGTCACCCATCCTAGTACTACTCTCGCCCAAGCACGCTTAACTTCGGAGTTCTGATGGGATCCGGTGCATTAGTGCTGGTATGATCGCACCCGTTAGGATTCTCCATTTTTATTCCTATAAATCGACATATGGGTGGGACGTAGCGACATTTGCGTCGTGAATGCGCGTTTATCGAGATATTTTCACTAGAACAAACTAGGGGTGGGCAACTGGTAAAAATCAACCCGAACCGGGTCGATACCGAAATTTGCCAAATTCCGGTACCGATAGCGGTACCGGTTGGACCGGTATAACAGACCGTTCGGTACTAGTTTTTACCGAATAAATATCAAAAATTAATAAAACTATTATTTATTATTATTATTATTATTATTTTTCTATTACTATAATCAATATTTTATTATTATTATTAATTATTTTTTAATAATTAAATAAAAATTAGAAAACCGGTATATACCCGTATGGTTCGTTAAAACCGAACCACAAAAACCCGGTACCGAAACCGGTATCAAAAAACCGATATATATCGATTTTTTGTACAGAAACCGGACCGGTTATTTTTGTACCGAACCGACACCGACCGGTTCGGACCGGTCCGAAAAAATAGAAAATTATGTCCATCCCAAGTACAAACGTTTTCTTTCACCGTGTCTCGCAAAAAATATATAAAATTGGCGCAGCACGAGGACTTCCCAGGGGGTCACTCATTCTAGTACTACTCTCGCCCAAGCACGCTCGACTTCGGAGTTCTGATGGGATCCGGTGCATTAGTGCTGGTATGATCGCACCCGTTAAAATTTTCAATTTTTATTCCTATATTTTGACATATTGGTGGGGCGTAGCGACATTTGCGTCGTGTATACGCGTTTACCGAGACATGTTCACTAGTACGAACGATTCTTTTATCGTGTTTCGTAAAAAATATATAAAAAGGGTGCAACACGAGGACTTCCCAGGGGGTCACCCATCCTAGTACTACTCTCGCCCAAGCACGCTTAACTTCGGAGTTCTGATGGGATCCGGTGCATTAGTGCTGGTATGATCGCACCCGTTAGGATTCTCCATTTTTATTCCTATAATTCGACATATGGGTGGGACGTAGCGACATTTGCGTCGTGAATGCGCGTTTATCGAGATATTTTCACTAGAACAAACTAGGGGTGGCCAACTAGTAAAAATCGGCTCGAACCGGGTCGGTACCGAAATTTGTCAAATTCGGTACCGATAGCGGTACCGGTTGGACCGGTATAACGGACCGTTCGGTACTGGTTTTTTTCGAATAAATATCAAAAGTGAATAAATTTATTATTTTATTATTATTATTATTAATATTATTTTTTCTATTACTATAATCAATATTTTATTATTATTATTAATTATTTTTAATAAATAAATAAAAATTAGAAAACCGGTATATACGCGTATGGTTCGTTAAAACCGAACCATATTAACTCGGTACCGAAACCGGTATCAAAAAACCGATATATACCGATTTTTTTGTACCGAAATCGGACCGGTTATTTTTGTACCGACCCGACCGGTTCGGACCGTTCCGAAAAAATAGAAAATTATGTCCATCCCTAGTACAAACGTTTTATTTAACCGTGTCTCGCAAAAAATATATAAAATTGGCGCAACATGAGGACTTCCCAGGGGGTCACTCATTCAAGTACTACTCTCGCCCAAGCACGCTTGACTTCGGAGTTCTGATGGGATCCGGTGCATTAGTGCTGGTATGATCGCACCCGTTAAGATTTTCAATTTTTATTCCTATATTTTGACATATTGGTGGGGCGTAGCGACATTTACGTCGTCTTTGCGCGTTTACCGAGACACGTTCACTAGTACGAACGATTCTTTTATCATGTTTCGTAAAAAATATATAAAAAAGGGTGCAACACGAGGACTTCCCAGGGGGTCACCCATCCTAGTACTACTCTCGCCCAAGCACGCTTAACTTCAGGAGTTCTGATGGGATACGGTGCATTAGTGCTGGTATGATCGCACCCGTTAGGATTCTCCATTTTTATTCCTATAAATCGACATATGGGTGGGACGTAGCGACATTTGCGTCGTGAATGCGCGTTTATCGAGATATTTTCACGTAGAACAAACTAGGGGTGGGCCAACTGTAAAAATCAGCCCGAACCGGGTCGATATCGAAATTTGCCAAATTCCGGTACCGATAGCGGTACCGGTTGGACCGGTATAACAGACCGTTCGGTACTAGTTTTTACCGAATAAATATCAAAAATTAATAAAACTATTATTATTATTATTATTATTATTATTTTTCTATTACTATAATCAATATTTTATTATTATTAATTATTTTTTAATAATTAAATAAAAATTAGAAAACCGGTATATACCCGTATGGTTCGTTAAAACCGAACCACAAAAACCCGGTACCGAAACCGGTATCAAAAAACCGATATATATCGATTTTTTTGTACAGAAACCGGACCGGTTATTTTTGTACCGAACCGACACCGACCGGTTCGGACCGGTCCGAAAAAATAGAAAATTATGTCCATCCCAAGTACAAACGTTTTCTTTCACCGTGTCTCGCAAAAAATATATAAAATTGGCGCAGCACGAGGACTTCCCAGGGGGTCACTCATTCTAGTACTACTCTCGCCCAAGCACGCTCGACTTCGGAGTTCTGATGGGATCCGGTGCATTAGTGCTGGTATGATCGCACCCGTTAAAATTTTCAATTTTTATTCCTATATTTTGACATATTGGTGGGGCGTAGCGACATTTGCGTCGTGTATGCGCGTTTACCGAGACATGTTCACTAGTACGAACGATTCTTTTATCGTGTTTCGTAAAAAATATATAAAAAAGGGTGCAACACGAGGACTTCCCAGGGGGTCACCCATCCTAGTACTACTCTCGCCCAAGCACGCTTACTTCGGAGTTCTGATGGGATCCGGTGCATTAGTGCTGGTATGATCGCACCCGTTAGGATTCTCCATTTTTATTCCTATAATTCGACATATGGGTGGGACGTAGCGACATTTGCGTCGTGAATGCGCGTTTATCGAGATATTTTCACTAGAACAAACTAGGGGTGGCCAACTTGTAAAAATCGACTCGAACCGGGTCGGTACCGATAATTTGTCAAATTTCGGTACCGATAGCGGTACCGGTTGGACCGGTATAACGGACCGTTCGGTACTGGTTTTTTCCGAATAAATATCAAAAGTGAATAAATTTATTATTTTATTATTATTATTAATATTATTTTTCTATTACTATAATCAATATTTTATTATTATTATTAATTATTTTTTAATAAATAAATAAAAATTTGAAAACCGATATATACCCGTATGGTTTCGTTAAAACCGAACCATAAAAACTCGGTACCGAAATCGGTATCAAAAAACCGATATATACCGATTTTTTTGTACCGAAAATCGGACCGGTTATTTTTGTACCGACCCGACCGGTTCGGACCGTTCCGAAAAAATAGAAAATTATGTCCATCCCTAGTACAAACGTTTTATTTAACCGTGTCTCGCAAAAAATATATAAAATTGGCGCAACATGAGGACTTCCCAGGGGGTCACTCATTCAAGTACTACTCTCGCCCAAGCACGCTTGACTTCGGAGTTCTGATGGGATCCGGTGCATTAGTGCTGGTATGATCGCACCCGTTAAGATTTTCAATTTTTATTCCTATATTTTGACATATTGGTGGGGCGTAGCGACATTTACGTCGTCTTTGCGCGTTTACCGAGACACGTTCACTAGTACGAACGATTCTTTTATCATGTTTCGTAAAAAATATATAAAAAAGGGTGCAACACGAGGACTTCCCAGGGGGTCACCCATCCTAGTACTACTCTCGCCCAAGCACGCTTAACTTCGGAGTTCTGATGGGATCCGGTGCATTAGTGCTGGTATGATCGCACCCGTTAGGATTCTCCATTTTTATTCCTATAAATCGACATATGGGTGGGACGTAGCGACATTTGCGTCGTGAATGCGCGTTTATCGAGATATTTTCAGCTAGAACAAACTAGGGGTGGCCAACTGGTAAAAATCAACCCGAACCGGGTCGATACCGAAATTTGCCAAATTCTGGTACCGATAGCGGTACCGGTTGGACCGGTATAACAGACCGTTCGGTACTAGTTTTTACCGAATAAATATCAAAAATTAATAAAACTATTATTTATTATTATTATTATTATTTTTTCTATTACTATAATCAATATTTTATTATTATTATTAATTATTTTTTAATAATTAAATAAAAATTAGAAAACCGGTATATACCCGTATGGTTCGTTAAAACCGAACCACAAAAACCCGGTACCGAAACCGGTATCAAAAAACCGATATATATCGATTTTTTTGTACAGAAACCGGACCGGTTATTTTTGTACCGAACCACACCGACCGGTTCGGACCGGTCCGAAAAAATAGAAAATTATGTCCATCCCAAGTACAAACGTTTTCTTTCACCGTGTCTCGCAAAAAATATATAAAATTGGCGCAGCACGAGGACTTCCCAGGGGGTCACTCATTCTAGTACTACTCTCGCCCAAGCACGCTCGACTTCGGAGTTCTGATGGGATCCGGTGCATTAGTGCTGGTATGATCGCACCCGTTAAAATTTTCAATTTTTATTCCTATATTTTGACATATTGGTGGGGCGTAGCGACATTTGCGTCGTGTATGCGCGTTTACCGAGACATGTTCACTAGTACGAACGATTCTTTTATCGTGTTTCGTAAAAAATATATAAAAAAGGGTGCAACACGAGGACTTCCCAGGGGGTCACCCATCCTAGTACTACTCTCGCCCAAGCACGCTTAACTTCGGAGTTCTGATGGGATCCGGTGCATTAGTGCTGGTATGATCGCACCCGTTAGGATTCTCCATTTTTATTCCTATAATTCGACATATGGGTGGGACGTAGCGACATTTGCGTCGTGAATGCGCGTTTATCGAGATATTTTCACTAGAACAAACTAGGGGTGGCCAACTAGTAAAAATCGGCTCGAACCGGGTCGGTACCGAAATTTGTCAAATTCGGTACCGATAGCGGTACCGGTTGGACCGGTATAACGGACCGTTCGGTACTGGTTTTTTCGAATAAATATCAAAAGTTAATAAATTATTATTTATTATTATTATTATTATTATATTATTTTTTCTATTACTATAATCAATATTTTATTATTATTATTAATTATTTTTAATAAATAAATAAAATTAGAAAACCGGTATATACCCGTATGGTTCGTTAAAACCGAACCATAAAAACTCGGTACCGAAACCGGTATCAAAAAACCGATATATACCGATTTTTTTGTACCGAAAATCGGACCGGTTATTTTTGTACCGACCCGACCGGTTCGGACCGTTCCGAAAAAATAGAAAATTATGTCCATCCCTAGTACAAACGTTTTATTTAACCGTGTCTCGCAAAAAATATATAAAATTGGCGCAACATGAGGACTTCCCAGGGGGTCACTCATTCAAGTACTACTCTCGCCCAAGCACGCTTGACTTCGGAGTTCTGATGGGATCCGGTGCATTAGTGCTGGTATGATCGCACCCGTTAAGATTTTCAATTTTTATTCCTATATTTTGACATATTGGTGGGGCGTAGCGACATTTACGTCGTCTTTGCGCGTTTACCGAGACACGTTCACTAGTACGAACGATTCTTTTATCATGTTTCGTAAAAAATATATAAAAAAGGGTGCAACACGAGGACTTCCCAGGGGGTCACCCATCCTAGTACTACTCTCGCCCAAGCACGCTTAACTTCGGAGTTCTGATGGGATCCGGTGCATTAGTGCTGGTATGATCGCACCCGTTAGGATTCTCCATTTTTATTCCTATAAATCGACATATGGGTGGGACGTGGCGACATTTGCGTCGTGAATGCGCGTTTATCGAGATATTTTCAGTAGAACAAACTAGGGGTGGGCAACTGGTAAAAATCGACCCGAACCGGGTCGATATCAAAATTTGCCAAATTCCGGTACCGATAGCGGTACCGGTTGGACCGGTATAACAGACCGTTCGGTACTAGTTTTTACCGAATAAATATCAAAAATTAATAAAACTATTATTATTTATTATTATTATTATTATTTTTCTATTACTATAATCAATATTTTATTATTATTATTTTTTAATAATTAAATAAAAATTAGAAAACCGGTATATACCCGGATGGTTCGTTAAAACCGAACCACAAAAACCCGGTACCGAAACCGGTATCAAAAAACCGATATATATCGATTTTTTTGTACAGAAATCGGACCGGTTATTTTTGTACCGAACCGACACCGACCGGTTCGGACCGGTCCGAAAAAATAGAAAATTATGTCCATCCCAAGTACAAACGTTTTCTTTCACCGTGTCTCGCAAAAAATATATAAAATTGGCGCAGCATGAGGACTTCCCAGGGGGTCACTCATTCTAGTACTACTCTCGCCCAAGCACGCTCGACTTCGGAGTTCTGATGGGATCCGGTGCATTAGTGCTGGTATGATCGCACCCGTTAAAATTTTCAATTTTTATTCCTATATTTTGACATATTGGTGGGGCGTAGCGACATTTGCGTCGTGTATGCGCGTTTACCGAGACATGTTCACTAGTACGAACGATTCTTTTATCGTGTTTCGTAAAAAATATATAAAAAAGGGTGCAACACGAGGACTTCCCAGGGGGTCACCCATCCTAGTACTACTCTCGCCCAAGCACGCATTAACTTCGGAGTTCTGATGGGATCCGGTGCATTAGTGCTGGTATGATCGCACCCGTTAGGATTCTCCATTTTTATTCCTATAATTCGACATATGGGTGGGACGTAGCGACATTTGCGTCGTGAATGCGCGTTTATCGAGATATTTTCACTAGAACAAACTAGGGGTGGCCAACTAGTAAAAATCGGCTCGAACCGGGTCGGTACCGAAATTTGTCAAATTCGGTACCGATAGCGTACCGGTTGGACCGGTATAACGGACCGTTCGGTACTGGTTTTTTTCGAATAAATATCAAAAGTTAATAAATTTATTATTTTATTATTATTATTATTATTAATATTATTTTTTCTATTACTATAATCAATATTTTATTATTATTATTAATTATTTTTTAATAAATAAATAAAAATTAGAAAACCGGTATATACCCGTATGGTTCGTTAAAACCGAACCATAAAAACTCGGTACCGAAACCGGTATCAAAAAAACCGATATATATCAATTTTTTTGTACCGAAACCGGACCGGTTATTTTTGTACCGACCCGACCGGTTCGGACCGTTCCGAAAAAATAGAAAATTATGTCCATCCCTAGTACAAACGTTTTATTTAACCGTGTCTCGCAAAAAATATATAAAATTGGCGCAACATGAGGACTTCCCAGGGGGTCACTCATTCAAGTACTACTCTCGCCCAAGCACGCTTGACTTCGGAGTTCTGATGGGATCCGGTGCATTAGTGCTGGTATGATCGCACCCGTTAGGATTCTCCATTTTTATTCCTATAAATCGACATATGGGTGGGACGTAGCGACATTTGCGTCGTGAATGCGCGTTTATCGAGATATTTTCAGTAGAACAAACTAGGGGTGGCCAACTGGTAAAAATCAGCCCGAACCGGGTCGATACCGAAATTTGCCAAATTCCGGTACCGATAGCGGTACCGGTTGGACCGGTATAACAGACCGTTCGGTACTAGTTTTTACCGAATAAATATCAAAAATTAAAAAAGCTATTATTATTATTATTATTATTATTATTATTTTTCTATTACTATAATCAATATTTTATTATTATTATTAATTATTTTTTAATAATTAAATAAAAATTAGAAAACCGGTATATACCCGGATGGTTCGTTAAAACCGAACCACAAAAACCCGGTACCGAAACCGGTATCAAAAAACCGATATATATCGATTTTTTTGTACAGAAACCGGACCGGTTATTTTTGTACCGAACCGACACCGACCGGTTCGGACCGGTCCGAAAAAATAGAAAATTATGTCCATCCCAAGTACAAACGTTTTCTTTCACCGTGTCTCGCAAAAAATATATAAAATTGGCGCAGCATGAGGACTTCCCAGGGGGTCACTCATTCTAGTACTACTCTCGCCCAAGCACGCTCGACTTCGGAGTTCTGATGGGATCCGGTGCATTAGTGCTGGTATGATCGCACCCGTTAAAATTTTCAATTTTTATTCCTATATTTTGACATATTGGTGGGGCGTAGCGACATTTGCGTCGTGTATGCGCGTTTACCGAGACATGTTCACTAGTACGAACGATTCTTTTATCGTGTTTCGTAAAAAATATATAAAAAAGGGTGCAACACGAGGACTTCCCAGGGGGTCACCCATCCTAGTACTACTCTCGCCCAAGCACGCTTAACTTCGGAGTTCTGATGGGATCCGGTGCATTAGTGCTGGTATGATCGCACCCGTTAGGATTCTCCATTTTTATTCCTATAATTCGACATATGGGTGGGACGTAGCGACATTTGCGTCGTGAATGCGCGTTTATCGAGATATTTTCACTAGAACAAACTAGGGGTGGCCAACTAGTAAAAATCGGCTCGAACCGGGTCGGTACCGAAATTTGTCAAATTCGGTACCGATAGCGGTACCGGTTGGACCGGTATAACGGCCCGTTCGGTACTGGTTTTTTCGAATAAATATCAAAAGTTAATAAATTATTATTTTATTATTATTATTATTATTATTATTTTTTCTATTACTATAATCAATATTTTATTATTATTATTAATTATTTTTTAATAAATAAATAAAAATTAGAAAATCGGTATATACCCGTATGGTTCGTTAAAACCGAACCATAAAAACTCGGTACCGAAACCGGTATCAAAAAATCGATATATACCGATTTTTTTGTACCGAAACCGGACCGGTTATTTTTGTACCGAACCGACCGGTTCGGACCGTTCCGAAAAAATAGAAAATTATGTCCATCCCTAGTACAAACGTTTTATTTAACCGTGTCTCGCAAAAAATATATAAAATTGGCGCAACATGAGGACTTCCCAGGGGGTCACTCATTCTAGTACTACTCTCGCCCAAGCACGCTCGACTTCGGAGTTCTGATGGGATCCGGTGCATTAGTGCTGGTATGATCGCACTCGTTAAAATTTTCAATTTTTATTCCTATATTTTGACATATTGGTGGGGCGTAGCGATATTTTCGTCGTGTATGCGCGTTTACCGAGATATGTTCACTAGTACGAACGATTCTTTTATCGTGTTTCGTAAAAAATATATAAAAAAGGGTGCAACACGAGGACTTCCCAGGGGGTCACCCATCCTAGTACTACTCTCGCCCAAGCACGCATAACTTCGGAGTTCTGATGGGATCCGGTGCATTAGTGCTGGTATGATCGCACCCGTTAGGATTCTCCATTTTTATTCCTATAATTCGACATATGGGTGGGACGTAGCGACATTTGCGTCGTGAATGCGCGTTTATCGAGATATTTTCACTAGAACAAACTAAGGGTGGCCAACTAGTAAAAATCGGCTCGAACCGGGTCGGTACCGAAATTTGTCAAATTCTGGTACCGATAGCGGTATTCGGTACTGGTTTTTTCCGAATAAATATCAAAAGTTAATAAATCTACTATTTTATTATTATTATTATTATTATTATTAATATTATTTTTTTTATTACTATAATCAATACTTTATTATTATTATTAATTATTTTTTAATAAATAAATAAAAATTAGAAAACCGGTATATACCCGTACGGTTCGTTAAAACCGAACCATAAAAACTCGGTACCGAAACCGGTATCAAAAAACCGATATATACCGATTTTTTTGTACCGAAATCGGACCGGTTATTTTTGTACCGACCCGACCGGTTCGGATCGTTCCGAAAAAATAGAAAATTATGTCCATCCCTAGTACAAACGTTTTATTTAACCGTGTCTCGCAAAAAATATATAAAATTGGCGCAACATGAGGACTTCCCAGGGGGTCACTCATTCAAGTACTACTCTCGCCCAAGCAAGCTTGACTTCGTAGTTCTGATGGGATCCGGTGCATTAGTGCTGGTATGATCGCACCCGTTAAGATTTTCAATTTTTATTCCTATATTTTGACATATTGGTGGGGAGTAGCGACATTTACGTCGTCTTTGCGCGTTTACCGAGACACGTTCACTAGTACGAACGATTCTTTTATCATGTTTCGTAAAAAATATATAAAAAAGGGTGCAACACGAGGACTTCCCAGGGGGTCACCCATCCTAGTACTACTCTCGCCCAAGCACGCTTAACTTCGGAGTTCTGATGGGATCCGGTGCATTAGTGCTGGTATGATCGCACCCGTTAGGATTCTCCATTTTTATTCCTATAAATCGACATATGGGTGGGACGTAGCGACATTTGCGTCGTGAATGCGCGTTTATCGAGATATTTTTAGTAGAACAAACCAGGGGTGGACAACTGGTAAAAATCGGCCCGAACCGGGTCGATATCAAAATTTGCCAAATTCCGGTACCGATAGCGGTACCGGTTGGACCGGTATAACAGACCGTTCGGTACTAGTTTTTACCGAATAAATATCAAAAATTAATTAAACTATTATTATTTTATTATTATTATTATTATTTTTTCTATTACTATAACCAATATTTTATTATTATTATTATTATTATTTTTTAATAATTAAATAAAAATTAGAAAACCGGTATATACCCGGATGGTTCTTTAAAACCGAACCACAAAAACCCGGTACCGAAACCGGTATCAAAAAACCGATATATATCGATTTTTTTGTACAGAAACCGGACCGGTTATTTTTGTACCGAACCGACACCGACCGGTTCCGACCGGTCCGAAAAAATAGAAAATTATGTCCATCCCAAGTACAAACGTTTTCTTTCACCGTGTCTCGCAAAAAATATATAAAATTGGCGCAGCATGAGGACTTCCCAGGGGGTCACTCATTCTAGTACTACTCTCGCCCAAGCACGCTCGACTTCGGAGTTCTGATGAGATCCGGTGCATTAGTGCTGGTATTATCGCACCCGTTAAAATTTTCAATTTTTATTCCTATATTTTGACATATTGGTGGGGCGTAGCGACATTTTCGTCGTGTATGCGCGTTTATCGAGATATGTTCACTAGTACGAACGATTCTTTTATCGTGTTTCGTAAAAAATATATAAAAAAGGGTGCAACACGAGGACTACCCAGGGGGTCACCCATCCTAGTACTACTCTCGCCCAAGCACGCATAACTTCGGAGTTCTGATGGGAACCGGTGCATTAGTGCTGGTATGATCGCACCCGTTAGGATTCTCCATTTTTATTCCTATAATTCGACATATGGGTGGGACGTAGCGACATTTGCGTCGTGAATGCGCGTTTATCGAGATATTTTCACTAGAACAAACTAGGGGTGGCCAACTACTAAAAAACGGCTCGAACCGGGTCGGTACCGAAATTTATCAAATTCTGGTACCGATAGCGGTACCGGTTGGACCGGTATAACGGACCGTTCGGTACTGGTTTTTTCTAAATAAATATCAAAAGTTAATAAATCTATTATTTTATTATTATTATTATTATTATTATTATTTTTTCTATTACTATAATCAATATTTTATTATTATTATTAATTATTTTTTATTAAATAAATTAAAATTAGAAAATCGGTATATACCCGTATGGTTCGTTAAAACCGAACCATAGAAACTCGGTACCGAAACCGGTATCAAAAAATCGATATATACCGATTTTTTTGTACCGAAATCGGACCGGTTATTTTTGTACCGACCCGACCGGTTCGGACCATTCCGAAAAAATAGAAAATTATGTCCATCCCTAGTACAAACGTTTTATTTAACCGTGTCTCACAAAAAATATATAAAATTGGCGCAACATGAGGACTTCCCCGGGGGTCACTCATTCAAGTACTACTCTCGCCCAAGCACGCTTGACTTCGGAGTTCTGATGGGATCCGGTGCATTAGTGCTGGTATGATCGCACCCGTTAAGATTTTCAATTTTTATTCCTATATTTTGACATATTGGTGGGGAGTAGCGACATTTACGTCGTCTTTCCGCGTTTACCGAGACACGTTCACTAGTACGAACGATTCTTTTATCATGTTTCGTAAAAAATATATAAAAAAGGGTGCAACACGAGGACTTCCAGGGGGTCACCCATCCTAGTACTACTCTCGCCCAAGCACGCTTAACTTCGGAGTTCTGATGGGATCCGGTGCATTAGTGCTGGTATGATCGCACCCGTTAGGATTCTCCATTTTTATTCCTATAAATCGACATATGGGTGGGACGTAGCGACATTTGCGTCGTGAATGCGCGTTTATCGAGATATTTTCAGTAGAACAAACTAGGGGTGGCAACTGATAAAAATCGGCCCGAACCGGGTCGATATCAAAATTTGCCAAATTCCGGTACCGATAACGGTACCGGTTGGACCGGTATAACAGACCGTTCGGTACTAGTTTTTACCGAATAAATATCAAAAATTAATAAAACTATTATTATTTTCTTATTATTATTATTATTTTTTTCCATTACTATAATCAATATTTTATTATTATTATTTTTTAATAATTAAATAAAAATTAGAAAACCGGTATATACCCGGATGGTTCGTTAAAACCGAACCACAAAAACCCGGTACCGAAACCGGTATCAAAAAACCGATATATATCGATTTTTTTGTACAGAAATTGGACCGGTTATTTTTGTAACGAAGCGACACCGACCGGTTCGGACCGGTCCGAAAAAATAGAAAATTGTGTCCATCCCAAGTACAAACATTTTCTTTCACCGTGTCTCGCAAAAAATATATAAAATTGGCGCAACATGAGGACTTCCCAGGGGGTCACTCATTCTAGTACTACTCTCGCCCAAGCACGCTCGACTTCGGAGTTCTGATGGGATCCGGTGCATTAGTGCTGGTATGATCGCACCCGTTAAAATTTTCAATTTTTATTCCTATATTTTGACATATTGGTGGGGCGTAGCGACATTTTCGTCGTGTATGCGCGTTTACCGAGACATGTTCACTAGTACGAACGATTCTTTTATCGTGTTTCGTAAAAAATATATAAAAAAGGGTGCAACACGAGGACTTCCCAGGGGGTCACCCATCCTAGTACTACTCTCGCCCAAGCACGCATAACTTCGGAGTTCTGATGGGATCCGGTGCATTAGTGCTGGTATGATCGCACCCGTTAGGATTCTCCATTTTTATTCCTATAATTCGACATATGGGTGGGACGTAGCGACATTTGCGTCGTGAATGCGCGTTTATCGAGATATTTTCAATAGAACAAACTAGGGTGGGCAACTGGTAAAAATCGGCTCGAACCGGGTCGGTACCGAAATTTGTCAAATTCTGGTACCGATAGCGGTACCGGTTGGACCGGTATAACGGACCGTTCGGTACTGGTTTTTTCCGAATAAATATCAAAAGTTAATAAATCTATTATTTTATTATTATTATTATTATTATTATTAATATTATTTTTCTATTACTATAATCAATATTTTATTATTATTATTAATTATTTTTTAATAAATAAATAAAAATTAGAAAACCGGTATATACCCGTACGGTTCGTTAAAACCGAACCATAAAAACTCGGTACCGAAACCGGTATCAAAAAACCGATATATACCGATTTTTTTGTACCGAAATCGGACCGGTTATTTTTGTACCGACCCGACCGGTTCGGATCGTTCCGAAAAAATAGAAAATTATGTCCATCCCTAGTACAAACGTTTTATTTAACCGTGTCTCGCAAAAAATATATAAAATTGGCGCAACATGAGGACTTCCCAGGGGGTCACTCGTTCAAGTACTACTCTCGCCCAAGCAAACTTGACTTCGTAGTTCTGATGGGATCCGGTGCATTAGTGCTGGTATGATCGCACCCGTTAAGATTTTCAATTTTTATTCCTATATTTTGACATATTGGTGGGGAGTAGCGACATTTACGTCGTCTTTGCGCGTTTACCGAGACACGTTCACTAGTACGAACGATTCTTTTATCATGTTTCATAAAAAATATATAAAAAAGGGTGCAGCACGAGGATTTCCCAGGGGGTCACCCATCCTAGTACTACTCTCGCCCAAGCACGCTTAACTTCGGAGTTCTGATGGGATCCGGTGCATTAGTGCTGGTATGATCGCACCCGTTAGGATTCTCCATTTTTATTCCTATAAATCGACATATGGGTGGGACGTAGCGACATTTGCGTCGTGAATGCGCGTTTATCGAGATATTTTAGTAGAACAAACCAGGGGTGGACAACTGGTAAAAATCGGCCCGAACCGGGTCGATATCAAAATTTGCCAAATTCCGGTACCGATAGCGGTACCGGTTGGACCGGTATAACAGACCGTTCGGTACTAGTTTTTACCGAATAAATATCAAAAATTAATTAAACTATTATTATTTTATTATTATTATTATTATTTTTTCTATTACTATAACCAATATTTTATTATTATTATTTTTTAATAATTAAATAAAAATTAGAAAACCGGTATATACCCGGATGGTTCTTTAAAACCGAACCACAAAAACCCGGTACCGAAACCGGTATCAAAAAACCGATATATATCGATTTTTTTGTACAGAAACCGGACCGGTTATTTTTGTACCGAACCGACACCGACCGGTTCCGACCGGTCCGAAAAAATAGAAAATTATGTCCATCCCAAGTACAAACGTTTTCTTTCACCGTGTCTCGCAAAAAATATATAAAATTGGCGCAGCATGAGGACTTCCCAGGGGGTCACTCATTCTAGTACTACTCTCGCCCAAGCACGCTCGACTTCGGAGTTCTGATGAGATCCGGTGCATTAGTGCTGGTATTATCGCACCCGTTAAAATTTTCAATTTTTATTCCTATATTTTGACATATTGGTGGGGCGTAGCGACATTTTCGTCGTGTATGCGCGTTTATCGAGATATGTTCACTAGTACGAACGATTCTTTTATCGTGTTTCGTAAAAAATATATAAAAAAGGGTGCAACACGAGGACTACCCAGGGGGTCACCCATCCTAGTACTACTCTCGCCCAAGCACGCATAACTTCGGAGTTCTGATGGGAACCGGTGCATTAGTGCTGGTATGATCGCACCCGTTAGGATTCTCCATTTTTATTCCTATAATTCGACATATGGGTGGGACGTAGCGACATTTGCGTCGTGAATGCGCGTTTATCGAGATATTTTCACTAGAACAAACTAGGGGTGGCCAACTACTAAAAAACGGCTCGAACCGGGTCGGTACCGAAATTTATCAAATTCTGGTACCGATAGCGGTACCGGTTGGACCGGTATAACGGACCGTTCGGTACTGGTTTTTTCTAAATAAATATCAAAAGTTAATAAATCTATTATTTATTATTATTATTATTATTATTATTATTTTTTCTATTACTATAATCAATATTTTATTATTATTATTAATTATTTTTATTAAATAAATTAAAATTAGAAAATCGGTATATACCCGTATGGTTCGTTAAAACCGAACCATAGAAACTCGGTACCGAAACCGGTATCAAAAAATCGATATATACCGATTTTTTTGTACCGAAATCGGACCGGTTATTTTTGTACCGACCCGACCGGTTCGGACCATTCCGAAAAAATAGAAAATTATGTCCATCCCTAGTACAAACGTTTTATTTAACCGTGTCTCACAAAAAATATATAAAATTGGCGCAACATGAGGACTTCCCAGGGGGTCACTCTTCAAGTACTACTCTCGCCCAAGCAAGCTTGACTTCGTAGTTCTGATGGGATCCGGTGCATTAGTGCTGGTATGATCGCACCCGTTACGTTTCTCCATTTTTA
Organism: Panax stipuleanatus; assembly: GCA_020205555.1. Lineage (NCBI taxonomy): Eukaryota > Viridiplantae > Streptophyta > Magnoliopsida > Apiales > Araliaceae > Panax > Panax stipuleanatus. Next base: position 154,839,646 of record CM035117.1, on the reverse strand, counting down.
TTCCTATAAATCGACATATGGGTGGGACGTAGCGACATTTGCGTCGTGAATGCGCGTTTATCGAGATATTTTCAGTAGAACAAACTAGGGGTGTGCAACTGATAAAAATCGGCCCGAACCGGGTCGATATCAAAATTTGCCAAATTCCGGTACCGATAACGGTACCGGTTGGACCGGTATAACAGACCGTTCGGTACTAGTTTTTACCGAATAAATATCAAAAATTAATAAAACTATTATTATTTTCTTATTATTATTATTATTTTTTCCATTACTATAATCAATATTTTATTATTATTATTTTTTAATAATTAAATAAAAATTAGAAAACCGGTATATACCCGGATGGTTCGTTAAAACCGAACCACAAAAACCCGGTACCGAAACCGGTATCAAAAAACCGATATATATCGATTTTTTTGTACAGAAATTGGACCGGTTATTTTTGTAACGAAGCGACACCGACCGGTTCGGACCGGTCCGAAAAAATAGAAAATTGTGTCCATCCCAAGTACAAACATTTTCTTTCACCGTGTCTCGCAAAAAATATATAAAATTGGCGCAACATGAGGACTTCCCAGGGGGTCACTCATTCTAGTACTACTCTCGCCCAAGCACGCTCGACTTCGGAGTTCTGATGGGATCCGGTGCATTAGTGCTGGTATGATCGCACTCGTTAAAATTTTCAATTTTTATTCCTATATTTTGACATATTGGTGGGGCGTAGCGATATTTTCGTCGTGTATGCGCGTTTACCGAGATATGTTCACTAGTACGAACGATTCTTTTATCGTGTTTCGTAAAAAATATATAAAAAAGGGTGCAACACGAGGACTTCCCAGGGGGTCACCCATCCTAGTACTACTCTCGCCCAAGCACGCATAACTTCGGAGTTCTGATGGGATCCGGTGCATTAGTGCTGGTATGATCGCACCCGTTAGGATTCTCCATTTTTATTCCTATAATTCGACATATGGGTGGGACGTAGCGACATTTGCGTCGTGAATGCGCGTTTATCGAGATATTTTCACTAGAACAAACTAGGGGTGGCCAACTAGTAAAAATCGGCTCGAACCGGGTCGGTACCGAAATTTGTCAAATTCTGGTACCGATAGCGGTACCGGTTGGACCGGTATAACGGACCGTTCGGTACTGGTTTTTTCCGAATAAATATCAAAAGTTAATAAATCTATTATTTTATTATTATTATTATTATTATTAATATTATTTTTTCTATTACTATAATCAATATTTTATTATTATTATTAATTATTTTTTAATAAATAAATAAAAATTAGAAAACCGGTATATACCCGTATGGTTCGTTAAAACCGAACCATAAAAACTCGGTACCGAAACCGGTATCAAAAAACCGATATATACCGATTTTTTTGTACCGAAATCGGACCGGTTATTTTTGTACCGACCCGACCGGTTCGGATCGTTCCGAAAAAATAGAAAATTATGTCCATCCCTAGTACAAACGTTTTATTTAACCGTGTCTCGCAAAAAATATATAAAATTGGCGCAACATGAGGACTTCCCAGGGGGTCACTCGTTCAAGTACTACTCTCGCCCAAGCAAACTTGACTTCGTAGTTCTGATGGGATCCGGTGCATTAGTGCTGGTATGATCGCACCCGTTAGGATTCTCCATTTTTATTCCTATAAATCGACATATGGGTGGGACGTAGCGACATTTGCGTCGTGAATGCGCGTTTATCGAGATATTTTTAGTAGAACAAACCAGGGGTGGACAACTGGTAAAAATCGGCCCGAACCGGGTCGATATCAAAATTTGCCAAATTCCGGTACCGATAGCGGTACCGGTTGGACCGGTATAACAGACCGTTCGGTACTAGTTTTTACCGAATAAATATCAAAAATTAATTAAACTATTATTATTTTATTATTATTATTATTATTTTTTCTATTACTATAACCAATATTTTATTATTATTATTTATTATTATTTTTTAATAATTAAATAAAAATTAGAAAACCGGTATATACCCGGATGGTTCTTTAAAACCGAACCACAAAAACCCGGTACCGAAACCGGTATCAAAAAACCGATATATATCGATTTTTTTGTACAGAAACCGGACCGGTTATTTTTGTACCGAACCGACACCGACCGGTTCCGACCGGTCCGAAAAAATAGAAAATTATGTCCATCCCAAGTACAAACGTTTTCTTTCACCGTGTCTCGCAAAAAATATATAAAATTGGCGCAGCATGAGGACTTCCCAGGGGGTCACTCATTCTAGTACTACTCTCGCCCAAGCACGCTCGACTTCGGAGTTCTGATGAGATCCGGTGCATTAGTGCTGGTATGATCGCACCCGTTAAAATTTTCAATTTTTATTCCTATATTTTGACATATTGGTGGGGCGTAGCGACATTTTCGTCGTGTATGCGCGTTTACCGAGATATGTTCACTAGTACGAACGATTCTTTTATCGTGTTTCGTAAAAAATATATAAAAAAGGGTGCAACACGAGGACTTACCCAGGGGGTCACCCATCCTAGTACTACTCTCGCCCAAGCACGCATTAACTTCGGAGTTCTGATGGGATCCGGTGCATTAGTGCTGGTATGATCGCACCCGTTAGGATTCTCCATTTTTATTCCTATAATTCGACATATGGGTGGGACGTAGCGACATTTGCGTCGTGAATGCGCGTTTATCGAGATATTTTCACTAGAACAAACTAGGGGTGGCCAACTACTAAAAAACGGCTCGAACCGGGTCGGTACCGAAATTTATCAAATTCTGGTACCGATAGCGGTACCGGTTGGACCGGTATAACGGACCGTTCGGTACTGGTTTTTTCTAAATAAATATCAAAAGTTAATAAATCTATTATTTTATTATTATTATTATTATTATTATTTTTTCTATTACTATAATCAATATTTTATTATTATTATTAATTATTTTTTATTAAATAAATTAAAATTAGAAAATCGGTATATACCCGTATGGTTCGTTAAAACCGAACCATAGAAACTCGGTACCGAAACCGGTATCAAAAAATCGATATATACCGATTTTTTTGTACCGAAATCGGACCGGTTATTTTTGTACCGACCCGACCGGTTCGGACCATTCCGAAAAAATAGAAAATTATGTCCATCCCTAGTACAAACGTTTTATTTAACCGTGTCTCACAAAAAATATATAAAATTGGCGCAACATGAGGACTTCCCAGGGGGTCACTCATTCAAGTACTACTCTCGCCCAAGCAAGCTTGACTGCGTAGTTCTGATGGGATCCGGTGCATTAGTGCTGGTATGATCGCACCCGTTAAGATTTTCAATTTTTATTCCTATATTTTGACATATTGGTGGGGAGTAGCGACATTTACGTCGTCTTTGCGCGTTTACCGAGACACGTTCACTAGTAGGAACGATTCTTTTATCATGTTTCGTAAAAAATATATAAAAAAGGGTGCAACACGAGGACTTCCAGGGGGTAACCCATCCTAGTACTACTCTCGCCCAAGCACGCTTAACTTCGGAGTTCTGATGGGATCCGGTGCATTAGTGCTGGTATGATCGCACCCGTTAGGATTCTCCATTTTTATTCCTATAAATCGACATATGGGTGGGACGTAGCGACATTTGCGTCGTGAATGCGCGTTTATCGAGATATTTTCAGTAGAACAAACTAGGGGTGGCAACTGATAAAAATCGGCCCGAACCGGGTCGATATCAAAATTTGCCAAATTCCGGTACCGATAACGGTACCGGTTGGACCGGTATAACAGACCGTTCGGTACTAGTTTTTACCGAATAAATATCAAAAATTAATAAAACTATTATTATTTTCTTATTATTATTATTTTTTTTTTCCATTACTATAATCAATATTTTATTATTATTATTTTTTAATAATTAAATAAAAATTAGAAAACCGGTATATACCCGGATGGTTCGTTAAAACCGAACCACAAAAACCCGGTACCGAAACCGGTATCAAAAAACCGATATATATCGATTTTTTTGTACAGAAATTGGACCGGTTATTTTTGTAACGAAGCGACACCGACCGGTTCGGACCGGTCCGAAAAAATAGAAAATTGTGTCCATCCCAAGTACAAACATTTTCTTTCACCGTGTCTCGCAAAAAATATATAAAATTGGCGCAACATGAGGACTTCCCAGGGGGTCACTCATTCTAGTACTACTCTCGCCCAAGCACGCTCGACTTCGGAGTTCTGATGGGATCCGGTGCATTAGTGCTGGTATGATCGCACCTCGTTAAAATTTTCAATTTTTATTCCTATATTTTGACATATTGGTGGGGCGTAGCGACATTTTCGTCGTGTATGCGCGTTTACCGAGACATGTTCACTAGTACGAACGATTCTTTTATCGTGTTTCGTAAAAAATATATAAAAAAGGGTGCAACACGAGGACTTCCCAGGGGGTCACCCATCCTAGTACTACTCTCGCCCAAGCACGCATAACTTCGGAGTTCTGATGGGATCCGGTGCATTAGTGCTGGTATGATCGCACCCGTTAGGATTCTCCATTTTTATTCCTATAATTCGACATATGGGTGGGACGTAGCGACATTTGCGTCGTGAATGCGCGTTTATCGAGATATTTTCACTAGAACAAACTAGGGGTGGCCAACTAGTAAAAATCGGCTCGAACCGGGTCGGTACCGAAATTTGTCAAATTCTGGTACCGATAGCGGTACCGGTTGGACCGGTATAACGGACCGTTCGGTTTTTTCCGAATAAATATCAAAAGTTAATAAATCTACTATTTTATTATTATTATTATTATTATTAATATTATTTTTTCTATTACTATAATCAATACTTTATTATTATTATTAATTATTTTTTAATAAATAAATAAAAATTAGAAAACCGGTATATACCCGTACTGGTTCGTTAAAACCGAACCATAAAAACTCGGTACCGAAACCGGTATCAAAAAACCGATATATACCGATTTTTTTGTACCGAAACCGGACCGGTTATTTTTGTACCGACCCGACCGGTTCGGACCGTTCCGAAAAAATAGAAAATTATGTCCATCCCTAGTACAAACGTTTTATTTAACCGTGTCTCGCAAAAAATATATAAAATTGGCGCAACATGAGGACTTCCCAGGGGGTCACTCGTTCAAGTACTACTCTCGCCCAAGCAAGCTTGACTTCGTAGTTCTGATGGGATCCGGTGCATTAGTGCTGGTATGATCGCACCCGTTAAGATTTTCAATTTTTATTCCTATATTTTGACATATTGGTGGGGAGTAGCAACATTTACGTCGTCTTTGCGCGTTTACCGAGACACGTTCACTAGTACGAACGATTCTTTTATCATGTTTCATAAAAAATATATAAAAAAGGGTGCAGCACGAGGATTTCCCAGGGGGTCACCCATCCTAGTACTACTCTCGCCCAAGCACGCTTAACTTCGGAGTTCTGATGGGATCCGGTGCATTAGTGCTGGTATGATCGCACCCGTTAGGATTCTCCATTTTTATTCCTATAAATCGACATATGGGTGGGACGTAGCGACATTTGCGTCGTGAATGCGCGTTTATCGAGATATTTTTAGTAGAACAAACCAGGGGTGGACAACTGGTAAAAATCGGCCCGAACCGGGTCGATATCAAAATTTGCCAAATTCCGGTACCGATAGCGGTACCGGTTGGACCGGTATAACAGACCGTTCGGTACTAGTTTTTACCGAATAAATATCAAAAATTAATTAAACTATTATTATTTTATTATTATTATTATTATTTTTCTATTACTATAATCAATATTTTATTATTATTATTATTATTTTTTAATAATTAAATAAAAATTAGAAAACCGGTATATACCCGGATGGTTCTTTAAAACCGAACCACAAAAACCCGGTACCGAAACCGGTATCAAAAAACCGATATATATCGATTTTTTTGTACAGAAACCGGACCGGTTATTTTTGTACCGAACCGACACCGACCGGTTCCGACCGGTCCGAAAAAATAGAAAATTATGTCCATCCCAAGTACAAACGTTTTCTTTCACCGTGTCTCGCAAAAAATATATAAAATTGGCGCAGCATGAGGACTTCCCAGGGGGTCACTCATTCTAGTACTACTCTCGCCCAAGCACGCTCGACTTCGGAGTTCTGATGGGATCCGGTGCATTAGTGCTGGTATGATCGCACCCGTTAAAATTTTCAATTTTTATTCCTATATTTTGACATATTGGTGGGGCTTAGCGACATTTTCGTCGTGTATGCGCGTTTATCGAGACATGTTCACTAGTACGAACGATTCTTGTATCGTGTTTCGTAAAAAATATATAAAAAAAGGTGCAACACGAGGACTTCCCAGGGGGTCACCCATCCTAGTACTACTCTCGCCCAAGCACGCATAACTTCGGAGTTCTGATGGAATCCGGTGCATTAGTGCTGGTATGATCGCACCCGTTAGGATTCTCCATTTTTATTCCTATAATTCGACATATGGGTGGGACGTAGCGACATTTGCGTCGTGAATGCGCGTTTATCGAGATATTTTCACTAGAACAAACTAGGGGTGGCCAACTAGTAAAAATCGGCTCGAACCGGGTCGGTACCGAAATTTATCAAATTCTGGTACCGATAGCGGTACCGGTTGGACCGGTATAACGGACCGTTCGGTACTGGTTTTTTCTAATAAATATCAAAAGTTAATAAATCTATTATTTTATTATTATTATTATTATTATTATTATTTTTTCTATTACTATAATCAATATTTTATTATTATTATTAATTATTTTTTAATAAATAAATAAAAATTAGAAAACCGGTATATACCCGTATGGTTCGTTAAAACCGAACCATAGAAACTCGGTACCGAAACCGGTATCAAAAAATCGATATATACCGATTTTTTTGTACCGAAATCGGACCGGTTACTTTTGTACCGACCCGACCGGTTCGGACCGTTCCGAAAAAATAGAAAATTATGTCCATCCCTAGTACAAACGTTTTATTTAACCGTGTCTCGCAAAAAATATATAAAATTGGCGCAACATGAGGACTTCCCAGGGGGTCACTCTTTCAAGTACTACTCTCGCCCAAGCAAGCTTGACTTCGTAGTTCTGATGGGATCCGGTGCATTAGTGCTGGTATGATCGCACCCGTTAAGATTTTCAATTTTTATTCCTATATTTTGACATATTGGTGGGGAGTAGCGACATTTACGTCGTCTTTGCGCGTTTACCGAGACACGTTCACTAGTACGAACGATTCTTTTATCATGTTTCGTAAAAAATATATAAAAAAGGGTGCAACACGAGGACTTTCCAGGGGGTCACCCATCCTAGTACTACTCTCGCCCAAGCACGCTTAACTTCGGAGTTCTGATGGGATCCGGTGCATTAGTGCTGGTATGATCGCACCCGTTACGTTTCTCCATTTTTATTCCTATAAATCGACATATGGGTGGGACGTAGCGACATTTGCGTCGTGAATGCGCGTTTATCGAGATATTTTCAGTAGAACAAACTAGGGGTGGGCAACTGGTAAAAATCGGCCCGAACCGGGTCGATATCAAAATTTGCCAAATTCCGGTACCGATAGCGGTACCGGTTGGACCGGTATAACAGACCGTTCGGTACTAGTTTTTACCGAATAAATATCAAAAATTAATAAAACTATTATTATTTTTTTATTATTATTATTATTTTTTCTATTACTATAATCAATATTTTATTATTATTATTTTTTAATAATTAAATAAAAATTAGAAAACCGGTATATACCCGGATGGTTCGTTAAAACCGAACCACAAAAACCCGGTACCGAAACCGGTATCAAAAAACCGATATATATCGATTTTTTTGTACAGAAACTGGACCGGTTATTTTTGTACCGAACCGACCGGTTCGGACCGGTCCGAAAAAATAGAAAATTATGTCCATCCCAAGTACAAACATTTTCTTTCACCGTGTCTCGCAAAAAATATATAAAATTGGCGCAACATGAGGACTTCCCAGGGGGTCACTCATTCTAGTACTACTCTCGCCCAAGCACGCTCGACTTCGGAGTTCTGATGGGATCCGGTGCATTAGTGCTGGTATGATCGCACCTCGTTAAAATTTTCAATTTTTATTCCTATATTTTGACATATTGGTGGGGCGTAGCGATATTTTCGTCGTGTATGCGCGTTTACCGAGATATGTTCACTAGTACGAACGATTCTTTTATCGTGTTTCGTAAAAAATATATAAAAAAGGGTGCAACACGAGGACTTCCCAGGGGGTCACCCATCCTAGTACTACTCTCGCCCAAGCACGCATAACTTCGGAGTTCTGATGGGATCCGGTGCATTAGTGCTGGTATGATCGCACCCGTTAGGATTCTCCATTTTTATTCCTATAATTCGACATATGGGTGGGACGTAGCGACATTTGCGTCGTGAATGCGCGTTTATCGAGATATTTTCACTAGAACAAACTAGGGGTGGCCAACTAGTAAAAATCGGCTCGAACCGGGTCGGTACCGAAATTTGTCAAATTCTGGTACCGATAGCGGTACCGGTTGGACCGGTATAACGGACCGTTCGGTACTGGTTTTTTCCGAATAAATATCAAAAGTTAATAAATCTATTATTTATTATTATTATTATTATTAATATTATTTTTTCTATTACTATAATCAATATTTTATTATTATTATTAATTATTTTTTAATAAATAAATAAAAATTAGAAAACCGGTATATACCCGTATGGTTCGTTAAAACCGAACCATAAAAACTCGGTACCGAAACCGGTATCAAAAAACCGATATATACCGATTTTTTTGTACCGAAACCGGACCGGTTATTTTTGTACCGACCCGACCGGTTCGGACCGTTCCGAAAAAATAGAAAATTATGTCCATCCCTAGTACAAACGTTTTATTTAACCGTGTCTCGCAAAAAATATATAAAATTGGCGCAACATGAGGACTTCCCAGGGGGTCACTCATTCAAGTACTACTCTCGCCCAAGCAAGCTTGACTTCGTAGTTCTGATGGGATCCGGTGCATTAGTGCTGGTATGATCGCACCCGTTAAGATTTTCAATTTTTATTCCTATATTTTGACATATTGGTGGGGAGTAGCGACATTTACGTCGTCTTTGCGCGTTTACCGAGACACGTTCACTAGTACGAACGATTCTTTTATCATGTTTCGTAAAAAATATATAAAAAAGGGTGCAACACGAGGACTTCCCAGGGGGTCACCCATCCTAGTACTACTCTCGCCCAAGCACGCTTAACTTCGGAGTTCTGATGGGATCCGGTGCATTAGTGCTGGTATGATCGCACCCGTTAGGATTCTCCATTTTTATTCCTATAAATCGACATATGGGTGGGACGTAGCGACATTTGCGTCGTGAATGCGCGTTTATCGAGATATTTTAGTAGAACAAACCAGGGGTGGACAACTGGTAAAAATCGGCCCGAACCGGGTCGATATCAAAATTTGCCAAATTCCGGTACCGATAGCGGTACCGGTTGGACCGGTATAACAGACCGTTCGGTACTAGTTTTTACCGAATAAATATCAAAAATTAATTAAACTATTATTATTTTATTATTATTATTATTATTTTTTCTATTACTATAATCAATATTTTATTATTATTATTATTATTATTTTTAATAATTAAATAAAAATTAGAAAACCGGTATATACCCGGATGGTTCGTTAAAACCGAACCACAAAAACCCGGTACCGAAACCGGTATCAAAAAACCGATATATATCGATTTTTTTGTACAGAAACCGGACCGGTTATTTTTGTACCGAACCGACACCGACCGGTTCCGACCGGTCCGAAAAAATAGAAAATTATGTCCATCCCAAGTACAAACGTTTTCTTTCACCGTGTCTCGCAAAAAATATATAAAATTGGCGCAGCATGAGGACTTCCCAGGGGGTCACTCATTCTAGTACTACTCTCGCCCAAGCACGCTCGACTTCGGAGTTCTGATGAGATCCGGTGCATTAGTGCTGGTATGATCGCACCCGTTAAAATTTTCAATTTTTATTCCTATATTTTGACATATTGGTGGGGCGTAGCGACATTTTCGTCGTGTATGCGCGTTTACCGAGATATGTTCACTAGTACGAACGATTCTTTTATCGTGTTTCGTAAAAAATATATAAAAAAGGGTGCAACACGAGGACTTACCCAGGGGGTCACCCATCCTAGTACTACTCTCGCCCAAGCACGCATAACTTCGGAGTTCTGATGGGAATCCGGTGCATTAGTGCTGGTATGATCGCACCCGTTAGGATTCTCCATTTTTATTCCTATAATTCGACATATGGGTGGGACGTAGCGACATTTGCGTCGTGAATGCGCGTTTATCGAGATATTTTCACTAGAACAAACTAGGGGTGGCCAACTACTAAAAAACGGCTCGAACCGGGTCGGTACCGAAATTTATCAAATTCTGGTACCGATAGCGGTACCGGTTGGACCGGTATAACGGACCGTTCGGTACTGGTTTTTTCTAAATAAATATCAAAAGTTAATAAATCTATTATTTTATTATTATTATTATTATTATTATTATTTTTTCTATTACTATAATCAATATTTTATTATTATTATTAATTATTTTTATTAAATAAATTAAAATTAGAAAATCGGTATATACCCGTATGGTTCGTTAAAACCGAACCATAGAAACTCGGTACCGAAACCGGTATCAAAAAATCGATATATACCGATTTTTTTGTACCGAAATCGGACCGGTTATTTTTGTACCGACCCGACCGGTTCGGACCATTCCGAAAAAATAGAAAATTATGTCCATCCCTAGTACAAACGTTTTATTTAACCGTGTCTCACAAAAAATATATAAAATTGGCGCAACATGAGGACTTCCCAGGGGGTCACTCATTCAAGTACTACTCTCGCCCAAGCAAGCTTGACTTCGTAGTTCTGATGGGATCCGGTGCATTAGTGCTGGTATGATCGCACCCGTTAAGATTTTCAATTTTTATTCCTATATTTTGACATATTGGTGGGGAGTAGCGACATTTACGTCGTCTTTGCGCGTTTACCGAGACACGTTCACTAGTACGAACGATTCTTTTATCATGTTTCGTAAAAAATATATAAAAAAGGGTGCAACACGAGGACTTCCCAGGGGGTCACCCATCCTAGTACTACTCTCGCCCAAGCACGCTTAACTTCGGAGTTCTGATGGGATCCGGTGCATTAGTGCTGGTATGATCGCACCCGTTAGGATTCTCCATTTTTATTCCTATAAATCGACATATGGGTGGGACGTAGCGACATTTGCGTCGTGAATGCGCGTTTATCGAGATATTTTCAGTAGAACAAACTAGGGGTGTGCAACTGGTAAAAATCGGCCCGAACCGGGTCGATATCAAAATTTGCCAAATTCCGGTACCGATAGCGGTACCGGTTGGACCGGTATAACAGACCGTTCGGTACTAGTTTTTACCGAATAAATATCAAAAATTAATAAAACTATTATTATTTTCTTATTATTATTATTATTTTTTCCATTACTATAATCAATATTTTATTATTATTATTATTTTTTAATAATTAAATAAAAATTAGAAAACCGGTATATACCCGGATGGTTCGTTAAAACCGAACCACAAAAACCCGGTACCGAAACCGGTATCAAAAAACCGATATATATCGATTTTTTTGTACAGAAACTGGACCGGTTATTTTTGTACCGAAAAAATAGAAAATTATGTCCATCCCAAGTACAAACATTTTCTTTCACCGTGTCTCGCAAAAAATATATAAAATTGGCGCAAGCATGAGGACTTCCCAGGGGGTCACTCATTCTAGTACTACTCTCGCCCAAGCACGCTCGACTTCGGAGTTCTGATGGGATCCGGTGCATTAGTGCTGGTATGATCGCACCCGTTAAAATTTTCAATTTTTATTCCTATATTTTGACATATTGGTGGGGCGTAGCGACATTTTCGTCGTGTATGCGCGTTTACCGAGATATGTTCACTAGTACGAACGATTCTTTTATCGTGTTTCGTAAAAAATATATAAAAAAGGGTGCAACACGAGGACTTCCCAGGGGGTCACCCATCCTAGTACTACTCTCGCCCAAGCACGCATAACTTCGGAGTTCTGATGGGATCCGGTGCATTAGTGCTGGTATGATCGCACCCGTTAGGATTCTCCATTTTTATTCCTATAATTCGACATATGGGTGGGACGTAGCGACATTTGCGTCGTGAATGCGCGTTTATCGAGATATTTTCACTAGAACAAACTAGGGGTGGCCAACTAGTAAAAATCGGCTCGAACCGGGTCGGTACCGAAATTTGTCAAATTCTGGTACCGATAGCGGTACCGGTTGGACCGGTATAACGGACCGTTCGGTACTGGTTTTTTCGAATAAATATCAAAAGTTAATAAATCTATTATTTTATTATTATTATTATTATTATTATTATTTTCTATTACTATAATCAATATTTTATTATTATTATTAATTATTTTTTAATAAATAAATAAAATTAGAAAACCGGTATATACCCGTATGGTTCGTTAAAACCGAACCATAAAAACTCGGTACCGAAACCGGTATCAAAAAAACCGATATATACCGATTTTTTTGTACCGAAACCGGACCGGTTATTTTTGTACCGACCCGACCGGTTCGGACCGTTCCGAAAAAATAGAAAATTATGTCCATCCCTAGTACAAACGTTTTATTTAACCGTGTCTCGCAAAAAATATATAAAATTGGCGCAACATGAGGACTTCCCAGGGGGTCACTCATTCAAGTACTACTCTCGCCCAAGCAAGCTTGACTTCGGAGTTCTGATGGGATCCGGTGCATTAGTGCTGGTATGATCGCACCCGTTAAGATTTTCAATTTTTATTCCTATATTTTGACATATTGGTGGGGAGTAGCGACATTTACGTCGTCTTTGCGCGTTTACCGAGACACGTTCACTAGTACGAACGATTCTTTTATCATGTTTCGTAAAAAATATATAAAAAAGGGTGCAACACGAGGACTTTCCCAGGGGGTCACCCATCCTAGTACTACTCTCGCCCAAGCACGCTTAACTTCGGAGTTCTGATGGGATCCGGTGCATTAGTGCTGGTATGATCGCACCCGTTAGGATTCTCCATTTTTATTCCTATAAATCGACATATGGGTGGGACGTAGCGACATTTGCGTCGTGAATGCGCGTTTATCGAGATATTTTCAGTAGAACAAACTAGGGGTGGGCAACTGGTAAAAATCGGCCCGAACCGGGTCGATATCAAAATTTGCCAAATTCCGGTACCGATAGCGGTACCGGTTGGACCGGTATAACAGACCGTTCGGTACTAGTTTTTACCGAATAAATATCAAAAATTAATAAAACTATTATTATTTTATTATTATTATTATTATTTTTTCTATTACTATAATCAATATTTTATTATTATTATTATTATTTTTTAATAATTAAATAAAAATTAGAAAACCGGTATATACCCGGATGGTTCGTTAAAACCGAACCACAAAAACCCGGTACCGAAACCGGTATCAAAAAACCGATATATATCGATTTTTTTGTACAGAAACCGGACCGGTTATTTTTGTACCGAACCGACACCGACCGGTTCGGACCGGTCCGAAAAAATAGAAAATTATGTCCATCCCAAGTACAAACGTTTTCTTTCACCGTGTCTCGCAAAAAATATATAAAATTGGCGCAGCATGAGGACTTCCCAGGGGGTCACTCATTCTAGTACTACTCTCGCCCAAGCACGCTCGACTTCGGAGTTCTGATGGGATCCGGTGCATTAGTGCTGGTATGATCGCACCCGTTAAAATTTTCAATTTTTATTCCTATATTTTGACATATTGGTGGGGCGTAGCGACATTTTCGTCGTGTATGCGCGTTTACCGAGACGTTCACTAGTACGAATGATTTTTTTATCGTGTTTCGTAAAAAATATATAAAAAAGGGTGCAACACGAGGACTTCCCAGGGGGTCACCCATCCTAGTACTACTCTCGCCCAAGCACGCATTAACTTCGGAGTTCTGATGGGATCCGGTGCATTAGTGCTGGTATGATCGCACCCGTTAGGATTCTCCATTTTTATTCCTATAATTCGACATATGGGTGGGACGTAGCGACATTTGCGTCGTGAATGCGCGTTTATCGAGATATTTTCACTAGAACAAACTAGGGGTGGCCAACTAGTAAAAATCGGCTCGAACCGGGTCGGTACCGAAATTTGTCAAATTCTGGTACCGATAGCGGTACCGGTTGGACCGGTATAACGGACCGTTCGGTACTGGTTTTTTCAAATAAATATCAAAAGTTAATAAATCTATTATTTTATTATTATTATTATTATTTTTTCTATTACTATAATCAATATTTATTATTATTATTAATTATTTTTTAATAAATAAATAAAAATTAGAAAACCGGTATATACCCGTATGGTTCGTTAAAACCGAACCATAAAAACTCGGTACCGAAACCGGTATCAAAAAACCGATATATACCGATTTTTTTGTACCGAAATCGGACCGGTTATTTTTGTACCGACCCGACCGGTTCGGACCGTTCCGAAAAAATAGAAAATTATGTCCATCCCTAGTACAAACGTTTTATTTAACCGTGTCTCGCAAAAAATATATAAAATTGGCGCAACATGAGGACTTCCCAGGGGGTCACTCGTTCAAGTACTACTCTCGCCCAAGCAAGCTTGACTTCGTAGTTCTGATGGGATCCGGTGCATTAGTGCTGGTATGATCGCACCCGTTAAGATTTTCAATTTTTATTCCTATATTTTGACATATTGGTGGGGAGTAGCGACATTTACGTCGTCTTTGCGCGTTTACCGAGACACGTTCACTAGTACGAACGATTCTTTTATCATGTTTCGTAAAAAATATATAAAAAAGGGTGCAACACGAGGACTTTCCCAGGGGGTCACCCATCCTAGTACTACTCTCGCCCAAGCACGCTTAACTTCGGAGTTCTGATGGGATCCGGTGCATTAGTGCTGGTATGATCGCACCCGTTAGGATTCTCCATTTTTATTCCTATAAATCGACATATGGGTGGGACGTAGCGACATTTGCGTCGTGAATGCGCGTTTATCGAGATATTTTCAGTAGAACAAACTAGGGGTGGGCAACTGGTAAAAATCGGCCCGAACCGGGTCGATATCAAAATTTGACAAATTCCGGTACCGATAGCGTTACCGGTTGGACCGGTATAACAGACCGTTCGGTACTAGTTTTTACCGAATAAATATCAAAAATTAATAAAACTATTATTATTATTATTTTTTTCTATTACTAAAATCAATATTTTATTATTATTATTTTTTAATAATTAAATAAAAATTAGAAAACCGGTATATACCCGGATGGTTCGTTAAAACCGAACCACAAAAACCCGGTACCGAAATCGGTATCAAAAAACCGATATATATCGATTTTTTTGTACAAAAACCGAACCGGTTATTTTTGTACCGAACTGACACAGATCGGTTCGGACCGGTCCGAAAAAATAGAAAATTATGTCCAACCCAAGTACAAACGTTTTCTTTCACCGTGTCTCGCAAAAAATATATAAAATTGGCGCAGCATGAGGACTTCCCAGGGGGTCACTCATTCTAGTACTACTCTCGCCCAAGCACGCTCGACTTCGGAGTTCTGATGGGATCCGGTGCATTAGTGCTGGTATGATCGCACCCGTTAAGATTTTCAATTTTTATTCCTATATTTTGACATATTGGTGGGGAGTAGCGACATTTACGTCGTCTTTCCGCGTTTACCGAGACACGTTCACTAGTGCGAACGATTCTTTTATCATGTTTCGTAAAAAATATATAAAAAAGGGTGCAACACGAGGACTTTCCAGGGGGTCACCCATCCTAGTACTACTCTCGCCCAAGCACGCTTAACTTCGGAGTTCTGATGGGATCTGGTGCATTAGTGCTGGTATGATCGCACCCGTTACGTTTCTCCATTTTTATTCCTATAAATCGACATATGGGTGGGACGTAGCGACATTTGCGTCGTGAATGCGCGTTTATCGAGATATTTTCAGTAGAACAAACTAGGGGTGTGCAACTGATAAAAATCGGCCCGAACCGGGTCGATATCAAAATTTGCCAAATTCCGGTACCGATAACGGTACCGGTTGGACCGGTATAACAGACCGTTCGGTACTAGTTTTTACCGAATAAATATCAAAAATTAATAAAACTATTATTATTTTCTTATTATTATTATTATTATTTTTCCATTACTATAATCAATATTTTATTATTATTATTTTTTAATAATTAAATAAAAATTAGAAAACCGGTATATACCCGGATGGTTCGTTAAAACCGAACCACAAAAACCCGGTACCGAAACCGGTATCAAAAAACCGATATATATCGATTTTTTTGTACAGAAATTGGACCGGTTATTTTTGTAACGAAGCGACACCGACCGGTTCGGACCGGTCCGAAAAAATAGAAAATTGTGTCCATCCCAAGTACAAACATTTTCTTTCACCGTGTCTCGCAAAAAATATATAAAATTGGCGCAACATGAGGACTTCCCAGGGGGTCACTCATTCTAGTACTACTCTCGCCCAAGCACGCTCGACTTCGGAGTTCTGATGGGATCCGGTGCATTAGTGCTGGTATGATCGCACTCGTTAAAATTTTCAATTTTTATTCCTATATTTTGACATATTGGTGGGGCGTAGCGATATTTTCGTCGTGTATGCGCGTTTACCGAGATATGTTCACTAGTACGAACGATTCTTTTATCGTGTTTCGTAAAAAATATATAAAAAAAGGGTGCAACACGAGGACTTCCCAGGGGGTCACCCATCCTAGTACTACTCTCGCCCAAGCACGCATAACTTCGGAGTTCTGATGGGATCCGGTGCATTAGTGCTGGTATGATCGCACCCGTTAGGATTCTCCATTTTTATTCCTATAATTCGACATATGGGTGGGACGTAGCGACATTTGCGTCGTGAATGCGCGTTTATCGAGATATTTTCACTAGAACAAACTAAGGGTGGCCAACTAGTAAAAATCGGCTCGAACCGGGTCGGTACCGAAATTTGTCAAATTCTGGTACCGATAGCGGTATTCGGTACTGGTTTTTTCCGAATAAATATCAAAAGTTAATAAATCTACTATTTTATTATTATTATTATTATTATTATTAATATTATTTTTTTATTACTATAATCAATACTTTATTATTATTATTAATTATTTTTTAATAAATAAATAAAAATTAGAAAACCGGTATATACCCGTACGGTTCGTTAAAACCGAACCATAAAAACTCGGTACCGAAACCGGTATCAAAAAACCGATATATACCGATTTTTTTGTACCGAAATCGGACCGGTTATTTTTGTACCGACCCGACCGGTTCGGATCGTTCCGAAAAAATAGAAAATTATGTCCATCCCTAGTACAAACGTTTTATTTAACCGTGTCTCGCAAAAAATATATAAAATTGGCGCAACATGAGGACTTCCCAGGGGGTCACTCGTTCAAGTACTACTCTCGCCCAAGCAAACTTGACTTCGTAGTTCTGATGGGATCCGGTGCATTAGTGCTGGTATGATCGCACCCGTTAAGATTTTCAATTTTTATTCCTATATTTTGACATATTGGTGGGGAGTAGCAACATTTACGTCGTCTTTGCGCGTTTACCGAGACACGTTCACTAGTACGAACGATTCTTTTATCATGTTTCATAAAAAATATATAAAAAAGGGTGCAGCACGAGGATTTCCCAGGGGGTCACCCATCCTAGTACTACTCTCGCCCAAGCACGCTTAACTTCGGAGTTCTGATGGGATCCGGTGCATTAGTGCTGGTATGATCGCACCCGTTAGGATTCTCCATTTTTATTCCTATAAATCGACATATGGGTGGGACGTAGCGACATTTGCGTCGTGAATGCGCGTTTATCGAGATATTTTTAGTAGAACAAACCAGGGGTGGACAACTGGTAAAAATCGGCCCGAACCGGGTCGATATCAAAATTTGCCAAATTCCGGTACCGATAGCGGTACCGGTTGGACCGGTATAACAGACCGTTCGGTACTAGTTTTTACCGAATAAATATCAAAAATTAATTAAACTATTATTATTTTATTATTATTATTATTATTTTTTCTATTACTATAACCAATATTTTATTATTATTATTTATTATTATTTTTTAATAATTAAATAAAAATTAGAAAACCGGTATATACCCGGATGGTTCTTTAAAACCGAACCACAAAAACCCGGTACCGAAACCGGTATCAAAAAACCGATATATATCGATTTTTTTGTACAGAAACCGGACCGGTTATTTTTGTACCGAACCGACACCGACCGGTTCCGACCGGTCCGAAAAAATAGAAAATTATGTCCATCCCAAGTACAAACGTTTTCTTTCACCGTGTCTCGCAAAAAATATATAAAATTGGCGCAGCATGAGGACTTCCCAGGGGGTCACTCATTCTAGTACTACTCTCGCCCAAGCACGCTCGACTTCGGAGTTCTGATGAGATCCGGTGCATTAGTGCTGGTATTATCGCACCCGTTAAAATTTTCAATTTTTATTCCTATATTTTGACATATTGGTGGGGCGTAGCGACATTTTCGTCGTGTATGCGCGTTTATCGAGATATGTTCACTAGTACGAACGATTCTTTTATCGTGTTTCGTAAAAAATATATAAAAAAGGGTGCAACACGAGGACTACCCAGGGGGTCACCCATCCTAGTACTACTCTCGCCCAAGCACGCATAACTTCGGAGTTCTGATGGGAACCGGTGCATTAGTGCTGGTATGATCGCACCCGTTAGGATTCTCCATTTTTATTCCTATAATTCGACATATGGGTGGGACGTAGCGACATTTGCGTCGTGAATGCGCGTTTATCGAGATATTTTCACTAGAACAAACTAGGGGTGGCCAACTACTAAAAAACGGCTCGAACCGGGTCGGTACCGAAATTTATCAAATTCTGGTACCGATAGCGGTACCGGTTGGACCGGTATAACGGACCGTTCGGTACTGGTTTTTTCTAAATAAATATCAAAAGTTAATAAATCTATTATTTTATTATTATTATTATTATTATTATTATTTTTTCTATTACTATAATCAATATTTTATTATTATTATTAATTATTTTTTATTAAATAAATTAAAATTAGAAAATCGGTATATACCCGTATGGTTCGTTAAAACCGAACCATAGAAACTCGGTACCGAAACCGGTATCAAAAAATCGATATATACCGATTTTTTTGTACCGAAATCGGACCGGTTATTTTTGTACCGACCCGACCGGTTCGGACCATTCCGAAAAAATAGAAAATTATGTCCATCCCTAGTACAAACGTTTTATTTAACCGTGTCTCACAAAAAATATATAAAATTGGCGCAACATGAGGACTTCCCAGGGGGTCACTCTTTCAAGTACTACTCTCGCCCAAGCAAGCTTGACTTCGTAGTTCTGATGGGATCCGGTGCATTAGTGCTGGTATGATCGCACCCGTTAAGATTTTCAATTTTTATTCCTATATTTTGACATATTGGTGGGGAGTAGCGACATTTACGTCGTCTTTCCGCGTTTACCGAGACACGTTCACTAGTGCGAACGATTCTTTTATCATGTTTCGTAAAAAATATATAAAAAAGGGTGCAACACGAGGACTTTCCAGGGGGTCACCCATCCTAGTACTACTCTCGCCCAAGCACGCTTAACTTCGGAGTTCTGATGGGATCCGGTGCATTAGTGCTGGTATGATCGCACCCGTTACGTTTCTCCATTTTTATTCCTATAAATCGACATATGGGTGGGACGTAGCGACATTTGCGTCGTGAATGCGCGTTTATCGAGATATTTTCAGTAGAACAAACTAGGGGTGTGCAACTGATAAAAATCGGCCCGAACCGGGTCGATATCAAAATTTGCCAAATTCCGGTACCGATAACGGTACCGGTTGGACCGGTATAACAGACCGTTCGGTACTAGTTTTTACCGAATAAATATCAAAAATTAATAAAACTATTATTATTTTCTTATTATTATTATTATTATTTTTCCATTACTATAATCAATATTTTATTATTATTATTTTTTAATAATTAAATAAAAATTAGAAAACCGGTATATACCCGGATGGTTCGTTAAAACCGAACCACAAAAACCCGGTACCGAAACCGGTATCAAAAAACCGATATATATCGATTTTTTTGTACAGAAATTGGACCGGTTATTTTTGTAACGAAGCGACACCGACCGGTTCGGACCGGTCCGAAAAAATAGAAAATTGTGTCCATCCCAAGTACAAACATTTTCTTTCACCGTGTCTCGCAAAAAATATATAAAATTGGCGCAACATGAGGACTTCCCAGGGGGTCACTCATTCTAGTACTACTCTCGCCCAAGCACGCTCGACTTCGGAGTTCTGATGGGATCCGGTGCATTAGTGCTGGTATGATCGCACTCGTTAAAATTTTCAATTTTTATTCCTATATTTTGACATATTGGTGGGGCGTAGCGATATTTTCGTCGTGTATGCGCGTTTACCGAGATATGTTCACTAGTACGAACGATTCTTTTATCGTGTTTCGTAAAAAATATATAAAAAAGGGTGCAACACGAGGACTTCCCAGGGGGTCACCCATCCTAGTACTACTCTCGCCCAAGCACGCATAACTTCGGAGTTCTGATGGGATCCGGTGCATTAGTGCTGGTATGATCGCACCCGTTAGGATTCTCCATTTTTATTCCTATAATTCGACATATGGGTGGGACGTAGCGACATTTGCGTCGTGAATGCGCGTTTATCGAGATATTTTCACTAGAACAAACTAAGGGTGGCCAACTAGTAAAAATCGGCTCGAACCGGGTCGGTACCGAAATTTGTCAAATTCTGGTACCGATAGCGGTATTCGGTACTGGTTTTTTCCGAATAAATATCAAAAGTTAATAAATCTACTATTTTATTATTATTATTATTATTATTATTATTAATATTATTTTTTTTATTACTATAATCAATACTTTATTATTATTATTAATTATTTTTTAATAAATAAATAAAAATTAGAAAACCGGTATATACCCGTACGGTTCGTTAAAACCGAACCATAAAAACTCGGTACCGAAACCGGTATCAAAAAACCGATATATACCGATTTTTTTGTACCGAAATCGGACCGGTTATTTTTGTACCGACCCGACCGGTTCGGATCGTTCCGAAAAAATAGAAAATTATGTCCATCCCTAGTACAAACGTTTTATTTAACCGTGTCTCGCAAAAAATATATAAAATTGGCGCAACATGAGGACTTCCCAGGGGGTCACTCGTTCAAGTACTACTCTCGCCCAAGCAAACTTGACTTCGTAGTTCTGATGGGATCCGGTGCATTAGTGCTGGTATGATCGCACCCGTTAAGATTTTCAATTTTTATTCCTATATTTTGACATATTGGTGGGGAGTAGCAACATTTACGTCGTCTTTGCGCGTTTACCGAGACACGTTCACTAGTACGAACGATTCTTTTATCATGTTTCATAAAAAATATATAAAAAAGGGTGCAGCACGAGGATTTCCCAGGGGGTCACCCATCCTAGTACTACTCTCGCCCAAGCACGCTTAACTTCGGAGTTCTGATGGGATCCGGTGCATTAGTGCTGGTATGATCGCACCCGTTAGGATTCTCCATTTTTATTCCTATAAATCGACATATGGGTGGGACGTAGCGACATTTGCGTCGTGAATGCGCGTTTATCGAGATATTTTTAGTAGAACAAACCAGGGGTGGACAACTGGTAAAAATCGGCCCGAACCGGGTCGATATCAAAATTTGCCAAATTCCGGTACCGATAGCGGTACCGGTTGGACCGGTATAACAGACCGTTCGGTACTAGTTTTTACCGAATAAATATCAAAAATTAATTAAACTATTATTATTTTATTATTATTATTATTATTTTTTCTATTACTATAACCAATATTTTATTATTATTTATTATTATTTTTTAATAATTAAATAAAAATTAGAAAACCGGTATATACCCGGATGGTTCGTTAAAACCGAACCACAAAAACCCGGTACCGAAACCGGTATCAAAAAACCGATATATATCGATTTTTTTGTACAGAAACCGGACCGGTTATTTTTGTACCGAACCGACACCGACCGGTTCCGACCGGTCCGAAAAAATAGAAAATTATGTCCATCCCAAGTACAAACGTTTTCTTTCACCGTGTCTCGCAAAAAATATATAAAATTGGCGCAGCATGAGGACTTCCCAGGGGGTCACTCATTCTAGTACTACTCTCGCCCAAGCACGCTCGACTTCGGAGTTCTGATGGGATCCGGTGCATTAGTGCTGGTATGATCGCACCCGTTAAAATTTTCAATTTTTATTCCTATATTTTGACATATTGGTGGGGCGTAGCGACATTTTCGTCGTGTATGCGCGTTTACCGAGATATGTTCACTAGTACGAACGATTCTTTTATCGTGTTTCGTAAAAAATATTTTAAAAAGGGTGCAACACGAGGACTTCCCAGGGGGTCACCCATCCTAGTACTACTCTCGCCCAAGCACGCATAACTTCGGAGTTATGAGGGGATCCGGTGCATTAGTACTGGTATGATCGCACCTGTAAGGATTCTCCATTTTTATTCCTATAATTCGACATATGGGTGAGACGTAGCGACATTTTTGTCGTGAATGCGCGTTTATCGAGATATTTTCACTAGAACAAACTAGGGGTGGCCAACTAGTAAAAATCGGCTCGAACCGTGTCGGCACCAAAATTTGTCAAATTCTGGTACCGATAGCGGTACCGGTTGGACCGGTATAACTGATCGTTAGGTATTGGTTTTTTCCGAATAAATATCAAAAGTTAATAAATCTATTATTTTATTATTATTATTATTATTATTATTATTATTATTATTAATATTATTTCTTCTATTACTATAATCAATATTTTATTATTATTATTAATTATTTTTTAATAAATAAATAAAAATTAGAAAACCGGTATATACCCGTATGGTTCGTTAAAACCGAACCATAAAAACTCGGTACCGAAACCGGTATCAAAAAACCGATATATACCGATTTTTTGTACCGAAACCGGACCGGTTATTTTTGTACCGACCCGACCGGTTCGGACCGTTCCGAAAAAATAGAAAATTATGTCCATCCCAAGTACAAACGTTTTATTAAACCGTGTCTCGTAAAAAATATATAAAAATGGCGAAACATGAGGACTTCCCAGTGGATCACTCATTCAAGTACTACTCTCGCCCAAGCAAGCTTGACTTCGTAGTTCTGATGGGATCCGGTGCATTAGTGCTGGTATGATCGCACCCGTTAAGATTTTCAATTTTTATTCCTATATTTTGACATATTGGTGGGTAGTAGCGACATTTACGTCGTCTTTGTGCGTTTACCGAGACACGTTCACTAGTACGAACGATTCTATTATCATGTTTCGTAAAAAATATATAAAAAGGGTGCAACCCGAGGACTTCCCAGGGGGTCACCCATCCTAGTACTACTCTCGCCCAAGCACGCTTGACTTCGGAGTTCTGATGGGATCCGGTGCATTAGTGCTGGTATGATCGCACCCGTTAGGATTCTCCATTTTTATTCCTATAAATCGACATATGGGTGGGACGTAGCGACATTTGCGTCGTGAATTCGCGTTTATCGAGATTTTTTCAGTAAAACAAACTAGGGGTGGCCAACTGGTAAAAATCGGCCCGAACCGGGTCGATATCAAAATTTGCCAAATTCCGGTACCGATAGCGGTACCGGTATAACAGACCGTTCGGTACTAGTTTTTACCGAATAAATATCAAAAATTAATAAAACTATTATTATTATTTTATTATTATTATTATTATTATTATTTTTTCTATTACTATAATCAATATTTTATTATTATTATTTTTTATTTTTTAAAAATTAAATAAAAATTAGAAAACCGGTATATACCCGGATGGTTCGTTAAAACCGAACCACAAAAACACGGTACCAAAACCGGTATCAAACAACCGATATATATCGATTTTTTTGTACAGAAACCGGACCGGTTATTTTTGTACCGAACCGACACCGACCGGTTCGGACCGGTCCGAAAAAATAGAAAATTATGTCCATCCCAAGTACAAACGTTTTCTTTCACCGTTTCTCGCAAAAAAATATAAAATTGGCGCAGCATGAGGACATCCCAGGGGGTCACTCATTCTAGTACTACTCTCGCCCAAGCACGCTCGACTTCGGAGTTCTGATGGGATCCGGTGCATTAGTGCTGGTATGATTGCACCCGTTAAAATTTTAAATTTTTATTCCTATATTTTGACATATTGGTGGGGAGTAGCGACATTTACGTCGTCTTTGCGCGTTTACCGAGACACGTTCACTAGTACGAACGATTCTTTTATCATGTTTCGTAAAAAATATATAAAAAAGGGTGCAACCCGAGGACTTCCAAGCGGGTCACCCATCCTAGTACTACTCTCGCCCAAGCACGCTTGACTTCGGAGTTCTGATGGGATCCGGTGCATTAGTGCTGGTATGATCGCACCCGTTAGGATTCTCCATTTTTATTCCTATAAATCGACATATGGGTGGGACGTAGCGACCTTTGCGTTGTGAATTCGCGTTTATCGAGATTTTTTCAGTAGAACAAACTAGGGGTGGCCAACTGGTAAAAATCGGCCCGAACCGGGTCGATATCAAAATTTGCCAAATTCCGGTACCGATAGCGGTACCGGTATAACAGACCGTTCGGTACTAGTTTTTACCGAATAAATATCAAAAATTAATAAAACTATTATTATTTTATTATTATTATTATTATTATTATTATTTTTTCTATTACTATAATCAATATTTTATTATTATTATTTATTATTTTTTAAAAATTAAATAAAAATTAGAAAACCGGTATATACCCGGATGGTTCGTTAAAACTGAACCACAAAAACCCGGTACCAAAACCGGTATCAAACAACCGATATATATCGATTTTTTTGTACAGAAACCGGACCGGTTATTTTTGTACCGAACCGACACCGACAGGTTCGGACCGGTCCGAAAAAATAGAAAATTATGTCCATCCCAAGTACAAACGTTTTCTTTCACCGTTTCTCGCAAAAAAAATATAAAATTGGCGCAGCATGAGGACATCCCAGGGGGTCACTCATTCTAGTACTACTCTCGCCCAAGCACGCTCGACTTCGGAGTTCTGATGGGATCCGGTGCATTAGTGCTGGTATGATTGCACCCGTTAAAATTTTTAATTTTTATTCCTATATTTTGACATATTGGTGGGGAGTAGCGACATTTACGTCGTCTTTGCGCGTTTACCGAGACACGTTCACTAGTACGAACGATTCTTTTATCATGTTTCGTAAAAAATATATAAAAAAGGGTGCAACCCGAGGACTTCCCAGGGGGTCACCCATCCTAGTACTACTCTCGCCCAAGCACGCTTGACTTCGGAGTTCTGATGGGATCCGGTGCATTAGTGCTGGTATGATCGCACCCGTTAGGATTCTCCGTTTTTATTCCTATAAATCGACATATGGGTGGGACGTAGCGACATTTGCGTCGTGAATGCGCGTTTATCGAGATATTTTCAGTAGAACAAACTAGGGGTGGGAAACTGATAAAAATCGGCCCGAACCGGGTCGATATCAAAATTTGCCAAATTCCGGTACCGATAGCGGTACCGGTTGGAACGGTATAACAGACCGTTCGGTACTAGTTTTTACAGAATAAATATCAAAAATTAATAAAACTATTATTATTATTTTTTATTATTATTATTTTTATTTTTTCTATTACTATAATCAATATTTTATTATTATTATTTATTATTTTTTAATAATTAAATAAAAATTAGAAAATCGGTATATACCCGGATGGTTCGTTAAAACCGAACCACAAAAACCCGGTGCCGAAACCGGTATCAAACAACCGATATATATCGATTTTTTTGTACAGAAACCGCACCGGTTATTTTTATACCGAACCGACACAGACCGGTTCGGACCGGTCTGAAAAAATAGAAAATAATGTCCATCCCAAGTACAAACGTTTTATTTCACCATTTCTCGCAAAAAAAATATAAAATTGGCGCAGCATGAGGACTTCCCAGGGGGTCACTAATTCTAGTACTACTCTCGCCCAAGCACGCTCGACTTCGGAGTTCTGATGGGATCCGGTGCATTAGTGCTGGTATGATTGCATCCGTTAAAATTTTCAATTTTTATTCCTATATTTTGACATATTGGTGGGGCGTAGCGACAGATTCGGTATTGGTTTTTACCGAATAAATATCAAAAATTAATATAATTATTATTTTATGATTATTATTGTTATTATTATTTTATTACTATAATCAATATTTTAATAATATTATTAATTATTTATTAAAAAATAATAAAAATTTTGAAAATCGGTATATACCTGTACGGTTCGGTAAAACCGAACTATAAAAACTCGGTACCGAAAATGGCATCAAAAAACTGGTATATACTAATTTTTTTGTACCAAAACCTGACCGGTTATTTTTGTACCGAACCGACCGGTTCAGAGCACTCCGAAAAACTAAAAATTATGCACATCCTTAGTACAAACATTTTCTTTCACCGTATTTCGCAAAAAATATATAAAATTGACGCAACACGAGGACTTCCTAGAGGGTCACCCATTCTGGAACTACTCCCGCCCAAGGACGCTTGACTTCGGAGTTCTGATGGGATACGGTGCATTACTGCTGGTATGATCGCACCCGTTAAGGTTTTTTATATTTATTCCTATATTTTGACATATGGGTGGTGCGTAGCGACATTTGCGTCATGTATGCGCGTTTACCGAGACACGCTCACTACTACGAACGATTCTTTTACCGTGTTTCGTAAAAAATTTATAAAAAAGAGTGCAACACGAGGACTTCCCAGGGGGTCACCCGTCCTAGTACTACTCTCGCCCAAACACGCTTAACTTCGGAGTTCTGATTGGATCCCGTGCAATAATGCTGGTATGATCGCAGCCGTTAAGATTCTCCATTTTTATTCCTATAATTCGACGTATGGGTGGGAAGTAGCGACATTTGCGTCGTGAATTTGCGTTTACCGATACATGTTCACAAGTACAAACTAGGGGTGGACAATTGGTAAAAACCTACCCGAACCGGACCGGTACCGAAATCAGCCAAATTCTGGTACCGATAGCGGTACCGGTTGGACCGGTTCGGTACTAGTTTTTACCGAATAAATATCAAAAATTAATATAAATATTATTTTATTATTATTATTTTATTATATTTATTATTTTTTTATTACTATAATCAATATTTTTTTATTATTAATTATTTATCAACAAAAAAATTTGGAAAATCGGTATATACCAGTATGGTTTGGTAAAACCGAACCATAAAAACTCGGTACTGAAACTAGTTTCGAAAACCCGATAAAAACTGGTTTTTTTGTAACGAAATCGGACATTTTATTTTTGTACCGAACCGACCGTTTCGGACCAGTCCAAAAAAATCAAAAATTATGCCCATCCCTAGTACAAACGTTTTCTTTCACCGTGTTTCGCAAAAAATATATAAAATTGGCGCAACACGAGGATTTCTCAGGGGTCACCCATTCTAGTACTACTTTCGCCCAAGCACGCTTGACTTCGGAGTTCTAATGAGATCTGGTGCGTTAACGCTGGTCTGATCGTACCTGTTAAGATTTTCTATTTTTATTCCTATATTTTGACATATGGGCGGGGCGTAGAGACATTTGCGTCATGCATGCACATTTATCGAGACACGTTTATTAGTACGAACGATTCTTTTACCGTGTTTCGTAAAAAATATATAAAAAGGAGTGCAACACGAGGACTTCCCAAGGGGTCACCCATTCTAGTACTACTCTCGCCCAAGAACGCTTAACTTCGGAGTTTTGATGGGATCCGGTGCATTAGTGCTGGTATAATCGCACACGTTAGGATTCTTCATTTTTATTTCTACAATTCGACATTTGCGTCGTGAATTTGCTTTTACCGAGACATGTTCACTAGTACAAACTAGGGATGGGCAACAGGTAAAAACCGGCCCGAATCTGACCGATACCGAAATTTGCCAAATTCCGGTACCGATAGCGGTACCGGTTGGACCGGTATAACGGACCGGTTCGGTACTGGTTTTTATCGAATAAATATTAAAAATTATATAATAATTATTATTATTATTATAAATATTATTTTTTTTATTACTATAATCAATATTTTTTTATTATTATTAATTATTTATTAATAAATAAATAAAATTTGGAAAAGCGGTGTATACCGGTATGGTTCGGTAAAACCGAACCATAAAAACTCGGTACCGAAATCGGTATCGAAAAATCGATATATACCAAATTTTTTATACCAAAACCGAACCGGTTATTTTTGTACCGAACCGACCGGTTAAGACCGGTCCGAAAAATTCAAAAATTATGCTCATCCCTAGTACAAACGTTTTCTTTTACCGTGTTTCGCAAAAATTATATAAAATCGGCGCAACACGAGGACTTCCCAGGGGGTCAACCATTCTAGTACTACTCTCGTCCAAGCACGCCTGACTTCAGAGTTCTGATGGGATCCGGTGCATTAGTTCTGGTACGATCGCACCCGTTAATATTTTCTATTTTTATTCCTATATTTTGACATATGGGTGGGGCGTAGCGACATTTGCGTCGTGCATCCGCATTTACCGAGATACGTTCAGTAGTACGAACGATTCTTTTACCGTGTTTCGTAAAAAATATATAAAAAGGGGTGCAACACGAGGACTTTCCAGGGGGTTATCCATCCTAGAACTACTCTCGTCCAAGCACGCTTAACTTCGGAGTTCAAATGGGATCCGGTGCATTAGCGCTGGTATTATCGCACCCGTTAAGATTCTCCATTTTTATTCCTATAATTCGACATATGGGTGGGACGCAGCGAATTTACGTCGTGAATGCGTGTTTACCGAGGTGTGTTCATTAATACAAACTAGGGGTGGGCAACTATTACAAATTAGCTCGAACAGGACCGGTACTGAAATTTTTCAAATTTCGGTACCTATAGCGGTACCGATTGGACCGGTATAACGTACCGGTTCAGTACTGGTTTTTACCGAATAAATATCAAATATTAATATAATTATTATTTTATTATTTTTATTATTATTATTTTTATTAATATTATTTTATTCTTTTTATTATTAATATAATTATTATTTTATTATTACTATAATCAATATTTGATTATTATTATTAATTATTTATTAATAAATAAATAAAATTTGGAAAACCAGTATATACCGGTATGGTTCGGTAAAACCGAACCATAAAAACTCGGTACCGAAATCGGTATCGAAAAATCGATATATACCAAATTTTTTATACCAAAATCGAACCGGTTATTTTTGTACCGAACCGACTGGTTCGGTGCGGTCCGAAAAAATCAAAAATTACCCATCCCTAGTACAAACGTTTTCTTTCACCGTATTTTGGAAAAAATATATAAAACGGGCGCAACACGAGGACTTCCTAGGAGGTCACCCATTCTAGTACTACTCTCGCCCAAGCACGCTTGACTTCGGAGTTCTGATGGGATCCGGTGCATTAGTGCTGGTATGATCGTACCAGTTAAGATTTTCTATTTTTATTCCTATATTTTGACATATGGGTGGGGCGTAGCGACATTTGCGTATTGCATGCGCGTTTAACGAGACACGTTCACTATATTTTATGCCCATCCCTAGTACAAATGTTTTCTTTCACCGTGTTTCGCAAAAAATATATAAAATTGGCGCAACATGAGGGCTTCTAAGGTGGTCACCCATTCAAGTACTACTCTCGCCCAAGTACGTTTGATTTCGGAGTTCTGATGGGATCCTTTGCATTAATGCTAGTATGATCGCACTCGTTAAGATTTTTTATATTCCTATATTTTGAAATATGGGTGGGGCGTAGCGACATTTGCGTCATGCATGCGCGTTTACCGAGACACGTTCACTAGTACGAACGATTCTTTTATCGTGTTTCGTAAAAATAATATAAAAAAGGGTGCAACCTGAGGACTTCCCAGGGGGTCACCCCCATCCTAGTACTACTCTCGCCCAAGCACGCTTAACTTCGGAGTTCTGATAGGATCCGATGCATTAGTGCTGGTATGATCGCACCAATTAGGATTCTCCATTTTTATTCCTATAATTCGACATATGGGTGGGACGTAGCGACATTTGCGTCGTAAATGCGCTTTTACCGAGACATGTTCACTAGTACAAACTAGGGGTGGGCAACTGATAAAAATCGGCCCGAATCGGACCGTTATAACGGACCGGTTCGGTACTGTTTTTACCGAATAAAAATCAAAAATTAATATAATAATTATATTTATTATTATTATTTTATTATTATTATTATTATTAATATTATTTTTTTATTACTATAATCAATATTTTTTTATTATTTTTAATTATTTATTAATAAAAAAAATTAGAAAACCGGTGTATACCGGTATGGTTCGGTAAAATCGAACCATAAAAACTCGGTATCGAACTAGTATCGAAAAATCGATATATACAATTTTTTTTTGTACCAGAATCGGACCGATTATTTTTGTACAGAACCGACCGATTCGGACCGGTCCGAAAAAATCAAAAATTATGCCCATCCCTAATACAAACGTTTTGTTTCACCGTGTTTCGCAAAAGATATATAAAATTGGCGCAACACGAGGACTTCACGGGGGGTCGCCCTTTCTAGTACTACTCTCGCCCAAGCACGCTTGACTTCGGAGTTCTGATGGGATCCGGTGCGTTAACGCTGGTATAATTGCACCCGTTAAGATTTTTTTTTTATTCCTATATTTTGACATATGAGTGGGGCGTTGCGACATTTGCGTCATGCATGCGCATTTACCGAGACACGTTCACTAGTACGAACGATTCTTTTATCGTGTTTCATAAAAAATATATAAAAAGGGGTGCAACACGAGGAGCTCCCACAGGGTCACCCATCCTAATACTACTCTCGCCCAAGCACGCTTAACTTCAGAGTTCTGATGGGATCCGGTGCATTAGTGCTGGT
The DNA here is from genome assembly GCA_020205555.1 of Panax stipuleanatus. NCBI lineage: Eukaryota > Viridiplantae > Streptophyta > Magnoliopsida > Apiales > Araliaceae > Panax > Panax stipuleanatus. Next base: position 154,808,470 of record CM035117.1, on the reverse strand, counting down.
ATGATCGCACCCGTTAGGATTCTCCATTTTTATTCCTATAATTCGACATATGGGTGGGACGTAGCGACATTTGAGTCATGAATTCGCATTTACCGAGACATATTCACTAGTACAAACTAGGTTGGGCAACTAGTAAAAATCGGCCCGAACCGGACCGCTAATGAAATTTGCCAAATTTCGGTACTGATAGCAGTACCGGTTGGACCGGTATAACGGACCGGACCGGTATAACGGACCGGTTCGGTACAAGTTTTTACCGAATAAATATCAAAAATTATTATAACTATTATTTATTTTTATTATTATAATTATTATTAATATTATTATTTTTATTACTATAATCAATATTTTATTATTTTTATTAATAAATAAAAAATTTTGGAAAACCGGTTTATACCGGTATGGTTCGGTAAAACCGAACCATAAAAACACTGTACCAAAATCGGTATCGAAAAACCGATATATACCAATTTTTTTGTACCGAAACCGGACAAGATATTTTTGTACCGAAACGACCGGTTCAGTGCGGTTCGAAAAAATTGATAGTTACCCATCCCTAGTACAAACGTTTTCTTTCTCCGTGTTTCGCAAAAAATAGATAAAATTGGCGCAACACGAAAACTTCCCAGGGGGTCACCCGTTCTAGTACTACTCTCGCCCAAGCACGCTTGACTTCGGAGTTCTGATGGGATCTAGTGCATTAGTGCTGGTATGACCGCACCGGTTAAGATTCTCCATATTTATTCCTATAATTCGACATATGGGTGGAACACAGCGACATTTGCGTCGTGAATACGCGTTTATCGAGACATGTTCACTAGTACAAACTAGGGGTGGGCAACTGGTAAAAATTGACCCAAACTGGACCGGTATCGAAATTTTCCAAATTCCTGTAACGATAGCGGTACCGGTTGGACAAGTATAACGGACCGGCTCGATACTGATTTTTACCGAATAAATATCATAAATTAATATAATTATTCTTTTATTATTATTATTATTATTATTATTATTTTATTACTATAATCAATATATTATTATTATTATTAATTATTTATTAATAAATAAATAAAATTTAGAAAATCGGTATATACTAGTATGGTTCGATAAAACTGAACCATAAAAACTCGGTACCGACACCAGTATCGAAAAACCGATATATATCGATTTTATTGTACCGAAACCAGAACGGTTATTTTTGTACCGAACCGACCAGTTCGTAGCATTCCGGAAAAACCGAAAATTATGCCCATCCCTAGTACAAACGTTTTCTTTCACCGTGTTTCGTAAAAAATGTATAAAACTAGCGCAACACGAGGACTTCGCAGGGGCTCACCCATTCTATTACTACCCTCACCCAAGCACGCTTGACTTCGTAGTTCTGATGGGATCCGGTGCATTAGTGCTGGTATGATCGCACCCGTTAGGATTCTCCATTTTTATTCCTATAATTCGACATATGGGTGGGACGTAGCAACATTTGCGTCGTGAATGCGCGTTTACCGAGACATGTTCACTAGTACAAACAAGGGGTGGGCAACTGGTAAAAATCGGCCCGAACCGGACCGGTACCAAAATTTGCCAAATTTCGGTACCGATAGCGGTACCGGTTGGACCGGTATAACGGACCGGTTCAGTAGTGGTTTTTACCGAATAAATATCAAAAATTAATATAATTATGATTTTATTAATATTATTTTATTTTGATTACTATAATTAATATTTTATTATTATTATTAATTATTCATTAATAAAAATAAATTTAGAAAATCGGTATATACCGGTGCGGTTCGGTAAAACAGAACCATAAAAACTCGGTACCGAAATCGGTACCGAAACCGGACCTATTATTTTTGTACCGATCTAGAAAAATCAAAAATTATACCCATTCCTAGTACAAACATTTTCTTTCATCGTGTTTCGCAAAAAAATATATATAATTGGCACAACACGAGGACTTCCCAGGGCACCCTTTCTAGCACTACTCTCGTCCAAGCATGCCTGACTTCGGAGTTCTGATGGGATCCGGTGCATTAGTGCTGGTACGATCGCAAGATTTTCTATTTTTATTCCTATATTTTGACATATGGGTGGGGCGTACCGACATTTAATCATGCATGCGCGTTTATCGAGACACGTTCACTAGTACAAACGACCCTTTTACCATATTTCGTAAAATATATATAAAAAAGGGTGCAACACGAAGACTTCCCAAGGCGTCACCCATCCTAGTACTACTCTCGCCCAACCACGCTTAACTTCGGAGTTCTTATGGGATCCGGTGTATTAGTGCTGGTATGATCGCAACCGTTAGGATTCTCCATTTTTATTCCTATAATTCGACATATGGGTGGGACGTAGCGACATTTGCCTCGTGAATGCGCGTTTACCGAGACATGTCCACTAGTACAAACTAGAGAGGGTTACTGGTAAAAACTGGGCCGAACCGAACCGGCCCGAACCGGACCTCTACTGAAATTTGCCAAATTTCGGTACTGATAGCAGTACCGGTTGGACCGGTATAACGGACCTGTTCGGTACTGGTTTTTACCGAGTAAATATCAAAAATTAATATTATTATTATTATTCTTATTACTAGAATCAATATTTTATTTTTATTATTAATTATTTATTAATAAATAGATAAAATTTGGAAAACCGGTATATACAAGTATGGTTCGGTAAAATCGAACCATAAAAACTCGGTACCGACACTGGTATCGAAAAATCGATAGATACCGATTTTTTTGTACCGAAACCGGACCGTTTATTTTTGTGCTGAACCGACAGTTCGAAGCGGTCCGGAAAAACCGAAAATTTTGCCCATCCCTAGTACAAACGTTTTCTTTCACCGTGTTTCGTAAAAAAATATATAAAATTGGCGCAACACGAGGACTTCCCAAAAGGTGACCCATTCTAGTACTACTCTCTCCCAAACACGTTTGACTTTGGAGTTCTGATGGGATCCGGTGCATTAGTGCTGATATGATCGCACCCGTTAAAATTTTATATTTTTATTCCTTTATTTTGACATATGGGTGGGGTGTAACGACATTTGCGTCGTGCATACGCGTTTACCGAGACACGTTCATTAGTACGAACGATTCTTTTACCGTGTTTCATAAAAAATATATAAAAAGGGGTGCAACACGAGGACTTCCCAAGGGGTCACACATCCTAGTACTACTCTCGCCCAAGCACGCCTAACTTCGGAGTTCTGATGGGATCCGGTGCATTAGTGCTGGTATGATCGCACCCGTTAGGATTCTCCATTTTTATTCCTATAATTCGATATATGGGTGGGACGTAGCAACATTTGCGTCGTGAATGCGCACTTACCGAGACATGTTTACTTGTACAAACTAGGGGTGGGCAACTTGTAAAAATCGGCCCGAACCGGATCGGTACCGAAATTTATTCAAATTCCGGTACCGATAGCAGTACCGGTTGGACCGGTATAACGTACCGGTTCGGTACTTATTTTTACCGAATAAATATTAAAAATTAATATAATTTTTTTATTATTATTATTATTTTTTTATTACTATAGCTAATATTTTATTATTATTATTATTAATTATTTATTAAAAAATAAAAAAATTTTGGAAAACCGGTATATGCCGGTATGGTTCGGTAAAATCGAACCATAAAAACTCGGTACCAAAATCGGTATCGAAAAACCGATATATACAGATTTTTTTGTACCAAAACCGAATCGGTTATTTTTGTACCGAACCTACCGGTTCGGAGCGTTCTGAAAAAATCAAAAATTATGCCCATTCCAAGTACAAACGTTATCTTTCACCGTGTTTTGCAAAAAAAAATACAAAATTGGTGCAACATGAGGACTTCTTAAGGGGTCACCCATTCTAGTACAACTCTCTCCCAAGCACGCTTGACTTCGAAGTTCTGAAGGGATCCAGTGCATTAGTGCCGGTATGATTGCACCCGTTAAGATTTTCTATTTTTATTCTTATATTTTGACATATGGGCAGAGCGTAGCGACATTTGCGTCGTGCATGCGCGTTTATCGAGATACGTTCACTAGTACGAATGATTCTTTTACCGTGTTTCGTAAAAAATTTATAAAAAGGGGTGCAACAGGAGGACTTCCCATGGGGTCACTCGTCCTAGTACTACTCTCACCCAAGCGCGCTAATCTTCGGAGTTCTGATGGGATCCGGTTCATTAGTTCTGGTATGATCGCATCCGTTAGGATTCTCCATTTTTATTCCTATAATTCGACATATGGGTGGAACACAACGACATTTGCGTCGTGAATGCGCGTTTACCGAGACATGTTCACTAGTACAAACTAGGGGTGGGCAACTGGTAAAAACCGGCCCGAACTGGACCGGTACCAAAATTTGTCAAATTCAGGTACCGATAGCGGTACCGGTTGGACAGGTATAACGGACCGGTTCGGTACTGGTTTTTATCGAATAAATATCATAAAGTATTATAATTATTATTTTATTATTATTATTATTATTATTATTCATATTATTTTTTTTATTACTATAATCAATATTTTTTTATTATTATTAATTATTTATTAATAAATAAAAAAAATTTGGAAAACCGGTATATACCAGTATGGTTCGGTAAAACTGAACCATAAAAACTCGATACCGACACCGGTATCGAAAAACTGATATATACTGATTTTATTGTACCGAAACCAGACCGGTTATTTTTATACCGAACCGACCAGTTCGTAGCTGACTGAAAAAATCAAAAATTATGCTCATCCCTAGTACAAACGTTTTCTTTCACCATGTTTAGCAAAAAATATATAAAATTGGCGCAACACGAGGACTTCCCAAGGGGTCACCCATCCTAGTACTACTCTCGCCCAAGCACGCTTAACTTCGGAGTTCTGATGGGATCCGGTGCATTAGTGCTAGTATGATCGCACCAGTTAGGATTCTCCATTTTTATTCCGATAATTTGACATATGGGTGGACGTAGCGACATTTGCATCGTGAATGCGCGTTTACCGAGACATGTATACTAGTACAAACTAGGGGTGGGCAACTGGTAAAAACCGGTCCAAATCGGACCGGTACTAAAATTTGCCAAATTTCGGTAACGATAGCGGTACCGGTTGGACTGGTATAACCGACCGGTTCGGTACTTGTTTTTATCGAATAACTATCAAAAATTAATATAATTATTATTTTATTATTTTTATAAATATTATTTTATTACTATAATTAATATTCTATTATTATTATTAATAATAAAAATTTGGAAAACCGGTATATACTAGTATGGTTCGGTAAAACCGAACCATAAAAACTCGGTACCGAAACCGGTATCGAAAAACCGATATATACCGAATTTTTTGTACCGAAACCAAACCGGTTATTTTTGTACTGAACCGACCGGTTCGGAGCATTCCGAAAAAACCAAAAATTATGCTCATCCCTAGTACAAACGTTTTCTTTCACCGTGTTTAGCAAAAAAAATTATAAAATTAGCGCAACACGAGGACTTCCCAGGGGGTCACCTATTCTAGTACTACTTTCGCCTAAGCACGCTTGACTTCGAAATTCTGATGGGACCGGAGTTCATTAGTGCTGGTATGATCGCACCCGTTATGATTTTCTACTTTTATTCCTATATTTTGACATATGGGTGGGGCGTAGCGACATTTGCGTCGTGCATGCGCGTTTATCGAGACATGTTCACTAGTACGAACGATCTTTTACCGTATTTCGTAAAAAATATATAAAAAGGGGTGCAACACGAGGACTTTCTAGGGGGGTCACCCACCCTAGTACTACTCTCGCCCAAGCACGCTTACCTTCGGTGTTCTGATGGGATCCTGTGCATTAGTGCTGCTATGATCGCACTCATTAGGATTCACCATTTTTATTCCTAAAATTCTACATATGGGTGGGACATAGCAACATTTACATCGTGAATGCGCGTTTATCGAGACATGTTCACTAGTACAAACTAGGGGTGGGCAACTAGTAAAAATCGACTCGAACCGGACCGGTATCGAAATTTGGCAAATTTCGGTACCGATAGTGGTACCGGTTGGACCGATATAACGGACCGGTTCGGTACTGGTTTTTACTGAATAAATATCAAAAATTAATATAATTATTATTTTATTATTATTATTATTAATATTTTTATTACTATAATCAATATTTTATTATTATTATTAATTATTCATTAATAAATAAAAAATTGAAAAACCGGTATATACCGGTGCGGTTCGGTAAAGCCGAACAATAAAAACTCGGTACCGAAACCGGTATCGAAAAATCGATATATACCGATTTTTTTGTACCAAAATCGGACCTATTATTTTTGTACCGAACCGACCGGTTCGGACCGGTCTGGAAAAACTAAAAATTATTCCCATCCCTAGTACAAACGTTTCTTTCACCGTGTTTCGCAAAAAAAAAAAAAAAATTGGCGCAACACGAGGACTTCCTAGGGGGGTCACCCATTCTAGTACTACTCTCGTCTAAGCACGCCTGACTTTGAAGTTCTGATGGAATCCGGTGCATTACTGCTGGTACGATCGCACCCGTTAAGATTTTCTATTTTTATTTCTTATATTTTGACGTATGGGTGGGGCGTACCAAAATTTGCATCTTGCATGCGCGTTAATCGAAACACGTTCACTAGTACGAACGATTCTTTTACCGTGTTTAGTAAAAAATATATAAAAAGGGGTGCAACATGAGGACTTCCCAGGGGGTCACCCATCCTAGTACTACTATCGCCCAAGCACGCTTTACTTCGGAGTTCTGATGGGATCCAGTGTATTAGTGCTGGTATGATCGCAACCGTTTGGATTTTCCATTTTTATTCCTATAATTCAACATATGAGTGGGACGTAGCGACATTTGCGTCGTGAATGCGCGTTTACCAACACATGTTCACTAGTACAAACTAGGGTGGGTAACTTGTAAAAATCGTCCCGAACCGGACCGGTTCCGAAATTTGCCAAATTCTGGTACTGATAGCGGTATCGGTTGGACCGGTTTAACGGACCGGTTTGGTATTGGTTTTTACCGAATAAATATCAAAAATTAATAATAATATTATTATTATTATTATTACTATAATTAATATTTTATTATTACTATTAATTATTTATTAATAAATAAAAAAATTTGGAAAATCGGTATATACCGGTATGGTTCAGTAAAATCGAACCATAAAAACTCAGTACCGACACTGGTATCGAAAAACCTATATATATCAATTTTTTTGTACCGAAACCGGATCGGTTATTTTTGTGTCGAATCGACAGGTTCGAAGCGGTCTGGAAAAATCAAAAATTTTGCCCATCCCTAGTACAAATGTTTTCCCTAGTACAAATGTTTTCTTTCACCGTGTTTCGCAAAAAATATATAAAATTGGCGCAAGACGAGGACTTCCCAAAGAGTCACCCATTCTAGTACTACTCTCTCCAATACACGCTTAACTTCGGAGTTCTGATGGGATCCGGTGCATTAGTGCTGGTATGATCGCACCCGTTAAAATTTTATTTTTTTATTCCTTTATTTTGACATATGGGTGGGGCGTAACGACATTTGCGTCGTGCATGCGCGTTTAACGAGACACGTTCACTAGTACGAACGATTCTTTTACCGTGTTTCATAAAAAATCTATAAAAAGGGATGCAACACGAGGACTTCCCTGGGGGTCACCCATCCTAGTACTACTCTCGCCCAAACACGCTTAACTTCGAAGTTCTGATGTGATCCAGCGCATTAGTGCTGCTATGATCGCACCCATTAGGAATCTTCATTTTTATTCCTATAATTCGACATATGGGTGGGACGTAGCGACATTTGCATCGTGAATGCGCATTTACCGAGATATGTTTACTGGTACAAACTAGGGGTGGGCAACTGGTAAAAACCGACCCGAACCGGTCCGGTACCGAATTTTGTCAAATTTCGGTACCGATAGCGGTACCAGTTGGAACGGTATAATTTACCGGTTCGGTACTTATTTTTACCGAATAAATATCAAAAATTAATAAAATTAATATTTTATTATTATTATTATTATTATTATTAATATTTTTTTATTACTATATTTAATATTTTATTATTATTATTAATTATTTATTAATAAATAAAAAATATTTGGAAAATCGGTATATACCGGTATGGTTCGGTAAAACCGAATCATAAAACCTCGGTACCGAAAAATCGATATATACCGTTTTTTTGTACCGAAATCGGACCAGTTATTTTTGTACCGAACCGACCGTTTCGCAGCATTCCGAAAAAACCAAAAATTATGTCCATCCCTAGTACAAACGTTTTCTTTCACTGTGTTTCGCAAAAAAATTTATAAAATTGGCGCAACACGAGGACTTCCCAGGGGGTCAGCTATTCTAGTACTACTTTCTCCCAAGCACACATAACTTCGAAATTCTGATGGGATCCGGTGCATTAGTGCTGGTATGATCGCACCCGTTATGATTTTCTACTTTTATTCCTATATTTTGACATATGGGTGGGGCGTAGCGACATTTGCGTCGTGCATGCGCGTTAACCGAGACACGTTCACTAGTACGACCAATTTTTTTATCGTGTTTCGTAAAAAATATATAAAAAGGGGTGCAATACGAAGACTTCCCAGGGGGTCACCCATCCTAGTACTACTCTCGCCCAAGCGCGCTTAACTTCGGAGTTCTAATGGGAACCGATGTATTAGTGCTGGTATGATCGCACCCGTTATGATTCTGCATTTTTATTCCGATAATTCGACATATAGGTGGGACATAGCGATATTTGCGTCATGAATGCACGTTTACCGAGACATGTTCACTAGTACAAACTAGGGGTGGGCAACTAGTAAAAATCGGCCCGAACCGGACCGCTACCGAAATTTGCCAAATTTCGGTACTGATAGCGGTACCGGTTGGACCGGTATAACGGACCGGTTCGGTACTGGTTTTTACCGAATAAATATCAATTTTTTTGTATCGAAACCGGACCGGTTATTTTTGTACCAAACCAACCGGTTCAGAGCATTCCGAAAAAACCAAAAATTATGCCCATCCCTAGTACAAACGTTTTTTTTCACCGTGTTTCGCAAAAAATTTATAAAATTGGCGCAACACGAGGACTTCCCAGGGGGTCACCGATTCTAGTACTACTCTCGCCCAAGCACGCTTGACTTCGGAGTTCTGATGGGATCCGGTGCATTAGTGCTGGTATGATCGCACCCGTTAAGATTTTCAATTTTTATTCCTATATTTTGACATGTTGGTGGGGCGTAGCGACATTTACGTCGTCTTTGCGCGTTTACCGAGATACGTTCACTAATACGAACGATTCTTTTAACGTGTTTCGTAAAAAATATATAAAAAAGGGTGCAACACGAGGACTTCCCAGAGGGTCACCCATCCTAGTACTACTGTCGCCCAAGCCCGCTTAACTTTAGAGTTCTGATGGGATCCGTTGCATTAGTGCTGGTATGATCGCATCCGTTAGGAATATCCATTTTTATTCCTATAATTCGACATATGGGTGGGGCACAACAACATTTGCGTCGTGAATGCGTGCTTACCGAGACATGTTCATTAGTACAAACTAGGGGTGGGCAACTGATAAAAATTGGCCCGAACCGGACCGGTACCGATATAACGGACCGATTTGGTACTGGTTTTTACCGAATAAATATCAAAAATTAATATAATTATTATTTGATTATTATTATTATTATTATTATTATTTTTTATTACTATAATCAATATTTTTTTATTATTATTAATTATTTATTAAGAAATAAAAAAATTAGAAAAACGGTATATACCGGTATGGTTCGGTAAAATCGAACCATAAAAACTCGGTACTGAAACCGGTAACGAAAAACCGATATATACAAAAACCGGTAAGCTTACAATGGTAATTTAGAATTCTCATTTATCAGCTAAGGGATTAGTTGATAAGCTTACAAGAAAATTTAGAGTTCACGTTCATCAACTAAGGATTAGTTGAATCGTCTTTCAATAATTCATAAATAAAAGAATTATGAACTAACATATGCTTTAGAATCAACTTTAAGCATTTAAAATAATAGCTGAATCTTACTTGAATAATAAGTTAAGATCATTTTAATTAAATAAACAATTGTCCATTACAGAAATGGAAAGGACATTCTCAACAATGAATATATGAATTCAAGAAATTGTATATAATTAACAAGTTTAAGATTAGAAGACTTGCCTTACGCGCAAGCTACTTAACTCAACCATGTACTTAAACACTTCCTATACACATTCAATTATAATAATCTAAATCAGTTAATACATAACTAATTCATATAAGTGGTTAACCCTCATGGTTAACTCACTCTAATCAAATAAATAATAATAATTAACTATCACATAGTTAATTACATCACACACACATTCACATAATTAAATTAATTATGTATTTAACTAAATTATAATTAAACAATTATAATTCAAACACTTAATCAAATTATAATTACTTAAATTATAATTATCATTTAAATTATAAATAATTATTATTTAAAATCAATTAAACTATATCATGCATTATAATTACACAAATTATAATTATTTATGCAATTATCAATTTATAATCCATAATTAAACATGCATTTATTAAATTATAATTACATAAATTATAATTTAAATTATCATCTAATTGATTAAAATAAATCAACTTCTATACATTATAATTTTACAAAAATTATAATTTAAATTAAACATTTACTCTTAATTATAATTAATCAAATTATAATTAAGTAACTTATTTTACAATTAAACAATTATAGTTTATCATTTAAATACTATACTAAGTTTTCAAAACTTCCTTTTTCTCAAATTATAACACATGTTATAGCAGCTAGATACATGCTCATTGTCATAGAATAATTAAACTAAGCTTAGAAATAACACTGCACAAATAACTAGCATTCACTGCCTCTGAACAGAGCATGGCGCAGCTGCGCAGCCAGCTGCCTTGAAACCGGCGCAGCTGCGCAGGGAAAGAATCTGGGAAGGCCAAGCGGCGCAGCTGCGCTGCTCCTGGCCTTGCTGCCGGCGCAGCAACTCGGCCAGACGCAGACAACCACGGCTCTCTGCTTTATCGATTAACCCAAACAAGCCAACAAACGGAAAATTACAGTAACGTAGACATTGTAAATCATACATATGCAATAATATATATATATATATATATATATATATATATAACATGCTTCTAAAATACAAAACCATCTAAACAACAAGAATCAATGGTTTTAAAAGTCCAATTTGGCTATTTTCATAAAAACTTATATTTTAACAAAATAATTCACTGTAATAAAATTTCTCAAGCAATTCAACTTTATATACATACATTATTTCTGTTATAGAAGCTAGTAACGTAACAACTACCAATTTGTACAATTCACATATATAATTCATAAATTTTTACTCTAAATCAACCAAATACATGAATTTCCATAAGAACACTATTTTCACATATAAAACTTGTTTTTACAGTACTTTGATTTCTGAAAATCATTTATAGCATATAACCCACTATAAACAACACATGAACACAATCTATATATATACCATTCATGTTTATACAATTTCATAACAACTTATTTTTTTAACAGAGAACGAATATGAAAAACATATAACTGAGTTCTATAACAATTAGAGATTATAGATGATACCTTTTGTTAATAGGTTGAAAGAGAAGGTGATGTGAGTTTAATTCTAGAAATTCTTCTTCCTCTTTTCTCTTCTTCTCTAACTCTTGTCTGCTCTTCCTTCTCTCTGCTTTCTTTTCTTCTTAGTTCTTAGTTAGACTTAGGATTAGAACTAACGTAGTAGATATATTATAACTGATATAATATACGTATATAATAGACATAATAACATGCAACGTAACTGACAAATATATAATGTCTAAATTAAATAATTAGCAGTTATAATTTGTTTTGAATTTTAAAAGCCATAAGGTCATGTTTGGCAAACCTTTTATTTAAAAACAGATTTTAGTTACTAAGGCCATGTTTGGTAGAAATAGGTTTAAAACAAATACAAGGGCCTTGTTTGGCAAAACAATTTAAAAAATCCTTTTCTTTATTTTAACAAATCATTTAACACATACTTTAATGTCACATTTTAATTAATTAAATATCAATCATCTAATTTAATCAATTAAAATCTAACATCAATTAATTACATAAAATTACCACATAATTATAATTACTCGCTAATTATAATCCTTGTAACACTTCATCACATAATTCATCTAATTTAATTATCTCAATTAAATTAGAACTATACTATAAAATTAAAATACATTAATTAAATTAAATATTAAACATTCATTTAATTAATATATACACTTAATTAAATCACTTCCATAAATCACATAATTTATTTATTTAACTTAATAAATAAATCACATAAAATATTTATTTAACTCAATAAATATTTAAAATTAAATATAAAATCTCAATCGTTACAGATTCCCCATTTTTATTCCTATAATTCGACATATGGGTGGAACGTTGTAAGAACCCGAATTTTTAGAAATTATTAAATAAGGATTTAATTAATAAAATTCTTAAACTGTGAGATAGGCTCGAATAAGGTAATATATATGTGATATGAGGTTTGTGGTATTATATTACATAGGGTAATATGGACTATGTAATATATGTTTTTGTGATTTATAAATAGGGCTATATGTAGTTACACAGCTGTGTAGCTACACAGTAGGCTATAACGACTATTTTCTAGGACTATAACGACGGTTTGTCTGTCGCCATAGATATTCTGTCTATAGCGACAGACAAACCATCGCTATAGCCCTGAAAAACCGTCGCTATAATCTACTGTGCACTACACAGCTGTGTACTTACATTTTTTCCTTATAAATATATTATTAATATATATTTGTTATTTAGCGTAGAGACGATTCAGTGGAGATAAAAGAAGTGGATAAAATTTCTATCTATATTAAATAATTTATAAAAATATTTTATCATAGTAAGTGGGTGGCATTAAATATCTTTAATGTGTAATCACCATTTTCCTGTATAAATATACTAATAACTAGTATGTTTGTGAGATAGGTTATTGATAGTGCTTAAGTTATCCGTAAATAGGTTTGGATAGTGAAGCATGAGTTAGTTAAGGAATTAACTAATAAGAATAAATATTAGTTAATTTAAGTTGGGAGTTATATTATGGAATAATATAATGTTAATATTGAACCTTAATGATATAGTACAGTATTTAATTTACTTAAGTAAAGAAGTGAATTAATATATATGTTGAATATATGATTATAATTTGTACCTTCTATATATTACTTAGATGGTAATATGTGAGAAAGTCTAATGTGCGAATAACGTTAATAAATATATATACGTTATTAAAGGGAGATGGAAATCATTATATTTTAAATGAAGATTTAATATTTGAAGAAATTATTTTGGGGAACAATTTATAGAAAAGAAAGAGAAATAGTTATTATATTTTTCTAATAAAGGATATTAAAATAATTTCTAATATTGAATTATTTTAATAAAAGGAGGAAATGTTATTTTTGAATAGTAATATTACCTTATATATTTTGTATAAGGTGTGATTGATTAATATGATATTTGCTATATGTAAATAAATTGATGGAAATAAATTATTATAATAGAAAATAAACTTATTACCTATTTTCTATATATAATATATGTACATGTGCCGTACATGTAATTATTTGATATTATATTAAGAATAATATCTTGAGACAATAAATAAATTATTTTCTAATAATGAATGTCTTTATTTAGAGAAAGCATAATATTTTATGTTATGGCAAAATACATAATTTCTAATGTATTTTCAAGAGAGTTAATTAATAAAAGAAAGCTGAGTTATTTTAATGTACTAAATAACTTAAGTTATTATTTACCATAGACTTTATAAATAATTAATAGAGTAAATATTAATTATTATATGCGTAAAGGTTATACTTATTATAAGTATAATTAATTTAGGTAGCTTAACATTTAAATGCTTGAGTCACACAAACCTTATAATAAAAGAATATTAAGTGTGGTGGAGATAATAAGCTTAATATTGAGCTTGTGAGAAATGCCTTATGTGACACGATAATAGATTCGTTGATGAATTAATTAATTCAAGGATGGAGGAATTATTAATTAAACAATTAATCAATATTAATTGTTAATTGTTATTATAATAATATGTTGATTCATTATTATGGCTAGTGATAGTATAGTAATAAGAAAATTAATTATAAATATAATCAGAATTTTATTATTGAGGAATGAGATATATTATGGACAATATACTAGTATCAAGTAATTATTTGATAATATGTTGATTAACGAGTAAATGATTTATAAATATAATAAGATTTATATTTATTTAATGTAATAATTAATTATATAAATGCTAATCAATTGTTATAGAGGTTAATAATTGATTTACGAGGAAGAGATTAATTAATATTATTATTAATTAATTGATAAGATAAGTAATTTATTAATTCCTATGTGCAAGCATGCGATATTAAAAGTATAACATAAAGTAATGACACATGTGCTATATAAAATGTAGTGCAACACTTAAGTGTGACCCTACAATTATATATAAACTATATTATATAACGCAATGTGACGCATTAATGTGACTATATATGGTATATATAGAATATATAGTAAGATTAATTCCATTATGTGAGTTACATAACAGTAAGCGTTTATGTGACAATAAGTGTTTGGGTGAACATTGATGTATAATAATATCAATTACCATTGTTAATTGATAATGTAGGCAATAAGTTATTATAACTATAATAATAACCGTTATAATAACTGTTATGATAATGAGTAGTACCCAATTGTATTATACTCAGTGTTAACAAAAATGTGCATGGGTTATATGTTGATAAATATATAACCTACTTGATACATTGTAATTAGAAGTTTCAATGGTAATTTATTTATAACCTAAGTTATATGAAATAAAATGTGTATATATTATATAACCTAAGTGTTTATATATACTACATTTGCTAGTTACTATTGCTGAGTTATAGTGCTTGTCCCTAAGTGAGAGTCACCTCTTCATTCTTCCTCACGTGAACTCTAGAAGCTAGCTACTCTACCACTATTTCTCTCAAACTCAGCAATAATCTAGCTAATGAGTGTAAGGGGAGCGGGATTCATGATTGAATTCACCAACTCTCAACCACTCCCTCTTATCCATTATACACTCTTGCAATCCTTTGATTTTATTTGGAAGATTTATGCATTGTCTGGTTATTCAAAGGACTATAAGAGTAAGCTCTTCTCCTCCCATTTTCAATTGCTGGGATATTGTTAAGTGTTAGAGAGTAATCAGAGACTGAGTTTGTATCAATAGTGAGAATCTGAAATTGAAGGAGGCTTGATACAACAGCTTAATACATTAGTAGAGGTACACTCATGTTGACCATTTTCTGTAAAAATTTTAATATCTTAATTCTTGAATTAAGCATAGATTATTTGATAACTTGATTGGAGTATGATTACTAGTTGCTATACTAGCTTATAATCATGATAGAACTGTAATGTAGTAGCTTAGAATGATAATCGTTGCGAAATTCTGAGTTTGGCTTGAGGTACTGCCGAAGCAGGCTGTCTCTGCCCCTGGCCGGAGCCCTGCGCAGCTGCGCCAGTTTTATACTGGCCAGAGGCACAGCTGCGCCGGTACCAGATTCTGGTTTCTTATTTTCTGCTGCAGAACTGTTAGAGGCTATCATGTAATATCTTATTTGGCAAGCATGTGGACATGGTTAATATGTATATATATGTACGTAGACGTAGTACGAGCATGTATAACCATGATAGATACAAACTTGATGAAGAAACTTATAGTTTGAAAATAAACTTAAGGTTTTATAAACGAATTTTGGCGTATATAAGTCATGTTTATATTCTGACTTTTGAGACACATTAGTATGGTTTAAGAATGCATGAAAGGCATGTTGACTTATGTATATGGACTTCATAATATGAGCATGCATACCTCACTAGTGCACATTTCTAACGAAAGTGCATGTTTTGAAAACAAACTTTGACACGTATATACCATACCCATATTCTGATTTTTGCAAGCATGTTTATATGGTTGGTTAAGCATGAAAAGATGGTCTAAGGTTTTATGATTACACTAACATACATGATTGAAGACTACATTGATTTCAAAAGATAAACTTTGAGTTTTTGGACATGAATATAGGATGTCTACATTCTGATTATTTGAGCATGTATAAGTGGCTTATATATGTGTTCTATTACATGAGAGTCATGACTACGAGGTACTTTGCATATACTAAGTTACCTTTGTTGACTTAGTGCGATTTTTATGAAAACTTAGAACGTAAAAGGTAATAGCATCAAACACTGTGTGAGTTACATTGCGATCATGCAAGCATGTATATTAGGATTCATTATGCATATAGACATGTTGACATGAGCATCCTGTGATGAAACGTGGATTTCAACTATGCACGAATATTCAAGAAAATGAATTTCTAAAGCATAGACTACGTGATTAAGTATACGTGTGTAGTATAAGCACGAGCATGCTTACTTAGCATTGTTTAGCCTCTTTATGTGGTAATATGACGTTAGTGGTCGACCCTTGAGACATGAACTTGATTTACTTGAGGTATATGAAAGTCCGGCATGAATGCCATATGATTTTGACTTATAATGAGCATGCTAGGTTTTAAAACTTGAGTTAATGCCCTTATATACATGTATACATAATGAACATAGTAGCCTTGCATGACTAGTTAAGTATGAAAAGGATTTTGAAAGGTGAAACTTAGAAAGTTTGAACGTAATGGTTTCGATAAGGTTTGAGAAACGTAAGAGCAATATAAATTATATATTTATGAGTTTTAAATATATGTCAAACACCTTTAGTTAAGTGTGTGATACATGTATATGAAGGATGATAATAAGTATGTATGGTTGAGATATATCTATACGTACCTAGCTATACTAAGCGTATAATAAGAAAGTGAAACAAGGTTCTAAGAACCAAGATAGAAAACAATGTAATACTTATTATTATATTGAGAATGTATGAATGTATGACTAATGGATATGAATCCATGATTATATAACTGTGTAGGATTACACGAAGCGCAAATATCTTAAGCAGTTAAGTCGTAGTTGTTAAACTACGAATCAGGCAAGTCTTTCAGTTCCTATTTGATATATGAATTCAATAACTGTTAGTTAAATTATATTATGCTATGATGATGTAAACTTATATATGAACTGTATATGAGATATATATGAGATTTAAAGTTGATCTTTGATGATATACTTGTTATGTGAAAAGTAACATGCGTAGTAAATATAAATTGTTTATAAATGCAGGAACTGAGTATGATGTTATATGCTATGTGATGCATGAAAACTGTTAGAATTGCTGAGCTGTCGAGCTCACTCTTGCAAATAACCATTTTTGCAGGTTAAGGATTCACGGTAAAGGCTTCGTGCTTCTTGATTGATAAAGATAGATAGTATCGAAATGAAGAATAGTGTTTAGATTATTACTTGAACTACGTTTAGGTTCTAGGAGTGTGCTTGATATATATTTACGATGTTTAATGATTGTTGCATTGCAAAGATGTATTAGTTAATACATAGAGGATATCGAGTTGAGTTGTAAACCTTTATACGGTAATTTGAATATAGTGAATCATATTATATAGTTGATTCAAGAATTGTAATTGATTCAAAGTTATGAAATCAATAAAAAGATTTATTCAAAGGATATTGAAAAGTTTAAATTATTCCGCATTTTAGTAACATCGAATATGATGTAAAGACGATATCTTGGATATAAATAGAATTTATATTCTAAATTATAATAAAGCAAGTTATATTCTTTTAGTAATGAATAAAAGATGTAATAGTTTGGCGATAGTAGTATCGTGACTGCACTGAATCCGAGGTTTCGAAGGAACGTGGATTTGGGGGCGTCACAGGTTGGTATCAAAGCTGTAGGTTATAAACCTTAGATAAGTGTAACTTAGACTATAACCTGAGAGAGTGAAAGATAAGATTAAAATATATCTAAATGAAGATTCAAAGAAGAATCTCAAAATATCTAGAGAATGAGAATCAGGAGTTTTCTAACTCTGGTAATTAAAATGTTAAGACGATGTCTATAAGATGTATATGACAAAGATAGTGAGAATAAACTCAAATGGAGTTTGGTTGATAATAGGGAAAGAACCCTAAGGTAAATCGATGATCACGACGTGATCAGATTGAACTGTGAAATGATAGATAGTCTGTAACGACTAAGTGTATATAGCTTGATTCTATGAGAGAATGTACTATAAAAAGTACGAGATGAACTCATGAGGAGTTGTATGTGATAAAACATAGAAAGTTCGTAATGAGCAAGTGATAGAGTAAGATAGAGTTAACTGTTGGACTTCCATTGAGGACTCATGTGATGGCTTAGTTGTACAAACTTTTGTATGGGCAGAGGTTTTGTGCTTGCACTGAGTGCGTCACATTGATAATCGTTGGAATGTTAGTGTCGCGGTATCATTATACATATGGCGGAAAGGTGATTCTTTTCTCATATTTATTTTAATAGATAGAGATTTCTAAGATGTAATTAGATAATACTAAGATTAGGTGCGAGTTCTCAAGACTCATGCCTATGACGAGTTCATGACTCATAATCGTATGGTGGGACCCCTCAGCGAATGGACGACTTTGGTTTGACTAAGATAAGTTCCTACACCCATATGATTGTGGTAAGTTCCTGAGCTTCCATGGTGTGGTAAGTTGGTGAACTGTACTGAGAATAGATATATTATATAAGAGCTTTGGAATAGTGAGCATTGATGGAGTAAGAGATTGGAGTGATGGAGAAATTGAATTTTTCCTAAATCCTCTAGCTACGCTAGATTTTCAAAATTTATTGACTTCGTGCTAGTGTTTGCACTTCGATTTTCTTGAGAAAAACATTGGGTCAGATGACTGAACCAATGAATTTTAAAAATAATATTGTTATTCGTATGTCTATACTATTTGTTTCGGCCAAGACAAAAATGATTTGAAAATCTTTCAAAATGTATTTTGACCATGTGCATCATTTGATATGATGTAGAATGGTAAACGATGGAGTCATCAATGCAATCGAACCTAGTGTTGGTTGTGATCGAAAGATCGTCAGCCCACTATGGTATGATGTATTATGATAAAGTCATAAAATGACGGAATCCTCAACGTACTACTAATCTGGTATGGTATCATGACGTCATAAAAGAATTTTTTTTTGTTTTATTGTAAATTATGAAGAAGGTCAATTAAGTTGGCTAAATTATTTTGATTGATGTCCAAATTGTTGATGAGAGTCTAAGCTATTTGATTCGGCTAGGCGACTGTTGAAAAGAGATTATAGAATTCAAGCATTCTTGTGTATTTATGCCAAACCAGATTGCTCTGGTGCGGATTTTGATGTTGAAAAGCTGAGGTGAACAACCCTATAAGGGAACATGTTTTCGGGGACAATGGTTCCGAGCGTAACGCATATAGTCGTTACAAAACACTACGTTGCGGCCCAACGTAGTGGTACAATAGGTTGGCCACCTAGAGTACGCGTGGAGGGTGTTTTCAGTCTTTGTGATTGATAAACACTCTGGTTTACGGTGTGAAGAATTGTGTTGAAGCATTAGTAAACCTAGAGAAAAGTTCACGATCTTGTGACCCCTCAACATAATATGAAATCTGAGTTATTCATACTACTTCCCAATTATTGAAAAATCATGGAATATTCTTATTCTTCTGAAGGATGAATGTAGTAAGTAGAATGTTCCATAGAAAAGAGAAAGTGCAGAATGCGATTGAGAAAGTTATAATAATAAAACTTTCGAAAAAAGAATGAATAAAAAAAAATTATTATTCAAGAGAAGATGTGATATTCGGAATGGCACCGAGTAGAGGAGGTTTCGGTGATTCCGATGACGGAATCCTTATAAGGGGGAGAGGATGTAAGAACCCGAATTTTTAGAAATTATTAAATAAGGATTTAATTAATAAAATTCTTAAACTGTGATATGGGCTCGAATAAGAAAATATATATGTGATATGAGGTTTGTGGTATTATATTACATAGGATAATATGGACTATGTAATATATATTTTTGTGATTTATAAATATATTATTAATATATATTTGTTATTTAGCGTAGAGATAATTCAGTGGAGATAAAAGAAGTGGATAAAATTTCTATCTATATTAAATAATTTATAGAAATATTTTATCATAGTAAGTGGGTGACATTAAATATCTTTAATGTGTAATCACCATTTTCCTGTATAAATATACTAATAACTAGTATGTTTGTGAGATAGGTTATTGATAGTGCTTAAGTTATCCGTGAATAGGTTTGGATAGTAAAGCATGAGTTAGTTAAGGAATTAACTAATAAGAATAAATATTAGTTAATTTAAGTTGGGAGTTATATTATAGAATAATATAATGTTAATATTGAACCTTAATGATATAGTACAGTGTTTAATTTACTTAAGTAAAGAAGTGAATTAATATATATGTTGAATATATGATTATAATTAGTACCTTCTATATATTACTTAGATGGTAATATGTGAGAAAGTCTAATGTGCGAATAACGTTAATAAATATATATACGTTATTAAAGGGAGATGAAAATCATTATATTTTAAATGAAGATTTAATATTTGAAGAAATTATTTTGGGGAACAATTTATAGAAAAGAAAGAGAAATAGTTATTATATATTTCTAATAAAGGATATTAAAATAATTTTTAATATTGAATTATTTTAATAAAAGGAGGAAATGTTATTTTTGAATAGTAATATTACCTTATATATTTTGTATAAGGTGTGATTGATTAATATGATATTTTCTATATGTAAATAAATTGATGAAAACAAATTATTATAATAGAAAATAAACTTATTACCTATTTTCTATATGTAATATATGTACATGTGCCGTACATGTAATTATTTGATATTATATTAAGAATAATATCTTGAGACAATAAATAAATTATTTTCTAATAATGAATGTCTTTATTTAGAGAAAGCATAATATTTTATGTTATGACAAAATACATAATTTCTAATGTATTTTCAAGAGAGTTAATTAATAAAAGAAAGCTGAGTTATTTTAATGTACTAAATAACTTAAGTTATTATTTTACCATAGACTTTATAAATAATTAATAGAGTAAATATTAATTATTATATGTGTAAAGGTTATACTTATTATAAGTATAATTAATTTAGGTAGCTTAACATTAAAATGCTTGAGTCACACAAACCTTATAATAAAAGAATATTAAGTGTGGTGGAGATAATAAGCTTAATATTGAGCTTGTGAGAAATGCCTTGTGTGGCACGATAATAGATTCGTTGATGAATTAATTAATTCAAGGATGGAGGAATTATTAATTAAATAATTAGTCTATATAAATTGTTAATTGTTATTATAATAATATGTTGATTTATTATTATGGCTAGTGATAGTATAGTAATAAGGAAATTGATTATAAATATAATCGGAATTTTATTGATGAGGAATGAGATATATTATGGACAATATACTAGTATCAAGTAATTATTTGATAATATATTGATTAACGAGTAAATGATTTATAAATATAATAAGATTTATATTTATTTAATGTAATAATTAATTATATAAATGCTAATCAATTGTTATAGAGGTTAATAATTGATTTACGAGGAAGGGATTAATTAATATTATTATTAATTAATTGATAAGATAAGTAATTTATTAATTCCTATGTGCAAGCATGCGATATTAAAAGTATAACATAAAGTAATGACACATGTGCTATATAAAATGTAGTGAACACTTAAGTGTAACCCTACAATTATATATAAACTATATTATATAACGCAATGTGATGCATTAATGTGACTATATATGGTATATATAGAATATATAGTAAGATTAATTGCATTATGTGAGTTACATAATAATAAACGTTTATGTGACAATAAGTGTATGAGTGAACATTGATGTATAATAATATCAATTACCATTGTTAATTGATAATGTAGACAATAAGTTATTATAACTGTAATAATAACCGTTATAATAATTGTTATGATAATGAGTAGTACCCAATTGTATTATACTCAGTGTTAACGAAAATGTACATGGGTTATATGTTGATAAATATATAACCTACTTGATACATTGTAATTAGAAGTTTAATGGTAATTCATTTATAACCTAAGTTATATGAAATAAAATGTGTATATATTATATAACCTAAGTGTTTATATATACTACACTTGCTAGTTGCTATTGCTGAGTTATAGTGCTTGTCCCTAAGTGAGAGTCACCTCTTCATTCTTCCTCACGTGAACTCTAGAAGCTAGCTACTCTACCACTATTTCTCTCAAACTCAGCAATAATCTAGCTAATGAGTGTAAGGGGAGCGGGATTCATGATTGAATTCACCAACTCTCAACCACTCCCTCTTATCCATTATACACTCTTGCAATCCTTTGATTTTATTTGGAAGATTTATGCATTGTCTGGTTATTCAAAGGCCTATAAGAGTAAGCTCTTCTCCTCCCATTTTCAATTGCTGGGATATTGTTAAGTGTTAGAGAGTAATCAGAGAGTGAGTTTGTATCAATAGTGAGAATCTGAAATTGAAGGAGGCTTGATACAACAGCTTAATACATTAGCAGAGGTACACTCATGTTGACCATTTTCTGTAAAAATTTTAATATCTTAATTCTTGAATTAAGCATAGATTGTTTGATAACTTGATTGGAGTATGATTACTAGTTGCTATACTAGCTTATAATCATGATAGAACTGTAATGTAGTAGCTTAGAATGATAATCGTTGCGAAATTCTGAGTTTGGCTTGAGGTACTGCCGAAGCAGGCTGTCTCTGCCCCTGGCCGGAGCCCTGCGCAGCTGCGCCAGTTTTATACTGGCCAGCGGCACAGCTGCGTCGGTACCAGATTCTGGTTTCTTATTTTCTGCTGCAGAACTGTTAGAGGCTATCATGTAATATCTTATTTGGCAAGCATGTGGACATGGTTAATATGTATATATATGTACGTAGACGTAGTACGAGCATGTATAACCATGATAGATACAAACTTGATGAAGAAACTTATAGTTTGAAAATAAACATAAGGTTTTATAAACAAATTTTGGCGTATATAAGTCATGTTTATATTCTGAATTTTGAGACACATTAGTATGGTTTAAGAATGCATGAAAGGCATGTTGACTTACGTATATGGACTTCATAATATGAGCATGCATACCTCACTAGTGCACATTTCTAACGAAAGTGTAAGTTTTGAAAACAAACTTTGACACGTATGTACCATACCCATATTCTGATTTTTGCAAGCATGTTTATATGGTTGGTTAAGCATGAAAAGATGGTCTAAGGTGTTATGATTACACTAACATACATGATTGAAGACTACATTGATTTCAAAAGACAATCTTTGAGTTTTTGGACATAAATATAGGATGTCTACATTCTGATCATTTGAGCATGTATAAGTGGCTTATAGATGTGTTCTATTACATGAGAGTCATGACTACGAGGTACTTTGCATATTCTAAGTTACCTTTGTTGACTTAGTGCTATTTTTATAAAAACTTAGAATATGAAAGGTAATAGCATCAAACACTGTGTGAGTTACATTATGATCATGCAAGCATGTATACTAGGATTCATTATGCCTATAGACATGTTGACATGAGCATCCTGTGATGAAATGTGGATTTCACCTATGCACGAATATTCAAGAAAATGAATTTCTAAAACATAGACTATGTGATTTAGTATACATGTGTAGTATAAGCACGAGCATGCATACTTAGTATTGTTTAGCCTCTTTATGTGGTAATATGAAGTTAGTGGTTGACCTTTGAGGCATAAACTTGATTTACTTGAGGTATATGAAAGTCCGGCATGAATACCATATGATTTTGACTTGGAATAGAATGAGCATGCTAGGTTTTAAAACTTGAGTTAATGCCCTTATAAACATGTATACGTGATGAACATTGTAGCATGTTTACATTATTATTTTTGAGTTATAAAATAGAATCTTAATGATGCATTAAGTGTTGATTTGTACAATGGTTATATAAAACTTGAAAACTATAATTCCGTTAAGGTTTGAGAAACGTAAGAGCAATATAAATTATATATTTATGAGTTTTAAATATATGTCAAACACCTTTAGTTAAGTGTGTGATACATGTATATGAAGGATGATAATAAGTATGTATGGTTGAGATATATCTATACGTACCTAGCTATACTAAGCGTATAATAAGAAAGTGAAACAAGGTTCTAAGAACCAAGATAGAAAACAATGTAATACTTATTATTATATTGAGAATGTATGAATGTATGACTAATGGATATGAATCCATGATTATATAACTGTGTAGGATTACACGAAGCGCAAATATCTTAAGCAGTTAAGTCGTAGTTGTTAAACTACGAATCAGGCAAGTCTTTCAGTTCCTATTTGATATATGAATTCAATAACTGTTAGTTAAATTATATTATGCTATGATGATGTAAACTTATATATGAACTGTATATGAGATATATATGAGATTTAAAGTTGATCTTTGATGATATACTTGTTATGTGAAAAGTAACATGCGTAGTAAATATAAATTGTTTATAAATGCAGGAACTGAGTATGATGTTATATGCTATGTGATGCATGAAAACTGTTAGAATTGCTGAGCTGTCGAGCTCACTCTTGCAAATAACCATTTTTGCAGGTTAAGGATTCACGGTAAAGACTTCGTGCTTCTTGATTGATAAAGATAGATAGTATCGAAAGGAAGAATACTGTTTAGATTATTACTTGAACTACGTTTAGGTTCTAGGAGTGTGCTTGATATATATTTACGATGTTTAATGATTGTTGCATTGCAAAGATGTATTAGTTAATACATAGAGGATATCGAGTTGAGTTGTAAACCTTTATACGGTAATTTGAATATAGTGAATCATATTATATAGTTGATTCAAGAATTGTAATTGATTCAAAGTTATGAAATCAATAAAAAGATTTATTCAAAGGATATTGAAAAGTTTAAATTATTCCGCATTTTAGTAACATCGAATATGATGTAAAGACGATATCTTGGATATAAATAGAAGTTATATTCTAAATTGTAATAAAGCAAGTTATATTCTTTTAGTAATGAATAAAAGATGTAATAGTTTGGCGATAGTAGTATCGTGACTGCACTGAATCCGAGGTTTCGAAGGAACGTGGATTTGGGGGCGTCACAGGTTGGTATCAAAGCTGTAGGTTATAAACCTTAGATAAGTGTAACTTAGACTATAACCTGAGAGAGTGAAAGATAAGATTAAAATATATCTAAATGAAGATTCAAAGAAGAATCTCAAAATATCTAGAGAATGAGAATCAGGAGTTTTCTAACTCTGGTAATTAAAATGTTAAGACGATGTCTATAAGATGTATATGACAAAGATAGTGAGAATAAACTCAAATGGAGTTTGGTTGATAATAGGGAAAGAACCCTAAGGTAAATCGATGATCACGACGTGATCAGATTGAACTGTGAAATGATAGATAGTCTGTAACGACTAAGTGTGTATAGCTTGATGCTATAAGAGAATGTACTATAAAAAGTACGAGATATACTCATGAGGAGTTGTATGTGATGAA
This sequence comes from Panax stipuleanatus, assembly GCA_020205555.1. Lineage (NCBI taxonomy): Eukaryota > Viridiplantae > Streptophyta > Magnoliopsida > Apiales > Araliaceae > Panax > Panax stipuleanatus. The sequence continues at coordinate 154,782,667 of CM035117.1, read as the reverse complement.
ACATAGAAAGTTCGTAACGAGCAAGTGATAGAGTGAGATAGAGTTAAGTGTTGGACTTCCATTGAGGACTCATGTGATGGCTTAGTTGTACAAACTTTTGTATGGGCAGAGGTTTTGTGCTTGCACTGAGTGCGTCACATTGATAATCGTTGGAATGTTAGTGTCGCGGTATCATTATACATATGGCGGAAAGGTGATTCTTTTCTCATATTTATTTTGATAGATAGAGATTTCTATGATGTAATTAGATAATACTAAGATTAGGTGCGAGTTCTTAAGACACATGCCTATGACAAGTTCGTGACTCATGATCATATGATGAGACCCCTCAGCGAATGGATGACTTTGGTCTGACTAGGATAAGTTCCTAAACCCATATGATTGTGGTAAGTTCCTGAACTTTCATGGTGTGGTAAGTTGGTGAACTGTACTGGGAATAGATATATTATATAATAAGACTTAAGAGTTTTAGAATAGTGAGCATTGATGGTAGTAATAGATTGAAGTGATGGAGAAATTTAATTTTTCCTAAATCCTCTAGCTACGCTAGATTTTCAAAATTTATTGACTTCGTGCTAGTGTTTGCACTTCGATTTTCTTGAGAAAAACATTGGGTCAGATGACTGAACCAATGAATTTTAAAAATAATATTGTTATTCGTATGTCTATACTATTTGTTTCGGCCAAGACAAAAATGATTTGAAAATCTTTCAAAATGTATTTTGACCATGTGCATCATTTGATATGATGTAGAATGGTAAACGATGGAGTCATCAATGCAATCGAACCTAGTGTTGGTTGTGATCGAAAGATCGTCAGCCCACTATGGTATGATGTATTATGATAAAGTCATAAAATGACGGAATCCTCAACGTACTACTAATCTGGTATGGTATCATGACGTCATAAAAGAATTTTTTTTTGTTTTATTGTAAATTATGAAGAAGGTCAATTAAGTTGGCTAAATTATTTTGATTGATGTCCGAATTGTTGATAAGAGTATAAGGTAATTGATTCGGCTAGGCGACTGTTGAAAAGTGATTATAGAATTCAAGCATTCTTGTGTATTTATGCCAAACCAGATTGCTCTGGTGCGGATGTAGAAGTTGAGAAGCTGAGTTGAACAATCCTATAACGGGAACCTATTTTCGGAGACAGTGATCACGAATATGACTCATATAGTCATTTCAACACGCTACGTTGCGGCCCAACGTAGTAGTACAATAGGGTAGCCACCTAGTGTACGTGTGGAGGGTGTTTTCAGTCATTGTGATTGATAAACACTCTAGTTTACAGTGTGGAGACTCGTGTTGAGACATTTGTAAATGTGGAAGAGTTCACGGTCTTGTGTGACCCCTCAACATAATCTAAAATCTGAGTTATTCATACTACTTTCCGATTATTGAAAAATCGTGGAAGATTCTTATTCTTCTGAAGGATGAATGTAGTAAGTAGAATGTTCCTTAGAAAGGAGAAAGTGATAGAATGCAATTGAGAAAGTTATAATAATAAAACTTTCGAAAAAAAAATGAATAAAATTATTCAAGAGAAGATGTGATATTCGGAATGGCACCGAGTAGAGGAGGTTTCGGTGATTCCGATGACGGAATCCTTATAAGGGGGAGAGGATGTAAGAACCCGAATTTTTAGAAATTATTAAATAAGGATTTAATTAATAAAATTCTTAAACTGTGATATGGGCTCGAATAAGAAAATATATATGTGATATGAGGTTTGTGGTATTATATTACATAGGATAATATGGACTATGTAATATATATTTTTGTGATTTATAAATATATTATTAATATATATTTGTTATTTAGCGTAGAGATAATTCAGTGGAGATAAAAGAAGTGGATAAAATTTCTATCTATATTAAATAATTTATAGAAATATTTTATCATAGTAAGTGGGTGACATTAAATATCTTTAATGTGTAATCACCATTTTCCTGTATAAATATACTAATAACTAGTATGTTTGTGAGATAGGTTATTGATAGTGCTTAAGTTATCCGTGAATAGGTTTGGATAGTAAAGCATGAGTTAGTTAAGGAATTAACTAATAAGAATAAATATTAGTTAATTTAAGTTGGGAGTTATATTATAGAATAATATAATGTTAATATTGAACCTTAATGATATAGTACAGTGTTTAATTTACTTAAGTAAAGAAGTGAATTAATATATATGTTGAATATATGATTATAATTAGTACCTTCTATATATTACTTAGATGGTAATATGTGAGAAAGTCTAATGTGCGAATAACGTTAATAAATATATATACGTTATTAAAGGGAGATGAAAATCATTATATTTTAAATGAAGATTTAATATTTGAAGAAATTATTTTGGGGAACAATTTATAGAAAAGAAAGAGAAATAGTTATTATATATTTCTAATAAAGGATATTAAAATAATTTTTAATATTGAATTATTTTAATAAAAGGAGGAAATGTTATTTTTGAATAGTAATATTACCTTATATATTTTGTATAAGGTGTGATTGATTAATATGATATTTTCTATATGTAAATAAATTGATGAAAACAAATTATTATAATAGAAAATAAACTTATTACCTATTTTCTATATGTAATATATGTACATGTGCCGTACATGTAATTATTTGATATTATATTAAGAATAATATCTTGAGACAATAAATAAATTATTTTCTAATAATGAATGTCTTTATTTAGAGAAAGCATAATATTTTATGTTATGACAAAATACATAATTTCTAATGTATTTTCAAGAGAGTTAATTAATAAAAGAAAGCTGAGTTATTTTAATGTACTAAATAACTTAAGTTATTATTTTACCATAGACTTTATAAATAATTAATAGAGTAAATATTAATTATTATATGTGTAAAGGTTATACTTATTATAAGTATAATTAATTTAGGTAGCTTAACATTAAAATGCTTGAGTCACACAAACCTTATAATAAAAGAATATTAAGTGTGGTGGAGATAATAAGCTTAATATTGAGCTTGTGAGAAATGCCTTGTGTGGCACGATAATAGATTCGTTGATGAATTAATTAATTCAAGGATGGAGGAATTATTAATTAAATAATTAGTCTATATAAATTGTTAATTGTTATTATAATAATATGTTGATTTATTATTATGGCTAGTGATAGTATAGTAATAAGGAAATTGATTATAAATATAATCGGAATTTTATTGATGAGGAATGAGATATATTATGGACAATATACTAGTATCAAGTAATTATTTGATAATATATTGATTAACGAGTAAATGATTTATAAATATAATAAGATTTATATTTATTTAATGTAATAATTAATTATATAAATGCTAATCAATTGTTATAGAGGTTAATAATTGATTTACGAGGAAGGGATTAATTAATATTATTATTAATTAATTGATAAGATAAGTAATTTATTAATTCCTATGTGCAAGCATGCGATATTAAAAGTATAACATAAAGTAATGACACATGTGCTATATAAAATGTAGTGAACACTTAAGTGTAACCCTACAATTATATATAAACTATATTATATAACGCAATGTGATGCATTAATGTGACTATATATGGTATATATAGAATATATAGTAAGATTAATTGCATTATGTGAGTTACATAATAATAAACGTTTATGTGACAATAAGTGTATGAGTGAACATTGATGTATAATAATATCAATTACCATTGTTAATTGATAATGTAGACAATAAGTTATTATAACTGTAATAATAACCGTTATAATAATTGTTATGATAATGAGTAGTACCCAATTGTATTATACTCAGTGTTAACGAAAATGTACATGGGTTATATGTTGATAAATATATAACCTACTTGATACATTGTAATTAGAAGTTTTAATGGTAATTCATTTATAACCTAAGTTATATGAAATAAAATGTGTATATATTATATAACCTAAGTGTTTATATATACTACACTTGCTAGTTGCTATTGCTGAGTTATAGTGCTTGTCCCTAAGTGAGAGTCACCTCTTCATTCTTCCTCACGTGAACTCTAGAAGCTAGCTACTCTACCACTATTTCTCTCAAACTCAGCAATAATCTAGCTAATGAGTGTAAGGGGAGCGGGATTCATGATTGAATTCACCAACTCTCAACCACTCCCTCTTATCCATTATACACTCTTGCAATCCTTTGATTTTATTTGGAAGATTTATGCATTGTCTGGTTATTCAAAGGCCTATAAGAGTAAGCTCTTCTCCTCCCATTTTCAATTGCTGGGATATTGTTAAGTGTTAGAGAGTAATCAGAGAGTGAGTTTGTATCAATAGTGAGAATCTGAAATTGAAGGAGGCTTGATACAACAGCTTAATACATTAGCAGAGGTACACTCATGTTGACCATTTTCTGTAAAAATTTTAATATCTTAATTCTTGAATTAAGCATAGATTGTTTGATAACTTGATTGGAGTATGATTACTAGTTGCTATACTAGCTTATAATCATGATAGAACTGTAATGTAGTAGCTTAGAATGATAATCGTTGCGAAATTCTGAGTTTGGCTTGAGGTACTGCCGAAGCAGGCTGTCTCTGCCCCTGGCCGGAGCCCTGCGCAGCTGCGCCAGTTTTATACTGGCCAGCGGCACAGCTGCGTCGGTACCAGATTCTGGTTTCTTATTTTCTGCTGCAGAACTGTTAGAGGCTATCATGTAATATCTTATTTGGCAAGCATGTGGACATGGTTAATATGTATATATATGTACGTAGACGTAGTACGAGCATGTATAACCATGATAGATACAAACTTGATGAAGAAACTTATAGTTTGAAAATAAACATAAGGTTTTATAAACAAATTTTGGCGTATATAAGTCATGTTTATATTCTGAATTTTGAGACACATTAGTATGGTTTAAGAATGCATGAAAGGCATGTTGACTTACGTATATGGACTTCATAATATGAGCATGCATACCTCACTAGTGCACATTTCTAACGAAAGTGTAAGTTTTGAAAACAAACTTTGACACGTATGTACCATACCCATATTCTGATTTTTGCAAGCATGTTTATATGGTTGGTTAAGCATGAAAAGATGGTCTAAGGTGTTATGATTACACTAACATACATGATTGAAGACTACATTGATTTCAAAAGACAATCTTTGAGTTTTTGGACATAAATATAGGATGTCTACATTCTGATCATTTGAGCATGTATAAGTGGCTTATAGATGTGTTCTATTACATGAGAGTCATGACTACGAGGTACTTTGCATATTCTAAGTTACCTTTGTTGACTTAGTGCTATTTTTATAAAAACTTAGAACGTAAAAGGTAATAGCATCAAACACTGTGTGAGTTCCATTGCGATCATGCAAGCATGTATATTAGGATTCATTATGCCTATAAACATGTTGATATGAGCATCCTGTGATGAAACGTGGATTTCAACTATACACGAATATTTAAGAAAATGAATTTCTAAAGCATAGACTACGTGATTAAGTATACGTGTGTAGTATAAGCACGAGCATGCCTACTTAGCATTGTTTAGCCTCTTTATGTGGTAATATGACGTTAGTGGTCGACCCTTGAGACATGAACTTGATTTACTTGAGGTATATGAAAGTCCGGCATGAATGCCATATGATTTTGACTTATAATGAGCATGCTAGGTTTTAAAACTTGAGTTAATGCCCTTATATACATGTATACATAATGAACATAGTAGCCTTGCATGACTAGTTAAGTATGACAAGGATTTTGAAAGGTGAAACTTAGAAAGTTTGAACGTAATGGTTTCGATAAGGTTTGAGAAACGTAAGAGCAATATAAATTATATATTTATGAGTTTTAAATATATGTCAAACACCTTTAGTTAAGTGTGTGATACATGTATATGAAGGATGATAATAAGTATGTATGGTTGAGATATATCTATACGTACCTAGCTATACTAAGCGTATAATAAGAAAGTGAAACAAGGTTCTAAGAACCAAGATAGAAAACAATGTAATACTTATTATTATATTGAGAATGTATGAATGTATGACTAATGGATATGAATCCATGATTATATAACTGTGTAGGATTACACGAAGCGCAAATATCTTAAGCAGTTAAGTCGTAGTTGTTAAACTACGAATCAGGCAAGTCTTTCAGTTCCTATTTGATATATGAATTCAATAACTGTTAGTTAAATTATATTATGCTATGATGATGTAAACTTATATATGAACTGTATATGAGATATATATGAGATTTAAAGTTGATCTTTGATGATATACTTGTTATGTGAAAAGTAACATGCGTAGTAAATATAAATTGTTTATAAATGCAGGAATTGAGTATGATGTTATATGCTATGTGATGCATGAAAACTGTTAGAATTGCTGAGCTGTCGAGCTCACTCTTGCAAATAACCATTTTTGCAGGTTAAGGATTCACGGTAAAGACTTCGTGCTTCTTGATTGATAAAGATAGATAGTATCGAAAGGAAGAATACTGTTTAGATTATTACTTGAACTACGTTTAGGTTCTAGGAGTGTGCTTGATATATATTTACGATGTTTAATGATTGTTGCATTGCAAAGATGTATTAGTTAATACATAGAGGATATCGAGTTGAGTTGTAAACCTTTATACGGTAATTTGAATATAGTGAATCCTATTATATAGTTGATTCAAGAATTGTAATTGATTCAAAGTTATGAAATCAATAAAAAGATTTATTCAAAGGATATTGAAAAATTTAAATTATTCCGCATTTTAGTAACATCGAATATGATGTAAAGACGAGATCTTGGATATAAATAGAAGTTATATTCTAAATTGTAATAAAGCAAGTTATATTCTTTTAGTAATGAATAAAAAATATAATAGTTTGGCGATAGTAGTATCGTGACTGCACTGAATCCGAGGTTTCGAAGGAACGTGGATTTGGGGGCGTCACAGACGTAGCGACATTTGCGTCGTGAATGCGCTTTTACCGAGACATGTTCACTAGTACAAACTAGGGACGGGCAACTTGTAAAAACTGGCCCGATAGCGGTACCGATTGGACCGGTATAACGGACCGGTTCGGTACTGGTTTTTACCGAATAAATATCAAAAATTAATATAATTATTATTTTATTATTATTATTATTATTAATATTTTTTTTATTACTATAATCAATATTTTATTATTATTATTAATTATTTATTAAGAAATAAAAAAAAATAGAAAACCGGTTATACCGGTATGGTTCGGAAAAATCGAACCATAAAAACTCGGTACCGAAACCGGTAACGAAAAATCGATATATATATGTTTTTTTTGTACCGAAACCGAACCTGTTATTTATGTATTGAACCGACCGGTTCGGAGCTGTCCGGAAAAATCAAAAATTATGCCCATCCTTAATACAAATGTTTTCTTTCACCGTGTTTGGCAAAAAATATATAAAATTAGCGCAATACGAGGACTTCCTAGGGGGTCACCCATTCTAGTACTACTCTCGCCCAAGCACGCTTGACTTCGGAGTTTTGATGGGATCCAGTGCATTAGTGCTGGAATGATCACACTCGTTAAGATTTTCTATTTTTATTCCTATATTTTGACATATGGGTGGGGCGTGGCGACATTTGTGTCGTGCATGCGCGTTTATCGAGGCATGTTCACTAGTACGAACGATTCTTTTATCGTGTTTCGTAAAAAATATAAAAAAAGGGTGCAACACGAGGACTTTCTAAGGGGTCACCCATTCTAGTACTTCTCTCCCCCAAACACGCTTAACTTCAGAGTTCTGATGGGATCCGGTGCATTAGTGCTGGTATGATCGCACCCATTAGGATTCCCCATTTTTATTCCTATAATTCGACATATGGGTGGGACGTAGCGACATTTGCGTCGTGAATGCGCGTTTACCAAGACATGTTCGCTAGTACAAACTAGGGGCGGGCAACTGGTAAAAACCGGACCGGTACCGAAATTTGCCAAATTTCGGTACCAATAGCGGTACCGGTTGGACCGGTATAACGGACCGGTTCGGTACTGGTTTTTACCGAATAAATTTAAAAATTAATATAATTATTATTATTATTTTTTTTTTTTATTATTATTATTATTATTATTAATTTTTTTTTAACTATCTATAATCAATATTTTATTATTATTATAAATTTTTTATTAAGAAATAAAAAAAAATTGGAAAACCGGTATATACCGGTATGGTTCGGTAAAATCGAATCATAAAAACTCTGTACCGAAACCGATAACAAAAAATCGATATATATCGATTTTTTTTGTAGCGAAACCAAACCGTTTATTTATGTATCGAACCGATCGGTTCGGACCGGTCCGAAAAAATCAAAAATTATGCCCATCACTAGTACAAACGTTTTCTTTCAGCGTGTTTCGCAAAAAAAATATAAAATTGACGCAACACGAGGACTTTTCAGGGGGTCACCCATTCTAGTACTACTCTCGTCCAAGAATGCCTGACTTCGGAGTTTTGATGGGATTCTGTGCATTAGTGCTGGTACGATCGCACCCGTTAAGATTTGCTATTTTTATTCCTATATTTTGACATATGGGTGGGGCGTAGCGACATTTACGTCGTGCATGCGTGTTTACCGAGACACGTTCACTAGTACGAACGATTCTTTTACCGTGTTTCGTAAAAAATATATAAAAAGGGGTGCAACACGAGGACATCCCAGGGTCACCAATCCTAGTACTACTCTCGCCCAAGCATGCTTAACTTCAGAGTTATGAGGGGATCCGGTGTATTAGTGCTAGTATGATCGCACCCGTTAGTATTCTCCATTTTTATTCCTATAATTCGACATATAGGTGGGACGTAGCGACATTTGCTTCGTGAATGCGCATTTAACGAGACATGTTCACTAGTACAAACTAGGAGTGGACAACTAGTAAAAATCGGCCCAAACCGGACCGCTACCGAAAATTGCCAAATTTCGGTACTGATAGCGGTACCGGTTGGACCGGTTCGGTATTGGTTTTTACCGAATAAATATAAAAAATTAATATAATTATTATTTTTATTATTATTATTATTATTATTATTTTTATTACTATAATCAATATTTTTTTTATTATTAATAATTAATTATTAATAAATAAAAAAAATTTGGAAAACCGGTATATACCGGTATGGTTCTGTAAAACCGAACCATAAAAACTCGGTACCGAAACCGGTATCAAAAAACCGATATATACAGTTTTTTTGTACCGAAATCGGACCGATTATTTTTGTACCGAACCAAACGGTTCGGAGCGTTCTGAAAAAACAGAAAATTATGCTCATCCCTAGTACAAACGTTTTCTTTCACCGTGTTTCGCAAAAAATATAGAAAATTGGCCCAACACGAGGACTTCCCAGGGGGTCACCCATTCTAGTACTACTTTCGCCCAAGCACGCTTGACTTCGGAGTTCTAATGGGATCTGGTGCATTAGTGCTGGTATGATCGCACCCGTTAAGATTTTCTATTTTTATTCTTATATTTTGACATATAGGTGGGGCGTAGCGACATTTGCGTCGTGCATGCGCATTTACCGAGACATGTTCACTAGTATAAACGATTCTTTTACCGTGTTTCGTAAAAAATATATAAAAATGGGTGCAACACGAGGGCTTCCCAGGGGATCCTAGTACTACTCTCGCCCAAGCGCGCTTAACTTCAGAGTTATGATGGGATCCGGTGCATTAGTGCTGGAATGATTGCATCCGTTAGGAATATCCATTTTTATTCCTATAATTCGACATATGGGTGGGACACAACGACATTTCCGTCGTGAATGTGCGTTTACCGAGACATGTTCACTAGTACAAACTAGGGGTGGGCAACTGGTAAAAATCAGCACGAACCGGACCGGTATCGAAATTTGCCAAATTCTGGTACCGATAGCGGTACCGGTTGGATCGGTATAACGGACCGATTCGGTACTAGTTTTTACCGAATAAATATCAAAAATTAATATATTTATTATTTTATTATTATTATTATTATTGTTTTATTATTATTAATATTTTTTATTACTATAATAAATATTTTATTATTATTATTAATTATTTATTAAGAAATAAAAATAATTTGGAAAACCGGTATGGTTCTGTAAAACAGAACCATAAAAACTTGGTACTGAAACCGGTAACAAAAAACCGATATATACAGATTTTTTTTTGTACCGAAACCGAACCGGTTATTTATTTATCGAACCGACTGGTTCTGACCGGTCTGAAAAAATCAAAAATTATGCCCGTCCCTAGTACAAACGTTTTCTTTCACCGTGTTTCGCAAAAAAAATATAAAATTGGTGCAACACGAGGACTTCCCAGGGGGTCACTCATTCTAGTACTACTCTCGTCCAAGTACGCCTGACTTCGGAGTTCTGATGGGATCTGGTGCATTAGTGCTGGTACGATAGCCCCCGTTAAGATTTTCTATTTTTATTCCTATATTTTGACATATGGGTTGGGCGTAGCGACATTTGCGTCGTGCATGCGCGTTTACCGAGACACGTTCACTTGTACGAACGATTCTTTTACCGTGTTTCGTAAAAAATATATAAAAAGGGGTGCAACACGAGGACTTCCCAAGGGGTCACCCATCCTAGTACTACTCTCGCCCAAGCACGCTTGACTTCGGAGTTCTGATGGGATCCGGTGTATTAGTGCTGGTATGATCGCACCCCTTAGGATTCTCCATTTTTATTCCTATAATTCGATATATGGGTGGGACGTAGCGACATTTGCGTCGTGAATGCGCGTTTACCGAGACATGTTCACTAGTACAAACTAGGGGTGGGCAACTGGTAAAAACCGGCCCGAACCGGACCGCTACCGAAATTTGCCAAATTTTGGTACTGATAGCGGTACCGGTTGGACCGGTATAACGGACCGGTTCGGTACTAGTTTTTACCGAATAAATATCAAAAATTAATATAATTATTATTTATTATTATTATTATCATTAATATTATTATTTTTATTACTATAATCTATATTTTATTATTATTATTAATTATTTATTAATAAATAAAAAAAATTGGAAAACCGATATATACCGGTATGGTTCGGTAAAACCAAACCATAAAAACTCGGTACCGAAACCGGTATCGAAAAACCGATATATACCGATTTTTTTGTAGCGAAACTGGACCGGTTATTTTTATACCGAACTAACCGGTTTGGAGCGTTCCGAAAAAACCAAAAATTATGCCCATCCCTAATACAAACGTTTTCTTTCACCGTATTTCGTAAAAAAATTATAAAATTAGCGCAACACGAGGACTTCCCATAGGGTCACCCATTCTATTACTACTCTCGCCCAAGCACGCTTGACATCGGAGTTCTGATGGGATCCGGTGCATTAGTGCTGGTATGATCGCACCCGTTAAGATTTTCTATTTTTATTCCTATATTTTGACATATGGGTGGGGCGTAGCGACATTTGCGTAGTGCATGCGCGTTTATCGAGACACGTTCACTAGTACGAATGATTCTTTTACCGTGTTTTGTAAAAAATATATAAAAAGGAGTGCAACACGAGGACTTCACAGGGGGTCACCCATCCTAGTACTACTCTCGCCCAAGTGCGCTTAACTTCGGAGTTCTGATGGGATCCGGTGCATTAGTGCTGGTATGATCGCATCCGTTAATATTCTCCATTTTTATTTCTATAATTCGACATATGGGTGGGACACATCGACATTTGCGTCGTGAATGTGCATTTACCGAGACATGTTCACTAGTACAAACTAGGGGTGGGCAACTGGTAAAAATTGGCCCGAACCGGGCCGGTACCAAAATTTGCCAAATTCCGGTACCGATAGCGGTACCGTTATAACGGACCGGTTCGGTGCTTATTTTTTTTGAATAAATATCAAAAATTAATATAATTATTATTTTATAATTATTATTATTTTTTTACTACTACAATCAATATTTTTTTAGTATTATTATTAATTAATTATTAATAAATAAAAAATTTTTGAAAATCGATATATTCCAGTATGGTTACCGGATCGGTTATTTTTGTATCGAACCGACCTGTTCGAAGCGGTCCGAAAAAACAAAAAATTATGCCCATCCCTAGTACAAACATTTTATTTCACCTTGTTTCGCAAAAAATATATAAAATTGGCGCAACACGACGACTTCCCAAAGGGTCACCCATTATAGTACTACTCTCGCCCAAACACGCTTGACTTCGGAGTTCTGATGGGATCCGGTGCATTAGTGCTGGAATGATCGCACCCGTTAAGATTTTCTATTTTGACATATGGGTGGGGCATAGCGACATTTGCGTCGTGCATGCGCATTTACCGAGGCACGTTCACTAGTACGAACGATTCTTTTACCGTGTTAAAAAATATATAAAATGGGGTGCAACACGAGGACTTCCAAGGGGGTCACCCATCCTAATACTACTCTCGCCCAAGCACGCTTAACTTCGGAGTTCTGATGGGATCCGGTGTATTAGTGCTAGTACGATCGCACCCGTTAGGATTCTCCATTTTTATTCCTATAATTCGATATATGGGTGGGACATAGCGACATTTGCGTCGTGAATGCGTGTTTGTCGAGACATGTTCACTAGTACAAACAAGGGGTGGGCAACTGGTAAAAATCGGCTCGAACCGGACCGATACCAAAATTTGTCAAATTCCGGTACCGATAGCGGTACCGGTTGGACCGGTTTAACGGACCGATTCGGTACTGGTTTTTACCAGATAAATATCAAAAAATAATATATTTATTATTTTATTATTATTATTATTATTAATAATATTTTTTTATTACTATAATTAATATTTTATTATTATTAATAATTATTTATTAAGAAATAAAAAAATTTTGGAAAACCGGTATATACCGGTATGGTTCGGTAAAAACCGAACCATAAAAACTCAGTACCAAAACCGGTAACGAAAAATCGATATATACCGGTTTTTTTTGTACCGAAACCGAATCGGTTATTTATGTATCGAACCGACCGGTTCGGACAGGTCCGGAAAAACCAAAAATTATGCCCATCCCTAGTACAAACGTTTTCTTTGGCTGTGCTTTGCAAAAAAAAATATAAAATTGGCGCAACACGAGGACTTCCTAGAGGGTCACCCATTCTAGTACTACTTTCGTCCAAGCATGCCTGACTTCGGAGTTCTGATGGAATTCGGTGTATTAGTGCTGGTACGATCACACCTGTTAAGATTTTTTATTTTTATTCCTATATTTTGACATATGGATGAGGCGTAGTGACATTTGCGTCGTGTATGCGCGTTTACCGAGACACGTTCACTAGTACGAACGATTCTTTTATCGTGTTTCATAAAAAATATATAAATAAAGGTGCAACACGAGGACTTCCTAGGTGGTCACCCATCCTAGTACTACTCTCGCCCAAGCACGCTTAACTTTAGAGTTCTGATGGGATCCGGTGTATTAGTGCTAGTATGATCGCACCAGTTAGGATTCTCCAATTTTATTCCTATAATTCGACATATGGGTGGGACTAAGGAAATTTGCGTCGTGAATGCATGTTTATCGAGACATATTCACTAGTACAAACTAGGGGTGGGCAACTGGTAAAAACCGGCCCGAACCGGACTGTTACCAAAATTTGCCAAATTCCGGTATTGATAGCAGTACCGGTTGGACCGGTATAACGGACCGGTTCGGTACTGGTTTTTACCGAATAAATATCAAAAATTAATATAATAATTATTTTTTATTATTATTATTAATATTATTATTTTTATTACTATAATCAATATTTTATTATTATTATTAATTATTTATTAATAAATAAAAAAAAAATTAGAAAACCGGTATATACCGGTATGGTTCGGTAAAATCGAACCATAAAAACTCGGTACCGAAACTGGTATCGAAAAATCGATATATACTGATTTTTTTTGTACCGAAACCGGACCGGTTATTTTTGTACCGAACCGACCGGTTCGGAGCTGTCCGAAAAAATTGAAAATTATGTTCATCCTTAGTACAAACGTTTTCTTTCACCGTGTTTCGCAAAAAATATATAAAATTAGCACAACACGAGGACTTCCTAGGGGGTCACCCATTCTAGTACTACTCTCGCCCAAGCACGCTTGGCACAGCGTCAGTGTTGACATGTTAGTTCCCAAAAGCACGTTAGTAATCTAGAAAGGGGGGGTTGAATAGATATTTTAAATTTCTTTGTTTAAAACTCTTAGTCAGTATTGGTGATACTGATTGCAGCGGAATATATATTTTGTTCCCCTTCAAGATAATGTAGTTAAGGCGAGATAAACAGTTATAGCAATTATAACAGATATAGCAGTTATAGCAGTTAATGAGAGACAATGAGACACAGGATTTTAAGTGGTTCAGAGCCAACGCGACTCCTAATCCACTCTTCTACTCTACGAGTAGGAAATCCACTAAGGATGTCTTCTTACAACTGGATCACTTAGATCCCTTCAAGGCCAGCAGCCCTGGAACTTTACTTAGTTCACTTTTGAACTCTTCAAGTCCTTTGACTTGGATCTGCTCTTAGTTCACTTCTGAACTCTTCAATTCCTTTGACTTGGATCTTCACTTAGTTCACTTTTTAACTCTTCAAGTCCTCTGACTTGGTACCTCACTTGGATCGGCAGTTAATAGTTGAGGTGTGCTACTCAGTTGCAGTTCAGCTTCTGTCTTTTAAAAAACTGAGTAGCGAAGCAAGCTTTCTTCAGTATCGTAGTGTTGCTTGTTGAGTGTTCTTGAGCTTTTTCAATGTATTCTTTCTTTTTGCGTCTTGCTTGCTTGGTCTGAATCCTTGCCTGATTTCCTTATCAAAGAGCCATTCAAAAATAGCCGTTTGAATGTTCCCGTTGCTTCATTTAATGCTTCAGACGTTTTCTGTGCAGTGATGTTGACGTCCTGCTTTTTTACTACTCTGCCTCCTGGCCCACTGACACAGTAGACTGTATCTTTCACCTAACACCTGAAATGGTGTTTTCTGCAGGCTGCTTTAGTCCTATCCTTAGCTTCTTCAATACGCTTCTTTGATTTGGACTAAGGATGAATATGGAAGTATTGGGACTATCACTTTGTTAACGGCTATAAGCCTTTCTTCATTTGTTGCTCTTCCTCCCTTCATCAGATCTTCAATCTTTGATTAGACTAGAGGAACACTACGATTATGGTCATTGTGACATAATCGTTGTGTGTTGGCTTTGCACAACGTGACTCAGACTTCTTCGTAGAGTACACTACGATTTCTCTTAAGCTCTCGGTAGACTACGATTCCTTACTTGCTTGTCTTGCAGACTTCACACTTCCGATAGCACTCTGCAATTCCCAACTTGACTCGGTAGATGCTTTTCAACTTTATGACTCTCAGTGTGGCTTCTAAGGCAGACTACGATTCTTTGATGCTTTCACTTGAGCTCGACGTTTCTTGCCTTGGCCTCTGCGGACTTGATTCTTCGGCAGACTTCTAGTTTGTATATCTTCACTTAAGCTTCTTGTTTTCTGCCTTAACTTCTATAGGCTTGAATCTCTTGGCATACTACGATTCTTTTATGATCATTCAAGCTCCATGAGTCCTGCCTTGTCTTCTGCAAACTCGAATCTCTTTGGCAGACAACGATTCTGATATCTTCGCTTAAGCTCCACGATTCTGCCCTGTCTTTCGAATGCTGTCTTTGATAGACTACGATTCTGTCAAGACTTTAACTTTTATAGCTCAAATAGATCAACTTAACAAGTTTGATCTTTTCTTCTATACATTCATTTACATAAATGATAAACATTAAGGCTCAGATCAACCTAACATGTTTGATCTATCATCTAAGTCCTTGTACAATGATTCTCTTAAGGACTGTACACTTAAACATTTATATTTACTTTCAATATCAAATCTGAATATGCAATTCCTAACAATCTCCCCCTATTTGATGTTGACATAATCAAGGAGATTTAGATCATAGCGTCATTTTCTAAATGCATAATGTTAGAAAGTAAATATGGCTTAGTGTTTCAGTGAGCAACTGAAATTTCTAGAGAATAAGCATGAATTTATTGATGTTTGAAGAGATAGTACATTCAAGCATAAAAACATCAATACAGAATTAAGTTTAGGCTTATCTCTATTTTCTTTGTCTCTTGCTCCTCGAAGACTCAGCAGCTCTCATCCTTCTGGTTTGCTCATCTCTCCATTCAATGTCTTCTAGCTCATATCTAGATTGTGAAGAAGTCATGCCTTGTGAGCCAGAAGCTTGACCTTGATGTTTTTGAAGAGGTATTCCCACTGGAGGCTGCTGCAGATACTGATCAGATCGTGGAGTTTGAACATTTGGACTCCTGGAGTTGCCACCCGACGATTGACCAGTACGAGTTTGCCTTAACCTTTCCTGTGGTAGAGGTGGTGGTTGAATGTGCGTCTGCCTCGGTCTTCCACCTCTGCCTTTATCTCATTGCCCAATCTTCTCCCCCTTTATGTTATCATCAAGGGTTCGAATATCGTTTGAGAGCCGTCTGACTCCGTCTACCAGGGCATGCATTTGTGTTCTTTGTTGAGAAATGTCACTGGATTGTTCAGCAACTAAAGCCTCAGTGACCCTTCTTTGTTGCTGAAGCATTTTCACGGCATCGTTGTTCTGGGAGATTTGAGCAGCACTGCATTCTTGGAATTGGTTCAAAGCGATATGCAGTGCTGAAATCTATTCTGCCATCAGCTCATTTTGAGTTTGCTGATTCTTCTACATCAATAATATGGCTTCTTTCTGCTTCTTTGCTTCGGCAAAATGAATAGCATCCCTTGCCTTGAGACTTGCATCCATTTCTCTGAAAATCTCCCTCAACGATTTGGATAGTTCAGTTCCTAATTGTCCTGGCAGAGTTTGGACCTAGTCGAGGATGTTGTCGAATCTGTAGTGAAGTGCAAGGGAGTGTTCTTCAAGGATCTTTTCAAACTCTGACCCTATTTGATTCAATGTTGCAGACAGCTCCTCCTTGGTTGGCATGAGAGCCAATTGATCTAGAATTTGTTGTATTTCTGGAAGAGGAGGAGTAGCTGTAGTGTGTTCATCTCTCCTTGACAAACTTGCGAGAGCAAAAGTCATGTCAAAGTATTCATTGTTGGAGGATGATGGAATGTCTGCTTGGGTTAGAGGGTTAGGAGTTTGCTGGATAGGCGTAGTGTTTGGCTCAGATGTATGTGTTTGTGTCTCTTTGAGCTGTTCTGGACGCTCTACGATTTCTTCTTCGGATTGATCAGCAGGCTCGAATCGTAGTGTGTCATCTAGGGTTGGTGTTTCACTGATTGAGTTTGCAAGCATTTCTTTGACAACTCATGTGATGTGCTCAATCATCATTGGATCATTAATGGGTCGCTCTACGAGAATGAGTTGGTTATTTGATTCATCAGACACAGAGTTTTGGGACTCTGTGACTGGAAGTTGATTGAGTGGATTTAGAATCGCTTCATCAAGATTTTCCACTATATCTTCCAACACATCATCTTCAACATCCACCATCACAGTATCAGCATACACTACAGTTTCTTCCTTGCCTGAGGAGACTGGTTGCTCCCCCTCAACTTGTGCATTCTCTGACTCTTTTGCTCTTAGCAGCTCCCCCTCAACTGCAGCATTCTCTTGATCAAAGGCTTTCAAAGTCTTTTCCTTAGCATTAGCCATTTCTTCTCCACTCAGAACCTTTTCAGAGAGAACAACCATCTCAGTTTGTAGCTTTTCAATAACAGCACTTGGTTCTGGCACTTTTCTTCCTGAGGCTCACTGATTTGTTCAGCTTTTTCTTCAGCCCTTCTTCCATCTTCTTTTCTTAATATTTCCTCATTGGTAAGAATGTGTTTCTTAACCAATGTTCTCTTCTTCTTGGGCTTGATTACACCTTTAGAACCTTCTTCAACTTCAGCCCTGATTGTCTGTTCAAGCTGAGAGGCTGTTGCAGCATCTTCTTCCATACTAGCAGCCCTCCTAGACTCTACAATTGGTGAAGACTCCTCAATCATAGTAAGTGTAGGCTTCCTTGGTCTGTGACTGCGTTTCTTCTTCTTTTGAGCCTCAGCACTTCTTTCAGCCATGTCCTCTCTTGTTTCCCTCTTCTTCTTCTTCTCCTTCTCTTTCAGAGTCTCCTCTGATGCTTGAGCTGCCTCAGGAATAATAGCTCTTTCAGTCATTAAGCCACTAAACTCCATTTCAGCATCAGGGCATGCTTGAAGTGCATCAGTGGTTGGGTCTTGGGGTTCCTCAGCCATTGATACATCTTTATTCATCTTCTTCTTTCCTTTCCTCCTTCTGATCAAGGCTTCAGCATTTTCTTCAGTTACTCCTTCTTCTTCTACCTCCCAGGCTTCCTCCCTTACAGCAGATAGAATTACAGATTTTATCTTTACATTTTCTGTCGGGTTTTTCTTCGAGTTTTGAAATAATTGCTGGGTTATATTCTGGTTGGGGACAATGGAGACACCTTCTTCATCTTTAATCTTGTCGCCCAGTGTAGCTTCTAGTATCATGCTGATAAATCTCCCATAAGGCATTTTTGCAGTACTCTTGGTCTTCTTGGAGCTTTCCATCCATTTTCCAAACCATTCCATTAGTAGAGCTCCATAGTTGAGTTGAACTCTGTACCTGATAGCTATCATGAGCTTCAGTTGTTTTTCATTGACAGTATCATGGTCAAAGCCCTTGTAGCGTATGCATTTTCCAATAATTTCAGCAAGAAACTCATATTCTTGGGGAAACTCTTTCTTTCTGTAGCCACTCTTTCCTTCAGTTTTGTTGTGTTTCATCTTCTTTAGGCCTTTATGAAAATCGATTTGGTCTAGTGATGGAAGACCTTCATTGATGAACCCTAGGGCAAGGTTTATGCTTTCTGAGTTGAGTCGAATCTGCTCACCCTTGACTTTGGTGAGGATGGAGTTTCCTTCAACAATTCCATTTGTGTAGAACTCTTTCACCAGCTTTGTGAAGACAAGTGTGTCGGTACTTAGGGCATCCTTGAGTCCAGCTTTATTTAGCAGGGAAAGAACTTTGTGCATTTCTGGACCAACATCTTTAAATTCGTCAAAGCATAGCTGCAATCCCGAAATAATTCTGGAAGCAGCCATTGTTATAGATTGATTTTCCTGAAATAAACTTACTTGGCTTAGCTTTCTGAAACTTAGGGTTTCGTTTGAGAGAGAGAGAGAGAAAGATAGTCTTTTGAAATTCAAAGATGAGCTGACATATGACAGTTTAAAATAGTTTTAAACACCTCCCTCCATATGTTCAGCGTCGTGGGACACGTGTCGGATTCTGCAGAACTCCAAGATTTTAATCCATGTGGAAATCTCTGTTCTGCCCTTAGCTCCCCCTGAGTTGGTGTGCCATTGTGAGAAGACTACGAATGTCTAGATCCACTCCATGATTGTTGAGTTCAATCCTTTGCTCGCTTCTTGATCATTGACTTTATGGCTTTCTGTGATGCCTTCTGAAATGGCAAGCCTTCTAGGTTAAGGTTGCTCAGGAAGGGCTAACCTCTTAGCTTGACACTAAGGATCAGGTTTGTCCCTGAGACGCTTATCAAAAGGGTTGCTTGGCTTGTTGTTGCTATCACAGTGAGCCTTTATGTCTTAACTGGATCACTCCACGATCGTGGTTCCTCTTAGTCATCTCTACGATTTTAACTTAGCCTTTACATCTGCAAGGTTAGCACCATCTAGAGCATAGAATTTATGGTTGCAAATTTAACATACCTAACTCACTTATTAGTTTATTAAATTTGGATTCATCTAAGGGTTTTGTAAACACATCAGCAAGTTGATTTTCAGTAGGAATGTATTGTAAGGATATTGTCCTATTTTGAACATGATCCCTAATAAAATGATATCTTATTTCTATATGCTTGGTCCTAGAATGCATGACAGGATTATTTGTTATTGCTATAGCATTTGTGTTATCACAGTGTATAGGTATAGATTTGATATCAAACCCATAATCTGCTAGCTGATTCTTCATCCATAGGATTTGAGCACAACAGCTACCAGCAGCAATATATTCAGCTTCTGCTGTTGAAGTTGATACTGAGTTTTGCTTCTTGCTGAACCAGGACACTAGTCTATTACCTAGTAGTTGACAAGTGCCACTGGTACTTTTTCTATCTATTTTACATCCTGCAAAGTCAGCATCTGAATATCCTGTCAGTTCAAATGAGAACTCTTTGTGATACCATAGACCCAAATAGGGTGTACCTTTAAGATACCTGAAAATCCTTTTTACAGCAGTTAAGTGTGATTCCTTAGGATTAGCTTGAAATCTAGCACATATACATGCTGCAAACATTATATCTGGTCTACTGGCAGTTAAGTAGAGAAGGGAGCCTATCATACCTCTGTATTGAGTAATATCAATACCTTTACCTTTCTCATCTTTGTCAAGCTTAGTTGCTGGAGCAATTGGTCTTTTCATGGGAGTAGCTGATTCCATGCCATATTTCTTGAGTAAGTCTTTAATGTACTTGGCTTGGCTTATGAAAATTCCTTCATCAGTTTGTTTTACTTTTAGTCCAAGGAAGAAGTTCATCTCACCCATCATGCTCATTTCAAACTTGCTCTGCATAAGCTTGGCAAATCTCATGCACAGATTTTCATCAGTAGAACCAAAGATAATATCATCTACATATATTTGAACTAGTAAGACTTTATCTTTGTGTTTCTTAAGGAATAGTGTAGTGTTTGAGCATGCTAAATTAAAGAGTAATTGTTGTATGGTCTGAACTCTACTGAAACAGAGGCCTTGTCTGGTGCTGTGCCGAAGTGGCGCAGCCGCGCCACTTCCTAGTACAAATCCAGCGCGGTCGCGCCGTCTATAAGTCTTGAAATCCAACTTCTGCTATAATCTGATTTTTCTGAGCATATTAGGTTGGTCTGAAAATGCATATAAATAATGGGTTGAAGTTACCTTAGTTATAGTAGGTAACTGCAACTTGTTTGAGTTTTAAAGGAAACTTATAAGTTTGGAAAGACAAACCTTGTTGAAAATAAACTTACTTGTATTTTGACCTTGTGAGCATGTGTAGATAACTTAAACATGTATGTAAATGAATCTAACATATGGTATAAGGTTACCTTGCATGTAACGAGTGGTGTTAGCTTGGTTTTAATGAATTTCTAAAGAAAACTTGAAGTTTTGAAAACAAAACTTGACGAACTTTGTGTCTTTTAAGTTTCGACTTTGCGAACATGTGTATGTGGCATAGTTATATGCGCGAATGGGTAAGGAAAGTGGTTTCAATATACATTGCATATAAAAGGTGGTCTAGCTCGATTTAGTATGTGTTTTAAAGGAAAATTTAAGTTATGGAAACTAATTTTGATGAGCATTATATTAATTGCATTATGACCTTATGTGCAAGTGTGATAGTACTCTTTATACCTCTAAACATGGTCGATATGTGCGTCCAACTAGTTAGACATGATATGGACTTTTCCAACTTGGTTTAAAAGCAAATTTTCAAGTATATGGCTATGTCAACTATGTATAAAAGAGTTGAATGACTTTGAGCATGTGTATTAACAATATATGTAACATCCTTATGTGCTTTATTGATTAATATGATAGTCCTTTGTGAAAGGAACTTATTTGGCTTTGATTAAAGAAAAGTTTCCAAATAAAATCATAACTTGTGAAAGTAAACGCAAATGATCATGAGAGGCATCGAACCTAGCCTAGAGCCCCATAACGTGTATGTACAGTATGTATCATCATCAATGTATGCTAGAGGGTAAGCTAGTAGCATGCAAACTCAATTTTAGTTCTAGTGTTGACAGGGAGCAGCGCTGTAACGCCGTCAAAATAGGTCCAATCCACCCAACCCATTCTGGGTCGCCACGAAATACACTCAACAAAAATTCCAAATACAAATCTTCAAATTCTAACTTTTAAACTGTCGTACAGAATACGACCACAGTTAAACTGTGAGTTTTAATACAAATATATGTAACTCTCATGGTGCCTCGACCACAGCACCTTACAATGGTACCTTATATAAAGGTATAGTCAATAACTGTTTTAGAAATTAAAATCTTTGGAAAATGCTCAAGGAAACCTTCGTACATGGGAGGCCATGCATCTAAGTTATAATAGATAACATAGGGCTTGAGAATTAACCTTGGTTGACCCAATAGACCCCAAAGAAAAACGAGAAGATTACTATACTGTTCATTCCAATAGTGGGTCTTCTCTTGTCATATAATTATCTCCATTATCTCCAATTGAGAATTATATTTCAACCAAACTCCAAGATTATATAGGTAGTGCTCATAGATATAATCAGCAAGTGGATGTGCACAACCCTGTCTTATGATAATACGAAGTCGTATGTCATTAGACATCTTGTACAATAGTGGCAAAACACCCTTTCAAAGTTGGGTTCACCTCACCGTATTCGGTTCACCAAAATCAACGGTTAAATGACGTATAAAGTACGACACACTTATCTAAAATTCTCAATAAAATTATTGTTGGGTATTTTCTACGCGCAACACGCAAGTGTACGTGGTCCACAAGTAATAAAGTGATAAATCAAGTATTGTACCCACAGAGACAATAATTATTGTTCAATCAAACAATTACCAACTTTGTAATATTTCAGCTTTATCAAACTACCGGTAAAAAGATGTTTTCTTTTATAACTAAATTAATACTGAAAGCAATCGCAACACTAAATCAAGATTTTAACAAGGTTGAGAGAATTAAGCCCACAACTTCACTTATAATTGCACTTCTGATAATATTCTTTTCCCCAATTTATTTCAGTTAACCATAGATTATTAATCGAAAACACTAACGTAGATAAAACCACCTCACGATGTATAATATACGTACTCACTCATATCCACAAATGATAGATTCAAGTGAGACACCCTAATTAACTAACTCATTATATTTCTATGCGAATTACAATTAATAAAAATTTATTATCAAGTTCCCCTTCAGATTACATATGGCGTAACGGCATACTTCTACCCTAAACACGAATCACAATTTCCATCTATGCAGAAATCACGAACATATGTCACTATGGCTAGTTCTAATCCCATATGTTCCTTCACAAGTTCATAAGAGATAACAGATAATCGTTGATCAGGCAATTATATAAATTAGTCACACTCAAAGTGAATAACCTGGGAATAACATCCATGAACCGAGTTTAAGAATAATTAATCATCCATTACAATCAAAGATCCATTGTAGGCT
Source organism: Panax stipuleanatus (assembly GCA_020205555.1). Lineage (NCBI taxonomy): Eukaryota > Viridiplantae > Streptophyta > Magnoliopsida > Apiales > Araliaceae > Panax > Panax stipuleanatus. The sequence goes on along the minus strand of CM035117.1, from coordinate 154,759,447 downwards.
CAAATAAGTAATTAGTTCATATTAAATGAATAAAAACCCATAATCCTCTGAGTATTAATCATAACGAATACAAAGTAAAATGAATAGAGAAAGATATGACTATGAAAATCCTATCGTTGCTCGTCTCCAAGTTGCTTCACGTTCATCCGAATATGCTCCGCTTCAATTCTTCTTTTCAAGTTCAAATCCACAGTTAGTGCTTCCGCGGTGGCTAGGTATCTCCCTGTATATGCATACAAATTCCTTTTATATCACCCTCAAAGTCGTAGCCCTCCTCTCAGCCAAACAAATCAAATCCTACACGAAGCAGGAGTCACCATGCCCAGTCGTGCCTCCCCGCCCCAGCGGGGAATTTCCTCACAGAAGCCCCGCCCCAGCGAGGAACTACACTGCCCAGACACTGACTTCTTGCTTGGAAATCGCATGGACTTTCTTTATTCGTGGGCCCATATTTGCTGCAACTTCGCAAGCTGCTACGTCCATTTGCCAGCTGCTGAAATATCTCCTAGTATCCACTTGATATAATTATATTACTTGCATGCGTGGCCCACTTCGCCTAATGAAAACTGCATGGATCTACTACTTCCGTAAGCTGCTATGTCACATAATTCGTGGCCCAATTCAGTTGCTAGGATATGAAGTGGCAATAATAATTCCATAACACCTCCTCAATTGCATGTGCGTGGCCCATAAGTTATATTTTGTTTAATCCTTCTCAAGCTGCTGCGTGGCCCATATGATATTGCTAATGCATCCGTGAGTTGCTTAGCATGGTTGATCCCTTAGCCCACGAATTGCCGAATTGGATCAGCCCACTTGGTCCCGAATTGAGTGTCCTATTTCAATAGCTTAGCTCCAATTTCTCCACTTTTGCACCCATTCCGTTACCTGTACACAAGAGCACAAACCACGTAAAATTGATAGACAAATTACTTAAAAACAACAAGAATCAAGCTCTAATAAGTACCAATTCGTAGGTTCTAAACCCACTCATCAAATACCCCCAAACTTGAGACTTTGCTTGTCCTCAAGCAAACACCATGCATAGTCAAGAATATACAATGCTCATGAATGCAACTGTCAGTGTATACAAAGCTAACTCATCGTGCCTCAGAGAATTCACAACAGATATAAACATTAAATTCAACAAGAGACGTATCCGCAATTAAAACCAATCTATGAATCTATACCTGTCAACACCGCTACTGTATGTGTGTGGTCAACAACAATATACTCAACTATAGATCAAATATATCACATAATAAGCGTCTTAGAATGCAATTCAAGTTCAACTCAAGAAATCGCGTAAATAAGGTACAATGGATTCAAGTAAACGTCAACCAAGTCGGAAGTTAATATAGGAGATTTTCTATCTTTCTTTATTCACGGAGGCATTTTGCTCTTTTTTCGTATCTCAATTTTCCTCATGACTGTGCAATGTCTAGTTCTCTTAGTCTCTTTAGTGATACCCATGTAGCGAGTTTTCGACCAATGACTCCCAAACCGAATGACTTTAGGGCGCTGGGTGTAAAGACATCCCCTAGGGCGTACTTACTCGAATATCAAAGGCCACGAAACTAAACTAGTCACAGTGTTTATTCATAATTTTCTGTATTTTTTATTTTTCATTTCTTTTCTTTTCTCTTTTTTTTTTCTTTTCAGATAGCTACCATATCTTCCCCCAAACTTAGGTTTCAGTCTAATCTTAGTCACTACTACCAGTTTACTGAATTTTTGTCATTTTAACCTAATTTCTGTTCCGGATGACAATTATGTGACTATTTGAACTAAGTTGACTAAATTGTTGTGTATCGTGCTAACCGGTGCAACAGTGTTAAACAGGTACTGACTCATGCAAAGGTCTAAATACACATCAACATTCTAGTTATCATCACGTTTATGTTCTTATGTAAGTCCAGTCTCATCACAGGCTAAAGTTATTTCTTACCACTGACATACTGACTCATACAAACCTAATTAACAACTCTTTTTGGTCTTTTATGATTTTTCAAATTTTTTTTATAAGCATAAAACTTAACTAACGCTACTAAAATAAAGAAAACTAATCTATTATGCAAATTATACTACCCTATACTATTCATGCAATCACACAATCACACTAACAAAATTTATGATGATTAAAACACAACACACCCCTAAACTTAAACTAAGCAATGTCCTCATTGTGAAAAGATAAAGAACTAAAGTGCGAGGACTTCCCTGCCAAGTCAAGCGTCAGGTCCGCCACCTTCCTCCGTGTCAGAGTCGGACGGTGGATACGCTGGGAGTGGTTGTGGAATATGGAACTGCACTGGATCGGAGGCCGTGGTGATTCGGGCAAAGGCCGCAGCGACATTAGTTTGAAATTGTGCCTGATTGTTGAATATATGACTCTGTCTGGCCGCTACTCTGTCAGCCCTCTTTCTTTGTTGAGTCAATTGCCGCTGAATATCGCTGAGAATGGCATTGGTTGAACTCGAAGGTGCATCAGCTTCCACTTCAACGTCGGGGAGTACGTAATCCTCATCCTCAGCCTCATCTTCCTCCCCATCCGAGTCTGGAAAAATAAAACCGAGGCCACGAGGATGCGATGGTGCCCCCTTCCAAGGGTCAAATCTATTCATCAGCTTTGAGTCGAGAACCATCAGTGGTGGTTGAATAGGATCATTTGGTGCCCATACGACCCCTTCTTGCAAACACAACCCAGTGATTAGTGATGGGTGTGGTAATCCACATTGCAAACACCGGCGAATTGAGAAGTTAATGATTGTCCCAATATTTATGCTGCGATCCTTGACAATTGCATACAATACTGAGATCTTTTCCTTAGTAATGTCGCTGGTGTGTGTTGACGGCAATAGTTTAGCACATAGGAAAGAATACCAGACTTTCTCATACTTGTTCAACGTGGAGCTTGAGATGATTGTGCCTTTCCTTCTGTCTGTCAGCCATACAGTGTTGGGTTTGCATATTTCTGTAAGAATTTGATCATAATTTATCCCGCCGTTTCGCAACTCAGTGTACTGACAAACAGCGGGCGGTGTGATATTGTAGAAGGCGTTTATTGTCTGGGCACTGAAATCTACCATTTTGCCTCTTACAAAAGCTCTAAACGGAAGGGCATTCTCCGCATTGGGGTAGAATTCTTTCACTATGGCTACCACTGCTACTTCAGGCTGTTGTGTAAAATAGTGCCAACACCGTTCATGGATTTGCAAATGCATTTGTCCATCTGCAGGATCCGGTCTAAGTCTACGTTCTGGTATGAGGGCCTTTCCTGACACATACACAAAACGTTCGGCCGCGGCTGCGTTCTGAAATTTTTTCTTGTCAAATGGTGGAACGGTGGCGAAGGATGAACCCTCACCCTTTTGCCTTTTCTGTGGTCGAGGTGGCATGATGGTTGTGCTCAAACTTGAAGAATTTCTGAGATTTGTGGTTTAAGACTTTCGTCGAACACTTGGAGGGCGTTGGTAACTTGGTCTGATGTTAGGTGAGGTTGCCTTGTTTGATTGCCCCAAATTTTTCTTAGCCAACCAATCAATCAATAGTAGTGTATCACAATTACCCAAATCCGTAAGGTAATTTCCAAACTCCAAAAGCCGAATACCAACTTGGTCAACCACTTTCAACCTAATTAAACAATTAAAACAAATTTACCTCAGTTGATGTTAAATAACGATCTGGTGGAGTATATGTTCGATGTTCCAAGGGGGGAGAAGGGTTTGGTGCATGCACTGCCCGAATTTTTGAAATTTGTATGGGGTTGGCGAATTTTGTATGAGATGATAGTGGGGATTGTGGCGAATCAGAGGTCTAGTGTTGTGGGATTTCGTGGGGTGGGGTCAGAATTGGGGGGGGGGGTGGGGTGTAGAATTCGGTAGTGGGATTGTGAGATATAGAAATAGGATCGTGGGGTATATAGGGGTGGTAGTGGCGGATTAGTGAGGTAATATGATAGTGGGATGGGAAGTTGTATTGGAATGGTAGTGTATGAGATGTGGGGCTCGTCTGATTTGACACCCAATTTGCAGACTTCCGCTCACCCGCCCCAGCGGGGTTGTGAACTTGCCGAGCCCCGCCCCAGCGGGTTAACCCACTGTCCAGCAATATTCAAGATCCGCCCGGCGGGAATTTGATACCTATTTCACCCGCCCCAACGGGGGCAATGTTTTTATGTAGCCGCCACTTTACTTAGCTTCATTCAGTTGCTCTTGTCCCGCTAAAGCATAGTTTAATCATACTCCTTATGATGCTGTTTTGATTGATCTTTTAAGCCTTGTTCCTGTGTCAATTACACCATAAAATATGTTAGACATGCATCATGAAGAAAGATTTCTAAGTATTTTACATTATTACAGCTAAATGCTATCAATGCAACTAAAAATAAAAATAAAATAATCAATGGGTTGCCTCCCATCGAGCGCTTAATTTTAAGTCGTTAGCGTGACTCTTTCTTTGTTTCATTTTGGTTCGGCCAGATCGATCGTGGTTGCCTGGCGATCGATGTTTCCGCCCCAGTAATGCTTTAACCGTTGACCGTTGACTTTAAATGTTTTGGTCGACTCCTTAGTGTATAATTCAACGGCGCCATACGGGAACACTGTCTTTATTGTGAACGGACCGGACCATCTAGACATCAATTTTCAAAAAAATAATTTTAACCGAGAGTTGAATAGTAGTACTGATTGCCCTGGTTCAAACTGTCAGTCCATTATTTTCTGATCATGCCATTTCTTCACCTGAGGTCCGAATATGCTCCGCTTAAATTCTCCTTTTCAAGTTCAGATCCACAGTTAGTGCTTTTGCGGTGGCTAGGTATCTCCCTCTATATGCATGCAAATTCCTTTTATATCACCCCCAAAGTCGTAGCCCTCCTCTCAGCCAAACAAATCAAATCCTACACGAAGCAGGAGTCACCACGCCCAGTCGCGCCTCCCCGCCCTAGCGGGGAGTTTCCTCACCGAAGCCCCTCCCCAGCGGGGTACTACACTGCCCAGACGCTGACTTCTTGCTTGGAAATTGCATCGACTTTCTTTATTCGTGGGCCCATATTTGTTGCACCTTCGCAAGCTGCTACGTCCATTTTCCAGCTGCTGAAATATCTCCTAGTATCCACTTGATATAATTATATTACTTGCATGCGTGGCCCACTTCGCCTAATGAAAACTACATGGATCTACTACTTCCGTAAGCTGCTATGTCACATAATTCGTGGCCCAATTCAGTTGCTAGGATATGAAATGGCAATGCTAATTCCATAACACCTCCTCAATTACATGTGCGTGGCCCACCAATTATATTTTGTTTAATCCTTCTCAAGCTGCTGCATGGCCCATATGATATTGCTAATGCATTCGTGAGTTGCTTAGCATGGTTGATCCCTTAGCCCATGAATTGCCGAATTGGATCAGCCCACTTGGTCCCGAATTGAGTGTCCTATGTCAATAGTTTAGCTCCAATTTCTTCTTTTTCTCCACTTTCGCACCCATTTCGTTACCTGTACACAAGAGCACAAACCACGTAAAATTGATAGGAAAATTACTTAAAAACAACAAGAATCAAGCTCTAATAAGTACCAATTCGTAGGTTCTAAACCCACTCATCAATTATTTCCATACTGTTTTGTGGGAAACTTCAACAGTTATAGACCCTCGTTCTATTTTTTCGTTATCCCCGCTCGACCCAGCTACACTCTTTTTGCCTGAAAGGAATTGTGAAGCAAAAGGGTGAGCACAAATAGCTCAGTAAAGAATATCATGACTATAGATAATTAAATTATCAATAGTTTTTATCAGTAATAAATCAGATATGCAGAACATATCGTAGATGATAGAAGTTTTTAACCATAGTTGCAGCAGAACGAACAATCCATTAGAAGAGTCAAATAGACTATAATGTCTATTATCTCCTCCATGTTAAAAGTCCACCAACAATATTGTATCCCTGTAATATCAATCAATAATTCCTGTCCATAATCATGTAAATAGTTCATAATCATAATTAGGTTGATAAATTCCTCTTCGCACCCAGGACGAAGATGATTTTCATCACCTGTCTTTACCTGAAACATCAAAGATTATGGTTATACCAAATCACAGTTCCTGTTCATCATCATGTTAATCATTTCATCTTTGCACTCAGGCCAAAGATATTCAACAACAGGTCATCTTTGCACTACGGGCCAAAGATATTTAACAACAGGTCATCTTTGCACTACGGACCAAAGATATTCATATTTCAAAGAAATATCTAATCATTTCAGAATTTATATAAACAATAATTATAACTATGTTGATCAATTTACCTTTGCCCTTAAGCTAAAGATATTCAATTGTAAATTCAATGGTCATGATCATACCAGTCAACAATTCATCTTTGAACTACTGGCCAAAGAGAACCCATAGTCATGGTCATACCAATAATCTACCCATCATTACACTCAAGTCAAAGAGAAATTTCATCACCAGGATTATAAAAATGTTATATATGATAATAAGAACAATATGATCAAAACATGGATCTAATTTCAAGAGTAAGATTCATAAATCAACGATAATTTGGTTAGAAAAAAAAAAACCAATTTCCCCGTGAATAGTACTGTATTTATGAATAGTACCGTATTCGTAAATAGTGCCGTATTCGTGAATAGTGTCGTACACGTGAATAGTAATCCCGACATGAAAAGGTAAAAATTTCATAAGAAAAATCTTACCAATATTCTGGTGAAATGATATTCAACCGTAACATCATTTACGAGAAAAAGAATATTCCTTACGAGTATAACACATCCTTTACGAAAATAATATCCTTTACGACAAATAAAATCTTTTACGAAAATAACATCTTTTACGAAAATCATATCCTTTACGCAAAATAATATCCTTTACAAAAAATAATCACTTTTACGAAACATAATAGCATCCCTTACAACAATGATATCCCTTACCTCAAAAGAATACTGAATCTGACTAGAATATCAGATATTATGCTGAAGAAAACTTACACTATTTATCAACACTCAAAGTATCTAAATACTCACAAAAATACGCTCGATATTATAGAGAAAGAAACTTCTAATTCTGGTGTGATTTTCAATTCTAACTCAGCACCCTATTTATAGGAAAATGCTTAGCACACCAAAGCAAAAAAACTTAATTATATAATTCCTACACCATCACTTTGAAAAAAAATTCTCCAGCATATTTCACAAGCCAAAAGGACAAGTGGAGCCCACCCATTCTAGAAAATCTCCACCAAAAATATTTTAAATTTAAACAATATTTAGAAACTTCAATAATTCATAATAAATAGCCCATTTATCAGAAAAATACGAATCTTATATCCATTCCATATGAAATTTAATTCTCGACAACTTTGTAGAAGAAAGTTTTTTCAAATTCCGAATGAAAAATAACCCAAATTTACATACGGATGAACTTGCAGGCTATAATCAAATTTCAGTCAAAAACGGGGCCCACCAACATATTTAACATATTTTTTGTAACAAAATACTCCGGACCCAATTTGCTCTCTTCTTCCTCATTTTATTCATATATTGTGCATTTATTGTAAAAATATCATCATTATTATATTATTATATTATTACATCATACACTTATAATGTAATATTATAATAATAAATTTGAATGAATTATTTTATCGAAGAAGATAAAATATCAACTCTCAATAATTGTCTCTTTAAAAAATCCTCCATTAAATAAATATTTCCTTATTTTTATCAATAATTAACTATTCATAAATAATATTACAGAATCACAATAATGATAACCAGGTCGTTCCCAGAAAAGAGGGGACTTTCCGATAAGGATTTCTCCTTACTGGCGCACAATTAGATTAACTAACCCCTTTCCTAGACAGAACTTTCTAGACATTGACAATAATATTGTCTAATAATATTATTCAAATAATATGAATTATTGATTTGATAATGTAAAATACTGTGCAGTGACAATTATTGAAATATAACATACTGTGCAATACCATGTATTACTGTGCAACGACGCGTATTACTTCATTTTAACCATCGGGTATTTCAACAGTTTAACGGTAACCGTTATGCCGTTATTTTTAAAAAACTCATTCTTGTCGTTTTCTTCATTCGACAGTTTTCCGTTATGGGGCCCACAAATGGATGCGCTGTCGTACGAATATTCCCCGACAACAAGAATATTTCATGATCAAGCGAATATTACCCGACACAAAATGAATATTTTATGACCACTTGCTTACTTTATAAAATTTACATATATCACCCTTAACTTTAACCTTTTTATCAATTTAATTATTTACTGAATAATAATTATAAGAAAAATTGAATACTTCTATTTCATAAAATCTGGGGTCTTACAAGCGCGACCGCGCCACTCCCAAGTTAATATCCAGCGCGGCCGCACCGTGCTGCAGAGTGGTCAAGAACAGTTTGTTAATTGTCTGGACCTTAGAGCATGTTTATATATTTTCCTTAAAGACCGCAAGGAATGAAACAAGATGGTTTCAATAGAATAAGCATGAGGGTGTAATGTGGTAACAACATAGTTATCCTAAGATGAAGTGAAATGAATGTTTAAGAAACCAAGTTAGAAGACGATATACAATTTATTCTTATATTAAAAGCATATAAATATGTATGACTGATGGGTATGAATCCATAATTGTATAATTGTGTAGGAATACACGAAGTGCGGATAGCTATAAGCAGTTAAATTGTAGTTGGTAATCTACGAGTCAGGCAAGTCTTTCAGTTCATATTTACTCTATGGATTTGATAACTGTTGATTAAGTTATGCTATGATCTGGAGCGTTAAATTATATATGAAATTCCTATGAGATATGTATTATGTTATGCCATGAAATGTCGAAATGCCTATGAGTTATATATGAAATTGAAAGTTTATGATTATATGTCTAAGAAGTTGATCTTATACTTGTGATGTTAGAAGTAACATGCGTATTGAATTTAAATGATTATAATTATATAATCTGAGCATGATCTTACATGCTATGTGATGCATAAAAACTGTTAGAATTGCTGAGTTGTCGAGCTTACTCTTACAAATAACCAGTTTTGCAGGTTAAGGATTCAAGGTAACGTTACGTGCTACTTGAACGATAGGGATCAATAGTAATAAAAGAATATTAATATTTAGTTGAAGTTTTATAATGTGATAAAAATATAAAACAGCAAGTGCACAGTGTCAAGTTGAAGAACTGACAAGTACAGGTCGAACCCACAGAGACTAGATTAATTTTAATATATCCTTAATATCTATTTTAGGCGAATTAGAAATAAAAATTGAGAATTGATTAACTAGAATATGAAAACTAATAATGAGGAAGCAATCTAGGAATCCGAATCCGTTAAATAATAAACATAACATATAATTCAATCTCTGCTATTTTTATAACTTAATTATGATGTTGTTCTCCTTTCCCTTTAATTTAGTAATTTTACAATTAACGTGGGCAAACATAGACTATGAAAATTTAAGGATTAACTATAACCCATCAAAACTTCTTCGAGCAAGCATGGATTATGAAAAACTCATATCTTAACAATAATCTATCAAAACCTCTTAATTAATTTAAAATTACATAAGAACTATAAAACGAAGGTATTTCAATAACGAAACATAAAGGCGGAATCAATTAAACATAAAATTATAAATAATAGAAGAGATGAACAATATTATCATAAATAATTATTTAATTTCATCTTCATCCTAGATATATAAAAAAATTTAGCTAGACATGAAAAATAAATTAACTAACTAAAATAAAGAAGAAGAAATAAAATAAGAAAACTCTCTTTATTGATGATTCCCTAACAAGCGTATAATGAAGAAGTAATTTAATCTACTCCTACTCCTAACCTAAACTAATACAATCCCTCCTCCCCTTTTCTCTCTAAAACAAGAGACCAATTTATAGGGAAAATAAATTTGTGCCCTAATTTAGATTCCTTGAACTTGGACACTTGTGTTCCCTTTTTTCCTCTTATTTCCTTCTTTACTTCAATCTCTATATGACAATCCTCCAAGAGTCCTTTTCTATCTTTAAGAGCTGGATATATATCCTTTATTTGCTCCCCAAGAAAAATAAATGGTATTTCCTACAAAATAAAATAAAATGTATTAGTTAAATAAAATAAGCATATAAAATAATGAATATGGAAATAATAAAATGTATTAATTACTTGTCTATCAAATACCCTCATACCTAGCTTTTACTCGTCCTCGAGTAAAATAAAAAAAACAAAAAAAAAACAAAAATGATACTACCCTAGTTTCGTAAGAAACACGATTGCACTTAGCATGTGCAACAAGCCTTTAAACCCCAAGGTTACCCCAAGTGGACGAGTTGTGTCTCGTGAGGGTTTGCAGTAAATATACCCACAAAATTCAAAAACATTTTTGAGTTCAACAAGTCCTGAAATTGAAACAAAACTTCTAAATATCCATGGGCATTATACATAAGCAAGATTGAATTTAAAATCATACTTTCACCTTATCAAAAATATTCAATTTTTATTCTAGACACCATCCTTCATTAAATTAATTTCATGTGATGCATGCATTTATATGTGATGTAACTATTAGTAGGGATTTTTACCATGAAAATCAAGTAAACTCAATTTTCTTTTTCTTCTTTCTTTTTCTTTTTTTTTTCTTTTTTTTTTGAATTTTTTTTCCCGACTTGTGCAATGTCTCATTTTCTTAGGCTTTTCAAAGTTACCCATATAGCGAGCGTTGGACCAATGACTCCCAAACCAGTTAATTTTAGAGCACTAGGTGTAGAGACACCCCTAAGGGCTTACTAACTCGAGTAACAAAGCCACAAAACTAGACTAGTCAAACTGTTTTTATCCATCACACTTTCCAGCGTGAATATCGATGCTTCATAAGGCTTGGATACCCAGTTATTTCGTCCATTGGACATTGAAGCAAATTTTTTTTTTTTGCTTTTTCCACTTTTTTTCTTTTTTTTATAAAATTACTCGAATCATAGTTAATACGCACAACTAAGAATTTGTGCAAATGTGTAGTGTAAAAATGCTTTTGAAATCAATTTTATTCCAGATGGTATTTCAAACTAAGATTTAGTATCTAATTAAAGATTCAAGAGTTCTAAATCTTTCAATCTCACTCGTGACTTTTGCTCCACCGACACTTACTAGAATTCATCCAACTCATAAAAAGTCAAACAAAATTTTCAATTTTTTTCATTTTTTTTGTTTTTTTCTATATTTTCCTATAAAAAAAATCTAATACAATAATACAAACAAAATCCCCCATACCAAAATCATGCATTGTCCTTAATGTATGCAAATGAAGAAAAGAGAACAAAGATGTGAAAGAATTGTACCTTGTATGCGGGGCATTTATTTTGCAAGAAAATGTGGTGAGAAGGAAAATAAATGTACATATCTATAAATTTTATAAATCTTAAAAATTATGTGACTATACATGAATGATTCAAATGGGTAAGTGAGTGTGGTCTTGCCATGATTTTCTGGAGGTCTCGGAAATTGAAAATATTCAGAATTTTCATCAAAATTATGCTTAAAATTTACCTCAAGAAAACTTTCACTAACATGTTCAAATGATGGAAGAATTGGTTCAAATACATGTTCTAGTTTAGTTGACTTATTTGTAGTGGATCTCAACAGCTCATTGACCTTATCTAAATATTCAGATTCATTCCAATTCTTTTCAAGCTGATTTAAAAAAAGAATCAATTGGATCTTTTTCAATCAAGAGTCTATTTTCAATTATTTCTTGGGTCATGGACAACTCTTGGATTATGTTTATTTTAATGGGTTGGTCCAAAAAATCATTAAGTCGTTTTTTAGGAATAAGTCTTTCAGGGTATGGAGCTTTAGGCTTATAGACTTTTTCAACTGACTCATTAAATGTGACATGATCACTTTTAAGTATAGACTCATACTTTTTAGACTCCTCAAATTCGCTCGACTTAAATTGTGTAGAGTTGAATACAAAATTTTTATTTTTCTCATCATTTTCACAACCATCAAGATTTTCAAAATTAACCTTAGAATTACTAGAAAATTCATCCACCTCTTGCTCATTTATTATGGTGGCTAATCGACTCATTTGAATTTTTAGACGAGATATAGTTTGATCCATGCTAAATTGATTTTTCATTAAGACTTTTATAGTTTTCTCTAAGGCACTAAGTCTTTCCTCTTCTTCATTTGATAATTCTTGTGTATATTGAGATTCTAGATCCGAATATGGATATAGATATGGATACGGATATGGATATGAACTTAGATAAGGATTTTCATAAGTTGGAAAAAATTGATTTACTTGGTGTGTATTAAAATTTTCATAGGGTTCTTGATTCCAAGCAAATTATTATTCCAACTATAATAAGAATCCATCTTTCAACAAATCACAAAACAAATAAACAACTAACTACAAAAGTCACAAAAAAAATAATAAAAATAAAATAAGAATCATAATTCTACGGTTAACCTAAATAAAATCTAGACAGCTCCTAACTGTTCCAAGTTATACCTTAAGGTCCACAAAATTCGAAATTAATCACACCACTAGCCAGGTAAGTGTAAAAAAGGTGGGAACCTCTCCATAGATACGGTGACTAATTGAATAACCACACAATCTTTAGGCGTTTACCTTTTGAACCACTTGCCTAGACATCAGTAGTTTAATTAATTTAAAATTCAGCCTCCTCTTGGATTTTCTTGTCCTAATTGAGCTCGAGAGTCCTAGGGGCCAACGTCTACTTGATTTTATTAAGTCAAAGTTATGCAAAATGCAAGTTGGGTTGTTTGTGGGCCAAGGAAGGGTAATGAAATTCCCACCTTATCTTGTTACAGGTTGTGCCCTTAATGTTAGATTAAAGATGAAAATGTACAAATAAAAAAATAACTATAAATAAATAAAATGTCCTAAAACTATGTGTATTACGAAAGAAGAAGAAATTTTGACGTACATCAATCCTCCAGCAATCACCACAGTTTATATTTGACAAAAAAAAAAACGTAACAAGATGTGCTTTACGTGAGTAAATGCATGAATGCGCCAAATAAAAAGAAATATTAATAAAAAAAACTAAACTACTACTTTTTTTTATATTTTTTTATTAAAAAAAATGAAGATACAAAGTACCAAAGAAAGCGCAGAAACAAAATCTTTATCTTCTTGCTCCTTCGATCCGCTTCAATAATCCTGAAAAAAAATAAAAAAATATTAGAGTTAAAAAATAATTCGAATAAATAAAAATTAAGGAAAAAAAATTAATTATAGTCCCTGGCAACGACACCAAAAATTTGATGTGATAAAAATATGAAGCTGCAAGTGCATAGTATCAAGTTGAATAACTGGCAAGTACAGGTCGAACTCACAGAGACTAGATTAATTTTAATATATCCTTAATATCTATTTTAGGCGAATTAGAAATAAAGATTGAGAAACTAGAATATGAAAACTAATAATGAGGATGTAACGAATGAGAATTTTATATATGAATTTTAATATTTATTGAATTAAATAAATATTTTAACTAATTTATTTATTGAGTTAAATAAATAATTTATGTGATTGTTGTGGAGTAATTTAATTAAGTGCAATATGTTAAATGAATATTTAATATTAATTATTGTGTAAGCATTTTGATGGTATAATTCTAATTTAATTGAGATAATTAATTAGATGAATTTTATGTGAAAATTGTTACATGAGATTATGATTAATGAGTAATTGTAATTGTTATGTGACAAAATTATTTGGTTAATTGATGTTAGCTTTAATTTAATTAAATTAGAATGTTAAGATTTCATTAATTAAAGTGTAACATTGAAAGTATGTGTTAAAAGAATTAAAAAGGGTTTTTAAATTAATTTTACCAAACAAGGCCCTTGCACCTGTTTTAATTCCGTTTTGCCAAACAAAGGCCTTAACTACTAAAAATCTGTTTTTAAAATTAAAGGCTTTTTGCCAAACAAAGCCTTATGGCTTTTGATTTTTAAAAAAATAAAACTAATATTTTATTAAGGAATTAATTGGTAATTATTATATGATATAATTATAGGTATTAATAGTTGACAGTTATGTATATTATATAATTATATGTATAATATATCTATATGTCAGTTTATATTTTGTAAAACTACGTTAGTTAAAACAAAGAAGAAAATAGAGTTAGAAAATATACAGAGAGAAAAGAGAGAAGAAGAAGAAGAGAAGGTTTTGCTAAATTGAACTCATCATCATCCCAAGCATCATCTTCTTCTTCTTCTAAGCAAAAATGGTATACCTCTAACTTATAGTTTTTAGAAATTATATTTCGTTGTTCTTCAAGTTTTAGTTCTCTGTAACTTGATTTATATGAGAAATTGTGTAGTATAGTTCATATATGTTTAATATGTGTTATAACATGCTTACATATGATTCATATGGTTGTTTATATAGTTCAATTCATGTAAATATGATGAACATGAAGAAATCATGTTCATAGCAATTTACAGTGAACTAATTTTGAAAAATAGTCTTTAAATTGTCAAAATTCGTGTTTGATTGTGATATATTATGTAAATTGATAATAGATTATGATAATATATCAAGAAACAAAATTACATGCTTTGAATTGGTTGATTTAGTTTAAAAACAAAGTCATAGTGTTAATTTTCTTTAAGAACGCTTAAAAATGGTGTTTTCTTCAAAATCATAAAATTAAGTGTTTTGACTTTGTGTCAAGATGTTTATGAATATTAAAAACATGTTAGGAGTTTAAGATTTTGTTTTCATAAAGTTTCATATGCTTTGTGTTAGTTAAAATCGGACTTTGGTGCTAAAAAAAAGCCAAATTGGCTTTTCTTTGCACAGTTCGCGAGCCGGGGGAACCCACCAGTAGGGGGACCCGCCCCAGCGGGGCTTTTGGCCTAGAAACCCCCGCCCTAGCGGGGCTACATGCTGTCCGAAAATGTTAGTTTGGTTCCGAGTAGTTTTTTGCAGTACATGATTAACTAACTTAATGTGATGACATGTTAAGTGTATTAAACAATAAGATAACATATTTTTGATATGTTTAAGATAATTTGAAATCTCATATTAATATGTTATGCGTGTACTTGGATATTATTATCATAGGATACGATATGATAGTTTAAAGTGTTATACGCGTATGATATTCATGTTGTGAGTTTAGACTCAAGTATGTGGTTAGTTATCGAGTTAAGTTGTAAACCACGTTGTTAAGTTGAACTTAAGTAGGAAGTTCAACGGTTAAACGTATTGTTATTGTAAATGTAATGTAATATGTAGGATAATTGTGGAAGTGATTGTAAGTTGTAGCTTGCGCTTGAGGCAAGTTTTTCCTAAACCTTTCTTTTACGTTTATGCAAGTCTTTTAATTATACTCTTTTTTGAGCAAGTTTCATATTCTAGCTTGTTATTCATATGCAAGATATTGTATTCTCTATAATTTATATATTGAATAGTTATCTTATCAAGTTCATTATTGAATTAACGTGACCTTGACTTAATTGTTCAAGCAAGGTTTATCTATCTTTCAAATACTTTAAGTAATTTCTAAAGCATGCCTATTTAATATGAAGTCTATTGTTATGACTTATACTTGGTTCATAATTCTTGTATTATTGAACTCTTAATTATTGTGAGTCGATTCAACTACTCCTTAGTTGATGATAGTTGAACTCCAAATTACCTTTGAGCTTATCCAAACCAAACTTTCTTTGGTGCAGACTTGTTAATAAATACTCATATGAAATAGGGGATTACCATGCGAAAGTGTTAAGCAATACATGGTAAGAAGGGCTGATCCCTCTAAGTACGAGTTAAGAGTCCATAGTCTAAACAACTGTTAAAAATTTTAAATAGAAATGTTTATAACCTAGGACATAGTTCAAGGTCTTATGACCCTCAGATGATTTCAATATTGAATAGGGTATTGTGCACAAACATCTTAACGCTTTCGCATGGTAATCCCCTATTGAATAGGGTTGTTCATCTCAGTATTTAATAACAAGTCTGCACCAAAGAAAGTTTGGTTTGGATAAGCTTCAAGGGTAATTTAGAGTTTAACTATCATCAACTAAGGAATAGTTGAATCAATTTATAATAAATAAGAATTCGACAATAAAGAATTATGAAACAGTTATAATTCATACTCAACAGTCATGCTTTAGAATTTGGTTTAAAGCATTTGAAAGATTAAATAGATCTTACTTGAACAATTAAGTCAAGATCACGTTACTTCAACAACAATTTCAATACTTGCTCAATATAAAAATTATAGAGAATACAATAACTTGCATAAACGTAACAAGAAAGGATAAAACAACTTACCTTAAGCGCAAGCTAGCTATTATTAACCCGTTCCACAATTATCCTACATACACATAATTAACAATAGTAGCATAAATTAGTTACAATATAGCTAATTCACATCCTTAGTTAACCTATCTAGGTTAACTCATTATTAGGTTAAATCACTTATTATTACATAATAGGATCACCCACATATTCACATTAAGCTAAATAGTGAATGTGGAAAGTTATGGGTAATATGCGCAGATATTTCAAAATAAGCACTTGTTATAAAATATTCATTGTTGTCGGGGAATATTCGTTTGGTCGTGGAATATTCTTGTTGTCAGGGAATATTCGTACGACGGCGCAGACATTTGTGGGCCCATAACGAAAAACTGTCGGATGAAGAAAACGACAAGAATGAGTTTTCTAAAAATAACGGCGTAGTTGTTACCGTTAAAACTGTTAAAATATCCGGTGATTAAAATAAAGTAATACGCGTTGTTGCACAGTAGCACACGGTATTACACAGTAGTTTATATTATTGTTGTTTCAATAATTGTCACTACACAATATTTTACATTATCAAATCAATAATTCATATTATTTGAATAATATTATTAGACAGCATTATTGACAATGTCTAAGGAAGTTCTGTCTAGGAAAGGGGTTTGGTCACCTAATTGTGCGTCAGTAAGGAAAAATCCTTATCGGAAAGCCCCCTCTTTCCTGAGAACGACCTGGTTGTCATTATTGTGATTCTATAATATTATTTGTGAATAATTAATTATTGATAAAAATGATAAGGAAATATTTATTCGATGTAGATATAAATGGGGGAATTTTTAGCAAAGGAGATAATTGTTGAAAATTGATATTTTATCTTTTTTGATAAAATAATTTATTCGAATATATTATTATAATATTACATTATAAGTGTATAATGTGATAATATAATAATATAATAATGGTGATATTTTTACAATAAATTCACGGTATATGACTAAAATGAGGAGGAAGAGAGCAAATTGGGTCTGGATTATTTTTGTTAAAAATATGTGTGTGTGTGTGTGTGTGTGTGTTTGTAGGAATTTAACTAAGGTCGAGTTAGTGGACTCACCATGGGTTGTGTATTAGTAAAGAATTAACCCTATTTGGGTTTATTTGTGAGAAAGGGATAGACATATATGTGTAGATGTGATGAGATTGGATCGTGGTTGGAAGGTTGAGTAACTTAGGTTACTTGAGTGTAGAAAATTAACTCTACATGAGTTAATTGATGGGAGATATATATGTGGATGATGGGGGGAGGGAGAGAGAGAGAGAGAGAGAGAGAGAAGAGAGAGAATTAGTGGAAAATTATGTGAAATGATGATAAGAAAGAAAAAGGTGATTAGTGGTGGAGGATTTTGAAAATAATGAATGCTTCGTATGTAAATTTGGGTCATTTTTCGTTTGGAATTTGAAAAAACTTTCTTCTACAAAGTTGTAGAGAATTAAATTTCATATAGAATGAACATAGAGTTCATATTTTTCTGATAAAATGGCTATTTATTATGAATTATTGAAGTTTTAAAATAAATGTTTTTTTATTAAAACATATGGTGGGCCCCATTTGTCCTTTTGGCTTGTGAGTTATGCTGGAGAAATTTTTGTCGAAAGTAGTGGGAGTGGTGAAATGTGGAATTCATCCGAATGAAATTTATTCAAAATTTTTATAAATTCAGCTTTGGTGTTCTAAGCATTTTCCTATAAATAGGGTTCTTAGTTAGAATTAAAAATCACACCAGAATCAGAAGTTTTTTTCTCTATAATATCGAGCGTATTTTTGTGAGTATTTAGATACTTTGAGAGTTGATAAGCAGTGCAAGTTTTCTTTAGCATTATATCCGATAGTTCAGTCAGAAGTACTTGTCTTTTGAGGTAAGGGATGTTATTTTTTTCGTAAATAATGTTATTTCTTTCAATATCATTATACCGAAATATTGGTATGAATTTTATTATAAAAGTTTTACTTTTTCATGTCGGGATTACTATTCACGTATACGGCGGCACTATTCACAAATACGGTACTATTCACGAGTACTATTCACGAAGTATATTTTTTTATAAAATTTTTACTTTTTTATGTCGGGATTACTATTCACGTATACGGCACTATTCACGTATACGGCACTATTCACGAATACAGTACTATTCACAGAAAAAATAAAGTTTCTTTTCTTTGTCCAAGTTGGCTATTATGGGTCCTATCTTTGATTGGATCCAAGTTTTGAACTTTATTCTTGAATTTTGCTCCACAAATGATTATTATGGAGTATTTTTGAACTTGGATAAACTGATTTACGATTCCCTAATTTTTGTCTTTTATCTGGCTGGATTCGTTCTTTAAAATATTTTTCATCATCTTCAGTCTTAAATGGTGATACAAAAGAATATCTTTGGCCTGTAGTGCAAAGATGAATGATTACTTGATGAATATTTTTGGCCTGTAGTGCAAAGATGAATGATTACCTGATGAATATCTTTGGCCCGTAGTGCAAAGATGGACAGGTGTTGAGATGAACATGACCACTGGTGATACAGATGAATATCTTTGGCCCGTAGTGCAAAGATAAATATCTGATTTGAAATATATATTGATTGATGTTACAGAGATAAAATATTGATGATGGACTTTTAAAATCATAGAAGATAGTAGACATCATTTTCTACTTAATTCTTCTGATAAATTGTTATTTTTGCTGCAGTTGTTGATCTAAAACTTGTTGTCCATCATATTTTATCTGATTTATTGAAGACTAACGATAATTTATTTTCTATTATCTTAGTCATAATATTCTTTACTGGGCTAGTTGAGCTCACCCTTTTCATCTATTGTCCTCTTCAGGAAATGAGAATGTTGCAGGGACTAGTCGGGAAACAGAGTGATGGGCAGAGTTAGAGCAGTAGTAGTCCTCACTATTTTTATAAAATAGTGTGATAATAATTGTAATAAAAGAGGACTGAATTTGAGCGTTCATATTTCGTATTGTATACGATATGTATCGAAGCTCACAGCTTATATGGTCGTATTTCTCACGACCTTTTGATATAAAAGTTTGTATTTGGATTCTGTACGATGTGTTTGGTGACTCAGAATGGGTTGAGTTGATTGGACCTATTCTGGGGGCGTCACAATTGGTATCAGAGCTTAGGGATATGACCTCTGGCGGAGATCTGGGAATAGAACTAGGAGGGGAGAGACGAGTAAATCCTTCGCTAGTGTGTCCTACCTAAGCTTATTTGGTATTTAATTGGTTGGTCAGAACATAGGGTTAATATGTGATATGTTAATTTATTTATTTAACCCTTATTTTGTGACAGTATTTAAGAATGACATTTGAAAATCAAGAAATGAACTCATATAGAGTTTTAAGTGATGAATCGAGGAGATTTATTTAGAGAATAAATATTGGAGTATAATATCTTATTATAACAAAGGTGTTTATTGGGGAGTGCTAATTAAGTTATTAAACTTGATTGTAGGATGTCAAGCGAAGAAGAAATTAGAGATATCCATGTGGTGAGTGAAGAATTAATAGTTGCACCCAAGCTAATCGCAGAGGTAGCAGCTGAGAGTGAGGAAGAAGTGGAACCTGAGGAGGATTTATTAGGAGAGTTTTATGAACGAAATGTATAACTGCAGAATCGTATTCGTGAGTTAGAAGAGCAGGGTGAAGAACGACAGGCGGCCGTGGAACAAAGGGATACAATAATTCAAGATTTTGCTACGCGATATGCGAGGCTTGAACAGAAGCTCTCTCTGGCAGAGCATATGATATTAGAGCTGGAATCTGAAAATGCAAATGTCAACGATCAGCTGAAAGAAGAAATAACTGAACGAGTGAGAATTGAAGATGCATGGGTAAAAGTCGCACAACGCGTTGATATTTTAGAAAGAGACGTCTGATCCAAGAAGGCCAAAATAGACGATATGGATTTCACTTTTTAGACAGCAATTGGGAGAATCCAACATCGAGTTTGGAATTACCCTGTGCATAGCGGTCAGCCCCAATTTGATATGGATCGAAGAGTAATGATTAAGATCATGGATCAGGAAGGCGACGAAGCATTTGAAGGTGGAATGTGCTTTATAGCAATGTCAACTCAAGCGAGAAAACCGAACGAGGTGATCACGGGTAAGCTAATTATAAACTCTTGCGAAGTCTATACCTTATTAGATACCGGTGCTACCCATTCTTTTATTTCACCTGCTTGTGCTCAACGTTTGAACTTGACACCTGAGAAATTAGACTTTGACTTATCTGTTAAAACTCCGTTGGGTGAAACCTTCGTTACATCTACAATTTACAAATCTTGTTTGATTCAAGTTGGTACCCTCACCCTACCTGTGGATCTTATATCTTTGAAAATACTTGCATTTGATGTGATTTTTTTTTGAATCGACTGGTTAACCACTCATCATGCCAAAATTGATTATTTTCGTAAGGTTGTTAGTTTTCATATTCCTAACCAACCTGTTGTGCGAATTCAAACCACCAAACTACTAAAATCAATCAATGTCATTTCAAGTCATAAAGTTATTCGTTTATTGAAAAACGGATGTCAAGCTTTCTTAGCCCATGTCACTGATTTAAACCAGAATTCGTCAGATTTGAATGATATTTCTGTTGTTAATGAGTTTTCTGATGTATTTTCCGAAGAACTTCCCGGTCTACCCCTAGAACTTGAAGTTGAATTCTTTTATTAACCTTGAACTCGGTACAAAACCCATTTCTAAAACCCCATATCGAATGACTCCTATTGAACTTCAGGAGTTAAAGGTTCAATTACAGGAGTTGTTGGACATCGGTTTTATTCGTCCTAGTACGTCTCCTTGGAGTGCTCCTGTTTTATTCGTAAAGAAGAAAGACGGGAGTATGCGACTTTGTATTGACTATCGGGAGTTGAACCATGTCACCATCAAGAATAGGTATCCGTTACCTCGCATTGATGAACTGTTCGACCAGTTGCAAGGTGCGCAATTCTTTTCAAAGATTGATCTTCGTTCTGGATATCATCAGTTAAAGATTAGTCATGATGACATTCCAAAGACTACCTTTAGAACTCGATACGCGCATTACGAATTTCTAGTTATATCTTTCGGATTGACCAATGTCCATGCTGCGTTCATGGACATGATGAACCGAATATTTAAGAAATATTTGGATCATATCGTGGTTGTCATTATTGATGACATCCTAATATACTCCAAAAGCCTCAAATATTTATTTACTTAGAACGAACTCATCATGCGACAACGACGTTGGGTTGGAGCTGTTTAAAGATTATGACTATACCATTCAATACCATCTTGGAAAAAGTAAACGTGGTAGCCGACGCATTGAGTAGAAGATCGTATGCGGGTACAAGTGCGATATTGTCAACACGAAGCCCATTTTGTATGACGTAAAAAAGATGGAGATAGAGTTCAAGACTCTGGGGACCCACGTGATGATGTCAAATATACACGTCGAACCAACTTTAATGGATAGAGTTAAAGCTGCTCAATCTACAGACCCGGAGCTGATGAAGATGAAGAAGAAAATGTAAGAAGGTGCTATTCCAGAAGCAAGAATCGATGAAGAAGAAATACTTCGAGTCAAATCCAGACTTTGTGTTCCTAACGACTCTGATTTGAAGTATAGAATCATGATGGAGGCACACAACACACCGTTTGCAATCCATCCTGAAAGTATCAAAATGTATCGTGATCTTCGACATACATTTTGGTGAAGTAATATGAAGAGAGAAATCACGAAGTTTATCTCGAGGTGTTTAACATGTCAACGTGTTAAGGCGAAGCATCAAGAGCCATAAGGTGTGAAGAGCCCCGAGCCTCTCGCTGGTGACTTCTTGTGTGGGATGCACCGAAGCCAGACTCTCCGTAGGGGACGCCGTTTTTGTGCAGTGGCAAACTGATAGCTACCATTGTGAGGTACTATGGTTGAAACACCATGAGAGTCACAATTGGAATCAAAGAAATGACCTGGAAATTACAATCGGAAACGAAAATGAGGTATCCTCGCCTTTTCGATATACCAGGTACGTACGTCAATTTCGAGGACAAAATTTCATAAGGAGGGGAGGTTGTAATACCCCAACTTTTTATGAATAAAATTTAATTTCCTCTATATATTATTTTGAAATAGTAAGGGGATGATTTGATGAATGTGTTGTGTATTTTCTACGCACAACACGTAAGTGTACGTAGTCAACAATTAATAAAGTGATAAATCAGATATCGTACCCACAGAGACAATAACTACTGTTCAATCAAACAATTACCAACTTTATAATATTTCAGCTTTATCCAACTAACGGTTAAAAGATGTTTTCTTTTATAACTAAATTATTACTGAGAGCAATCGCAACACTAAATCAAGATTTTAGCAAGATTGAGAGAATTAAGCCCACAACTTCACTTATAATTGCACTTCTGATAATATCCTTTTCCCCAGTTTATTTCAGTTAACCCCAGATTATTAATCGAAAACACTAACATAGATAAAACCACCTCATGATGCATAATATCCATACTCACTCATATCCACAGATGATAGATTCAAGCGAGACATCCTAATTAACTAATTCACTATATTTCTATGTGAATTACAATTAATAAGAATTTATTATCAAGTTCTCTATCAGATTACATATGGCGTAAAGACATATTTCTACCCTAAACACGAATCACGATTTCCATCTATGCAGAAATCACAAACATATGTCACTATGGTTAGTTATAATCCCATATGTCCTTTCACAAGTTCATAAGAGATAACAGATAATCGTTGATCAGGCAATTATATAAATTAATCACACACATAGTGAATAACCTGGGAATAACATCCATAAACTAAATTTAAGAATAATTAATCATCCATTACAATCTAAGATCCATTGTATGCTTAAAAAGGAATTTAGTTCATATTAAATGAATAAAAACCAATAATCCTCATCATAGCAAACATTACGATTACAAGATATAAGGAAAAAGAGATGATAAAACACAGAATTGTATCACCAATCTTCGCTCCAATCCTGCGTTCTTCACGTTCACTTGATGATTTAATTCTCCATCCAAGTTAGATCCAATCTCTCGTCTCACAGTCGCTAGGTATCTCCTCAATATATTTATAAGAGTCTTTTTTATAATCTAATAGCAACAGCCCTAACCATCTTTCATCCTTGCTTCCACGTCCGACCCGAAAAAAGAAACAACCGCCTGGTATGCGCGCCTCCCCGCGCCAGCGGGGAGTTCTTGCTCAAGTGCCCCGCCCCAGCGGGTTAACATACTGCCTAGCTGTCTTCAATTGCGTTCATGCTGATTTTTGTATATTGCCTAGCTGCTTGTTCGTGTGATACATGGCTGCATGCATGACCCACTCATGATATTTGCTATATTCTACTTTGCAAGCTGCTACACGCGGGCCCAATTACCATTCCTACACAAGCTGCTCACTCCTATATTAATTAAATAATATATAATATATATTATATCCCTCCTAAGCTAATCTGTCCAAATAAGAAAAGGGTATGACAAGCAGCAGCTGCTGCCTACTAAACATATAAACTATATATTATATTCTCTAAACTCCCAAGCTGCCCATCTCCTTATTCATATCATATGATATGAAATGTTCAACATTTTTGTACGCTGAAGCAATTGCCTTCATGAATCTGAGAGCTTCTTGGGCTTTGCATGGCAAACCAAACCATATAATGCTTGCAATAGCTGATCCCTTGGTCCTTCATTGCCGAATTGGGTTGGTCCCAAATTCGTCCCAGGCCTGCACACTGTCCAGCTTCTAAATTTGCTACTGCAACCATGGGCCCACGTACTCTGAAAATGACTCTTTTATGCTACTTTACAAATATTTTGCTTCCTGCACACAGTAACATAAATCCAGTAAAAATGATAAGATAAATACTTGAAAACACCAAGACTCAAGCTAAAATAAATACCGATTAGTAGGTATAAAACCCACTCATCAAATACCCCTAAACTTGAGACTTTGCTTGTCCTCAAGCAAACACCATGCATATGCAAGAATATACAATGCTCATGAATGTATCTGTCAGTGTATACAAGGCTAACTCATCATGCCTCAGAGAATTCACAACAGATATAAACATAAATCCAACTAGAGACGTATCCGTAATTCAAACCAGTCTATAAATCTATACCTGTCAACACTGACGCTGTGTGTGTACTTAACAACAATATACCCAACTACAGATCAAATTTATAACATAATACGCGTCTTAGAATGAAATCAGAGTTCAACTCAAGATATCGCGTAAACCAGGTACAGTGAATTCAAGTAAACGTCAACCAAGTTGGAAGTTAATATGGGAGTATTTTCTATCTTTCTTTATTCACGGAGGCATTTTGCTCTTTTTTCGTATCTCAAATTTTCTTATGATTGTGCAATGTCTAGTTCCCTTAGGCTCTTCAATGATACCCATATATCGAGCTTTCGACTAACGACTCCCAAATCGAATGGCTTTAGGGTGCTGGGTGTCAAGACATCCCCTAGGGGGTACTTACTCGATTATCAAAGACCACGAAACTAAACTAGTCACGATGTTTATTCATAAGTTTCTATTTTTTCTCTTCTCACATAATTTTTTTTCTTTTAGATAGCTCCCATATCTTCCCCCAAACTTAGGTTTTAGTTTAATCTTAGTCACTACTACCAGTTCACTAAATTTCCTTCATTAAAATCCAATTTCTGTTCAAGACGACAATTATGTGACTATTTGAACTGAGTTGACTAAATTGGTATTTATCGTGCTAATCGGTGCAATAATGTCAAACAGGTACGGACTCATGCAAAGGTCTGAATACACATCAACGTTCTAGTTATCATCATGTTTATGTTCTTATGTAAGTTCAGTCTCATCACAGGCTAAAGTTATTTACTACTGACTCATACAATCCTACTTAACAACTCTTTTTGGTCTTTTATGATTTTTCATTTTTTTTATAAGCATAAAACTTAACTAACGCTACTAAAACACAAAAAAACTAATCTATTATGAAAATTATACTAACCTATACTATTCATGCAATCATGCTAACAAAATTATGATGATTAATAAACTCACACCCCCAAACTTAAACTAAGCAATGTCCTCATTGTGAAAAATATAGAATTGAAGTGCGAGGACTTCCCTGTCAAGTCAAGCGTCAGGTCCGCCACCCTCCTCCGTGTCAGAGTCGAACGGTGGATACGTTGGGAGTGGTTGTGGAGTATGGAACTGCACTGGATCGGAGGCCGTGGTGATTAGGGCAAAGGCCGCAGCTACATCAGCTTGAAATTGGATCTGAGTATTGAATATATGACTCTATCTAGACGCTACTCTGTTAGTCCTCTTTCTTTGTTGCAATTGGATCTTTCTTTGGTGGGTCAATTGCCGCTGAATGTCGCTGAGAATTGCATTTGTTGAACTCAAAGATGCATCAGCTTCCACTTCATCGTCGGGGATTACGTAATCCTCATCCTCGGCCTTATCTTCCTCCCCATCCGAGTCTGGAAAAATAAAATCGAGGCCACGAGGATGCGATGGTGCCCCCTTCCATGGGTCAAATCTATTCATCAGCTTTGAGTCGAGAACCATCAGTGGTGGTTGAATTGGCTAATTTGGTGCCCATACGACCCCTGCTTGCAAACACAACCCAGTGATTAGTGATGGGTGTGGTAATCCTCCCGGTAATCCACCTTGCAAACACCGACGAATTGAGAAGTTAATGATTGTCCCAATATTTATGCTTAGATCCTTAACAATTGCATACAATACTGAGATCTTTTCTTTAGTAATGTCGCTGGTGTGTGTTGACGACAACAGTTTAGCACAGAGGAAAGAATACTAGACTTTCCCATACTTGTTCAACGTGGAGCTTGGGATGATTGTGCCTTTCCGTCTGTCTATCAGTCATACAGTGTCGGGTTTGCAAATTTCTGTAAGAATCTGACCATAATTTATCCCGTCGTTTTGCAACTCAGTGTACTGACAAACAGCAGGCGATGTGATATTGTAGAAGGCGTTTATTGTCTGGGCACTTAAATCTACCATTTTGCCTCTTACAAAAGCTTTATATAGAGGGGCGTTCTCCGCATTGGCGTAGAACTCTTTCACTATGGCTACCACTGCTGGTTCAGGCTGTTGTGTGAAATAGTGCCAACGTCGTTCATGGATTTGCAAATGCATTTGGCCATCCACAGGTTCCGATGTAAGTCCACGTTCTGGGATGAGGGCTTTTCCCAACACATACTCAAAATGTTCGGCGGCGGCCGCATTCCAAAAAATTTTCTTGTCAAACGATGGAACGGCGGCGGAGGATGACCCCTCACCCTTTTGCCTTTTTTGTGGTCGAGGTGGCATGATGGTTGCTAGCCCACAATTAAAGAGTTTTCTGAATATGTTGGTTGAAGACTTTAGTCGAACACTCGGTGGGCGTTGTCAAAGTGGGTCTATGTGGAGTGAAATTGCCTTGTTTGATTCCTCCAACTTGTGTCACCCACAAACAAGCAATCACAGATATATATAACAATGGTCCACTCTTACTAGCACTTTCCAAAAACAACCAAAATCACCCCCAATTTCACTTTACCAAATTTTTCCCAATTGAAACGATTACCTTGACGGATGATAGATGGTACAACGATGTAGATGAATACCTTGGATAACACAATTGTCCAAATATTTGATGATGGTTCAAAGTGATGAAGTGCTCGTCCTGTTGAAGTCGGCTGGGAGAAAATAGGATGGAGGTGCGTTGGTTGAATTCGTGGGGTTGGGGTTAGTGTCTTGGTGTGGTGAGTTCGCAGGATAGTGGGGGGGGGGGGGCTATGTGCTGTGGGTTCAGGATTGGGAAAGAATTCGGTACTAGGTGGGGTTGTACTTTCTTAATTCGTGGGGGAGTGGGTAATGATTGGGGGTAGTGGGGATGTAGTGCGTAGTTTAATGGGATTGTGAGATATAGAGATAGGGGGTGGGGTGGGGTGGGGGGGGGGTGGGGGGGGGAAAGGGGTTAATAGGATAGTGGTAGTGGAGGGTTAGTGGGGTAATAGGATAAGGGATGGGAAGTTGTATTGGGATGGGGGCGTATGAGAGGTGGGGCTTTTTCGATTTGAAACCCAGTTTGTAGACTTCCGCTCACCCGCCCCAGCGGGGTTGTGAACTTGTCGAGCCCGCCCCAGCGGGTTAACCCACTGTCCAGCAATATTCAAGACCCTCCCCAGCGGGACTTTGATGCCTATTTCACCCGCCCCAACGGGGGCAATGTTTTTATGTAGCTGCCACCTTAAGCTTCATTCAGTTCCTTGCTATTGTCCCGCTAAAGTATAGTTTAATCATACTCCTTATGATGTTGTTTTGATTGATCTTTTAAGCCTTGTTCCTGTGTCAATTACACCATAAAATACGTTAGACATGCATCATGAAGAAAGATTTCTAAGTATTTTACATTATTACAGCTAAATGCTATCAATGCAACTAAAAATAAAAATAAAATAACCGATGGGTTGCCTTCCATCGAGCACTTAATTTTAAGTCGTTAGCCTGACTCTTTCTTTGTTTCATTTTGGTTCGGCCAGATCGATCGTGGTTGCTTGGCGATCGACGTTTCCGCCCCAGTAATGCTTTAACCGTTGACCGTTGACTTTAAATGTTTCGGTCGACTCCTTAGTGTATAATTCAACGGCGCCATGCGGGAACACTGTCTTTATTATGAACGGACCTAACCATCTAAACTTCAGTTTTTCGGGAAATAATTTCAACCGAGAGTTGAATAGCAGTACTGATTGCCCTGGTTCAAAGTATTGGTCCATTTTTTTTCTGATCATGCCATTTCTTCACATTTTCCTTGTACAACTTCGAATTTTCATACGCCTGCAGGCGAAATTCGTTCAGTTCGTTGAGTTGTAACAACCGCTTCTCACCTGCTGTTGATAGATCGAAATTCAACTTCTTGATTGCCCAATAAGCTCTGTGCTCGAGTTCTACCGGCAGGTGTCATGCTTTCCCGTAGACAAGCTGATAGGGGGACATGCCTATCGGAGTCTTGTAGGCTATCCGATACGCCCACAAAGCGTCGTCTAACTTCACTGACCAGTCCTTTTTATTTGGATTGACAACTTTTTCCAAAATTCTTTTGACGTCCTGGTCGGACACCTCTGCTTGTCCGCTTGTTTGTGGGTGATAGGCTGTCGCAATCCGGTGTTTGACCCCATACTTCGCCACGAGAGCTATGAAGTATTTGTTACAGAAGTGGCTCCCTTCATCGCTAATGATTGCTCTTGGGGTTCCGAACCGAGTGAATATATTCTTTTGCAAGATCCTTAAAACCACTTTTGCATCGTTTGTCGGTAATGCCACCGCCTCAACCCATTTTGAGACGTAATCTACAGCCAAGAGGATGTACAGATTGTTGAAGGAAGACGGAAAGGGCCCCATAAAATCGATCCCCCATACATCGAAAATCTCGACTTCCAAGATCATGTTTAGTGGCATTTCATTCCGCTTCGAAATATTCCCCACTCTCTGACATCTGTCGCAATTCTTCACGCATTGATGTGTGTCTCTGAACAACGTGGGCCAGTAGAACCCTGATTGAAGAACTTTTGCTGCTGTGCGATCAATCCCATAGTGTCCCCCGTATGGTGATGCGTGACATGCCTGTAGGATGCTCTTTACTTCACTTTCCGGTATACATCGCCGGATCATTTTATCAGCACATTGGCAGAACAAGTATGGTTCGTCCCACATGTACCACTTTACATCATGTAGGAATTTTCTCTTTTGGTGGCGGGACAAGTCTGGTGGGAGGATGTTACTGACCACGTAATTAGCGAAGTCCGCATACCACAGAAACTCGCCGTTTATCAAAAATAGCTGCTCGTCAGGAAAAGACTAATTGATTACTGACTTATCTGTTTTGTCCTGCTTTGGGTTCTCAAGCCGTGAGAGATGATCGGCCACCTGGTTCTCTGTCCCCTTTCTATCCTTGATTTCTAAGTTAAATTCCTGGAGTAGCAACACCCAACGGATAAGCCTCGGCTTTGCATCCTTCTTCTCAACTAAATACCTGATAGCTGAGTGGTCTGTGTAAACCACCACCTTAGTTCCCACCAAGTACGAGCGGAACTTGTCAAATGCATACACAACTGCAAGTAGTTCTTTTTTCGTGGTAGTGTAGTTCAACTGTGCATCTGTCAGAGTCTTGCTCGCATAGTAGATGGCATGAAAGATTTTATCCTGTCTTTATCCTAGTACTACTCCAACCGAAAAATCACTCGCGTCACACATGAGTTCAAATGGCTTGGTCCAATCAGGTGCTATGATTACTAGGGTCATAGTTAACTTCTTCTTTAACTGCTCAAAGGCCACTCGACAGTCTTCATCAAATTTGAATGGGACATCCTTTTCCAATAGACTGTAGAGTGGTTTAGTGATTTTCGAGAAGTCCTTGATAAACCGTCTATAGAATTCGGCATGACCGAGAAAACTCCGAATACCCTTTACCGATGTAGGCGGCTGTAGATTTTCAATTGTTTCTAATTTTTCTCGGTCGACTTCCAAACCTTTGCCAGACACTTTGTGGCCAAGAATTATCCCCTCTTGGACCATAAAGTGGAACTTCTCCCAGTTGAGTACTAGGTTCGTTTCCACACACCTCTTCAAGACCAATACCAGATTCTCGAGGCATCTATCAAATGATTCCCCAAATACGGAGAAATCGTCCATAAAAACCTCAACACTTCGCTCCACCATGTCTAAGAATATCGCCATCATGCACCGCTGAAATGTCACCAATGCATTACACAGTCCGAATGAGATCCTTCTAAAGGCAAAGGTGTCGTAGGGACATGTGAACGTTGACTTCTCTTGATCCTCCGGTGCGATGACGATCTGGTTGTACCCGGAATTCCCGTCCAATAGGCAGTAATATTCATATCCGGCTAATCTGTCCAACATCTGATCAATGAAAGGCAAGGGGAAATGATCCTTTCTAGTTGCCTTATTCAGTCTTCTATAATCCATGCAGACTCTCCAGCCGGCCACTGTTCTTATCGGTATCAGCTCATTATTGTCGTTTTTCACCACTGTCATACCGCCCTTTTTCGGTACACATTGGACCGGGCTCACCCAAGCACTGTCTGAAATTGGGTAGATAATTCCCGCGTCTAACCATTTCAAGATCTCTTTCTTCACAACTTCTTTCATTATAGGATTTAGCCGCCTCTGTTGCTCTACTGTGGGCTTGCTATCCTCCTCCATTAGGATCTTGTGCATACAGAATGATCGGCTGATCCCTTTAATGTCGGCAATTGTCCAGCCAATTGCAGATTTATATTCCCTCAGCACTCTCAACAGCTTACTTTCCTGCATTGGGTTAAGTGCAGATGCAATAATAACAGGTAAAGTAGATAAATCGCCTAAAAACGCATACCTCAGGTGATTAGGTAAGGGCTTTAGTTCAAGTTTAGGTGGTTCCTGGAGAGATGGCTTCATCTTTCTTGATGACGCTCCTGCTATTTCCAATGGCTCAACTGGTGGTTTGAACCTATTAAATCTCGGGTGAGCCTCTAATAGTTGCAAATATTCTATTATTTTTGCATCCCCTTCATCACAATCTTCCATCAATGTTAATTCCAGTGGGTCGGTATTAAGTATCCGAAGTTGTTCCTCATCCACCACTGTGTCTATTATATCCACCCGGTAACACTCCTCGTCTTCCTTGGGAAAGTTCATGGCCTTGAATACATTGAAGGTGACTTGTTGATCGTGCACTCTCATGGTCAACTCTCCTTTCTGAACGTCGATGAGAGTCCTGCCAGTAGCCAAGAATGGTCGCCTAAGGATTATTGGAATATCTTTATCTTCTTCATAGTCGAGGATGATGAAGTCTGCCAGAAAGAGTAATTTGTCCACTTTTACCAAGATGTCTTCGACAATTCCCCGTGGATAAGTTACTGATCTGTCCGCCAACTATAGGGAGATGTTGGTAGGTTTAGGTGCTGGTAACCCTAGCTAAGTGTAAACTGATAGTGGCATGAGGTTGATACTGGCACCTAAATCATTTGTTGAAGGTTACACTCCCTATAGTGCATAGAATGGTGAAACTACCCAGATCCTTCAATTCGGTGGAAGCTTCTTTTGCAGAATCGCACTACATTCTTCTGTCAATGCCACAGTTTCAAAGTCCTCTAGTTTTTTTTTCTTTGACAGAATATCCTTCATAAACTTGGCATAACTGGGCATCTGCTCTAATGCCCCGCAAAAGGTATATTTATATGCAGCTTCTTGAACACTTCCTGGAATTTGGTGAACTGTTGTTGTAGGTTCTGTTTGTGGAGCCTTTGTGGATATAGCGGTGGAGGGTAAACTATAGGTGGACTTACCTTTTCTTCTTCCGTTGATTTTTCTCCTGCTTCCCTTTCCACTGTCTGTTCCCTATTAGTCTCGACTTGTTCTTCGGTTACCGGCTTCTCCGACTCTTTCTCAGCTAACTGTTTTCCACTCTGGAGTGTAACAGCTTGACATTGCTCATGTCCTCCCTTCGGATTCTTCTCTGTATCACGTGGCAAAGCTCCTTAGGGTCGGATAGTCACTGCACTTGCTATCTATCCTATTTGAATTGATAGATTCTTTATTTCTGCCATTAGAGTTTTCGTCACCACTTCATGTTCTGTTCTAACTCTGGCTATAGCCTCTTCCCAACCTAGCTTTTCCTCCTGCCGTGGTGCTGCCTGTTGCTGCTGATTCTGAAAACCAAGAGGGTATGCTTATCGTGGAGCCTGCTGCTGGTTCTGAGTCTGGTTGTTGCTCCATGAAAAGTTCGGATGGTTCCTATTCCCCTGATTGTATGTATTCTGGTAGGTGTTAGCTGGTCTGTTATAGTTACCCATAAACTGAACTGAAGCTAGGTTAATTGCACACTGATCTGTCGGGTGTTCACCTGCACACTGTTCACATATGACTGCTACTTGTTGCATGTTTCCCCTTTGCAAAGTTTCCATACTCTTTTATAATGTTAATAGTTGTACCAATATGGCTGTTAAAGTATCCACTTGCAGAACACCTGCTGCTGTGGGCTGAGCCAATCTTTTAGTCGGCCATTGGTACCCATTTGAAGCCATCGTCTCTATCAATGCCCATCCGTGCTCAAATTTCCTCGTCAGAAAAGCTCACTGTGAAGCTACATCAATGCTAGACCTTATCTGACTCGATACTCCATTGTAAAAATTACTCAACTGCATCCAGGGTGGGAATTCGTGATGTGGGCACTTCCTCAACAGCTCCTTGTATCTTTCCCATGCTTCATAAAGTGGCTCCCCTTAGTACTGTGCAAATCAAGATATCTTCGTCCTCATCTTATGTGTCTTCGATAGTGGGAAGAACTTGGCCAAAAATTTATGTGCTAGATCATCCCATGTCGTAATTGACCCCGGTGGTTCAGAATGTAGCCAAGCCTTTGCCTTGTCTCTGAGCGAGAAGGGAAATAACCTCAACTTGAGTGCATCGTCTGACACTCCATTACACTTGAAAGTGTCACAGATTTCTATGAAAGTGAAGATATGATCATTCGGATCAACTGACAAGTATTCTGCACCATCTATATTGTCCCAGGCTTAATCTCGAAATTATTTGCATAGATTGCTGGCCTGGCTATACTCGAGTGAATTTCCGATATCTTTGGTATAGCATAATCCTTCATCGATTTGCCTTCCTGTTGTTGTTCAGCCATGTTTGTTCTGGGTGTTTCAAATTCCTCTCGATTCTTTGCAATCCACTTAGTTAATCTCCAAAATCGTTTGTCGATGTCGTCCTCAAAGGGCAACAACTCTGGCTTCTTCGATCTAGTTTGCATGCACTACTCGACAGTACCTGAAATAACCAAACAAACAAAAATAAGGATAAATATATATATGTTTAATTAAAACTGATCTACTTAAATCGATATTGTAAGTAATAAACGCAATTACAGTCCCCGGCAATGGCGCCAAAAACTTGTTGGTTATTTTCTACGCGCAACACGCAAGTGTACGTGGTCAACAAGTAATAAAGTGATAAATCAGATATCGTACCCAGAGAGACAATAATTACCGTTTAATCCAACAAATACCAATTTTATAATATTTCAGCTTTATCAAACTAACGGTTAAAAGATGTTTTTATAACTAAATTATTACTTAAAACAATTGCAACATTAATCAAGATTTTAACAAGATTGAGAGAATTAAGCCTACAACTTCACTTTTAATTGCACTTCTGATAATATCCTTTTTCCCCAGTTTATTTCAGTTACACCCAGATTATTAATCAAGAACACTAACGTAGATAAAATCACCTCACGATGCATAATATTCATACTCACTCATATCCACGGATGATAGATTCAAGCGAGACATCCTAATTAACTAATTCACTATATTTCTATGTGAATTACAATTAATAAGAATTTATTATCAAGTTCTCTATCAGATTACATATGGCGTAAAGGCATATTTCTACCCTAAACACGAATCACGATTTCTATCTATGCAGAAATCACAAACATATGTCATTATGGCTAGTTCTAATCCCATATGTCCTTTCACAAGTTCATAAGAGATAACAAATAATCGTTGATCAGGCAATTATATAAATTAATCACACACATAGTGAATAACCTGGGAATAATGTGACGCCCCCAAAATAGGTCCAATCCACCCAACCTATTCTGAGTCGCCAAGAAATACATGGTACAGAATTCAAATACAAATCTTTTATATCCAATTATCGTACACAATACGACCACACATAAAGTGTGAGTTTTAATACGAATACAGTTCTCACACTCCTTATCAATGATACGTTACATAAAGGTACAGTTAATAACTGTTTTAGGAATTACAATATTTGGAAAATGTTCAAGGAAACCTTCGTACATAGGAGGCCATGCCTCTAAATTATAATAGATATCGTAGGACTTGAGAATTAACCTTGGTTGACCTAATAGACCCCAAAGAAGAACGAGAAGATTACTATTCTGCTCATTCCGATGGTAGGTATTCTCTTGCCATATAATTATCTCAATTTTCTCAAACTGAGGATTATATTCCAACCATACTCCAAGATTATATAAGTAGTGCTCATAGATATAATCAGCAAGTGGACGCACACAACTATGTCTTATAATAACATGAAGTTGTATGTGGTTAGACATCTTGTATGATAGTGGCAACACACCCTTCCAAAGTCGGGTTCACCTCACCTATAGTTGTTCACCAAAATCAACTGTTAAATGACGTATAAAATACGACACACACATTTTAAATCCTCAATACAATTATTCTCATACTGTTTTATGGGAAACTTCAACAGTTATAGACCATCGTTCTATTCCCTTGTTATTCCCGCTCGACCCAGCTACACTCTTATTACCTGAAAGGAATTGTGAAGCAAAAAAGTGAGCACAAATAGCCCAGTAAATAATATTATGACTAAAGATAATTAAATTATCAATAGTCTTCATCAGTAATGAATCAGATCTTTAGAACCTTAGTCCTCAATAGTGAAAAATCTGATAGAATACAATAGACAACAAGTTTTAGATCAACAACTACAGCGGAACATGCAATCTATTACAAGAGTCAAGTGGAACATAATGTCTACTATCTTCTCCATGTTAAAAGTCCACCAACAATATTTCATCCTTGTAACATTAATCAACAGTTCCTCTCCACAATCATGTAAATAGTTCATGATCATAATTATGTTGATAAATTCCTCTTCGCACCAAAGACGAAAATAATTTTCATCACCTGTCTTTACTTGAAACACCAAATATTATGGTTATACCAAATCACAGTTCTTTTTCATAATTATGCTAATAAATTCATCTTTGCATTCAAGCCAAAGATATTCATTTGTAACATCAATGGTTATGATTATACTAGTTTACAGCCTTTAGTCATAATCATGTTAGTCAATTCATCTTTGCACTACTGGCCAAAGATATTTAACAGTAACATCAAAGGTCATAATCATGCCAAACACATGTCTATCTTTGCACTACGGGCCAAAATATTCATCAATCAACAGTTCATCTTTGCACTACGGGCCAAAGATATTCATCAATCAACAGTTCATCTTTGTACTACAGGCCAAAGATATTCATCAATCAACAGTTCAGCTTTGTACTACGGGCCAAAGATATTCATCAATCAACAGTTCATCTTTGCACTACGGGCCAAAGATATTCATTAATCAACAGTTCATCATTGCACTACGGGTCAAAGATATTCAAGTTTCATATTTCAAAGATAACGATTAAAATTTAATAAGAAGATTTAGGTAAATACAAATTCAAGTGAAATGATATTAGATGAAACACAAATCTCAAAGAAATATCTAATCATTTCAGAATTTGTAGATGAAATATTTATAACCATGTTTTTGCACTCAAGCTAAAGATATTCAATTGTAAGATCAATGGTCATGATCATACCAGTCAACAATTCATCTTTGCACTACTGGCCAAAGAGAACCCATAGTCATGGTCATACCAATAATCTACCCATCTTTACACTCAAGTCAAAGAGAACTTCAATCACCATAATTATAAAATATAATCAAGGACAAATATTAGAGAATTATAATTCCATTTATCCAGAATTCAAGAATATCCAAATTATCGACATGAAGATAAAAACATGGATCCAATCAAAGATAAAAAATAATAATATTTTTTTTACCGTGAATAGTATCCCATGAGTAGTAACTCGTGAATAGCAACTTATCATGAAAATATAAAAATTTTATAACAAGTTCAGACCAATATTCCAGTAAAATAATATTTCGTACGAGTATGAATGAATATACGAAACTGTAATTGGATTTTCACCCGTCACGCGGTAATCCGCGTAGACAGATTATTTCCACAATTTAATAGAAATGAATACGAAGGGTGATTCACCACGCATGCAGTAATCCGCGTAGACAGGTTATTCCAACAGATTATTAAAGAATTGAATGAATACAAAAGATTTTCACCAGGCATGCGGTAATCTGCGTAGACAGGTTACTCCCACAGATCAATAAAGAATGAATACGAATTGTTATTCACCATGCATGCGGTAGTCCTCGTAGACAGGTTACTCCCACATATCAATAAAGAAAAGAGTAACAACCCTTACGAGTATTGAAAGAAAATAGCATTCTTTATGAATATAAAAGAAATAATACCCCTTACGAGAAAAATCATATCCCTTACCTCAGTAAAAGATTAAATACTAAAATAGTAACAGAATACTCTTCTTCTTTCTCTCTTATTCTCTCTCTATAGCTTGATTATAACTTTGCTCTTCAAAATGGTATAAAAAATATGAATGGATGGAGGAGTCTTTATAGGCTAGAAAAAATTTGGTTAATTACATTTTAGTACCTCCATCTTTGCCTCAAT
Organism: Panax stipuleanatus; assembly: GCA_020205555.1. Taxonomy (NCBI): domain Eukaryota; kingdom Viridiplantae; phylum Streptophyta; class Magnoliopsida; order Apiales; family Araliaceae; genus Panax; species Panax stipuleanatus. The sequence goes on along the minus strand of CM035117.1, from coordinate 154,722,610 downwards.
TTTTAATTTAGTCCTTTAAGTTTATAAATCTTGCACCTCCACCCCTGCAACCACCCACCAACTATTTATTATCCACCAATAAGTGGGTCCCACATGTTAACCACCCATTAATTGCTCATTTATCTTATTAATTCTCCGTTTGGTCAATTTAACATCCGAAAATCAACTATTATCGAAATAAATGTCGATTTCTACTAACATTAATATTTCCAACACAATGAAAATATTTTTATCAACTATTCATCAATTATTATTTAAATTAATATTACAGAATCACAATAATGACAACCAGGTCGTTCCCAGGAAAGAGGGGGCCTTCCGATAAACATTACTTCTTACTAGCGCGCAATTAACTAACCCATTTCCTAGACAGAACTTTCTAGACATTGCCAATAATGCTATCTAATAATATCATTTAAATAATATAACTGACCATTATTGATTTAATAATGTAAAATATTGTGCAGATGATACTGTGACAATAATTGAATCAATAATATGATATACTGTGCAACAACTACTGTAGCAATTATTGAATACTAGTGACTTCTTACGTAAGCATCAATAATCAAATATATTGTGCAATACCGTGTGCTACTTTGCAACAACGCGTATTACTGTATTTTTATCACCGGGTATTTTAACAGTTTAACGGTAAAAGTTTTGCCGTGAAAATGTTATTTCTGTCGCTTTCTATATCCGACAATTATTTCGTTGTGGGGTCCACCAAAGACTGCACTGTCGTACGAATATTCTCCGACAAAAGAATATTCTTCGACACAACGAATATTTTATGACAACTTGCTTACTTTGTAAAATTTTCACATATCACCCTTAACTTTAACCTTTTATCAATTTAACCATTAACTAAATAGAATAATAATTCTAAGAAAAATTTAATACTTTCATTTCATAAAATTCAGGGTCTTACAATCTCCCCTCCTTATGAAATTTCGACCTCGAAATTTACGTACCTGGTAATTCGAAGAGGTGAGTATACCTTGCTTTCATTCCACATTCTATCTTCCTGGTCATTTCTTCTGTATCATGATTTCTCCATTGCTCATTCTAGAATACAACTTCAAAACAAAGATTAATTGACATATCACAATTTGTCAATTTATTAAGTAAGAAAATTCAGCTTAGGTAAGTCACACACTAGCAAAGTATATTACTCGTCTCTCCCCTCCTAGTTCTAGACTCAGATCTCCGCCAACGACCATATCCCTAAGCTCTGATACCATTTGTGACGCCCCCAAAATAGGTCCAATCCACCCAACCTATTCTGAGTCGCCAAGAAATACATGGTACAGAATTCAAATACAAATCTTTTATATCCAATTGTCGTACACAATACGACCACACATAAAGTGTGAGTTTTAATACGAATATAGTATTCACACTCCTTATCAATGATACATTACATAAAGGTACAGTCTATAACTGTTTTAGGAATTAAAATATTTGGAAAATTCTCAAAGAAACCTTCGTACAAGGGAGGTCATGCCTCTAAATTATAATAGATATCGTAGGACTTGAGAATTAACCTTGGTTGACCTAATAGACCCCAAAGAAGAACGAGAAGATTACTATCCTGCTTATTCCAGTGGTAGGTATTCTCTTGCCATATAATTATCTCAATTTTCTCAAACTGAGTATTATATTCCAACCATACTCCAAGATTATATAAGTAGTGCTCATAGATATAATCAGCAAGTGAATGCACACAACCATGTCTTATAATAAAATGAAGTTGTATGTGGTTAGACATCTTGTATGATAGTGGCAACACACCCTTCCAAAGTCGGGTTCACCTCACTTATAGTTGTTCACCAAAATCAACTGTTAAATGATGTATAAAATACGACACACACATTTTAAATCCTCAATACAATTATTCTCATACTATTTTATGGGAAATTTCAACAGTTATAGACCATCGTTCTATTCCCTTGTTATTCCCGCTCGACCCAGCTACACTCTTATTACCTGAAAGGACTTGTGAAGCAAAAAAGTGAGCACAAATAGCCCAGTAAATAATATTATGACTAAAGATAATTAAATTATCAATAGTCTTCATCAATAATGAATCAGATCTTTAGAACCTTAGTCCTCAACAGTGAAAAATCTGATAGAATACAATAGACAACAAGTTTTAGATCAACAACTGCAGCGGAACATGCAATCCATTAGAAGAGTCAAGTAGAACATAATGTCTACTATCTTTTCCATGTTAAAAGCCCACCAACAATATTTCATCCCTGTAACATCAATCAACAGTTCCTCTCCACAATCATGTAAATAGTTCATGATCATAATTATGTTGATAAATTCCTCTTCGCACCAAAGACGAAAATAATTTTCGTCACCTGTCTTTACCTGAAACACCAAAGATTATGGTTATACCAAATCACAGTTCCTTTTCATAATCATGCTAATAAATTCATCTTTGCACTCAAGCCAAAGATATTCATTTGTAACATCAATGGTCATGATTATACTAGTTTACAGCCTTTAGTCATAATCATGTTAGTCAATTCATCTTTGCACTACTGGTCAAAGATATTTAACAGTAACATCAAAGGTCATAATCATGCCAAACACCTGTCCATCTTTGCACTACGGGCCAAGATATTCATCAATCAACAGTTCATTTTTGCACTACGGGCCAAAGATATTCATCAATCAACAGTTCATCTTTGCACTACAGGCCAAAGATATTCATCAATCAACAGTTCAGCTTTGTACTACAGGCCAAAGATATTCATCAATCAACAGTTCATCTTTGCACTACGGGCCAAAGATATTCATTAATCAACAGTTCATCATTGCACTACGGGTCAAAGATATTCAAGTTTCATATTTCAAAGATAACGATTAAAATTTAATAAGAAGATTTAGGTAAATACAAATTCAAGTGAAATGATATTAGATGAAACACAAATCTCAAAGAAATATCTAATCATTTCAGAATTTGTAGATGCAATATTTATAACCATGTTGATCAATTCACCTTTGCACTCAAGCTAAAGATATTCAATTGTAAGATCAATGGTTATGATCATACCAGTCAACAATTCATCTTTGCACTACTGGCCAAAGGAAATCCATTGTCATGGTCATACTAATAATCTACCCATCTTTACACTCAAGTCAAAGAGAACTTCCATCACCATAATTATAAAATATAATCAAGGACAAATATTAGAGAATTATAATTCCATTTATCCAGAATTCAAGAATATCCAAATTATCGACATGAAGATAAAAACATGGATCCAATCAAAGATAAAAAAAAAAAAAAAATTACCGTGAATAGTATCCCATAAATAGTAACCCGTGAATAGTAACTCGTGAATAGTAACTTGTCATGAAAAGATGAAAATTTCATAACAAGTTCAGACCAATATTCCAGTGAAATAATATTTCGTACGAGTATAAAGGAATATACGAAACTGTAATTGGATTTTCACCCATCATGAGGTAATACGCGTAGACAGATCATTTCCACAATTTAATAGAAATGAATACGAAGGGTGATTCACCACGCATGCGGTAATCCGCGTAGACAGGTTATTTTCACAGATTATTAAGGAATTGAATGAATACAAAAGGTTTTCACCAGGCATGCAATAATTCGCGTATACAGGTTACTCCCACAGATCAATAAAGAATGAATACGAAGGGTTATTCACCATGCATGCGGTAGTCCGCGTAGACAGGTTACTCTCACAGATCAATAAAGAATAGAGTAACAACCCTTATGAGTATTGAAAGAAAATAGCATTCTTTATGAATATAAAAGAAATAATACCCCTTACGAGAAAAATCATATCTCTTACCTCAGTAAAAGATTAAATACTGAAATAGTAACAGAATACTCTTCTTCTTTCTCTCTTATTCTCTCTCTATAGCTTGATTATAACTTTGCTCTTCAAAATGATATGAAAAATATGAATGGATGGAGGAGTATTTATAGGCTAGAAAAAATTTGGTTAATTACACTTTAGTACCTCCATCTTTGCCTCAATTTTTAATTTAGTCCTTCAAGTTTATAAATCTTGCACCTCCACCCCTGCAACCACCCACCAACTATTTATTATCCACCAATAAGTGGGTCCCACATGTTAACCACCCATTAATTGCTCATTTATCTGATTAATTCTCCGTTTGGTCAACTTAACATCCGAAAATTAACTATTATCGAAATAAATATCAATTTTTACTAACATTAATATTTCCAACACAATGAAAATATTTTTATCAATCATTCATCAATTATTATTTAAATTAATATTACAGAATCACAATAATGACAACCAGGTCGTTCCTAGGAAAGAGGGGGCATTCCGATAAAGATTTCTTCTTACTGTCGCGCACTTAACTAACCCATTTCCTAGACAGAACTTTTTAGACATTGCTAATAATGCTATCTAATAATATTATTTAAATAACATAACTGACCATTATTGATTTAATAATATAAAATATTGTGCAGATGATACTGTGACAATAATTGAATCAATAATATGATATACTATGCAGCAACTACTGTAGCAATTATTGAATACTGAGTGACTTCTTACGTAAGCATCAATAATCAAAGATATTGTGCAATATCGTGTGCTACTTTGCAACAATGCGTATTACTGTATTTTTATCACCGGGTATTTTAACAGTTTAATGGTAAAAATTTTGCCGTGAAAATGTTATTTCTGTCGCTTTCTATATCCGACAATTATTCCGTTGTGGGGTCCACCAAAGACTGCGCCGTCATACGAATATTCTCCGACAAAAGAATATTCTCCGACACAACGAATATTTTATGACAACTTGCTTACTTTGTAAAATTTTCACATATCACCCTTAACTTTAACCTTTTATCAATTTAACCATTAACTAAATAGAATAATAATTCTAAGAAAAATTTAATACTTTCATTTCATAAAATTCGGGGTCTTACAAATAACATCCATAAACTAAATTTAAGAATAATTAATCATCCATTACAATCTAAGATCCATTGTATGCTTAAAAAGAAATTTAGTTCATATTAAATGAATAAAAACCCATAATCCTCATCATAGCAAACATTATGATTACAAGATATAAGGAAAAAGAGATGATAAAACACAGAATTGTATCACCAATCTTCGCTCCAATCCTGCGTTCTTCACGTTCACTTGATGATTTAATTCTCCGTCCAAGTTAGATCCAATCTCTCGTCTCACAGTCGCTAGGTATCTCCTCAATATGTTTATAAGAGTCCTTTTTATAATCTAATAGCAACAGCCCTAACCATCCCTCATCCTTGCTTCCGCGTTCGACCCAGAAAAAGAAACAACCGCCTGGCATCCGCGCCTCCCCACCCCAGCGGGGAGTTCTTGCTCAAGTGCCCCGCCCCAGCGGGTTAACATACTGCTTAGTTGCCTTGAATTGCGTTCATACTGATTTTTGTATACTGCCTAGCTGCTTGTTCGTGTTATGCATGGCTGCGTGACACACTCATGATATTTGCTATATTCTACTTTGCAAACTGCTACATACGGGCCCAATTACCATTCCTACACAAGCTGCTCACTCCTATATTAATTAAATAATATATAATATATATTATATCCCTCCTAAGCTAATCCGTCCAAATAGGAAAAGGGTATTTCAAGCAACAGCTGCTGCCAACTAAACATATAGACTATATATTATATTCTCTAAACTCCCAAGCTGCTCATCTCCTTATTCATATCATATGATATGAAATGTTCAACATTTTTGTACGCTGAAGCAATTGCCTTCATGAATCCGAGAGCTGCTTGGGCTTTGCATGTCAAACCAAACCATATAATGCTTGCAATAGCTGATCCCTTGGTCCTTCATTGCCGAATTGGGTCAAGCCCAATTGGTCCCAAATTCGTCCCAAGATTGCACACTGTCCAGCTTCTGAATTTGCTACTGCAACCATGGGCCCACGTACTCTGAAAATGACTCTTTTATGCTACTTTACAAATATTTCGCTACCTGCAAACAGTAACATAAATCCAGTAAAAATGATAAGATAAATACTTGAAAACACCAAGACTCAAGCTAAAATAAATACCGATTTGTAGGTATAAACCCCACTCATCAGAATGTGAAAAGTTATGGGTAATATGCGTAGATATTTCAAAATAAGTAAGTGATTATAAAATATTCATTATTTTCGGGGAATATTCGTTTGGCCGTGGAATATTCTTGTTGTCGGGGAATATTCGTACGACAGCGCAGCCATTTGTGGGCCCCATAACGAAAAACTGTCGGATGAATAAAAATGACAAGAATGAGTTTTTTAAAAATAACGGCGTAGTTGTTACTGTTAAAACTGTTAAAATACCCGGTGGTTAAAATAAAATAATACGCGTTGTTGCACAGTAGCACACGGTATTACACAGTAGTTTATATTATTGTTGTTTCAATAATTGTCACTGCACAATATTTTATATTATCAAATCAATAATTCATATTATTTGAATAATATTATTAGACAGCATTATTGATAATGTCTAAGGAAGTTCTGTCTAGGAAAGGGGTTTGGTCACCTAATTGCGTGCCAGTAAGGAGAAATCCTTATCGGAAAGCCCCCTCTTTCCTGGGAACGACCTGATTGTCATTATTGTGATTCTGTAATATTATTTGTGAATAATTAATTATTGATAAAAATGATAAGAAAATATTTATTCGATGTGGATATAAATGGGGAAATTTTTAGCAAAGGAGACAATTGTTGAAAATTGATATTTTATCTTTTCTGATAAAATAATTTATTCAAAAATATTATTATAATATTACATTATAAGTGTATAATGTGATAATATAATAATATAATAATGGTGATATTTTTACAATAAATTCACGGTATATGGATAAAATGAGGAGGAAGAGAGCAAATCGGGTCTGGATTGTTTTTGTTAAAAATATGTGTTTGTGTGTGTGTGTGTGTGTGTGTGTAGGGATTTAACTAAGGTGGAGTTAGTGGACTCACCATGGGTTGTGTATTAGTAGAGAATTAACCCTATTTGGGTTAATTGGTGAGAAAGGGATAGACATATATATGTGTAGATATGATGAGATTGGATCGTGGTTGGAAGGTTGAGTAACTTAGGTTACTTGAGTGTAGAAAATTAACTCTACATGAGTTAATTGATGGGAGATATATATATATATATATATATATATATATATATATGTGTGTGTGTGTGTGTGTGTGTGTGTGTGTGTGTGTGTGTGTGTGTGTGTGTGTGTGTGTGTGGATGATGGGGGGAGAGAGAGAGAGAGAGAGAGAATTAGTGGAAAATTATGGGAAAGAATGAAAAGAAAGAAAAAGGTGATTGGTGGTGGAGGATTTTGAAAATAATGAATGCTCCGTATGTAAATTTGGGTCATTTTTCGTTCGAAATTTGGAAAAACTTTCTTCTACAAAGTTGTAGAGAATTAAATTTTATATGGAATGGACATAGGGTTCGTATTTTTCTGATAAAATGGCTATTTATTATGAATTATTGAAGTTTCGAAATAAATGTTTTTTATTAAAACATATGGTGGGCCCCACTTGTCCTTTTGGCTTGTGAGTTATGCTGGAGAAATTTTTGTCAAAAGTGGTGGGAGTGGGGAAATGTGGAATTCATCCGAATGAAATTCATCCAAAATTTATATAAATTCAACTTTGGTGTTCTAAGCATTTTCCTATAAATAGGGTGCTTAGTTAGAATTGAAAATCACACCAGAATCAGAAGTTTCTTTCTCTATAATATCGGACATATTTTTGTGAGTATTTAGATACTTTGAGAGTTGATAAACAGTGCAAGTTTTTTTCAGCATTATATCCGATATTCCAGTCAGAAGTACTTGTCTTTTGAGGAAAGGGATGTTATTTTTTTTCGTAAATGATGTTATTTCTTTCAATATCATTACACCGAAATATTGATATGAATTTTATTATGAAATTTTTACCTTTTCATGTCGGAGTTACTATTCACGTATACGGCGCTATTCACAAATACGGTACTATTCACGAATACTATTCACGAAGTATGATTTTCTTATAAAATTTTTACCTTTTCATGTCAGGATTACTATTCACGTATACGTCATTATTCGCGTATACGACACTATTCACGAATACGGTACTATTCACAAAAAAAAATAAATTTTCTTTTCTTTGTCCAAGTTGGCTATTATGGGTCCTATCTTTGATTGGATCTAAGTTTTGAACTTCATTCTTGAATTTTGTTCCACAAATGATTATTATGGAGTATTTTTAAACTTGAATAAACTGATTTATGAATCCCTAATTTTTGTCCTTTATCTCGCTGGATTCGTTCTTTAAAATATTTTTCATTATCTTCAGTCTTAAATGGTGATACAAAAGAATATCTTTGGCCTGTAGTGCAAAGATGAATGATTATTTGATGAATATCTTTGGCCTGTAGTGCAAAGATGAATGATTATTTGATGAATATCTTTGGCCTGTAGTGCAAAGATGAATGATTACCTGATGAATATCTTTGGCCCGTAGTGCAAAGATGAATATCTGATTTGAAATATATATTGATTGATCTTACAGGGATAAAATATTGATGATGGACTTTTAAAATCATAGAAGATAGTAGACATCATTTTCTACTCAATTCTTCTGATAAATTATTATTTTCGCTGCAGTTGTTGATCTAAAACTTGTTGTCCATCATATTTTATCTGATTTGTTGAAAACTAACGATAATTTATTTTCCATTATCTTAGTCATAATATTCTTTACTGGGCTAGTTGAGCTCACCCTTTTCATCTATTGTCCTCTTCAGGAAATGAGAATGTTGTAGGGACTAGTCGGGGAACAGAGTGATAGGCAGAGTTAGAGCAGTAGTAGTCCTCACTATTTTTATAAAATAGTGTGATAATAATTGTAATAAAAGAGGACTGAATTTGAGCATTCATATTTCGTATTGTATACAATATGTATTGAAGTTCACAGCTTGTATGGTCGTATTTCTCACGACCTTTTGATATAAAAGTTTGTATTTGGATTCTATACCATGTGTTTGGCGACTCAGAATGGGTTGAGTTGATTGGACCTATTCTGGGGGCGTCACAATTAATGTCCATTTAGCATTTTATTTTATTAACATGCTTTTATATTTATTACATTATCCTTCCCATAAAATTATACATTTAAATAAAACTTTCTGGGCAATCTGCATGTCCGGCACGGCCGAGCTCCAAGTAAGCCTTGGAATGGCGCGGCAGCGCTGCATGGCGCGGGCGCGCTCCTCTAATGCCTTGGAGCGGCACGGCCGCTCCACTGCGCAGACCATTCTGACAGTTCGCAACTTTGTGCAGGACAAAATAATTTGGCTTATTTCCTCGCACCAAGCTCAGAATTCAGTGCACATAAGGCATATAAAGTTTTATAAAAACATAAGTTTATATTTCTAACATGTTTTAACATATATAAACATCAAAACACATAATTAGAAAACTCAAATTTTGTAATTTTAAAGAAAACACCATTGTTAAGCGTTCTTGATGAAAATCAACACTGTGACTTTGTTTTTAAACCAAAACACATAATTCAAATCATGTATTGTTCGTTTCTTAACATATTATCATAATCTACTCTCAATTTATACAACATATCACAATCAAACACAAATTTTGCTTTTAAAGAAACCTTTTTCAAAATAAGTTTACTATAAATTGTTATGAATATGATTTCTTCATGTTCATCATATTTACATGAATTAAACTATCTAAACAATTATATAAATCGTATATAAGCATGTTATAACACAAATTGCATAAAGAATTCTTGTTTATATCAATTTCACAAAGAAACTATTTTATAGAGAACTAAAACCATGAAGAACATACAAAGAATTTTTAAAAATTTACATAGTTTGAATTATACCCTTTTTGTTGATTTAGGTGAAGAAGATGATGGTGAGTTTTCTTTCTTTTGAATTCTCAAGCTTTCTCCTTCCTCTTCTTCTTCTTCTCTCTAACTTACTCCGTTTATTTTTCTATTCTAACTCTGATACTTTCTAACGTAGTATAATATAAACTGACATATACATATAATACATATAATATAAAACATAATTATTCAATATATAACTAACAATTTAATATCACATATTAATATACTATATTAATAATATGTCAGTTACATATTATTTGAAAATCAAAAGCCATAAGGCTTTGTTTGGCAAACCCCTTTAATTTTAAAAACAGATTTTTAGTAGTTAAGGCCCTGTTTGGTAAAACTGGATTAAAACAGATTTAAGGGCCTTGTTTGGCAAAACTAATTTAAAACCCTTTTTATTTATTTTAATAAATCATTTAACACATAGTTTTTAATGTCACACTTTATCTAATTAAATCTTACTATCCCAATTTAATTAAATTAAAGCTAACATCAATTAACTAAATAAAATTACCACATAACAATTATAATTACTCATTAATCATAATCTTATATAGCAAATACCACATAATATTTTATCTAATTTAATTATCTCAATTAAATTAGAGCTACACCACAAAATTACTTACACATCAATTTAATATTAACATTCATTTAATTAATATATTGCACTTAATTAATTTACTTTATAACATAATCACATAAATTATTTATTTAACTCAAAAAATAATTTAATTAAAATATTTATTTAATTCAATAAATATTTAAAATTTATATACAAAATCTCATTCGTTACAATCTTCCCTCCTTAAAAGGATTCTGTCCCCAGAATCACAACTAAAAAAAACTAATTTGTTACATTCTTCCCCCCTTAAAAGATTTTGTCCTCAGAATCGATATACAAGGAATTAATCAAACAATTGGGGATAAGTTTTCATCATTACATCTTCGAGTTCCCACGTAGCTTCTTCAGCACTGTGGTTCCTCCAGATTACCTTAACAGAAAGAATCACTTTATTTCTAAGTACTTGTTCTTTTCTGTCAACTATTTGAACAGAAACCTCTTCATATGTTAAGTCTTTATCAAACTGTAACGGCTCATACTCTATCACATGTTTGTAGTCGTGTTTGTATGGTCGCAACACAGAAATATGAAAAATATTATGTATATGATCTAACTCCGGAGGTAACGCAACCTAGTAAGCTACCTCGCCAACTCTTCGCAGTATCTCAAAAGGTCCAATAAATAGGGGACTCAGCTTCCCCTTCTTGCCAAATCGAATATTCCCCTTCCAGGGAGATACCTTCAAGAAAATGAAGCTTCCTACTTCGAACTCTCGATTCTATCGATGATAATCGGCATATTTATTTTGTCTGTCCTTAGCAGCAACCAATCTCGTTCTGATTATCTTGACGATCTTAGCAGTTTATTGCACCAATTCCGGTCCAACAGCTGTCGTTCACAAACCTCATCCTAGCACAATGGAGTCCTGCATTTCCTGCCGTATAATACTTCGTAAGGCGGCATGCCAATACTCGCATGGTAACTATTGTTGTAGGCGAACTCCACCAACGGTAGATGATCATCCCAGCTTCTTTTGAAGTCCATAACACAAGCTCTCAGCATGTCCTCTAGTGTCTGAATCGTTCTTTCGCTCTGGTCATCGGTTTGAGGATGGTACGCCGTACTCATTTGAAATTGCGTTCCCAGACATTCTTGTAAACGCTTCCAGAAATTCGACATGAAATGCGGATCTCTGCCGGACACAATCGACACTGGAACACCATGTCTAGAAATAATTTCCTTCACGTAAAGCTTTGCTAACTGATCCAAGTTGTATCTAATCTTGATCGGTAGAAAATGCGCTGACTTCGTCAGTCGATCCACTATCACCCATATGGCATCGAAACCCTACTGTGTCTCTGGAAGACCCACCACGAAATCCATCGTGATGTGCTCCCACTTCCATTCCGGAATCTCTAGGTGTTGTAATAATCCACTCGGTCTCTGATGTTCTGTCTTGACCTTCTGGCATGTTAAACATCTTGCAATGCATTCAGCAACGTCTCTCTTCATATTTGGCCACCAAAAAATGTTGTCTGAGATCTTGGTACATCTTCGTACTCCCAGGGTGAATCGAATATCTCGAACTGTAAGCTTTGCCCAAAATCTCCTCTTTGACATCTGGTACTGGCGGTACCCATATTCTTCCTTCAAATCGTAGCAGACCTTCATTATCGATCTTAAACTTGATTTCCTCGCCATCGGTTATTGTTGGCTTGTTTCGGTGTTAACAAAACAGACACATACATGCAAGTACACACGGTCAAAAAGTAATATATGATAAGTCAAGTATCGTTCCCACGAAGAAAAGTAATTATTTCTAATCTATCATGCAACAACTTTTTAGCTATTTCTGGCTGCTTAAACGAGTGAATAAGATGTGATTTAACTGATAATAACAATTATCAACTAATAAACTAATTAACAAGCGATTGATTCAAATTAGGAAGATATGGGATCCTAACTTCACTTAATGCGTCATCCAGATTATATACCTCATGTTAAGCCTAATTAATTACTTCGGATTGCTAGTCAAGAGCATAAAGGTAAAACATGGCTATCTTTCTATATACCATGCCCATATCACATAAAATCCACAAAAGAGATAGAATTCATGAGAACATCAATATTACCTAACTCACTATATTTCTATGTGACTTACAAGTAATATCAATTTATGTGCAAGCTCTCTCAATTGACTACACATGGTAAGCCGGTATATGTCTATCCGAACTACGAATCACAAAATCTATCATATGCAAATTTCATGAACACATGCTAACATGGCCAAATCTGAATTTGTACTTCCTCTTTCAATTCCATACAAATTAATAAGGTAGATGGTGATCAAGCATCTAAACAATTAACACAACCACGTTAAACAATCCTTACATAATCAATTAAGTGCAACAAAGAGGCATAGATATCTAAACTAAGTAAAAAGCTCCATTAGAATCCCATAATGGTGATTAGTTCATCACTGAAGCAATAACTATTATGGGATTTTGTCCAAGCATTGAAATTAAATAATGAAAGTAAAGAGAATAAAGAGATTAAGATAGTGTAAATCTGATACTCCTCCTTCCAAAATAAACCTTCAACAATCTGATTCAAAATCCACAATCAATCCCAATCAAAATCCTAAGTATGTAAAATCTACTAAGAACTAAGAGAGAAGGTCAAAAGAATAGAAATAGTAGCTAAGAACTCTCTAGCTCTCCAAAACCCTAGAATGAAAATAAAAATGATTAAGAGATAGATCGTAACTTGCAAATACACCCTTTTAAGGAAAAACATGCTACAACAATTTTAAATGAAAAGTCAACATTTTTTTCAGTATTTGACTGGCGCAGCCGTGCCACCCCATAAGCTATTTGGGGCTCGGGCGGGCTGATATGCAGACAGTTCCTGGTGTGGCGCAGGCGGGCTGAATTTGTTCCTCATGCTAGCGCGGTAGCGCTATGCTGTTTTTCTGCATTCTTCTGCTGGTGTAATCTGCTAGTCCATTTGCTTGCTGCACTAGTCTTTGCACTTTCACTTGACACATCAATTCCACATGCCATGCTCCATCATCACACGCCAATTCCACCTTTAATCCACCATAGCCTTGCCATCTTGCCATCATGCCATATCCATGCCCTTTAATGCCATTTGCTTGCCATTTAAGTTTCCTTAATGCAACCTATAAAATAAAGATAAAAAGCATCAAAAGACACTAAAACACTTGAGATTAAGCCATAATTCTAGCAAATAGATAGCCAATAAGTAGGTATAAAACCTACTTATCAGTTATTCTCTTACGGATCTTCTCACATTCCTCATCGTGAAGTTGTGCTTCTTTCACCTTGTCTACCAAAGTAGAACTAGTAGTTACTTGAAACAGCTTCTCGTCTGACTCCTTCGGATACTTCACTTTCAGTTCCAACTTAGCCATCTCTTCTATCAACTGGTCCTGATCAGTTAATATATTCAACTTCGCCCGACCTTTCTGGCTTAACGCGTCGACAACAACGTTAGCTTTACCCGGATGGTAAAGAATCTCGCAGTCATAGTCCTTGATTAGTTCCAACCATCTCCTTTAGCGTATGTTTAAATCCTTCTGTGTAAAGATATACTTCAGGCTCTTATGATCTGTGTATATCTCACACTTCTCTCCATACAGGTAGTGTCTCTAAATCTTCAGAGCAAACACTACTGCCGCCAATTCCAAGTCATGGGTCAGATACCCTTTCTCATAATCCTTCAACTGACGTGATGCATAAGCATAGACTTTGTCGTTCTGCATCAGCACACAACCTAATCCTTTATGTGAATCACTGTATACAACAAAATTTCCTGTACTATCCGACAATGACAACACCGGTGTAGTACTCAATCTCTTCTTCAGTTCCTGCAAACTTTCCTCACACTTTTCCGTCCAAACAAACTTAACTATTTTTCCAGTCAAATTCGTCAACGGAGTTGCGATTTTGGAAAAGTCTTGGATAAATCTTCGGTAGTAACTTGCCAATCCTAAGAAACTCCTCACTTCTGATGGTGTCTTTGGCTGATCCCAATTCATCACAGCTTCAACCTTCGACGGATCTACTGAAATCCCATCTTTGTCAATCACGTGGCCAAGAAATTGCTCATGTTCTAACCAAAATTCGCATTTCAAGAATTTCGCGTATAGCTTCTCCCGTCTCAGCGATTCCAATGTCAGTATGAAATGTTCCGTGTGGTCTTCCTCGATTTTGGAATAAACTAAAATATCATCTATGAACACCACTACGAACTTATCTAGGAATGGCTTAAACACCCTATTCATTAGGTCCATAAATGCCGCTGGTGCATTCATTAGACCAAATGACATCACCAAGAACTCGTAATGTCCGTACCGAGTTCTAAATGTCGTCTTTGGTATATCCTCTCTCCTCACCTTCAACTGATGATATCCACTTCTCAAATCGATTATTGAGAAGTATCTAGCATCCTTCAGTTGATCGAACAAGTCATCGATCCTAGGTAAAGGATATTTATTCTTGATCGTGACTTTGTTCAACTCCCTATAATCAATGCATAGCCGCATCGATCCATCCTTCTTCTTTATGAACAATACCGGCGCTCCCCACGGTGATACGCTCGGCTGAATGTACTTCTTGTCCAGCAATTCTTGCAGTTGAACCATTAACTCCTTCATCTCAACTGGAGCCATTCTGTATGGGGCTTTCAAAATCGGAGCAGTCCCCGGTGCTAAGTCAATCACGAACTATATCTATCTATCTGGTGGAAGTCCTGGCAAATCGTTCGGAAATACGTCCACAAACTCCCTAACCACTGATATCTTTTCTATCTTTGGGCTCTCCTTACGAGTATCCACTATGTAGGCTAAGTATCCTACACAGCCTTGTTTCAACAACTTACATAATCGTCAGACAACTCGCTTATCTAGGCGATTTGCTACCATAAAACACTACCTTCGATGGAGTCGTAAGTTTTACAGACTTCTTTTGACAATCGATTACCGCCCCATGGTTAAACAACCAATCCATACCCAATATAACATCGAACTCCCCAAGTTTAATCGGAATCAAATCTACCCTCAACTCCTGACCCTTAATGTCCAATCTACAGTTCTTGTAAACAAACCTAACAGGAATAACCTCCATATTCGCAATCTCTATGTTCAAGGGGTAAACTAATTCCTCTTTAGATAAGTCTAGGGTCTTAGCAAAATCATCAGATATGAATGAGCAAGTAGCACACGAATCAAATAATATATATGTATTTATACTATTGACCGGAATAATACCTGACACCACATCCTTTGACTGCACAGCATCCTGCACCATTATGTTGAACGTCCTGACAGTGGGTTGGATCGCCTACAATGGCCCAACGATAGCCAAGGTGTTGTTGCTGCCACTTCCTCTCCCTCCTGGTGACCCTCCAGCTGGCTTCTTAGGGCAACTTCAGGCCATGTGATCCTTAGATCTATATGTGTAACAAGCTCCCTTCTTCGGGTTCGGGCAATTCGGCGCAATGTGGCCTTCCTGACCACAGTTGAAGCACACTCGCCTTCCCTTCAAGCACACTCCAGTGTGATTCTTCCAGCATGTAGCATAGTTGAAGCACATGTACCAAGATCTCAGACAACATTTTTGGTGGCCGAATATGAAGAGAGACGTTGCTGAATGCGTTGCAAGATGTTTAACATGCCAGAAGGTCAAAGCAGAACATCAGAGACCGAGTGGATTATTACAACCCCTAGAGATTCTGGAATGGAAGTGGGAGCACATCACGATAGATTTCGTGGTTGGTCTTCCACCGACTCAAAAGGGTTTTGATGCCATATGGGTGATAGTGGATTGCCTGACGAAGTCAGCGCATTTCCTACCGATCAAGATTAGATACAACTTGGATCAGTTAGCGAAGTTGTACGTGAAGGAAATTATTTCTAGACACGGTGTTCCAGTGTCGATTGTGTCCGGCAGAGATCCGCATTTTACGTCAAATTTCTAAAAACTTTTACAAGAGTGCTTGGGAATGCAATTACGAATGAGTACGGCGTACCATCCTCAAACCGATGGCTAGAGCGAAAAAACGATTCAGACGCTAGAGGAAATGCTGAGAGCTTGCGTTATGGACTTCAAAGGAAGCTGGGATGATCATCTACCGTTGGTGGAGTTCGCCTACAACAATAGTAACCATGCGAGTATTGGCATGCCGCCTTATGAGTAACGCCAGAAAGTGCAGAGCTCCATTGTACTGGGATGAGGTCGGTGAACGACAACAGTTGGGACCAAAATTGGTGCAACAAATGGCTGAGATCGTGAAGCTGATCAGAACAAGACTGGTTGCTGCTCAAGACAGACAGAAGAAGTATGTCGATCAACATCGACAGAATCGAGAATTTGTAGCAGGAAGCTTTGTTTTTCTGAAGGTATCTCCCTGGAAAGGGAAGATTCGATTTGGCAAGAAGAGGAAGCTGAGTCCCCGATTTATTGGACCTTTTGAGATACTACGAAAGGTGGGCGAAGTGGCTTACGAAGTTGCGTTACCTCCGGAGCTAGACAATATACACAACGTTTTTCATATTTTCGTATTGCGACCATACAAACACGACTACAAGCATGTAATAGAGTACGAGCCTTTACAATTTGATAAAGACTTAACATATGAAGAGGTTCCTGTTCAAATAGTTGATAGAAAAGAACAAATACTTCGAAATAAAATGATACCTTCTGTTAAGGTAATCTGGAGGAACCACAGTGCTGAAAAAGCTACGTGGAAACTCGAAGATGTAATGAAGAAAACTTATCACCAATTATTTACTTAATTGTTTGTTTAATTTCTTGTATACCAATTCTGGGGACATAATCTTTTTAAGGGGGGAAGAATGTAACGGATGAGATTTTTTTTTAGTTGTGATTCTGGGGACAGAATCCTTTCAAGGAGTGAAGATTGTAACAAATGAGAATTTTATATATGAATTTTAATATTTATTAAATTAAATAAATATTTTAACTAATTTATTTGTTGAGTTAAATAAATAATTGTTGTGATTGTTGTGGAGTAATTTAATTAAGTGCAATATGTTAAATAAATATTTAATATTAATTATTGTGTAAGCAATTTTATGGTATAGTTCTAATTTAATTAAGATAATTAATTAGTTGAATTTTATGTGAAAATTGTTACATGAGATTATGATTAGCGAGTAATTATAATTGTTATGTGACAAAATTATTTGGTTAATTGATGTTAGCTTTAATTTAATTAAATTAGAATGTTAAGATTTAATTAATTAAAGTGTAACATTAAAAGTATGTGTTAAAAGAATTAAAAAGGGTTTTTAAATTAGTTTTACCAAATAAGGCCCTTGCACCTGTTTTAATTCCATTTTGTCAAACAGGGCCTTAACTACCAAAAATCTATTTTTAAAATTAAAGGGTTTTTGCCAAACAAAGCCTTATGGCTTTTGATTTTCAAAAAAATAAAACTTATATATTTATTAAGGAATTAATTGGTAATTATTATATGATATAATTATAGGTATTAATAGCTGACAGTTATGTATATTATATAATTATTTGTATAATATATCTATATATCAGTTTATATTTTGTAAAACTACGTTAGTTAAAACAAAGAAGAAAATAGAGTTAGAAAATATACAGAGAGAAAAGAGAGAAGAAGAAGAAGGGAAGATTTTGCTAAATTGAACTCATCATCATCCCAAGGATCATCTTCTTCTTCTTCTAAGCAAAAAGGGTATAACTCTAACTTATAGTTTTTAGAAATTGTATTTCGTTGTTCTTCAAGTTTTAGTTCTCTGTAACTTGATTTATATAAGAAATTGTGTAGTATAGTTCATATATGTTTAATATGTGTTATAAAATGCTTACATATGATTCATATGGTTGTTTATATAGTTCAATTCATGTAAATATGATGAATATGAAGAAATCATATCCATAGCAATTTACAGTGAACTAGTTTTGAAAAATAGTCTTTAACTTGTCAAAATTCGTGTTTGATTGTGATATATTATGTAAATTGATAATAGATTATGATAATACATCAAGAAACAAAATTTACATGCTTTAAATTGGTTGCTTTAGTTTAAAAACAAAGTCACAGTGTTAATTTTTTTCAAGAACACTTAAAAATGGTGTTTTCTTCAAAATCATGAAATTAAGTGTTTTGATTTTGTGTTAAGGTGTTTATGAAAGTTAAAAACTTGTTAAGAGTTTAAGATTTTGTTTTCATAAAGTTTCATATGCGTTGTGTTAGTTAAAATAGGACTTTGGTGCGAAGAAATAAGCTAAATTGGCTTTTTCTTTGCACAGTTCGCGAGCCGAGGGAACCCACCAGCAGGGAGACCCACCCCAGCGGGGCTTTTGGCCTAGAAACCCCCGCCCCAGCGGGGCTACATGCTGTCCAGAAATGTTAGTTTGGTTCCAAGTAGTTTTTATGCAGTACATGATTAGCTAACTTAATGTGATGACATGTTAAGTGTATTAAACAATAAGATAACATATTTTGATATGTTTACGATAATTTGAAATCTCATATTAATATGTTATGCATGTACTTGGATATTATTATCATAGGATACGATATGATAGTTTAAAGTGTTATACGCGTATGATATGCATGTTGTGAGTTTAGACTCACGTATGTGGTTAGTTAGCAAGTTAAGTTGTAAATGACGTTGTTAAGTTGAACTTAAGCAAGAAGTTCAACGGTTAAACGTAATGGTTATGAACTAATTGGTATTATAAACGTAATGTAATATGTAGGATAATTGTGGAAGTGATTGTAAATTATAGTTTGCGCTTGAGGAAAGTTTTTCCTAAACCTTTCTTTTACGTTTATGCAAGTCTTCTAATTATACTCTTTCCTTGAGCAAGTTTCATATTCTAACTTGTTATTCATATGCAAGATATTGTATTCTCTATAATTTATATATTGAATAGTTATCTTATCAAGTTCATTATTGAATGAACGTGACCTTGACTTAATTGTTCAAGCAAGGTTTATCTATCTTTCAAATGCTTTAAGTTATTTCTAAAGCATGCCTATTTAATATGAAGTCTATTATTATGACTTATACTTAGTTCATAATTATTGTATTATTGAACTCTTAATTATTGTGGGTCGATTCAATTACTCCTTAGTTGATGATAGTTGAACTCCAAATTACCTTTGAGCTTATCCAAACCAAACTTTCTTTGGTGCGGACCCGTTAATAAATACTGAGATGAACAACCCTAGTAATAAGGGATTACTATGTGAAAGCGTTAAGATGTTTGTGCACAATACATGGTATGAAGGGCTGATCCCCCTAAGTACGAGTTAAGAGTCCATAGTCTAAATGACTATTAAAAGTTTTAAATAGAAATATTTATAACCTATGACATAGTTCAAGGTCTTATAACCCTCAGATGATTTCAATATTCAGAATTCAAAATGTTGATGAAAGGATTATTATTCAATTCTTTATTAATGAAAGAAAAGTTATTCAAATCTATTGAAGCTATTCAGTTTATGTCATTATTATTGTTGTATTCCAAGTGACATTTTGTTTGCTCACTCTTGCAATTAAATAACCATTGCAGCTAAAGTCGAGAACGTTGGCGTACCGTCAACGAGTAAAGGGAAAGGCAAGATGAACAAGTGAAGACTTGTTGTGTTTTGATTATGATTGTAATAAGACTCCATTTATGTTATGTTTTATTTTTCGCACTTATTGTTTATGTTAAGGTTAGCAAACACTGGGATTTATTCAATTAAGTTGTAATCCTTTTATAAGGAAGATTTTTATTTAATGAAAAGGTTGTAATTTATTTTGCATTCCTTATTATTGGGCAATAGTTGTATGTTATCTTTAGATAGTGAACACCAAATCATGTGGAAATGAAGTACCCGGATATGGGGGTGTCACAGAGGAAGCAATCTAGGAATCCAAATCTATTAAATAATAAACATAACATATAATTCAATCTCTGCTATTTTTATAACTTAATTATGATTTTGATCTCCCTTCCTTTTAATTTAGTAATTTTACAATGAACGTAGGCAAGCATAGACTATGAAAATTTAAGGATTAACTATAACCCATCAAAACTTCCTCGAGCAAGTATAGATTATGAAAAACTCATATCTTAACAATAATCTATCAAAACCTCTTAATTAATTTAAAATTAAATAAGAACTATAAAACGAATGTATTTCAATAACAAAACATGAAGACGAAATCAATTAAACATAAAAGTATAAATAATAGAAGAGATGAAAAATATTATCATGAATAATTATTTAATTTCATCTTCATCCTAGATATATATAAAAAAAATTAGCTAGACATGAAAAATAAATTAACTAACTAAAATAAAGAAGAGGAAATAAAATAAGAAAACTTCCTTTATTGATGATTCCCCAACAAGCGTACAATAAAGAAGTAATTTAATATACTCCTACTCCTAACCTAAACTAATACAATCCCTCCTCCCCTTTTCTCTCTAAAACAAGAGACCTATTTATAGGAAAAATAAATTTGTGCCCTAATTTAAATTCCTTGAACTTGGACACTTGTGTTCCCTTTTTTCCTCTTATTTTCTTCTTGACTTCAATCTCTATATGGCAATCCTCCAAGAGTCCTTTTCTATCTTTAAGAGCTGGATATAAATTCTTTATTTGCTCTCCAAGAAAAATAAATGGTATTTCCTACAAAATAAAATAAAATGTATTAGTTAAATAAAATAAGCATATAAAATAATGAATATGGGAATAATAAAATGTATTAATTACGTGTCTATCATTTTACTTTGAACCATGTTTAGGGTTCTAGGAGATGTACATGATAGTAGTTTACGATATTTAATACATGTTGAGTTGTAAAGTTGTACTAATTGATACATAGAGCATATCGAATTGAGATGTAAAATTTTATACAGTAATTCGGATGAAGTGAATCATAACAAAAAATTGATTAAAAGATATGTAATTGATAAAGATTGTGATTCAGAGAAAATAAAGAAAGAAGATTGAAAATTTTTAGTATTTCGCAATTGTATTATGTTTAACATCAAATATGACGTAAGTTAGGAATGGTTACCAATCGAGGTTGAGTTGTCTTTTTGAAAGTTTGGGGTCATTATACAGATCATGGAAATGGAAGGAATTTATATTCTAATTTGTAACAAAGCGAAGTTATATTCATTAAGTTATGAATAAAAGATATAAATAATGAGATGAAGGTTGTATCGTGACGCACTAGGTTCGAGGTTCAAGGGACCCGGATTTGGGGGGCGTTATAGGTTGGTATCAAAGCAGTAGGTTATAAACCTTAGGTAAGAGTACCTTAGGCAATAACCTTAGAGAGGGAAAGTAAAGATGATAAAGGATAAACTCAGATAGAGTTTAAGTGATAAGAAATAAATTTATAAAATTTATAAAGAAAAGATTAAAATATATATAAGTGAAGATTCAAAGAAGAATCTTGAAGTATCTAGAGGATGAGAATTAGGAGTTACCTGACTCTAGTAATAAAAATATTAAGACGATGTCTATAAGATGAAGATGACAAAGATAATAAGAATAAACTCAAATGGAGTTTAGTTGACAATAAGGAAAAATCATAAGGTAAACCGATGATCACGACGTGATCAGATTGAGCAATGAAATGATAGATGGTCTGTAATGACTGAGTAGTTATAGCTTGATACTATAAAGAGAATGTACTATGAAATGGTACGAGATGAACTCATGATGAGTAGTAAATGATGAAATACAGAAAATTTATAACAAACAAAGGGCAAGTTAAGAGTAAGATAGAGTTAAGTGTTGGATTTCCATTGAGGACTCATGTGATGACTTGGTTGTACAAACCTTTGTATGAGCGGAGGTTTTGTGCTTGCACTGAGTGCATCACATTGATAACCGTTGGAATGCTGGTGTCGCGCTATCGATATATATATGGCGAAGAGGTGATTTTTTTCTCATATTTATTTTTGATAGTTAGAGACTACTAAGATTAAATTAGAGAATATTAAGATTAGGTGCGAGTTCTTAAAACTCATGTCTATGATAAGTTTGTGACTCATAATCATATGTATTTTTTGAGCCCCTAAGCGTATGAACAGTCCCTGATTGGTTCTTGGACTACGTATTGCTAGGACAAGTTCCTAAAATCTTAATATTTTGGTAAGTTCTTGAACTTCCAAGGTGTGGTAAGTTTGATAAACTATACTGGGAATAGAAAGGTTATGAATCAAGAATTAAGAATTTTTAGTATAATGAGCATTGATGGTGTTAAAGATTGATAGAATGATCAAGTAATGAAGCAATGGGGTAAAGATTGAAGTTGATGGAGAAACATAGATTATTTAAATCTTCTAGCTATGCTAGATTTTTAAAATTTATTGACTTCGTGCTGATGTTTGCACTTCTATTTTTTTAAAGAACATTGGATCAGATAATTGAACCAATGAGTTTCAAAAATAATACCATTATTCGTATGTCTATGCTATTTGTTTTAACTAGACAAAACAATATTAAAATTATCAAAATTTATTTTGATCATGTGCATCATTTAATATGGTGTAACGGTAAGTGATGGTGTCACCAATGTAATCGAACCTAGTATTGGATGTGATCTTAAGATCTTCAGCCCACTATGGTATGATATATTATAACAAAGTCATAAAATGACGGAATCCTCAACGTACTACTAATCTAGTACGGTATCATGACGTCATAAAAAGGATTTTTGGTTTTCTTTTAAACTATGAAAAAGGTCAATTAAGTTGATTAATTTCGATTGATGTCTGAATTGTTGATAAAAGTCTAAGCTATTTGATTCTACTAAACAACTGTTAAAGAATATTTATGGAATTCAAGCATTTTTGAGTACTTATGCCAAACCAGATTGCTCTGGTGCAGATTCAGATATTGAAAGGCTGAGGTAAACAACCCTATAATGGGGACATATTTTCGGAGACAATGGTTCCGAGTGTAACACATATAGTCGTTACAATACGCTACATTTACGGCACAACGTAGTGGTACAATAGGATGATCACCTAGTGTATGCATGGAGGGTGTTTTCAGTCTTTGTGATTAATAAACACTCTAGTTTATAGTGTGAAGGATTGTGTTGAAGCGCTAGTAAACCTAGACAAGAGTTCACGGTCTTGTGACCCCTCAGCATAATTTGTAATCTGAGTTATTCATACTACTTTCCGATTATTGAACAATTGTGGAAGATTCTTATTCTTCTGAAGGGTGAATGTGGTACGGAGGATGTTCCTTAGAAAGAAGAAAGTGGTAGGATGCCACAGGTAATAATTGAGCAAGTTATAATAATTCCAAGAAAGAAATGAAATTCCAAAAAGAGAAGGGATGAAGTTATTTAAAGAATATATAATATTCGAAATAGTACCGAGTAGGGAAGGGTTAGATGATTCCGAGGACGGAATCCTTATAAGGGGAGAGGATGTGATAACCCGAATTTTTAGAAATTATTAAAATAAAAATTTAGTAAATAAAATTCTTAAGGCATGTGTTGGGTTCAAATAAGAATATATATGCGTTATGTATTTTGAAGTATGTGGTTTGATAAGAAGAAATTTTATATATATACATATATATATGAGATTTTATAGTTGATTAACTATTAAAAGAAATAGAGTTTGAACTTGAAGTTTGATCTCTAAATTATTGAAGAAGGTAGTCATGTTGTAGAATCAAAGAGGAGATTGATTTTGGTTAATTAGTTTAACAAGTTAGCATGTTCTAAGGATGTGTGAGTTAATTTTCTGTTTCTGCTAAAGCAGAACATGTTTGCATTTGAACTTGAGGCGCGACCGCGCCACTTTCAAGTCTAAGACCAGTGCAATCCCGCGCAGGTCTGCAAATGATTCTGGAGGAGTTTGTATATTCAGAACCTTATGGTATGTATATTAGTGATTAATATGTTGTAATATGGGTCATAATTGGTACTCAAATTATCCATGAATGGATTAAGATAGCAAAACATGAATTAGTTATGGGAATCAACTAAACAAGAATAAATAATGGTTAATTTAAATTAAGTTGAAAGTTATATTATGGAATAAGATAATTTGAATATTAAAACCTTAATTGATAGTGGTGATATATTAAAGGGAATAATTCACTTAAGTAAATGGTGAATTAATATATGTGTTTTAGATAAGGAAAATGGAATGAGTATGTAATTAAATTTAGTATTGTTTTTATATATTACTTAGCATGGTAATATATGAAAGAGTCTAATGTTCGGAATGATGTTAATAAAATATATATGTTGTTGAGGAGAGAAGAAAACCAATATATCTTTAGATAAATATTGGTTAGAGATTTATAAATTAAATTGATATACGGCTAAATGTGAAGATTGAAGAAATTATTTTGGGACAATTTATAGAAAGGAAAGAGAAATAATTATTGTATATTTTAAATAAAGGATATTAAACTAAATTCTAGCATTGAATTATTTTAATAAATGGAGAATATTATTTTAAATAATGATATTACCTTATATGTATGGCTTTGTATGAGGTAATATGTATGATTAAGTAATATGGTTAATATATTAAAACATATTTTCTATTTATAAATAAATTGATATAAATAATTTATAATAAGAAAAAATAAACTTATTGTCTATCTTCTATATGTGATATGTGTACATGTGCCTTACATGTAATTAGTTTAATGAGACAGATATTATATTAAAGATAATATCTTGAGAAAATGAGTAAATTCTTTTATTATAATTAACGCCTTTACTTTTCAAAAATGTAATAAAAACATTTTATGTTATGTTATGGTGGAATACATAATTTTTATAGTAGTAATGTATTTCCAAGAGGGTTAAATTTATAAAACAAAACTAAGTTATTTTTAATTTACTGAATAACTTAAGTTACTATATTACCCACAGATTTTATAAATAATAATAAAAATGTTTGAATATTTCCGTTTACGACATATGTATTTTTGTGAATCTTGAAATGTAATAGTTCAATGTAAATTGAATATGTGATGAGTAAGTAATGTGATGGAAATGAATAAGATTATGAGATATACCTAGTGTGGCAAAGTGGTGGAATAAGTAATTCATTAAATAAATTAATGAATGAATGATTAAATGGATTAATTAGTGTTATTATATGAATTAATTGCTATGTGCAAGTATATATGTTATGAGAGCATATAAATAAGTAATGTAATGGTATTACATCATGAGTATATTATAAAATGTGATATTGAGAATATTATTATTTTGTGAAACTATATTATATAAAGCTTGGGATCTATAATTTACTAAGCTTACATAATTGAGCCTTGTGTGGCATGACTATTAAAGTTAAATCAACTGAAGGTTTAACTGGAAGTATTAAAAGAAAATCAATGGTAAGGGAATAAATGTTTGATGTTAATTATCATTATGATATTTGGGTGTATTTAAAATAAATAAAGTTTTATGGGAATCATGGGATGATAGTACCTAATTTAAATATTATTTGGACTAACCTAATATGTTAGTTCCCAAAGGCACAATAGTTATCTAGAAGGGGAGTTGAATATATATTTTAAAACTTTTTTCTTTTTCAAAATACTTATCAGGTTTGTTAAGCACTGCGGAATATATGATTTGTTTACTTTCCTTTTAGATAAACCAAGTTTAAAGGTGATAAGCAGTTATAGCAGTTTATAACAGATATAGCAGATATCAGACACAGTGACTTTAAGTGGTTCAGAGCGCACAAGGCTCCTAGTCCACTCTTCTACTCCACGAGTAGAAAATCCACCAAGAATGTCTTTACACTTCTTTGAATCACTCAGATTCCTTCAAGACCAACAGTCTTGGTACTTCTTAGTTCACTTAGAACTCTTCAAGTCCAGCAGACTTGGTATACACTTGATTGAGAGTTAAGTTCTTGGGCTGTGCTACTCAGTTGCTATTAAGTATAAGTTCTAAAGAACTGAGTAGCTGTGCAAGCTTTTCTTCAGATCGTAGAGTTTGGACGTTGAGTGTTCTTGAGCTTTTTAGTTCTTGCTTGTTTTCATCTGAATCTATGTCTGATTTGTTTATGAAGGAGCCTTTGAAATGTTTCCGTTGAAGGCATCCGTTCCAGGATTAAATGCTTCAGACGTTTCTGAGCACTGATGTTGACTTCCTGCTAATCTGTTGTTCTGCCGTCTGGCCCACTGACACAGCAAACTGCTTTTTCACCTAACACCTGAAAATGTGTTTTCAGCAGGCATGCAGTCCTTTCCTTAGCTTCTTCAATACGCTTCTTCGATACATATTAAGGATGAATGTTGGATCATTGGGACTACCAAAATGTCAACGTCTATAATCCATTCTTCATTTGTAAAACTTCCTCCTTCATCAGATAGACGATTTTGATGCTGACTGGAGAGACACTACGATCATTGTCTTTGTACCATGATCGTTGTGTCTTATTGTGCTCGTGCATGATTCAGCTTTGATCGTAGAGAACACTACGATTTCTTTTAAACTCTGATAGACTATGATCTCCACTTGCTTGCTTTGCAGACTCCATGTTTCCGAGAGCTGACTACGATTCTTGACATGGCTCGGCAGGCGCTCGGTTATCTCCACGATTTTGAGTGTGGCTACCAAAACAGACTACGATTCTGAGATGACTTCTTCAATACTCCATGATTCTGCCTTAGCTTCTACAAACTTTCTAGCTGGCTCGACATACTACGAATTTGTTGAGGCCTAACAATTACATCTCAAAATAGATCAACCTAACAGTTTTGATCTTTCTTCTATACATTTATTTACAGAATGATAAACATTAAAGCACAGATCAACCTAACAATTTTGATCTATCATCTACGTCCTTGTACATTAATTCTCTAAAGGACTTTACACATAAGCATATATATTTACTTTCAACATCAAATTTTGAATATGCAATTCCCAACAATCTCCCCCTATTTGATGTTGACATAACCAAGGAGATTTGCATCATATCATCAATTTCTTAATGCAGGATGCTAGAAAGCAAATATGACTTAGTGTTTCAATGAGCAGCTGAAATCTTTAGAGAATAAGCATGAATTTATTGATGTTTGAGAACAAATATTATAATATTAGCACAGATACATTAATAAGAAACAAATTTCAACTTATCTCTATTTTCTTTGCCTCTTGTTCCTCAGATTGGCATGCTCTGCAGCTCTCCTTCTTCTTCTGGCTTCATCTCTCCATGCAATATCTTCCAGCTCACTTTGACTTAGCCTTTCTCCATGATCATGTCTGTTCATAAAGGTAGGATCTCCAACGGGCATGTTGAGGCCAGTATTGGATACTCCTTATGAGCTGAGAGATGGACCTTGACTCCTTATATAAGGTTCTGCCATTATAAGTGGTTGCTGCTGCTGCTCAGATCGTGAAGTCTGATAGCGAGGCTGTCTTGAATAGCTCCTTGATGATTGTGCAGCAGTTTTTTTTCCTTTGCCTCTGCCTTTTCCTTTCTCCCCTTCTTTATTCTTCCCCTTTATGTCAGCATTCAGGGTTCAAATGTCTTCTGATAGGCGGTTGACTCCTTGCACCAGCTCATGCATTTGAGAGCGATTATGGGCAATGTCACTACGATTTTCTTCAACCATGGTCTCAGTATGTCTTCTCTGGTGTTGGAACATGGTCAAAGCATCTGAAGTCTGTTGAACTTGAGTCATTGAATATTCTGGAATTCGCGAAGAGTGAGACACAGTTCATGGATCTGATTAGTCATAAGGGCATTTTGAGATTCTTGAGCTTTCTAAAGAATCTCCACTGCTTCCTTGTGCTTGTTGGCAGCTTGAAAATGAATAGCATATGTAAGACCCCAACTTTTTATGAATAAAATTGAATTTCCTCTATATATTATTTTGGAATAGTAAGGGGTTGATTTGAATGATGTGTTAAGTTAGGGGTAATACTTGCAAATATTTTAAAATAAACAAGTGGTTATAAAATATTAATTGTTGTCGGGGAATATTCGTTTGGTCGTGGAATATTTTTATTGTTGGGGAATATTGGTACTACGGCGTAGCCATTTGTGGGCCCCATAACAAAAAACTGTCGGATGAAGAAAACGACACGAATGTGTTTTCTAATAATAACTAAGTAACGATTATCGTTAAAACTGTTGGAATACCCGGTGAGTAAAGTAAAGTAATACGCGTTGTTGTATAGTAGCACACGGTATTGCACAATATTTTATATTATTGTTAATTCAATAATTGTTACTGCACAATATTTTACATTATCAAATCAATAATTCATATTATTTGAATAATACTATTAGACAGCATTATTGACAATGTCTAAAGAAGTTCTGTCTATGAAAGGGGTTTGGTCACCTAATTGCGCCCCAATAAGGAGAAATTCTTATCGAAAAACCCTCTCTTTCCTGGGAACTACCTGGTTGTCATTATTGTGATTCTGTAATATTATTTGTGAATAATTAATTATTGATAAAAATAATAAGAAAATATTTATTTAATGGAGGAATTTTAAAAGAGACAATTATTGAGAGTTGATATTTTATCTTCTTCGATAAAATAATTCATTCAAATATATTATTGTAATATTACATTATAGTGTATGATGTAATAATATAATAATATAATAATGGTGATATTTTTACAAAGAATGCACGATATGTGAATAAAATGAGGAGAAAGAGAGCAAATTGGGTCCGGAGTATTTTTGTTACAAAAAAATATGTTAAATATGTTGGTGGGCCCCGTTTTTTACTGAAATTTGATTATAGCCTGCAAGTTCGTTCGTATGTAAATTTGGGTCATTTTTCGTTCGGAATTTGGAAAAACTTTCTTCTACAAAGTTGTAGAGAATTAAATTTCTTATAGAATGGACATAAGATTCGTATTTTTCTGATGAAAGGGCTATTTATTATGAATTATTGAAGTTCCAGAATATTAGGTTTGAATTGATTTTTGGGGTTATAAATATTTTTTAATAAAAAACATTTTTGGTGTGGCGGGCCCCACTTGTGGAGTGCTGATGTGGTGTGCGTAAGAAAAAAAATAATAATTGATATTTTATTAAATTTTCTGCTTTGGTATTCTAAGCATTTTTTTATAAATAGAGTGCTTAGGTTAGAATTGAAAATCACACCAGAATCAGAAGTTTCTTTCTCTATAATATCGAGCGTATTTTTGTGAGTATTTTGATACTTTGAGTGTTTCTATACAGTGCAAGTTTTTTTCAGCATTATATCCGATATTCCAGTCTTCTAGTACTATTCTTTTGAGGTAAGAGATGTTATTTTTTTCGTAAATGATGTTATTGCTTTCAATATCATTTCATCGAAATATTGGTATGAATTTTATTATGAAATTTTTATCTTTTTTATCGGGATTACTATTCACGTATACGGCACTATTCATGAATACGGTACTATTCACCGAAAAATTTAATTTTCTTTTCTTTGTCCAAGTTGGCTATTATGGGTCCTATCTTTGATTGGATCCAAGTTTTGAACTTCATTCTTGAATTTTGCTCCACAAATGATTATTATTGAGTATTTTTGAACTTAGATAAACTGATTTACGAATCCCTAATTTTTGTCCTTTATCTCGCTGGATTCGTTCTTTAAAAATATTTTCATCATCTTCAGTCTTAAATGGTGATACAAAAGAATATCTTTGGTCTGTAGTGCAAAGATGAATGATTACCTGATGAATATTTTTGGCCTGTAGTGCAAAGATGACAGGTGTTGAGATGAAATGACCACTGGTGATACAAATGAATATCTTTGGCTCGTAGTGCAAAGATGAATATTTGATTTGAGATATATATTGATTGACAAGGATAAAATATTGATGATGGACTTTTAAATCATAGAAGATAGTAGACATCATTCTCTACTTAACTCTTCTGATATATTGTTATTTTCGCTGTAGTTGTTGATCTAAAACTTGTTGTCCATATTATTTTATCCGATTTATGAAAGACTAACGATAATTTATTTTTTATTATCTTAATCATAATATTCTTTACTAGGCTAGTTGAACTCATCATTTTCATCTATTGTCATCTTCAAGAAATGAGAATATTGCAGGAACTAGTCGGGGAACAGAGTGATGGGCAGAGTTAGAGCAGTAGTAGTCCTCACTATTTTTGTAAAATAGTGTGATAATTATTGTAACTATTGAGGACTGAATTTGAGCGTTCATATTTCGTATTTATACGATATGTATTAAAGCTCACAGCTTGTATGGTCGTACTGCTCACGACCTTTTGATATAAAAGATTGTATTTGAATTCTGTACCATGTGTTTGGCGACCCAGAATGGGTTGGGTTGACTGGACCTATTCTGGGGGCGTCACAGTTGGTATCATAGCTTAGGGATATGATCTCTGGAGGAGATCTGGGAATAGACCTAGGAGGGGAGAGACGAGTAAATCCTTCACTAGTGTGTCCTACCTAAGCTTATTTAGTATTTAATTGGTCGATCGGACTATAGGGTTAATATGTGATGTGTTAATTTGTTTAATTAACCCTTATTTTATGGCAGTATTTGAGAATGGCAGCTAAAAATCTAAGCAATGGGGCATTTGAGACCATTGAGGTACCGCTACTCGTAGTTTTACTTTTAGCGGTAGTTATCTATGTAGTGATTGAAGAATTAATAGTTGCACCCGAGCTAGTTGAAGAGGTAGCTGCTGAGAGTGAGGAAGAAGAGGAACCTAAGGAGAATTTATTAGGAGAATTTTATGATCGAAATGTAGAACTACAGAATCGTATTCGTGAGTTAGAAGAGCAGGGTGAAGAACGACAGGCGGCCGTGGAACAAAGGGATACAGCAATTCAAGATTTTGCTACTCTATTTGTGAGGCTTGAACAGAAGCTCTCTCTGGCAGAGGATATGATATTAGAGCTGGAAGCTGAGAATGCAATTGTCAAAATTCTGATGAAAGAAGAAACAACTGAACGAATGAGAATGAAAGATGCATGGGTAAAAGCCACACGACGCGTTGATTTTTTAGAAAGAGACATCTGATCCAAGAAGGGCAAAATAGACGATATGGATTATATTTTTTGGACAGCAATTGGGAGAATCTAACATCGAGTTTGAAATTACCCTGTGCAGAGCGGGTCAACCCCAATTCGATATGGATCGAAGAGTAATGATTAAAATCATGGATCAGGAGTGCGGCGAAATAGTTGAGGGTGGAATGTGCGTTATAGCAAAGTTAAGTCCAACTGGGATGATGACACCAGAGACTGTCCCAAACAAGTCAAAGTCAGTGGATCCTGGAAAAGTGTTTATTGTTACTACCCAAAACGCGAGGAACCCGAACGAGGTTATTACGGGTAAGTTAATCATAAACTCTTGCGAAGTTTATACCTTGTTAGATACCGGTGCTACCCATTCTTTTATTTCACCTACTTGTGCTCAATGTTTGAACTTGACTTCTGAGAATTAGACTTTGACTTATCTGTTGGAACTCCGTTAGGAGAAATCTTTGTTACATCCACAGTTTACAAATCTTGATTGATTCAAATTGGCATCCTCACCCTACTTATTGATCTTATATCTTTGAAAATACTTTCATTTGATGTGATTTTAGGAATTGACTGGTTAACCACTCATCATGCTAAAATTGATTATTTTCGTAAGGTTATTAGCTTTCATATTCCTAACCAACCTGTTATGCGAATTCAAACAAAATTAATCAATGTCATTTTAAGTCAAAAAGATATTTGTTTATTGAAAATCGGATGTCAAGCTTTCTTAGCCATGTCACTAATCTAAACCAGAATACGTCAGGTTTGAATGATATTTCTGTTGTTAATGAGTTTCCTGATGTATTTTCCGAAGAACTTCTCGGTCTACCCCCAGAATGTGAAGTTGAATTCTTTATTGACCTTGAACCCGGTACAAAACCCATTTCTAAACCCCATATCGAATGGCTCCTATTGAACTTCAGGAGTTAAAGGTCCAACTACAGGAGTTGTTGGACAACTATTTTATTCGTTCTAGTACATCTCCTTGGGGTGCTCCTGTTTTATTCGTAAAGAAGAAAGATGGTAGTGTACGACTTTGTATTGACTATCGGGAGTTGAACCATGTCACCATCAAGAATAGGTATCCGTTACCTCGTATTGATGACCTGTTCGACCAGTTGTAAGGTGCACAAATCTTCTCAAAGATCGATCTTCGTTATGGATATCATCAGTTAGAGATTAGAATTGATGACATTTTAAAGACTACCTTAAGAACTCGATACGCGCATTACGAATTTCTAGTTATATCTTTCAGATTGACCAATGTCCATGCTGCGTTCATGGACATGATGAACCGAATATTTGAGAAATATTTGGATCATTTCGTGATTGTCATTATTGATGACATCCTAATATTTCTTTACTTAGAACGAACTCAACATGCAACAACGACGTTGGTTGGAGCTGTTGAAAGATTACGACAATACCATTCAATACCATCTTAGAAAAGCGAACGTGGTAGCTGACGCGTTAAGTAGAAGATCGTATGCAGGAATGAGTGCGATGCCGTCAACACAAAGGCCATTTTATATGACGTACAAAGGATGGAGATAGAGTTAAAGACTCCAGGGACTCGTGTGAAGATGATGTCAAATATACGCGTAGAACCAATTTTAATTGATAAAGTTAAAGCTGCTCAATCCACAGACATGGAGCTGACGAATATGAAGAAAAAGGTGCAAGACGATGCTATTCCAAAAGCAAGAATCGATGAAGAGGGAATACTTCGAGTCAACTCCAGACTTTGTGTTCCTAACGACTCTGATTTAAAGTGTAGAATCATGATGGAAGCACACAACACACCGTTCGCAATCCATCTTGGAAGTATCAAAACGTATCGTGATCTTCGACATACATTTTGGTGGAGCAATATGAAGAAAGAGATCGCGGAGTTTATCTCGAGGTGTTTAACGTGTAAACGTGTCAAGGCAAAGCATCAAGAGCCATAAGGTGTGAAGAGCACCGAGCCTGGTGACTTCTTGTGTGGGATGCACCGAAGTCAGAATCTCTGTAGGGGACGCCGTTTTTGTGCAGTGGCAAACTGATAGGTACCATTGTGAGGTGCTATGATTGAGGCACCATGAGAGTCACAGTTGGAATCGAGGAAATGACCTGGGAGTTAGAATCAGATATGAAAGCGAGGTTTCCTCACCTTTTTGACATACCAGGTACGCACATCAATTTCGAGGATGAAATTTCATAAGGAGGGGAGGTGTAAGACCCCAACTTTTTATGAATAAAATTGAATTTCCTCTATATATTATTTTGGAATAGTAAGGGGTTGATTTGACTGATGTGGTAAGTTAGGGGTAATACTTGTAAATATTTCAAAATAAGTATGTGGTTATAAAATATTCATTGTTGTCGGGGAATATTCGTTTAGTCGTGGAATATTCTTGTTGTCGGGGAATATTCGTACGACGGCGCAGTCATTTGTGGGCCCCATAGCAGAAAACTATCGGATGAAGAAAACGACACGAATGTGTTTTCTAATAATAACGACGTAACGGTTATCGTTAAAACTGTTGGAATACCCGGTGGGTAAAGTAAAGTAATACGCGTTGTTGCACAGCAGCACACAGTATTGCACAGTATTTTATATTATTGTTAATTCAATAATTGTTACTGCACAATATTTTACATTATCAAATTAATAATTCATATTATTTGAATAATATTATTAGACAGCATTATTGACAATGTCTAAGGAAGTTCTATCTAGGAAAGGGGTTTGGTCACCTAATTGCGCGTCAGTAAGGAGAAATCCTTATCGGAAAGCCCCATCTTTCTTGGGAATGACCTGGTTGTCATTATTGTGATTCTGTAATATTATTTATGAATAATTAATTATTGATAAAAATGATAAGGAAATATTTATTTAATGGAGGAATTTTTAAAGAGACAATTATTGAGAGTTGATATTTTATCTTCTTCGATAAAATAATTCATTCAAATATATTATTGTAATATTACATTATAACTGTATGATGTAATAATATAATAATATAATAATGGTCATATTTTTACAATGAATGCACGATATGTGAATAAAATGAGGAGAAAGATAGCAAATTAAATCTGGAGTATTTTTGTTACAAAAAAACATGTTAAATATGTTGGTGGGCCCTGTTTTTGACTGAAATTTGATTATAGCCTGCAAGTTTGTTCGTATATAAATTTGGGTCATTTTTCATTCGGAATTTGGAAAAACTTTTTTCTACAAAGTTGTAGAGAATTAAATTTCCTATAGAATGGACATAAGATTCGTATTTTTCTGATGAAAGGACTATTTATTATGAATTATTGAAGTTCCTGAATATTGGGTCTGAATTGATTTTTGGGGTTATAAATAGTTTTTTAATAAAAAAACATTTTTGGTGTGGTGGGCCCCACTTGTGGAGTGCTGATGAGTGTGATGTGGTGTGCGTAAGAAAAAATAATAATAAATAATATTTTATTAAATTTTCTGCTTTGGTGTTCTAAGCATTTTCCTATAAATAAGGTGCTTAGGTTAGAATTGAAAATCACACCAAAATCAGAAGTTTCTTTCTCTATAATATCGAGCGTATTTTTATGAGTATTTTGATACTTTGAGTGTTGCTATACAGTGCAAGTTTTCTTCAGCATTATATTCTATATTCCAGTCAGAAGTACTATTCTTTTGAGGTAAGGGATGTTATTTTTTTCGTAAATGATGTTATTGCTTTCAATATCATTTCATCGAAATATTGGTATGAATTTTATTATGAAATTTTTACCATTTCCGTCGGGGTTACTATTCACATATACGACACTATTCACGAATACGGTACTCTTCACGAGTATTATTCACTAAGTATGATTTTTCTTATAAAAATTTCTACCTTTTTATGTCGGGGTTACTATTCACGTATACGGCACAATTCACGTATACGACACTATTCATGAATACGATACTATTCACCGAAAAATTTAATTTTCTTTTCTTTGTCCAAGTTGGCTATTATGGATCCTATCTTTGATTGGATCCAAGTTTTGAACTTCATTCTTGAATTTTGCTCCACAAATGATTATTATGGAGTATTTTTGAACTTGGACAAACTGATTTACGAATCCCTAATTTTTGTCCTTTATCTCGCTGGATTCGTTCTTTAAAAATATTTTCATCATCTTCAATCTTAAATGGTGATACAAAAGAATATCTTTGGCCTGTAGTGCAAAGATGGATGATTATTTAATGAATATCTTTGGCCTATGTGCAAAGATGGATAATTATTTGATGAATATCTTTGGCCTGTAGTGCAAAGATGAATGATTACCTGATGAATATCTTTGGCCTGTAGTGCAAAGATGACAGGTGTTGAGATGAAATGACCACTGGTGATACAAATGAATATCTTTGGCCCGTAGTGCAAAGATGAATATTTGATTTGATATATATATTGATTGACAAGGATAAAATATTGATGATGGACTTTTAAATCATAGAAGATAGTAGACATCATTCTCTACTTAACTCTTCTGATATATTGTTATTTTCGCTGCAGTTGTTGATCTAAAACTTGTTGTCCATATTATTTTATCCGATTTGTGAAAGACTAACGATAATTTTTTTTTCATTATTTAGTCATAATATTCTTTACTGGGCTAGTTGAGCTCACTCTTGTCATCTATTGTCCTCTTCAGGAAATGAGAATGTTGCAAGGACTAGTCGGGGAACAGAGTGATGGGCAGAGTTAGAGCAGTAGTAGTCCTCACTATTTTTGTAAAATAGTGTGATAATAATTATAACTGTTGAGGACTGAATTTGAGCGTTCATATTTCGTATTATATACGATATGTATTGAAGCTCACAGCTTGTATGGTCGTACTGCTCAAGACCTTTTGATATAAAAGATTGTATTTGAATTTTGTACCATACGTTTGGCGACCCAGAATGGGTTGGGTTGACTGGAACTATTCTGGGGGCGTCACAGTTGGTATCAGAGCTTAGGGATATGATCTCTGGAGGAGATCTGGGAATAGACCTAGGAGGGGAGATGTGACGCCCCCAAATCCGGGTTCTCTAACCTCGAGTTTGGTGCTCACGATACATCATCATCATAAACATTCTATAACTATTGCGGAATAATAAACGTACATCGTTCATTAATATAAAGTCTTACAACAATAATCCCAAGGTCTTCTTAACCTTAACTTAAACTTATCTTTGTTATTACAAAAGGTTTACATAACTAATTACATTAGATTAGATAATAATTAAACATCTTTAACAACTACTATTCCTGGACCTTGCCCTTGCCTTTATCTTTCTTATTTGATGCCTCTGGCTTAGCTGAAATAAACGTCATGATATAGCAAGAGTAAGCAACTAATTTGTTTAGCAAGCTTAAATACAAGGGATATATATCATGATTAGAAAAAAATTTAACGTTCAATGTTCAACAATGGAATTCGATTGTGAAAGAACATGAATTAAGTCTCAATAATTGAATAATAGATGCTGAGTGGTTTGAAATAACCATGAACATATATTAAGGTTGTCAGTATTTAAACTGGTCCTTTTAGTAAATTTTGGTAGTCAAGGGGATCAGCCTTTCATACCCGGTGAATTATGCATAAACACTTAATAGTCGAGCAACAATTATTTTTCAATATAATGCTTTAATAAAATTATTCTTTTCCTCAGTCTCGAGTCCTTACCAAATTAATTGGTTAAGAACAGCTTTTAAAATCTATTTGATTTATCAAATTTAAAACATATTCGATCCAGCTGACACAACTAGCATAGATCTATCTCATAAACAGTTCACGAATGAAAGAACTTTAATTGATTCACAGTTCAATAATTATAGAACAAGAATTCAGTTGCACAAAGTGCGATTAACAATAATCATTAAGGAATGTGGAATAATCAACAATAATTATCCACTAACATGCTTTGAAATAATAACTCGAGTTTGAGTTAAAGAACTTGCCTTGTCTGCGGACTACTGCTACGCAATTCTATAATCCGCTTAATGAATTTAATTTATCCTCTTTGGAAAGACCTATCATGGATCCTTCAATTAGTATAACATATAATTATTCATAACACTATAATTCTCATATATTATCTAACATTAATCACAAAATTAAATATTAGATATCGCATTAATTCCTTAATAATATTATCGTCCCTTGATAATATTATTATTAAGTAAGTATCTTAACGCTTGAACAATATTATTAACCTTGTAATAATATTCTATTCACTTTCTAATATTATTAATTATTTAAAAATATTTTAGTCTCTCTCTAATATTATTAATCTTTTAATAATATTTTAAGAATCTATTATTATTAATCCTCTAATAATATTTAAACTGTCTAATATTATTAATTATTTAATAATATTTTAATTATCTAATATTATTAATCTTATTAGTATTTAATTATTATTTAACACTAATTAAATAATAATTAATTAATATTTATCTTTATTTATTATTTAATATTAATTAAATAATAAATAATTAATATATTAACTTTATTAGTCTTTAACTATTATTTAACCTTAATTAAATAATATTTATCTTTATTTATTATTTAATATTAATTAAATAATAATTAATTAATTAATACTTATCCTTATTTATTATTTAATCTTAATTAAATAATAAATAATAAATTATTTATTTATCCTTAAATAATAAATAATTAATTTACTTCATAAGTTTTTAATTATTCTTTCTTATTAATCTAAGAATAATTAATAATTATTGTTATTATTTATCATTTAATATTAATTAAATAATAATTAATTATTTTATAAATTTTATGTCAATGGAAGTAAGTAATTACATTATTATTACATAATCTTACTTAAACATTCTTTAATTATTATTTAATATTTCTTAAATAATAATTAAATATTTAAATTATATGTAATTAGTTTAATAATCATTTAGTGGCATTAATGATTATTAATTAGTAGGTTTTAAATGATTTAAATGCATTTAAACCATTAATTACCCAATAATTACGTAACTGTTCAGAAAAATTCTGAATAAAATATTTTAATATTCTACATAATTTTAGAAAATTTTGGGTCCCGGACTCACCACCAGAACCTGTCGAAAAGTAGGTGAACCGGTCGTTGGAAAATTTTCCGGTTCGCTGGAAAATGCTGAACCGGTCATTTTTTATATTTTTCTTAAATATTTTAGCCTTTGTTGACAGTTTCGGGGTCCTTCACTAAAACCTCCACAAAATGAAATCTACAACTCCGTTTTAGGTCCAATTGGTATTGTTGGATTCGTATTTTCCCAAAATACAATTTTTATATATCAAACACCAAATTTGGACACGTTTTGGTCACTAAAATTGGGCCGGAAGTGGACTGTTGTGCACAGATTTCTAACAGTGAGGTATTTTGGTATAAAATTCATATCTTGCTCATTATAAAACATTTTTGCATGCTTCCAAAGGGATTTTGTTCTTAACTTAACCCTTTAATATCAAAAAAAAGAAATTAAAAAAAATTATATGTAGATTTCAAAATGTGCAATTTTTACGGACAAGCTACGGTTTATTCGTCGGTAAAATTGTTTTCAAGCATTTTGCTCAACTTTTCTACACAAACACATACTAATACACAAGTTAAAGCCATTAAACTTTATATCTATCATTCTAGCATGCTTCTAGATATTTAAAGCTTGAACTCCATAAAAATACTCAAAGCATACAAGATTAGTTTTTAGAGTTTTTTTTTATACCTTTTGCTCTTAAAGGCTATCTTTCTTTGCTTTCCAAAGTAGGAGGTATAGTTGTTGGTCATCCAAGAACTCTTCTCACAAGTTGCCGTGCACCTCCTCTATTTGTCCCTCTTGATTTTCCTTCTCTCTAATATTTTTGCTCTCAAACTCTCTCTAGACTTGGAAAAAATATGAAGACAACAACATACTAACTTTGCTCTCTAAGGACTTATGTCTTACAAAATCTATAGATATATAACTTATATCTATATATTTGACCATCATTTGCCTAGCTTGTTTAATTACACAAGTAATAACTTTAAGTACAAAGTGGGTGAAATGGCCATACTTCTTGTACTCCTTTCTAGTCCTTACAAGCAACCACTTTAAAAAAATTCAACCACTCACCGAGTGGGTCTTTCCCATTTCGGCAGCCCTATCTCCAAATAGGCTAATTTCTTATTTTCTTTTAATGCTTCAATAGAATAATTAAGTTATTAGGAGTATTTTCCAAGTAGGCCAACAATTGGACTTTCCTATAAATCATTTTTGGGCTCACTCTTAAGTGTTTTGGGCCACTAGTATTCAAATGTTGTTAATTCAACATTTGGGCTACTAGTTTAATACATGTTGGCTAAGTTAACATAACAATATCCAAGTCCATAATCAAATAAATGAGTGGGCTTGGTTAATTAATTAACTAGGCTAGTCCACTAGCATTTACTTACTAATTAGACTATTAGATATAATTAATCCTGTTTCACATAAAATCTCAATAATTAATACTCATATTAATTAATTTACAAAAAATCAATTTACTTACTATATTCAATTTAATTAAATATTTAATTACTTACTATCTTATCAATTGTTGGATATTAAAACTCTTAAGTTAGTCCACTAATTTAAATAACTATTAGTGGGACCTCCTTTAAACTAACAATTAGTCAAATAAATTATTAATCACACAAAAGTTTAAATTAAATCATACAAAAGTAATTCATCAGAAATTAAATTCTTTATTTAATTACTAATGAAACTTGGAAATTCCTGATCATTACAGGAGAGACGAGTAAATCCTTTGCTAGTGTGTCCTACCTAAGCTTATTTGGTATTTAATTGGTCGGTCAGAATATAGGGTTAATATGTGATGTGTTAATTTGTTTAATTAACCCTTGTTTTATGGCAGTATTTGAGAATGGCAGCTGAAAATCTAAGCAATGGGGCATTTGAGACCATTGAGGTACCGCTACTTATAGTTTTACTTTTAGCGGTTGTTAGCTATGTAGTGATTGAAGAATTAATAGTTGCACCCGAGCTAGTTGCAGAGGTAGCAGCTGAGAGTGAGGAAGAAAAGGAACCTAAGGAGAATTTATTAGGAGACTTTTATAATCGAAATGTAGAACTATAGAATCGTATTCGTGAGTTAGAAGACCAGGGTGAAGAACGGCAGGCGACCGTGGAACAAAGGGATACAACAATTCAATATTTTGCTACTCTATTTGCGAGGCTTGAACAGAAGCTCTCTCTGGCAGAGGATATAATATTAGAGCTGGAAGCTGAGAATGCAATTGTCAAAATTCTGATGAAAGAAGAAACAACTGAACGAATGAGAATGGAAGATGCATGGGTAAAAGCCGCACGACGCGTTGATATTCTAGAAAGATACGTCCGATCCAGAAAGGGCAAAATAGACGATATGGATTTTACTTTTTGGACAGCAATTGACAGAATCCAACATCGAGTTTGGAATTACTCTGTGCAGAGCGGTCAACCCCAATTCAATATGGATCGAAGAGTAATGATTAAAATAATGGATCAGGAGTGCGACGAAATAGTTGAGGGTGGAATGTGCGTTATAGCAAAGTTAAGTACAACTGGGATGGTGACACCAGAGACTATCCCAAACAAGTCAAAGTCGGTGGATCCTGAAAAAGCATTTATTGTGACTACCCAAAACGCGAGAACCCGAACGAGTTATTACGGGTAAGTTAATCATAAACTCTTGCGAAGTTTACACCTTGTTAGTGATAATAGTGTGCATACAAGCCAATCATGTATGATGATAAAGCACATAATCTGTAAACAATCTTATTTATTTATTAATAAAATATTTATTTAAGGCATTTAATTATCTACATGATGCTATTTTTATAATATGTAAATAACCCATAGTTTTAAGCAAGGCTTTTAGAACCATGATGAGATCATGCTAATGAGATCTAAATTCTTAAAAAGCTTAAAAACTAAAATAGTTCCCAACCGTGGGATTACTAAAATGAGGATTAGTAAATCCGGATAGATTGGTACATATGTTGCTTGCTCATTGGATAAGGATGACTGATCTCATGGTCATTTGTGTTAGGACACTAAAGCAAGTATGTAGGTGCTTATTGGAGAATAAGTTCACTGAATGTGACTCGCTATGGAATACCTAATGGTGTTTTACTCGCCTTTCAATAGGAATTCCTAATGTGATAGTAGTACAAGTGATCATTGGACTAGAGATAATCATAGTATCTTGTATGTAATAAATTATACTTTAACTTATTCCTTAAGGCCCTTTAGGGTATATATAGGGTATGCTTGGGTATAATGAGTTACATATGAAGATAATGTATGATCAATAAAGAATCTACCACCTCTAGTAAAAGAGAAGATATGTCATGTGTGATTCTTTAAATGGCAACCCAGGAATCCTTGGCTAAGATGGAATGAAATTAGAAGAGGTTTCTAATTTGCATTATTTGGAGTTGTGCATTTTCTAATCGAAATATATATGATTAAATAAAATAACACTTGACAGTAAATCCATGTCTTATATTTAATTGGGACATTGTATGGTGGAAGTATTGAATTGTACGGTAACTATTAACTCACAAGTTCTTTTATGATTAATGTTGAAATCGATATTATCTGAAAAGTCGTTGAACGCTAGGGAGGCTTATCCCTATTGTAGAATAAATGTTATTTATTTAAATAGATTATTAGTTTAATTTATTTATTTAAATAAGATTAGAATTGTTCTAATTGATGTATTCACAACCGGTTTAATATGGAGAACCTAAAGGGTCACACCATAAAAGGAAGAAGAATAAGTTAAGAAGAAAATGGCATGATAGTAATAATGCATTAAGTGTAATTAATTTAATCTATGGTGATAGAATAAATTAAATAGCTTAATGTTTATTATTTAATATTTTAGAAATATTAAATATAAATTAATAAGAGGAGTCTTATTAATATTATTATTATTATTATTATTATTATTTTAATTCTAAAGGAGTTTAGGGATTAATTTAATATTAGTACTCTCACTCAATCCTAATGAGATTATGAGACAAATTAATTAAAAGTGTTTAATTAATTAATTAATTAAAACCCTATTCTAATTAGATTAATAGGGTTAACCTAATATCTATATAAGAGAGACTTATATCAGAAATAAGGTACGTGAGTTTTCCAAGGGTTGGGAGTACACATATTCTATAGAGATAGAAAATAAGGGTTAAGCCAATAACCCATCTTCTTGAGTTCTTCGTCTTCCTTGTTGGATCACCGTTAGAGGCCAAACATTTGGGTGGCTGACATTGATCAAGGGAAGGAGCCACTACAAAGGAATCAAAGGAGTAGAACTTGTACCTGAGGAAGCTTGGATCTTCAAAGGTATAATTCCGTTTACTCCTTCTATATTGACTGATAATTGATGCACAAGAATGATCGTGGTTATAGGTTTTGTATAAATTTTTGAAAAACCTATTTTTCGCGCTTCCGCCTTATTTATGTGATTTGATTGCATGTTTGCGATACGTACAAACCCAACAGTGGTATCAGAGCCAATCATGTGCTAATTATTAGTCTATATGATTCCATACATGTTTAATATGTTGATTCGATCGAGTTTTGGGCAACAAAAAGGTTTCTGTTTCTGCGATGCTGTGCAGCTGCGCCGGCTCTAGTGTTTGTTGGAGCGCAGCTGCGCCGGTTTCCCGTTCCAACTTTATCAGGCGTGCAGCGCAGCTGCGCCGTGTCCCTTTGCATTACTGGCGCAGCTGCACATCTGGACAGAAACAGAAAATTTTTTCTTTTCCTTTAATTAAATAAATGGTTTATTTAATTAATAAAGATTTAAAATAAAGATGTTTATTTTATATGAAATATGATTTTAAAATTGTTAAAATTAAAGAGTTTAATTTGGATTTGTTTTTTGATTGAAATAAAGGAGTTTATTTTTCAAAAACAAAGTTTAGCAAACTTTTGCTCATTAACTGATATTAATACATATATGGAATGAATCTACTTTCATGAGATGAATGATTATTTATTGATACGTATGATGATATGTATGTTAATAAAAGGGATTGATTATGGACTATGACCAATGTAATTAGATTTTATTTTGGATGAATGCTTGAATGTATGGGTTTTATAAAATGGGGTATGCGTACCTCGTCTTCTCTAGTTTTATTCTCGATGTAAATTCTATCTCCCTCCTATGTACTTCCCCTTGACTGCTGATCAAGGTTTCTATTTAATTATAAATAGTTTATGTAATAGAGATAGTTATAATTATCTTGAAGAAACTGAAGACCAAGGAGCAAGGAGCGCGTAAAGACCCGTTTGTATGGAGCCCGGGTTTAAATGTAATAGTTACGTTTAAATTTAAATTCTTGCACTCCTAGGTTTGACCTTTTGGTTCACTTGGTGGCTCTAGTGAACCAAACTAGAATAAAAGTCCATAATCAATCCGGATAGAATATAGTATTATATATTGCATGCTAAATATTATATATATTATATTTTATGCAAACATGCTTCGCATGTTTAATAAAATGACGCGTATTTTATATATATATGTGCATGCGCGCTAAACAAGATGAGACAAATAATAACAAACCCCTCAAAGAAATAATATTAAGTCTGAAGCGTTCAATGATATTTGGAATATCGAACGTCGCCTTCTAGAATGATTAATTAA
The DNA here is from genome assembly GCA_020205555.1 of Panax stipuleanatus. NCBI lineage: Eukaryota > Viridiplantae > Streptophyta > Magnoliopsida > Apiales > Araliaceae > Panax > Panax stipuleanatus. The sequence continues at coordinate 154,678,335 of CM035117.1, read as the reverse complement.
TAGAGTATTAAATATTTAATATGAGCTTGTCGTGCTATCCACAAGGCGAGTATTGAGTATTTAAGATGTTAATTAATCACATTTGATGTTTATCAAGAAAATTGAACGATCTAGTCTTGTTGTGCTATCCACAAGGACGCACATTTTTCTTTTTTGAATTTATAGAAGTGCTAGGCTGGACTTAACTTAAATTATTTTAGTTCGGATGTGCACACACTTGACCATTATGATTTAAGAGGCAGAAAAATAAAATAAAAGGAGTTATATGGTGATGTAATTGACAAGAGTTATCTACCTATTTATTTGTATATCGCTTGTTGTGCTATCCACAAGGTTATATACATTTGAAATGGGATCCTTCTTCTCACTAGCAAATATTTAGTTAGATTTTGTCGAACTATATAAATGAGGGTAATATAGTTTGATGAAAATAGTTGGAGATACCAATTTAAAATAAAGACCAAAATTTATTTTGGTATACAAAATTAATAAAATGAATGTTTGCTAAAATGTTGCCTTTTCACATGCAGAATTTTAAAAATGTCAAAATCACTAATCTCACTACGAAGCATACTTGATGCAAATAAACTTACCTGGCCGAATTATGAGGACTGACTAAGAAATCTGAGAATTGTTCTCACTGTTGAAAAGATTTCTTATGTCCTAAATTCAACTGTCCCTGAATCTGTTTCGAAAACAGCCTCTGAGGAAGAGATTGTCACTTTCAATAAGTGGCAAGATGATGCATCTGTGGCTCAATGCATCATGCTCGCATCCATGAATAACGAGCTTCAGCGTCAGCACGTAAACATGGATGCTCCTGCTATGCTGCTTCACCTCAAGGAGTTGTATGGTGAACAGGGTAGGACTGCAAGATATGAGATATCTAAGGAGCTCTTCCGATCTCGGATGACCGAGGGTACTGCCGTCGAGACTCATGTCCTAAAGGTGATCAATTTGATTGAACGCCTTGGACAGCTTGGGTTTGTCATGGATGGGGAGTTGAGTCAAGACTTGGTCTTGTAGTCACTCCCTGAGACCTTCTCGCAGTTTGTGGTTAATTTTCACATGAATAAGCTAGATGTCAGCTTGCCTGAGCTGCTTAACATGCTGAAAACTGCAGAAGGTCACTTCCCATCCAAGAAGAACCATGTCTTGTTAGTGGATTCTTCCAATAAAAGGAAGAGACCCAAGGTATCTTTTGAAAAGAAGAAATCCAAGAAGGCTAAGAGAAACGGGAAAGAAAAGGAGCAAAAGAAACCTGAACCAGCTAAAGGAATGTGCTTTCATTGCAACGAACCGGGACATTGGAAGAGGAACTGCAAGAAGTTTCTAGCAGAGAAGATGCTTGGAGAAGCTTCGACTTCCATTCAAGGTTTGTTTATGATTGAAATTAATTTTTTTGAAAGTCATAATTCTACTTGGGTGTTGGATACCGGCTGTGGGTCTCACATATGTAACACTGTGCAGGGACTGGTCAGAAGTAGAAAGCTGAACAATGATGAGGTGATCCTACTAGTGGAAAATGGAGTAAAGGTTATTGCATTAGCTATAGGAACTTATTGTTTAGCAATGCCCTCGGGCAAGTCCATTTATCTTAATAATTGTTATTGATAGTAGTGTGCATACAAGCCAATCATGTATGATGATAAAGCACGTACTTTGTAAACAATCTTATTTATTTATTAATAAAATATTCATTTATTAAAGGCATTTAATTATCTACATGTTGCTGTTTTTATAATATGTAAATAACCCATAGTTTTAAGCAATGCTTTTAGAATCATGATGATGATCATGCTAATGAGATCTAAATTCTTAGAAAGTTTTAAAACTAAAATAGTTCCCAATCGTGGGATTACTAAACAGGGGATTAGTAAATCCGGATAGATTGGTACATATGTTGCTTGCTCGTTGGATGAGGATGATTGATCTCATGATCATTTGTGTGGAGACACTAAAGCAAGTATGTAGGTGCTTATTGGAGAATAAGTTCACTGAACGTGATTCGCTATGGAATACCTAATGGAGATTTACTCGCCTGTCAATAGGAATTCTTAATGTGATAGTAGTACAAGTGATCCTTGGACTTGAGATCATCATAGTATCTTGTATGTAACAAATTATACTTTGACTTATTCCTTAAGACCTTTTAAGGCATATATAGGGTATGCTAGGGTATAATGAGTTACATATGGAGATAATGAATGATCAATAAAGAATCTATCACCTCTAGTAAAAGAGGAGATATGTCCTATGTGATTCGTTAAATGACAACCCAGAAATCCTTGGCCAAGGTGAAATGAAATAAGAAAGGAGTTTCTAATTTTCATTATTTGGAGTTGTGCATTTTCTAATCGAAAAACATATAATTAAATAAAATAAGACTTGACAGTAAATCCATGTCTTATATTTAATTGGGACATTGTATGGTGGAAGGATTGAATTGTATGGTAACTATTTACTCACAGGTTCTTTTATGATTAATGTTGAAATCTATATTATCTGGAAAGTCGTTGATCGCTAGGGAGGCTTATCCCTATTGTAGAATAAATATTATTTATTTAAATAGATTATTAGTTTAATTTATTTATTTAAATAAGATTAGAATTGTTCTAATTGATTTATTCACAACCGGTTTAATATAGAGAACCTAAAGGGTCACACCATAAAAGGAAGAATAATTATTTAAGAAGGTAATGTCATAATCGTAATAATGCATTAAGTGCAATTAATTTAATCTATAGTGATTGAATAAATTAAATAGCTTAATGTTTATTATTTAATATTTTGAAAATATTAAATATAAATTAATAAGAGGATTCTTATTAATATTATTACAATTATTATTATTTCTAAAGGAGTTTAGTAATTAATTTAATATTATTACTCTCATTTATTCCTAATAAGATTAGGAGAAAAATTAATTAAATGAATTTAATTAATTATTCCCCATGTGGTGGGAAGCCTAAATTAATTAAAGGAGTTTAATTAATTAAAAGAAATCCCATGTCTAATAGGATTAGAAGGGTTGACCAATATCTATATAAGAGGAGTCTTATAATAGATATCAGTTAATGCAATTTCAATTGTTGGAGAGTACTCCTTTTCTATAGTGGATAGAAAACTAAGCCAATCACCCTCCTTCTTGATAATTCATCTTCTTTGGTGGATCACCTCTAGAGGCCAAACACTTGGGTGGCTAACGTTGATCAAAGGAAGGAATCTAACCCGGAAATTCAAGGAGATCACGAAGAACAAGGAGTTGAACTAGTACCTGTGGAAGCTTCGTTCTACAAGGGTATGATTCCATAACTTCTTATTTATCGTTTTAAATTAATAATTTGCATAAAGGATGATCCGGGTAATGGTTTTGTAGAAATTTTTTAAACTCTGATATACCCTGCTTCCGCTAATTTTTGCAATTTGATTGCGTCACGATTTCGTACAAACCCAACAGTGGCATCAGAGCCAAACTTTTATGCAATTATTAATTTATTTTTGATTTCATATACATATGGGTATATATTTAAAATAATTTATTGGGCATAATTTTATTGTATAAAATTATTTTTTTTTAAGAAAAAAAAATGACGTTTTTTTTTTTTGGGACGAATCACAATTTTTTTTTTTGGGTGCTAATCTTGAATTCTGCAAAGAAAATGTGTTGTCTCTTTCTTACTCCAAAAAGAATGTGACCCATCAGGAAAGGACTCTTTTAATAAACCTGCAGGACTCTTTTAATAAAAGAAGGTGACTTCTTTTTAAAAAAATAAATATGATATATTTATATATTATATTCTAAATAATTTTATAATTAAAATAAAGAGTTTATTTTAATCTTGAAATTGGATTTCATGCAATTTAAAATTGCCCATTAAATGATACTCATATATATATGGAATGTTTTAATTCATGAGATGAATATTTATTTATTGATATATATGGTGATATGTATGATAATAAATGGGGATTGATTATGGACTATTTGACCAATGTGATTGAATTTTATTTTAGTTGAATGCTTGAATGAATGGGTTTTATTAAATGGGGTCTGTGTACCTCGTCTTCTCTAAAAAAAAATTTCGTGATGTAAAATTCTATCTCCCTCCTATGTACTTCCCCTTGACTGCTGATCAAGGTTTCTATTTAAATTAAATAGTTTAATGTAATAGAAATAGTTAGAATTATCTTGAAAAAATTAGAGACCAAGGAGCAAGGAGCGCGTGAAGACCCGTTTTTATGGAGCCCGGGTTTAAATGTAATAGTTATATTTAAATTTAAATTCTTGCACTCCTAGGTTTGACCTTTTGGTTCACTTGGTGGCTCTAGTGAACCAAACTAGAATAAAAGTCCATAATCAATCTGGGTAGAATATAGTATTCTATATTGCATGCTAAATATTATATATATTATATTTTATGCAAACATGCTTCGCATGTTTAATAAAATGACGCGTATTTTATATATATATGTGCATGCACGCTAAACAAGATGAGACAAATAATAACAAATCCCTCAAAGAAATAATATTAAGTCCGAAGTGTTCAAATGATATTTGGAATATCGAACGTCGCCTTCTAGCATGATAAATTAATAGAGTATTAAATATTTAATATGAGCTTGTTGTGCTATCCACAAGGCGAGTATTGCATATTTAAGATGTTAATTAATCACATTTGATGCTTATCAAGAAAATTGAACGATCTAGTCTTGTTGTGCTATCCACAAGGACGAACATTTTTCTTTTTTGAATTTATAGAAGTGCTAGGCTGGACTTAACTTAAATCGTTTTAGTTCGGATGTGCACACACTTGACCATTATGATTTAAGAGGCAAAATAAAAGGAGTTATATAGTGATGTAATTGACAAGAGTTGTCTACCTATTTATTTGTATATCGCTTGTTGTGCTATCCACAAGGTTATATACATTTGAAATGGGATCCTTATTCTCACTAGAAAATCTTTAATTAGATGTTGCCGAACTATATAAGTGAGGGTAATATAGTTTGATAAAAATAGTGGGAGATACCAATTTAAAATAAAGACCTAAATTTATTTTGGTATGCAAAATTAATAAAATGAATGTTTGTTAAAATGTTGTTTTTCACATGCAAAATTTTAAAAATGTCAAAATCACTAATTTCACTGCGAAGCATACTTGATGCTAATAAGCTTACCGGGCCGAATTATACGGACTGGATAAGAAATCTGAGAATAGTTCTCACTGCTGAAAAGATTTCTTATGTCCTAAACTCACCTGTCCCTGGAACTGTTCCAGAAACAGCCTCTAAGGAAGAGATTGCCACCATTGTAAAGTGGCAAGATGATGCATCTGTGGCTCAATGCATCATGCTCGCATCCATGAATAACGAGCTTCAGCGTCAGCACGAAAACATGGATGCTCCTACTATGTTGATTCACCTCAAGGAGTTGTATGGTGAACAAAGTAGGACTGCTAGATATGAGATATCTAAGGAGCTCTTCCGATCTCGGATGACCAAGGGCAAAGTGAACATAAAGGAACAAAAGAAATCTGATCCAGCTAGCAAAGGAATGTGCTTCCATTGCAACGAGCCGGGTCATTGGAAGAGGAACTGCAAGAAGTTTCTGGCAAAGAAGAAGCTTGGAGAAGCTTCGACTTCCAATCAATGTTTGTTCATGATTGAAATTAATTTTTCAGAAAGTCAAAATTCTACTTGGGTATTGGATACCGGCTGTGGTTCTCACATATGTAATAATGTGAAGGGACTGGTCAGAAGTAGAAAGCTGAACAATGATGAGGTGATCCTACGAGTGGGAAATGGAGCAAAGGTTGCTGCATTAGCTGTAGGAACTTATTATTTAGCAATGCCTTCGAGCAAGTCCATTTATCTTAATAATTGTTATTATGTTCCGAATATTATTAAAAATATTATTTCAATTTCTGTATTGGATATAGAAGGATTTAACGTTGTTATAAAGAACAATAGTTGTTCTATTTATAAAGACGATATTTTATATGGTGTTGGAAATTTGCGAAATGGACTTTATTCACTTGACTTACAAGAAAATATTTTTCAAATTGAACAAACTAAGAAAAGGAAAAGAGATGATATTAATTATACCTACATGTGGCACTGTAGACTCGGTCATATCAATGAAACAAGATTATCCAAGTTGCATAAAGATGGGCTCTTTGAGTTATCTGATTATGAATCATATCCAACTTGTGAATCTTGTCTCATGGGTAAAATGACTAAATCTCCTTTTAGTGGAAAAGGAGAAAGAGTTACAGAGTTGTTGGCATTGATTCACACAGACGTTTGTGGACCTATATAACAAGTGCACGGGGTGGGTATTCTTATTTTATTACTTTCACTGATGATCACTCAAGATTTGGATATGTGTATTTAATGAAATACAAGTCAGAATCATTTGAAAAGTTCAAAGAGTTCAGAAGTGAAGTAGAGAAACAAACGGGCAAGAGTATTAAGATACTTCGATGAGATCGAGGTGGAGAATACTTAAGCGGTGAGTTTCTCAATTATCTCAAAGAAAATGGTATAATCTCACAATGGACTCTTCTAGGTACACCACAGTTAAATGGAGTATCTGAAAGGAGAAATCGAACACTGTTGGACATGGTTCGATCCATGATGAGTTTTACCGACCTTCCAATTTCTTTCTGGGATATGCCCTAGAAACGGTTGCTTACCTACTTAACAAGGTACCTACCAAATCCGCCCCAAAGACTCCATATGAGATGTGGAAATGGAGGAAACCAAATCTTAAGCATGTTAAGACTTGGGGTTGCCCAGCTTATGTCAAAAAGTTTGAAAATGATAAGCTACAGACTAAATCCGATAAGTGTAGATTTGTGGGATACCCTAAAGAAACTATAGGATATTATTTCTATCATCCAACTGATCAAAAGGTGTTTGTTGCGAAACATTCTGCCTTCTTGGAAAAGGAGTTTATCCATGAAGGGGTCAGTGGGAGTAAGATATATCTTGAAGAAGTTCAAGAACCACAAATTACCACGGATCAAAGTCAGGTACCTGACCAAGTAGAAGAACCTACTATACCACACCCTGTTCGTAAATCTGGAAGAGTACCGAAGATACCTGAGAGGTATGGGTTCGTTATAGAGGATGACGATGAGGTACACATCATGAATGATGATGATCCATTGAATTACGAACAGGCTATGAGTAATAAAGACTCAGGGAAATGGCTTGAAGCCATGAAATCCGAAATGGACTTCATGTATGAAAACAAAGTATGGACTTTGGTTTCACCACCTGAAGGCATTAAGCCTATTAGGTGTAAATGGGTCTTTAAAAGAAAGACTGGAGCGGACGGCAAGGTGGAGACCTATAAGGCCCGACTGGTTGCAAAAGGTTTCAAACAAAGACAAGGAGTTGACTATGATGAAACCTTTTCACCAGTAGCTATGCTCAAGTCCATTCGGATTTTGCTTGCGATTGCAGCTTATAACGACTATGAGATCTGGCAGATGGATGTGAAAACGGCCTTCCTCAATGGAAAACTTGAGGAGGATGTGTATATGACACAGCCAGAGGGATTTGTTTCAAAGGTTGGAATAAATCAAGTCTATAAGCTGCAACGATCCATTTATGGATTAAAGCAAGCTTCTCGTAGATGGAACATTCGTTTTGATGAGACAATCAAAGAGTTTGATTTTATCAAAAATAACGATGAACCATGTGTGTACGAGAAGGTTAGTGGGAGCGCAGTTTCATTCCTTGTATTATATGTTGATGATATATTACTGATAGAGAATGACATTCCTATGCTACAATCGATTAAAATCTGGTTATCTAAACACTTCTCCATAAAGGACTTGGGAGAAGCATCCTATATTTTGGGGATAAAGATCTATAGAGATAGATCTAAAAGGATGCTTAGTTTATCCCAAGGAACGTACATTGATGCAATGCTAAAGAGATTTAGCATGGAAGATTCCAAAAGTGGTCTCATGCCAATGAGCCATGGAATACATCTCTCCAAGAAACAGGCCCCAAAGACACCTGAGAAGAGAGACCGTATGAGTAAGATCCCTTATGCTTCTGCAATAGGATCTATCATGTACGGTATGATATGTACTAGACCGGATGTTGCTCATGCACTTAGTGTAACGAGCAGATACCAGTCGAATCCAGGAGAAGAGCGCTGGAAGGCAGTGAAGAATATCCTAAAATACTTAAGAAGGACTAAGGATATTTTTCTTGTCTACGGTGGGTCTGAATTAAAACTCGAGGGCTTCACAGACTCAAGTTTTCAAACGGACCAAGAAGACAGTAAATCTGTTTCAGGGTATGTTTTTACCTTGAACGGAGGCGCAGTGAGTTGGAAGAGTTCCAAGCAGCAAACAGTTGCTGATTCAGTGATAGAGGCAGAGTATATAGCTGCAAGTGAAGCTGCAAAAAAAGCTGTTTGGATGAAGAAGTTCATAACTGAACTTGGTGTGGTTCCTAGCATTGGAGAAGCAGTTCCCGTTTACTGTGACAACACAGGAGCAGTTGCACAGGCTAAGGAACCGAGGTCTCATCAGAAATCTAAACATGTGTTGCGGCGATTTCATTTGATCAGGGAGATCATTGAAAGAGGAGACGTCACCTTGGAGCGTGTAGACTCTCAAGAAAACATTGCAGATCCATTTACTAAAGCTTTAACACAACAGCAGTTTGATCGTCACTTAGAGAAGATGGGTATGAGATACCATGGCTATTGGCTTTAGTGCAAGTGGGAGATTGATAGTAGTGTGCATACAAGCCAATCATGTATGATGATAAAGCACGTACTTTGTAAACAATCTTATTTATTTATTAATAAAATATTCATTTATTAAAGGCATTTAATTATCTACATGTTGCTGTTTTTATAATATGTAAATAACCCATAGTTTTAAGCAATGCTTTTAGAATCATGATGATGATCATGCTAATGAGATCTAAATTCTTAGAAAGTTTTAAAACTAAAATAGTTCCCAATCGTGGGATTACTAAACAGGGGATTAGTAAATCCGGATAGATTGGTACATATGTTGCTTGCTCATTGGATGAGGATGATTGATCTCATGATCATTTGTGTGGAGACACTAAAGCAAGTATGTAGGTGCTTATTGGAGAATAAGTTCACTGAACGTGATTCGCTATGGAATACCTAATGGAGATTTACTCGCCTGTCAATAGGAATTCTTAATGTGATAGTAGTACAAGTGATCCTTGGACTTGAGATCATCATAGTATCTTGTATGTAACAAATTATACTTTGACTTATTCCTTAAGACCTTTTAAGGCATATATAGGGTATGCTTGGGTATAATGAGTTACATATGGAGATAATGAATGATTAATAAAGAATCTACCACCTCTAGTAAAAGAGGAGATATGTCCTATGTGATTCGTTAAATGACAACCCAGGAATCCTTGGCCAAGGTGAAATGAAATAAGAAAGGAGTTTCTAATTTTTATTATTTGGAGTTGTGCATTTTCTAATCGAAATACATATAATTAAATAAAATAAGACTTGACAGTAAATCCATGTCTTATATTTAATTGGGACATTGTATGGTGGAAGGATTGAATTGTATGGTAACTATTTACTCACAGGTTCTTTTATGATTAATGTTGAAATCTATATTATCTGGAAAGTCGTTGATCGCTAGGGAGGCTTATCCCTATTGTAGAATAAATATTATTTATTTAAATAGATTATTAGTTTAATTTATTTATTTAAATAAGATTAGAATTGTTCTAATTGATTTATTCACAACCGGTTTAATATAGAGAACCTAAAGGGTCACACCATAAAAGGAAGAATAATTATTTAAGAAGGTAATGGCATAATCGTAATAATGCATTAAGTGCAATTAATTTAATCTATAGTGATTGAATAAATTAAATAGCTTAATGTTTATTATTTAATATTTTGGAAATATTAAATATAAATTAATAAGAGGATTCTTATTAATATTATTACAATTATTATTATTTCTAAAGGAGTTTAGTAATTAATTTAATATTAGTACTCTCATTTATTCCTAATAAGATTAGGAGAAAAATTAATTAAATGAATTTAATTAGTTATTCCCCATGTGGTGGGAAGCCTAAATTAATTAAAGGAGTTTAATTAATTAAAAGAAATCCCATGTCTAATAGGATTAGAAGGGTTGACCAATATCTATATAAGAGGAGTCTTATAATAGATATCAGTTAATGCAATTTCAATTGTTGGAGAGTACTCCTTTTCTATAGTGGATAGAAAACTAAGCCAATCACCCTCCTTCTTGATAATTCATCTTCCTTGGTGGATCACCTCTAGAGGCCAAACACTTGGGTGGCTAACGTTGATCAAAGGAAGGAATCTAACCCGGAAATTCAAGGAGATCACGAAGAACAAGGAGTTGAACTAGTACCTGTGGAAGCTTCGTTCTACAAGGGTATGATTCCATAACTTCTTATTTATCGTTTTAAATTAATAATTTGCATAAAGGATGATTCGGGTAATGGTTTTGTAGAAATTTTTTAAACTCTGATATACCATGCTTCCGCTAATTTTTGCAATTTGATTGCGTCACGATTTCGTACAAACCCAACAGTTATTTTGTTGCGAATATTATTAAACACATTATTTCAAATTCTGTATTGGCTATGGAAGGATTTGACGTTATTATAAAGAACAATGGTTGTTCTATTTATAAAAACGATATTTTATATGGTATTAGAAATTTGCAAAATGGACTTTATATACTTGACTTGCAAGAAAATATATTTCAAATTGAACAAACTAAGAAAAGGAAAAGAGATGATATTAATTATACCTATATGTGGCACTGTAGACTCGGTCATATCAATAAAATAAGATTATCTAAGTTGCATAAGGATGGGCTCCTTGAGCTATCCGATTATGAATCATATTCAACTTGTGAATCTTGTCTCATGGGTAAAATGACTAAATCTCTTTTTAGTGGAAAAGGAGAAAGAGTTACAGAGTTGTTGGCATTGATTCACACAGACGTTTGTGGACCTATGACAACAAGTGCACGGGGTGGATATTCTTATTTTATTACTTTCACTGATGATCACTCAAGATTTGGATATGTGTATTTAATGAAATACAAGTCAGAATCATTTGAAAAGTTCAAAGAGTTCAGAAGTGAAGTAGAGAAACAAACGGGCAAGAGTATTAAGATACTTCGATGAGATCGAGGTGGAGAATACTTAATCGGTGAGTTTCTCAATTGTCTCAAAGAAAATGGTATAATCTCACAATGGACTCCTCCAGGAACACCAAAGTTAAATGGAGTATCTGAAAGGAGAAATCGAACACTGTTGGATATGGTTCGATCCATGATGAGTTTTAATGACCTTCCAATTTCCTTCTGTGGATATGCCCTAGAAACGACTGCGTGCCTACTTAACAAGGTACCTACCAAATCCGCCCCAAAGACTCCATATGAGATGTGGAAGGGGAGAAAACCAAATCTTAAGCATGTTAAGACTTGGGGTTGTCCGACCCATGTCAAAAAGTTTGAAAATGATAAGCTACAGACTAAATTCAGAAAGTGTAGATTTGTGGGATACCCTAGAGAAACTGTAGGGTATTATTTCTATCATCCAACTGATCAAAAGGTGTTTGTTTGCGAAACATGCTGCCTTCTTGAAAAAGGAGTTTATCCATGAAGGGTTCAGTGGGAGTAAGATATATCTTGAAGAAGTTCAAGAACCACAAATTACCACGGATCAAATTCAGGTACCTGACCAAGTAGAAGAATCTACTGTACCGCACCCTGTTCGTAAATCTGGAAGAGTACCGAAAATACCTGAGAGGTATGGATTCATTATAGAGGATAACAATGAGGTACACATCATGAATGATGATGATCCATTGAATGACTAACAGGCTATGAGTAATAAAGACTCAGGAAAATGGCTAGAAGCCATAAAATCCGAAATAAACTCCATGAAAGTAAACCAAGTATGGACTTTGGTTTCACCACCTGAAGGCATTAAGCCTATTGGGTGTAAATGGGTCTTTAAAATAAAGACGGGAGCAGACGGAAAGGTAGAGACCTATAAAGCCCGACTGGTTGCAAAAGGTTTCAAGCAAAGACAAGGAGTTGACTATGATGAAACCTTCTCACCAGTAGCTATGCTCAAGTTCATTCGAATTTTGCTTGCGATTGCAGCTTACAATGACTATGAGATCTGGCAGATGGACGTGAAAACGGCCTTTCTCAATGGGAAACTTGAGGAGGATGTGTATATGATACAGCCAGAGGGATTTATTTCAAAGGTTGGAACAAATCAAGTCTGTAAGCTACAATAATCCATTTATGGATTGAAGTAAGCTTCTCGTAGATAGAACATTCGTTTTGATGAGACAATCAAAGAGTTTGATTTTATCAAAAACGAGGATGAACCATGTGTATACAAGAAGGTTAGTGGGAGCGTAGTATCATTCCTTGTATTATATGTTGATGATATATTACTGATAGGGAATGACATTCCTATGTTACAATCAATTAAAATCTGGTTATCTAAAAACTTCTCTATGAAGGACTTGGGTGAAGCATCCTATATTTTGGGGATAAAGATGTATAGAAATAGATCTAAAAGGATTCTCGGCTTATCCCAAGGAACGTACATTGATACAATGTTAAAGAGGTTTAGCATGGAAGATTCCAAAAGAGGTCTCATGCCGATGAGCCGTGGAATACTTCTCTCCAAGAAACAGGCCCCAAAGACACCTGAGGAGAGAGACCGTATAAGTAATATCCCTTATGCTTTTGCAATAGGATCTATCATGTACGGTATGATATGTACTAGACCTGATGTTGCTCACGCACTTAGTGTAACAAGAAAATACCAATCGAATCCAGGAGAAGAGCACTGGAAGGCAGTGAAGAATATCCTAAAGTACTTGAGAAGGACTAAAGATATTTTTCTTGTCTACGGTGGGTCTGAATTAAAACTCAAGGGATTCACGGACTCAAGTTTTCAAACAAACCAAGATGACAGTAAATCTGTTTCGGGGTATGTGTTTACCTTGAATGGAGGCACAGTGAGTTGGAAGAGTTTCAAGCAGCAAACAGTTGCTGATTCAGTGACAGAGGCAGAGTATATAGCTGCAAGTGAAGCTGCAAAGGAAGCTGTTTGGATGAAGAAGTTCATAACTGAACTTGGTGTGGTTCCTAGCATTGGAGAAGCAGTTCCCGTTTACTGTGACAACACCGGAGCGGTTGCACAGGCTAAGGAACCCGGGTCTCATCAGAAATCTAAACATGTGTTGCGGCGATTTCACTTGATCAGGGAGATCATTGAAAGAGGAGACGCCACCTTGGAGCGCGTGGACTCTCAAGACAATATTGCAGATCCATTTACTAAAGCTCTAGCACAACAGCAGTTTGATCGTCACTTAGAGAAGATGGGTATGAGATACCATGGCGATTGGCTTTAGTGCAAGTGGAAGATTGATAGTAGTGTGCATACAAGCCAATCATGTATGATGATAAAGCACATACTCTGTAAACAATCTTATTTATTTATTAATAAAATATTTATTTAAGGCATTTAATTATCTACATGTTGCTGTTTTTATAATGTGTAAATAACCCATAGTTTTAAGTAATGCTTTTAGAATCATGATGAGATCATGCTAATGAGATCTAAATTCTTAGAAAGCTTAAAAATTAAAATAGTTCCTAATCGTGGGATTACTAAAATAGAGATTAGTAAATCCGGATAGATTGGTACATATGTTGTTTGCACATTAGATGAGGATGACTGATCTCATGATCATTTGTGTTGAGACACTAAAGCAAGTATATAAGTGCTTATTGGAGAATAAGTTCACTGAACGTGACTCGCTATGGAATACCTAATAGAGTTTTACTAGTCTGTCAATAGGAATTCCTAATGTTATAGTAGTACAAGTGATCCTTGGACTTGAGATCATCATAGTATCTTGTATGTAATAAATTATACTTTGACTTATTCCTTAAGGCCCTTTAGGGTATATATAGGGTATGCTTGGGTATATTACATATAGAGATAATGTATGATCAATAAAGAATCTACCACCTCTAGTAAAAGAGGAGATATGTCCTATGTGATTCGTTAAATGACAACCCAGGAATCCTTGGCCAAAGTGGAATGAAATTATAAAGAGGTTTCTAATTTGTATTATTTAGAGTTGTGCATTTTCTAATCGAAATACATATGATTAAATAAAATAAGACTTGACAGTAAATCCATGTCTTATATTTAATTGGGACATTGTATGGCGGAAGGATTGAATTGTACGGTAACTATTAACTCACAGGTTCTTTTATGATTAATGTTGAAATCGATATTATCTGAAAAATCGTTAAACGCTAGGGAGACTTATCCCTATTGTAGAATAAATGTTATTTATTTAAATAGATTATTATTTTAATTTATTTATTTAAATAAGATTTGAATTGTTCTAATTGATTTATTCGCAACCGGTTTAATATGGAGAACCTAAAGGGTCACACCATAAAAGGAAGAATAATAATTTAAGAAGAAAATGACATGATAGTAATAATGCATTAAGTGTAATTAATTTAATCTATGGTGATAGAATAAATTAAATAGCTTAATGTTTATTATTTAATATTTTAAAAATATTAAATATAAATTAATAAGAGGAGTCTTATTAATATTATTATTATTATTTTCATTCTAAAGGAGTTTAGGGATTAATTTAATATTAGTACTCTCACTCAATCCTAATGAGATTAGGAGATAAATTAATTAAAAGTATTTAATTAATTAAATAAATAAAATCCTATTCTAATTAGATTAGTAGGGTTAACCTAATATCTATATAAGAGAGTTTTATATCAGAAATAAGGTACGTGAGTTTTCCAAGGGTTGGGAGTACATATATTCTATAAAGATAGAAAATAAGGGTTAAGCCAATAACCCATCTTTCTGAGTTCTTCGTCTTCCTTGGTGGATCACCGTTAGAGGCCAAACATTTGGGTGGCTGACATTAATCAAGGAAAGGAGCCACTACAGAGGAATCAAAGGAATCAAAGGAGTAGAACTTGTACCTGAGGAAGCTTGGACCTTCAAAGGTATAATTCCGTTTACTCCTTCTATATTGACTGATAATTGATGCACAAGAATGATCATGGTTATAGGTTTTGTATAAATTTTTGAAAAACCTAGTTTTCGCGCTTTCGCCTTATTTATATGATTTGATTGCATGTTTGCGTTACGTACAAACCCAACAGTTAGATACCGGTGCTACCCATTCTTTTATTTCACCTACTTGTGCTCAACGTTTGAACTTGACTTCTTAGAATTAGACTTTGACTTATCTGTTGGAACTCCGTTGGGAGAAATCTTTGTTACATCCACAGTTTACAAATCTTGATTGATTCAAATTGGCATTCTCACCTTACCTGTTGATCTTATATCTTTGAAAATACTTGCATTTGATGTGATTTTAGGAATTAACTGGTTAACCACTCATCATGCTAAAATTGATTGTCTTCGTAAGGTTGTTAGCTTTCATATTCCTAACCAACCTGTTGTGCGAATTCAAACAAAATCAATCAATGTCATTTCAAGTCAAAAAGATATTTGTTTATTGAAAAACGGATGTCAAGCTTTCTTAGCCATGTCACTGATCTAAACCAGAATACGTCAGGTTTGAATGTTATTTCTGTTGTTAATGAGTTTCCTGATGTATTTTCCGAAGAACTTCCCAGTCTACCTGTAACACCCCAGTCTCACATCGAAATATAGGAGAAAAATTTGTCTGTGTATAAGAAATTAAGTTGCTACCAATAATACCTTCAGTCATGACTTTTGGGTGAGCCTGTGGTGGGTTAAGATGACCCAAGCTATTGGGCCAGTGGTTTAAGGCCTTATTTTGGATGGATTTGATTCGATTCGGACTTGGAATTTGACCCGAGATTTGTTTTGGACTCGGGATTTGACCTGGGTTGTTTCATATGGTATCAAAGCCGACTCTCGAAAGCTCGGGTCGGGTCAATCGATCGGGTTGCAGAAGGTGGGGACACGAAGGCCTGTGGTATTATCCCACAATAGAGAGATGAAGGTCCGGAGGTGGGGACACGAAGCCAGCCGGTATTATCCCACAATGACTAGAGAGGCAAAGATCTTTGGACCGTGTGTGCGATCGGTTCTGACGAGGACGTCAGAAATTTAAGTGGGGGAGTTTGTAACACTTCAGTCCAACATCAAAAGATAGGGGAAAAATTTGTCTGTGTATAAGGAATTAAGTTACTACCAATAATACCTTCAGTCATGACTTTTGGGCGACCCTGTGGTGGGCTAAGATGACCCAAGAAGATACTATTGGGCCAGTGGTTTAAGACCTTATTTTGGATGGATTTGATTAGATTCGGACTTGGGATTTGACCCGAGATTTGTTCCGGACTCAAGATTTAACCTAGGTTGTTTCACTACCCCCAGAACGTGAAGTTGAATTCTTTATTGACCTTGAACTTGGTAAAAAGCCCATTTCTAAAACCCCATATCGAATGGCTCCTATTGAACTTCAGGAGTTAAAGGTCCAACTACAGGAGTTGTTGGACTTTGGTTTTAATCGTAAAGAAGAAAGATGGTAGTGTGCGACTTTGTATTGACTATCGGAAGTTGAACCATGTCACCATCAAGAATAGGTATCCGTTACCTCGCATTGATGACATGTTCGACCAGTTGTAAGGTGCACAATTCTTCTCAAAGATCGATCTTCGTTATGGATATCATCAGTTAGAGATTAGAATTGATGACATTCTAAAGACTACCTTTAGAACTCGATACGCGCATTACGAATTTCTAGTTATATCTTTCAGATTGACCAATGTCCATGCTGCGTTCTTGGACATGATCAACCGAATATTTGAGAAATATTTGGATCATTTCGTGATTGTCATTATTGATGACATCCTAATATTTCTTTACTTAGAACGAACTCAACATGCGACAACGACGTTGGTTGGAGCTGTTGAAAGATTACGATAATACCATTCAATACCATCTTGGAAAAACGAACGTGGAAGCTGACGCGTTGAGTAGAAGATCGTATGCAAGAATGAGTGCGATGCCGTCAACACAAAGGCCATTTTATATGACGTACAAAGGATGGAGATAGAGTTAAAGACTCCAAGGACCCGTGTGAAGATGATGTTAAATATACGCATAGAACCAGCTTTAATTGATAAAGTTAAAGCTGTTCAATTCAGACTTGGAGCTGACGAATATGAAGAAAAAGGTGCAAGAAGATGCTATTCCAAAAGCAAGAATCGATGAAGAGGGAATACTTCGAGTCAACTCCAGACTTTGTGTTCCTAACGACTCTAATTTAAAGTGTAGAATCATGATGGAAGCACACAACACACCGTTCGCAATCCATCTTGGAAGTATCAAAACGTATCGTGATCTTCGACATACATTTTGGTGGAGCAATATGAAGAAAGAGATCGCGGAGTTTATCTCGAGGTGTTTAACGTGTAAACGTGTCAAGGCGAAGCATCAAGAACCATAAGGTGTGAAGAGCACCGAGCCTGGTGACTTCTTGTGTGGGATGCACCGAAGTCAGAATCTCTGTAGGGGACGCCGTTTTTATGCAGTGGCAAACTGATAGATACCATTGTGAGGTGCTATGATTGAGGCACCATGAGAATCACAGTTGGAATCGAGGAAATGACCTGGGAGTTAGAATCGGATATAAAAGCGAGGTATCCTCACCTTTTCGACATACCAGGTACGCACGTCAATTTCGAGGACGAAATTTCATAAGGAGGGGAGGTGTAAGACCCCAACTTTTTATGAATAAAATTGAATTTCCTTTATATATTATTTTGGAATAGTAAGGGGTTGATTTAAATGATGTGGTAAGTTAGGGGTAATACTTGCAAATATTTTAAAATAAGAAGTGGTTATAAAATATTCTTTGTTGTCGGGGAATATTCGTTTAGTCGTGGAATACTCTTGTTGTCGGGGAATATTCGTACGACGGCGCAGCCATTTGTGGGCCCCATAACAGAAAACTATCGGATGAAAAAACGACACGAATGTGTTTTCTAATAATAACGACGTAACGGTTATCGTTAAAACTGTTGGAATACCCGGTGGGTAAAGTAAAGTAATACGCATTGTTGCACAGTAGCACACAGTATTGCACAGTATTTTATATTATTGTTAATTCAATAATTGTTACTGCACAATATTTTACATTATCAAATCAATAATTCATATTATTTGAATAATATTATTAGACAACATTATTGACAATGTCTAAGGAAGTTCTGTCTAGGAAAGGGGTTTGGTCACCTAATTGCGCACCAGTATGGAGAAATCCTTATCGAAAAGCCCCCTCTTTCCTGGGAACGATCTAGTTGTCATTATTGTGATTCTGTAATATTATTTGTGAATAATTAATTATTGATAAAAATGATAAGAAAATATTTATTTAATGGAGGAATTTTTAAAGAGACAATTATTGAGAGTTGATATTTTTTCTTCTTTAATAAAATAATTCATTCAAATATATTATTGTAATATTACATTATAATTGTATGATGTAATAATATAATAATGGTGATATTTTTACAATGAATGCACGATATGTGAATAAAATGAGGAGAAAGAGAGCAAATTGGGTCTGGAGTATTTTTGTTACAAAAAAAATATGTTAAATATGTTGGTGGGCCCCGTTTTTGACTGAAATTTGATTATAGCCTGCAAGTTCGTTCGTATATAAATTTGGGTCATTTTTCATTCGGAATTTGGAAAAACTTTCTTCTACAAAGTTGTAGAGAATTAAATTTCCTATGGAATGGATATAAGATTTGTATTTTTTCTGATGAAATGACTATTTATTATGAATTATTGAAGTTCCTAAATATTGGGTCTGAATTGATTTTTGGGGTTATAAATATTTTTTTAATAAAAAATGTTTTTGGTGTGGTGGGCCCCACTTGTGGAGTGCTGATGAGTGTGATGTGGTGTGCGTAAGAAAAAAAATAATATTTTATTAAATTTTCTGCTTTGGTGTTCTAAGCATTTTCCTATAAATAGGGTGCTTAGGTTAGAATTGAAAATCACACCAGAATCAGAAGTTTCTTTCTCTATAATATCGAGTGTATTTTTGTGAGTATTTCGATACTTTGAGTGTTGCTATACAGTGCAAGTTTTCTTCAGCATTATATCCGATATTCCATTCAGAAGTACTATTCTTTTGAGATAAGAGATGTTATTTTTTTCGTAAATAATGTTAATGCTTTCAATAACATTTCATCGAAATATTGGTATGAATTTTATTATAAAATTTTTACCTTTTCCGTCGGGGTTACTATTCACGTATACGACACTATTCACGTATACGGTACTATTCACGAATACGATACTATTCACGAGTACTATTCACTAAGTATGATTTTTCTTATGAAAATTTCTACCTTTTCATATCGGAATTACTATTCACGTATACGACACTATTCACGTATACGATATTGTTCATGAATACGGTACTATTTATCAAAAAAATTAATTTTCTTTTCTTTGTCCAAGTTAGCTATTATGGGTCCTATATTTGATTGGATCCAAATTTTGAACTTCATTCTTGAATTTTGCTCCACAAATGATTATTATGGAGTATTTTTGAACTTGGATAAACTGATTTACGAATTCCTAATTTTTGTCCTTTATCTAGCTGGATTCGTTCTTTAAAAATATTTTCATCCTCTTCAGTCTTAAATGGTGATACAAAAGAATATCTTTGGCCTGTAGTGCAAAGATGGATGATTATTTGATGAATATCTTTGGCCTGTAGTGCAAAGATGGATGATTATTTGATGAATATTTTTGGCCTGTAGTGCAAAGATGAATGATTATCTGATGAATATCTTTGGCCTGTAGTGCAAAAATGACAGGCGTTGAGATGAACATGACCACTGGTGATACAAATGAATATCTTTGGCCCGTAGTGTAAAAATAAATATTTGATTTAAGATATATATTGATTGACAGGGATAAAATATTGATGATGGATTTTTAAATCATAGAAGATAGTAGACATCATTCTCTACTTAACTCTTCTGATATATTGTTATTTCCGCTACAGTTGTTGATCTAAAATTTGTTGTCCATATTATTTTATCCGATTTGTGGAAGACTAACGATAATTTATTTTTTATTATCTTAGTCATAATATTTTTTACTGGGCTAGTTGAGCTCACCCTTTTCATCTATTGTCCTCTTCAGGAAATGAGAATGTTGCAGGGACTAGTAGGGGAACAGAGTGATGGGCAGAGTTAGAGCAGTAGCAGTCCTCACTATTTTTGTAAAATAGTTTGATAATAATTGTAAATGTTGAGGACTGAATTTGAGCGTTCATATTTCGTATTATATACGATATGTATTGAAGCTCACAGCTTGTATGGTCATACTGCTCAAGACCTTTTGATATAAAAGATTGTATTTGAATTCTGTACCATGTGTTTGGCGACCCAGAATAAGTTGGGTTGACTGGACCTATTCTGGGGGCGTCACAGCTGGTATCAGAGCTTAGGGATATGATCTTTGGCGGAGATCTGGGAATAGAACTAGGAGTGGAAAGACGAGTAAATCCTTCGCGTAGTGTGTTCTACCTAAGCTTATTTGGTATTTAATTGGTCAGTCCGAACATTGGGTTAATATGTGATGTGCTAATTTATTTAATTAACCCTTGTTTTATGGCAGTATTTGAGAATGGCAGCTGAAAATCATCTTTATCAATAATTAATTATTATTCACAAATAATATTACAGAATCACAATAATGACAACCAGGTCGTTCCCAGGAAAGAGGGGGCTTTCCGATAAAGATTTCTCATTACTGGCGCGCAATTAGGTGACCAAACCCCTTTCCTAGACAAAACTTCCTAGACATTGCCAATAATGCTATCTATTAATATTATTCAAATAATATGAATTATTGATTTGATAATGTAAAATACTGTGCAGTGATAATTATTAAAATATAAAATATTGTGCAATACCGTGTGCTACTATGCAACAACGCGTATTACTTTGCTTTAACCACCGGATATTCCAACAGTTTTAACGGTAACAGTTTTGCCGTTATTTTTAGAAAACTTATTTTTGTCATTTTCTTCATCCTACAGTCTTCCGTTATGGGGCCCACAAATGGCTGCGCCGTCATACGAATATTCCCCGACAACAAGAATATTCCACGACTAAACGAATATTCCCTAACACAATGAATATTTTATGACCACTTGATTATTTTGAAATATTTGCACGTATCACCCATAACTTATCACATTTATCAAATCAACACCTTACTATTTCAAAATAATATATATAGAAAATTAAATCTTTATTCATAAAAGTTGGGGTCTTACACCAGAAGTATTCAGGCAGATGAACTGCTGCTAGTAGAGTCCTTCCTGCTTCGACGTTTTGTTCTTCCTTTTAGCTACTTCATTTTGTTGTGGAGTTTGTGGAGCTGAGAAGTTGTGACTGATGTCATTGTTTGCACAGAACTGATCCATTTCTGAGAAGTCGAACTCTCTACCATGATCACTCCTTATGGCCTTGATCTTTTCTCCTTTTTCGTTCATCACCAGCTTGAACATCTTGATCAGTTGAGAGCTTGTTTCATCTTTAGAGTTTAGACAGAACACCCATGTGAATCTGGTGTAGTCATCCATTACGACCAGTGAGTATCTCTTCCCTCCAAGGCTTACAGTCGGAAATGGCCCGAAAAGATTCATGTGAAGTAACTGTAGGGGCTTATCAATTGAGTTGACTGCTTTGCCTTTGAATGAGCTCCTTGTTTGCTTTCCAAGCTGACAGGCGTTGCATGGCCTTTCTTTGACGAAGCTGAGCTTGGGTAGGCCTGCTACTAGATCTTTGGAGGCCAGTTTTGACATACTCTTGAAGTTGAGATGAGACAAACTTCTATGTCATAGCCAGCTCATTTCTTCAGAGGCTTTAGCAAGAAAGCAGATTGTATCATTAGAACTCAGTTAAGCAAGATTAACAGTGTAGACGTTCCCTTCTCTTTCTCCAGTCATCTTTATAGAAAAGGTCTTCAGATCTCTGACTTGACACTGATTGTTGTGGAAAGTGACTTGATGACCCTTGTCGCAAAATTGGCTGATGCTCAGAAGATTATGCTTTAGTCCTTCCACATAGGCTACTTTGCTGAAGGACACTACACCATTCCCAGCTGAGCCATATCCTCTTATCTTGCCAGAGCTGATGTCTCCAAAGATGACTATCGGACCCTTCTTCTCTGTGAAGTTAGATAGGAGGGCCTTGTTCCAGGTCATGTGCCTTGAGCATCCACTGTCCAGATACCATGTGGTGGTCGCGAAGCTCAATTCCTCATCGATGCTTACTTCATGATGGTCATTGCTTTTCTTATATTTTGCATCTTTGGCCATCAGACACAGATTGGCTACTTGAGGTTCTTCATCATCTCCAGACTCAGGACTGGTGTCGTTGTCTGAGTCACTCCACGAATCTCCGGCTACTAGACCTTTGTCTTTCTTCTGAAGCTTTTTGTATCCTTTGAACTTCTTCTTTGGATTCGTCTTTCTTTTCAGCTCTTCTCTGATGGGTTTTTTGCAGTTTGCAATGAAGTGGCCAGGCTTCTTGCAGTTGTAGCATAAGTTATTTATTTGCTCCTGGCTGCTGTTGTTGTTGAATCTCTTAAGTCTGCTGATTCTACCTTTGTGCATGAACCTCTTGAGTCTTCTAACCAGCATTGCAATGTCCTCATCATCATCTTCCTCAGAGTCAGATTCATATTCGGTAGGAGCTTTGGAGGTGGCTTCTGTTACCTTGAGATCAACTCCTTTATCCTTCTTTCTTCTTTCAGATAGAGTCTCTGCTCGTTGAGTTAGCTCTAGTTCGTAGGTAAGAAGGTTGCCATAAAGTTGTTGGACAGTCATTTCATGCAGGTTCTTTGATTCTCTGATTGCAGTGGTTTTGGCATCCCACTTGCTTGGTAAGGACCTCATGAACTTGATGATAAGATCTTTGTTGGGATAGATCTTTCCAAAAGCACGAAGAGAGTTGAGTAGTATATTGAATCTTTCACAGGTGGAAGTGACGTTTTCTCCTGGAACATGGGTAAACATCTCATATTGTTGAGTCAGAAGAGATTGCTTGCTTTCTCTGACTTCTTTTGTTCCTTCGTGCATGATGAGCAGTGCTTCCCAGACTTTTTTGGCAGTTTTGCAGTTACCCACATTTTCGAACAGATCATCCTCTAAAGACTGGAACAAAATGTTCTTGGCCTTTTTGTCTAATTGGACATCTTTCTTTTCGTTATCAGTCCATTCTGCTTTGACCTTCTTCAGAACTCTGTTTGGATCGTCTGGAGTTGGTGCATGCTTTGTTGGAATATAGGGCCCATTTAGAACGGTTTCAAATAGATCATCATCTATTGAATCCATGTAGGCTTGTATACGAACTTTCCAGTTGGCAAATTTGTCTTTGTTGCACATTGGTGGCTTGCTGCCTCCACCGGTCTTTGTCTCGCTTATCAGTTGTGCCATTGGATCTACTCAAGCTTTGTAGGCTAGTTGAGAGAACCTGCTCTGATACCAATTGTTAGTTCCTAGAGGCACAATAGTTATCTAGAAGGGGGGTTGAATAGATATTTTAAAACTTTTTCCTTTTTCAAAATACTTATCATGTTTGTTAATCATAGCGGAATATATGATTTGTTTGCTTTCCTTTTAGATAAACCAAGTTTAAAGGTGATAATCAGTTATAGCAGTTTATAACAGATATAGCAGTTATAGCAGATATCAGACACAGTGATTTTAAGTGGTTCAGAGCACACAAGACTCCTAGTCCACTCTTCTACTCCACGAGTAGGAAATCCACTAAGAATGTCTTTACACTTCTTTGAATCACTTAGATTCCTTCAAGACCAACAGTCTTGGTGTTTCTTAGTTCACTTAGAACTCTTCAAGTCTAGCAGACTTGGTATACACTTGATTAAGAGTTAAGTTCTTGGGCTGTGCTACTCAGTTGCTATTAAGCATAAGTTCTAAAGAACTGAGTAAATGTGCAAGCTTTTCTTCAGATCGTAGCGTTTGGACGTTGGGTGTTCTTGAGCTTTTTAGTTCTTGCTTGCTTTCATCTGAATCTATGTATGATCTGCTTATGAAGGAGCCTTTGAAATGTTTCCGTTGAAGGAATCCGTTGCAGCATTAAATACTTCAGACGTTTCTGAGCACTGATGTTGACTTCCTGCAAATCTGTTGTTCTGCCTCTGGCCCACTGACACAGCAGACTGCTTTCTCACCTAACACCTAAAAAAGTGTTTTCAGCAGGCATGCAGTCCTTTCCTTAGCTTCTTCAATACGCTTCTTCGATACATACTAAGGATGAATGTTGGATTATTGGGACTACCAAAATGTCAACGTCTATAATCCATTCTTCATTTGTAAAACTTCCTCCTTCATCAGATAGACGATTCTGATGCTGACTAGAGAGACACTACGATCATTGTCTTTGTACCATGATCATTGTATCTTATTGTGCTCGTGCATGATTCAGCTTTGATCGTAGAGAACACTACGATTTCTATTAAACTCTGATAGACTACGATCTCCACTTGCTTGCTTTGCAGACTCCACGTTTTCGAGAGCTGACTGCGATTCTTGACATTGCTCTGCAGGCGCTCGGATTATCTCCACGATTCTGAGTGTGGCTACCAAGACAGATTACGATTCTGAGACGACTTCTTCAATACTCCACGATTCTGCCTTGGCTTCTGCAAACTTTCTAGCTGGCTCGACAGACTACGAATCTGTTGAGGCCTAACAATTACATCTCAAAATAGATCAACCTAACAGTTTTGATCTTTCTTCTATACATTCTGATAGTAGTGTGCATACAAGCCAATCATGTATGATGATAAAGCACATACTTTGTAAACAATCTTATTTATTTATTAATAAAATATTTATTTATTAAAGGCATTTAATTATCTACATGGTGCTGTTTTTATAATATGTAAATAACCCATAGTTTTAAGCAATGCTTTTAGAATCATGATGTTGATCATGCTAATGAGATCTAAATTTTTAGAAAGCTTTAAAACTAAAATAGTTCCCAATCGTGTGATTAATAAAAAGGGTATTAGTAAATCCGGATAGATTGGTACATATGTTGCTTGCTCATTGGATGAGGATGATTGATCTCGTGATCATTTGTGTGGAGACACTAAAGCAAGTATGTAGGTGCTTATTGGAGAATAAGTTCACTGAACGTGACTCGCTATGGAATACCTAATGGAGTTTTACTCGCCTGTCAATAGGAATTCTTAATGTGATAGTAGTACAAGTGATCCTTGGACTTGAGATCATCATAGTATCTTGTATGTAACAAATTATACTTTGACTTATTCCTTAAGACCTTTTAAGGCATATATAGGGTATGCTTGGGTATAATGAGTTACATATGGAGATAATGAATGATCAATAAAGAATATACCACCTCTAGTAAAAGAGGAGATATGTCCTATGTGATTCGTTAAATGACAACCCAGGAATCCTTGGCCAAGGTGAAATGAAATAAGAAAGGAGTTTCTAATTTTCATTATTTGGAGTTGTGCATTTTCTAATCGAAATACATATAATTAAATAAAATAAGACTTGACAGTAAATCCATGTCTTATATTTAATTGGGACATTGTATGGTGGAAGGATTGAATTGTATGGTAACTATTTACTCACAGGTTCTTTTATGATTAATGTTGAAATCTATATTATCTGGAAAGTCGTTGATCGCTAGGGAGGCTTATCCCTATTGTAGAATAAATATTATTTATTTAAATAGATTATTAGTTTAATTTATTTATTTAAATAAGATTAGAATTGTTCTAATTGATTTATTCACAACCGGTTTAATATAGAGAACCTAAAGGGTCACACCATAAAAGGAAGAATAATTATTTAAGAAGGTAATGGCATAATCGTAATAATGCATTAAGTGCAATTAATTTAATCTATAGTGATTGAATAAATTAAATAGCTTAATGTTTATTATTTAATATTTTGGAAATATTAAATATAAATTAATAAGAGGATTCTTATTAATATTATTACAATTATTATTATTTCTAAAGGAGTTTAGTAATTAATTTAATATTAGTACTCTCATTTATTCCTAATAAGATTAGGAGAAAAATTAATTAAATGAATTTAATTAATTATTCCCCATGTGGTGGGAAGCCTAAATTAATTAAAGGAGTTTAATTAATTAAAAAAAATCCCATGTCTAATAGGATTAGAAGGGTTGACCAATATCTATATAAGAGGAGTCTTATAATAGATATCAGTTAATGCAATTTTAATTGTTGGAGAGTACTCCTTTTCTATAGTGGATAGAAAACTAAGCCAATCACCCTCCTTCTTGATAATTCATCTTCCTTGGTGGATCACCTCTAGAGGCCAAACACTTGGGTGGCTAACGTTGATCAAAGGAAGGAATCTAACCCGGAAATTCAAGGAGATCACGAAGAACAAGGAGTTGAACTAGTACCTGTGGAAGCTTCGTTCTACAAGGGTATGATTCCATAACTTCTTATTTATCGTTTTAAATTAATAATTTGCATAAAGGATGATCCGGGTAATGGTTTTGTAGAAATTTTTTAAACTCTGATATACCATGTTTCCGCTAATTTTTGCAATTTGATTGTGTCACGATTTCGTACAAACCCAACACATTCATTTACAGAATGATAAACATTAAAGCACAGATCAACCTAACAATTTTGATCTATCATCTAAGTCCTTGTACATTAATTCTCTGAAGGACTTTACACATAAACATATATATTTACTTTCAACATCAAATTTTGAATATGCAATTCCCAACACAATGTACATAGATTATATGATTACAGGTATAGGTACCCCTAACTTATCATAAGGTAATAACATTAAGTTATCAAATGTGACTTGTGTAGCCCAAAAGGAAAATCACATTAATAATGTTAAGATTAAAATGAGAGTGCAGCATTCTTAAAAAGCCTTGTCCCAATTTCTCAGTCATTTTCCTTCCTCACGTGACTAGGCCATTGGCCTAGCCTATTTCTTCATGCTCAAAACTCACTGAAATCAAGATAGGCTAGAGTGATCATGGTGATGATGGTTGGGGGTGTGGGTTGAATAGGAGATTCTACCAAACCTCCCATACCTGTTGACTTCTTCTTTTTTCTATTGGGTTAAATCTTGAGGCAAAGCCATGGCATGGACAAGAGCTTTCCTATAAATGGAAGCCTCCCCATTCTCAATTCAATTTGCTAAATTCTTGATAAATTCAAAATTTAAGAGTGAGTGTTGTTAAAATTGGTAAAACAATCTGAGTTGGAAGTAAGAATTAACTTCACAAGCTTCAAAGAGGTAACATTACCTTAACATGTTCTTGATTTTCAAGTTTGGTAAATTCGTAGAAATTTCTTAAAATACTTGATAATTGGTTGGGAGATGGATGTCATTATGATATCGGAGTTATTTTCATGATATTAAGTCAATATGAATATTTTGAGCATGCTAAATTAAAGATTAATTGTTGTATGGTCTAAACTCTACTGAAACAGAGGCCTTGTCTGGTGTTGTACCGAAGTGGCTCGGCCGCGCCACTTCCTAGTACAAATCCAGCTCGGCCGCGCCGTCTGTCAGTCTTGAAATCCAACTTCTGTTATAATCTGATTTTTCTAAGCATGTTAGGTTGGTCTGAAAATGCATATAAATAATGGGTTGAAGTTACCTTAGTTATAGTAGGTCACTGTAACTTGTTTTAGTTTGAGTTTTAAAGGAAACTTATAAGTTTGGAAAGACAAACCTTGTTGAAAATAAACTTACTTGTATTCTGACCTTGTGAGCATGTGTAGATAACTTAAACATGTATGTAAATGAATCTAACATGTGGTCTAAGGTTACCTTGCATGTAACAAGTGGTGTTAGCTTGGTTTTAATGAATTTCTAAAGAAAACTTGAAGTTTTGAAAACAAAACTTAACGAACTTTGTGTCTTTTAAGTTCTGACTTTGCGAACATGTGTATGTGGCATAGTTATGTGCGCGAATGGGTAAGGAATGTGGTTTAAATATACATTGCATATAAAAGGTGGTCTAGCTTGATTAAGTATGTGTTTTAAAGGAAAATTTAAGTTATGGAAACTAATTTTGATGAGCATTTTATTAATTGAATTATGACCTTATGTGCAAGTGTGATAGTACTCTTTATACCTCTAAACATGGTTGATATGTGCGTCCAACTAGTTTGACATGATATAGACTTTTCCAACTTGGTTTAAAAGCAAATTTTCAAGTATATGACTATGTCAACTATGTATAAAAGAGTTGAATGACTTTAAGCATGCGTATTAACAGTATATGTAACATCCTTATGTGGTTTAATGATTAATATGATAGTCCTTTGTTAAAGGAACTTATTTGGCTTTGATTAAAGAAAAGTTTCCAAATAAAATCATGACTTGTGAAAGTAAATGAAAATGATCATGAGAGGCATCGAACCTAGCCTAGAGCCCCATAACGTGTATGTACAGTATGTATTATCATCAATATATGCTAGAGGGTAAGCTAGGAGCATGCAAACTCAATTTAGTTCTGGTGTTGACAGGGAGCAGCGCGGCCGCGCCACTCCCAAGTCAATATCTAGCGCGGTCGCACCGTGCTGCAGAGTGGTCAAGAATAGTTTGTTAATTGTCTGGACCTTAGAGCATGTTTATATATTTTTCTTAAAGACCGCAAGGAATGAAACAAGATGGTTTCAATAGGATAAGCATGACGGTGTAATGTGGTAACAACATAGTTATCCTAAGATGAAGTGAAATGAATGTTTAAGAAACCAAGTTAGAAGACGATATACAATTTATTATTATATTAAGAGCATATGAATATGTATGACTGATGGGTATGAATCCATAATTGTATAATTGTGTAGGAATACACGAAGTGCAGATAGCTATAAGCAGTTAAGTTGTAGTTGGTAATCTACGAGCCAGACAAGTCTTTCAGTTCCTATTTGCTTTATGGATTTGATAACTGTTGATTAAGTTATGCTATGATCTGGAGCGTTAAATTATATATGAAATGCATATGAGATATGTATTATGCTATGCCATGAAATGTCGAAATGCCTATGAGTTATATATGAAATTGAAAGTTTATGATTATATGTCTAAGAAGTTGATCTTATACTTGTGATGTGAGAAGTAGCATGTGTATTGAATTTAAATGATTATAATTGTATAATCTGAGCATGATCTTACGTGCTATGTGATGCATAAAAACTGTTAGAATTGCTCAGCTGTCGAGCTCACTCTTGCAAATAACCATTTTTGCAGGTTAAGAATTTAAGGTAACGTTACATGCTACTTGAACGATAGGGATCGATAGTAATACAAGAAGATTAATATTTAGTTGAAGTTTTACTTTGAACCGTGTTTAAGGTTCTAGGAGATGTACATGATAGTAATTTACGATATTTAATACATGTTGAGTTGTAAAGTTGTACTAATTGATACATAGAGGATATCGAATTGAGATGTAAAATTTTATACAGTAATTCGGATGAAGTGAATCATAACAAATATTTGATTCAAAGATATGTAATTGATAAAGATTGTGATTCAGAGAAAATAAAGAAAGAATATTGAAAATTTTTAGTATTTCACAATTGTATCAAGTTTAACATCAAATATGACATAAGTCAAGAATGGTTAACAATCGAGGTTAAGTTGTCTTATTGAAAGTTTGGGGTCATTCTATAGATCCTGAAAATAGAAGGAATTTATATTCTAATTGGCAAAAAGCGAAGTTATATTCATTAAGTTATGAATAAAAGATATAAACAATCATATGAAGGTTATATCGTGACGCACTAGATTCGAGGTTCAAGGGAGCCAGATTTGGGGGCGTTACAGTAACTAAAGTAATTATTAATATATTTTTAATATATATAATATAATTTTGATATTAATTATTATACGTACTCATAATTTTTTTAATATATAGTCATTTGGAGACTAAAGTTGAGTAGACACTAAAGAGAGTTTTAATTCTAATTAAATTAATCGTAGCACTATATAGGAGTATACAAAATGTTCTACTTTTAATTAAATTATAGTCATATATCAAATACCAAGACCAAAAAATCAACTTTTATCTTATTATATATTTGTATAGACTAGCTAAGTGTCCCATGCGAATTACAAGTTTATGTTTTAAATGAAATTATTTTTAATTCATATTTATGTTATATATGATGATTATAAAATATATTTTTGAATTTCAAATTAACTTATTATTACTATTAGAATGACTTCAAATATTATACTGCTACTATTATAATGATTATAAAATATATTTTTGAATAGTAAATTATTAATTTTTGTTGTTGATGGTTTTTTACTCTATGCTCTTTGTCTTTTTTTTGATTTTTGTTTGGAGTCAATTAGGAAGGTTAATTGTCTACATACTTTTGTGTAAATATAGATTTATATACTTAGATTAATTTAAAATAAATATAAGAAGACTTTAAAAAATATTTTAGTAGTAGTCAAGTTTTAGTCCCCTACCAAAGACCAATGATAAAAAAACTAAATTTTATTTTATTATATGAAATTTTTTAACATGTGTCCTTAGGGTACATGCTAAACACACAGTTCAAGAAAATATTTCAGTGTGCATATTCCCTTGAATTTGGTGTAAATGCAGAAATAAAGAAAATATGCACACAGTTCAAGAAAATATTCTCTTGAACTGTATGCTTGTTAAGAGGACCCTTTTTATGAAAAAAGAAAAAAAAGAAAAAAGGGAAAAGTAAAATGTTTAACAAAATTTGAAATTATAGGTGGGATTAATATATAATTAGATAGAAATATAAGGACGTTACGTACATATATTTATCAAAAGTTAAAGCTCCATTTTATTATAGAACAAAACTTGTTGAGATGAGTATTAAATATCCCCGAAAAATGAGCTTAACACTATTTTGTTGCTCAAAATTCTTAAAAAACTCATTTTCTTTTGTGAGTAAGCCATATCCATTCTTCTCCATCAAACCCGGATTTCTCCTTCTTGATTCTCGTGCTTGGAATTGGAAGAAGAATCGTCTTAGTTGTTGTGTCCCTGAGAATGCACAATTTCTGGAGGAGGAAGACGATATCGAAGCCCTGTTGAAGGTTATAATTTATTGCCCAATTTTACTTTATTTTTTTTCAAATATATATATGTGTGTGTAGGTATTTATGTTTAATTTAGTAGTTAATTAGTTATTCTTGAGAGAAATGGGTGAGCAATTATCCGGTTTGGGAGGAGTTGTGGGAACTGGGTAGTCATGAAAATAAATATGCAAATGATATATAGGTTTAATTGTGTTTGTTATGTATATTGAATTTCTAACATTATTTTCTCTGTGGCAGATTCTTCCATTTGATTTACGTGAAATTCTTCTTTTTGAATCAAAACGGGCTCAGCTCTTAGAGGTGAATCTGTTTTTATATTTTTTGTGTTTTAAAATTTATTGGTTAATGTGAAAATACTTTTTTATTGCTGCATTTAATCTCCTATCAAACATTTTTGCTTTTGGCTGAGTACTCTACTAGCAAATAGTTCAATTGATTCCGTCTTCCTTATGACTAGGTTTTGTCCCAAGACGCAGTCTAATCTAAAAGTACTGAAGGTCACTGACATCCACAGTAGTAGGAGAGACGTCGCTAGACAAGGTGTTAGTAAAACTGAAGCCGAAACCAAAGCTGAAGGCATTATAGAAACTGAAGAACTAAAAATAAAAAACAAACTAAACTTTTTGGGATAATGCAGTGGAAACAAAACAATATATCATGCCGGCGGCTATTAGAATATATCATTATTATTTATTATATGTTATTAGGACGAAGCTCTAAAGATAATATATCCTAATAATATATAAAACATAATAATAATATATTAGAATACACCCCTCAAGTTGAAAGTCTTATAATTATAGCTTCAGCTTGTTACAAAAATTAATCCAAACAACAAGAAATCCCTAAATTAATAAAAACAGTAGGAGCCCAACTTGTTGTCTTTCACGATGCAAAGACATTAGCAAACCGATGCTAATGTTATGTAAAAATTCATGATGCAAAAGAACATTAGTAAACCATAACTCGTAAAGAATGCTAATGTGATGCCATGTGAAAATTTTTTGAGGCAAAAGAACATTAGCAAACCATGATTGATAAATAATGCTAATGATTCCATGTGAAAATTTTCACGATCCAAAAGAACATTATGATGAAGAAATGCTAATGTTGCCATGTGAAAAATAGAAAACTCGTGGACATGCAAACAGGATAAAGATATAATGACAACAGTACTTTATAAGTCGGATTTGATTCGAAGCCAAAACCCAAGCCAAGCTCGACATCAAAAACCGAAGTCAGAACCAAAGGCAATATAGAAACAGAAATTGAAGAAGAACTGAAAATCGAAAAAACAAAACTTTTGGAGGCTAATGCATTGGAAGAAAAAATATAATCCTGCTGATGGCTATGCCCGTTGGCGGCGAAAGGCTATGTATTAAGATCTAACCTATACCTCTGATATCATGTTTGAGAAATAGATAATTGAATATGTTGTATATTACAAAGAGGACTATAACCTTAATATATGCTATTAGTTGAGTAGTAGCCAAATATATGTGGGCAACAAGTATATTTGGTAACCAAGTTCTAATAATTTAATAATATGTAATAATGTACTCTAATAATCATTCATATATAATGTGATGACCACTGCATCAAGTCTCAGAGTTTGCTTGTCACTTTTCTAGGGAAACTTAGTTTTCAAAAAGTTCACATTCAGGGCCTCAGGGGCGGACATAGGAATCTTATCAAGGGTGAGCACAATTATCATTAAATATAATTAATATAATAAAATAAAAAATTAATAATTTAATAAAACTTTACAAAATTAATAAATAACATCACCATATATATATATATATATATTTCAATCAGAATAACATAAAAGTCTCTACAAAATTATTATTCGAGACTTCGGGTAGACATTCAATTAAGATTTGTTTTCTATTCCCTCTGTTCCAAAAAAACAATCTTATTTCATTCTATAAAATGGGTCTCATATACAAAATCTTTGAATTTTAAGAATATATTTTTGTTCCATATTTATCCTTAATAATTAAAAAATGAAAGTTTAGTAATAATGATATGATAATGAAACTATGATGACAAACTTAAGTATATTTTGACCTTTTATACTACTAGTAATAAAAGTTACGGAGTATATTTTTGAATAAGGAGTATAATTATATTTTTCAATAAAGAGTATAATTATATTTTTTTAATAATGAGTATAATTCTACAAAAAGGAGTATTACTTTTTTTAAAAGGGTGGGCACAAAGTTTTTTTTTATATACATATATACCTATGTTAACAAAAGAAATCCAAAATCAGGGGGGGTCACTTGCCCCTCCTTGCCTTAACCTCCATCTGCCCCTGTTCACAGTTATGTGCTTGTTATTTGGTACAGTTCTGTACAGTTAGTAATGTTGAAACATTATATCTAATGTGATACAGCTTCAATAGGAGAATCCAATGGCCCATATTGAAGATGGATATAGCAGCAGTTCAGTAAAGGCTGGACACTTGTTAGATCTGAATGTTGACCAATTTCTGCAATTTCGGGCAAAACTGAGTTGGATATAAGAGAGTTGTGAACCTATTGTGAAATTTGATGAAAAAAGAGAAAAAAACTTTCTCAATAGAACATAACGTTCAAAATTTACCCTTATTAAGAAGGCCTTATACATAAAACAACTGAATCCTAAGGGGTGGGTGAAGTTGTAGAGGCCTTGAGGAACAACCTCTATATTGCTGGTTCCAATCCTCACAGCCAAGGTTCCTTATTTTTTTTAGAAAAAATGTAGGAAGGTTGAAAGAGAGTAGTGTACTTCTTAGTAAATGCAGAAGTATCTTACTTGGTGATAAGCAGCTTACTAGTGCCAGACCATGATCTGAAGCCTACGGGAATGCAAACCAATTACCGACAAAGAGTTTTATATAACGGATTTTCAGTTAAGATAGTTTTACTGTCTCTGAATTACAGGAATACTTAATTATATATTTTCTAGAAATTCAGCTCCTCCATTTTCCCTCTTTTAACTTGTCGGTCTTCTTTTTACATTTAGAAGGTGGTCAGGAATCTTCATTGCATCATCATCTATATTATAGAGTTTTGCATAATATTCCCCTTCACTTGCAATGGTGGTCTAGCTTTGCTATCCTTAATGACTAATTAGAGAATGTAAAAGTGATCTATTCTTGAAGAAGTGTAATAACAGTAGCAATAAATAAATACTAAAAAAGAAAAAGAAAAAGGAAAAGAAAAAGTAGTTATTATTGTTAACTGTGGAATGTACTATGTTAGTATTGTGTACATGATTAAGCTTACATCATTTCTCATGAATTTATGTATATTTTAAGTTGATCAATTGCCAGTTCTTCTTTGCCTAGATAAAATAAGGGTGGCTACTGTTTACTTGGGTCATCAACCTTTGGTTGATTTAAAGTTGCTGGTTGATATTTTTTAGTTCATATCACAAACTTTAAAAGAAATATTTAGTACAACTTAAAATTAGTCTGCTTGTGTGTTCATAGTTAACGTCACATATAATATTTAGTGTACCATAAAAATTACATTATTTGCAAAATTTTGTCAGTATTACGTATATTTACCAAGTTATGGTCACCAATGTAAGATCTTGCAAAATTTCTTATAACATATGAGCATTAATTGTTTTGATTACTGTAATTTTATGTTTCTATCTCTCAATACAAATGAAAATAAATTAGAATAAATGGGTCAGACAGCTGGTTCATGTCATATATAGACCGATAAAGGCCTTATAAGCTTCGGATGTTAAAAAATTCATGATCGAAGGTGCTCAATTTGAGTGGAACAACATGTAACCGAGCTGATGCCTTATCACCAAAGGTGGAGCTCAATTTGAGTGGAACACATGTAACCGAGTTCATGCCTTATCACCAAAGGTGGAGCTAGCCTTGCGGTATGGTGCGCAAATGCACACGTTGGCTTTTTGGGGGTGAAGGAAAAATAGTCTTAGTTGGAATTCGCTTATTTGGAAATGTAAGCTTTAACTAATTGCACCGAAAACTAAACTCCTTATTTAATATTTACAAGTTCACCAACTCCGTGTGAAGCACGGGCGACATGGATAATAATTTATTATATTAATTATTAAGATAATTAATTGAATGTAGGGTAAATATTTAATTAGGATTTTAAGAAGTAGCTATTAAATTATTAAATATTTATTTAAATAACAAATTGTTGAAGAATTATATATTGTAGGTTCCTTCGATCAATAATTAAGCTAAATTTTTTAAATGGAATGTAGATTTATTTAGTTCTGATTATGAGAAAATAATTATTTTAATTTTATTTAAGTTTGTAATAATATTCTATATTGATTTTTATACTGAAAAAAATTGCTTGAAATTCTAATCCGAATAGAACTATAAAGCTCGAGCTTTAATAAATTTTAATTTAGTTATAACAATTAGTTAGTAATCAATCCGCTATAATTATTTAACTAATTTTATAGTTATTATGTTTCAAAAAAATTTACATATATTATTAATACAATTATTAGATAAAATTTCAAGTTTTAATGAATTTAATTTAGTTAGAATATTAATTTGATAATGAAATTTCGACTAATATTAATATAATTAAATCGCATGATATGTTAAGTGATATTTTCAATATCTTAATAAAATATAATGATAAAATTATCCTACATAAGATTTGTTAAGATTTATCATTTTACATAAATTTGTGATAAAAAATCTTGTAATAAATTTGGTAGAACCAAAAATAAAAATTCTTTTAGAAACTCCTTTTCTTAAAACAAAAAACCTTCCATTTAACTAACAGGTTGGGGCTCCTTTGAATGAGTTACAAATTTGGATAATATTTAATTGTTACAAATTTGGATAATATTAGTATTAAACTTTGGCCCTCTTATTTTTAGAAAATGGGGTGTCAAAAAGCTTAGGAATTCAAAAGGTTCGGGCTTCAGAGTTACATGGGCCAAATATTTGTACATAAAGTATACTCTTCGCTGCGCTGCTAATACTTGTAGAAATTCTTTTGAAGTGCATTATGTGAATTTCTTATCCTTCAAAATATTGTCCTTGTTATTGGTCTTGCTTGGCCTAATGTTTTTCTTTTTGTATGTTAGTAGGTGATATTGGATCTGGGTCGGTTGCCAGAAGCATGCTACCTAGGTGATTCTGGGCGACGGTATCTAAGAAATTCTGAGGTAAATGCTTTCAAGCAGCTTGAGATTACATGGAGTGAAATTTATATTTCAATAATTTATATTTTATTTGCATAATTTTCTTTTACCTTTAAAGATTATAGCAAACAGTATTAGATGACACTAAATTTCTGATATGAAAACCTTCCATCTATTTGTCTATTGATTCTCATGTTACCATTCACTAACAGTTTAAGCTTTTAAAGGAATTGGTGACCTAACATGGTATAAATATGATTTCACAATATCTTGAATTCAAGTCTTCATGCCTGTACTTGGTTCACCCATGCTGTTAGTGCAGTTGCACTTTGTCTGCTTTCTGCATTATGGTGCACTTTGGTTGTCTCCCCACTTGTGAGATGGGGTTGTATTTGGGGAGAAGTGTTAAAGCATCATACTCATTGTTGGGCCATGTCTGTTATGTTAAGCTTTTAAAAGTAATTGAAGATTACATGTATGTAGAACGTGGAAAAAATTGAACTAGCAAGCTCGAAACTTTGTACAAGAAGCTTCTATTATTAATTCAAGTTTTATTGATTAGCCAGGTGTCATTACAAGAGTTAGAGCATGCTCAACATGCAGTTGGACAATTTGGTGGGGATAACAGAGCTGGCATCGCTGGTACCTTGCACCGCATATCTGCAATCAGAAGTAGGAACGGGTCAATAGTTGGCTTAACTTGCCGAGTTGGCAGGGCGGTAAGGGGTCACATTGCCATGGTTCAAGATCTTCTTCATTACGGGGAAAGCATCTTGTTTGTTGGAAGGTAATTAATCTCACCGGTATATTACATCCTTATTAGATAACCACATGAACATACCCAATGAGTGAATATCGAAGGAAGATTTCATTTGATCAATATTTGCTCATTTTGTTATAAACTTCCTTAAATACTGTTAAGGATTAAGCTTAAGGTTTTAAATTGGGTAAGTTGGTTGTCGTTTAAGGCTCTTGAGTTATAAGCCGTGTTGACGTAAATCCCGTGGTGGACTTCCCTTTTATTTAAACCTTGCCTGCTTATCCTTTTAAAGTTTTAACAGTTTATACGTCTAATGGCAAATTTGATAAGAAATCTATCTAAATCTATGAGTTCTTCTTCTTCATCTTTGGATTCTACTACTAAGCAGGTAATATCTATCAAAGATATAGAAAATCATTTACAAAATTGGTCTATACCCAAAACTCCTGTTACACAAGTGTATAATAAATGAAGTTTTTTATTTAAATCAGATTATATAATTAAATCTGTTGAGCAATCTCTTCCGATTACTCAAGGTCATATGAGTGTAGAACTATTACCTAAAAGGTTATTAGAAGAAGCCGCTGAAAGAGGCTACAAATTTCTTCATATTGGTCTGGTTCAAGTAGCGGTCAAACCGTTAACCAGAGATGGATTAAACACTTCTATGATATTGTG
This sequence comes from Panax stipuleanatus, assembly GCA_020205555.1. Classification (NCBI taxonomy): domain Eukaryota; kingdom Viridiplantae; phylum Streptophyta; class Magnoliopsida; order Apiales; family Araliaceae; genus Panax; species Panax stipuleanatus. Next base: position 154,640,497 of record CM035117.1, on the reverse strand, counting down.
TCCAAGGGACAAAAGACATTTAAGGTTTAATGATTCTCTGTTATGATGTATGACTTCAACTCTTTTAGAAGGACCAGTTTACTTTCGTAATTTTTCAAAATTTTCAGTCTCTTTTAGATCCAACAATTTTAAAAACCTTAACATTGAATGTTCATACTTCAGGTTTTGAAATGGATCCGTTGTCTTCAAATATGGTCCTGATTTATAGGATTTTTATTAAAGTCATGAATACTGTTACTCCTGATGTTAATCTTAAAAACAATTTTATTAAAGACAAGGGGAGAAACTACAGTATTTCAGATTAACCCTATGAAGGCAAACATCTTGGTGCCAAGGATCCTTAAATGGGAAGAAATTTCTGTTCCAGAAGATTTGACGTTAATCAACGAGGTACCTAAAAGGGTACAAGGTTCTGATGGAGAATTAGAAACTGTCATCGAAAATCCAGATAGATCTGTCATAATTAGATTTGGAAATAGCAAATCTATAAGGTTAAATCCTTTTGATGAACCAAGAAGGAGCACTGCCACAATTCCTAAAAGGAATATTACCGAGTCATCTCGAAGATCAACTTCTTCGATTGAAGGAGTAGTAAATTCTCTGACTGATCCAATTAGTCGACCATCTGATCGAGTTGAAACTTCAACAGAAATTTCTAGGGCTCAAAGTCCTAGTATGTCTGATTTGGAGTATACTGAGAGTATTTACACTAAAAAAATCAGTATTTTACTCCAGATCAAACTTTGCTTAACGTTATGTTTAATTCTGAACAGAACAAGAAAAAACGTGAGTGGTTTTTCCACAACTATTCTAAAGAAGAGCAAAATTGGATACGTGACGTGTATCATGATTTGTTAAAGGAATCAAAGAAAAATGTTGATTTTTTCCTTTTTCTCCAACATTGGAGTACGGTAAAAGGAAACGATTTTCCTTTTCAGAGGGAATAGAAGGATAACTTAAATGTTATTGAAAATTCATATAAGCCATATAGGATCGTTGATAGTCAAGATGATCAAAAAGTCGTCTATGCTATCCATCCTCCTCCTTTGGCTGTATTTGTAGGAGGGAAAACAAAAGCAACTCCTTACAAGAGAGAGTTTGACAAAGATTTGGAAAAGAAGCATGTGGAGATGTTATGCGCCAATCAAATTATTGAACAAAATAGCTACACAAATCTGTTCCTTCAATCTTTAGGAGTTCAGACTTTAAGGATTGAGAAGGTTATCTCTAATAGAGAACGAACCTTAACTGCTAGTGCTTCTCGTGCAAAAGTTATTACTTCTTTCTCAAAGGAAGATAAGTTAATAACAAAAGAAAGTTTGAATTCAATCCCGTTTAACCCTCCTCGCAGAAACATTTAAAATGGGATCATCATCAAATGAGATGTTTGAAGAGCTTAAAAGCCGGTTGGATAAGATGACTATCAAGCCATTTGGTTCTTAAAGATGAAGGATTAGATCTAAATCAGATCTTGAATAATGTCCACAATGATCCTCAATCAAATATCGGGGAAAGGTTAAAAACCAACCCTATTACCATCGACCCTCACCAATAGAAGCTCAATTTGAAAACAAAGCTGTCTATGATGGTGCCCATTTTAATGGTGAAAATATTTGTGAATGGAACCTTGATGGTCTCACAGATTATCAGATTATTGTCCTTCTCAAGCATATGACAATTTATGCTCAAGCTCTTAGGATTAAAGGAAATTCTGAGAAAAGAATTGCTCAGGCTTTAGCCTCTGAGTTTGTAGGACAATTAGGTCTATGGTGGGGTAACCTTCTGACTAGTGAAACTCGTGAAAGTATTTTTAATTTTCAGGTTCTTAAATGGACTTTCTCTTAATGTACTATCTAAAGAAGATAGTTTGATTTTAGATATTATCGATCAATTAGAAGATGAAACTAAGAAGCGTCAAATGATCGAAAAATACATTCAACTTACTAAAAGTAAGAAAAAACCTTCAGAAAAGGATGACACTAGACTTGATCCAAGTCAATATTCTCTACAGAAGATTTTTAACAAAGTTGGTGATCGATACAAATAACCAAGTCCTAAAGAAGTAAGGATTATGGTAACTAACCTTCAGGCGAATGAAGCCGCTCGTGAAGTAGTAATTGTTGATCTTTAAAATGAAGTAAAACAAATAAAAGAAAGATTTTATGATAGTGTATATTGATGATGTTTTAGTGTTCTCAAAGAACATTGACCAACACTGGAAAAACTTAAATGTGTTTCAGTTTGTTGTTAAAAGAGAAGGGCTAGTAGTCTCGTCAAAAAGGATACAACTCTTTCAAACTGAAGTTAGATTTCTTGGGCACACCTAGGACGCTATATTCCTATTGACAGAGTAATTGCTTTTGCTGATAAATTTCTAGATAAAATACTCGAAAAAACTCAATTGCAAAGATTTTTAGGAAGTTTAAATTATGTTGCTGATTTCTACAAGAACTTAGCAATTGATGTTGCTCCTCTTTACAAAAGGCTTAATAAAGTTCCTATAGGCTGGACTGATGACTGCACAAACGCATTAAAGAAAATTAAGCTTAAAGCTAAACTTTTACCTTGTCTGCATATTTCAGATCCTGATGTTCTAAATAGTAGAAATCGATGCATCTGACAAGGTTTTTGGTGGAATTCTTAAACAAATCAAGAATTCTAAAGAAAATCTAGTTCGTTTCGCTTTAGGGGGTGGAATTCTGCATAGAAGAATTATTCGACTATTAAAAAAGAAATCTTGTCAACTATTTCTATGTGTTAACAAGTTTCAAGAAGATCTCTTAAATCTGAGGTTTATCCTTCGAGTTGACTATAAATCAACCAAAGAGGTTTTAGAGAAGGATGTTAAAAATATCGCTTCTATACAAATATTTGCTAGATGGCAGACCCTATTAGCTGTTTTTTGATTTTGATATAGAATTCATAAAAGGAGAATTAAATTCTCTTCTAGACTTCTTAACCAGTGAATTTCTGCATGATACTCCTAATATTTGCATGCTTTCCTTTGACAGGTCTCCATGACGTTCAGCTCAACCAGCTGATAAAAGAACACAAAGAGGTCCTAAAAGGACAGTCCTCTGGATCTATAAAACAACATGATAAAGGAAAAGCTCCTGAGCTAAATGCTCTTGATGAACCTCAATACATTGACACTATGCTTAAAGAAGTAGTAGTTATTGAGGATATCGATGTTGTTAGAACTCCAGAAGAAGTGGTAGAATTATATTTATCCTATTCTAATGATCTGCCTATATTTCTCCCTAAAACCAAGGATTTCTTTGAGAAGATCTTATTAGTAGAAACAGGTTCTTTTAAAATCGCTCATAAACCTAGAGATCGTTATAATTTAGCATTCTCAACTGTAAAGATCTTAAAGATCTCGTGCCCTAATGGCTGGGGTAGCTATTTGAGACGGCATAAACGTTTTGAAAATAGCTCAATGATTCCTAAAGTCTATAATTATTTTGATTATATTATGACTTGGGAAAAGTTAATGTTTTATCAAAATGACAGGTACACCCATAGCTGGTTCCTTCATCTAAAGTTACCAAAGAATATGAAGACTTATGATTTTCCAGCCTGGTTTCAATCATGGTTCTATTTTTGTGGTCCTGTTTCTTCCTTTCCTAAAAGAATTGAAAAGGCTTTCGAGAAATATTATCAGACCTTCAGTAGCGTTAATGACAACCAGGATATGCTTACTTTTTGCTGCGTCTATGATATTCTTTGGATTTTTAAATGGTCTTATGTGCTTAACCAACATGCTGGATCAGGAGTTAATCGTCTTCTAAGGCAAGCTTCAATCAAATGGTGACCTAAATTTAATGAAGATAGGGTGGCTAAAGATGCTGAGTTACCAGTACAGTCACAAGGTTATAATGCTTCTTTGGATTTTTAAATGGTCTTATGTGCTTAACCAGCTGGATCAGGAGTTAATCGTCTTCTAAGGCAAGCTTCAATCAAATGGTGGCCTAAATTTGATGAAGATAGGGTGGCTAAAGATGCCAAGTTACCAGTATAGTCAGAAGGTTATGACATGGATGATTATAATGATTATAAAGAAAGCATCTTTAATTTTCAGGTGCAAAAGGGAGTTGATCAAATGAATGTCTCAGTATTCACCGAAGATGCGGTAAATACACTTCTCTATACCATCATGCGCCACTTCGTGGGAAATAATCAACTTATTATTTTCAGAACTTATGAGTAGCTCAGTAACCTAAAGTGTAAATCACTCTCTGAGTTTAAATTTTACAAAGACACTTTCTTCTCTAAAGTCCTTGCTAGAAGTGATTGCAACAATGATTACTAGAAGGAAAAGTTTGTTGAAGGGCTACCTATTTTGTTCTCTCAAAGAGTCAAAACAAGGTTAAAAAATAAGGAGTTATCCCATGGGACGAATACACTTATGGAGAACTTGCCTCAGAAGTTATCGCTGAAGGTGCAGATCTGTGCAACATATTAAAAATACAGAAGCAAATTGCAGAAGAAAGAGCTAGAGGGAAAAGAGCCCTAGGAGATTTCTGTGAGCAATATGGACTTGCCGAAATCCCTAAAGACAAACGAAAAAGAAAGATTCTCAAAGAATCTACTAGCCATAAAGAGGGCAAACGTTTTAAAAGAAGACATAAAAGGTCTAAACAGCAGACTAAAGACGAACAAATTAAAAGGCATAAGTCATCTAAACAAAAGAAGACTAGTTCGAAACCTCCAACTTGCTACAAGTGTGGGAAAATTGGGCATAAAAATCCTGAATGTACCACGAAAAGGAAGATTAACCAATTGGTTAAAGGTGAAAGGCTTAAGAAGCAACTTCTGGCAGTTTTTATAAACTCGGACGAAGAAGACTAGTTATCTTAGTTCAAATACTAAAGATAGTTGCTCGGAGTCTAACTCCGACAAGTCCTACTCAGACAATGATGATAATGAAGTATTTTGTGGTGAATTAGAAGATTGCCAGTGTGTTGACAGAGAAGCATGTTTATGTGCCTTAAACGGACTTTCGTTGAATGTGCTGACTAAAGAGGATAGTCTCATTTTAGATATTATCGATCAACTAGACGACTCGTCTAAAAAGAGAGAAATGATCGAGAAATATATTAATCTTACTAAAAGTAAGAAAAAATCTGCTGATAATGAAGACGAAAGGTTTGACCATAGTCAATACTCGTTGCAGAAGATTTTCAATAAAGTCAACCAGCGTCATAAAGAACCTACTCTCAAAGAGTTGAACGCATCTATTGTTAATCTACAAGCAAATAACGATGCCCATGAAGTTACAATTGCTAATCTTAAAAAGGAGATTAAGCAAGTTAAGAAAGATATCCGTTGGCTTAAAAGCAGAGATGATAAAGGAAAATCTAAGGTTGAGGGTTCAAACTCTCCGATAGGGGAAAGCGATGAGGATTTCTCTGAATTTGTTAACGAATTTACTTCTCAAGACGAGGAAAATCGAAGGAGAATCCAGTGATTTAAAAATCAACATGATAGATAGAATTATCACTCAGAAATGGTATGTTATGATTACCATCCTTATTGAAGGAGAATTCTCGGTCATGACAGAGGCCTTAATTGACTCTGGAGTAGACTTAAATTGTCTGGCAGAAGGTCTGATTCCTCCACAGTACTATTCTAAAACAGCTCAACAGCTGAGTACTGCTGATGGTAGTCAGTTGCAAATTGATTACAAACTATCAGATGCTGTGGTGTGTAATAATGGGGTTTGCTTTGAAACTCCGTTTTTACTTGTCAAAAACATTGCACAAGTAGCTATTTTGGGCACACCTTTTATTAGTTTGCTCTTTCCTTTATCCATTGATGAAAAGGGTATTAGCACTAATAAGGAGGGGGTAGAAGTCCTTATCTCGGAACCAAGATATCAAGGGTTAATCATTTGCTTAAACGCAAAGAAGATTTTTTATTTTTTCTCAAGAATGAAGTTGAGATTAAAAGGATCGAAGAACATCTTAAAGATGGTAAACTTAAACTAAAAGTTAAAGCTTACCAGGAGGAATTAAGTGAAGAAATTTGCTCTACTGATCCCACAGCTTTCTGGAAAAGAAAGAAGCATTATATGTCCCTTCCTTACAAGTATTTAATGAAAGGCTTATTCCTACAAAAGCTAGAACGATCCAAATGAATGAGAGGTTCTTGAAGCTGTGTCGAGAAGAAATAAAAGATCTCTTATAAAAGGGATTAATTCGAAAGAGTTATTCTCCATGGTCTTGTTCGGCATTCTATTTTGAAAATGCGGCAGAATTGGAAAGAGTTCCAAGACTGGTGATTAACTACAAGCCCTTGAATAAAGTCTTGAGATGGATTAGATATCCTATTCCAAACAAAAGGGATTTGTTAAACAGATTGCTTAAAGCAAATATCTTCTCAAAATTTGATATGAAGAGTGGATACTGACAGATCCAAATTAAAGAAGACAGATACAAAACAGCATTCACGGTCCCATTTGGAGAACATTACGAATGGAATGTTCTGTCGTTCGGGCTAAAGAATGCACCTTATGAGTTCCAGGACATTATGAATGAGATCTTTAATCCATTCATGGATTTTATGCTCGTTTATATTGATGATGTTCTTGTTTTCTCTAAGGACATAGCTCAACATTGGAAACATTTAAATGTGTTTAAAACATTGGTTAAAAGAGAAGGTCTAGTAGTCTCAGCAAAAAAGATGCAATTATTCCAGACAAAAATTAGATTTCTGGGATTTGAAATAACTCGAAGTCGTTACGTTCCTATCGATAGAGCAATTGCTTTTGCTAGCAAATTCCCAGAAAAAATCTTGGATCAGCTCAGAAGATTTATGGGAAGTGTTAACTATATTGCAGATTTTTATAAAAATCTGGCAATTGATGCAGGTCCTCTCTATAAGAGGCTAAATAATCCCTCCATGGATAGATGATTGTACCATTGCCGTTAAAAAGATTAAGCATCGAGTTAAAGAACTGCCATGTTTGCATTTTTCTGATCCTGAAGCCCCAAAAATCGTTGAAACAGATGCTTCTGATAAATGTTATGGGGGTATCCTAAAGCAAATCAAACATTCCAAAGAAATTTTGGTATGTTTTGCTTCGGAGAAGTGGGATCCAACACAGATCAATTACTCAACCATTAAAAAGGAAATCTTATCTATTGTTCTGTGTATGGATAAATTTCAAGGAGATATCCTAAATCAAAGGTTCTTGCTTAGAGTTGACTGTAAGTCAGCTAAAGAAGTTCTTGAGAAGGATGTTAAAAACATTGCTTCTAAACAAATATTTGCTAGGTGGCAAGCCCTGTTATCAACATTCGATTTTGATATCGAATTTATTAAAAGAGAATCAAATTCTCTTCCTGACTTCTTAACTAGAGAATTCCTGCAAAATGATCTTAATATTTATGTTTTATCTCTTGACATGTCTCTGAGAAGAGAAGCTAAACCTATGCTTGAAAGAACCTGGGATACTCTCAAATGGCAATTCTCTGGATCTCAAAAGAATAAGGATAAAGGAAAAGTTCCTGAGCTCAAAGCTCTTGAAGATTCTCATTATTTTGACACCATGCTAAAAGAGGTGGTTGTCATTGAAGATGTGGATGCAGTCCGTTCCCCTGAACAAGTGACATAGTTGTATTTATCTTATTCTCGTGATTTGCCAGTTTTTTCCCTAAAACTAGGGAATTTTTTGAAAAAATCGTAGTGGAAACTAATTCCATCAGGGTTTCTCATAAACCTAGATATTGCTATAACTTGGCCTTCTCAACGGTTAAGATCTTAAAGGTCTTATGTCTTAGTGAATGAGTTGGAGATCTAAGGACTCACAAATATTTTGAAAACAAAAATATGATTCCTAAAACCTATAATTACCATGATTATACTATGGCTTGGGAAAAGTTTTTGTTTTATAAAAATGATCAATATACCTATAGTTGGTTTCTTCACCTTAAACTCGCAGGAAATATGAAAACTCAGGAGTTTCCAGCATGATTTCAATCCTGGTTTTATTATTGGGGTCCGCATCCTGATTTTTTCCCTTCTAAAATGCAAAAAGTTTTTGAGTGATATATTCAAGCCTTTAAGAGCCTTAATAATAATCAGGCCCTTCTTAATTTCAGCTGTGACTATGAAATTCCATAGATCTTCAAATAGTCCTATATTATTGATCAGCATGCAGGAACCTGTAATTATCGACTTCTCCGGCAATTGTCTATTAAGTGGTGGGCAAAATTTAATACAGAAAAAATTATTGACTTGACCTTCCTGCCAGAGAAAGAGTACGATATGGATGAATTTGATGCTTCTCAAAGGAGGTTAAAATCTGCTCTCAAAGAAATTCCAAAGAATGAAATTTTAGAGTTCCTAAGAACCCACGAGGACACCGTTAACTTGTCAGACAGTGATAATGATGAATCATCTAGCTGTCCTTTTGGGGGTCCGTGTTCTCAGCCTTAATAATTTAGGCGTGCAGGGTAGCCTTGGTAGCCTTAATATTCCAGGCTTTTCTTTTGTTATCAACCTTTTCTCCTTTGAGGAGATAGTTATAACTTCTGCTAGAGATGCACCAATAATTAAAGGTCTTTCTTTTGAAGAAACTATCTTTTCAACTCTTGATAGTTGAGATCCCAAGGATTGAAGGAATATATTGGTATAATTATTCTCCTCTAGAATATGATCAATTCCTTGAGATTCGACAGATTTTGCCTCCTTATCTAAGGTCTTTTTATAAGTAGCGGCTCTTATCTTGCCAACGAAGACTGCAACTGCAGGTAGGTGTATGGCTGATACGACGTTGTTATCATCTTTATCATCAGCCAATTTATAAGGTGTGTAAGAATTTTCTACTACATTTAAAGCATTAGTATTCTTTTCACCTTCTCCGTTTCTTCCCCCCCCCCCCAAAAAAAAAAAAGAAGAAGGAAAGCTATAGCCTTTTGCTTTACTCCAATGTTTCAAGAAAACAAAGAAGTCTATATTTTTCTTTGATTCTTTTAAGCAATTATAGAAAATTTCTCGAATCAAATTCTAATTTTTCAAAGAATAATGATTAAAGAACCATTCTCGTTTTTCTTTGTTTTTATCAGAATTAAACAAAGTCTTTAACAAGGATTGATTTGGTCTGAAACACTGATTATTTAGAGTATAAATACTCTCAGTGTATTCAAAATCAGATGCCGTTGGACTTTGAGCCCTTGGAACTTCCGATGGAGTTTCTACCATATATGTTGGTTTACTGATTGGATCTGTTGGCTTGTTGATAACTCCTTGGATGGAAGAAGTAGATTTTCTTGAAAGTTCTTCGATATTCCTTTGAGGAATAGAGGAAATACTTCGGCGACGAGGTTCGTCTAAATTGAGACATATAGAACTGCTGTTCCCAAATCTAATGTTTTCAGATCCATCTGGATTTTCTGTAACATTTTCTAAATATTGATTGGCCCATTGTACCCTTTTAGATACTGCATCATGGAGTGTCCAATTTTCCGGAATAACTATTTCATTCCATTTTAACGTTCTAGGAACTGAAATGTTAGCTTTTGCAGGATTTATTTGGAACACGGTGGTTTCGCCTCTATTATCCTTAATAAAATTGCTCTTTAAGTTAATATCAGGAGTAATTGTATTCATAACTTTAACATAGATCCGATATATTAAAGCCATGTTGGAAGATAAAGGATTATTTCAAAACCTGATGTTTGTAAAGTTAAAGTTAAGGTTTTGAGAATTGTTGGATCTAACAAAGAGAAAGAAAAATTTGGAAAACTATTAAAATATACCAGTCCTTCAGATAAAGATGAAGTAATACATTCTAGCAAAGAATCGTTAAACTTTAAATGTTTCTTATCTCTTAAACACAACAACAGAGAAGTGGGTAGCCCATTTCTTGTTAACGGTTTAACCGCTACTTAAACTAACCCAATATGTAAGTATTTGTAGCCTCTTTCAGCTGCTTTTTCTAACAATCGTTTAGGTAACATCTCAATAGTCATATGACCTTGAGTTATCGGGAGCGATTGTTCAACAGTTTTTATTATATAGTCTGTTTACAAATATGAACTGGTCTAATGTTTTTCGATGATGAAACACAAGAGTGAGCTTCCTTTTTATAGACTGGAGGAAAGACTCAATAATTATAAAAGACAACTTTAACAAAAGCAAACAACTTTAAATAAAGCAAAACAATAATGTTGCCGACGCGGGTTTTGAATGGGCTGGAGTCGAACAGACGGCAGACAAACAACTGGGACCACCTCTTAAAGATAAGATAAGAGATCAGATTGGGACCACCTCTTAAAGATAAGATAAGAGATAAGATTCTCGGGTGGCTAAAGATGCTAAGTTACCAGTACAGGGTTATGACATGGATGATTATAATGCTTCTCAGAGAAAATTAAAATCTGCTCTTAAGGGTATTCCTAGAAATGAGATTTTAGATTTTCTAAAAGCTCACAGTGATACCGAAACTATGCAAAATAGCGATGAGGAAGCATCTTCTAGCAATCCAATTGGTGGTTCCTGCTCTCGGCCTAAATAATTCAGGCATTCGTATAGAATTTGGAATCCAATGCTTAGAACATTATTCTGGTTCCAATTTTGTTGTTTTTTCCTCTGCTGTCCAATGATTCCAGCTAATCAAGGACACGCGTCGGCTTCAGGAAATTATCTTTTTTAAAGTAGGAATCTACTTTATTAAAGTTGAGCATTATTGTATTTCTTTTTTAAAGTTGTTTGTTTTTAGTTATCATGCTGTCCGGTCGAAATCCTATATAAGGATCCTTGGCTCTATAGTCAGAGCATCCGAATTTATAAGATATAGTTCTTTTGAGTGTTTCAAGTCTGAAGTTTTCAAGCTTCAAACCTATGTAAGTTTTTTTTATTAATATCATTCCGCTTGTTTTATGTCTGAAGTTTGTTTAAATTATCTTGTTTGTTGGAAGGTAATTAATCTCACGGGTATATTGCATCCTTATTAGATAACCACGTGAACATACCCAATGAGTGAATATCGAAGGAAGCATTTTGCTGTCAATTTCCATATTATGAGGTGGGAACTTACATGTTAATGGAATTCATAATTTTTTAATCGTTAAATCTGACGTGTCAATTTGCATTATGATTATTTAAGATATTAAGAAAATGGAGTAAATGCAAAATTACTGTCGTAACAAGTAATAAAAGTAAGCGTACATCCGGACACTACAGAGCAGAAACCCTGTTTCTTGATTTTGTTGGCTAACTCTTCACTAACTGACTTCTAAAATTCCTCATTTTTTCTGATATGTTGGCTAACGGCTAACCTTGCTCTTGTTCACAGGGTGACTTGTTACTGGTGACCCTGTCACCAACAGAATTGTAGTCGGAGTTACAATAACATCATAAATTGTACTAAGCTTCTGGTGGCAGATGTGTCCACTGGGCTTGCGTTGTACGGGCGCACTCCGTTCACCCTCTATGTCCCTATAAATATGTAGAGCTACATTACAGTCAGATTTTTAGAATGAAGAAAAAAGAAATTTCTGAACTGATAATAGTAAGAGAGGGATAATATGTATACTGAAAAGATAAAAGTAAAAAGTTACATGAATAAATGCAATAAGATGCAATTAACTACAAAATCATCATCCTGATCCTTCATTTAATATAGATCTATTATCTCTTGATTCCGAGTCTCCGACCCTTAATGATTTTCCACGGCCTTCAAGAAAGACTTGATTTCTCTTCTTTCCACGTATTTGTGTATGATATTATCTGAGTTTTCTTCCTGAAAGTGGTTGGGTATCTCCCTTCCAATTGCAGCTAAGGTGTCAGTGTTTGGAAAGGTTTAACGATGATACTAGTTACTTGAACCTCAATTGTGACATTTGTTATTGGTGAAACTTGATTCAAACTTTAATTTAGAGGTAATTGTAAAGCTATCCAAAAGCCTGATCGTAATCATCGTTTGATTGCCGCTAAGAATTATTTAGCGGCGGCTCCGGGAAACTGGAGGGGTAGTTGTGTACTTTCGGTTGAATTAGGGTTACTTATATTGCGTTATATAAGTAGGAGATCTTGCAATGTATTATGTACAAATTTTGTAAGAGATAGTGAAACTGCTAGTCGTTGACCGTGGACTATCCCAAATGTTTTGGTTGAACCATGTAAATTTTTTGTCTTGTGTGATTGTTTTTCTTTTATTTTATTTTTGCTATTGTTTTCCGCTGCATTGTTAATCTCTAACAACATTCTGTAGATGCTCTATGCTGGAATGGTGGTTAATTCCTACGAGTGTTATACAAGCATTCTAACCATGACAATGAAAATATTAAATATGACTTGTTCTCAACAATGACATGGGTCTTAACCCTTAAAGACATAGTTCAGCAATCAGCAGCTCTGAATCATTTTCTCTTTTGTTTAGTATCATAAGTTTGCTAACTCATTTCAGAAGTCCAATATTGTGAATTTAGGGATCCACGACATGCTAATAAATTTGTTATTCCTTTTGTTTGTCTTCTAGTCTTCTCTTTGCCCTCCGTCCTCTTTTTTTATAGCTTCTATTGTATTTACAGGCCTGGTGTTGGTAAAACTACTGTTATGCGAGAGATTGCTCGTGTCTTGTCAGATGAGTTTCACAAAAGAGTGGTTAGTTGCATTTAACAGCATTTCATTTTGCTCTCTCTCTCTCTCTCCCTCTCCCTCTCCCTCTCCTTCTCCCCCTCTCCCTCTCTCCCCTGTTAGGTGTTTCTTTTTGGTTTTTGACTTGGATCTAGTAATAGTATTGCTAACTTGAAAGAAGTTGATCCTCTCAGTGACTGACAATTGGGATAGGTTATTGTTGATACGAGCAATGAAATAGGAGGTGATGGAGATATTCCTCACCCAGCAATAGGAGGTGCTCGAAGAGTGCAGGTTTCAAAACCATCTATGCAACACAGAGTCATGATTGAGGCAGTGGAGAATCATATGCCCGAGGTCATCATTGTTGATGAGATTGGCATGGAAGCTGAGGTTTATGCTTGTCGATCAATTGCTGAGAGAGGAGTTATGCTTATTGGCACAGCTCATGGAGAGCGGCTGGAGAACATAATAAAGAATCCTGCTCTATCTAATCTGGTTAGTTTCTCTCCTTCCAGAAATTCTTGTAATGGAAGTGGATATTTAAAATTCTTGTTTCAAGCTTTGTTTTTTCTGCCCATCTCCAATACAAATATCACCATCCTTATATTTTCTAGGTTATTTTGATATTATAATCTCTGCTTTCAGCCTTCTAAAAATTCTTTTGCCACATAATTTCAGAAAGGTCGATTACTAACTTGAAGTTGAATTGAAACTGATGTAAAAGATCAGAAGCTTGGCGTTCTTACTACATGTTGATGTGATACTTTTCATAGCTGGTTCCCCTTTAAATGATGATGATGTTATTCTCCACCATTAAGGCATTAACCTCAGCAAAAAAAAAAAAAGAGAAAGAAAAGAAAAAGACAAGAATGGATCATCAAGTAATAGTAAATAATGTAATAGAAATTTGGGTTTCGACTTTTGTATTAATCAATCAATTACAGCCAAAGGTTAAGAAATATGCACCATATGTAGTATTGTAGTATGTTTTTAAAACTTGTTTTTATTTTTATCAGAACTGGTATTTATTGTTCTAATTTTCTTCTTAACTTCTCCGTTTCTTTTTCTCTCGAATCTGTCTTTTCACTTCTTGTTCCAGCATCAGTTGGCATACATGAGGGGAATACCACTCACTTAATATTGATTGGAAATGGCTTTACTGCTTACAAAGTTGAGTTTAGTAGGAGCATACTATACTGGAATAGTTTCTTTACTGGCATTGATCTATGGTTGTGTTGAAATTACCCAATTGTGCATCTTTTATACGACATCCCTAGCCCATTTCTCAACTACTCAGATGGAAGTGAAAACCTAAAGGGATTGCTATAGCATTCATGCTTATATAAATCTATGTTCACAAGGGAAAATGAAGAGTTTACGGTGTTATCAGCATCCTGTAGCAACCTTCCTATACCAAGTGTTCAAATATTAGACCTTAAGCACAACAAATCCAGACTTTCCTTGCAAGAAGGGGGAACAAAAAAAAAAGAGATTTTAATCACCATTCACAGATTTTGCCGATTGTAGGGTGCAACCTTAGGAGTCCTGATTAAATAGTGTCGATGTGTTATTAATGGCTTAAATCGTGCTTGTAGCCAATCATCACTAAGGTGGTGCATTATCCTTCTGCTGATGTAACCACTATGTTTAGATCTTGAACAGTGATAAATTTAAGATGTCTAGGATACACTGTTCAAACTCGTATTGTATCAACTTCCACGAGAATAATCATGCTAATGTATTAGTGGGCCCAGAATACATGTGGATGGTCATGGCTGTACACTGAAACCTAGTTGGATATCAAGGAGGATTAAGTAAAGGATTTTATCTTATTCTTGCTTTGATTACGAAGCTAGTTAGATTCCCTTTACTTTGGTCAGTTTTATAATCCCATGGTGCGACAGCGGTCATTTAGATGTTCAACTTGGGAAAATTGCTGATTTTTTTATTTTTAATTTTGATAAAAAAGAAATTTTATTAGATCAAAAGAGATATAGGAGGAACACGGGGAGCTCACCCAATCTAAAATAGAAGAGAAACATTTCGAAAGAGGGAAGCTTTCCAATCTTTACAAAGATCAGTCACCGAAATACCCCTAAAATTCACCCGAGGCCCATAAAGAAGCAAGGGAAAAAAACATATCTTACAATAAAACGAAAAATATATAGCCATCTCTAGATAACTGAGCATTGCGTTCAGTCTAAATCTCTCAAACAGAAGATCACACGCTTCCAAAGTACATTCGTATCCTTCCTCCCTTCCTCCACCTGAGGTAAGGTACATTACTACACCCACTCTTCCCTGACACACCAAAGATAAAGTTCCACAAACTTCAACCAAAGGTACGAAAATTGCTGATATAACGTTGAAAGGTATTCCAGATATGACTACTTCCAACCCAAAAATTTATGGAAATGGATTCACTAGTTCACTACACATAAAAACTGTTTGCAGCATCTATACTTGGCACTAGGTTCACATTCATTCAGTTCTCTTGATAAAATCATTTGGTCTTACTCTCAAAGTCATGGTACCGGAAGACGTGTCGGGAAATAATTTTATATATCTACTATATACCAATATTGGACGATACTTTTATGTATCAGCTGAAACCGGCCACTGCCGTATTGTTACGTATCCGCCGATGCTTTTAAGTTTGAAATATGGATCATAGACTAGTTTTCCTTCCTGTGGCGAATTCCCTCTCTTAACTGACTGTCTCCAGTAAATACCAAATGTACTTACAAGGTGTAAAATTATAGAATGTAAATGCTAACTGCCTCGTCTTGTCGAGTTAGTCCATCCTCCATTTTGAAATATCTTTTCCCATTTCCAGTTCTCAGTCAGGACTAAAGAAAACTGAACTTATTTATTAGTGTACATTCTATCGACTATAGTAACGTGTATGTCTTCCAGTTTTAGTTTTGTAGATTTAAAGTAAAACTTCAAACCAACTTGTTTGTGTTGTTCTGTATCACAGTATTTGAAATGCATGAACTTGATTACTTTGGTCGTCAAATACACAGATTGGAGGAGTAGAAAGTGTCACTTTAGGCGATCATGAAGCTCGAATCAGAAATAGAAAGAAAAGTATTCTTGAGAGGAAAGCTCCTCCAACTTTTCCTTTTTTGATTGAGATGAGGGAGAGGAACTACTGGGTTACACATAAGGTAAGTTGGTCAAATTTGGCATTTTTTTTTCTTAGTTTTGGCATGTAACATCCATTAACATACATGTTTATATGGACAAATGAAAGAAAGTAACCTTTTTATGCCCTCGGGGCTAAATCTGGGGACTATTGTGCCTTGTGTTTTGACAAACAAAGTAGATATCATACTCCTAGATATTATTGGCCAATTCTTGACTTTCTCATTTCATTTTTTTTTGTAGACAGAAAAAAGTGTGGATTATTTGCTTCAAAATAAAAAGCCTCTAGTTGAGGTAAGTATCTACTATGTATATATCCATATTATGGAACATCTTCCCGCTCTCTTGGTAGTAGTGGGTTGTACTGGGTTCAACTCCAACAAATATTAAAACCTTAAAATTAACTAAGAGGCTTGCAAGCAGTTGAACTTGTTTATAATCAGTTTTAGATAACAGGTAGTGTTTGTTAACCTGCTTTTTGAAACTAATTATAATCACTTCTTTATCATGAACATTAAGTTGGTGCTTTTGATTATTAGCCAAAATCTGATAATCAGTTTGACCAACTATATTACTACTCAATCCTTATTTTAATAATTACACCCGTTACCCCTCTTTACTTCTCAATACCTTTTTCCTTTTTAAAAAAAAAGTAAATTACACTTAAAATAAGCAATAAGCAGAAACATTTTTTTACTCGTTTTACTAGTTTAAGTGATTTTTCATTACCAAAACCAAATTGTTTCTTTAAAACTGCTTATACTCTAACCAACCACCCCATCAACTGAAATGAGTTATATGACTGAAAAAGAGTTATTTAAAAGCTAATTTCAAATTTCAAATTGAAAGCTCAATAACAATTATAAACGTTAGTCATACATTTCAAAGTATCAAAGTACAACTTGTGGCATCTTATGAATATGAGATTTACCAAATTCTTAAACAAACCTTTGGTTTTACAGTTAAGGAGGAGGGATAAGCAGTTCAATGTTGTCATAGAGAGATGGAAAAGAGACGATTGATTGTATTTGTTTTTTCAGGTTCATTTTTATCGTTGTAATTTTGTAATTTTGTTCTGGCAATGTTATTCTCCTTTCCTGAGAGTGCATTAACTGATATCTATATGAAAATCTATATTATAAAGCAAGATGGAGAGTTGACAGTTATTTTTGATGTTAACAATTTTGTGAAGCCTTTTTAGTTTCCAAATTTACTCTTTAAAAAATAGAAACAAGACTTTAAAAACTCAAAAATTTCTCTTTTCTCTCTCCCCACTCCTTTATTATCCCTATATTTTTTTTAACATTCTCATTCATTTTACACACATACATAGTGTGTCAGGATACTAGTTATGTATAAATAAGGACTATCTTGGTTTGAAATTCAAGTTGTTCTTATTAGTTTTATGTTTATTTTAATTTTTTATAGGTCAATTTTGGATTGGAACTTCATCGGTTCATAATTAAGTGAACTGATATTTTCACAAAAAAATTTAATATTTCTACATGATTCTTCTCACATGGATAGTGAGTGGTTACCATACTTGTGTGAGAGAGATTCATGTGGAAATATTATTTTAACATGTGGAATTATCAGTTTCCATTAATTAATCCTAAAAGTCTAGAAGTTCTATTTAGTAAGTATTATAGGGACCAAGGGAAGTACCATCTGTTTAAATTATGTGCCTTAGTTTCATAAAATGGATTTATCTTGAGCTTTTAACAATATGTAACTCTATAGATTAAGATTATGCAAAATTATGAAAAAGTTGAGGTTATGTAGTAACTTATTATAACTTGAGTAAATTTTTTGACGATTTAGATTTATTGAATTTTTATTGATATAAAGTTGTCCATTTTTCAGGATTATCTCACTAAACTTTAAAAAAATGGAATTGGAACACTGTACTTTTTAAAAATTATTAATTGGCCCATTTCGTCCAATTTATTTGACGGACGTCAAATTTGTTATGTTATTTTCATACGTGGCTTCTTAAATGAAAAGGAAAAAACACGTAAATGCTGAGATGTCCTAGTTGGCTAATCAATTGGTTCCAACATGGATTGGGCGGGACAAAGAAAATGAGATAACGAGGAAGAAAGAAGTTCGACGATCGACTTTTGCATTAGAAGGTTAGGGCTCAAAAGTGTACTTTCGTCTGAGAAGAAAGTGAGGAAGAATGTGGGGGTTAGGAGGGGACAGAAAGTGACAAGGTTTTTTTTCCCCAAAAGCTTGATTTGGATATTCTACAAAGCATGTAAGTTTGAAATCGTCGATTTAATGTTGTTTATTTGCACCATTTTTTGTTGAAAGCGAATTTGTGGTGGAGTTTTCCCACAAAAGTTATTCTTGCACTTATTTAAACTAGTATTATTGTTGTTTAAAATATGAAACAAAGTGTATTTCGTCGATTTAATAGTGATGCAAGTGAAATGATTCTTTGGGAAGTGGTTTAAACAAAGTGTATGCGGGATTTATATATTTAGAAAGTGGGAATACTGATTTTTGTCTTGTTTTTGTTCATTGGGTGACTGTAATATTTCTAATGTATACATTTGTTTATTGTGAGTGGGGCTGACTGTTTAATTTGTTTAATGTAAACATTTATTTACTGAGAGTGGGGAACCTGATTAATTTTTGTGATTACTTTGTGAATTGAGTTAATGGTCATGGTGCTGATAGTGTGCATTATGTTTTATGCAACATGAACTTCTATACAATTGAATTGTACCATGGATGTCAGTATGTTACTAATAAGAAATATGTTTATGAGGGTGGAAGAAAAGAAACTTATTAGGGGGTGGATGAAGACTACATTAATGTTGATAAGTTGATGAACTTACCTAAGAAGTTGGGGTATAAAAATGAGTTTGTTTTGTACTTTAAAATGACTGGGTATAGTTTGAGGATAATATAGAACTTATTCATGATGATAATAGTGTAAAAATGCAAGTTGAAGAAGCACTAAAAATTGGGAAGATGAATATATATTGTGATCATGAGGATAATGAAGAATTACCTGCATACTTTGACAATGTGAATGCACAACATGGGGAATCAGTGGGGGATGTGCCTGATGTCAATGCGGATGAACCAATGCATACAGAGGATGAAGATTCAAGTGATGATCAAGTGAGGGAAGATGATAATGAGAAAGATTTTATGGCAGATGAGGACATTGATGAGGAAAGTGATGGTACTGATGATGATGGGAATGAAGAGTTGATAAATATAATGAAAAAAGAGAGCAAAAGATTAAAAAAGCAAAAAAAAAAAGACTTAGTTGTGCAATGTGAAGCAAATATTAATGTAGAACCAATTGATGTTAACTCAATACAAGCTAAGGAGGTTGGACTTCACCTATCCACAGTAGTGGTAAAGGTAAGGCATCCTCCAAATTAGTTAAAGGTAAGGAGGGTTCAAAAGCAGCTAAAACTAAGGCTAAAAAATCAACATTGGATCAACCAAATGTTTAGGTTGGAACACAAGAGAGCAGTAGCATGGGGGAAAAAGGCTAAGAAACCTAGAAAAACAAAGACTGCATAAGTTGAAAAGGTTGAAGTTGAACCAACATTTTCGGATGATGATGATGAATTGCAATTTGGTATAAAAGGAATGAAGCCTTGGGTAGAAAATGAGCCAAAATTTGATCTTGAGATTCCTCCAAGTGGTGATTTTAGTAGTAACAGTGAATGGGAAAGAAAGGAGCCATAGAGGAAAGAGAAAAGAGTTCTTCTAGTATATAATCCCAACACTCCAATTAACATGATAAAATTTGAAGTTGATATGACATTCACTAGAGCTGAATAATGTAGGGAAGCTATTGTGAATTATGCAGTTGGTTATGGCAAGGGAATCCATTTGTCTGTGAATGAGAAAACAAGAATACAAGCCAAGTGTGCCAACAACTGTCCATGGGGGTTATGAGCTAGTAATGTGCTAGGGGGGAAAAGGTGTTTCAAATTAAATTATACAATAAGAAACATTATTGTGTAAGGATGTTAGGTTTAGATGGTTGGTTGACGAATTTGGCGATACAATAAGAGCAAAACCAACGATGAAGTTGAGGAAATTTCAGACTGCAATTAAACAGAGGTTTGGACTACAATCTTCAATACCTCAGTGTCAACAAGTAAAGAGGGTAGTTTTAAGTGAAATTGAGAAAACCTTGAATGAGCATTATGCTAAAGTCTGGGAGTATGAGAATGAGATTCTAAGTACAAATCCTAGTAGCACAGTCCAAATTAGAGGTGATGGAAGCACTCCACCTAGATTCCAGAGAATGCACATTTATTTTAAAGCTGTGAAACAAAATTGGTTGGAGGGATGTAGGCTCATAATAGGGCTTGATGGCTACTTTTTAAAGACATACTACAGGGGTGAGATGTTGTCTGCAATTGGTAGAGGTGTAAACAACCAAATGTTCCCAATTTCTTGGGCAATAGTTGAAAGTAAAAAACAAGGATTCTTGGAGTTGGTTCCTAAATCTATTGCTTGAGGATGTTGATGAACTTGATAACTGACCAACAAAAGGTATAATTATGTGCTAATTAACAATGCTCTTTCTGTTACATTAGCAGTTGCATTTTAATATTTCATTAGTACTAAACTTTCATTACATGTTATTTCAATGCAAGGGTTTGGTGTCTGCCATATAAGACCTTTTGCCAGAGACATAACATAGATGTTGTGCAAGACATATCTATGCTAATTGGAGGAAAAAATTCCCAAGAACAGCCTTGAAGGTTTTGTTTTAGAGAGCAGTTGTGATAACCCGGATTTCGAATATTATTAAAATAAGAATTTAATATATAAAATTCTTATTGTAAGATGTAATGAGCTTGAATGTGTGTGTGTGTGTGTATATATATATATATATATATATATATAAATGTATATATATGTGATGTTTACATTTATGTGATTTATGTGGTAGATTTAAAATGTATATATAATTATGAAATATATACATTTATTGGAAAATAAGATTTAATAGTGGACTTAACTATTGAATTAGTTAGTTGAGTTAAATACAAAACGGAATATGGAGGTAAAGTAAATTAACTAAATAATAGTAGTTAATTGAAATTATGTGTGACGCCCCCAGAATTGGTCCAATTAACCCAACCCATTCTGAGTCGCCAAATACATGGTACAGAATCCAAATACAATCTTTCATATCAAACAGTCGTGCAAAATACGACCACACAACTGTGAGTGTAAATACAGACATGTAGAAAATATTAACATTCAAACTAAGTCCTCATTACATTTATTATCACACTATTTTAAAAAAAAATAGTGAGGACTTCTACAGCTCTAACTCGAACCATCACTCCATTCCCCGACTAGTACCCGCGATATTCTCATTTTCTGAAGAGAACAATGGAAGAAAAGGGTGAGCTCAACTAGCCCAGTAAAGAATATTATGACTAAGATAATGAAGAATAAATTATCGTTAGTCTTCAACAAATCAGATAAAATATTATGGACAACAAGTTTTAGATCAACAACTGCAGCGGAAATAACAATTCATTAGAAGAGTTAAGTAGAGAATGATATCTACTATTTTCTATGATTTAAAGTCCATCATCAATATTTTATCCCTGTAACATTAATCAATATATATCTCGAATCAAATATTCATCTTTGCACTACGGGCTAAAGATATTCATTTGTATCACTAGTGGTCATGTTCATCTCAACACCTGTCCATCTTTGCACTACGGGCCAAAGATATTCATCAGGTAATCATCTTTGCATTACAGGCCAAAGATATTCATCAAATAATCATTCATCTTTGCACTGCAGGCCAAAGATATTTATTTGTATCATCATTTAAGACTGAGGATGATGAAAAATAATATAAAAACGAATCTAGTGAGATAAAGGACAAAAATTAGAGATTCGTAATTTAGTTTATCCAACTTCAAGAATACTCCGTAATAATCAATTGTGGAGCAAAATTCAAGAATGAAGTTCAAAATTTGGATCCAATCAAAAATAAAATAAATATTTTTTTTACCGTGAATAGTAACTCGTGAATAGTAACTCATGAATAGTAACTTGTCATGAAAAGATGAAAATTTCATAACAAGTTTAGACCAATATTCTAGTGAAATAATATTTCGTACGAGTATGAATGAATATACGAAACTGTAATTGGATTTTCACCCGTAATGCGGTAATCCGCGTAGACAGATCATATCCACAATTTAATAGAAATGAATACGAAGGGTAATTCACCACGCATGCGGTAATCCGCGTAGACAGGTTATTCCCATAGATTATTAAGGAATTGAATGAATACAAAAGGTTTTCACCAGGCATGTGGTAATCTGCGTAGACAGGTTACTCCCACAGATCAATAAAGAATGAATACGAAGGGTTATTCACCATGCATGCTGTAGTCCGCGTAGACAGGTTACTCCCACAGATCAATAAAGAATAGAGTAACAACCCTTACGAGTATTGAAAGAAAATAGCATTACCCCTTACTTCAGTAGAAGATTGGATATTGGAATAGTGTAGTAGCAGAATACTCTTATTTTTTCTCTCTCTAATTTTTCTCACTATTATAACTTTGCTCTTCAAGAATGGTGAGAAATGAATGAAATTAGCTTGCTATTTATAGGCTAGAAAAAGGTTGGTTAACTACACTTTAGTACCTCCATCTTTGCCTAAATTTTTAATTTAGTCCCTCAAGTTTATAAATCTTGCACCTCCACCCCTGCAACTACCCACCAACTATTTATTATCCACCAATAAGTGGATCCCACATGTTAACCACCCATTAATTGCTCATTTATCTGATTAATTCTCCGTTTGGTCAATTTAACATCCGAAAATCAACTATTATTGAAATAAATGTCGATTTCTACTAACATTAATATTTCCAACAAAATGAAAATATTTTTATCAACCATTCATCAATTATTATTTAAATTAATATTACAGAATCATAATAATGACAACCAGGTCGTTTCCAGGAAAGAGGGGGCCTTCCGATAAAGATTTCTTCTTACTGGCGCGCAATTAACTAACCCCTTTCCTAGACAGAACTTTCTAGACATTGCCAATAATACTATCTAATAATATCATTTAAATAATATAACTGACCATTATTGATTTAATAATATAAAATATTGTGCAGATGATACTGTGACAATAATTGAATCAATAATATGATATACTGTGCAACAACTACTGTAGCAATTATTGAATATTGAGTGACTTCTTACGTAAGCATCAATAATCAAAGATATTGTGCAATACCGTGTGCTACTTTGCAACAACGTGTATTACTGTATTTTTATCACCTGGTATTTTAACAATTTAACGGTAAAAATTTTGCCGTGAAAATGTTATTTCTGTCGCTTTCTATATCTGACAATTATTCCGTTGTGGGGTCCATCAATGACTGCGCCGTCGTACGAATATTCTTCGACAAAAAAATATTCCCCGACACAACGAGTATGTTATGACCACTTGCTTACTTTGTAAAATTTGCACATTCCACCCATAACTTACCACATTTATCAAATCAACACCTTACTATTTTAAAATAATATATAGAGAAAATTAAATCTTTATTCATAAAAGTTGGGGTCTTACAACCTCCCGTCCTTATGAAATTTTGTCCTCGAAATTGACGTACGTACCTGGTATGTCGAAAAGGTGAGGATACCTCGCTTTCATTTTCGATTCTAACTCCCAGGTCATTTCTTCGATATCGTGGTTCCTTCACAAAACTTTAACTTGAGGTATAATCTTCGAGCGTAGGACATGTTCCTTCTTATCCAATAATGTGGTTTAGGTCTTTCACATATTTACGTAACATGGATATGTGAAAAACTTTATGAACACGAGATATGCTTGGAGGTAAAGCGAGTCTATAGGCCACCTTTTCTACTCGGTCAAGGATCTCATATGGACCAATGAATCGTGGATTGAGCTTTCCTCTCTTCCTGAATCTCGTAACTCCTTTCCATGGAGCAACACGTAACAATACATGATCTCCGACATTAAATTCTACGTCTCTTCGATGAAGATCTGCATAACTCTTTTGTCGATCTTGTGCCGTTTGTATACGTTGTCGGATTATTTGAATCTTTTCCGTAGTCATACGTACTAACTCCGGTTCCAACAATGTTGCTTCACCCACCTCATCCCAGCATACTGGAGAACGACACTTTCATCCATACAACGCCTCGAATGGATCCATGCCTATACTTGCCTGATAACTGTTATTGTAGGAGAATTCCACTAATGGTAAGTACTTGTCCCAACTCCCTTTGAAGTCTAGAACACAGAGTCTCAATAGATCTTCAAGAGTTTGAATAGTCCTTTCTGATTGCCCGTCAGTTTGAGGATGATATGCAGAACTGAATCGTAGATCGGTGCCCATAGCTTTCTGCAAACTGACCCAAAATCGTAAAGTAAATTTTGGGCCACGATCCAAAATTATGGTTACTGGCATGCCATGCAATCTCACAATCTCATTTATGTACATATGAGCAAGACGTTCCAGTGAATAAGTCTCTCGTATAGGCAAGAAATGAGCAGACTTGGTTAATCTATCGACAATAACCCAAATTGCATCTATGCCTTGAGAAGCCTTGGGAAGACCCGTAACGAAATCCATGGTAATGTGTTCCCACTTCCATTTTGGAATCTCAAGTGGTTGCAATGGACCCTTTGGCACTTGATGCTCCGCCTTGACACGTCGACACGTTAAACACCTCGAGATAAACTCTGCGATCTCTCTCTTCATATTGCTCCACCAAAATGTATGTCGAAGATCACGATACATTTTGGTACTTCCAAGATGGATTGCAAACGGTGTGTTGTGTGCCTTCATCATGATTCTATACTTCAAATCAGAATCGTTAGGAACACAAAGTCTGGAGTTGACTCAAAGTATTCTTTCTTCATCGATTCTTGCTTCTGGAATAACACCTTCTTGCACCTTCTTCTTCATCTTCATCAGCTCCGGGTCTGTAGCTTGAGCAGCTTTAACTTTATCAATCAAAGCTGGTTCTACGCGTAAACTTGACATCATCATGTGGGTCCTCGGAGTCTTGAACTCTATCTCCATCCTTTGTAAGTCACACAAAATGGGCCTTTGTGTTGACAGCATCGCACTCATTCCCGCATATGATCTTCTACTTAACACGTCTGCTACCACGTTTGCTTTTCCAGGATGGTATTGGATGGTATGGTCGTAATCTTTCAACAGTTCAAGCCAACGTCGTTGCCGCATGTTGAGTTCCTTCTGGGTAAAGAAATATTTGAGGCTCTTATGATCCGTATAGATCTCCACTTTCTCCCCATACAGGTAGTGTCTCCATATCTTCAACGCAAAAACGACTGCTGCCAACTCTAGATCATGAGTAGGATAATTCCTCTCATATTCTTTGAGTTGTCGTGAGGCAAAGGCTATGACTTTCCCATGTTGCATGAGAACACATCCTAACCCTTTGACCGAAGCATCGCTGTAAATGATAAATCCATCTGAACAAGATGGTATCGTCAGAACAGGTGTCGAAATGAGTCTCCTCTTGAGCTCTTGAAAGCTCTTCTCGCTTTCCTCGTTCCATACGAACTTTGTATCTTTTCGAGTCAGCTGAGTTAATGGAGTAGCGATTCGAGAAAATTCTTCCACGAATCTCTGATAATAACCAGCTAAGCCTAGAAAGCTACGTACTTCGGTCACCGACTTAGGTTGCTCCCAACTTTGTATTGCTTCAATCTTAGCCGGGTCAATAGATACCCCATGTTTTGATACCACGTGCCCAAGGAATGCTACTTCCTCAAGCCATAACTCGCATTTCTTCAACTTGGCATAAAGCTTGTTATCACGAAGCCTTTGAAGTACCAGCTTCAAGTGGTGCTTATGATCTTCACGGCTTTTAGAATAGATGAGGATGTCATCAATAAAGACAACCACGAACTGATCCAAATATTCTTTAAATATACGGTTCATCATATCCATGAAAGCAGCAGGAGCATTAGTCAACCCAAAAGACATGACTAAGAATTCATAATGCCCGTATCGAGTTCTGAAAGCAGTCTTTGAAATATCCTCAGTTTTAATCTTTAACTGATGATATCCAGAACGAAGATCGATCTTTGAAAAGAATTGTGCACCTTGCAACTGGTCGAACAGGTCATCAATGCGAGGTAACGGATACCTATTCTTGATGGTGACATGGTTCAACTCTCGATAGTCAATACAAAGTCGCATACTCCCGTCTTTCTTCTTTACGAATAAAACAGGAGCACCCCAAGGAGATGTAGTAGGACGAATGAAACCAATGTCTAACAACTCCTGTAGTTTGACCTTTAACTCCTGAAGTTCAATAGGAGCCATTCGATATGGGATTTTAGAAATGGGTTTTGTACCAGGTTCAAGGTCAATAAAGAATTCAACTTCACGTTCTGGGGGTAGACCGGGAAGTTCTTTGGGAAATACATCAGGAAACTCATTAACAACAGAAATATCATTCAAATATGACGTATTCTGATTTAAATCAGTGACATGGGCTAAGAAAGCTTGACATCCGTTTTTCAATAAACGAATAGCTTTATGACTTGAAATGACATTGATTGATTTTAGTGGTTTGGTTGTTTGAATTCACACAACAGGTTGGTTAGGAATATGAAAACTAACAACCTTACGAAAATAATCAATTTTGGCATGATAAGTGGTTAACCAGTCAATTCCTAAAATCACGTCAAATGCAAGTATTTTCAAAAATATAAGATCAAAAGGTAGGGTGAGAGTACCAATTTGAATCAAGCAAGATTTGTAAACTGTTGATGTAACAAAGGTTTCTTCCAACGGAGTTTCAACAGATAAGTCAAAGTCTTATTTCTCAGGTGTCAAGTTCAAACATTGAGCACAAGCAGGTGAAATAAAAGAATGGGTAGCACTTGTATCTAATAAATTATAAACTTCGCAAGAGTTTATTATCAGCTTACCCGTAATAACCTCTTTCAGGTTTCTTGCTTGTTGGGCAGTCACGACAAAAGCTCTTCCAGGAACTACCGACTTTGACTTGTCCGGAACAGCCTTAGGAATCACCACCCCCGCTGGACTTGGTTTCGCTACAGGACACACTCGAGCTATATGTCATTCCTTTCCACAGTTATAACACACCTTAGATTGTTGTGTGCAGTTGGGACTGATGTGTCCCTTTTGCCCGCATTTATAACATACGACTGGCGGTCGTTCTCCTCCCCTAGAAACAGTTGGTGCTGCTGTCGACGTCTTCACGTTCTCATTGTTGTACCTTCTCTTCTTGAAATCTCCCCCCGACTCACTTCTTCTATTATCATGGCCACAATTACCACCGGAGTGGTTACCGCTTCTGTCATGATACTTTCCTCCCTGCTAGTTGTCATTGTTCCGATGACTGCTGCCACCGGTACGACCTTGGTTGTTGTCCCTTGGTTGAACATAATCACTATCTCGTTCTAATAACTGGGCCCGGTTTACTACATTCGAATATAGAGAAAATTTGTGAGAAATAAGGTATTGACAAATCTCGGGTTTCAAACATCTCAGAAACATCCGCGTCATACGTTCCTCATTCTCCACCAAATGAGGTGCAAACTGGGATAACTCTGCGAACTTAGCCTCGTACTGGGACACAGTCATGTTGTTCTGTTCCAGTCTGATAAACTCTACCTCTTTCATGTGACGAATACTTTCTGGAAAGTACTTGTCATTGAACAGTTTCTGGAATGCCCCCCAAGACATCTTGAGTGCGGCAGGCTGGGTATGCTTCACAGATTTCCACCAGTAATCTGCCTCTCCACGGAACATAAACTTGGCGAACGGAACCTTTTGTTCCTCCGTGCATCCCAAGATATCAAATATCTTGGTAATTTGCTTAATCCAATTTTCTGCCTTTATTGGATCTGGCTTTCCCTGAAACTCTGGTGGTCCCAACTCTTTAAACTGCTTGGCAGTGACAAGCCGCGAGTTATTATTTCCACCTGTATTATGAACACGAGTCTCCCTCGTCTGGTTTTGCATGAACTGCAAAAAACTTCTGAACATCCCGTCATTTATCATTTCTTCGGTAGAATTGTTTACAGGAGAATTGTTTCCTTCCTGTTGCACGTTCTCTTGGTTGGTGATTAAAGGTGTCTCAACAGTCTCATTCAATCCATTGTTTAGATATTCAGCTGCCATTCTCAAATACTGCCACAAAACAAGGGTTAATCAAATAAATTAACATATCACATATTAACCCTATATTCCAACCGACCAATTCAATAACAATTAAGCTTAGGTAGGACACACTAGCGAAGGTTTTACTCGTCTCTCCCCTCCTAGTTATATTCCCAGATATTCGCCAGAGATCATATCCCTAAGCTCTGATACCAACTATGACGCCCCCAGAATTGGTCCAATCAACCCAACCCATTTTGAGTCGCCAAATACATGGTACAGAATCCAAATACAATCTTTCATATCAAACAGTCGTGCAAAATACGACCACACAACTGTGAGTGTCAATACAGACATGTAGAAAATATTAACATTCCAACTAAGTCCTCATTACATTTATTATCACACTATTTAAAAAAAAAATGTGAGGACTTCTACAGCTCTAACTCGAATCATCACTCCATTCTCCGACTAGTACCCGCGATATTCTCATTTCCTGAAAAGAACAATGGAAGAAAAGGGTGAGCTCAACTAGCCCAGTAAAGAATATTATGAATAAGATAATGAAGAATAAATTATCGTTAGTCTTCAACAAATCAGATAAAATATTATGGACAACAAGTTTTAGATCAACAACTGCAGCGGAAATAACAATTCATTAGAAGAGTTAAGTAGAGAATGATGTCTACTATTTTCTATGATTTAAAGTCCATCATCAATATTTTATCCCTGTAACATTAATCAATATATATCTCGAATCAAATATTCATCTTTGCACTACAGGCTAAAGATATTCATTTGTATCACTAGTGGCCATGTTCATCTCAACACCTGTCCATCTTTGCACTACGGGCCAAAGATATTCATCAGGTAATCATCTTTGCACTACAGGCCAAAGATATTCATCAAATAATCATTCATCTTTGCACTACAGGCCAAAGATATTCATTTGTATCATCATTTAAGACTGAGGATGATGAAAAATAATATAAAAACGAATCTAGTGAGATAAAGGACAAAAATTAGGGATTCGTAATTTAGTTTATCCAAGTTCAAGAATACTCCGTAATAATCAATTGTGGAGCAAAATTCAAGAAAGAAGTTCAAAACTTGGATCCAATCAAAGATAAAAAAATATTTTTTTACCGTGAATAGTAACTCGTGAATATTAACTTGTCATGAAAAGATGAAAATTTCATAACAAGTTCAGACCAATATTCCAGTGAAATAATATTTCGTACGAGTATGAATGAATATACGAAACTGTAATTGGATTTTCACCCGTCATGCAGTAATCCGCGTAAACAAATCATTTCCACAATTCAATAAAAATGAATACGAAGGGTGATTCACCACGTATGCGGTAATCCGCGTAGACATGTTATTCCCACAGATTATTAAGAAATTGAATGAATACATAGGTTTTCACCAGGCATGCGGTAATCCGCGTAGACAGGTTACTCCCACAAATCAATAAAGAATGAATACGAAGGGTTATTCACCATGCATGCGGTAGTCCGCGTAGACAGGTTACTCCCACAGATCAATAAAGAATAGAGTAACAACCCTTACGAGTATTGAAAGAAAATAGCATTCTTTATGAATATAAAAGAAATAATACCCCTTACCTCAGTAGAAGATTGGATACTGGAATAGTGTAGTAATAGAATACTCTTATTCTTTCTCTCTCTATAATTTTTCTCACTATTAAAACTTTGCTCTTCAATAATGGTGAGAAATGAATGAAATTAGCTTGCTATTTATAGGCTAGAAAAAGGTTGGTTAATTACACTTTAGTACCTCCATCTTTGCCTAAATTTTTAATTTAGTCCCTTAAGTTTATAAATCTTGCACCTCCACCCCTGTAACTACCCACCAACTATTTATTATCCCCAATTAATTGCTCATTTATCTGATTAATTCTCCGTTTGGTCAATTTAACATCCGAAAATCAACTATTATCGAAATAAATGTCGATTTCTACTAACATTAATATTTTCAACAAAATAAAAATATTTTTGTCAACCATTCATCAATTATTATTTAAATTAATATTACAGAATCATAATAATGACAACCAGGTCATTCCTAGGAAAGAGGGGGCCTTCCGATAAAGATTTTTTCTTACTGGCACGCAATTAACTAACCCCTTTCCTAGACAGAACTTTCTAGACATTGCCAATAATGCTATCTAATAATATCATTTAAATAATATAACTGACCATTATTGATTTAATAATATAAAATATTGTGCAGATGATACTGTGACAATAATTGAATCAATAATATGATATACTGTGCAACAACTACTGTAGCAATTATTGAATACTGAGTGACTTCTTACGTAAGCATCAATAATCAAAGATATTGTGCAATACCGTATGCTACTTTGCAACAACACGTATTACTGTATTTTTATCACCGGGTATTTTAACAGTTTAACGGTAAAAGTTTTGTCGTGAAAATGTTATTTCTGTCGCTTTCTATATCCGACAATTATTCCGTTGTGGGGTCCACCAATGACTGCGCTGTCGTACGAATATTCTCCGACAAAAGAATATTCCCCGACACAACGAATAAGTTATGACCACTTGCTTACTTTGTAAAATTTGCACATTCCACCCATAACTTATCACATTTATCAAATCAACACCTTACTATTTTAAAATAATATATAGAGGAAATTAAATCTTTATTCATAAAAGTTGGGGTCTTACATTATGTTGAAAATTATATTATGCAATGATATAATTTGAATATTAAATCCTTGAATAATAATGGATTTATTATGAATTAAATTTCATAAATAAAGTGATTAATTTGCTTAATTAAAATAATGAATTAATGTTAGTATTTTTATTTTATAAAAATGAGGGACTTAATTAACTCATTATTTTAATATATTACATATAAATGTAATATCACATAACTTAATATATTATATCATGCCAAATAAATAAGAATTAAACATGGAATGAAGTTATTAGTTTATTATTTGAAAATTTATGGGTAAATATGTTGTTTTGATTAGTGGAGTAAGGAAGGTTATTTTCTTTTAATAAGTTGACAATGAGAATTATGTTACTAAAATGTAACATATAATAGTATAATATTTATTATTATACTAAAGGAATGTGAATTAAAAATATGAGGTGAGGAACTAATAAGTATGGATATTGGTGTCGAGAATTAATAAATTAAATTAGTATATTTAAATTATGATGAAATGTATAGATTAAATAAATTATTTTGAAACAATTTATGGGAGGAATGAATAAATTTAATTTAATTATATAATATTAATTGTATAAATTTAATAAGTTACTATTTAACATAACGTTCGTTACACAAAAAGTGTTAAATTAATTATGGTTTAATTCAATAATTAGTGATATAATTTTTATGCATGATTATAAATGTATTATATCCAATATTTGGTTAATATTGAAATTATACGTAATATTTATAATTATTCATTTATGATTACTTGGAGTATATGTTATTGAATTTATGGGAATACATGAAGTAATATGTATTGGAGGTATAATATGTAGAATATAATATGGCTGATTGGCACTTCTGTCCCTCCAAGTTATCATCCACTTTCAAAGTCGTCCCTAAAGTCCCATTTTTCGTCAGTTAGGTCCTTAAAGTGGCAATTTATTGGCGTTTCTGTTTTTTCAACCCATTTTAACCTAAACCCGACCCATTTTGACCAAGTTTAACCCAACCAAATTTTTTAATATTTTAAAATATAATAGTATTTTTAAAATAAGTTTAAAATAATAAATATATTTAATATTTAAAAAAATAATATTTAATTATTTAAAATAAATTATTATTATTAAAATAATAATTATTTTAATATTTTAAAATAAAATAATTATTTTTAAAATAGTTATTTTTAATATTTAAAAATAAAATATTAGTTTTTTTAAAAATAAAAATAATAATTATATTTAATATTCTAAAATAAATATTTTTTATTTTTAATATTTTAAAAGTAAAAAATATTTTTTTAAATATTATTTTTAAAAATAATATTTACTTTTAAAATATTAAAAATAATATTTATTTTAGAATATTAAAAATAATAATTATTTTAGAATATTAAAAATAATAATTCTTTTAGTTTTTTTATAATTTTTTTTGAATAATTATTATATTTATATTTATTTTAATTTTTTAACATTTACTTTGAATATTCTAAAATAATTATTATTTTTAATATTCTAAAATAAATATTTTTAATAATTATTATCTTTGAAGGAAAAATAATATTTAATATTCTAAAATAATTATTAATTTTTTTTTAAAATTATTATTTAATAATTATTAAAAAAATAAATAATCTTAAAAATTATTATTTTTAAAATTAAAATAATCTTAATAATTATTATTTTAAAAATTAAAATAAGCTTAATAATTATTATTTTTAAAATTAAAATAATCTTAATAATTATTATTATTAAATAATAATTATTTTAATTTTTTTAATAAGTATTTCAGAATATTAAATATTATTTTTCCTTTAAAAACAATAATTATTAAAAATATTTATTTTAGAATATTAAAAATAATAATTATTTTATAATATTAAAAGTAAATATTAAAAAATTAAAATAAATATAAATATAAATATAATAATTATTCAAAAAAATTTAATAAATTATTATTTTTAATATTCTAAAATAAATATTTTTTTAATATTCTAAAATAAATATTATTTTTAATATTCTAAAATAAATATTATATTTAATATTCTAAAATAATTATTATTTTTAATATTCTAAAATAAAATTATTGTTAATATTTTAAAAGTAAATATTATTTTTAAAAATAATATTTACAAAAATATTTTTTACTTTTAAAATATTAAAAATAAAAATTATTTAAAAATTATTTGTTTTAGAATATTAAATATAATTAATATTTTTATTTTTTTTAAAAAACTAATATTTTATTTTGAAATATTAAAAATAACTTTTTTTAAAATTATTATTTTATTTTAAAATATTAAAATAATTATTATTTTAATAATAATACTTTATTTTAAATAATTAAATATTATTTTTTTAAAATGTTAAATATAATTATTATTTTAAACTTATTTTAAAAATATTATTATATTTTAAAATATTAAAAATTTGGGTTAGATCAAACTGGATCGGGTTAGGTTAAACTTGGTCAAAATGGGTCGGATTTAGGTTAAAATGGGTTGAAGGAACAGAAACGCCAATAAATTGCCACTTTAAGGACTTAATTGACGAAAATGGTACTTTAGGGACGACTTTGAAAGTGGGTGGCAACTTGAAGGGACAGAAGTGCCAATCAGCCAATATAATATTATATGTGTTATGTTCATAAGTAAGGAATAAGAAAATAGAATGCTGGGAATTTAAGAGGTAATGTTTATGCTGAGTCATAAGCTTAAGCTGGAGCTGGCAAAGTATTGAGCTATGAGCAGTCCACTAAGCAGCTATATGTCTGATAATAAGGAAAGGACTGAAGGAACTTAGTTGGGAAAATATCAATCCCCAGTCCACACTTTCTTCTTCCACCCGTTTCATTCTTCTTTCTCTAAATTGGTATACTTCTAAAAGTTTTAGTATTATCAAATTCCTAAGAATTGAAGTTAGCAAACTAAAATTTAAGAAGAATTGGAATAACTCTTATCAAAAAGAGGAATTAAAATTGAGTTTGAAGCAAGATTGAAGTATCAATTCCATCAAAACACCCAACAAATAGATAACTAACCTTCACTTGTTAAATTCATGGAAATTAGAATATTAGTATCTTAAATTGCTGTGTTTGGATATGTGAATAGGTGTGATGAAGATGCGTTCTGAATTCTGGAGCAATAAGGAAGGATTTTCATGATTTTTTTTGGTTAGAACCATAACTAGTAGCTTGTGAAATTATGGATATAAAGTCATGCTTTCAAGCTGGCCATGCTTATTACTATTTTCTAGATGGGTTTTCAGGTTATAACCAGATTGTGATTGCACTAGAAGACCAGTAGAATACCACTTTTATATATCCATTTGGAACTTTTGCCTATAGAAGAATGTCATTTGGACTGTGTAATGCACCGTGTACTTTTCAAAAATGCATAGTAAATATTTTTTCTGATCTTTTAGAAAAATACATTGAGGTTTTTATGGATGATTTCACAATTCATGGTGATTCTTTGGATGCATGCTTAGACAATTTGACTAGGGTACTTGACAGATGCTTAGAGTCTAATCTTGTTCTTAATTGAGAAAAGTGTCATTTTATGGTAGAGTAAGGTATAATACTTGGACATGTTGTTTGTGTTAGTTCCCAGGGGGCACACAATAGATCTAGAAGGGGGGGGGGGGGGTAGAATAGATCCTTTTAAATTTTAAAAGCTTTTTCATTTTCTTTTGTATTGCTAAGTAATTAGCAGATGACAAACATAAGAATCAGTTCATGCACAACGAAATAAGTTAAAGATCCCCTTTAAAGATATCTTGATAAACATAGTTCTAATGTTAGTTTAGGTGTAAGTGGTTAAAGCAGTTATAGTGCATAGTGTAAATGACATAAAGTAAATGACGTAAGGGATTTTAAGTGGTTCAGAGACTCAAGCTCCTACTCCACTCTTCTGCTTCAACAAGCAGGGATTCCACTAAGGAAAAGGTAACTCTTGAATTACTAAAATTCCTTCAAGGCCAGCAGCCTTGGAGCTCTAGTTCACTAAGAACTCTTCAAGTCCAGCAGACTTGGAACTGTAGACTAAGCCCAGCAGACTTAGAATCTCTTGTACCCTCCGGTACTCAGCAAGCCCAACAGACTTGACTTTGATTTAGTCCCAAAGATAAGGACCCCTCGGGCCCTAGTTGTTGATTTGTTGTTAATTTGTTGTTGTTGGTACTGAGCTGCTAAGATGACATTAAGCTTGCTCATCTTCTGATACTTAGCAGCTTGGTGTGATCTTCTGGAATTCTGCATCGAGACTGAATCACCACTGATGGACTGCTAAGATGTATATAAAGCTCGACATCCTTGAGTACTTAGCAGTCTATCACATCTCCTTGGTGCAGTTGATCTTTGTTGTTAATGCTTGACTTCATCTGATTTCAACATAACACACTATCACCATTGAGGATCTGCTAAGTCTTTGCACTTCAGGTAGACTTCTTCTGGTACTTAGCATCTTTTGAACACTGGTTGTCTTGTGTGCGCATCTACTTCTCTTCAGCTCAGGTTGTTCATGGTGAATCGTAGAGTGGCCCTGGATATCTGCTTTCTGGTCTGCCACTCTTTCTCTTGTCTTCTTGGTCTTCTCGGCTCTTAGCTCAGATGCCATTGTGGTTGGCATTCTCCTTCGTGTTGAGTGAAGCCTTTAGGAGTTAAAGCCCCTCATCATAGTTTGCTTCACTCCTACTATG
This sequence comes from Panax stipuleanatus, assembly GCA_020205555.1. Classification (NCBI taxonomy): domain Eukaryota; kingdom Viridiplantae; phylum Streptophyta; class Magnoliopsida; order Apiales; family Araliaceae; genus Panax; species Panax stipuleanatus. Next base: position 154,605,166 of record CM035117.1, on the reverse strand, counting down.
GTAGTCTCACTGCCACTGAGACATGTTCTCTGTTAAGCTCTATATAACTCTCGTCAAGTCAACAACCCTTCACCTTTGAAGCTTCAGCTGTTATATACTCCTCCATTAGCTTTTCGTTAGAATATAGCCGTTGGAAGCTATTTGAAATGCTTCAAGGATTCTGAGTTATTTGGTGTGGACTGCTGATTTGACGTGACAACACCTTTTTGACTTTCCTGACATTGCAATCTGCTTTTTCACTTAACACCTCTGAGATGTCACTTTCACAAGTCAGGTTGGTAGTCACCTTTAATTCTCCTTTTTATTTCCTCAATCCAGATCAAAGGACTTGACTTAGTATATCGATGCTCTCAATCAACAACGTTCGATTGTCAGTCTTCATATTGATACATTGCTGAGACTCAATAATCAAACGACCGAACTCCACGATTCTGATGCAGACGTTCATGCTTGATCGTAGTTTGTCTGTGGATGTTGCAAGTTGATGGCTTTGACAACACTACGATTCTAAGAGCGTTCTGTGATCTGACAATGTAGAACCTCTTACTCTTCACTCTTGCAGTGCTTCTACGATTCTGCTTGCCTTGACTCGCATCAGGAACTGATAACTTGACTGACTGCTTTGGCTCTTCTGGTTTGCAAGACTCTTCTGATTAGTCATGCTCAGCTCTCTCAACTTTCTGCTCTATGATCTCCCGTTCACTTTTTATGGTGAGGCTGAGCATAGACAATCCTTTTCGTTTGTTCTCTATAGATTGGCCAATATCTCTGTAGGTGCTTTATCAGTCTCTACTGCTTGTTGGCAAACACCACGATCATAGTCACCACTACGATTATTATCTTCTGTTGGACAGTCACTTCATTCATTGTCTTCTAATGAATGATTGTAGGAGACTACTCCTGAATGGCTCTTCACTTCTCAATCAGTCTTGTTGATAGAGTTAGTGCTTCGATCTTCTGATTGCTTGCAGGCCATTCCGAGGGTGCTCTTTGATCTTCTTCAGGTAGACTGCTTTGAACCTTGACTGCTCTTGCCACAGTGAGTTCTTCGCTTTCACTTCAGAAATTCTCCTATTGAGAATCATGTAGTCTCTACGATTCTTCCTTGGCATAGTGAGCACTTGACTGACTATGATTTGGCTTTAGTTTTGCAGACTGCGATTCGACTTTGACTCTGCAGATTATGATTCTCCTCTGGCTCGGCAGACTATGATTCTGCCTTGGTTCTGCAGACTACGATCTGAGTGTAGTCTATGACTCTTAAAGTAGTTCATATGTTAGACTACGATTTCTGCCTTGACTTCTGCAATCTCTTAACTGACTTGCCCAACTACGATTTCTGCCTCTGTTATGATCTGCAGGCTCCATGACTTCGAGTGAGGCCTACGATTCTTGACTTAGCTAGGCAGGCGTTTGGCATGCGCTCGACAGACTGTCTCCACGATTCTGAACTTGGCTTCCTCAACAGACTACGGCTTCGAGAAAGTCTTCCTCGACACACCACGATTCTGCCTTGTCTTTTCTTGGCAGACTACGACTTTGAGAGTGGCTATCTTTACAGACTACAGTTCTTCCTTAATAGACTACGATTCTGTATTAACTCTCTTGGCAGATTGCAATTGCTAGTGTAGTGCTCAACGATCAGACTGACCTATCTATTACATTTTATAAGATCAACCTAACAAGCTTGATCTTTCTATTCATAGTCCTTGTACATTGTAATCTTTTGAAGGACTTTAGTTTATTCATATAGGATCAACTTAACATATTTGATCTTTTTAGTCTAAGTCTTTGTACATATGTCTATCATCTATCAAGAACTTTACAGCTTTCATCAATGTAGACATACTTGCATATTCATTCATTAAGTTCATAATCAAATCTTATATAAATAGGAATAACATTCTCATGTATGTTCCTAACAATCTCCCCCTATTTGATTATGACAAAACATTAAATGCATATGTATGAGATGAATGAATCTTAATATACAGTGAGCTGCTGTATTACCAGAACAGATAATCATGAATTTCATTAATAAAAATTTAACTTATAAAAGGTATGACACTCTACATCCTGGATCCAGAATATACTATTACAATTAGAGATGTACCTTCTCTTTTTCATTGTCTGCTCCTTGTTTGTCTTCTGGATGTACTTTCTGTTCAGCTACTCATCTTGTATGTCTTCTTGATTCTGCTCCCCCTCAGATGATTGCATCATTTCTTCATCTATCTTTGGCTCCCCCTTACTTTTTTTCTTCATGGAGTTATCTTCTTTCGGCTCCCCCACAGATGATGATTCCATTGCTGCTTCCTTCTTCTGCTTCCCCTTCAGGTCCTTTGCTTTACTACTTCGGCTCTTGCTCTTGCTCTTCTCCTCTGTATTCATTCTTCTCTTCGAGTGCCTCCTTGAGTGCCTCTTTTTCTCGCCCTTTTTATCATCAATCACTTGAGAGAGATGCTGGACATTAGACATAAGCTGCTCCATCAGGTGAGATATGTTGCCAACTTCAATCTTGAGTTCCTGTTGGCTGAGCTCTAGCTTTAGGGAAAGAGACTGGTTCAGAGTGTCTATTTTCTCAGAGAGAGACATAATAGATTTTTCACTTTGCTTCTTAGTTTGTAGAGCTTCTTCCCTCTGATCCCTTATGGACTTCAGATAGATTTGATCTCTCTGTTGAAGCTTAAGAGATATATCTGAGATCGTGGCCTGAAGCTTGTTGTGATACTCACTGTCTTGTCCTCCTAACAGGATCTTAGCTTCTTCAGCAATGAGAGAGAATTTTTCAATCAATTCTTCAGAGTTTTTCAGTAACTCTTGCTCTTAAAGAATTTGAGCATCTGGTTGGACAGCCTCTTGCTGAGCAGCTGGTTGGACACCACGTTTTTCACTTTTAGAGAGGCTTTCAAATGTAGTGAGAATCTCAAAGAGATTTGAATACCAGTCGCTGTTCTAGGACGAAGGGATATCAAATAGCATTGCTGGAGCAAGGTTTGACTTCTCTGGCTGAGCTAGATCACTTGCAATGGTAGAGTGCAAAGGCTCTACGATCGTAGGCTTTGATGTGATCCTTCCACCATCTAGGCTTTCTCGTAGATCGTAGGTTGCTGGCTTGTTGGTAGACCTTGAAGTGAGGATGGTCTCTGATCAGCTTGGTAGGAAATGACTTAACCCTTGGAAAGTTTTGTGAAATTAGCTCCAGGTTGGGAAAGTATGAGTAACACCATTTGAAGTAGCTTTTATCTCCAGCAGTGTAGGCCTTCAGTCATGGCATTAACGGGTAGAACCACCTTATCAGATGATTCTCAGAATCATATAGCACGGTTGTAAGGTCCAACTCCATATCTTGAAGATTGTTGAGCAGATCGGCTGTGGACATCCTTACCACGTTGAGTCTTTCATAGCCATGGTCTACCCATCTACTTGGTAGCACATTTTGTGGTTCATCAAATACTTCCACCACTATTCTTGTTTTAACATTTGCAGGAGAAGGAACATAATAGTCTTCTGTCTCCTGATCTTCAGAACTAGAGTCTGCTTCCTTTCCTTCATGTGTTGATCTAGAGTCAGACTGGTGCAAGCTCCCTTCAACTGACCCATCAGTATATTCCTCTTTTGATTCAGATCCATTTGCAGTCTTTTCATTTTCATCACTGCTGGAACTGTCAGACATTATCCTTCTTTTGCCCTTAGTACCTTCTTCCAAAGTCTCAGGCACATCATTATTATCATCACTGAGCTCAATGAACTTTAAAGAAGATTCTCCTTTATTCTTTAGGCCTGGTTGGAGAAGCAGTCTATTTCCCTTTCTCCTCTTTGGAGGTTCAACAACAGAAGGTTCAGGTTCATCTTTTTCTATGGATCCTGATTCCTCTGTATCAGCATAAGGACTCCTTGGGGGTTTATCAGTAGGAGATCCAGTTGCTTCTTCTTATTCTGATTCTGATCCTTCCTTATCAGCAGAAGGACTACTTGGGGGGTGCTCTTATGTCCTTCTCACAACCTTAGCTCTCTTCCTTGATGGCTTCTCAGAAGTGGACTCTGGAACTTTGGAATTGTCAGAGTGAGAGAGCTCATCCTCTACATTGCTTTCCTTCCACTTCGTTGAGATGCCCTTGCTGCCGTTGCTGCCATGAGTCTTCAGCTTCTTGTTCTCCATGGGATTCTTCTTCCAGTTATCAAACAGTTTGGGAGACATCACCTTGTGAATATTAAGGGGTTCTCCCTCATCATCCCTTATCTTGTTCTTCAATTTCTTCTTCAAGATGATTCTTAGGAATCTGCTATGGAAAAACTTTGTGAGCGGTTTATCTGTTGACTTCTTCTTCTCTGCCTTTTCTAGCCACTTGGACATTAAGTCGAACAGTATAGCTCCAAAGTTGATTCGCTGCTTCAGTACAATGGCAGACATGATTCTCAACTGTTGAACGCTCACGGTATCGTGTGCAGTATCCTTGCTCAAGATACACTTCCCTACAATCTCAGTAAGAAACTCAAATTCTTTAGGGAACTCCTTCTTCTTCATGTCCTTTAGACTAGGGTTCCTCTTGTAGCGCATAACCTTTTTCCTTCTTCAATGTCGACTTCTTCAAGGCTCTTTAGACCCTGGTCAGAAAACCCTAGACATTGGTTGATGTCTGAAGCTCTTATCTTTAACTTTAGTCCTTTGACTTTTGTAGATAGAACCCCAGAATCTGTCGTTGCTTCTAAATAGAACTCCTTCACCAGGTCGACATAGATCAGGTGTTTGATTCAAGGAATTCATAAAACCCAACCTTCTTCACGAGTTCAAGAATGTCTCTGAACTTCTTTTATGATCTTTTGAATGTTTTAGTGCCGAGTTGAATACCAGTGATGACACGCCAATCTTCCATCTGAAGGGTTAGGAATATCTGGGTGTTTGACTTTAGGAGTATTGCAGGAAATACTTGAGAATGATTTTGAGGATGGTTAGTGATTTGAGAGATTTAGGCTATTTGAGAGTGCTTAGGGTTTCGAGTACAGAGAGAGAAGATGGACAAGAGAGGCTTGCATCTTTTAGGTAGACTCTTATAAGTGTAACTACCACAGATTTGAAATTCCTTTTTGTAACTGTTCCCTCTTCTTTTCAAAGTGACAAGTGTAAGAGCCCAATAAGTCACGATCATAACAGATCATCTTTTAGCTTTGACTTCTCTTAAGTTGACCGTTGACTTCTTCAGTTCGTGGAGTAGCCTCATGACATAGTTTAGTACTCCGCGAATTCTTTGTCTGCTCGACGATCTCTTTATCTGCTCGACGATTGTCGTCTGTATCCATGCTTCGCTAGACAACTCTTCATTAATCTTCAGCAGGGAGTTGCATGATTCATCAGCAGCTTGTATTCTTCTGAGGGTGTGACGAACGAGAATTTTGTAAAGTTATTTGAATATTTATGAAGATAAATAAATATTTTTAATGATTTAATTATTGAGTTAAATAATTAATTCATGAATTTGTGGTAGATTAATTTAATTATATGTGTTATATTGATTAAGTTAATGTGTAGTAATTTAATAGTTCAAAGAATATATTTAATTAAGTTTATTTGATTGAATAAATTAATTAAATAAGCATAATATTACTTTAATTAATTTAATAATTAATTAAAGAATTAATGTATTGACATAATTAATTAATAAAAATATTAAATGTGACAATGTGATTTAATGTGAATTATCCTATTTTATTTAATTAATTTAAATAAAATTAATTAAATAATTAATAATGTGACAATTAGCTATATAGTAAATTAGTTAATTAAAATAAATGAAAAAGGAGTTAGGAGAAAGCCAAACAAAGCCCTAAGAGTGGTTAATCCGTTATTTAATACAATGGTATAATATATATACATATACGTATATGATTGTCAGACATAAGTTTTATTTTCAAAGTCAGAGAGAAAAAAAAGTTAGAAAAAGTTCAGAGAAGAAAATAGAGAGATCGGGAAGAAGAAATTGAGAGTGAAAGGGAGAAAGAGATTTGAGAAAGTCTTAAGTATTGTCTTTCATTATCTTCATACTAACAAAGGGTAATTTTCTTTTCAAGTGTTCAAAATTAAGATTTCTTCCTTACGTATTCTTAAATTTCTGTAAAAAATTGGATCTCCCAATTGGGTTATGATATGACTTTATCTATATGGGTATGTGATCATAACGTGTTTTCTAACATATAATCATGTTTTAAAGGATCAATTTTATTTAATTTGGCCTTAATTAGGTTTTCAAATATTTATAGAGTTTTATTTACGTATTGGGAAAGTTCTCTGTGATGAGTGGTTTTGAAAATTAAAGTATGATGTGATCATATAGAGGTCTGTGTATGTTAAAAAGATGGGTTATGCCATATATATGTAAATTACAGTGATCACACCATGGGATTTTGTCAAGAATTGGGTTCTTGAAAATACAGAGTATTGAATATGGGTGAATAACCCATATGGGTTAAATTAATGATTTAATCATATGTTTATATTTAAATTGATACAGGAATATGATTGTATATGTTTAAAACAAAGAGAATGAAATTGAAATGAACGAATTCGGTGTAGTAACGAATTCGTAATGTTAGATTTTATATTTTTCATAAAAACTTTACAATTTATGAAGAATAGTGAAAGTGATTGTTGTAATTGATGTAATTACATGATCTAAATTGGTAGAAACATGTTAGTAATGATTTGTGATGTTCCTATGAAGTTTATACTTCATGGGTAACATTACAAATCAGTGTAATGGTGTAAATTGGGAGAAAATGGCCGAGTTCTGTGTTCGTTCGCGAACTTCAGAATATGGAAAAACGCAACCGTACGGCCGCGCCGAGTGCAGGGCTAAACGGCGCGCGACCGTGCCTGCCTGAAATTTTTGAAAAAATTTGTTAAGTATGGAATTTTGAGAAATGTGTTATGAATTCAATAAACATGAAAACATGTTGAATATATGGTAAGATATTAATACAAATTTAATAATTTATGTTACGTGATTAATTAATAAATTAATTATGTGACTTAAACCATTATTCGTAAAGGTTAAATAATGTGTTATAAACATTAAGACATTGTTTTAAGTCTAATAAACATGAAAACATGTTATGTGTGTGATAAAATGTTAATACAAGTTAATAACGAAGGTTATGTGGTTAGTTAATAAGTTAATTAATTAACTTAAATCATTATTTAAAAAACCTAATAATGAGTTTGAAGAATACTATTGTAAATTAATAATCATATCGAACCGGTGATTAATTGATATTGTAAATGTGTGATAGATAAGAATAATTAAAGAAGTGAGTAATAATTGTAGCCATAATTGTAGCTTGCGCGCGAGGCAAGTTTTCTATCCCTAACTTACTATTATTGTTGGGCAAGTTTCCTAAACTAAACTCTTTAAATTGAGCAATTGTTATGCTTAATTACTATTGTTGAGAAAATTCTTACTCTTGAGTATCCAAGTTTAGAATTTCACATGAGATACCATGATTCTTTTAAAAGTATCATTTATGTGTACAATACTTATTCGATTGTATACCTTGAGAAGTTAATATTCAATTTGAATATCATTGATTGAGTTATCCAAACCAACTTTATTTGGTGAGGATTCTGATGTCAAACTGAGATGAACAACCCTAATATATGGGATTAATGAAGATGCTTTAAGCGTTAAGATAGTGCGCACAGTATCAGTACAAAGGGTTGATCTCCTTAAGTACGAGAAGTAAAGTCTATAGTCTTATGACTGTTAAAGGTTGAAAGGTTAATATACTTGACAACCTAAGACTTGGTTCAAGGTCTTAATGACCCTCAGAAGTAATTTGATTCTCGATTAATATTCTTGATTCAAAAGTTGAGCTTTCTGTTATTCATAATTCTTTTATTCGCATGTTATTATTCTGTCATGTTTTTATACTTGCGGGCATTCGTGCTCACTCTTGCATAATAACATTGCAGATAAGAATGAGCAGTCTGGTGAGCCTTCTAGTAGCAAGGGAAAATGAAAATCTAACAAGTGATGAAGACTTGTGTTGTCATTAACAATGTTAAAGTTCAAGACTTATGTGTGATGATTTAAGACTTATTTATTTACGTTTCCGCAACAGAGATTTAAGGTTAAGTATAATCTGGGATTTATGATGTATTATTATGTTAGATGATGATTTATTTATCTAAAAAATGAATTTTATTATTTATGGGTAGATAGTTGTTTGATATTGGAACAGTGAACACTAAATCCTGTAGAAATTAAGATACCGGATTTGGGGGTGTCACAAGTTGGTATCAGAGCCGTAGGTTATGAACCTTAGGTGGGGGGAAAATCTTAGGATAGTAGCCTTCGTGAAGATAGTAGTGATAACTCTAATTGACTTCTAAGAAAAATAATAAAATTACCTTATGTGCTATGTGCTTATGTGTTCATACTTGTTAGTGTATTGATTAGCATTACGTAAAAAAAAAAACTAAGACTTAAAACTTATTTTGTCAGAATGTCAGATACTGGAGGAGCTAGTCAGCCTAGGGATGTTGTACCCCTAGAGACTAGTGATGAGGAACCCCGGGACATACATACTGTCTGGGAGCAGTTAGTACAGCTAGAGCCATCTCCTGTGATTCTAGATTTTGGTCAGGAGCATGAGCCAGAGACTGACTTAGAGGATGACCCTGAGGAGGTTGAGATTTCGGCTGAGGCAGCCGATGAGGAGGAAGAAGAGGAGGAAGACCCTAAGGAGTTCCCACCGAACTCTGTCAGTGCTGATATGTATGATTTATTGTATGATCGCAACGTAGAGTTAGGAGATACAATTCAGGAGTTGAGGGAGCAGTCAGTTGCTCAGGGTGGTGAGATTGAGACACTCCACACCCGTCTTGGCAATGTGGAGTGGGATTTGGTTCATGAGAAGGGCCAAACTGAGCAGAAGACAGGGGAGATAGAAAAGTTAAAAAAATGAGTTGAAAGAGAAATCTGAAAGACTCGCCATAGTGGAAGAAGCTTGGGTGAGAAATGCACGACGTGCAGATCTGGCAGAGGATGATGCGTGTGCGAAGAGAGTTAAAGTTGCAGAGACGTGCTACACATTTCTGAGGGCAATGGATGAGGCCCAAGACCGAGTTATGAGATATCCAATTCAGTTCGAGGGACTGCCTGGGTATATGTTAGATCGCAGGACTATGTCCTGCATTATAGAGGAGGAGCGTAGTGAAGCTGTCCGACGCCTTAGTAGGCCGTGATAGGACAATATGATATTGTTAATGTTTAAATAATCGTAAATAATATAAATTTCGATGTGATTATAAACAAAGGAATATTGTGATAATGTAAATCCTGTAGAAACTTTATTTCAGGATAGTTGATGTAAATGGCAGAAATGCTATCGTATTGTATTAAAAGCTTTTGGTTTTAATAAAATAATAAAGTTGTTCAAAATGATATGGGTTAAGTGAGTATGTTAAAGTATTTAACATTATGTGATACTCTTTGGAGTAGTTAATATAAATTCCGATGTGATTAAAAATAAAGGAATATTTTGAGAAACTAAATCCTGAAGATTCTTTATCTTGGGATAGTTGAAGTAAATGGCAGAGATGCTATAGTACCATGTTTAAAACTTTTGATTTAAATAAAATATCAAAGGTTATTTGAAAAGAAAAGAGTTAAAGTGGTTATGTTAAATATTTGAGTTAAGTCTTAAATATTTAAGAAATTGAATAAAGATCTAATGAGCATATATTTTTAACAGAAATATGCCGCCAAGAAGAAGACAAAATCGTTGACAAGCCCAAGAAGGGTCAACCAATAACAATAGATGCCAATGCGAACCCCGTTCAGCAGTTGGTAAATCTGTTGGCTGGAGCGATAAACAATCAGCCTCAAGCTCCATCGAACACCTCATTTAAAAACTTTAAGGCAGTGGGACCGCCAGATTTTAAGGGTTCCACGAACCCGATAGAAGCTCAGACTTGGGTTATGGAAATGGAGAAAATTTTTGAGGTCGCCCGAGTTAGGGAGGACCAGAAGACAGCCTACGCGACATTTATGTTAAAATCAGAAGCCAGCTACTGGTGGCAGGCAAATAAGATCAGGGGAGGAGAAGGTGTAATAACCTGGGAAAGGTTTAAAGAAATGTTTTTCTAGATGTATTTCCCGACTAGCTCCCAGAATCAAATGGAGGTGCGGTTTCTGAAGTTGAGGCAGGGGAATATGTCTGTGCACGATTACGGGACAAAGTTTAACAAATTGTCTAGGTTTACCCAATATCAGGTGCAAACTGATGAAAGAAAGGCTAGGCGTTTTGAACAGGGACTGAAACCCTGGTTGTATAGCAAGGTGTCAATGTTTCAATTGAGCACTTTTGCTGGAGTTTTGGAGAAGGCCATCTTCGCTGAAGGTGGAAGCGAGGCAGTGTCCAAGTACAATCAGGATCAAAAGAAGAAGAAGAATGATAGTGAAGGAAACAATAAGGCTAGTGGCAGTCACACAGGGGAAACTAATAATCATAAACGAAAGTGGAATGACAACCCGTCGTCTGTAAATCAGCAAGGTAGTCAGAAGAAAAAGTTAGAACCATGCCCAACCTGTGGGAAAACTCACTTGGGAGTCTACATGAAAGGAAAAAAAGTTTGCTACAATTGTGGTCAGGAAGGCCACATAGCACCTAACTGCCCTAACCCTAAGAAGGGCGCCTGCTACACATGTGGGTCAAAGGATCACTTGGCTAAAGACTGTCCAAAGAAGGCATCTGGAGGGGTAGGGTCAGGTGGAAATAAGGGAAATAATAGTGGAAATCCTCTTACCATTACCTGACCGACTTTGACAAATCGACCAACTGCAAGGACATTTAACATGACCATACAAGACGCTGTGCAGTCTCGTGATGTGGTGTCAGGTATCATTCCGATCAATAAAGTCAATGCTTATGTTTTATTTGATTCGGGTGCTACTTTTTTATTTATATCCGATGACTTTGCAAAGAATTTAGAATTGCTTAAAGTCGAATTAGAAATCCCTATGAACATAGATATTGCGAACAAGGAAGTAATTCCTGTTAACTATATACACAAGAACTGTAGAGTGGATATTAAGGGTAACGTTATGAATGTAGATCTTATCCCGATTAAACTTGGGGAATTTGACGTTATCCTGGGAATGGATTGGTTATTCAATTATGGATCAGTAATTGATTGCCAGAAGAAATGTATTAACCTTATGACTCCGTCAAAGGTTGTGTTTTATGGCAGCAAGTCGCCTAGACAAGCGAGTTATCTGACGATGATGCAGGCCAGGAAGTTATTAAGACAAAGTTGTGTGGGGTATTTAGCCTACATATTCGATAGTCGTAAAGAGAATCCAAAGTTAGAAGAAATACCAGTTGTAAGAGACTTCGTGGATGTTTTCCCGGATGATCTGCCAGGACTTTCGCCTGACAGGGAAGTAGATTTTGTTATCGATTTGGTGCCAGGAACGGCTCCAATACCGAAAGCACCGTACCGGATGGCTCCGGTAGAAATAAAGAAATTGATGGTACAGCTACAAGAGCTGTTGGACAAGAAATGTATTCAACCGAGCGTATCACCGTGGGGAGCGCCGATATTATTTGTCAAGAAGAAGGATGGAACGATGCGACTCTGCATCGACTATAGAGAATTGAACAAGGTTACCATTAAGAATAGGTATCCGTTGCCAAGGATTGATGATCTGTTTAATCAATTAAAAGGAGCGAGATATTTCTCGAAGATAGACCTGAGAAGTGGTTATCATCAATTAAAGGTAAGGCTAGAAGATGTCCCGAAGACAACGTTTAGGACACGATATAGTCACTACGAATTTTTGGTTATGTCATTTGGTCTAACAAATGCGCCTGCAGCATTTATGGGCCTAATCAATGGAGTGTTCCAGTCGTTTCTGGACAAATTCGTAGTGATTTTTATTGATGATATATTGGTGTATTCTAAGACCAAGGAAGAACGTGTTGAGCATTTGAAGTTGACGTTAGAAGTATTAAGAAGAGAGAAGTTGTATGCCAAATTCACAAAGTGTGAATTCTGGATTGAAAGGGTTTAATTTCTCGGACACGTGATTGACAAGGACGGAATTTTGGTGGATGCCTCCAAAGTCGATGCGGTGATGAATTGGGATTAGCCGAAAACACCGTCGAAAGTAAGAAGTTTTCTTAGATTAGCCGATTACTATAGAAGATTTATTTAGGATTTTTCCAAGATCGCCACTCCGCTAACGAATTTGACTAGGAAAGTTGTAAAATTCGTTTGGACGAAAAAGTGTGAGGAAAGTTTTTCAAGAGCTTAAGAGAAGGTTGAATACAGCACCTGTGTTGTCCCTACCGGATGATACAGGAAACTTTGTGGTATATAGTGATGCGTCACATAAAGGGCTATGCTGTGTGCCTATGCAAAATGGCAGAGTCATTGCGTATGCGTCACAACAGTTGAAAGATTATGAGAAGGGATATCCAACCCACGATTTGGAATTAGCTGCGGTGGTATTTACTTTAAAGATTTGGAGACACTATCTCTATGGGGAGAAGTGTGAAATATATACAGACCATAAGAGTCTGAAGTATATTTTCACACAGAAAGACTTGAATATGCGCTAAAGAAGGTGGCTGGAGTTAATAAAGGATTATGATTGTGATATCTTATACCACCTGAGAAAAGCGAATGTTGTAGCCGATGCCTTAAGCAGAAAGGGTCGGGAGAAGTTGATGATGCTGACAGCACAGAAAGAGTTGATTTCAGCGATGGAGAAGCTGGAATTGGAAGTAAGATGTTCAATGGAGATTGATGAGAAACTGTTTCAGATGCAAGCTGGAACAACTTTATTGGATAAGGTTAAAGAAGCTCAAATTCTGGATAAGGAATGTGAGCAAGTAAAGAAAAAGATATCTGAAGGGACTGAACTTAGATTTAAAGTGGACAGTGAAGGATTGTTGAGGTTTGAAAATAGAGTTTGGGTACCGCCAGTACCAGAAATTAAGGAGGACATTATAAGCGAGGCTCATTGTTCGAGGTATTCCATTCATCCCGAAAGTACCAAGATGTATCAAGATTTACGACAACACTTTTGGTGGCCAAATATGAAGAGGGACGTTGCCGATTGTGTTGCCAAGTGTCTGACTTGCCAAAGGGTCAAGGCAGAACATCAGAGACCAAGTGGTTTACTACAACCACTAGATATCCCAGAATGGAAATGGGAACATATTACAATGGATTTTGTTGTTGGCCTTCCTAAGACCCAGAAAGGCTACGACGCAGTATGGGTTATCGTCGACCGATTAATGAAATCCGCACACTTCCTTTCGATCAGAATTAGATTTAACTTAGAACAATTGGCAAAGTTATACGTGAAAGAGATTGTTTCGAGGCACGGAGTGCCAGTGTCAATTATTTCTGACCGAGATCCGCGCTTTACATCGAATTTTTGGAAAAGATTGCAAGAATGCATGGGAACACAGTTGAGGATGAGTACTGCCTATCACCCTCAGACTGACGGGCAAAGCCAAAGAACGATCCAAACATTAGAGGATATGCTGAGGGCATGTATCATGGATTTTAAAAGTAATTGGGATGATCATTTACCGCTTGTAGAATTCGGTTATAATAATAGTTACCACGCTGGTATTGGTATGCCGCCTTACGAAGCGTTGTACGGTAGAAAGTGCAGAACTCCACTGTACTGGATGAAGTTGGCGAAAGACAATTGCTAGGACCAGAGTTAGTCCAACAAACGACAGAGATAGTTAAAGTAATTCGGACAAGATTAGTACCACTCAGGATAGGCAGAAGAAATACGCCGATCCACACTGCAAGAATGTAGAGTTTGAATTGGGTAGCTTTGTATTTTTGAAGGTCTCTCCTTGGAAGGGAAAGATCAGATTTGGTAAGAAGGGAAAATTGAGCCCGAAGTTCATTGGACCCTTTGAGGTATTACGACGCATTGGAGAAGTAGCCTATGAGGTAGCTTTACCTCCGGCACTGGAGCATGTCCACAATGTCTTCCACGTGTCGGTATTACGACGTTATAAACCCGATTACAAACATGTGATAGAATATGAACCCCTACAATTTGAGAAAGATTTATCCTACGAAGAAGTTCCTGTTCAGATTGTTGACAGGAGAGAACAACTTCTCAGGAACAAAGTAATACCTTCTGTTAAGGTAATTTGGAGGAACCACAACGCTGAAGAAGCTACGTGGGAACTCGAAGAGAATATGATGAAGAATTATCCACACTTATTTTTTTGACTAGGTGAACGTGATTCTGTGGACAGAATCCTTTTAAGGGGGGAAAGATGTGACAAATAAGAGTTTTGCAAAGTTGTTTGAATATTTATTGTAATTAAATAAATATTTTGGTTATGAGAATGTGATGGGACAAAATTATTAATCGAAACGTGATTTTGAGGACAGAATCCTTTTAAGGGGGGAAAGATGTGACGACCGAGAATTTTATAAAGTTATTTGAATATTTAGGGAGATAAATAAATATTTTTAATGATTTAATTATTGAGTTAAATAATTAATTCATGAATTTGTGGTAGATTAATTTAATTATATGTGTTACATTGATTAAATTAATGTGTAGTAATTTAATAGTTCAAAGAATATATTTAATTAAGTTTATTTGATTAAATAAATTAATTAAATAAGCATAATGTTACTTTAATTAATTTAATAATTAATTAAAGAATTAATGTATTGACATAATTAATTAATAAAAATATTAATTATGTGACAATGTGATTTAATGTGAATTATCTTATTTTATTTAATTAATTTAAATAAAATTAATTGAATAATTAATAATGTGACACTTAACTATATAGTAAATTAATTAATTAAAATAAATGAAAAAGGAGTTAGGAGAAAGCCAAACAAGGCCCTAAGAGTGGTTAATCCGTTATTTAATACAACGGTATAATATATATACATATACGTATATGATTGTCAGACATAAGTTTTATTTTCAAAGTCAGAGAGAAAAAAAAGTTAAAAAAAGTTCAGAGAAGAAAATTGAGTGTTCGGGAAGAAGAAATTGAGAGTGAAAGGGAGAAAGAGATTTGAGAAAATCTTAAGTATTTTCTTTGATTATCTTTATACTAACAAAGGGTAATTTTCTTTTCAAGTGTTCAAAATTAAGATTTCTTCCTTACGTATTCTTAAAGTTCTGTAACAAATTGGATTTCCCAATTGGGTTATGATATGACTTTATCTATATGAGTATGTGATCATAACGTATTTTCTAACATATAATCATGTTTTATAGGATCAATTTTATTTAATTTGGCCTTAATTGGGTTTTCAAAGATTTACAGAGTTTTATTTACGTATTGGGAAAGTTCTCTGTGATGAGTGGTTTTGAAAATTAAAGTATGATGTGATCATATAGAGATCTGTGTATGTTAAAAAGATGGGTTATGCCATATATATGTAAATTACAGTGATCACACCATGTGATTTTGTCAAGAATTGGGTTCTTGAAAATACAGAGTATTGAATATGGGTGAATAACCCATATGGGTTAAATTAATGATTTAATCATATGTTTATATTTAAATTGATACAGGAATATGATTGTATATGTTTAAAACAAAGAGAATGAAATTGAAATGAACGGATTCGGTGTAGTAACGAATCCGTAATGTTAGATTTTATATTTTTCATAAAAACTTTACAATTTATGAAGAATAGTGAAAGTGATTGTTGTAATTGATGTAATTACATGATCTAAATTGGTAGAAACATGTTAGTAATGATTTGTGATGTTCCTATGAAGTTTATACTTCATGGGTAACATTACAAATCAGTGTAATGGTGTAAATTGGGAGAAAATAGCCGAGTTCTGTGTTCGTTAGCGAACTTCAGAATATGGAAAAACGCAGCCGTGCGGCCGCGCCGAGTGCAAGGCTAAACAGCGGGCAGCCGCGCCTACTTGAAATTTTTGAAATTTTTTGTTAAGTATGGAATTTTGAGAAATGTGTTATGAATTCAATAAACATGAAAACATGTTGAATATATGATAAGATAGTAATACAAGTTTAATAATTTATGTTACGTGATTAATTAATAAATTAATTATGTGACTTAAACCATTATTCGTAAAGGTTAAATAATGTGTTATAAACATTAAGACATTGTTTTAAGTCTAATAAACATGAAAACATGTTATGTGTGTGATAAAATGTTAATACAAGTTAATAACGAA
Organism: Panax stipuleanatus; assembly: GCA_020205555.1. Lineage (NCBI taxonomy): Eukaryota > Viridiplantae > Streptophyta > Magnoliopsida > Apiales > Araliaceae > Panax > Panax stipuleanatus. Next base: position 154,588,937 of record CM035117.1, on the reverse strand, counting down.
GGTTATGTGGTTAGTTAATAAGTTAATTAAATAACTTAAGTCATTATTTAAAAAACCTAATAATGAGTTTGAAGAATACTATTGTAAATCAATAATCATATCGAACCTGTGATTAATTGATATTGTAAATGTGTGATAGGTGAGAGTAATTAAAGAAGTGAGTAATAATTGTAGCTTGCACACGAGACAAGTTTTCTATCCCTAACTTACTATTATTGTTGGGCAAGTTTCCTAAACTAAACTCTTTAAATTGAGCAATTGTTATGCTTAATTACTATTGTTGAGAAAATTCTTAGTCTTGAATATCCAAGTTTAGAATTTCACATGAGATGCCATGATTTTTTTAAAAGTATCAATTAAGTGTACAATACTTATTCGATTGTATACCTTGAGAAGTTAATATTCAATTTGAATATCATTTATTGAGTTCTCCAAACCAACTTTATTTGGTGTGGATTCTGATGTCAAACTGAGATGAACAACCCTAATATAGGGGATTAATGAAGATGTTTTAAGCGTTAAGATAGTGTGCACAGTATCAGTACAAAGGGCTGATCTCCCTAAGTACAAAAAGTAAAGTCTATAGTCTTATGACTGTTAAAGGTTTGAAAGGTTAATATACTTGACAACCTAAGACTTGGTTCAAGGTCTTAATGACCCTCAGAAGTAATTTGATTCTCGATTAATATTCTTGATTCAAAAGTTGAGCTTTCTGTTATTCAGAATTCTTTTATTCGCATGTTATTATTCTGTCATGTTTTTATACTTGCGGGCATTCGTGCTCACTCTTGCATAATAACATTGCAGATAAGAATGAGCAGTCTGGTGAGCCTTCTAGTAGCAAGGGAAAATGAAAATCTAACAAGTGATGAAGACTTGTGTTGTCATTAACAATGTTAAAGTTCAAGACTTATGTGTGATGATTTAAGACTTATTTATTTACGTTTCCGCAACAGATATTTAAGGTTAAGTATAACCTGGGATTGATGATGTATTATTATGTCAGATAATGTAAGATGATGATTTATTTATCTAATAATTGAATTTCATTATTTATGGGTAGATAGTTGTATGATATTGGAACAGTGAACACTAAATCCTGTGGAAATTAAGATACCGGATTTGGGAATGTCACAGAGGGACTTTTGTATGTTTTTGCAGAGGTCCTTGTGATGCATTCTATATCAACACTTCTTCTGGGTTAAGGTAGCTTAGAAAGGTTTGGCCTCTTAGTATAACACTTAGGGTCAGGTTTGTCCTTGAGGCGCTTATCAGAAGAAGGGCTCCTTAGACTTGGTGGGAATAATATCATCACAGTGGGCTTCTCTGCCAAGAGGTTCACTTACCAACTCTGGACACTCTTTGGTGTTGGTATTTGTATAGATTGCGATCGTGGGGTCAGCATGCTCTTAGTCTGCGATCAGTAGTTTGAACGTAGGTGCTCTACGATTGGGGTAGTTGGCTGATATTGTTTTCAGTAGCACGTTTTGGGACATTACTACTGAGGATGAGGATTTATTTGGTTCATCAGCCATAGAGTTTTGGGACTCTGTAACTGGAATTTGGCTGTTTGGATAAGCTTCTGTTTTAGGGACTTAACAGAAGTGAACTTTTAGTTAGCATCCCACTTCTTCTTTTTCTCCTTAAACTTCATCACCTCTATATCTTCAGATGCTATTCCCTTGTCATCAAGTATAGCTACCTTCATTGTCTGAGAGATCTGAAGTATTTGCTTCACTGTGCTCCTTGTCAATATGAGTACTGCTATGCTTAGCAGACCACTGCTCCCACTTAGTTGATACTATCTTCTTAGAGAAAGATGGAATATTCTTCTGTACATACATAAGTAAGGTAGTCCTTGCATATCTCCTTCTGGCTAGAATCTTCATGGTTGAATAAGCTCCATTAGATCATAGAATATTTTCTTCAGAACTGGTCACTCCATGATTGCTGACTAGACACTACGAACGTAGTTTCTATCATTCAGACTTTAGCATCTTCTATACTCGTGGAGTTATGCTTCTATGATGAATACATTGTCATCATTGGTTGAAGGTTCCTTGATATGAACTTCCTTGTTGTTTCTTTTGGGATGATGTGCTTTGCATGGATAGGTATGGAAGGACTCTTGCATCTTGACATGAATAGCCAGCTTCCTTTTAATGATCATCTAAGGATTTTGGAATCCATTTTAGTTCATGTGATCTACATACCTGGGGACTCAACAAATCTTTAGGAGCAAGCTTTGGCATTGGATGACCTTAAATGAGAGCACTGCTGAGGGATCTTGATCTTTCAGCTGGTAGAGTCTTGTGACTGAAGTTATGTGCTTCAGTTTTCCTTAGTAAGGTCAGATAGACCAGATACCTGCAGGTTAAGCAAATTTCTATCTTTGTACCCATGGTTACTTTGGTCCTGCTAGGTTAGTTTTCTTAAAATCCCAGTTCCTCATATTCTTAGATTTACATCATATAAGCATCAATAGTCATATTCATACATATATCAATTTTAGATATGACAGTTATAATGCATGATTGTGATTGTGTGTATGATTAAATTTTTTGATATGATAATCTTTTTCTTTGGTTGGTACACCCTTTGTTTTGCCATGTTCACAGATTTTGAATGTTCACAGAGTTAGGATCAGCTCTATTAATTACTTGTATCTGGTTGGTTCGTGGAGTTGATCAGTTTCTAAGAACCTTCAAGATACACCTGTAGTGTTGATCATACTCTACGTTTTATCAAAAACACAAAATATTGGCTTGTATGAATTTACAAACATACCAACCCATCAATAAAGGTCGAGCAACTTAAACTTATTAGTTTGTTAATAAACTTAAGGCATATATCAGATTTCTTTTACAAATTTATTTTTAACCTAAAATATGGGTGGAGAGAGAGTTTGTTAGCAATTAGTTTCCAACCTCAAATGTACTTTTTCTCTTTCCCTTTTTAGGAAGAAAATGATCTTTTGAAAGAATATTGTTATAGCACATAAGGTGATGCAGTATGATGCACGTGTTTATATGAGGAAACATACCTTGACACTGTCAGTTTCTTGACAGTTATTTGTCCTGCTTATATGCACAATGATATTAGGCATTGATGTGCATATCTTTGTATTTCGTGCTCACAGCTTGTTGCTTCATATAGCCTTAGGTCAATCAAGCAAAGTCATGGAGTTATGATCAGAGGAAAGTCTTAGCAACTTGAACTCTTTGACACCCTCAAACCTCAAGGTTTAGATTTATGGTTTTATCCAAATACATATTTGAAGAATTCTCTCTTCTCCTCTGGATAAACACCTCATCTTTTAGAACAGTGGACGTCAGGATTTTAACTCTTGATGCTTCTTGACTTCCCATCAGTAGGCTGTAGACTGCTGATTGGCTATGGGCAGCGATTGGTCTGATTGCAATGGCATATAAGGACAGGCACCAATCTGAACTGCTTTAGGTATATATATGCACATTTACCTATACGTACAATTTTCACCGTGTGATCTCATCTTCATTCAGAAGTGACTTACTACTAAAACTAAGTTTAGAACTTTGTTTGTGCCTAGGACTAAACTCAAAGCGTTAGCTTTTGGATATAGTATGAGAACCTGCTCTGATACCAATTGTTAGTTTCCAGGGGGCACACAATAGATCTAGAAGGGGGGGGGGGGTTGAATAGATCCTTTAAAATTTTAAAAGCTTTTTCCTTTTCTTTTGTATTGCTAAGTAATTAGCAGATGACAAACATAAGAATCAATTCATGCACAGTAGAATAAGTTAAAAGATCCCCTTTAAAGATATCTTGATAAACATAGTTCTAATGTTAGTTTAGGTGTAAGTGGTTAAAGCAGTTATAGTTCATAGTGTAAATGATATAAAGTAAATGACACAAGGGATTTTAAGTGGTTCAGAGACTCAAGCCCCTACTCCACTCTTCTGCTTCAACAAGCAGGGATTCCATTAAGGAAAAGGTAACTCTTGAATCACTAAAATTCCTTCAAGGCTAGCAGCCTTGGAACTCTAGTTTACTAAGAACTATTCAAGCCTAGCAGACTTGGAACTGTAGACTAAGCCTAACAGACTTAGAATCTCTTGTACCCTCCGGTACTCAGTAAGCCCAGCACACTTGACTTTGATTTAGTCCCGAAGACAAGGACCCCTAGGGCCCTGGTTGTTGATTTGTTGTTGTTGGTGCTGAGCTGCTTGTTAGATATTTTAACTATTTAAAAGTATATAATAAATATATTATATGTTATTCATGTAATCAACAATTAAAATTGGTTCAGTTGGATAAGAGAGAAGTGTTGATACTAAGGACTTGGGTTCAAGTCATAGTAACAACATTCTTATAATATTTTTTTAATTATTAAAAAATATGTATATTATAAGGAAAAGGCCAACAGTAATATTCAACGGCAACTCTTAAAAAATATATATATTATAAGGAAAAGGCCAACGGTAATATTCAACGACAACTCTCAATTGGGATGCCGACATCAGAATTTAGATACGACCTCACAGAATGACAACAAGAATTGGGATGCCATGTTTGGATATCAACATACCTCTTCAAAGGGGTGTTTGAAAACCTATAAATAGGTTGTCAATCTAACCTAAACACAGATCTACAACAATCTTAAGACTATTTTATCATGGAGGATAACAATGCAAAAAATTGTTTGAATCAAATTAACAAACTCAGGAAATTTGATGGATTCTTCTTCAGACATTGGAAAAGTAAAATGTATTTTTGCTTAACAGTATTAAAAATCTCTCATGTGATAAATGAAGAGAAAATAAAAGAAAAGGAAAATGAGACACCAGCAGAAATGACGTGTCGAATAAAATGTGAACAAGATGACTTCATGTGTAAAGGGTACATTCTAAATGCGCTATCCAATTCGTTGTACGATGTGTATGAAGCCAAATTCATGGAAAAGACAACAAGGGAATTATGGGAGGATCTCGATAACAAATACAAAATCGAGGATGTCGGAAATAAAAAATTTCTAGTAAGTATTTGATTATCAAATGATAGATAACAAATCTGTTATGCTGCAAGTACATGAACTTCAAATTATTATGAATCAAATTGTGTCGGAAGGCCATAGCCTTGACGAAGAATTTCAAGTATCGACAATCATTTCAAAATTACCATTTTCATGGAAAGATTGTCTAAAGGAATTGAAACAAAAGAAAGATGCAATGACTATGCAAGAACTTATTAAATTTCTCTAAGTTGAAGAAAATTCTCAAAACTTGGATAAATTGGAAATAGAAAAAAAAAAGTGCTAGAGCCCTTGTCATAGAAAATGCATCTAAACCAAGGGCCAACAATAAAAGAAAGCGTGGTGGTCAATATAGCACTTCCGAAAATAAAAAACCGAAAGGTATTTGTTGGAAGTGTGGTAAGCCAGGACATTTCAAGAAACAATATACTTTGTACTTGAAGCAAATGCAACAAAAGAATGACCAAGCAAATATGGTAGACAATGAAGATATAGCTGCTATGATCATGGAGACTAACGTGATTGGAAACGACATGGAATGGTGGATCGATTCTAGAGCAACCAAGCATATTGCCAAGAATAAAGCAATATTTAAAGTCTATGAACCTATGAAGGATAGTCAAGAACTATTCATGGGAAATTCATCAACTGCAAAAGTGATGGGCAAAGGCAAGGTGGATCTCAAGTTATCATCTGGGAAGACAATCACTTTTAATGATGTTCTTCATGTTCCAGAAATTAGGAAAAATCTTTTATCTGTTAGTCTTTTAAACAAACATGACATAAAAGTCTTGTTTGACGCTAATTGTATTGTATTGTCTAAGGGTGGCATGTATGTCGGAAAAGGATATGAATCTAATGGCATGTACAAACTAAATGTTATTAATGAAAATTCATCATTTGCTTGTATGTTTTCTACTTTTAATGTTTGGCATGCTAGATTAGGACATGTAAATTATAAAAGTATGCGTAGCATGAGTAATCTTAGTTTAATTGCTAAGATTAATTTTTCTGATTTAGAAAAATGTGTTATATGTGTTAAATCTAAAATTACGAAGAAATCTTATAAAAAAGTAGAACAAAATTCACAATTATTAGAATTGATTCATTCCAATATTTGTGAATTTGAGGGTATATTAACTAGGGGAGGCAAAATATATTTTATAACATTTATAGATTATTACTTAAGATATACTCAAGTTTATTTGTTAAGGACTAAAGATAAGGCTTTAGAAAAATTTAAAATCTACAAGGCTGAAGTTAAAAATCAATTAGATCGAAGAATTAAAATTCTTAGATCGGATAGAGGAGGGGAATACTTCTCTTATAATGATTTTTGTGAGAATCATGGTATAATTCATCAAACTACAGCCCCTTATAGTCCTCAATAAAATGGAATGGCAGAACGAAAAAATAGAACAATTGGAGAAATGATTAATACATTACTTCTTACTTTTGGTTTGCCTAAAAATTTATGGGGGGAAGCATTAATGACTGCTTTTTATATACTTAACCGTATACCCCATAAGAAAACTCATATTACACTTTATGAATTGTGGAAAAAGAGAAAACTTTCTCTAAACCATTTAAGGGTATGGGGATATAGGGCATTAGTAAGGTTAACTGACCCTAAAAGGCCCAAGCTTGGAGCTAAAGAAATCGAGTGTGCTTTTATAAGCTATACACAAAATAGCAAAGCCTATAAATTTTTGACCTTGGAATCCACAGATTCTGTTAGCCAAAATATAATTTTGGAGTCTAGAGATGTTGAGTTCTTTGAGAATTCATTAGGAAAAGGTCAAGAGAAGATACTGATAAAGAGGATCAAGAAATAATTCATCATAAACCAAATGATGAAATGGAACTTACTACATCTACTGAAGAAATAGAACCAAGAAGAAGTAAAAGAGCTAGGATAGAAAAATCATTTGGCCCTGATTTTTACATGTACCTAGTAGAAGGAAACAGGGATGCTATTATTTCTTCTAGTGTTTTTGTGATTGAGCATGATTCTAATGATAGAAATCCATTGACTTTAAGAGAAGCTATGTCCTCTCAAGATTCAGGTTTTTTCAAGAAGCCATTAATTATGAAATGGATTCTATCATGGGTAACAAGATTTGGGTCTTGGTAGATTTACCTCATGGTTGTAAACCCATTGGTTGTAAATGGATCTTTAAAAGGAAAAGAAAATCAGATGGATCCATTGATAAGTATAAAGCTAGACTGGTAGCCAAAAGTTTTAAGCAAAAGGAAGGAATTGATTACTTTGATACATATGCTTCAGTAGGAAGAATTAGTACCATTAGGTTATTAATTGAATTAGCATCAGTTTATAAACTTGTTATACACCAAATGGATGTTAAAACTGCTTTTCTAAATGGTGATTTAGAAGAGGAAGTTTATATGGAACAATCAGAAGGGTTTGTTTTAAAAGGTCAAGAAAGAAAAGTTTGTAAACTTGTTAAATATTTATATGGACTAAAACAAGCACCTAAACAGTGGCATGAAAAATTTGACCAAATGATTGTTTCAAATGGGTTTAAAATAAATGAATCGGATAAATGTGTTTATTCTAAGTTTAGTAAAGGTTTTGGTGTTATAATTTGTTTATATGTTGATGATATGCTTATTTTTGGTACTAGTGAAAAGGTAGTATTAGAAACTAAAGTATTTTTGTCTGCTACTTTTGATATGAAAGATATGGGGGAGACTGATGTAATTTTAGATATTAAAATTGTGCGGTCTCAAGATACTATTTCTTTAACTCAGTCTCATTATATTGAGAAATTGTTAAAGAAGTTTAATCACGAGAATTGCAAGATAACTTTTACCCCATTTGATCATTCAGTTAAGTTATTTCCAAATAAAGGAAATAACATATCTCAGTTAAAGTATGCAAGTGTAATTGGTAGTCTAATGTATGCAATGCAGTGTACTAGACCTGATAGAGCATTTGCAGTAGGAGTATTGAGTAGGTTTACTCATAATCCAGGTCAGTTTCATTGGGATGTATTATTAAGGATACTTAAATATCTTAAAGTCACAATGAACTATGCATTATGCTATACAGGATACCCAGCTATGGTAGAAGGGTACACAGATACAAATTGGATAACAGATTCGGATGAAATAAAGTCTACAAGTGGATGGATATTCACTTTAGGAGAAGGGGCAATTTATTGGGATTCCAAGAAACAAACCTTGATAACACATTCAACTATGGAATCCGAGTTTGTTACATTATCAACTGCTGTAAAAGAAGTCGAATGGCTTAAGGATTTATTATTTGAGATACCACTTTGGCCCAAACCAATGACAGCTATCTCAATATATTGTGATAATGAGGCAGCATTATCAAGGTTTTATAACAAGGTTTATAACGAAAAGTCTAGACATATAAGTTTAAGACATAGTTATGTAAGAGAGCAAATCAATAAAGGGGTTGTTACCTTTAACTATGTCAAGTCAAAGAGAAATTTGGCGGATCCTTTTACAAAAGGCCTAGGCAAGGATGTAATATGTAAGACTTCCAGGGAGATGGGTTTAAAGCCTTTAAATGAGAGGTAACCTATAAGTGGAACCCAACTAAATATTAGAGTAACATCCAGTATATTAGTTCAATGAAAAATACTTATAGTAATAACCAGTTATACACTTAGACAAGTATGAAGAAAAAAACTTCTTCATAACCATCTCAAAGTTAGTGTATGCTTGTATGGAGAACAAAGAGGGTAAGGTAAACCTTTAATGAATCTATGTTCGGTTTGGAGGATGCAGGTCATACAAGTGCATCTAATTAGATTCACCTATGTAAGTGAAGGAAGTGGGGCCGCTTCTGCGAGATATAAGGCTTATCTCTAAGTCACTTACGAAACCCAAGAGGTAAACACAAGGCCATAAATGTGTTGGGTTTCCTTAAACTATAAGAGATATATTATATGTCTATAGAGCAAGATATCACTGTAAGATTTTTTAGTTCAAAGCTAACGCTACTAAAAATTCAGATATTTTGTGACATAGACTATGTAAAGGTTCAAGTCGAAAGACACCTCTTACTTATGTATGCTATATTTAATAAGAGAAAGAAGAATGTCAAAAGAAAAGGATTAGAAGATTATGAAAATAGGGGAGGATTGTTGGATATTTTCATTATTTAAAAGTATATAATAAATATATTATATGTTATCCATGTAATCAACAATTAAAATTAGTTCAGTTGGATAAGAGAGAAGTGTTGATATTAAGGACTTGGGTTCAAGTCATGGCAACAACATTCTTATAATATTTTTTTAATTATTAAAAAATATATATATTATAAGGAAAAGGCCAACAGTAATATTCAACGGCAGCTCTTAAAAAATATATATATTATAAGGAAAAGGCCAACGGTAATATTCAATGGCAACTCTCAATTGGGATGCCGACATCAGAATTGGGATACGACCTCACAGAACGACAACAAAAATTGGGATGAAGAATTGGGATGCCATGTTTAGATATCAACATACCTCTTTAAAGGGGTGTTTGAAAACCTATAAATAAGTTGTCAATCTAACCCAAACACAGATCAACAACTTCAATTTTTCTCAAGTTCTTAAAATCTCAAATCATTCTAAATTCTTTTCAAGTTCATAGAAAATTATTCTATATAATTTTCTTATTATATTTTTTTTTCTCTCAATTATAGTTTGCACTAGTTTTGTTTCTACACAACAAATTCTAGTACAGAATAAATTCTGGGCCTGTTTTATCTTGGGAGATTAATTCGCAGTAACCCTGTGTAAGAAAACTAAAGGCGCGAATCTTGTAAAGGAAAGAGTGGTCTACCATTCGATTCAGGCAGAAGTATTGTTATTCTATATCTTATTACAAAATATAGTCTTAAGGAAAGAGTGGTCTACCATTCGATTCAGACAGAAATATTGTTATTTTATATCTTATTACAAAGTAGGTTCCAACACTGCTAAGATGGCATTAAGCTTGTTCATCTTCTGATACTTAGCAGCTTGGTGTGATCTTCTGGTATTCTGCATCGAGACTAGATCACCACTGATGGACTGCTAAGATGTACATGAAGCTCGACATCCTTGAGTACTTAGCAGTCTAACACATCTCCTTGGTGCAGCTGATCTTTGTTGTTGATGCTTAATTTCATCTGATTTCAGCATAGCACACTATCACCATTGATGATATGCTAAGTCTTTGCACTTCAGGTAGACTTCTTCTGGTACTTAGCATCTTTTGAGCATTGGTTGTCTTGTGTGAAGATTCTGCTCTGCATCTACTTTTCTTCAGCTCAGGTTGTTCATGGTGAATCACAGAGTGGCTCTGGATATCTATTTTTTGGTCTGCCACTCTTTTTCTTGTCTTCTTGGCCTTCTCGGCTCTCAGCTTAGATTCCATTGTGGTTGACATTCTCCTTCGTATTGAGTGAAGCCTTTAGCAGTTAAAGCCCCTCATCATAGTTTTCTTCACTCCTACTATGGTAGTCTTACTACCACTGAGACATATTCTCTGTTCAGCTCTGTAGAACTCTCGTCGAGTCAACAACCCTTCACCTTTGAAGCTTCAACTGTTATATACTCCTTCATTAGCTTTTTGTTGGAATATAGCCGTTGAAAGCTATTTGAAATGCTTCAAGGATTCTGAGTTATTTGGTGCAGCCTGCTGATTTGACGTTACAACACCTTTTTGACTTTCCTGACACTGTAGTCTGCTATTTCAGTTAACACCTCTAAGATGTCACTTTCACAAGTCAGGTTGGTAGTCACCTTTAATTCTCCTTTTTATTTCCTCGATCCAGATCAAAGGAGTTGACTTACTGCATCGATGCTCTCAATCAACAATGTTCGATTGTCAGTCTTCATATTGAGACATTGTTGGGACTTAATAATCAGACGACCGAACTCTACGATTCTAATGCAGACATTCATGCTTGATCGTAGTTTATCTGTGAATGTTGCAACTAGACTGGCTTTGACAACACTACGATTCTAAGAGCGTTCTATGATCTGACAATGTAGAACCTTTTACTCTTCACTCTTGCAGTGCTTCTACGATTCTACTTGCCTTGACTTGCATCAGGAACTGATAACTTGACTGACTGCTTTGGCCCTTTTGGTTTGCAAGACTCTTCTGATTAGTCATGCTCAGCTCTCTCAACTTTCTGCTCTGTGATCTCTCGTTCACTCTTCATGGTGAGGCTGAGCATAGACAATACTTTTTGTCTGTTCTCTATAGGTTGGCCAATATCTCTGTAGGTGCTTTATCAGTCTCTGCTGCTTGTTGGCAAACACCATGATCGTAGTCACCACTACAATTATTGTCTTCAGTTGGACAGTCACTTCATTCATTGTCTTCTAATGAATGCTTGTAAGAGACTACTCCTGAATGGCTCTTCACTTCTTAATCAGTCTTGTTGATAGAGTTGGTGCTTCGATCTTCTGATTACTTGTAGGCCATTCCGAGGGTGCTTTTTGATCTTCTTTAGGTAGACTGCTTTGAACCTTGACTGCTCTTGCCAGAGTGAGTTCTTCGCTTTCACTTCATAAATGCTTCTGTTGAGAATCATGTAGTCTCTACGATTCTTCCTTGGCATAGTGAGCACTTGACTGACTATGATTTGACTTTAGTTCTGCAGACTGTGATTCGTCTTTGACTCTATAGATTATGATTCTCCTCTGGCTCGGCAGACTACTATTCTGCACTAGTTCTGCAGACTACTATCTGAGTGTAGTCTGTGACTCTGAGAGTAGTTCATATGTCAGACTACGATTTCTGCCTTGACATCTGCAATCTTTTGACTGACTTGCCCGACTATGATTTCTACCTATGTTATGATCTACAGGCTCCATGACTTCGAGTGAGGCCTACGATTCTTGACTTAGCTTGGCAGGAGTTTGGCATGTTCTCGACAGGCTGTCTCCACGATTTTGAACTTGGCTTGCTCAACAGACTACGGCTCCGAGAAAGTCTTCCTCGGCACACCACGATTCTGCCTTATCTTTTCTTGGCAGACTACGACTTCGAGAGTGGCTATCTTTACATACTACGGTTTTGCCTTGACAGACTACGATTCTGCCTTAACTTTCTTGGTAGACTGCGATTGCTGGTGCAGTGCTCGACGATCAGACTAGCCTATCTATTTCATTTTATAAGATCAATCTAACAAGCTTGATCTTTCTATTCATAGTCCTTGTACATTGTAATCTTTTGAAGGACTTTACAAAGCTGTTTATTCATGTAGGATCAACCTAACATATTTGATCTTTTCAGTCTAAGTCCTTGTACATATGTCTATCATCTATCAAGGACTTTACAGCTTTCATCAATGCAGACATACTTTCATATTCATTCATTAAGTTCATAATCAAATCTTATATAAATAGGAATAACATTCTCATGTTTGTTCCTAACAGTTTGAGCTAGAGGTTTAGAAGTTGATAAAACTAAGCTAGAAATTATTGTTGCATTGCCTTACCATGCAAAAGTGCAGGAAATTCGTTCTTTTCTTGGTCATCCAAGTTTCTATCCAAGGTTTATTAAAAACTTCTCAAAGATAACACTGCGCTTGTGAAAATTGCTACAGAAAGATGTGGAGTTCCATTTTGATGATAATTGCAGAGAGGCATTTGACAAATTGAACTTATCATCTATAATCCAACTGCCAAATTGGGATATACCTTTTGAAATCATGTTTGATTCTAGCAATTATGCAGTTGGAGCTGTTTTAGGCCAAAGAATTGAGAAAGCTGTGCATGCCATATACTATACTTTTAGAACTTTAAACCCTGCTCAAATTAACTACTCTACTACTGAGAAAGAACTGTTATATGTTGTTTTTACTTTAAACTAGTTTAGATCTTATCTTCTTAGTACTAAAGTAGTAGTTTATTCTGACCATGTTGCTCTCAGGTATTTGCTAACTAAGAGGGACTCAAAACCAAGAATTATTAGATGGATTCTGCTACTACAAGAATTTAACTTGGAGATCAAAGACAAGAAATGAGCAGACAACTTGGTGGCAGATCATTTGAGCAGACTATTAAGGGAAGAGGAGGCACTACCATTGCATGATTCCTTTCAAGATGAGCATCTACTTTCTATTAATAAGGAATTGCCCTAGTATGCAAACATTGTGAATTATTTGGTAAGTGCACATGTTACTAGTGAATTCTCTAGATCCCAGAAAAATAAGCTTAAGAGTGATGCTAAATATTATGTATGGGATGATCCATATTTATGGAAATTTTGTGTTAATCAGGTAGTTAGAAGGTGTGTGCCTAATAATGAACTCTTGTCTATTTTAACCTTTTGTCATTCTTATGCTTGTGGAGGACACTTTGGACCTAAAAGAGCTGCTCATAAGGTTTTAGAATGTGATTTTTATTGGCCAATAATTTTTAAAGACTCTTATTTGTTTTGTAAATCATGTGACAATTGTTAAAAGACAAGTAATATCTCACATAGGAATCAAATGGCACAAATGTTGCTCGATTTCACAACCGATAAAACACACGCAAGTATACGTGGTCAACAAGTAATATAATGATAAGTTGAGTGTCGAGCCCACAGGAAAATAATATCTAAGCTATTCAAGTATTAAAATTATATTAATGCAATCTTATCTAAACAATTGATTAAAATATGGTTTGTCTATTGAATTGTAATTAACAAAGTAAATTAATGAGCAGAGATGGATATCAAATAAGGTAAGCTAAGATTACAACTCATCTAATGCTTCGTATAATATTCTAAGTCTCCTCTTTATACCACAAATTACTAGAATAGTCAACCGAGAATTCTATGTATTCATAAGCCTCTTCCGATGGTCAAATGAATATCTCTTATCTAAATAAATCACTATATTCCTATGGTGAAATAAGTTAGCCTAAGAGTCATTAAGCTTTAATTCTCACAAGCTACACATTAAAAATAGATATATTTCTATTCTATATGCAAGATATGCTCATAATCCCATTAGGAATGGTCATAACATGTGTTGTTATATTTAAGGTTAAGTATTAAAGTTCATTTCTCAATATCAAATTGAGACTCATATTAATTACTTGGCTAAGCAATTAATAATTGAAGCAGAGAACATAACAACCCATTCACATGTGATTCACTATATTAATTAGGAGAGAAATTCGATTAAACTAATCATTAGATTACATTGCAATCTTAGAAATGAAGTTAGTTCATAACTATGAAGATAAACTCCATTAATAATGTGGTCAACATGTTAAGATTACACAAGTAAATGAAAGATTTAGAGAAGGAAAACCCTTGTGAAGAAGTATTCAAGCTCTAACTCTTCTCTTCCAAGTGTAGAATCCAAGCTTATTTGAAGGCAATGCTCTTCTCCTCTTTGGTTTTCAAGCTCTGCTATCTTTTCTATTCAAAATTCATATATGTAAGAGAGAGGGAGGCTGGTGGTTTATATGGATCAATCCTTACATTAGGTCAAACCATTAAGCCTTGTTGTCTGCCAGAGATCCGGAACCGGCGCTATGGTACCGGGTTTTATCCTGGAATAGGCGCTGCAGCGCCCATATTGGAAGGGATAGCTAAATAGTAGGTGTTGCGGTGCCAATTTCTAAAGGAAATGGGGTGCTACGGCGCTGCAAGAGGGTTGAGCTGGAACAGAGTGGCGTTACGGCGCTAGAAAATAGCTAGGAACCGGCGCTGCGGCGCCGGTAGTAGGAAATTGCCAATTTTGGCCTTTTAAACCTGGAAATGACCAATAAAACCTGCAATGCATTTTTATACAGAATAATAACAAAACACTATATAAGCAACATAAAACATGACGTACACACAATTTCTTAAGGATTACAGTATCTGATTCACGGGTATAAATCCTACTCATCAAATACCTCCAAACTTAAGTCTTTGCTTGTCCATAAGCAAAATATATGAACAAAAATATCAAAAATTAATTATAAACTATGACTCAAGTATTGAATCAATATATACCCGCATTATGGTCTCTAAGCTCAGAACAACTAACCCAAAGACGAAGCAAAATATAGTGATGAGTAAAGCTTAAATCTAATTGCTAGCTTAACACTGCTTCTGATCCAATTCTCTGTGTGTGTGAATACCAACTATTCTAACCAGTTATAACTCATAAAAATTTACATAATCACTTGTAGACACTTGAAATTTTCTTCAGTCTTGTTGTAGACACTCGAAATTTTGCATTCCTGTTACTAACCCTGCAGGAGGGCAAAATCGTCTTTTTAACTCAACTAAACCTCGGTCTCAATACCGAGATGTCAACTCAACCTCGGTCCCAATACCAGGATGTCAACTCAACCCCGGTCTTAATATTGGGAAGTTAAAAAAGCCCCGGTCTCAACCCGGGAGGTACAGGTCAACCCCTGTCACATCCCGGGAACTACAGGTCAGCCCTGGTCTCAACCCGGGAGGTACAGGTCAGCCCCGATCTCAACCCGGGAGGTACAGGTTAGCCCCGGTCACATCTCGGGAAGTACAGGTCAGCCCCGGTCTCAACTCGGGAGGTACAGGTCAGCCCCGGTCACATCCCGAGAATTACAGGTAAGCCCCGATCTCAACCCGGGAGGTACAGGTCAGCCCCGGTCTTAACTTGGGAGGTATAGGTCAGCCCCGGTCTTAACCCAAGAGGTACAGGTCAGCCCCGGTCACATCCCGGGAGGTACCGGTCAGCCCCGGTCTCAACCCGGGAGGTACAGGTCAGCCCCGATCTTAACCCGGGAGGTACAGGTCAGCCCCAGTCTTGACCCGAGAGGTACAGGTCAGCCCCAGTCTCAACCCAAGAGGTACAGGTCAACCCCGATCACATTCTGGGAAATACAGGTCAACCCCGATCTCAACTCGGGAGGTACAGGTCAGCCCCAGTCTCAATCCGTGAGGTCAGGTCAAGCTCGGGTCACAACCCGGTGTTAGAGTTTATGCCCTAGAGGCTAATTCTTTGATGTAATTGCTTAAACATTTTTGATATTATATTTGATTGAATAAATAAATTATTTTATTATGGTTTTATTTACTGCGTTATATAAATGTTAACATAATAAAAGTCCTTAGAATAGTGATACAAATTATATGGCTTCAAGTATGTGACTTGAACATGAGATCATATAGTTACAATTAGTATCATTACTCTTAAATGTCCCTAGTCCAGTGTCATTGTTAATGGGAAAACAATGATATATTGAGACTAGTATGTGGATTGACTGATGGCCAAATCTCATTGGTCATAAATATATGAGATATTGAGTCAATGCATAGGTACATGTTAGAGAACAATGTACTGGGCATACCCACCATGAGAATTCTACGTGGAGCATTATGCAAAGTGTCATAAGCAATTCTCATAGTGACAATGATGTAATGATCCTCCGACCTGAAATCACTATATTACTACACGAGAATTTATGTACTTTGATATCATCAAAGGCCACCTTTAATAGGTGGACGATAAAGGTGATTATTGGGTACATCATGAATCGTGTGAGGAATATGAGTGATCTAGATGGAATTTAACCCTCCTATATATTAGGGGTGATATCCATAGGCCTCTTGATTGAGTAGGACTATGAAATGCATGACCATGCTCAAATAGTGATTTGTTTCATATAGTCTACTCATCGATCAAGAAAACTCATATTAAATTATGAAGAGGATGACACATTCCATGCCTCGAGTTTAATCTAGGATGTCAAGGTTAAAAGGATTAAATTACATTGAAACATTGGTCACAAAAAGGTTGTATCGAATCACCGATCTTATTATTATTTGGGTAGCAGTGGTGCATTACTAGATGCCGCTCACTGTTTATAATTTTATAATATGATTTTAAAATTATTGCCAACATAATAATAACCTATAGGGTCACACACTTAGAACGTAATTAAAAGGGAATTAATTTAAATTGTATGGATTTAAATATATCAATATGATTGATAGTATTTAAATTATGAATTTAAATTAATAGGATAATTTGTATATATATATATATGTATATTAATTAAGTAAGACTTAATTAAGATATAATATATATATATATATATATATATATATATAAATTCGGATTTTATTTTTCTAATTAGATTAGGTTTTGGTTAATTCCTTTAACTGCTATATATATGATATATCAGCCGTTTATGGGATCATCGATATCAAAACCCTAGCCGCTCTTAGAGAGAGACTAGAGAGAAAATTTTTAAAAAGTCCAGATCCTTGGCGGCTAGTACCGCAGCTTTCCTTACTGCAGATCGTGTGACGATTCGCGGGACGTTCGTGTGGATACCGTAGAGGCGCAGTTCCGTTGGATTGCGTTGAGGATTCGAAGCAGTTCCAGAATCTCCATCGTCTCCTTTCA
This sequence comes from Panax stipuleanatus, assembly GCA_020205555.1. Classification (NCBI taxonomy): domain Eukaryota; kingdom Viridiplantae; phylum Streptophyta; class Magnoliopsida; order Apiales; family Araliaceae; genus Panax; species Panax stipuleanatus. Next base: position 154,571,556 of record CM035117.1, on the reverse strand, counting down.
GGCTTGAATAATCAGTAAAACATATCTTAACCTCTGAATTAATATGTTTTCGCATGGATCCTGTTTTAGGGTTTCAGAAATTTTTTAATTTCTGCTGCGTTTATGTGCCGAAAACCCTACACCCGGGAGGCCAACTCATATTTAGAGACAACTCCGAAGCCTCACATCATCTCTAGAGACAAACCTAGAAGAACCAAGTCAGCCTTAGAGACAACCTTGAGGACAAACAGAATTGGCTGGGATCCAAACCTCGGAGACAACCCTGGGAAGTCAGCCGAATGCCATGCCAGCACTGAAAGCAACCCTGGAAGGGGAAAAATGGTCATTTTACCAACTTTAAGTCAATTTAGTCAAAATCGAGCCGAATTGATGCCACCAAGGTCAGAACGAACCATAACGGTGATCTCGAGTGGAAACAGCGTAAGACAGCTCAACGGACAAACTGCGGGGAAACAAAGACATGGTTATGAACCCATCTTCTTGAACTCAAAAAACGTTTAATCCAATGTCATTGCGACACTTTCGGCGAGGGCTTTCTGGAAAGGTATAGCACGCCTCAAACGGACTCTCCGATTAAAAGTTAGAAAGTTTTGAATCTGATCTCGCATTGCTCGGAGTGCACGTACTTTGATGCAACGGGACCTGCCACATGGGCCCTATAATGTGGAGCCATAGGTAGACTCATGGCTACCGCGGGTAGGACTGCTTCCACCAGGACTATATATATGAGTGCACCCCCAGCTCATTTTATATAGAAAAACGCTATAAACCTCTGCCCGTTTCGTTTCTCAGCCCCATTCTTGTACTCCAAACCCAAATTTTATCACTCTAACATGTAGGTATACTCATATACTACCACATATCAAAAATTGAGCTGTAGAATCGGACGTTTAAAGCTTACGATTTGGCAAAAAGCCCGAGTAGCAGTCCATTGTGAGTATTTTTACGATCAGGAAGTTCATACTACTTCATTGCACTTTTATACACTTGCACGTTAAGTTTTATTTTCTGATTATGCCTGGAACTCAGTTCCGTGGCAGTTTTTGCTTACGTTTTTGTACATTTTAGTACATAAACACGTTTTCTGGCATTTCCACAGCTCGAATCGTCGATCCGTCGCTTTTAACAGCTTATATATATATATATATATATATATATATATATATATATCTACGTTTATAACAACTTCGTCGAACTGGGTTATCTTCCCAGTCCGGGTTTGGCTTTTTAATGTATATATTTAACTGTATATATATTAACTTTTCAATTCTGTCAAGCCTGGATGTCAAATCTGTGGTAGTTTACTGCTTTTATATATATAACTATATATATAACTATATATATATATATATATATAATTTTTTTGAACTTATTTGGGCCTGGATTTATACCTCGTGGCCTTTTTATTGCTTTAATATATATATATATATATATATATATGTATATATTAACTATATATATATATATATATATATTAACATTTACATTCTAGTTTGGCTTGGATCATTTTGTGGCCTTTTTACTGCTTTTATAAATATATATATATACTTACATTTCTGTCCGGACAAAGGATAAAATGTTCGCCGCCCTTTACAGCTTTTCTATATTTATATATTTACATTCTGCCCAGCCTGGATTATTCCGTGGCTTTTTACAGCTTTTGTAAATATATATTTACATTTCAGTTCGGGCATCGGAGTGAAAACTCACCGCCCTTTACCGCTTTTATATATATATATATATATATATATATATATATATATATATATTTCCATTCTGTCCAGCCTGGATTACTCCGTGGCTTTTTACAGCTTTTATATATATATATATATATATATATATATATATATATTTTACATTCCAGTCCGGGCATCAGAGTGCAAACTCATCGCCTTTTACAGCTTTTATGTATATATATATATATATAATTATATATATATATATATATATATATTCTGTACTTATTTTGATTAAATTGCTACTTTAAATATTCACTTGATATGAATCGGCACTAACATCTCTTTGGGCGAACTAGATTTATTTAAATCTCGCCAACTTTAGCTTTCAAACGGTTCAAAATAGGTTCAGACAGAATCGAAAAGCTAGAATGACTGAGATTTACTTAAATCTAGCATTTTTTTTTCTAGTTTTATTCATTTTTAAGCAACCTCGCGGCCCTTAGATCGCTATCTAGTGGGAACGAGAAGCTTTGGTTATGCACAGGCCAGGATTTACTGATGAATCCTTGGTTATTGCGACGGTTAGATGTAAATATACATTTCTGTACATATTTGAGTTGTGCAGGTTTATTGGCTTCCCCTTGTGAGCCTAGGGATCATAGAATTCGTGATCAAACTGATCAGAATCTGATTCCCACGATGGACAAACTCCACTTTACAAATGTACCCTGCCAGTTTTTCTGTAAAATGTACATCTGAAAGACCTTAAAACGGTTATCCGGGTTTAAGGTCTCAATATAATGAGAATATGGTTTGTCGTGTCAGAGTCACTTCGATGGCTATCATGCCCATGAGAAGACCGACACTTGTATATATTATGTGGTCGAGGATGCTTCGCAGCCCGACAATCACCATTCAAATTGAGCCAAAAGGCTGAAAAGATAAAAAATGGAAGTATTTATATGCTTCAATTCCTACGTGAGCGTAAGGGTTTGAAAACCTATTTTCAAAACATCATCTTAATAATCTTGTCTAAAAAAAGAGAGCCTTTTGCAAATCAAATCAAACCCTTCGTATGTAGGTTCAACGAAGCATACCCATACTTTCAAATCAATCAAGCGTAGGCCCAATTTCTTCCAGCATTCACACACACATTTTAGATTTAAAAGGAAAATTTTGAAAAGATGTGGTACCGTATTTTCACGAGAGTTGTGGGGTGCCTAACACCTTCCCCACACTTAACCAAGCCCCCGAACTTAGAACTTCGGTTTCAAAGATTCAGTTTCGACAGTGTCCAGCAATTTGGCCTCCTTTCAAACAAAACTCGGCTGAGTTGGTACAACCATTTCAAATCTACCAACTGACGACTTTGTAAAACGTTCAAATCGTCGACATAATACATGTTGGCCTTTTCCTAAAAAACCCCTTCAAAACCTTTTTCATAAAAAAGAATAAAGGTATACAAAACTTAGGAAGAGAGAAAGATTCGGGTCCAACTCGAACCGGATTTTTTCCCGACGTCGACATCACTCACAATAAAGAAAATGTTAACTCGATAAACTCATGCTACATCAAGTTTTCAGAACAAGACAACAAATGCAAGAACGGATCCACATGCATTAGCATGCAAATACTTAAATTTGACTTGTGCAATGTTTAGCTACATTAGGCTATATAAAGTTACCCATGTAACGAGCGTTTGATCAATGACTCCCAAGCCAGATGGCTTTAGGGCACTAAGTGTAGAACACCCCTAAGGATCTATTAACTCGAGTAACAAAGGCCACATAATCAAACTTAAGCCAAACTAGAATTTTTATTCTTTATACTTTAAATATTTCAACCTCAAGCCTAACCGTGCAATGCCTAATTACATTAGGCTATCCAGAGTTACCCATGTAACGAGTGTTTGATCAATGACTCCTTATCCAGATGACTTTAGGGCATTAGGTGTAGAACACCCCTAAGGATTTATTAACTCGTGTAACAAAGGCCCCACATAATTAGACTTAATTAATATAAAGTCATTATTCAATATTTTTTTACCTAACTAACATGAATGACAATTAACCAAGACTGTACCTGAACTTGCATAAGAGTCTAAATCATACTTTTATTGACTTACTTTGAACAATTAGAGCTAACGCAAAAAAATTTCCTAAACAATTAACTATATAAGCTTCTTTTGAAATATAACTAGCTACAACAGTTGGTATGTGCTCAAAAGGAAAGAAGGGATCAATAAACAGCCTCAAACTAGCAACTAAGATAAAAGGAAAACTGCAACAACATATCATATTGTGAAAACCCGAAAATTTATAAGATTAATATGCAAAATCTTGAATGATTAAATAAAGGTTAAAGAATAAAACCTAGATTTGAAATAGAGGAATGATTAAAATTTTTAAGAAAAACTTATATGATTTAATATTTGAAAGAATTATGTGAGATCTGTGGAAAAATTTATTAAGGAAAAAAATTTCAAATTAAGAGGTTTTAATAAGACATTGAATTAAATGTCTAGTCTAATAAACAAATTTAATAATTATTTATCAATGATGATAAATACATTATGACTTATGTGGGATATGAATGAGACTAAATAAATATAAGTAAATTAATTATGAATTGGCATAAGTGATATGAAAAATATTGAACAAGTGTAAGAATTAAATTAGTCCAATAATATGTTAAAATGTGGGTGGAATGACAAAGTTAAGATGACCCAAGTTATTTAATTAAAAACTTGTGTCCAATTCAATGAAGAAGCCCAATGAGAATTTAATTTAGTAGCCCAAAATAATGGGACATGTGTTAGTAGAACTTTTATGGTTAGGAACTAACCATACTTGAGTTAAAGGTAGAAAATTATGGGAAATAACTATATTGGCAAAAAAAAGTACTTAATGACTCATGTGTCCTAAGAAGAAATTTCTAGAAAGTTTTCTAGTAATGATGAAATGACTATTTTACCCCAAGATAAAATTATTAATAACTATAGTGTCCTTGTAGGAAATTTCTAGGAAATTTCCTATTGAATGATTAAATGACCATATTGCCTTTGAAGAATCTCACTAATGACCCTTGTATCATAGAGGGAAATTTTTAGGAAGTTTCCTATCAAATGGTCAAATAACCATTATACCCTTGATAAAAATTACTAATGATGAATATGTCCTAGAAGAAAATTTCTATAAAATTTCCTAAAGATGGTGGAATGACCATTTTGCCCTTTTTTAGTGATGGCGTAATAACTATTTTGACCTTGATGATGGCTAACTAATTGGCCCAACTAGTGTAAGAACTTTTAGGCCATTTTAGTAAGCCAATAAAGCAAATTATAAAAATCAAAAATGAAGGAAAAAAGAGAGAGATGGGTGGGTGCGAAGAGGGAGAAAATAAGCACATGTTTATTTATTTTGGAAGATTTGGAAGATTTTAAAAGATTTGCAAGATTTAGGAGAGAGAAACAAGAGATTTGCAAGGAGATATGCCAAGATATGGGAAGATCTAATATATATATAAAAATGTTATATATATAGATTTCACTAACTATAAATACCCCTCTTTCCATTTGCTATTAAAAACTTCACTTTTTCTTTCTCTTCCAAATTAGCTTAGAAAAAAAAGGAAATAGAAAGAAAGAGAGAGAGAGAGAGAGAGAGAGAGAGAGAGAGAGAGAGAGAGAGAGGGAGCTTCAACCGTGGGTTAGAGGGAGAGGAGGAGTGGATTTTCTCCATACATCTAGTTTCATCAAATTATTTTGAAAGAAGATCTAAAAAGTTTAAAAGTCTCCTTAACCTAAAACCTATTTTAGATCTATATTTACTCTTATGGTTGTTTTAGATCTAGTGATGAATGTGACGCCCCCAAATTCTCTACATTTCCTGTAGCAGATTTGGGGTCACGTAAATATTCTATAAGACAATAACTTCTATATATCCAAAATTCACAGTATCCCAATCAGTTAAGAGTTCTCTTCAAAATAATTATCATATCTGGATACCCTCACTTGGATGTATAGATTTATGATCTTACAGATATTTCTTGCATATCAATAATTCCTATCTATCTGACATTCACAGTACAAATGATAAGATTATTCTTGGAACTGAGGGGCAATCTTAGTGCTTACAGAACTCCCAAGATCATTCAATACCCTCATTCAGATGTATTGTTCATATAGATACTGTACTTGTTACTATTCACTATTAATAATGTAAAACTATTCAACTAATAAACTAACAACATAATAACATCCGGTTACATAAGTTTTAACCATTACATCAAAATATCACTAATTACAATGTAGTCTTACTACAACAAAACCATTAATATAGAGTTACTCTCTACCCACAAGTATGATTGCCTGAACTCCCTGGTGTGTGAGATGCAGCTGCAAAGGAAAAGAATAATTGCAAGGATGAGCTTTAAAAGGCTCAGCAAATTTTAAAGAGTTACAGTTTATACTCACACAATACCTGAATTGAATGAACATATAGTTCAGAGTTTTTCCACATATATACTGAGTCCATCCATTACGAGTTTTTGTCAGTCATAAAGACTTAGCAACCCGGGTTGATTCGGTCAACCACACCACACTTCTAACAGTCACAAAGACTTATAAGAGCTCTGTTCGGATATCTCATAAGTGATCAGCCTAATCATATCCTAGGAGTATGCATATTATCCTACCAATCCAACAAGGTCAGTGCTATAACTACTTGTAAATATAACCCCCGGTCAGAGCTATAACTGTCGGTCCGAATAGTATCAATAAATATATCTGTACCAAATAATATTAATTTTTTCCACATTTTATGTTTTGATATCAAATCAAATATATTTTTCACAAATAACAGTTCATATAGTTTGGTTATGCTTGAACAATAAGTCATAACCTTCTTCAAAGCACAGATATCACGAATAATGTGTATAACAAGTTCGTATGTCAATATACAAGACTTACATTTAATATTAAAATTAAATAAAGTTAGAAAAACATGCCTTTATCAAGATCGACTACTTAAGCTATTTGAAAGTATACTCACAACCTATATAGGTTATAACAGTCATTAAAAATGATAACAATTAATTTCTAACTAATCTATTAGTGTCTGGGTTGATTTTGGAGTCCGTTCGGTATTTTATAGCTTTATTGAATAGCTATCGAATTAGTTTTTCAATAAATTTTATTTAAAAGTTTTTATATCTTATTAGATATTTTAATTATTATTTATAATAATTTTCAAATGCTTAAAATAATTTTTAAATGATTTAATATCATTTAAAATGATTTTTAAATTATTAATATTATTTTTAAATATTTAATAACAATTTATAATGATTTTTAAATCATCAATATTATTTTTAAATAATTTATTTTTATTAATAATGATTTTTAAATCATTAATATCATTTTTAAATAATTTTTTATAATTTAAAATGATTTTTAAATCAGTAATAATATTTTTAAATAATTTATTATTCAATACTTTTATTATCATTAATATTAAAAAAATTAAATATTAATAAAATTTTATGTCAAAATATTAAATATTATTTATTATAATTAAAAATGATTTTTTAGAATTTTTTTTATTAATTATTTAGTATTTATTTTAATTATTATTATTATTATTATTATTATTTTTTAATTTTTAACCCGTCGCTAAAGGTCTATAGCGACGGATCTGTCACCTTAGCTGTTCTTGGCCAACTCAAGAATAAGCCGGTTAATGTTTTGGGTCATTGTTTGACCTGATCTTGCGGCCAATCCGATTAGTTTCTGGGCTGTTAGGTTTGATCAGATTGTAATTCTAATGTAGGAGTACATGTCTATGCTCATTTCAGTGGCTAAAAACATTGCTATAAGATTCCATGGCCGGTCAAACCACCCACCCAAGGGCTGTTCTTCATTTCTGGGTTGCCCAGAAATGAAGGGTCAACGCCGGTCAACAATCTATTTGGCCTTATATCGAGCAGGCTGTTCATTATTTAGGCGTTTTAGTGGTCGGGAATTGTAGTCCAACTACCAGGGTACACGATTGGAGCACTAACAGAGTCTGGGCATTACTAACTAGTAAGATCTAAGCCTCTAAACTACCTGTCAGACCGCTACCTATAATTTCCGGGTTACCCAAAAATCAAAATTGGACGGTCAACGACTTTTGACCCTTAATAACTTTCGATCCATGACTGTGTAAGGCTTGAAAGTGCTCTACTTGTGTAGTACTCATGTCAGAGTATAACTTAAACACAACCTAACATCCTAAAAGACTGTCAGTAGCGAGATCAGAGTTGGTCAAACGGCCTGTCAGGCTTGTTCATAAGTTTTCTAGGTTTTCCAGAAAACGTTCGGTCATGCTCGGTCAACGGGTTTTGACCACCTATAACTCTCAATCTGTTATTCCGATTGTCATTCCATCTCTTCTAGGCTACTAACAACACTACATACTACAACTATCAAGCTTTAAAATATCTAAACATTAAACAGATAGCAATCTACAAGCCCTGACATTCACTGTCAGACCCTATTTTTCAATTTCGGCAGTTTTGCTTACATCTCCATTTTGATGCTTTTAAGTGTTATGGATCCATGTTTTAGCAACCCAAAATACTAAATAACTTACTAATTAACATTCTAAAATAATAACAACAACAATATAATTTTCAGAATTAAGATTCAAGCTAGGGTTAGGTTTTTACCCTTTTTGAGCACTTTTTGATTCTTCCCTTTCTGATTCTTCTACTGACTTATTGAGTGTTGTGTCTGAGTTGTTTAGTGGTGTATATAAAATGTAATTTTCGTGGCCTTATGTTTCCTTTACTTATCTTTGTATAAAAACTCAAAGTGGGGGTTAAAACTAAGTTTTCTCTCCTCTTTTGACAAGTAAGCCTAGGTTATTAATGTTATAGGTTGTGCTGTTAAGCATATGTGGTAACTTAGCATGGGGCAAATCTTTTGCTTGTTAAGCAAAAGATTTGTTCCTATCTCATTTTAAAAGAAAATAAATAAGGGCATTTTGGTCATTTTACATGTACTAAGGGTATTTTGGTAATTTCCTACTTAAATCCAAGGGTAATTTAGTCATTTCATATTTTCTCTAGATACTTAAAAACAAGAATGAACAATTAGGTTTTGTTAGTTTAGAATTAGGGTTTATAATTGAAATTAGGATTTTATAATTAAGGTTAGGGTTTCCTAATCCCTAATTAGGATTTTCTAGAAATCTTTGTAATTAAATCTTTAATACATCATATTAAATTAATATATGTATATATTCATAATCATATATAACATGATCAATGTATTATGTTATAATTCTCATTTATTATAATAATTAGGGTTAGGGTTCCTTATTTATATAAAATCTTAAATTAGGTTTTATAAAACCTTCCATATATATTTACATAGTTATATCTTATGTGTTGATATATAATTATATATATTAATAATAAAGTTGAATACTCATCACACAAGATATAAAATATATTAATATTTACTTTTTATATTAATACTCCTGTTCAAAGTTTGGAATATTACAATGAACTTACGTTCTTAAACTCTAGAGTACTAGATCTACATATTTTATGAAGTTTCATGCTTGGATCTTGCTATTTTATGTATTGATGAGCTTTAAAAAGGAAGAAGATGAAAAACTATTTTTGTGTATAAAACCCCCAAAAATCAGTTCACTTTGAGGCTTTACCATTTAAAATTTACAAATTATTTTTGTGATCCGTCAAAGAGGTGTGTTAGATCTATAATTTATCTATTAAACCCAAGTGGTATCACTCAAAAATATTAAACGAGCAAGCCGTGGCATTAGTTTTGGCTAAACAGTCCCTACCGACCAAAAATCTGGAAAAAATAGAAATGTTTCTGGCCTGTTTTGGCGTGAATTGTTTTGACCACTTAGAAGGCTCTAAAAATTATGTTCTTTTGTGGTATGATAGTATATCAAGTTATATAGGTCCTATCCAAATATGGGAGTTTTTAGATATCTAGAAGTTGAGTTATGACTTTTACAAGAAAATACGATTTTAAAAGTAAATTGTTAGAAATCGAGTTGTATAACTCAAAAAAATGTGAACGCTTTACAGGAGCTTTTGTATAATAACAGGAGTCTACCATGCAAATTTTGGAATTTTTGGACGAAATGATAATGTATGATAAATGTTGCTATTTTGGACAGTTTTAGCCTATTTAGAAATAGGAAACGAATTTAGAAAATTGAAAGAAAAATATTTTGTTACTAAAATATCATATACTAATATTCCCTAGAAGATAAAAAATTATTAATTGGGTTTGGTATTTTTTATGCCTATGAATTGGTTAAGAATAAATGAGTAAATTAAGTTATGTTAGATTGAAAAATGTGTAAATGTGATTTTATTACTTAATGACCTTTAATATGATATATTAAGACTTTATGAGGGTGATTTGGTCTTTTTAAATAAAATTTTATATGAGTGTCATGTTATGTGTGTTAAATAAATTAAATAGTAAGAGATAAATAATTAAATTAAATTATTTATAAATGAATAAAATATTATTAAATCATTAATAATATTAATAAGTTATTAAAATATTATTAAATGATTGATAATATTAGTAATTAATTAAGATATTATTAAATGATTAATAATATTATTTAAAGATTAAAATATTATTAAATGATTAATAATATTAGTTGTTGGGAATTGCATATTCATATTTGATATTGCAAGTAAATATAAATGCTTAAGTGTACAGTCCTTAAGAGAATCATTGTACAGACTTAGATGATAGATCAAAACTGTTAGGTTGATCTGAGCTTTAATGTTTATCATTTATGTAAATAAATGTATAGAAGAAAAAATCAAACTTGTTAAGTTGATCTATTTGAGTTGTAAAAGTTAAAGCCTTGACAGAATCGTAGTCTGTCAAAGGTAGCATGCAGATGACAAAGCAGAATCGTGGAGCTTGAACGAAGATATCAAGAATCGTAGTCTGCTAAGAGATTCGAAGTCTGCAGAATAAAAGGCAGAATCATGGAGCTTGAACGAAGATATCAAGAATCGTAGTCTGCCAAGAGATTCGAAGTCTGCAGAAAAAAAGGCAGAATCGTGGATCTTGAACGAAGATATCAAGAATCGTAGTCTGCCAAGAGATTCGAGTCTGCAGAAGAAAAGACAGAATCGTGAAGCTTAAAATGAAGATGTCCAGAATAGTAGTCTGCCAAAGAATCAAGTCTACAGAGGCCAAGGCAAGATCCATTGAGCTCAAGTGAAAGCATCAAAGAATCGTAGTCTGCCTTGGAAGCCACACCGAGAATCATAAAGTTGAAAAGCATCTGACGAGCCAAGTTTAGAATCGCAGAGTCCTATCAGAAGTGTGGATCCTGCAAGACAAGCAAGCAAGGAATCGTAGTCTACCAAGAGCTTAAGAGAAATCGTAGTGTTCTCTACGATCAAGTCTGAATCAAGCTGTGCAAAGCCAACACACAACGATTATGTCACAATGATCATAATCATAGTGTTCCTCTTGTCAGCATCAAAGATTATAGTTCTGATGAAGGGAGGAAGAGCAACAAATGAAGAAAGGCTTATGTCCATTGACAAAGTGATAGTCCCAATACTTCCATATTCATCCTTAGTTCAAATCGAAGAAGCGTATTGAAGAAGCTAAGGAAAGGACTAAAGCTACCTACAGAAAGCACCTTTTCAAGTGTTAGGTGAAAGATACAGTCTGATGTGTTAGTGGGCCAGGCGGCAGAACAGCAGAAAAGTAGGACGTCAACATCACTGCATAGAAAACGTCTGGAGCATTAAATGAAGCAACGGAAGCATTCAAACGGCTAATTCTGAATGGCTCTTTTATAAGGAAGTCAGACAAGGATTCAGACTAAGCAAGCAAGACATAAAAAGAAAGAATACATTGAGAAAAGCTCAAGAACACTCAACAATCAATACTACGATCCTGAAAAGAGGAAAGCTTGCTTCGTTACTTAGTTCTTTAGAACTGTTGCTTAATTTCAACTGAGTAGCACACCTCAAAAACTACTGCAAATCCAAGTGAGGTACCAAGTCAGAGAACTTGAAGAGTTCAAAAGTGAACTAAGAGCAGATCCAAGTCAGAGGACTTGAAGAGTTCAAAAGTGAACTAAGTGAAGTTCCAGGGCTGCTGGCCTTGAAGGGATCTAAGTGATCCAGTTGTAAGAGACATCTTTAGTGGATTTCCTACTCGTGGAGTAGAAGAGTGGATTAGGAGCCTTGTGTGCTCTGAACCACTTAAAACCTTCTGTCTCATTGTCTCTCATTAACTGCTATAACTGCTATATCTGTTATAATTGCTTATCAAACCATAATTGCGATATCTTGAAGGGGAACAAAACATATATTCCGCTGCTGTCAGTATAATCAATACTAACAAAGTATTTTAAACAAAGAATTTTTAAAATATCTATTCAACCCCCCTTTCTAGATAACTAACGTGCCTTTGGGAACTAACAATTGGTATCAAAGCAGGTTCTCATATCTAAGCATACAAGCTTGAGTAGATCCTATGGCACAACTGATAAGCGAGACCAAGACAGGTGGGGGAAGCAAACCACCCATGTGCAACAAAGATAAATTTGCCAACGGGAAAGTTCGGATGCAGGCTTACATGGATTCAATAGATGATGATCTATTTGAAACTGTTCTGAATGGCCCTATATTCCAAGAAGGCTTGCACCAACTCCAGAAGATCCAGACAACATGGTGGTCAAGGTTAAATCTGAATGGACTGAAAATGAGAAAAAAGATGTTCAGCTTGACAAGAAGGCTAAGAACATCTTGTTCCAGTCTTTAGAAGACAGTCTGTTCGAGAATGTGGTTAATTGCAAAACTACAAAGGAAGTCTGGGAAGCATTGTTCATCATGCATGAAGGAACTGAAGAAGTGAGAGAAAATAAGCAATCTCTACTGACTCAATAGTATGAGATGTTTGCTCATGTTCCAGGAGAAAATGTCACTTCCCTTATGAAAGATTCACTACACTGCTCAACTCTCTCAGAGCCTATGGAAAGACCTATCCAAACAATGATCTAGTCATCAAGTTCATGAGGTCTTTACCAAGCAGATGGGATGCCAATACCACTGCAATCAGAGAGTCAAAGAATCTACATGAAATGACAGTTCAACAGCTCTATGGAAACCTTCTTACATACGAGCTAGAACTGTCTCAACGAGCAGAAACTCTATCAGAAGAAAGAAGGAAGGATAAAGGAGTTGCTCTCAAAGAAAAGGAAGAGATCTCCAGAGCACAGGTGGAAGATGAGTTTGACTCTGATGAAGAGGATGACATTGATGATGATGAAGATGCAATGCTTGCCAGAAGATTCAAAAGACTCATGCTCAAAGGCAGAAGCAGCAAACCTAAAAGGTTCAACAATAGCAGTAGTCAGGAGCAGATCAACGACCTATACTACAACTGTAAGAAGCCTGGGCATTTCATTGCCAACTGCAACAAGCCTATCAGAGAAGAGCTGAAAAGAAAGTCAAATCCAAAGAAGGAGCTCAAAGGCTACAAAAAGAATAAGAAGAAAGACAAAGGGCTTGTAGCTGGAAGTTCGTGGAGTGATTCAGACAATGATACTAATACTGAGTCTTACGATGATGAAGCACCTCAAAAAGCCAATATATGTCTAATGGCCAAAGATGCACTAAGCAAGAAAGATGCTGAAGCAGTCATAGACAAGGTATTTGACTTCAACTCTCCTGATATAGACATTGATGATTTAAGAACTGGATTCATGATATGTCAACTGATCTCTATCAAAATATGAGGCGGCTAAGAGTTCTATCTAAAGATTATACTGATCTTCAAAAAGAAAAAGAGAAAGTTCAGAAAGAGCTGGAAGTAGCTCTACTAAGTTCTGACTCTCTCTCTAAGCTTGAAGCTGAGAATAAAATCTTAAGAGAGACAAATGAACTAAACATACAAAGAAAGTCAAAACTAACCTCTAAGATTGAGGAGTTAGAAAAGACCATCTCTACATGGAATAGATCATCTTCATCCATGGACTCCCTGATATCTAATCAGAGAAGTGTCTCTGATAGAACATGCTTAGGGTTTGGGGAATCTACCTCAGAGCCAAGTATGGAAGAGACAAAGGAAATTAATGTAAGTAGTGCTTCTAATTTAAATAGAAGTATTACATTTGTAAATTCCACACAGAAGGATGAACCAGTGCGACCTTGCTCTTCTGGACCAAGACGTGTTACTAAACACTACGGATCTCATGCTGGCCTAGGGTTCGGAAAGGTGAATAGTAACTCAATCACCACTGCCCAACCTCGACGAATCGGAGAGTCAAGTAAAATTGACTTCACGGATTAACTTGGAAGGAATCGTGGTGTTGAGGTTCACTCAGCACAGAACGTGAACTCCAGGGCTGCATGGAAAAGGCAGATGCAATATAAGGGTAAAGCCAACAGATACCCACACAAGTCCAATTGGAGAAAGCATCCACACACACACACAAACATAAAATATTTTGGATGTTTTGCATGTGGAAGACTTGGTCATAAAACTGCATCATGCTTTCATAATACTGTGCATGGGAGACCCAAAGTCAAGCAGATTTGGGTTCCTAAGGGTACTAACATTGCAGGACCCATGCTAGTCTGGGTACCAACATGAAAGCTGAATATGTTTGCAGGAAATGAGAACCACGACTACAACATGGTATCTGGACAGTGGTTGCTCAAGACATATGACCAGAAACAAAGCCCTCCTGTCTAATTACACAGAGAAGGAGGGACCAACAGTTATCTTTGGGGATAATAGCTCTGGCAAGACAAGAGGTTATAGATCAGTTGGAAATGGTGTAGTGTCCTTCAGCAAAGTGGCTTATGTTGATGGTCTAAAGCACAATCTTCTTAGCATTAGCCAACTCTGCAATAAAGGCCATCAAGTCACATTTCTCAACAATCAGTGTCAAGTCAGAGATCTGGAGACATCCTCTATCAAGCTGACAGGAACAAGAGAAGGAAATGTATACATTATCAATCTTGCTCAGCTTAGTTCTGATGAGACAATATGCTTCCTTGCTAAAGCTACTGAAGAAATAAGTTGGCTTTGGCATATAAGATTATCTCATCTCAACTTCAAGAGTATATCTAAACTGGCCTCCAAAGATATAGTAGCAGGATTACCCAAGTTCAGCTTCATCAAAGAAAGACCATGCAATGCATGCCAGCTTGGAAGCAAACAAGGAGCTCATTCAAAGGCAAAGCAGTCAACTCAATTGACAGGCCCCTACAGTTACTTCATATGGATCTCTTTAGGCCAATTCTAACTGTGAGTCTAGGAGGAAAGAGATACTCACTGGTCGTAGTGGATGACTATACCAGATACACATGGGTGTTCTTTCTTAACTCAAAAGATGAGATAAGCTCCCAACTGATAAAGATGTTCAAGCTGGTGATGAATGAAAAAGGAGAGACTATCAAGGCAATAAGGAGTGATCATGGCAGCGAGTTCGATTTCTCAGAAATGGATCAGTTCTGTACAGACAATGGCACCAATCACAACTTCTCAGCACCACGAACTCCTCAGCAAAATGGAGTGGCTGAAAGGAAAAATAGAACACTTATAGAAGCTGGGAGAACTCTACTAGCAGCAGCTCATCTGCCTGAATACTTTTTGGCAGAAGCCATCAACACTGCATGCTATACACAGAGCAGATCTCTTGTACACTCTATGCTAAAAAAGACACCCTACGAGCTGTGGAAAGGAAGAAAGCCAAATGTCAGTTACTTCCATGTGTTCGGCTATTCATGCTACATTCTCAACAATGGCAAGAAATATCTGACTAAGTTCCAACCTAAGTTAGATAAAGGAATCTTCCTTGGTTATGCCACAGACAGTAAAGCCTATAGAGTGTTCAACAAGAAGACATTAAGTGTTGAAGTCTCAATCCATATCATCTTTGATGAAACAGACTCGAACAAGTCTGCACCACAAGACACTATGATTGACGATACCGACACTACGAATGAAGCAGTCGAGCCTAACACTACGACCGTAGTTCCTGAATAAAGAATCGTAGTGTTCGAAGAAGAAATCATAGAGAGAACTGAACCAGACGACGATTCTGAACAACAAGAACTAGAAGTCAATCTTGAGGAGTTTAGACAAGAAGGCACCAGAACAGATGTTCCAATAGGGAACAGGTGGGCAAGTGATCACACTCAAGATCTGATCATTGGTGATCCAACTGCCAGAATCAGAACAAGATCTGCAACTTAAAATGAATGCTTCTATTTGAGTTTTCTATCTCAAATAGAACCCAAGAAGATTGAAGATGCTATGCTAGATGCAAGCTGGATTGAAGCCATGCAAGAGGAACTAAATTAATTTGAAAGAAGCAAAGTTTGGAGATTAGTTCAAAGACCAAAGAATCACCCAATCATCGGCACCAAATGGGTCTTCAGGAACAAGATGAATGAAGATGGGGTGATCACTAGAAACAAAGCAAGACTAGTGGCCAAAGGTTATTCTCAAGAAGAAGGTATAGACTACGATGAGACCTTTGCACCAGTTGCCAGACTTGAAGCAATCAGAATATTCCTTACATTTGCTGCTCACATGAAGTTCAAAGTATTCTAGATGGATGTCAAGAGTGCATTCCTAAATGGTGAACTTCAAGAAGAAGTCTACGTGGAGCAACCCCCAGGTTTTGTCAATCCAACCCTCTCTGATTATGTCTATAGATTAGATAAAGCCTTATATGGACTTAAACAAGCACCTAGAGCATGGTATGAAACACTAACAAACTTTCTTATTGAAAAAGGATTCACCAGAGGTAGAATAGACACTACACTATTTCTTAGGAAGCACAAAGATAAAGTCTTACTAGTTCAAATATATGTGGATGATATTATCTTTGGTTCTACTAATGAAAATCTATGCAAGAGATTTGCCAAGCTTATGCAGAGCAAATTTGAAATGAGCATGATGGGTGAGTTGAACTTTTTCCTTAGACTACAAGTGAAGCAAACTGATGAAGGTATCTTCATAAGCCAAGCCAAGTACATCAAAGACTTACTTAAGAAATATGGCATGGAATCAGCCTCTCTCATGAAAACACCAATTGCTCCAGCAACTAAGCTTGACAAAGATGAGAAAGGTAAAGGTATTGATATTACTCAATACAGAGGTATGATAGGCTCCCTTCTCTACTTAACTGCCAGTAGACCAGATATATTGTTTGCAACATGTATATGTGCTAGATTTCAAGCCAATCCTAAGGAATCACACTTAACTGCTGTAAAAAGTATTTTCAGGTATCTTAAAAGTACACCCTACTTGGGTCTATGGTATCACAAGGAGTCCTCATTTGAACTGACAAGATATTCAGATGCTGACTTTGCAAGATGCAAAATAGATAGAAAAAGTACCAGTGGCACTTGTCAACTGCTAGGAAATACACTAGTGTCCTGGTTCAGCAAGAAGCAAAACTCAGTATCAACTTCTACAGCAGAAGCTGAATACATTGCTGCAGGCAGCTGTTGTGCTTAAATCCTATGGATGAAGAACCAGCTAGTAGACTATGGGTTTGATTTTAAATCTATACCCATACACTGTGATAACATAAGTGCCATAGCAATAACAAATAATCCTGTCATGCATTCTAGGACCAAGCATATAAAAATTAGCTATCATTTTATTAGGGATCATGTTCAAAATGGAACAATATATTTGCAATATATCCCTACTGAAAATCAACTTGCTGATATGTTTACAAAACCCTTAGATGAATCCAGATTTAATAAACTTATAAGTGAGTTAGGTATGTTAAATTTGCAACCATAAATTCTATGCTCTAGATGGTGTTAACCTTGCAGATATAAAGGCTAAGTCAAAATTATAGAGATGACAAAGAGAAACCACGATTATGGAGTGATCCAGTCAAGACAGAAAGGCTCACTGTGATAGCAACAACAAGCCAAGCAACCCTTTTGATAAGTGTCTCAGGGACAAACCTAATCCTTAGTGTCAAACTAAGAGGTTGGCCCTTCTTGAGCAACCTTAATCTAGAAGGTTTGCCATTTCAGAGGGCATCATAGAAAACCTTAGAGTCAACGGTCAAGAAGCAAGAAAAGGATCGAACTCAACAATCGTGGAGTGGTTTTCGGCATTCGTAGTCTTCTCACAAGAGCACACTAGCTCAGGGGGAGCTAAGGGCAGAACAAAGATTTCCACATGAATTAAAATCGTGGAGCTCTGCAGAATCCGACACGTGTTGCACGATGCAGAACATATGGAGGAAAGTTAAATTCATTTCAAACTGCTTTCTGACAGTTTACCTCTGAATTTCAAAAGACTATCTCTCTCTTACTTTCTCTCTTTATCTCTCTCTCTCAAATAAAACCCTAAGTTTCAGAAAGCTAAGCCAAGTTCTTTCATTTCAGAAGAATCAATCCTCATAAATGGCTGCTTCCAGAATTGTTTCGGGCTATCAGCTATGCTTTGATAAATTTGAAGATGTTGGTCCAGAAATCCACAAAGTTCTTTCTCTGCTAAAGAAAGCTGGACTCAAAGATGCCCTAAGCTCTGACACTCTGATCTTTACAAAATTGGTGAAAAAATTCTACACCAATAGAGTTGTTGAAGGAGACTCCATCCTCACCAAAGTTAAGGGCGAGCAGATACGCTTCAATGCTGAAAACATAAACCTAGCTCTGGGTCTGAACAATGAAGGTCTTACCTAATCGATTTTCATAAAGGCCTAAAGAAGATGAAGCACATCAGAATTGAAGGAAAGAGTGGCTACAGAAAGAAGAGTTTCCCCAAGAATATGAATTTCTTGCTGACATTATTGGAAAATGCATATGCTGCAAAGGCTCAGGCCAAGATACTGTTAATGAGAAGCAACTGAAGCTCATGACAGCTATCAGATATAGATTTCAACTCAACTATGGAGCTCTACTGATGGAGTGGTTTGGAAAATGGATGGAAAGTCCCAAGAATACCAAGAGCACGACAAAGATGCCCTATGGAAGGTTTATCAGCATGATTCTTGAAGCTACACTGGGTAACAAGATTGAAGACAAGGAAGGTGTCTCCATTGCTTCCAACAAAAAGATGTCCCAACAACTGTTTCAGAACTGGAAGAAAAACCCGGCACAAAATGTAAAGATGAAATCTGCAACTTCATCTGCTGCGAGGGAAGCCTGGGAGATAGAAGAAGAAGAAGTAAATCAAGAAAATGCTGAAGCTTTGGTCAGAAAGAGCAAAGGAAAGAAGAAGATGAATGAAGATATGCCAGTGGCCGAGAAACACCAAGGCTCAACCACTGATGCACTTCAAGCTTGTCCTGGTGCTAAAATGGAGTTTAGAGGCTCAATGTCTGACAGAGTTACTACTCCTGAGACAACTCAAGCACCAGAGGAGGCTCTGAAAGAGAAGGAGATGAAGAAGAAGAGGGAAGCAAGTAAAGGCATGACTAAAGGTAGCTTTGAGTCTCAGAAGAAGAAGAAACGCAGTCACAAAACAAGAAAGCCTACACTGACTACGATTGTGGAGTCTTCACCACTCGTAGAGTCTAGGCTGACCACTAAAGGAGATGATGCAACAGCCTCTCAGCCTGAACAGACAATCAGGGCTGAAGCAGAAGAAGGTTCTGAATATGTAATCAAGCCTAAGAAGAAGAAGAATTTGGTTAAGAAATATATTCTTACTAATGAGGAAATTCTAAGGGAAGAGGACAGAAGAAGGGTGATTAAGAAGACTGAACAGATCACTGAATCTCAAGCATCTGTCCTATAGCAAGAAGAGGATCAGACCACAATCAATTAGGAGGAAACCAATGCTGAAAAAGAAATACCTAAGGATGTTGGTCCTCATGAAGAAGGTCTGGTAGAAGAAGAAATGGCTCAGTCTGAGGAAAAAGAGCAGGAAGCACTTGAGCTGAGTCAAAATGAAGCATTGAATAAAACTCTGGAGATTCACAATGAAAAGAGTGCTACAGCTGAGGGGGAGCTGTTAAGAACAAAAGAACTAGAGAATGCAGAAGTTGAGGGGGAGCTACCAGTTATCGGAGAAAACGTAGTCTCCTCAGTCCATGAAGAAACTATAATATCTGCTAATGCTGTGATGATGGACGTTGAAGATGATGTGTTGGAAAATAGAGTGGAAAATCAATTTCCAGTCATAGAGTTCCAAAATTCTGTGTCTAATGAACCAAACAATTAACTCATTCTCATAGAGCAACCTGATCCAATGATGATTGAGCACATCACACGAGTTGTCAAAGAAATGCTTGCAAACTCAATCAGTGAAACACCAACCCTATATGACACACTACGGTTCGGGCATGTTGATCAATCCGAAGAAGAAATAGTACAATGTCAAGAGCAGCTCAAAGAAACACAAACACAAACATATGAGCCAAACACTACGACAATCCATCAAACATCAACCCCTCTAACCCAAGCAGACATCCCATCATCCTCCAACAATGAATATTTTGATATGACACTTGCTCTCGCAAGACTGTCAAGGAGAGATGAATACACTACAACTTCTCCTCCTCCTCCAGAAACACAACAAATTCTAGATCAATTGGCTCTCATGCCAACAAAGGAGGAGCTGACTGCAACATTGAATCAAATAGGTTCAGAGCCTGAAAAGATTCTTGAAGATCACTCACTTGCTCTCAACTTAAGATTCGATCACATCCTTGAATCTGTGAAAACTCTGCCAGGACATTTGGGGACTGAACTGACTAAAACATTGAGATAAATTTTCAAAGAAATGGCTGCAAGCCTCAAGGCAAGGGATGCTATTCATTTTGCTGAGACAAAGAAGCATAAAGAAGCTAGGATACTAATGCAAAAGAATCAGCAATCTCAAAATGAGCTGATGGCATAACAGATTTCAACACTGCGTATCTCTCTGCAACAATTCCAAGAATGCAGTGTTGCTCAAATCAGCCAGAACAACGATGCAGTGAAACTACTTCAGCAACAGAGAAGAAACACTGAAGCTATAGTTGCTGAATAAAGTAGAGACATTTCTCAACAACGTACTCAAATGCATGAACTGGTGGACGGAGTCAGACGCCTATCTGAAGATATTCGAACCCTAGATGATGACATAAAGGGGGAGAATAATGAGCAAGGAGATAGACAAGGGGGCAAAGGCAGAAGTAGAAGCAGTAGGGGTGGAAGCAGTAGAGGTGGACAGAGGCAGACGCAGATTCAACCACCACCTCCGCAACAAGGAAGGCAGAGGCAAACTCATATTGGTCAATCGTTGGGTGGCAACCCCATGAGTCCAAATGTTCAAACTCCACGATCTGATCAATATCTGCAGCAGCCTCCAGTGGGAATACCTCTTCAAAGACATCAAGGTCAAGCTTCTGGCTCACAAGGCATGACTTCTGCACAATCCAGATATGAGCTAGAAGACATTGAATGGAGAGATGAGAAAACTAGAAGAATGAGAGCTGCAGAGTCTTCGAGGAAGAAAAGGCAAAGAAAATAGAGATAAGTCTAAGCTTAACTATATATTGATGTTTCTATGCTTGATCGTAATATCTCTTCAAACATTAATAAATTCTTGCTTATTCTCTAGAAATTTTAGTTGCTCATTGAAACACTAAGTCATATTTACTTTCTAGCATTATGCATTTAGAAAATAATGCTATGATCTAAATCTCCTTGATTATGTCAACATCAAACAGGGGGAGATTGTTGGGAATTGCATATTCAGATTTGATATTGAAAGTAAATATAAATGCTTAAGTGTACAGTCCTTAAGAGAATCATTGTACAAGGACTTAGATGATAGATCAAAACTGTTAGGTTGATCTGAGCTTTAATGTTTATCATTTATGTAAATAAATGTATAGAAGAAAGGATCAAACTTGTTAGGTTGATCTATTTGAGCTGTAAAAGTTAAAGCCTTGACAGAATCGTAGTCTGTCAAAAATAGCATGTAGATGACAAGGCAGAATCGTGGAGCTTGAACGAAGATATCAAGAATCATAGTCTGCCAAGAGATTCGAAGTCTGTAGAAGAAAAGGCAGAATCGTGGAGCTTGATCGAAGATATAAAGAATCGTAGTCTACCAAGAGATTCGAAGCCTGCATAAGAAAAGGAAGAATCGTGGAGCTTGAACGAAGATATCAAGAATCGTAGTCTGCCAAGAGATTCGAGTCTGCAGAAGAAAAGGCAGAATCGTGAAGCTTAAAATGAAGATGTCCAGAATAGTAGTCTGCCAAAGAATCAAGTATGTAAAGGCCAAGGTAAGATCCGTTGAGCTCAAGTGAAAGCATCAAAGAATCGTAGTCTGCCTTGGAAGCCACACTGAGAATCATAAAGTTGAAAAGCATCTGACGAGCCAAGTTTAGAATCGCAGAGTGCTATCAGAAGTGTGGAGTCTGCAAGACAAGAAAGCAAGGAATCGTAGTTTACCAAGAGCTTAAGAGAAATCATGGCATTCTCTATGATCAAGTCTGAATCAAGCTGTGTAAAGCCAACACAAAACGATTATGTCACAATAATCATAATCGTAGTGTTCTGTTGGCCGATTTATCGGTCAATATATTCGCGCAAGTATACGCGGCCAGCAAGTAATAAAGAGTAAGTAAAGATCGTTCCCACGGAGAATTAACAGATAAAAGGTCGCCAAACCACTAGCACATAATTGCCTCAGTCTTATTTAAACGAGCGATAAAGAGTCGGAATTAAAACTAAGTTAACTAGGAAAGGAATTAAAACATGCAATAAATAATCCTAAGGTAGAATCAGATAATGAAGATAAGAGATCCCAATTTCCCCTAATGATTCGTCTAAGTCGACATACTTCCAATTAGGTCAAATTGATCATTACAGGTTGTAAGCCGAGAACACGAAAGCGAGAGAAGGCCATCTTTCGATGCACCTAATCCATATCACGTGCAATCCACAGATGATAGAACGCACGTGAACACCCACATTACCTAAACCACTATATGTCTATGTGATTTACAAATAATTAGGGTTCAAGGTCAAGTTCTCTATTGACTACGAGCGGCGCTTCGGTATATGTCTATCCTAAGCACAAATCATACGTCCAACGCCATGTGAACGTACAATCGCCCGCTACTACGATTAGATCTAAACCCACACTTTGTCTTTCAATCCCATGTGGGTTATCACAGTAATTGGTCATGACTCAATTAAGCAATGAAAGCATACATCACAATAGACAAACACATAGTAATCAAATAAGACCATCATGGAAGGAATATCAAATTAAACTACTCATTAGGTTCCATTGGAACCTCAAAATAAGGTCTAAGTCTTAAATGACTCAAACATATCATCCACAAGTTGAATATACATCATAAGATTGCAAATAGGAAGCAAAGAGATTCAAAAGATAGAAAATAGCAAATCTGAGTGATCAAGCTCCTTGTTGAATCTCCAATGGAATCCACTTGCTTCAATCTTCAAACCTAATCTAACCATAGAAACTAACTAAATAAACTAAACCCTAATTTAGACTTAATCTACTCCTAATCTATACAAGAACTGTAAAGGAAATGGAAGAATAAGCTAGGGCTAGGGCTTAAGGCCAATATATGATGCTCTTTCTTGCCCCAAACGAGCCTCCTTATATCCCAATCAAAATCCAAGTCCCGTTCAATTGAAAAGTTAAGTCTGGCACAGCTAGGGACTGGCGCGGGCGCACCCAAAAATTGCCTAAAATCCGCTCGCCCGGGCCAAGGATTTTCTACTGCAGAGTCCTCTGGTAAAATGGCCATAACTTTTGATTCGGCAGGAGTTACGAGGCCTGCCACCTGTCAAATCGAAGCTATCGAAGAGTTCTACAACTTTCATTCTTTGAGCATTGAGAAATAATGGATGGATGAAGGCTGAAATTGAGCTCCAAGTGACAGCTGTGCATGAAAACTCAAAACCGTGAAGTTTAACGTTCGTTGGTATACGGGGCATAACTCTAGCCTCCGAACTCCGATTTGGATGATTCAAGATGTTCCGGAAAGCTTATAAGATGCTCTACAATATGAACCAAGTTTCAATCCAAGAACATGAAATGAACGTGAACCACCCAAACGATGTCCAGATTGCACTTCCTTCCTATTTTTGCTTCAAAGGCCATTCTTGCTCCTTTTGGCCTTTAGACTCGTGGCATCACCTTCATTACTTCCTCACCCATGCTATCTTCATGCTTTAAGCCCATTTTAGTGCTTTGCCCCATTTAGGCCATTTTTGGTCCTTTAACACTCAAATTGCACTCGAAGAGTTCCTAAACATGAAAACTGCAAAACACAGGAAAGACATATAAAAAGCACAGGATTACTTGAGTTTAAGCAACGAAACAAGCTGGTTACTATCCGAATAAGTGGTCATAAAACCACTTATCAAATACCCCCAAACTTAAATATTGCTTGCCCTCAAGCAACCAAAACAAAACTAAACACGAGATGCAATGCAATATATACAATATATGTAACCTACGCTATCATGAATGCAAATCCAGGTTCCAGTCAGTATTGAACTTACAAAGTAATGCCTCAAAAAACCACAAGATAATCAAACAGAAAAGCTACCCAAGACAAGATTATAACACATATTCTTGCAAATCCAAAACTGTCAGCACTGATGTGTTATGCGTTGTGTGCCTAGCAACCATTAGATATGCATTCAGATAAATAAATCACATATTATGCTTCTTAGGGGAAAAACAATCTTTAACTTAAGAAAAATAGTAAATCATATAAGTTCTAACTAAGACCATATATTACTAGAGTTAAGAGTTAACAGGGGGTTTTCATTACGCTCTTATTACTCACGAGGGCGTATTCGCACTTTCCCGTGTACACATTCGACTGTGCAATGCCTAGTCCTCTTAGGCTTTTCAATGATATCCATGTAGCGAGCTTTCGACCAACGACTCCCAGACCAGACGGCCTTAGGGCGCTGGGTGTAGAGACACCCCTAGGGCTTACTTGCTCGAATATCAAAGGCCACAGAACTCGACGTAGCCGAAGTGTTTATTCTATTTTTTTCTTTTTCTGAATCTGTTCTTTTCTTTTGTTTTCTTTTCTTTTTCCAGGGGAGTGCGTCTTACGCTCCATCTCCCCACATAGATGCAACAAACCCCTGTTTCCCCCAAACTTAAGCTTTTAACAGTCTTAGTTATTATTATATGAGAACTGAAACTCTTTTATTAAAACATAGTTTTTCCACCAGAAGACAAGTATGTAAACATTTAAACTTAGCATATCATGGTGTTTACTCTATCGTGCTTACTGGTTACACAGTATCTGACAGGTAAGGATTTACATATATGACCATGAAATCAGGCTTAAGTCTCAAATCGAAGCTATCGAAGAGCTCTACAACTTTCATTCTTTGAGCATTGAGAAATAATGGATGGATGAAGGTTGAAATTGAGCTTCAAGTGGCAGCTGTGCATGAAAACTCAAAATCGTGAAGTTTAACGTTCGTTGGTATACGGGGCATAACTCTCGCCTCCGAACTCCGATTTGGATTATTCAAGATGTTCCGAAAATCTTATAAGATGTTCTACAATATGAACTAAGTTCCAATCCAAGAACATGAAATGAACGTGAACCACCCAAACGATGTCCGGATTGCACTTCCTTCCCATTTTTGCTTCAAAGGCCATTCTTGCTCCTTTTGGCCTCTAGACTCGTGGCATCACCTTCATTGCTTCCTCACCCATGCTATCTTCATGCTTTAAGCCCATTTCAGTGCTTTGCCCCAATTAGGCCATTTTTGGTCCTTTAACACTCAAATTGTACTCAGAGAGTTCCTAAACATGAAAACTGCAAAACACAAGAAAGACATATAAAAAGCACAGGATTACTTGAGTTTAAGCAACGAAACAAGCTGGTTACTATCCGAATAAGTGGTCATAAAACCACTTATCAAATACCCCCAAACTTAAACATTGCTTGCCCTCAAGCAACCAAAATAAAACTAAACATGAGATGCAATGCAATATATACAATGTATGTAACCTACGCTATCATGAATGCAAATCCAGGTTCCAGTCAGTATTGAACTTACAAAGTAATGCCTCAGAAAACCACAAGATAATCAAACAGAAAAGCTACCCAAGACAAGATTATAACGCATATTCTTGCAAATCCAAAACTGTCAGCACTGATGTATTATGCGTTGTGTGCCCAGCAACCATTAGATATGCATTCAGATAAATAAATCACATATTATGCTTCTTAGGGGAAAACAAGCTTTAACTTAAGAAAAATAGTAAATTATATAAGTTCTAACTAAGACCATGTATTACTAGAGTTAAGAGTCAACAGGGGGTTTTCATTAAGCTCTTATTACTCACGAGGGCGTATTTGCACTTTTCCGTGTACACATTCGACTGTGCAATGCCTAGTCATCTTAGGCTTTTCAATGATATCCATGTAGAGAGCTTTCGACCAATGACTCCCAGACCAGACGGCCTTAGGGCGCTAGGTGTAGAGACACCCCTAGGGCTTACTTGCTCGAATATCAAAGGGCACAAAACTCGACGTAGGCGAAGTGTTTATTCTATTTTTTTCTTTTTTTGAATCTTTTTTTTGTTTTGTTTTGTTTTCTTTTTCCAGGGGAGTGCGTCTTACGCTCCATCTCCCCACATAGATGCAACAAACCCCTGTTTCCCCCAAACTTAAGCTTTAAACAGTCTTAGTTATTGTTATATGAGAACTGAAACTCTTTTATTAAAACATAGTTTTTCCACCAGAAGACAAGTATGTAAACATTTAAACTTAGCTTATTATGGTGTTTACTCTATCGTGCTTACTGGTTACACAGTATTTGACAGGTAAGGATTTACATATATGACCATGAAATCAGGCTTAAGTCTCAAATCAGTTCAACAATCAAGTGAATTCAGTTTCCTCATAGGCAACATACATAACTAACCAACTGAAAACTGGATTCATGCAGTATGCTCTAACACAGAATGCAAAAACAAAAGAAATTTTTTAAAATTTTCATAAATTTTAACTATTTACAACCTACATGCACTAAATAAACAAACACAATATGCAATATGAATGCAACTACCCTATATGCAAAATAAAGCCAATACCCCCAAACTTAAACTATTCAATATCTTCATTGAAGGTAAAGGTAAAAAGAAAGGACTCCCCTATTCAGTGTCGTCGCCATCTTCCTCAGCGTCCTCCTCAGGCGGTGGTGTGTCTGGAGGTGGATAAACAGCGGCGGACCCATATGTAGGAAACTACACCTCAACTCCCATCTGGCTGAATGCGTAGGACAGTGCCCCGCTGAATTCTATGGTGAAAGCCTGGAAGTTGGTGCTCATTGCGTCCATCCTGCGCTGTAGTCTCCTCTCCATCCTGTCTATACGCTCATGCTGAGTGAGAGGACGTAGACTGCTCTGGTGGTGGCACTCTCTCTGCAGTCTCCTCAGCCTCTGTCTGATCAGGTAGAATAAACCCTGCTCCCAAGGAATGAGATCTTCCCCCTTTCCACACTTTGAAGGATTCAATGGCCGGGTGGTCAAGAGTATTCATCGGCATATGCATCGGCTCAGCATCTGACCACGTCACTCCATTGGCTATGCATAGCGTAGTGATCACTGATACGTGGGGGATACTTGCTGAGTTTCTGCCTCTCAGAAATCTGCGGATAGAACTACTAATCACGTATCCCAAGTCGATTCGCTTGCCTTTGACGATCCCGTAAAGCAACACAGCTCGGTCCTTAGTGACCTCATTTTGATGCTGTGTAGGCATCAGATTCGCACAGATAAAGCTGTACCACTCCTTCCCGTACCTACTCAAAGCGGACTGGGGGAAATGCAGCTTTTGATCAGTCCCCTGTTTCAACTTCCAAACGGTGCCCGGTTTGCACAGGCAATCACTGATAGTATCCATCTCCGTCTCCCACCCCCTAGCATACAAAGAATCGTGCGCATCCAATGCAATGTTGGGTAAGTCAAACAACTCATTGATGTGCTCCTTTGCATAGGACACCTCATAGCCCCGCACAAATACTTTATTGGACGTCGTGTGTTTCGCGTTGGCATAAAATTCTTGCACCACAGAGATCTGGGCCTTTAGATTGATGAATTTACGGTCATCATAGTCGATGCCACCGCCCTCTTGCTCAGAATCACTGCCCCTGGACGTGGACTCTCTCCTACTCCTCTTGGAAGCCATTTGGACTGACAGAATACAATCCAACACTGTGTCAATAAACCCAACCAATACAAAAATCTTGCTATGCTCGGACCCCAAATCACAATCTCAGTTGATTAAGTTGAGAGGATGAGGGATGATTGATGGGTTGACTGAGGTTGTAGGGGTTTCGAAATTAGGGCTGGATAGAGGGGATTTGTGAAGGATTTGATGTAGAGATGTGGGTAGTGATGAAAATTAGGGCTTGGAGATGGGGAGAATTGTTTGAAGCTTGAGATGATTGGAGACAATGAGGGATGCAGAGAAAAGGCTTGAACTCGTCTGATATGAATTGGCATGAAATGGCTTAAGTGGCTGCCAAGTTTTTGTTTAAATCTGGCCCCTTTCTGTCCGTCTCACGGCCGCGCCCCCCCTAAGGCAAAATCAGGCTCGACCGCGCGCCCTGCAGTGTTCAAATTCTCCAACTTTTGATTCAGGGAGATGCTTTGGTATTTGACTCGGCTTCATGCAACATGGAATTGAACCTTAGAGGATCAATCAAACTTTATTAAGCCCTCTACGCTATCAAAAGTATATGTAAACTATTTACATCAAGAGAATCCAACATGGAAAGATATATGCATTTGCTTCCCAAAAATTCTCTAAGTGCACATATGCAATGTGCTCGTGCATCAAAAAAAAATGTGTTCAATAGCATTCAAGTCCCAAAAAGATATGCACTAATGCCTAAGCTCTAAAAATGTAGGCATGAGCTTTTAAATCCTAAAGTATGCAGAAATTTGAACTAATACTTAAACTAATAAGAATTAAACAAGGGGAGGGAAATGTGATAGAAAGCAGGAAATGGAGAATTAAACAAGGAGGGAGAAATAGAAATGATGGGGTGCCTCCCATCGAGCGCTTGATTTATAGTCCTCTAGCTGGACTGTGTCTGACCACTGCTATCCGACTCCCCGATGATATTTGAGAACCCCTCCATCCATTAGAATTGCTATATGCTTTTGGAGGCTTCCCAATAAAGGAGGACTCAGAATTAAACTACCTAGCATTGGATGTGTGTAAGAATTCCCCGTCCTGATGGTAAGGGAGCTAGGCAAGGGTTCCGTTGTGTAGGTGAAATGATCGGGGCATGGAGGTATAGACCACACAACGGACTCTTCTTCTATTCTCTTCTCTTCTGACCACCATGGTTTGAAGCTTGCGGACTCTCTCATATCATCGAGATCCGGCTCTGAAATGTGGCTACCAAGGGGGCAAGGATGTGAAAACTTGACTGGATTCTCAAACTTCAGCGCAGAAGGCTCTTGGGGTATTATCACTGTTGGTTCATACTGTTCCACATCCCCAATTATCTCCTCTTGTTCCATTGCCTGAGGCTCGTCCAGTTGTAACTGCACTTTGGGCTCTTCATCAGTCTCTGCATCCATCTCATAGCACCATGTATCTTGGGGTTCATAACTTATGACTTCAGTCATTGGAGGCATTTGAGCTTCATTTACTTGCTCAATCACCTCCTCATTCCTTAAAGCTGTGCTAATTTGCTCTACCCAAGTTTGAAGATCCTCAATTGACTGCTCTTGTTCGACCAAGATCTCCTTTGTTGATGCTAATGAGTTCCCCCACATAATTTCTAATCCTTCCTTTTCAGTTTCAGTCTCGGGATCCATGTACTGAGGCTTATTGGTGGGAGCATTGTGGATTAGGGCCATCTGATTCTGAAAATTTTGGCTCGATTCTTCTTGGCTCCTAAGCATCTCCTCTTGGCTTTCTAAGCTCCTATACTTGAAGTCCATTGTAGACTGTTCTCCTTGTAAACATGGGGTATTGATATGGGGGTTCGGGTGCACAATTTGGACTTGGCTCGTATTGTTCTTGATAGCTCACAGTATGGGTCTGCCTTTGCTCATCCTCTATCATCAAGGCCCTACTAATTTGCTCTGCCCAGTTTTGGATATTCTTGACTGACTTCTGTTGGTCAATCAAGATGTCCTTCAGTGATATGTCACCTCCTTCCTCCAAGCTTGCCTTTTCTGTGTCACCCTCAAAATTGTATTGAGGCTCAAAAACTGGAGTTTGGAAGGTGCATTTTGGGGCATATGCGGGATTTGGATCCCAGTGTTGGTCTTGATAGTAGTCTGCTGAAGGGCTTAGGTGATACCCCCAATTTGGCTGATAAGTGGGATAAGGTTCAGTGTAGGAATAACCACCCCCATACTGCTCCTGTCCATAACTGATCGGCTCCTGATGGCTCATATAAGCTCTAGCACCATAGTCATATGAAGTCACTGGCTCTCGACTCTGTTGGACTGAAACAGTATCCAGCTTTCTCGAGAGCTCCTCTAACTGTGCTGAGAGTGTGGCAATTGGGTCGAGTCCATCAGTGCTTGTTTCCCTTGGTTGCTCTTGTTTTGTACAGTTCTATGGATAGAAATTTAAGTCCATTGTACCTGAAAAGAGAATATGAGAAGAGAATTAAACAAAAATAAAAATAAAATATTTAAAGTAAGACTAATTTGATTTAAACTAATGTTGGCAAACAGTTATCCAATTAATTCCCCGGCAACGGCGCCAAAAACTTGTTGGCCGATTTATCGGTCAATATATTCGCGCAAGTATACGCGGCCAGCAAGTAATAAAGAGTAAGTAAAGATCATTCCCACAGAGAATTAACAGATAAATAGGTCGCCAAACCACTAGCAAATAATCGCCTCAGTCTTATTTAAACGAGCGATAAAGAATTGGAATTAAAACTAAGTTAACTAGGCAAGGAATTAAAACATGCAATAAATAATCCTAAGGTAGAATCAGATAATGAAGATAAGAGATCCCAATTTCCCCTAATGATTCGTTTAAGTCGACATACTTCCAATTAGGTCAAATTGATCATTACAGGTTGTAAGCCGAGAACACGAAAGTGAGAGAAGGCCATCTTTCGATGCACCTAATCCATATCACGTGGAATCCACAGATGATAGAACGTACGTGAACACCCACATTACCTAAACCACTATATGTCTATGTGATTTACAAATAATTAGGGTTTAAGGTCAAGTTCTCTATTGACTACGAGCGGCGCTTCGGTATATGTCTATCCTAAGCACAAATCATACGTCCAACGCCATGTGAACGTACAATCGCCCGCTACTACGATTAGATCTAAACCCACACTTTGTCTTTCAATCCCATGTGGGTTATCACAGTAATTGGTCATGACTCAATTAAGCAATGAAAGCATACATCGCAATAGACAAACACATAGTAATCAAATAAGACCATCATGGAAGGAATATCAAATTAAACTACTCATTAGGTTCCATTGGAACCTCAAAATAAGGTCTAAGTCATAAATGACTCAAAAATATCATCCACAAGTTGAATATACATCATAAGATTGCAAATAGGAAGCAAAGAGATTCAAAAGATAGAAAATAGCAAATCTGAGTGCTCAAGCTCCTTGTTGAATCTCCAATGGAATTCACTTGCTTCAATTTTCAAACCTAATCTAACCCTAGAAACTAACTAATTAAACTAAACCTTAATCTAGACTTAATCTACTCCAAATCTATACAAGAAATGTAAAGGAAATGGAAGAATAAGCTAGGGCTAGGGCTTAAGGCCAATATATGATGCTCTTTCTTGCCCCAAACGAGCCCCTTTATATCCCAATCAAAAGCCAAGTTCCATTCAATTGAAAAGTCAAGTCTGGCACAGCTGGGGACTAGCGCGGCCGCCCAAAAATGGCCTAAAATCCGTGCGCCCGCGCCAAAGATTTTTTTACTGCAGAGTCCTCTGGTAAAATGGCCATAACTTTTGATCTGGGAGGAGTTACGAGGCCTGACACCTGTCAAATCGATGCTATCGAAGAGCTCTACAACTTTCATTCTTTGAGCATTGAGAAATAATGAATGGATGATGGCTGAAATTGAGCTCCAAGTGACAGCTATGCATGAAAACTCAAAACCGTGAAGTTTAACGTTCGTTGGTATACGGGGCATAACTCTCGCCTTCGAACTCCGATTTGGATGATTCAAGATGTTCTGGAAAGCTTATAAGATGCTCTACAATATGAATCAAGTTCTAATCCAAGAACATGAAATGAAAGTGAACCACCCAAATGATGTCCGGATTGCACTTCCTTCCCATTTTTGCTTCAAAGGCCATTCTTGCTCCTTTTGGCCTCTAGACTCGTGGCATCACCTTCATTGCTTCCTCACCCATGCTATCTTCATGCTTTAAGACCATTTCAGTGCTTTGCCCCATTTAGGCCATTTTTGGTCCTTTAACACTCAAATTGCACTCGAAGAGTTCCTAAACATGAAAACTGCAAAACACAGGAAAGACATATAAAAAGCACAGGATTACTTGAGTTTAAGCAATGAAACAAGCTGGTTACTATCCGAATAAGTGGTCATAAAACCACTTATCATGTTCCTCTAGTCAGCATCAAAGATTGTAGTTCTGATGAAGGGAGGAAGGGCAACAAATGAAGAAAGGCTTATGTTTGTTGACAAAGTGATAGTCCCAATACTTCCATATTCATCCTTAGTTCAAATCGAAGAAGCGTATTGAAGAATCTAAGGAAAGGACTAAAGCTACCTATAGAAAGCACCTTTTCAGGTGTTAGGTGAAAGATATAGTCTGATCTGTAAGTGGCCCAAGCGACAGAACAACAAAAAAGCAGGACGTCAACATCACTGCACAGAAAACGTCTAGAGCATAAAATGAAGCAACAGGAGCATTTAAACGGCTAATTCTGAATGGCTCTTTTATAAGGAAATCAGACAAGAATTCAGACTAAGCAAGCAAGACATAAAAAGAAAGAATACATTGAGAAAAGCTCAAGAACACTCAACGATTAACACTACGATCCTGAAAAGAGGAAAGCTTGCTTAGCTACTCAATTTTTTAGAACTGATGCTTAATTGCAACTGAGTAGCACACCTCAAATAACTACTGTAAATCCAAGTGAGGTACCAAGTCAGAGGACTTGAAGAGTTCAAAAGTGAACTAAGAGCAGATCCAAGTCAGAGGACTTGAAGAGTTCAAAAGTGAACTAAGAGTAGATCCAAGTTAGAGGACTTGAAGAGTTCAAAAGTGAACTAAGTGAAGTTCTAGGGCTGTTGGCCTTGAAGGGATCTAAGTGATCAAGTTGTAAGAGACATCCTTAGTGGATTTCCTACTCGTGGTGTAGAAGAGTGGATTAGGAGCCTTGTGTGCTTTGAACCACTTAAAACCTTCTGTCTCATTGTCTCTCATTAACTGCTATAACTGCTATATCTGTTATAACTGCTATAACTGCTTATCAAACCATAACTGTAATATCTTGAAGGGGAACAAAATATATATTCCCCTGCTGTCAGTATAATCAATACTAACAAAGTATGTTAAAGAAAGAATTTTTAAAATATCTATTCAACCCCCTTTCTAGATAACTAACGTGCCTTTGGGAACTAACATTAGTAATTGATTAAAATATTATTAAATGATTAATAATATTAGTAAGTAATTAAAATATTATTAAATAATTAATAATATTAGTAAATGATTTGAATATTACTAAATGATTAATAATATTAAAGTGTGAATAAAATATTATTAAAGGATTAATAATATTTGTAAATGATTAAGATATTATTAAATGATTAATAATATTAAGAAGTGAATAAAATATTATTAAGTTATTAATAATATTAGACGAAAATTTTAAGATGATGATAAAGTGATTGAAATATAATCAAAGGAAAATAATAATACTGATGGTTTAAAGTGTTTTCTAATATTTGATTATGTGGCTCAATGTTAGATAATTTATTTATAAAGTAGTAGTATTATGATGTATAATATGATATGCTGATTGAAAGATCAATCTTATAAATGATAGGTATTTCATAAGAGATTAAATTAGATTGCGTAGCAATAATCGACGGACAAGGCAAGTTTTCTAACTCAAACTCGAGTTATTATGTTTCAAACATGCTAGTGGATAATTATTGTTGATTATTCCACATCTATGATTATTGTTATTCGCATTTAGTGTAATTTGCATATGTTATCTGGTAAATTTGTTCATGGTCATTGTTGGCCACTCAGCGTTATTAATTCAATCATTCTTGCATTGAAATTTGGTTCATGTTCTTTCACAATTATTGTAATGTTGAAAATTCAAAAGCTTATTCTTTTTAAATCATGATATATCTTTATTGTATTTAAACTTGCTGAGCAAAGTAGTTGCTCACCCTTGCTATATCATGATAATATTTCAGTTAAGCCCGAGTGTTCAAAGAAAGATGAAGTCAAAGACAGTGTTGGAATTGTTCCATGTGAACGTTTAATTATTACATTTATTTCATGTAAAATGATTATGTAAACCTTTTGGATTATTAAGGTATGTAATGAATTAAGGTTGTAGACCTTGGGAGATGTTATAGAACCATTGTGTATTAAACAAATTATGTTTAAAATTCTGCATTAGTTTATAGAATATATAAGAAGATGATGAATCATGACGCACCGTGTCTGAGGTTCAAGGGATCCGGATTTGGGGGTGCTACAGTTGGTATCAAAGCTGATAGGTTATAAACCTTAGGTAGGAGTACCTTAGATTATAACCGTAGAGATGATGATAAGGATGATAATGAATAAACTCAAATAAAGTTTAAGTGCTAAGAAATGAATTTGGGAAATTCATTAGAAAAAGATAAATATAATTCAAAGAAGAATTTTGAAGAACTATAAAGATAAGAATCCGGAGTTACCTGACTCCAGTAATAAAGATGACAAGAAATGATGAATAAACAAAGTCTATAAGACTAAAAACATAAAGAAAATCATAATATAATATGATTAAAGGGAAAGATGAGAAGATCTTAAAACAAAACGATCATAAGATAAAAAAGAATCGTAATATAACATGTTTATAAGAAAAGATCAAAACGTGATCTGATGAGGTCATAGAAGGACAGAGGATCAATTGAATGATTGAAAAATTTATAGCAGAATTGTTGTACGAAAATGGTACAATGAAATAGTACGAGAATAACTCGAAAAGAGTTATAGATGATGAAATTCAGATTAAATAAAATTCGTATTTAGCAAAGAGTACGCTAAGACTAGAATTATGTGGGATTTATAGACACTCAAAATTTTGCGTTCCTGTTACTAACCCTGCAGAAGGGAAAAACTATCTTTTAACCCCAGCGACAACCCCGGGATGTCAAGCAGCCCCGGCGACAACACCGGGATGTCAAGCTCAACCCCGGTTACAATAATGGGATGTCAAGCTCAACCCTAACAATACCGGGATGTCAAGTGAAACCCCAGCAACAACACTAGGATGTCAAGCCAAACCCCGACGACAACCCCAGGATGTTAAGCAGCCCCGACGACAACACCGGGATGTCAAGCTCAACCCTAGCGATAACCCCGGGATGTCAAGCAGCCCCGGCGATAAACCCAAGATGTCTAGATCAACCCCGATAACTATATCGGGATGTCAAGTCAAACCCCGGCAACACCAGGATATCAAGCAGCCCCGACGATAACCCCGAGATATCAAGATCAACCCGTGTCACTATACCGGGATGACAAGTGAAGCCCCGGTCACAACATCGGGATGTCAAGCAGTCCCGGTGACAACCCCGAGATGTTAAGCTCAACTCCAGTCACTATATCGGGATGTCAAGTCAAACCCCGGCAACACCGGGATGTCAAGTCAAGCATCGATCACAACCCGAAAGGTACAGAAGCCCCGAAAACAACACCGGAAGATGAATTCAACCTTCGAAGATAACCCCAAAGCATCATATCATCCCCAAAGACAACTCTGGGAGGCCAAAGCAACCTTGGAGATAACCCTAAGGACGAACAGAGTCAGCTGGGACCAAAACCTCGGAGACAACCTCGTGAAAACAGTCGAAGACCGGGCCAGTGCAGAAGATAACCCTTGGAAGGGCAAAACGGTTATTTTACCAACTTGATGCCAATTTGGTCAAAATCATGTCAAATTGATGCAATGAAGGTCAGAAAGAGCCATAAAATTGATCCTGAGTGGAAACAGCAGAATACAGCTCAACGAACAAACTGCGAAGAAATAAAGATCCGATTATAAACCCGTCTTCTTGGACTCGAAAAAGATTAAGTCCCATGTCATTGTGACGCCCTCGGAAAGGGCGTTTAGAAATGGTATAGCACTCCTCAAACGAATGCTCTGATCAAAAGTTAGAAAGTTTTGAACCTGACATTGCGTTGCTCGGAGTGCACGTACTTCAAGATGACGGGACCCACCAGGTGGGCCCCACCATGGGGAGCCGCAGGTAGAGGTACGGTAGCCGCGGGTAGACCCACTACTATCAGGTCTTTAAATATAAGACCCCCTTGCCAAAAAAAGAAGAAAAAAAAGGAAAACGCTCTGAAACTTCGCCCATTTCACCCCTTAGCCATACTTCTAGTACTCCAAACCTTGATTTTAGTCTTCTAACACGTTTGCATACATATATTCTATGACATCAAAAATTAATCGATGAAAACGTCCATTTGAAGCGTACTAAGTGGCAAAAAGCCCGTGTAGCAGTCCATTGTAAGTATTTTTACGACTAGAACTCATTTTCTACTTCATTACATATATTTGCACTTGCACGTAAAGTTTTATTTCCTGGTTTTACTCAGAACTCAGTTCTTTGGTCGTTTTTGCTTACTTTTTAGTACATATATACGTTTTGTTTTTGCATTTGCACAGCCTGGATCGTCGATTCATGGCTTTTACTCGCTTTTATGTATATATATAAATACATATATATATATATATATATATATATATATACCATTTAACAGCAGACGAAAAGTTTGAACAAAACTTTAAACTTAAAACAATGTTGAAACTTAAAGAAGATGACCGATGATTCGGTAAAGTAATCTCTTTCTTTTATTTATAAATATTTGGAAAAGGATTACATTAATCTGGAAATGTTTACTAAGGGAGGCCGAAACCATAAGGGCTTCGACCTTCTTCTAACTAGGGAGAAGGTAGAGAGAAGGGGGAGAGAAGGAGGAGAGACCTCTGTGAGGTTTGTCAAAATAAAACCTAATGTACTCTAACACTTGAGTTCATTTAAAAAGAACTAAAGTTACCAGTTTATATTTATTGAAGTAACTTTTACATTTACTTAAAGTTAAAAGTAAAAATATTTAACTAAAGTAAGAAACATTTAACTTAAGTTAAAAACATTTAACTTAGGTTAAAGTAAATTACTTTTACATTTACTGAAGTAAAAATATTTAACTAAAGTTAAAGTATTTATATTTACTTTTACTTAAGTAAATTGCTTTTACTAAAGTAAAGTTGTCCTTTACTTTTGACTTTGTCGGAATCGTTGATTGCATCTGATGATGACTGGAGCATCTGATGACTGTGGGACCCTGGGGGGCCAGCGTCATTTGACTTCGGCTGATATCTTCGGCTATGTGTCTGAAGACCTTGCATGTGTCCGAAGCTGACTTCGTTTGACTGTTGTTCATCTGACTGTCGAGGTCTAGCTTCGGCTAGCTTCGGATAACTGTTGAGGTCCGTCTCCTTCTGTCGCCGGTGGATGCTGTTGATTTTCTTCTCAGATAGATCACTATCCCTATTCCTTTGACCCCAAAAAAAAAAATCCAGGGATTCAATCCTTTTTCCCCCAAAAAATTATGTTTAATTTTTAAGAAAGGAGAAAAAAAATTCACTAAAATTTTGGTCACCGACTGTTGATTTCAAAAAATTTTATGTAATTTTTTTTAAAAAAAACTTATCAGACTGTGTCTGATATAGTGGATCACACGGCTGACTCTTGACTAACTGATGAACTCAATCTAAACAGTCTACTTCGTTTTAACTTTGTTCAAACCTAATCTCTAGATCTGTTGACATTCCACTTAAAGACAGACCAAAGTCGCTTAAGTACATACCCTTCTTACTTTAAGCAGACGTATATCCTTGGATCTAGTGATTCTCTTTTTGCCTAAACTGCTCACACTCTTGAGACTTACAACGGCTCGACGGGACCTATAGCGATTCGGGGTGTTCTACGGTAAGAGCTTAGGTGACTTAAACTAGGTGCTCTAAGGACGGAGCAACAGAAATCTAAAGAAGAAGTAAAAACAAATTTTAAACTCAGACCTCTGTGTTTGACAGGAGAACAAGTGACAACAAGAGACAACACCGCATGGCTCTGATACCATTTAACAGCGGACGAAAAGTTTAAACAAAACTTTAAACTTAAAACAATTTTGAAACTTAAAGAAGATGACCGGTGATTCGGTAAAGTAATCTCTTTCTTTTATTTATAAACATTTGGGAAATGATTACATTAATCTGGAAATATTTACTAAGGGAGGCCGAAACCATAAGGGCTTCGACCTTCTTCTAACTAGAGAGAAGGTAGAGAGAAGGGGGAGAGAAGGAGGAGAAACCTCTGTGAGGTTTGTCAAAACAAAACCTAATGAACTCTAACACTTGAGTTCATTTAAAAAGAACTAAAGTTACCGGTTTATATTTACCGAAGTAACTTTTACATTTACTTAAAGTTAAAAGTAAAAATATTTAACTAAAGTAAAAAACATTTAACTTAAGTTAAAAATATTTAACTTAGGTTAAAGTAAATTACTTTTACATTTACTGAAGTAAAAACATTTAACTAAAGTTAAAAATATTTAACTAAAGTTAAAGTATTTACATTTACTTTTACTTAAGTAAATTGCTTTTACTAAAGTAAAGTTGTCCTTTACTTTTGACTTTATCTGATGCGTTGATTGCATCTGATGATGACTGGAGCATCCGATGACTGTGGGACCCTGGGGGGCCAGCGTTGTTTGACTTCGGCTGATATCTTCAGCTATGTGTCCGAAGACCTTGCATGAGTCTGAAGCTGACTTCGTCTGACTGTTGTTCATCTAACTGTCGAGGTGGGTATATATATATATATACGAACCAACTTGTTCGGCTTGGATCGCTGATTCGTGGTCTTTTTAGCTTTATTATATATATAATTGACTATATATTTACTAATTTTTAATTCTGTCAAGCCCGAATTGCAAATCCGTAGCAGTTACTTCTTTTATATATATAACTATGTATATATATATATAACTATGTATATATATATATATATATATATATATATATATATATATTTCTGACTTCGTTTGGCCTGAATTGCTAATTCGTGGCCTTTATTGCTTTAATATATATACTAACTGTATGTATTAACATTTATATTTCAGTTTGGCCTGGATTGAAAATTCGTGGCCTTTTTACTTCTTTTATAAATATATATATTTACATTCTAGTTGAGCCTAGAGAAATTCGTGGCTCTTTTACAGCTTTTATAAATATATATATATATATATATATATATATATATTTATATTTCTGTCCGGGCCTGGGATTAGAAATCCGTCGCCCTTTATAGCTTATATATATATATATATATATATATATATCGGTTTGTTTTATTGTTCATTAAGATCTGGGATAGAGGCAGTTTCAGATTTAATATCTGATTGACCAATACTTTCATCATCAGATTCTTCAATCTGATCGATGATAGCAATAGTTCCACTGGCTTCACCCGAACTTGAACCAATCTTTTTAAGTAACTTGTCAATAGTTTTAACTAGGTCAGAATCTTTATTAGGCAATCCCATTCCTTCTCTTTTTTCTGGGAGAGTTAATAAAGGCTGATCTAATTTTTTATCAGGATTTTTAACCATAGAATGATAATTTTTTTTTCAATTTTATCTAACTGTTTACCAATTGTAGCCAAATACTGATTAGTAAAATTATTTTGTTCAATAATTTTCTTTTCATCAGTTTTTGCATCAGCAACTTTAAATGGACTGGCAACAACAGAAGTATTTTTAACATGTAAAAGAACAATTTCCAGAGGAGGATGACTTGCTAAAATTTTAGATTTATCCTCTTTTGTCCACTAACTTTTAATAAGAACTTTACATTGTGAATGATATTTTTCATACCAATCATAAAATGTAAGGTTCTCTTGATTAATCTTAATAAATTTTTTCCATTTATTAACTATTTTATCTCTGTCATGCTTATCGTATTTATTACGAAAAGCATGCCTTTTATCTTTATTAGATATGGAATTAAAATCTGCAACCAGATTATCCCAATCTAATTTAAATGCTTTAGTAATGACTCGTAACTGATGATTAATGGGGGCTTCGAAATCCGAAGGGGGTCCTACAGAAGTAGTAGGAGAAATATCTTGTTCTTCTTCTACTAGATTAGTAGGAGTATAACAAGGATGATTGGTTTGACCCCGGTTCAAAACTCCTTTCATTTTAATATTAGGAATAGAAAAATCACTTAAGACTTCAGTATCTCTTCTGGAAAACAACTGAAGGAACTGAGGAATTAGTAAATTCTTCTATTATCAAAGGTCTTCTGGTACGTTTAAAACTAACTCTGACAGTACCATCAGAAAATTATTTAATATTTTCTAAATTCAACAAATTATTAATAACTGGTTTTTGTGGAATTTCTTGAGGTAAAATCCACTAACTAGGCAGCGTAATATCTTTCCAAAGAATAGTCCTTGGAGTTTAGATATTAGCGTTACTAGTATTGCTTTGAATTAAAACAGTGTGATCTTTTGGGCTTTTATTAAGAGCATGAATGTTTAAGTTGGTTTTCATAACTTTACAATAAATTCTGTAAATTAAGGCTATAGGTTGTGAACCCTCAATCATATGAGTTATCTCACCTGCAGTCTTAATATTCAGAGTTAATGCTTTTAATAAGTTAACATCACTTAAACTCAAAGGGAGATCGGGAAAGCAGTTGAAATGGATAGGTCCATCATGCAAACTCGATTCCATGATACCAATAATGCTAGGAGCATAGTTAAGGTATCGTGCATCTTTAAGACATAAGAAGATGCTTGAGTTTATTCCTTTAATAGATAAAGGGTTGACTGCAACCTGAACTAAACCAATATGAATAAAATTATAACCTTTCTTTCTATGTTTGTTAATAACATCAAAAGAAAGAAGATTACAATTTTCATATTCTTTGTTGATCGTATAGACACGTTCAACCGTTTTAACATTATAATCAGTTTTAAAATTATCAATAAAGGTTGACCGATAAATCTCTTTAGGAGACACACTAGGTATGTTCCAATTACTAAGGGTTTGATTAATGTTTTCGTAACTATGTTCTTCCTGGTTGACTATGTCTGGAACCGGAGGTAGGGCTGATCTATTACTAACTGAGGAACTAGACCTGAATAATCTACTCATTTTAAAAATTAAATTTTTTAATAATTCTATGTTTTTCCATACATACCCTTCTTTCCTTAAGCAGACGCATACCTATGTCCTAGGTCAAACACCCGACACTGCTCCACACTAAGACTTGCAAAGGGAAAAAAGACCGGGGCGAACATGGTGTTCTACAAAAAGAGCTTAGGTGATTTCTTCAACAAAGAATAAAAGAAAAATTTTTGATTTTCAAAAATGACTTTGATTAAGTAGATTAAGATCAACACTTAGTAAACAAACAACACATGGCTTTGATACCAAGAGGGCAGAAGTATAAAAGGTAGAAGAGTGGCGCATACAAATCTGAATCACAACTATAGTATAACTATAAGAAATGATAACAACAGTTCATATTAATTAATAACAGTTTTAAATAAATAAACTTTTATTGAATGAAAAGCTTTACAAATAGATAACTGAAGATAACTTACAAGTAGACTCGATTATAGAAAACCTAACATGATATAACTAAGAAGAAGGCAAGAGGGTTAAAGATTAGTCAGATGGGAATCTGAGTCTTTCTAAACTCTCTATTGGATTTCTAATCCTACCTTCAACAAATGACTTCGCTTCCCTTATATAGGATAAGAAAAGACAAACTGATTATAACTCAATAATTACAAAACATCTTTAACTATTTAAGAACAAAATTGCTTTTACAAAAGACATAAGCATTATTGAACCTTTTGAATAAATACAGACACATTATTACAACTTTTGACTAAAACGACCAGATGGCCGACAATAAAAACATGACTCAGCTAAAAACAAACCGACTATACTTTAACTTTCGGCTGCTTTTAGAAAAAGGAGCACGCGATGCTGATGACTTTTTGAAAGCAACAGCCTCTTTCTGCCGCTTGAAAACTTATGTGACTAAAGGCATCCTAGGCAAAAGGATCTTGAGCATCTTGGAGGCTAATGCTGCCGTATAGATCATCGGGACTAGATTCTTCTTGACTGGATTTTGACGAAGATGATGAGCAAATTGAGGGAACACTATCCTCACTAAGCTTATCAACTCGTTTTTGAATGAGGCGAGCTAATTGTTTTAGCTTAGCATTAGAACAATGATCAATATCCGCAAAATCTAATTTTGTTTGAGAAGATTTTTTGGATTTACTAGAAGAAGAATCCTTGGGAGGAACAGATTTAATAGGGGTAGGATTAATTGGAAATTCCTTCTGACTTGACCAATAATGTGATAAATATAAAATTTATCCCACCATTTAATAGAAAACTCACGAGTCACATAAGTCAATTGACTAATATGATTGAGAGTGATAATAGATTTGTCCTTGACTGACTCAAGATTAACTTCAACAATAGGAGAATAAAAATCATAATTCCATTTAAGGATCCATGGAACTTTATATTTACTGATAAACTAAAGAAGAACTGGAATACAATCATTTTTAGGATTGCAAGGACTTCTACAGGAAAAAAGGTTAAGAACTGACTGGAGCTCAATGGGCAAGACACTATAAGTGAGACCAAATCTTTCCCACCATAGAGTAAACCAATGAGGAATTTGACTTTTGAATTTGTGGTCAAATTGAACGAACCACGAATGACTGAAAAAGGGAGTCTGGAACAAGAAGACTCTGTTCCAAGCTTCCATATAATCATAATAGCAAAACTGGCTATTGTGATTATCTAACTGACGAAGATCAGACGAAAGATTACCCTAGTCAGACATGGAAGTAATCTGTTTAATATATAGAGAGTGATAGATAATTTTAGAACTATCATTTCTATCAAAAATGGGTTTAACATGGATTGACTGTGTTTGGAGAAGGATGTCCTTATAATACACGAGGGATTTATAAGGAGCGAGATGAAGAAAGTGCCAACCAGTTGGGAAGAACTGGGCAGCCAATTTAACTGGATCGTCAACGGATTTCATATGAGATTCTATATGAAATAAATTGACTGAAAAAATGGGGACATACTGAGAAGGTGTATGTTAACTAGGGTTAGGGTTACTAGAGGAAGACGAAGCAAAGGGATCAATGGGCCTAGGTGACTGGGCCAAAACCGTATTGTAAGGCTTTGGAACAGTACCAAGAACAGTATACCTATTAGCTACATCAACAGGAGTAACTGGGATAACTGGATGAGGGATTACAGCTCCCTTGGGCTTTTGACTTGGGCCAAGAGAGGGCCGAACAGCATTGTTCCCACCTCTCACACTCATTTCTCTTGAGTACCTGAATTAATAAATTCTCTTGTAAGAAAATCAGGAACAGAATTTTGACTTCCTTTAATATATTCAATATCAAAATTGAAAATTCTTAAAAGAGATTGCCATCGGGCAAAAATGTGCTTCGCAGCAATGTTTTTAACATCTTTTTCTAAAATATATTTAGCTGACTTACAGTCAATTCGAACCAAAAATCTTTGATTTAATAAATCATTTTGAAATTTACTAATGCATAAGACTAAAGCTAAAATTTTCTTTTTAATTGTACTATAATTAAGTTGAGCCTGATTCCACGCACCAGAGTGAAAACGAACAATTTGTTCAGAGGAAGCAGGAGTTAATTTCTGCTTCAGAATGCCACTAAAACCAATTTCAGAGGCATCAGTTTCAAAAATTTTAAATGCAGATTCATTGGAAATGCCAAGGCAAGGCAAAACCTTAACATATTTTTTAACTTGTTGGACGATGGAAGTATGCTCATCAGTCCAAGGAGGAGGGTTTTTCTGTAAACGGAGAAATAATGGTTTACAGATTTTTCTAAGGTTTTGAAAGAATTTACCAATATAATTCAGAGATCCTAAAAACTGCTGAAGTTGAGTTTTGTCAATGATTTTATCTGGGAATTTATCTGCGAATTGAATAACTCGTTGAATAGGACGGACTAGACCACGATGAATATCATGACCTAGAAATTTAACTTTTATTTGGAACAAACTACATTTTGTAGGGTACAGAACCAAACCATTTACTTTGATTGCCTTGAAGAACGAATTCAAATGTTTAAAGTGTTCGTCGATTGACTTCGAAAAAACTAAAATATCATCAATGTAAACAATGATGAAATGACTGAATGGATTCAAAATTTTATTAAGAATGTTTTGGAATTCACTAGGGGCATTCTTAAGACCAAAGGCTTGCACAACCCATTCATAATGACCAAAGGGAGTGGTAAAAGTAGTTTTGTACCTGTCGCTAGGATGAATACTAACTTGCCAAAACCCTGACTTGAGGTCAAATTTACTAAAAATGGTAGCATTACTAAGCCGACTTAGGAGATCTTCTTTGTTAGGTAAATGATACCTAATCCATTCTAAGTCCTTATTAAGGGGCTTGTAATTAATAACTAGTCTGGGAACTCCTCTTTCTTTCTCAGCTTCATTATTAACATAAAAAGCTGGGCAAGACCAAGTTGATTTACTATGTTTTATTAAACCTTTTGCAAGTAGATCATTAATTTCTTGCTTGCATAGCTCCATTTGCTGATGACTCATCTGAATAGGTCTAGCCTTAGTAGGAATCAAGTGTTCTCTAAATTCCTTAGCATAAGGTAGCCTAACCACATGCTTTCTTCTATGCCAGAAA
The DNA here is from genome assembly GCA_020205555.1 of Panax stipuleanatus. Lineage (NCBI taxonomy): Eukaryota > Viridiplantae > Streptophyta > Magnoliopsida > Apiales > Araliaceae > Panax > Panax stipuleanatus. The sequence goes on along the minus strand of CM035117.1, from coordinate 154,526,803 downwards.
GCATTAGGAGAATCAGCACAGAGGTTTTTAGTCATAAACACTCGAAGTTCTTCTATTTTATCTTGAACCTTTTCAAGAAGGAGAAGGTCTTCAACCTGTTTATATTTAATTTCTTATTTTAATAATTTTAACTGTGAAGTTTTACAGCTTAATAGATTTAACGATTTTGAAATAGATTCATCTTGAATAAATTTCAAATCCCTTTCTTTGGGTTGAGTAATGAATTCAAACACTACTTTCTGACCTAAATGCTCAGTCGTTAGACTATTATTACTAGTAGTAAATGGATATAATAAATATATAAATGGAAGTCCTAAAATAATCTTATCTGTCAAGTTGCGAATTAAAACAAAAGAAGTTTTAAAACACATATTGTCTTGGCAAATATGAACTTTAGGAAGTTTATATTTCATTTCCATCATACTACCACTAACAGAATTTAATTGTTCACTAGTTTTTTTTATAGAACTTAGTAGGTATCAAACCTTCTTGAATGCAATTAAGATCCGCACCAGTATCAACCAGAGCAGGAAGTTGAATAGCAAAAGTTCCATCAATAACTAGTCGGACAATAATATACCATTTTTGAATGGTAATATCTTTTAACCTTTTTAATGAATTACCTTGAACCATAAGAATTGACTCGTCTTCTTTGACATTAGAAGATTCAGCTTCTTCCTCATTATCTGACAAATTAGTTATGTGAAGCTCTAAACTTTTAGTAGCCAAAGTAGCCATTTCTTTGTGTAACTCAGAAATCTCAGTCTTAAGACCTGAAATTTCCTTTTTAAGTTTATTGTGATTAAATATTTGTTTTAATTATTCATTTGATATGAATTTATTTTAATATAAATTTAGTGGTTTAGATTTATTTGAATCTAGCCCTTTCTACCTTTCAAACGGTTCAAAATAGATCCAACCGGAACTGGGAGGCTAGAATGGCTAAGATTTATTTAAATCTGACTTTCTTTATAGTTTTGTTAAATATGAAACCAACCTCGCGACCCTCAGATTTCTATCTAGTGGGAACGAAAAACTTTGGCTATGCGCATGCCAGGATTTAACTCATGAATCCTTGGTTTTTGCGACGTCTGGATGTAAATATACATTTTTTGTAAATATCTGTGCTGTGCAGGTTTTCTTGGCCTCCTCCTGTGAGGCTAGAAATCGTGGGATTCATGATCAAACTGATCAGAATCTGATTCCCACGATGGACAAACTCCACATTACAAATGTACCCTGCCAATTTTTCTGTAAAAATGTACATTTGAAAGACCTTAAAACGGTTATTCGGGTTTAAGGTCTCAAACATAATGAAATATGGTTTGTCGTGCTAGAGTCACTCCGATGGCTGTCATGCCCATGAGAAGACCGACACTTGTATATATTTTGTGGTCGAGGATGCTTCACAACCCGACAATCACCATTCAAATCGAGCCGAAGGCTAAAATGGAAGTATCAACATGCTTCAATTCCTACGTAAGCGTAAGGGTTTGAAAAACCACCTTTCAAAACATCATTTTCATATCTTGTCTAAAAAAGGACTTTTGCAAATTAAATCAAACCCTTCATATATAGGTTCAACGAAGCACAACAATACTTTCAAATCAAACAAATGTAGGCCCAATTTCTTCCAGCATCCGCACACACATTACAAATAAAAAGGGACATATTAAAAAGATGCGGTACCGTGTTTCACGGGAGTTGGGGGGTACCTAACACCTTCCCCCCACTTAACCAAGCCCCCGAACTTTAGAATTTTGGTTTCAAGATCAAGTTTCGACAGTGTCTAGTAATTGGGCCTACTTGTAAACAAAACTCGGTTGAGTTGGTACAACCATTTCAAATCTACCAACTGGCGACTCTGTCAACCGTTCAAATTGTCGACATGATACATGCTGGCCTTTTCCTAAAAAACTTCACCCTTCATAAAATAGATAAGGCAATAAGGGTAGAAAACAAAAGACTTAGGAAGAGAGAAAGATCGGGTCCAAAGCTGACTGAATGTTTTCCAGACGTCGACAGGTGGCGACTCTGCTGGGGACAGTAGAGGGCTTAGGTCGCATTCAAATCTTTTCAAAATTTTCTTTTATATCTGCGTGTGTGTAGATGTTGCATTTTTACATTGAATGTATGTGAATGAATGCTTTACTACTTTATATTAGTGCTTTGTACAATGTCATCATTTCATACGCTGAGACACGATGTATGTGAATGTATGCTGTGTGATTCCTCCACCAGGAGGCTAACCCTTCGGAGTTTGATTACTGGACTCAAAGAAGACTAATTCTGCGAGGCTCAAGAAAGGCACCACTCAGATTCGCTCCAACTAAAAGATCGGATTAATTTCCCCTCTAGTAGATTACGAAGATCTGAGGACCTTCATGCTGAAAAGCCGTGAGAGTAGCCTAAGATATGTCAGCCTCTGATTAACCAAATCCGCAGGGAAGCTTCTTCATGCCTTCACCTTTTAATTCAAATGTAAAATTTTCCAATTCTAATGTAAATTTCAACATTCAATGTAAATATACATTTCATTGTGAATCTTGTCATACTATCCTATCATCAAAACAACTAACCTTTGTTTTACAGGATAAGATTAAAAACCTCAAAAATAAACACATTGTATAGCATGCATCCAACTGATACCTACATCAAAGATTAACACACCTATGTTTGTTGTAGGTAAAAATTGGTCCCGTTACCAGGTTAAAATAAAAGAAAGCACTAAGGCCATCTTCAGACCTGACTTCAAGTGCTCAACCAGAATCCACCCCTATTTCTAGGGAAGAGCTTGAAGGATTAAAGAACCAGATAGCCGAATTGGCTATTTTCTTAAAAGAACAAAGCAAAGGTCTTCAAGGGAAACAAATAACCGGTTATACAGAACCATCTACACCTGGTGGTAGTCAAGATACCGGGAAAAAAACACTCAGATACCTGAACCCCAGAACCAGGATATGACCAACAAAACCCCTGAAACCACGAACCTCAACAAAGAGCAGAAAGCTGGTGATATTCTGAAGAAGGTCCAATACATGGAAGAAACCATCCGGTCCATAAAAGGGACTGGGGCATTTGGAAGTGTCAATTACTCAGACTTGTGTATATTCCAAGGGGCTCGTTACCCGAAAAAATTTTGAGTCCCTAATTTTGAGAAATATGATGGATTAGGAGATCCCTACACCCATTTGAAGGTATTCATTGGAGAGCTCAGATCCTATACAAAGGACGAGAAGCTCAGAATGCAATTGTTCCAAAAGAGTTTGACAGAAGAGTTTCAAAGATTCACAGCTGGGAAGAGCTAGCACATGCCTTCCTCAATCAATACAGCTTTCAATCTCAGATGGCTCCAGACAGATATCAAATAACCAAAATCAAAAAGCAAAGCGCTAAGTCATTCAGAGAGTATGCCTAACGATGGAGGCGGGTGGCAGCACAAGTCACCCCACCTATTACTGAGTCTAAGATAGTCATGACCTTCATCGACATTCAAGAAGCTCCGTATTACGAAATGGTCCTAGCAGGCATAGGAAAACCATTCTCGAAGATGATCAAACACGAAGAAATGGCTGAGATGGGGATAAAGTCTGGAAAAATAAAAGATCTTACCGCCTTGGAAGCTGTTGCCGAGTATATCCAATCTGGGAGTTATGGGAGTAATCCCCGGAGAGCCCACAAGAAGAAAAAAGAAGAAGTGTCCTTAGTACTGCAAGGACAGAATCAGAGGGGCGATTCGAGCAGTATGCTCATTCAAAGGAGGAACTATTCCCCTTTTCAAGCTCCAACCCAACCTTCTAATCCTCCATTTCAGAAAACTGTGGATGCCAGACGTCGGAGAACGTTCACCCCTTTAGGGGATTCACTCGAGAATGTGCTGAAACTATTGACAGCACAGAAGAAGATTGTTCAACTGCTTCCACCAACCAGTACGGGTGGACTGAATTTCGACCTAAGCAAAAAGTGTGCATACCATTCCAGATCCTCGGGCCATGATACACAAGACTGTTGGTCTCTTAAGCATAAAATCCAAGACTTGATAAACAACAGAGAGATTGTGGTGACCAAACCAGAGCAACCAATGTGCATGATAACCCCCTCCCTCAGCACAAAGAGGAGAGTGTCAACATGATTAGCATGAAGAGTGGAGAAGGATCCAAATACCTTCGTTATGTTAGAGAGTCAACTCAATCAAGTACCAATAGCCCAGACAGTTGGGAGCTCTCAAAAAGGCAGTTCCTAATGGAACGGGAAATCAAGTCCATTCAGGAACAGATTGGACAGTTAGCAGATTTGGTCGTGTATCAACATCAGGTAACCAGACAGTTGATAAATCAGACCAACCAGCATGAATCAAGTCCTTCCACACCAAAAATTAGCCCCATTGCTATGAGGGATCATCACCGATTTCATGAGCATGAACCCTGGGTTAACAAGGTGGCCAAGGAGGAGAAGTTTCAAGCTGATAGGGAGTTCGCCTTCAAGAGGAACTTCACTAATTTGAACCAGCCGATGAAGAAAATCCTCCAAATGTTGATCAATGAGGGGATGGTAGCAGATTTTTTACCCCCGATGAACCCCCGATCTAGAAAATTCAAGCCTGACAAAATCTACCAGTATCACTCAAATGTACCCGGTCATGACACCGAAGACTACTAGGGACTTTGTCACCTGATTCAGAATATGATTGAAAATGGTTAGCTGATAAAAGCAAATCAAGACTACGGCTATCCCAGTGAGGAAGCACTCTTTATTCCCATGGCTTGGAATCAGGAGACAGTGGTTGTTATTTCATGTGAGAAGGAGCTAACTGGGACACCCTTAATACTGCCTGGGAAAGGGGTCCAAGAAGCACCGAATCCTGTGAAGGTAGCTACACCCGAACCTTTAATATTGCCCTTCAGACTGCAATATCTAGTGATCTGTCTGAAAAGAGTCCCATGGAACTATAGGAATGATGAAGGTCCGACCTCAAATAACATTGCCAGCATATCTAAGGAAAATCCATTGTACCTACCTCAGCGGGTGATCAATTCAGTTATCAAAGCTAAAGGAAAGGTAGCTGAAGAGAAATTCAAAGAATTCCTCAGCAAAATGGGGCATAACAAGATCAAGGTGGTGCAAAGCTTGAAAGAGGCACCCAAATAAATATCCATCTTAGACCTTATTTTATCTTCGGTAGATCATCGCAATATTCTGGTGAAAGTATGCCCATCTGCCAAGGACAGTGGATGTTGAGAAATTCCGTTATGTGATAGAACACATCTTCAACAATAATGTGATATCTTTCACTGACGATGATATACCCGCAGAGGGGACGGGCCATTGCAAGTCACTGCACATAGCAGTGATGTCATCAGGGTATGTGATTGGAGGTGTGCTTATAGATGGAGGATCGTCCCTAAACATCTGTCCCTATGATACCTTGGAGAAAATAAAGATCAACCCAAATCGGATCCGTACCAGTCATGTAGTTATCCGGGCTTTCGATGGGTCCCACCGAGAACCTATGGGAGAGATTGAGCTTCCACTGGAGATTGGTCCCCACACTTTCTATGTATCCTTTTAGGTACTCAACATTACCACCGGATACAATTTGTTGGTGGGAAGGCCATGGATCCACATGGCAGGAGCAGTTTCATCAACCCTCCATCAATAGCTTAAGTACATTATCAATGGCAACCTAATCACGGTAAATGCCGAACCAAAATACCCTGTCTGCATATAGGGTGATATGTCGGTGATCAGTCTGGATACAGGTATTGAACCTGCAAGTTTTCAAGCATTAGAGGTGAGCAATATTCAGTACCTACCTGTTGGGGCACCAACTCTGAAACCAAAAGTTTCCCCCGAAGTAATGAAGGTGGGTCAGGAGATGGTATCTTTGGGTTTCTGCCCTGGAGAAGGGTTAGGAAAAAATCAGCAAGGAATCAAGAGTCTGGTGCAAATCCTGAGCCAATCAGGGAAGGCCGGATTGGGCTATTCATTCGGGTCAAACCATCAAAACCCACACAAGCATCCAAAGGTTCCTACTTCCACTATATTATTGCCAAACCTCACTGATGCTGAATTTGTGAAGCCAATGAAGAAGATTCCTGCTGTTTTGTGAGCCATGTTGTTTCCTCCAATCAAACCAATCAGTGAGAGGAAAGCCCCAGAGCTTGAGGGGGAAAGCAAAAAGGGAAAAGAAAAGTTCTTGCATGGAGGATGAGACCCATTTGCTAACATGTACTTTCTGATGCACTATGAGGTTATGAATGATGATATCCCAGATAGTGATGTAAAGGATCAGATTCGAATTCCTCGTATCAAGAAGGTGAAGGGTGGCAGTTCAAAGAAAAACCACGACCCTAATATAAAGGATGTCTCAGTCATCATCAGAGATGAGGCAGACAACCACAAATCCTTTGTCCTCCCTATTCATGAGGACCTGACATTAGACAATTGGAGCAGTGTCCCTTGCCTCATTCAAAAAGGGTAAAAGGGCAGAAAGTCCATCTGCCCTGGAACATGGTTTCATTTACTGCTTATTTTGTTGCACAGCTATAGCAGTAACTTTTGTCATGCTTTTGCTAAATGCTTTTTATGTTTAAACAATTTCATATATTAAAGTGAAAGAATTTTGTTTTCAAGACTCTAGAATTGGATTTGTTTGTTCCGACTGATGAGATGCCAAACTTTCATAGTGACTACAACTTTGATGTAGAGATAACTTTGACTTGATGGAGATTGATCAAGAGGAGATAGATGAGTATGAGGTGCCCGAGGAGATCAAAAAATGGGTTAAAAACAAACCCAAACCAAACCTCGATCAAACCACCAATGTCAATATCGGAACCTCAGAAAACCTCAAAGAAATCCAAATAGGCCTAGACCTCACCCCAGACCAAAAAGCTGACCTGATTGAACTCTTAACACAGTTCCAAGATGTATTTGCATGGTCACATGAAGACATAATTGGCTTGTCTACTGACATTGTCATCCATCGACTCTCTATTAAAGATGGATTCAAGCCAGTCAAGTAGAAGCTTGAGAGATTGAAACCTGAATGGAGTCTGAAAGTAAAAGAAGAGATTGTCAAACAATTCAAAGCCGAAATCATTATGGTATTAACATACCCAGAGTGGCTGTCGAACATAGTTCTCGTGCCTAAGCATGGAGGGAAGGTACGAGTATGCGTGGATTACAAGGATTTGAACAAAGCTTGCCTCAAGGATAATTTCCCGGTACTTTTCATCCACATCCTGATAGATAATACAACACAGTATGACATATATTCTTTCATGGATTTCTTTGCTGGTTACCATCAAATCATAGTCGCTGAAGAGGACATGGAGAAGACAACTTTCATCACCCCTTAGGGAACCTTCTGTTATAGACGGTTATCCTTCGGCATCATCAATATCGGTGCCACATATCAGCGAGCCATGATGGCCCTATTTTATGACATGATGCATAAGGAGATAGACGTTTATATGGATGACATCATCGTCAAATCTCGGAAGGAGGATGATCACATCAACCATCTCAGAAAGCTATTCAACAGGTTGCGTAAGTACAACCTCAAGCTGAATCTAGCCAAATGTGTTTTCTGTGTCAAATTAGGCAAGTTGTTGGGATTTCTGGTAAACAATAGAGGCATTGAGCTGGATCCTGCTAAGATTAAAGCCATCACAAAGATTCCCATACCCCAAACAGAGAAGGAGATACGAGGGTTCCTGGGGAGGATCAATTTCATAAGCGGGTTCATCTCTCAACTTACCGCGACTTGTGAACCCATCTTCAAGCTACTAAGGAAGAATTCCTCCATAAAATGGAATGAGGATTGCCAAAAACCTTTCCTTGCCATCAAAAGCAGCTGATCAAAGCGCCTGCCTTAGTACCCCCGAGGGATGAAGTTCCCCTATTTATGTACTTGTCCGTCAATGCCAACGCAATTGACTATATGTTGGGATAGAAAGATGATAGTAGCAAGGAGAGAGCTATCTACTACATCAGCAAAAGATTCAGCAGCGGTGAACAGAAGTACACACTGATTGAGAAGACATGTTGTGCGTTAGCATAGGCCTCCATGAGGTTACAACATTATCTGCATGGGCACATAACCTATCTCATATCCCGCATGGATCCACTAAAGTACGTATTCAACAAGCCAATGTTGAATTATTAAATATCCAAATGGCAGTTGATACTTCAATAATTCGACATTGTCTATGTGATTCAAAAGTCCATCAAAGGTCAGGGCATTGCAGATCAACTAGTCGAAGCACCGTCTAGAGGTTTGAGCCTTTGGAAACTTATTTCTTGGACAATGGAATTATGACAATTCAACAAACACCTCAGGAGAATACAGTCCATGTGACTCCCCCAAATTCGGACCGCCACAGGGTCACTCGAATTCGGTTTGTCACGTTCTAGAATCTAACATCATGATAATAATAGTACGACTAAATATCGCATCACACAGCGGAATAATACACAACTCTACTATCGAATAAATTACATTTAATTAATATAATTTATTCACGTCCCAAGGTCTCGTAACTTAAACATCGATTACATAGCTTAAACATACCTTAAGCATATATAAACCTAACTAATACATAATAACATAAGTTCTTATTACAATCATAAAGTTCTACATAAATAAAGCTACTCTGTAGCCTTTCCCTTGCCCTTGACGGTGCCCGAAGGTCTGCCCTGCTCTGCCTTAATTGAAATATTTTAGGAAAAGCAAGAATGAGCAACAAGTTTGCTCAGCAAGTAATATAACAACAAGGGTGAGTATTACAGTTCTCGAATCCAAAAGTGTATAGAAAGGTATGATAGTTCAAGGTTAGCAAGGAATATCAACAATTTTCAATAACAGTCGCTAAGGACAGAATTGTATCAATAGGATTCAATGCTAAATTAATTCACGATTTCAAGATAATTGAAATACTAAGCAGTCACTAAGGACTATGAACACTTACTAGAATTAACAGAAATATACTGATAATCCAATGAAAACAAGTACAACAGGTGATCAGCCTAAAGTACCCTACGTTATGCATATCGTTCAATCGTACTAAAGTGCGCACATCGGTCTCCCGACAATATATAATTTTCCTTCAAAGAAGGTTGTTCATCTCAGTCAAATACAAGATCCTGCACCAATCAATTGATTTGGGTTGCCTTTTAACAATATTAGTCTAGCCGAATCAAATGGCATAGATCACAACAATTATAAGTTAAATCTCAAGATTTAAAGCTCGAAGAATATGAATCGACTTTTATCTTATCCATGAAGTATATAGTTTATAATATATGACTTGCAATATCAAAAGTTTACTTGTACGACAATAATAGCACAAGCTTAATGATCGCTCAATAAAGAGTAAGGTTAAGAACTTGCTTACAACGTTCCTTGAATAAAGTAAACACAAGGATAGGATACTTGCCTCAAGCGTAGTCTATCCACATTAAATAAATCAACACTTTTCTAATCCCTATTGTAATATAGTTATGCGTATAGGATATTCATTAGTTACATATACTCATACATGATATGTAAGTTTAAATGCATACATAAACGTCTAACTTAGTTGTATACTCTTTACATACTCCATTACACATTTTGCATACTTATAGCACAAAAGTTTAGTTTATAAATCACCATGAAGTCAAATAACATAGTTTCTAATCATGGTTTTATAGTTTGCAAATACCTTTTGGACTTAACATTCAAAAGTTTATAAACATATATCAACATACTTTTATTACACATATGTTTATCCATGTATTCGACACATATTTAAAATCATAGATGTATAACATTAGAAATACCTTGGCAAAACTTAGTTCCATAAAGTCACTATATGCTTGAACACTTAAAACATTTCTTGAGCTATGTATTATAGCTTAAGGCATTCATACTTGCATGTTGAGGAACTAGGTTTGGTCTTTTCCATTTACTTTCAACAATGGATAGCTCTATTCATAAATCTTCATTTTACAAAGCCAAGAAAGCTTAGTATGTCAAAGACTAACCATAGTACTCATTAAACCATATAACAATGCTAAACAGTCTTCCTACGCATGCGTGCATGTATTTGATTCATGTATTCCAAGTCAACATAACTTTACTTTATGAAAACTTGTTTTAAGCAACATTGTGTAGTGTACATATTTGTCTTAAGAAATTTCATATTAAACAAATTAAGTACGCAAAGAATTTTGAAACCATATTTCATACTCACTTATAATCTTAATTAAGTTGCGAATACATGCTAAAAAGGTTAGATTTCAAAAAGGCGTAAGGTTTTATAAATATGGTATTCGTCCTTTAACTTTTCTTTCAAAAGATTATAACTCAATCTCTAATCCTACTAACACGTCTTGCAATGCGTATTGAGACATGTTTAAGGATTATGTAAGCTCTTAAGTTAAGTTAGATTAGGGTACTAGGTTTGAGAAATTAACAGCACAAATTTGGTTCCCTGGCCACCCCCTGCCGGGGCGGGCAATTGGACTACAGGAGACCCGCCGGGGAGGCATTACCCAAAAAGGCCATTAAAATTCTCTGGCCACCCCTCGTCGGGGCGGCAATTTAGCTTATAGGAAGCCCACCGGGGCGGGCATAACTGTTGTCGTTCGAAAATCTTCCCCTGTTACGGACCAAACTTTCCCAAATCACAATCAAACGGCAATTTTAAGCATACCCACTATGTATAAACTCCATAAACTTACTACCCAACATACAAAGCATGATTCCAACAACTCCAAACACATAAACAATCAAATTCAAGAATCAATTTCAAGATTTTTTTGCCATTTTTCAAAGTTTAACCCATTAGTGATTCTCTTCGCTACGGATTCATTACATGACCAATTTACTTCGTTTAACTTCCGTTGATTTCGTATTCAACCATATTAACATCATCTAGCATCAATTGACAGATTTAACTATAATTTTCCAACTCTAACAAGTATTTTAGCCCTTTTCTAAGAACTTTGTAAAAACTTTAATTTAAGAACATATAAAGGAATATTACCTTTTGTGAAGTTGAAATGCTACTCTAGCTTCATTTTGCAGATTACTCAACAACACTTCTCACTCCAATTTAGAACTCACAGAGAAATCAACAATTTATGTTTGAGAGGGGGACTTCTATTTATAGAGGGATTATTGTCCATATGGAGATTTTGCCCTAAGGATTGTTTCCATGGAAGATTGAAGGAACCATTGTGCAACAAGAAGTTGGTGAAAAGTTTCACCAACTCCATCTTCTCCCCTTCCCATAGCCATCATTCCCATCTTAGTTTTCAGCAAATATAGTGCCATAGGCTTTTAGCAAAACACGGCTGGGACTTTTAAAATGGGACTATGATTTTGGGACACTACTAATACTCAGCATTTGCAAAACCAATACTTAGCATACTTAGGTTTTATTCCATTTTTAGTTTATATGGCAATTTAATGGGATTATATTGTGATAACTTAGGGATAAATATACACATAATCATATGATCCATGTACATTGGTTTATTTCAAATAATATTCACTTTAGACAGGAATAATTTAGTTGGGTGCCAATATTATTTTTCATAAAACTCATTATTCCAAATTCTACATAAATATTAAAATAATCATTTAATAATAATTATTTATTTAGTCAAGGTTATTTTCCATCATAGGTTGAGAATACTAATTTAAATACTCCCACATACATCATGGGATCACATAAGACTCTTTCATACCACTTAGTAATATACATAAGTTAAGCTTACTTTTACCATATAGTTTTATATAATAATTATTCACATTCCAATGTCACACCTCATTTTACAACCTCTATTATACAACTACATACATATATATTAACATGTATATATATACATATTCCTATCATCATACATAACACATTGGGTCACATTAAATATAATCAATTGGGCTAAGCATACTAAAGCACATGAACTCTATTATTTAATCTAGCACATAAATTGATTGGGCCACATCTCTTAATTCTTATAACATATCACATTAATGTTGTTGGGCTTGGATATATCCTAAGTCCAATACATTATTAATTCAATGACCCAACTAGATTAGAAAATTAATTAGGCCACACAAGGCTTATCACTTAAGCTTAATTAAGCTCGTTATTGTTTCTATTCTCGTACCCCACAAAGCATTTCAACGAGTTTAACAGAAACTCCACATTCTTCCTCAATTATTATATATTCAATTTGAATGAGCTCATCTCACAACACATATCTGTTTATATTCAAATAAATATTCATTTCCATAAATATATTCATTTAATAATATTCAGAAATTCTCGGGTATTACATCCTCCCCCCTTATAAAAATTCCGTCCCGGAATTGCTACAAGGTTACACAAATAGATGGGGATAATACCTCATCATCCTATCTTCTAACTCCCACGTAGCCTCCTCGACATCGTGGTTACGCCAAAGTACTTTTACAGATGAAATAATTTTATTTCTTAAGGTTTGCTCTTTCCTATCTAATATCTGGACAGGAATTTCTTCATACGCTAGGTTCTTCTCCACTTGAATGGGCTCATAAGAAATCACGTTCTTGTAGTCGGCCTTGTACGGTCGCAACACGGAGATGTGGAACACGTTGTGGATGTGCTCCAACTCGGGTGGTAATGCAACTTTGTATGCCACTTCTCCCACTCGCTTCACTATCTCAAACGATCCTATGAACCTTGGACTCAATTTTCCCTTCTTGCCGAAACGGATTTTTCCCTTCCAAGGAGATACCTTCAAGAATGCAAAACTGCCGACTTTAAAGTCCCAGTCTTGTCGATGCAAGTTTGTGTACTTTTTCTGGCTATCTTGAGCTGCTACTAATCTGGCTCTTATCATTGTCACCACGTTTGCGGTTTGTTGTACTAACTCTGGTCCGAGTATTCGTCGCTCTCTGACTTCGTCCTAACATAATGGCGTTCTGCACTTTCTTCCGTAAAGAGCTTCGTACGGTGGCATGCCGATACTCGCATGGTAATTATTGTTATATGCAAATTCAACTAAGGGTAGGTGGTCATCCCAATTTCCCTTGAAGTCCATCACGCAAGTCCTAAGCATGTCCTCTAGTGTTTGTATAGTTCGCTCGCTTTGTCCGTCTGTCTGAGGATGATAAGCGATACTCAACCTCAACTGCGTTCCCATTTTTCTTGCAAGCTTTTCCAAAAGTTTGACGTGAAGCGCGGATCTCGATCAGAGACAATTAACACCGGCACTCCATGTCATGAAACAATCTCCTTTACATAAAGACTCGCTAATTGGTTCAAACTGTATCGAATCTTGATTGGTAGAAAATGTGCGCTCTTCGTTAGTCGATCCACGATAACCCAAATGGCATCATAACCTCTCTGCGTGATTGGAAGTCCCACTACGAAGTCCATCGTAATGTGCTCCCATTTCCATTCCGGTATTTCCAACGGTTGTAGTAAACCACTCGACCGCTGGTGTTCTTCTTTAACGCGTTGGCAAGTCAGACATCTACTAACGCATTCTGCGACTTCCCATTTCAGATTGGGCCACCAAAAATGTTGCCTCAAATCCTGGTACATTTTCGTACATCCCGGATGAACGGAATACGTCGTATTATGTGCCTCGTGCAAGATCTCTTCTCTCAACTCGGTTATCACTGGTACCCACACTCTCCCTTCGAATCTTAAGATACCGTCTTTATCCATTCGGAATCTTTCCTCTTCATTTTCTACAATCCTCTTTCTGATTTTCTCGTACTTTTCATCCTTCTCTTGTGATTCTTTCACTCTATCCAACAATGTCGGACGAACTTCCATTACGAACAACTTTTCTTCCAACCTTTCCAGTCCTCTTACCTCTATCTTTAATCTTTCCATTTCTCCTACCAATTCTTCATGAGTCGTCAAATGAAACAATTTCTCCCTTCCTTTTCTGCTCAGAGCGTCGGCAACCACGTTTGCCTTACCCGGGTGATAAAGAATATCGCAGTCATAGTCTTTGATCAATTCTAACCACCTCCTCTGACGCATATTCAACTCCTTTTGTGTGAAGATATATTTCAGACTCTTGTGGTCCGTGTATATCTCACATTTCTCTCCGTATAAGTAATGTCTCCATATCTTCAACGCAAAAACTATTACCGCTAACTCTAGGTCGTGAGTAGGGTATCATTTTTCGTAGTCCTTTAATTATCGTGATGCATACGCAATGACCTTGCCGTGCTGCATAAGCACACAGCCAAGTCCTTTGTGCAATGCATCACTATACACCACAAAGTTACCCGCATCATCTGGTAGTAACAACACAGGCGCCTCGCTTAATCTCTTCTTCAACTCCTGAAAACTCTCTTCGCATTTGTCCGTCTATACGAATTTTACCGTCTTCCTTGTCAAATTGGTCAATGGGGTGGCTATTTTAGAAAAATCTTGGATGACTCTTCGATAGTACCCGGCTAACCTTAAGAAACTTCTCACCTCTGTTGGTGTTCTCGATTGCTCCTAATTACTCACTGCTTCGACCTTTGCAGGGTCTACGAAGATTCCATTCTTATCCACTACATGACCTAAGAATTAAACCTTCTCCATCAAAAATTCACACTTTGAAAACTTCGCATACATCTTCTCCTTCCTTAGCGCTTCCAAAACAATCTTTAGATGTTCGGCGTGCTCTTCTTCTGTCTTTGAGTAGATCAAGATGTCGTCGATAAAAACTACCACGAATTTATCCAAGTATGGCTTGAAAACTTGGTTCATCAAGTCCATGAATGCTGCCAGAGCATTAGTCAATCCGAATGACATTACCAAAAACTCGTAATGTCCATAACGGGTTCAAAACGCAGTCTTTGGTATGTCCTCATCCCGTACTTTCAGTTGGTGATATCCTGTCCGTAAGTCTATCTTTGAGAAACACTTCGCTCCCTTCAGTTGATTAAGTAAGTCGTCTATTCTCGGTAGTGGATATCTGTTCTTGATCGTTACTCTGTTCAATTCTCGATAATCGATACAGTGCCTCATCGATCCATCCTTTTTCTTAACGAATAACACTGGTTCTCCCCAAGGAGACACACTATGTCGAATGTAACCCTTATCTAATAACTCTTGCAGTTGTATCATCAATTCCTTCATTTCTACTGGCGCCATACGGTATGGGGCTTTCGAAATCAATTCCGTTCCCGGTGCTGAGTCTATTACGAATTCAATTTCTCTGTCTGGCGGAAGACCAGGCAGATCATCCGGAAATACATCTTGGAATTCATTCACTACGGATATATCCTTAATTTCAACTCCCTTTTTCTGAGTATCTACAATGTAAGCTAAGTAACCTACACATCCTTTCCTTAACAATTTCTTGGCCTGCATCATCATAACGCAACACGATTTCTTAAGCGATGAGCTACCATAAAATACTACCTTAGACTTACTTGGAGTCTGAAGGTTTACACATTTGTTCTGACAGTTAATTATTGCAGCATGGTTATACAAGCAATCCATTCCCAGTATTACGTCAAATTCTCCCAATCTAATAGGGATCAAGTCTGTGCTCAGTTCATGTTCCCTAATGTTTGTGCGATAATTTTGATAAACGTATTCTACAGAGATTATTTCCTTATTCGAAACTTCTATATTCAAGGGATCTTCTAAATGTTCTCAGGGTGAATTAAGTCTACTAGCAAATTCTTCAGATACAAAAGAACAGGTGGCACCCGAATCAAATAATACATAAGCATTTATATCATTGATTGGGATTATACCTGACACCACGTCCTTCGCAGCTACTGCGTCCTGGACGGTCATGTTAAAGGTTCTGGCTATTCGGCGGTTAGATTGTGCCGGTCCGCTGATCATCAGTTTGTTTCCTCCTTGTTGGCTGCTACCTCTGCCATTTCCCTTCTTTGGGTAGTCCTTAATCCGGTGCTCCGTCGAGCCACATGCAAAGCATCCTTGTACCATTTTCGGTTTCTGGTAGTTGGGTGAGATGTGCCCCTCCTGACCGCAGTTGTAGCAAGTGCCGTGTCCCTTCCAGCACTCGCCCTGATGATTCTTCCCACATTTCGGGCATCCTTCAGCCCTCTTCTTAAAACCTCCATGAAAATTCCCTGATTGATTGTTGTTGTTGTTGTTATTGTTATTCTCCCACTTTCTTTTTCCCAAGTTGCTTCCTCCACTACTGCTTCCTCCAGTACGGTGTTCTCCTCTAGTATTTTTTCCTTTCTTCTCCTTGTTGTACAGACTTAAGGCCTCACTGTCACCTTCCGCAATGATCTCCTTCTCCAGCAATGTCGCAAAGGAATCAATTTGAAGAACTGATACCTTATTGAACAGCCACAGCTTCAGCCCTTGTTCGAATCGCCTTGTCTTCCTTTCCTCATCTCCAACTTGGTGTTCTGCAAATTGCGCTAGTTCGTTAAACTTAGCCGCATACTGCGCCACCGTCATATCACTTTGCTTAAGTTTTAAAAATTTCACTTCCATTCGGTTCTTCATGCTTTTCGGGAAGTAGTTCTTGAAAAATAGCGTCTTAAACCTATCCTAAGTTTTCGTTCCTTATCCAGCTCTCTGCTGATTCGCCTCCCACCAGTAGTTCGCTTCACCTCTCATTATGTACGTAGCAAATACCGTCTTCTGGTCTTCACCCACTCGAGCTATAATGAAAGCCTTCTCGATCTCCTTGATCCAGGTTTGCGTAATTATTGGGTCAGTAGTACCCT
Organism: Panax stipuleanatus; assembly: GCA_020205555.1. Lineage (NCBI taxonomy): Eukaryota > Viridiplantae > Streptophyta > Magnoliopsida > Apiales > Araliaceae > Panax > Panax stipuleanatus. Next base: position 154,510,092 of record CM035117.1, on the reverse strand, counting down.
CGAACTCTGGGGGTCCTACACTCCTAAAATCTTTGAAGTTTGTCACTGGAATAGCTTGAGGGTTAGGGCAAACGGGTTCATTGTTCCTTCCCCTTAGAGCTTCTCCTAACAAGTCTACTAACTTCTAAATCGGGTCTACTTGTTCCCTCTCGTTATTAACTGATTCCTCGGGTGCAGTCAATCTACATCTTGGTGCCATGATCTGCATCACAAATTTTCATTTTATTATGGCTCAGTTATATAACTTAAGTATTTCTTCAATGTTAAAAGAATAAGTTTATAACATATTTCTGAATAAACTTCATTTATATTCATATGCCAAATCGTTTCATTACATGATCATCCCTAGCATATTTCTATAATTGTTATCACATATCCCCTATATCACAAAAGACGGGGAATACTAACATACTACCATACTACCCCTCTAACAAAAGCTCACTCGGGGTTTGCATCACTATCCCATATCTTACACAAAAGATTGGGATTACAACACAGTATATATATCACATAAAGTAAATACTACTACAAGACTGACTAAGGGTCTCATCCCATCATTCCACGCTCCACAGCGTTCTTGTACTCGATCTGTGCTATATACGCCACCAACTTTCGGCTCATAGATGAACGAAATACGTACCCCATCTTGTTCATCTTCCTCTTCTTACATCTGACCTTATCCTCTAGGTCGTCAGCTCTCTCATTGGCCGCTTCCCACTTCTCCTCGAATTGTATCCCATTCATAACCTCCAACTCTAACTAAGTACGGAGTGCTTCCTTCTCTGTCTTCTCACTTAACTCTTTCTATTCTACCTCTTCTGACTTTCCTGCCAAGTCTACATTTCTGGATATTGACCTGTGGAATAAGGTTCCCATTTGGATCCCTGCCTCCCTGCGGTAAGCAATCTCCACCTCTAAGTCCTGCATGTCCAATTTCCTCTGATGGTCTTCGTCCCTTAGCTTCTGGAACTCAGACTCTCTTTCCTGGGCCTCGTCTTCCAACTCCGGGACTCTGCAGTCCAACTCCAGAATACGCTCCTCGTACTCTCCTAGTATATGCTCCTCCAGGTTAGGCTCGTAGGAGTCCTCCATGGGCTTCTCCTCGGTAGGCTCGTCCTCAACAGGTTCGTTCCATAGCCTCCGCCTCGGGGTCAAACTCCACCTCGATCTCATCTTCGTAGTCAGACTCGGATGGTGCAACAGCCTGCACTGACACAACCTCTAAAGGTGCCTTGTATACTACATGTATATCTCTGGGCTCCTCCTCGGCCACTCCACTAGGTACTCCTATGTCTGCCATCCTATAATCGCAAACACAAAACAAATAGCAACTCCATTAGAATGTTAAATAAAACATAAGTTCATTGTATAGAATGAAGTTACATTTTATAACACGCTAAGTCTCTCAAGGAAAACTCTATGTGAGTTCTATCCCTTTCTAAGTTCTCTTAAATTATATTCTAAGGGAACTCGCTCCTAAGGTTTATAACTACAGCTTTGGTACCAACCTGTGACGCCCCCAAATTCGGACCGCCACAGGGTCACTCGAATTCGGTTTGTCACATTCTAGAATCTAACATCATGATAATAATAGTACGACTAAATATCGCATCACACAGCGAAATAATACACAACTCTACTACCGAATAGATTACATTTAATTAATATAATTTATTCACGTCCCAAGGTCTCGTAACTTAAACATCGATTACATAGCTTAAACATACCTTAAGCATATATAAACCTAACTAATACATAATAACATAAGTTCATATTACAATCATAAAGTTCTACATAAATAAAGCTACTCTGTAGCCTTTCCCTTGCCCTTGACGGTGCTCGAAGGTCCGCCCTGCTCTGCCTTAACTAAAATGTTTTAGGGAAAGCAAGAATGAGCAACAAGTTTGCTCAGCAAGTAATATAACAACAAAGGTGAGTACTATAGTTCTCAAATCCAAATGGGTATAGCAAGGTATGATAGTTCAAGGATAGCAAGGAATATCAACAGTTTTCAATAACAGTCGCAAAGGACAGAATAGTATCAATAGGATTCAATGCTAAATTAATTCACAATATCAAGATAATTAAAATACTGAGCAGTCACTAAGGACTATGAACTCTTACTAGAATTAACAGAAATATACTGATAATCCAATGAAAACAAGTACAACAGGTGATCAGCCTAAAGTATCCTACGTTATACATATCGTTCAATCGTACTAAAGTACGCACGTCGGTCTCCCGACAATATATAATTTCCCTTCAAAGAAGGTTGTTCACCTCAGTCAAATACAAAATCCCGCACCAATTAATTGGTTTGGGATGCCTTTCAACAATATTAGTCTAGCCGAATCAAATGGCATAGATCACAACAATTATAAGTTCAATCTCAAGATTTAAAGCTCGAAGAATATGAATCGACTTTTATCTTATCCATGAAGTATATAGTTTATAATACATGACTTGCAATCTCAAAAGTTTACTTGTACGACAATAATAGCACAAGCTTAATGATCGCTCAATAAAGAGTAAGGTTAGGAACTTGCTTACAACGTTCCTTGAATAAAGTAAACACAAGGATAGGATACTTGCCTCAAGCGTAGTCTATCCACGTTAAATAAATCAACACTTTTTGAATCCCTATCGTAATATAGTTATGCGTATAGGATATTCATTAGTTACGTATACTCATACATGATATGTAAGTTTAAACGCATACATAAACGTCTAACTTAGTTGTATACTCTTTACATACTCCATTACACATTTTGCGTACTTATAGCACAAAAGTTTAGTTTATAAATAACTATGAAGTCAAATAACATAGTTTCTAATCACGTCTTTATAGTTTGCAAATACCTTTTGGACTTAACATTCAAAAGTTTATAACCATATATCAACATACTTTTATTACACATATGTTTATCCATGTATTCGACACATATTTAAAATCAATAGATGTATAACCTTAGAAATACCTTGGCAAAACTTAGTTCCATAAAGTCACTATATGCTTGAACACTTAAACCATTGCTTGAGCTATGTATTATAGCTTAAGGCATTCATACTTGCATGTTGAGGAACTAGGTTTGGTCTTTTCCATTTACTTTCAACAATGGATAGCTCTATTCATAAATCTTCATTTTACAAAGCCAAGAAAGTTTAGTATGTCAAAGACTAACCATAGTACTCATTAAACCATATAACAATGCTAAACAGTCTTCCTATGCATGCTTGCATGTATTTGATTCATGTATTCCAAGTCAACACAACTTTACTTTTTGAAAACTTGTTTTAAGCAACATTGTGTAGTGTACATATTTGTCTTAAGAAATCTCATATTAAACAAATTAAGTACGCAAAGCATTTCGAAACCATATTTCATACTCACTTATAAACTTAATTAAGTTGCGAATACATGCTAAAAAGGTTAGATTTCAAAAAGGCGTAAGGTTTTATAAACATGGTATTCGTCCTTTAGCTTTTCTTTCAAAAGTTTATAACTCAATCTCTAATCCTACTAACACGTCTTGCAATGCGTATTGACACATGTTTAAGGATTATGTAAGCTCTTAAGTTAAGTTAGGTTAGGTTAGGTTACTAGGTTTGAGAAATTAACTGCACAAATTTGGTTCCCTGGCCACCCCCCGCCGGGGCGGGCAATTGGACTACAGGAGGCCCGCCGGGCGGCATTGACCAGAAAGGCCATTAAAATTCTCTGGCCACCCCCCGCCGGGGCGGCAATTTAGCTTATAGGAAGCCCACCGAAGCAGTCATAACTGTTGTCGTTCAAAAATCTTCCCCTACTGCGGACCAATCTTTCCCAATCACAATCAAATAGCAATTTTAAGCATACCCACTATGTATAAACTCCATAAACTTACTACCCAACATACAAAGCATGATTCCAACAACTCCAAACATATAAACAATCAAATTTAAGAATCAATTTCTAGATTTTTTTGCCATTTTTCAAAGTTTAACCCATTTAGTGATTCTTTTCGCTACGGATTCGTTACTTGACCAATTTACTTCGTTTAACTTCCGTTGATTTCGTATTCAACCATATTAACATCATCTAGCATCAATTGACAGATTTAACCATAATTTTCCAACTCCAACGAGTATTTTAGCCCTTTTCTAAGAACTTTGTAAAAACTTGAATCTAAGAACATATAAAGGAATATTACCTTTTGTGGAGTTAAAATGTTACTCTAGCTTCATTTTGCAGATTACTCAACAACACTTCTCACTCCAATTTAGAACTCACAGAGAAATCAACAATTCATGTTTGAGAGGGGGACTTCTATTTATAGAGGGATTATTGTCCATATGGAGATTTTGCCCTAAGGATTGTTTCCATGGAAGATTGAAGGAACCATTGTGCAACAAGAAGTTGGTGAAAAGTTTCACCAACTCCATTTTCTCCCCTTCCCATAGCCATCATTCTCATCTTGGTTTTCAACAAATATAGAGCCATAGGCTTTTAGCAAAACACGGCTGGGACTTTTGAAATGGGACTATGATTTTGGGACACTACTAATACTCAGCATTTGCAAAACCAATACTTAGCATACTTAGGTTTTATTCCATTTTTAGTTTATAAGGTAATTTGATGGGATTATATTGTGATAACTTAGGATAAATATACACATAATCATATGATCCATGTACATTGGTTTATTTAAAATAATATTCACATTAGACTGGAATAATTTAGTTGGGTGCCAATATTATTTTCCATAAAACTCATTATTCCAAATTCTACATAAATATTAAAATAATCATTTAATATTAATTATTTATTTAGTCAAGGTCATTTTCCCTCATAGGTTGAGAATACTAATTTAAATACTCCCACACACATCATGGGGTCACATAAGACTCTTTCATACCACTTAGTAATTTACATAAGTTAAGCTTACTTTTATCATATAGTTTTATATAATAATTATTCACATTCCAATGTCACACCTCATTTTACAACCTCTATTATACAACTACATACATATATATCAACATGTATATATATATATTTATATATATATATATATATATATATATATTCCTATCATCATACATTACACATTGGGTCACATTAAATTAAATCAATTGGGCTAAGCACACTAAAGCACATGGACTCTATTATTTAATCTAGCACATAAATTGATTGGGCCACATCTCTTAATTCTTATAACATATCACATTAATGTTGTTGGGCTTGGATATATCCTAAGTCCAATACATTATTAATTCAATGACCCAACTAGATTAGGAAATTAATTAGGCTACACAAGGCTTATCACTTAAGCTTAATTAAGCTTGTTATTTTTTTTATTCTCGTACCCCACAAGGCATTTCAACGAGTTTAACAGAAACTCCACATTCTTCCTCAATTATTAAATATTCAATTTGAATTCATTTGAATGAGCTCATCTCACAACACATATATGTTTATATTCAAATAAATATTCATTTCCATAAATGTATTGTTTTAATAATATTCAAAAATTCTCGGGTATTACAGTCCAACCCTGGAAAATGTATTTCGATGTAGCGGTGAATATGGAAGGTGCTGGAGCTAGGGCAGTCCTTGTCTCTGGTATAGGAGAACAGTATCCTGTGGCTACCAAGCTGTAGTTTGGTAACACCAACAACATGGCTGAGTATGAAGGATGCATCATGGGGTTGAAACTAGCCCAGTGCATGGGTATCCAGTGTCTATTAGTCTTTGGAGATTCTGAGTTGGTTATCAGACAAACCACCGGGGCATATCATACCAAAGAATTACATTTTCTACCCTATCACCGGCAGGTCATCAACATATCCATGGATTTTGAAGAGATAACCTTCATCCACATCCCCCGAGGTAGGAACGTATTTGCAGATGCATTGGCAACATTGGCTTTCCTAATCAATGTATCGGGTAGGAGGAGAATTCCCGACATCAAATTCACAAACCAAAAGGCCCCGACATATGGGAATTACATTGGAGAAATATCAGATGAGATACTTCCTATCAAACAGCCTTGGTATCAATACATAAAGGAATATCTCCGAGATGGATCTACACCAGCTGAGGCAAACCAAGCCGAAAAGAAGCAAATTCACAAAATGGCTATGAAGTTCTATTTGAGCGAAGACGCACTCTACAAAAGGGATGCTGGAATAGGCCTTTTAAGATGTCTCGATAAAGAACAAGCCCAGAGATTAATGGATGAAATCCACGGTGGAGTATGTGTTCCACACATAGCAGTTATTTACTGGCCAAGAAGATATTGAGAACATAACATTAATGGGTCTCTCTCAAAGCTGACTGTGATGATCACGTCAGGAGATGCTACCAATGCCAAGTCCATGGAAATGCCATACACGCTCCTCCAAATGAGCTGCATAGTATGAGTTTGCCATGGCCTTTCTCCATGTGGGGAATGGATGTGATTGGGCCGATAGAACCCAAAGCCAACAACGGACATCGATTCATCTTCACCATGATCGATTATTTCACCAAGTGGGTTGAAGCTGCCTCTTTTCCCAAAGTCACCAAAGAGGTAATCATTGGTTTCATCAGAAATAATGTCGTCTGTTGATACGGACAGCCGGAGGTGATCGTCTTAGATAATGCCAAGAACCTAAACAATCAGATGATGAGAGATTTATGCAGCAAGTTTTATATCAAACATCTCAATTTCGTCATCTACTGACCCAAGATGAATGGTGCTGTCGAAGCGGCCAATAAGAACATCAAGAAGATCATGCAGAAAATGTTCGCCAATCACAAATGATGGCATAATCTATTACCTCGGACTCTTTTAGCATATCAGACGTCAATGCGTACCTCTACTAGGGCTACCCGCTATTCATTAGTCTATGGCATGGAAGCAGTACTTGTGACACCCCCGAATCCGGGTCTTCTGACCCCGGTCCGGTCGTCACGAAATAATACTAAACATCCACCTCTAAATAACATACGATAACTAAAATGCGGAATATAATAAACGTACGTCGTTCATTCAAAAGGTGTTACTAGTCCCAAGATTCGATAACCTTAAATACAAACATACAAACATACCCTAGAATAGTCATTAGGGTTCATATTTCAAAACAATAATTAATTAAACATAAAAATAAAGTCTGCTCCTTGCAAACTAATCCTACATCTTCCCTTTACCCTTGTCCTTCCCTGAAGTCTCGGGCTTAACTGCAATATAAGTCATGATATAGCAAGAATGAGCAACAAGTTTGCTCAGCAAGTTTAAGTACAACAATAAAGGATATATCATGATGAATTCAACAATATGAATATCAAAAGCAAGAATAATGATTACTTTTAGAATAACCGATAGTCAAGTAGACTTTTGAACTATAAAACTCCAACAGAATCAATAGCTGGCTACAGAATAAGTACTTGAGGGGATCAGCCTCGCGTACGCCATGTATATGCATAACATTCAACTCTGCTGTCTGTATCTTTATACTAGATACCTGGGGTACTCCCCTATATATACAAGGGGTGTTCTTTCAGTCTAAGAATCCTTACCATCAATTGGTTTGGATAGCTTTTATAAAAATTTTATACAATTGTCTGACCGAACAAGGGTTCAGACTCTATCTGACGCAGTTCAAGAATTATAGAACTTTAAATAATGTACAAGTCCAAGACTGTACGAAATCAAGTGCACCAAGTGCGAATAACAATAATATCGATGTGGAATAATTGTAAAGTAATTAAACCACCTATTAGCATGCTTGGAAATAAAGTTCAAGCTTTAAATAATTAACTGTCAATACGATAATAACCTGCTCAATACAATATGAGAAGGATAGGAACTTGTACAAATAAGAATTAAAGAACTTGCACAACCAAATAGTGAAGTTCGGAGACTTGCCTGATTGCTCAGCTACAATTAAGTTCTAGCTTTAATTAAATCTCGCTGAAATAACCTAACATTAATAAGTCGGTATTCCAATTAGCATGTGTAAACTAATACGAGTCTACACTTACAAGAATCTGCTTATCATATTAATCTATCCATAATTCACGTAAGTCAATCTAATCATGTCATAGATTTAATAACTTTAGATTATCTAGTTTCTATGCATCAATATAGGCTTGAACACATAATACTTCAAGTTACTTATATTTAATCAACACACATACTTTATCAAGTTATTAACTTCTCGTTCGAAACTAGTATGCTTTTTCTATATTCAATTCGAAGTCGTGTTTTCATGCCAGTAATTCACATACTTTAACTAATACATATTCATGCTTCAAAGATTATTTACATCGCCATATTACACCTCACGAGACTAACAATACTTAGTAAATATGCTTGTGCTTATACTACTCATGTATATTCCTATCACATAGGCTATACTTTAGAAATTCATTTTCTATGAATATGCGTGCATAGGTGAAATCTATATATAAACAAATGATGTCCATGTTAATATGTCTATAGGCATAGTGAGCTCCTAATCTTCATGCTTGCATGCTCATAATATAACCCACATGGTAATTGATGTTATTAACTTTCAAATCTTAAGTTTCCTTTGAAAAGTATACTAAGTCCACAAAGGTAACATAGTACATGTAAAGCGTCTCAACATATAATTCGTATGCAATTGAAACACATATCTAAACCTTGTAAATGTTCTCATATGGTCAGAATCTAAAAGATACTAATCTTGGTCAAGTTTGTTTTCAAAAGGCTTAAATTTCTCGTTAAAGTCGTTGAAATCTTGCAATCGTTCATGCTAGTGTGTTCGACACTTTAAACGTACCTTTCATGTCAATATAGACTATACGGTCATGCTTTCAGAATCAAAAGATGCACGTGCTACGTACGTGTCTAAGATCATAATTGAAACTATATGTTTCCCTTTTAAAACATATGTTTTCCTTTCATCACACATACTATCATGGTTATGGCATATATGTAGTATTAAGAAGCTTATAGTGTGGTTTAATATTAGTTTACATGCTTGGCCAAAGGGTATCATCAAGACAGCATGGACAGAAAATGAAACAGAAAACAAATTCTGCAGAGGGGCGCGGCCGCGCCCAAATTGTACTAGGGAGACGCGCGGCCGCGCGGATCCCGTTCCAGTCCAGAGAGTCTTCTACTAAAGCAGAGCTTCAGGCCAAACCCAATACACTACATGAAACATGCTTGCTAGTTATCACATTGTACATATAACACCTCTATATACTGTCCTAGAATGTTAATCATCATTTCATATCACCAATTCCAACTAAACATGCTAATTCTATGAATTGAATTTCAAATAGGTTTAGAGATTATACCTTGAATTAGCTAAGTTTGCTTCCCAAAATCAGATTACTCTCACTTCACTCTTTCTATAATACTTAGCAATTAGTCTAGCAAAAATGAAATGAGAAGGGGAGCACTCAATTTATAGGGAAATGAATAACCATGCCAAGCCATTGTCCATGAAATCAAACCATTGGAGAAGGAGAAGAGATGATGGGCAACAAGCATTAGGTGAAATAGTTGCCAACCACCCCCATCACCCACATCCTTCTTCATCATGAGCATCATTGGCTAGCTAGGAAGTTGATATGAGGGAGTAGCTTAGGCCTTTTGCCTTACACGTGAATGAGAAATATGGAAGGAATGGACACTCAAAATGGGACAAGAACTCAGCATTCATACATCATTAAGGTACACAACACTTAGTTTACACATTTTATATAACTTAGGTTATAATGAATTAAAGGGTATACAATGCATTTTCAAATTACAAGGTAACAAGTAGGGGTACACATAGATACATCAACATATAATCCATGTACATTTTCTATTAACACCAAATATAAATTAATTAGGCATTTATTATTAATTATTATCATGACCGTTATTATAATAATTATAATAACTTAATGAAATCATTATTAATTAATTATTGATCTTATTATATGTCAATAGGGGATACATGAATGTTTACCCACACATATCATGTTACATAAGTCATACTATTATGTCACTCACATAATGTAATTACTCTTACCATATAGTCAATATATATAACGTATAATCATATTGATGTGCCACCTTGCATTATATATAATATAAGGTAATCCACCATATATTATAGGTTTATATATCACATGCTTGTATAAATCAATTAAATATAATATTATTATATTTATTAATCTCTTACTTATTAATTATTATTTATTCATAATAATTATTAATCAACTCATTATCAAATAATTAATCATAATTGAATTTAATCAAACACGTTCAAATCCTGTCGCTATATTCAAATAAGTTGAATATTTAATTATTAATAATCTTATTAATTCTCTGATATTAAGGTCTCAGGGCTAGTCCACTAAGTTAAATAACTCATTAGTGACTTCCTTTAATCATTTTACAAATTCTCACCATCACATAAGGTTTAAATAAACTCACAAAACTAACTCGTTAAAATTAAATCACGTATTTAATAAATAAAGAGTTTAAAATTCATGGTCGTTACATCCCTTCCCCCTTATAAAAATTCCGCCCTCGGAATTGTATAAATAAGGTTACTCAAATAATAACGGATAATTTGCTCTTATTTTCTCTTCTAGCTCCCACGTAGCTTCTTCGACTGCGTGATTCCTCCAGAGAATCTTGACGGAATGAATGATCTTATTCCTCATCTTCTGTTCCTTCCTATCTAGTATCTGGACAGGAACTTCCTCATATGATAAGTCTTTCTCGACTTGAATAGGTTTATAGGAGATAACGTGCTTGTAGTCCGGTTTATACGGTCGCAACACTGACACATGAAACACATTGTGAATATGCTCAAGTTCAGGAGGTAACGCCACCTCGTACGCCACTTCACCGACTCGCCTCAGAATTTTAAACGGTCCTATAAACCTAGGGCTCAACTTTCCCTTCTTCCCAAAACGAATCTTCCCCTTCCAAGGAGATACTTTCAGAAAAGCATAGTTTCCTAATTCAAATTCTTTCTTCTTGCGATGCAAGTCTGCATACTTCTTCTGGCGATCTTGAGCCGCTACCAGCCGTGCTCTTATCACCTTGATAATCTCTACAGTCTGCTGTACCAATTCTGGTCCCAACAGTCGACGTTCTCCAACTTTGTCCCAACACAAGGGTTTTCGACATTTTCTCCCATGTAGTGCTTCGTACGGTGGCATTCCGATACTAGCGTGATAACTATTGTTGTACGCGAATTCTATTAATGGAAGGTAATCCTCCCAGCTACCCTTGAAGTCCATTACACAAGCTCGGAGCATGTCTTCAAGTGTTTGAATTGTTCTTTCGCTTTGCCCATCGGTCTGCGGATGATACGCGGTACTCATTCGTAATTGTGTCACCAATCTCTCTTGAAGACTCTTCCAGAAATTTGATGTGAAACGCGGATCTCTATCAGATACAATAAATACCGGCACCCCATGTCTCGAGATAATTTCCTTGACATACAATCTGGCTAATTGGTCCAAACTATACTTAATCTTAATCGGCAAAAAGTGAGCTGACTTCGTAAGACGATCTACAATTACCCATATGGCGTCGTGCCCTTTCTGCGTTGCTGGAAGTCCTACCACAAAATTCATCGTGATGTGCTCCCATTTCCATTATGGAATCTCTAACGGTTGTAATAACCCGCTTGGTCGTTAGTGCTCTGCCTTGACTCTCTGACAAGTTAAACACCTACTTACGCATTCTGCAACCTCCCTCTTCATGTTTGGCCACCAAAAGTGATGACACAAATCTTGGTACATCTTCGTGCTTCCTGGGTGTATCGAGTATCTCGTACTGTGCGCTTCTTGCAAAATTTCTTCTCTCAGTTCCGGTACTAACGGTACCCAAATTCGTCCTTCAAACCTTAGCAGTCCAGTGCTATCAATCTTGAATTTCAAATCATCACCTTCAACAATCCGTTTCTTGATAATATCACAATCTTCGTCCTTCTCTTGTGCCTCCTTAACCTTATCTAATAAAGTCGGACTCGCTGTCACTGAAAATAATTTCTCGATGGTCTCCGTCGGATACTTAACCTCCAAACCTAGTAGTTCGAAATCTTTCACTAACTCTTCTTGAACGGTTAACTTCGATAACTTCTCTCTGCCTTTTCTGCTCAAGGCATCTGCCACTACATTTGCTTTGCCTGGATGGTACAGAATCTCACAATCATAATCTTTGATCAATTCTAGCCATCGGTGCTGCCTCATGTTTAATTCTTTCTGCATGAAGATATACTTCAGACTCTTGTGGTCCGAATATATCTCACACTTCTCACCATACAAATAATGCCTCCAAATCTTCAAGGAAAAAACTACTGCTGCTAATTCCAGGTCATGAGTCGGATAACCCTTCTCATAACCTTTCAGCTGACGCGAAGCGTACGCAATGACCCTGCCATATTGCATCAGTACACAGCCAAGACCCTTGTGTGACGCATCGCTATACACTACAAATCCTCCCGTGTTATCCGGTAAAGCTAACACAGGTGTTTGACTAAGCCTCTTCTTCAATTCTAGGAAGCTCTCTTCACACTTCTCCGTCCAAACGAACTTAACTGTCTTTCTAGTAAGATTGGTCAACAACGATGCTAATTTCGAAAAATTCTGGATGAATCTTCAATAGTATCCCGCTAATCCTAAGAAACTCCTGATTTCTGTTGGCATCTTCGGCTGCTCCCAGTTGATAACCGCTTCTACCTTTGCTGGATCCACCGAAACACCATTCTTGTCGATAACGTGCCCCAAAAATTGCACTCTTTGCAACCAAAACTCACACTTGGAGAATTTTGCATACAACTTCTCTCTCCTTAATGTCTCCAACACTATTCGAAGATGCTCGGCGTGTTCTTCCTCCGTCTCTGAATACACCAGAATGTCATCGATGAACACGACAACAAACTTATCTAAATATTGCTTGAACACTCTGTTCATCAAGTCCATAAATGCTGCCGGCGCGTTCGTCAATCCGAATGACATTACCAAAAACTCAAAGTGTCCATACCGAGTTCTGAATACCGTCTTTGGAATATCCTCCGGCCTCACCTTCAATTGATGATAACCGGTCCTCAAGTCAATCTTTGAAAAGTACTTCGCCCCCTTCAACTGATCAAACAAATCGTCGATCCTAGGCAATGGGTACTTGTTCTTAATGGTGACCTTGTTCAAATCACAATAGTCGATACAAAGTCTGAGCGATCCATCTTTCTTCTTCACGAATAAGACTGGCGCTCCCCACGGTGATACGCTCAGTCGAATGTATCCCTCTTCCAACAACTCTTGTAATTGAGCCATCAGTTCCTTCATCTCTACTGGTGCCATATGATACGGTGCTTTGTATACCGGTGCTGTCCCCGGTTCCAAATCAATGACAAACTCAATTTCTCTATCCGGTGGCAATCCCGGAATCTCGTCTGGGAAGACATTGGCGAATTCCCTTACAATAGGTATCTGTCCCAGTTCATCCTCGACTTGTCGAGTATCAACCACGTGAGCCAAATAACCTACACAACCCTTCCTAAGCAATCTCTGCGCTTGCACCATCGTCAGACAATGAGATTGTCTTGGCGATTTACTACCATAAAATACCACCTTCGACTTATTCGGAGTCTTAAGGCTTACACATTTCTTCTTACAATCAATAACTGCTCCGTGAACCGATAACCAATCCATTCCAAGGATTACATCAAACTCCCCCAAACGAATCGGTATCAAATCCACTCTGAGCTTAAATCCTCGCAATTCAGTATAACAGTTCCTATGAATGTATTCTACGGGAATAATTTCCTTGTTTGCTACTTCTACGTTCATAGGGTGTTCTAATCTTTCACGGGGTGAGTCTAACTGTTTAGTAAATTCTTCGGAAACAAAAGAGCAGGTAGCACCTGAATCAAATAACACATATGCATCTATATTGTTGATTGGGATGATACCTGACACCACGTCCTTAGACTCCACCGCATGCTGAACGGTCATGTTGAACGTGCATGCCGTTGGTCTGTTGGCTTGACTGGCTGGCCCTCCGATGCTCAGTCCGTTGTTGTTGTTGTTGCGATTGCCGCTAGCTGCGTCGCCCTTTCTCTTCGGGCAGTCCTTAATTTGATGGTCTAGGGCTCCACACGAGAAACACCCTCCTTTCTGCTTATTCGGACACTAAGGAGCCATGTGCCCCGGTTGTCCACAACGGTAACAAGCGTTCTTTCCCTTCATGCACTCCCCCGAGTGATTCTTCCCACAGTTGTTGCACTTTACACTTTTCTTGGCCTCTCCCCCGGACTTGTTGCCTCCAGAGGATTGGCTCTCTATCCATTTACGCTTGTTGGGGTTGCTGCCTCCGCTGCTTCCCCCTTTCTGTCCCTCCTGACCAGTCTTCTTTTCTTGCTTGAATCGAGCAATGGCTTCATTACCTCCTTCGGCAATGATAGCCCTTTCTAGTAGGTCAGAGTAAGTCTTAATCTTCAATACCGCGACTGCTTTCTGCACCCATGGTTTCAGTCCTAATTCGAACCTCCTTACCTTCCTGGCTTCCGTGTCAACCTGATGTGAAGCAAATCGGGCCAACTCGTTAAATCTTGCCGCGTACTCTGCGACAGACATACTACCTTATTTCAGTTCCAGAAACTTAACTTCCATATCCTGCTGCGTATTCTATGAGAAGTAATTCTAGAAGAAATAGCTCCTTAAATTTATCCCAAGGAATAACTCCTTCGCCCGCTCGTCCCTTATTGGCTTTCCACCAATAGTTAGCTTCGCCCTTCATCATGAAAGTGGCAAAACTCGTCTTCTGTGCTTCGGCCACTCGTGCGACCCCAAACACTTTCTCCATCTCTTCTATCCAGGTTTGGGCTTCGATTGGGTCCAAGGTTCCCCGGAACTCTGGCGGTCCTACCAATTTAAAATCTTTGAAGCTTGCCAAGTGATGTCCTGGCTGCCCTGCTGCTGGCTGGGGTCTGTTCTTCATTGCCTCCGTTAATAAGTTAACGAAGTTCTGCATAGGGTCGATATTTTCCCCTCCGCCATTATTAACGGATCCTTCCTCCCTCTGGTTCCGCGGTAGTCTCCTAGGCGGCATGATCCCGAGGAAAGGAAGAAAACATTAGACTTTATGTGATATGTTATTTATGTTAGCATTAAGAAGTTTAGGATGTCTATTAATCATAGCTGATTTAAATAAACAACTTCAGTATCACAATAAGACTCGATGGATCTCCTCAACCCATCACTTACATACTCTACTTGAGTTTTCAACTAAGGTTATAGCATAGGTTTCGCATTCCTAACGTTTATAACCTAAAGCTTTGATACCAACCTGTGACACCCCCGAATCCGGGTCCTCTGACCCCGGTCCGGTCGTCACGACATAATACTAAACATCCACCTCTAAATAACATACGATAACTAAAATGCGGAATATAATAAACGTACGTCGTTCATTCAAAAGGTGTTACTAGTCCCAAGATTCGATAACCTTAAATACAAACATACAAACATACCCTAGAATAGTCATTAGGGTTCATATTTCATAACAATAATTAATTAAACATAAAAATAAAGTCTGCTCCTTGCAAACTAATCCTACATCTTCCCTTTACCCTTGTCCTTCCCTGAAGTCTCGGGCTTAACTGCAATATAAGTCATGATATGGCAAGAATGAGCAACAAGTTTGCTCAGCAAGTTTAAGTACAACAATAAAGGATATATCATGATTAATTCAACAATATGAATATCGAAAGCAAGAATAATGATTACTTTTAGAATAACCGATAGTCAAGTAGACTTTTGAACTATAAAACTCCAACAGAATCAATAGCTGATTGACCCTTTGGTTACTGGCTACAGAATAAGTACTTGAGGGGATCAGCCTCGCGTACGCCATTATATGCATAACATTCAACTCTGCTGTTTGTATCTTTATACTAGATACCTGGGGTACTCCCCTATATATACAAGGGGTGTTCTTTCAGTCTAAGAATCCTTACCATCAATTGGTTTGGATAGCTTTTATAAAAATTTTATACAATTGTCTGACCGAACAAGGGTTCAGACTCTATCTGACGCAGTTCAAGAATTATAGAACTTTAAATAATGTACAAGTCCAAGACTGTACGAAATCAAGTGCACCAAGTGCGAATAACAATAATATCGATGTGGAATAATTGTAAAGTAATTAAACCACCTATTAGCATGCTTGGAAATAAAGTTCAAGCTTTAAATAATTAACTGTCAATACGATAATAACCAGCTCAATACAATATGAGAAGGATAGGAACTTGTACAAATAAGAATTAAAGAACTTGCACAACCAAATAGTGAAGTTCGGAGACTTGCCTGATTGCTCAGCTACAATTAAGTTCTAGCTTTAATTAAATCTCGCTGAAATAACCTAACATTAATAAGTCGGTATTCCAATTAGCATGTGTAAACTAATACGAGTCTACACTTACAAGAATCTGCTTATCATATTAATCTATCCATAATTCACGTAAGTCAATCTAATCATGTCATAGATTTAATAACTTTAGATTATCTAGTTTCTATGCATCAATATAGGCTTGAACACATAATACTTCAAGTTACTTATATTTAATCAACACACATACTTTATCAAGTTATTAACTTCTCGTTCGAAACTAGTATGCTTTTTCTATATTCAATTCGAAGTCGTGTTTTCATGCCAGTAATTCACATACTTTAACTAATACATATTCATGCTTCAAAGATTATTTACATCGCCATATTACACCTCACGAGACTAACAATACTTAGTAAATATGCTTGTGCTTATACTACTCATGTATATTCCTATCACATAGGCTATACTTTAGAAATTCATTTTCTATGAATATGCGTGCATAGGTGAAATCTATATATAAACAAATGATGTCCATGTTAATATGTCTATAGGCATAGTGAGCTCCTAATCTTCATGCTTGCATGCTCATAATATAACCCACATGGTAATTGATGTTATTAACTTTCAAATCTTAAGTTTCCTTTGAAAAGTATACTAAGTCCACAAAGGTAACATAGTACATGTAAAGCGTCTCAACATATAATTCGTATGCAATTGAAACACATATCTAAACCTTGTAAATGTTCTCATATGGTCAGAATCTAAAAGATACTAATCTTGGTCAAGTTTGTTTTCAAAAGGCTTAAATTTCTCGTTAAAGTCGTTGAAATCTTGCAATCGTTCATGCTAGTGTGTTCAACACTTTAAACGTACCTTTCATGTCAATATAGACTATACGGTCATGCTTTCAGAATCAAAAGATGCACGTGCTACGTACGTGTCTAAGATCATAATTGAAACTATATGTTTCCCTTTTAAAACATATGTTTTCCTTTCATCACACATACTATCATGGTTATGGCATATATGTAGTATTAAGAAGCTTATAGTGTGGTTTAATATTAGTTTACATGCTTGGCCAAAGGGTATCATCAAGACAGCATGGACAGAAAATGAAACAGAAAACAAATTCTGCAGAGGGGCGCGGCCGCGCCCAAATTGTACTAGGGAGACGCGCGGCCGCGCGGATCCCGTTCCAGTCCAGAGAGTCTTCTACTAAAGCAGAGCTTCAGGCCAAACCCAATACACTACATGAAACATGCTTGCTAGTTATCACATTGTACATATAACACCTCTATATACTGTCCTAGAATGTTAATCATCATTTCATATCACCAATTCCAACTAAACATGCTAATTCTATGAATTGAATTTCAAATAGGTTTAGAGATTATACCTTGAATTAGCTAAGTTTGCTTCCCAAAATCAGATTACTCTCACTTCACTCTTTCTATAATACTTAGCAATTAGTCTAGCAAAAATGAAATGAGAAGGGGAGCACTCAATTTATAGGGAAATGAATAACCATGCCAAGCCATTGTCCATGAAATCAAACCATTGGAGAAGGAGAAGAGATGATGGGCAACAAGCATTAGGTGAAATAGTTGCCAACCACCCCCATCACCCACATCCTTCTTCATCATGAGCATCATTGGCTAGCTAGGAAGTTGATATGAGGGAGTAGCTTAGGCCTTTTGCCTTACACGTGAATGAGAAATATGGAAGGAATGGACACTCAAAATGGGACAAGAACTCAGCATTCATACATCATTAAGGTACACAACACTTAGTTTACACATTTTATATAACTTAGGTTATAATGAATTAAAGGGTATACAATGCATTTTCAAATTACAAGGTAACAAGTAGGGGTACACATAGATACATCAACATATAATCCATGTACATTTTCTATTAACACCAAATATAAATTAATTAGGCATTTATTATTAATTATTATCATGACCGTTATTATAATAATTATAATAACTTAATGAAATCATTATTAATTAATTATTGATCTTATTATATGTCAATAGGGGATACATGAATGTTTACCCACACATATCATGTTACATAAGTCATACTATTATGTCACTCACATAATGTAATTACTCTTACCATATAGTCAATATATATAACGTATAATCATATTGATGTGCCACCTTGCATTATATATAATATAAGGTAATCCACCATATATTATAGGTTTATATATCACATGCTTGTATAAATCAATTAAATATAATATTATTATATTTATTAATCTCTTACTTATTAATTATTATTTATTCATAATAATTATTAATCAACTCATTATCAAATAATTAATCATAATTGAATTTAATCAAACACGTTCAAATCCTGTCGCTATATTCAAATAAGTTGAATATTTAATTATTAATAATCTTATTAATTCTCTGATATTAAGGTCTCAGGGCTAGTCCACTAAGTTAAATAACTCATTAGTGACTTCCTTTAATCATTTTACAAATTCTCACCATCACATAAGGTTTAAATAAACTCACAAAACTAACTCGTTAAAATTAAATCACGTATTTAATAAATAAAGAGTTTAAAATTCATGGTCGTTACATCCCTTCCCCCTTATAAAAATTCCGCCCTCGGAATTGTATAAATAAGGTTACTCAAATAATAACGGATAATTTGCTCTTATTTTCTCTTCTAGCTCCCACGTAGCTTCTTCGACTGCGTGATTCCTCCAGAGAATCTTGACGGAATGAATGATCTTATTCCTCATCTTCTGTTCCTTCCTATCTAGTATCTGGACAGGAACTTCCTCATATGATAAGTCTTTCTCGACTTGAATAGGTTTATAGGAGATAACGTGCTTGTAGTCCGGTTTATACGGTCGCAACACTGACACATGAAACACATTGTGAATATGCTCAAGTTCAGGAGGTAACGCCACCTCGTACGCCACTTCACCGACTCGCCTCAGAATTTTAAACGGTCCTATAAACCTAGGGCTCAACTTTCCCTTCTTCCCAAAACGAATCTTCCCCTTCCAAGGAGATACTTTCAGAAAAGCATAGTTTCCTAATTCAAATTCTTTCTTCTTGCGATGCAAGTCTGCATACTTCTTCTGGCGATCTTGAGCCGCTACCAGCCGTGCTCTTATCACCTTGATAATCTCTACAGTCTGCTGTACCAATTCTGGTCCCAACAGTCGACGTTCTCCAACTTTGTCCCAACACAAGGGTTTTCGACATTTTCTCCCATGTAGTGCTTCGTACGGTGGCATTCCGATACTAGCGTGATAACTATTGTTGTACGCGAATTCTATTAATGGAAGGTAATCCTCCCAGCTACCCTTGAAGTCCATTACACAAGCTCGGAGCATGTCTTCAAGTGTTTGAATTGTTCTTTCGCTTTGCCCATCGGTCTGCGGATGATACGCGGTACTCATTCGTAATTGTGTCACCAATCTCTCTTGAAGACTCTTCCAGAAATTTGATGTGAAACGCGGATCTCTATCAGATACAATAAATACCGGCACCCCATGTCTCGAGATAATTTCCTTGACATACAATCTGGCTAATTGGTCCAAACTATACTTAATCTTAATCGGCAAAAAGTGAGCTGACTTCGTAAGACGATCTACAATTACCCATATGGCGTCGTGCCCTTTCTGCGTTGCTGGAAGTCCTACCACAAAATTCATCGTGATGTGCTCCCATTTCCATTATGGAATCTCTAACGGTTGTAATAACCCGCTTGGTCGTTAGTGCTCTGCCTTGACTCTCTGACAAGTTAAACACCTACTTACGCATTCTGCAACCTCCCTCTTCATGTTTGGCCACCAAAAGTGATGACACAAATCTTGGTACATCTTCGTGCTTCCTGGGTGTATCGAGTATCTCGTACTGTGCGCTTCTTGCAAAATTTCTTCTCTCAGTTCCGGTACTAACGGTACCCAAATTCGTCCTTCAAACCTTAGCAGTCCAGTGCTATCAATCTTGAATTTCAAATCATCACCTTCAACAATCCGTTTCTTGATAATATCACAATCTTCGTCCTTCTCTTGTGCCTCCTTAACCTTATCTAATAAAGTCGGACTCGCTGTCACTGAAAATAATTTCTCGATGGTCTCCGTCGGATACTTAACCTCCAAACCTAGTAGTTCGAAATCTTTCACTAACTCTTCTTGAACGGTTAACTTCGATAACTTCTCTCTGCCTTTTCTGCTCAAGGCATCTGCCACTACATTTGCTTTGCCTGGATGGTACAGAATCTCACAATCATAATCTTTGATCAATTCTAGCCATCGGTGCTGCCTCATGTTTAATTCTTTCTGCATGAAGATATACTTCAGACTCTTGTGGTCCGAATATATCTCACACTTCTCACCATACAAATAATGCCTCCAAATCTTCAAGGAAAAAACTACTGCTGCTAATTCCAGGTCATGAGTCGGATAACCCTTCTCATAACCTTTCAGCTGACGCGAAGCGTACGCAATGACCCTGCCATATTGCATCAGTACACAGCCAAGACCCTTGTGTGACGCATCGCTATACACTACAAATCCTCCCGTGTTATCCGGTAAAGCTAACACAGGTGTTTGACTAAGCCTCTTCTTCAATTCTAGGAAGCTCTCTTCACACTTCTCCGTCCAAACGAACTTAACTGTCTTTCTAGTAAGATTGGTCAACAACGATGCTAATTTCGAAAAATTCTGGATGAATCTTCAATAGTATCCCGCTAATCCTAAGAAACTCCTGATTTCTGTTGGCATCTTCGGCTGCTCCCAGTTGATAACCGCTTCTACCTTTGCTGGATCCACCGAAACACCATTCTTGTCGATAACGTGCCCCAAAAATTGCACTCTTTGCAACCAAAACTCACACTTGGAGAATTTTGCATACAACTTCTCTCTCCTTAATGTCTCCAACACTATTCGAAGATGCTCGGCGTGTTCTTCCTCCGTCTCTGAATACACCAGAATGTCATCGATGAACACGACAACAAACTTATCTAAATATTGCTTGAACACTCTGTTCATCAAGTCCATAAATGCTGCCGGCGCGTTCGTCAATCCGAATGACATTACCAAAAACTCAAAGTGTCCATACCGAGTTCTGAATACCGTCTTTGGAATATCCTCCGGCCTCACCTTCAATTGATGATAACCGGTCCTCAAGTCAATCTTTGAAAAGTACTTCGCCCCCTTCAACTGATCAAACAAATCGTCGATCCTAGGCAATGGGTACTTGTTCTTAATGGTGACCTTGTTCAAATCACAATAGTCGATACAAAGTTTGAGCGATCCATCTTTCTTCTTCACGAATAAGACTGGCGCTCCCCACGGTGATACGCTCAGTCGAATGTATCCCTTTTCCAATAACTCTTGTAATTGAGCCATCAGTTCCTTCATCTCTACCGGTGCCATATGATACGGTGCTTTGTATACCGGTGCTGTCCCCGGTTCCAAATCAATGACAAACTCAATTTCTCTATCCGGTGGCAATCCCGGAATCTCGTCTGGGAAGACATTGGCGAATTCCCTTACAATAGGTATCTGTCCCAGTTCATCCTCGACTTGTCGAGTATCAACCACGTGAGCCAAATAACCTACACAACCCTTCCTAAGCAATCTCTGCGCTTGCACCATCGTCAGACAATGAGATTGTCTTGGCGATTTACTACCATAAAATACCACCTTTGACTTATTCGGAGTCTTAAGGCTTACACATTTCTTCTTACAATCAATAACTGCTCCGTGAACCGATAACCAATCCATTCCAAGGATTACATCAAACTCCCCCAAATGAATCGGTATCAAATCCACTCTGAGCTTAAATCCTCGCAATTCAGTATAACAGTTCCTATGAATGTATTCTACGGGAATAATTTCCTTGTTTGCTACTTCTACGTTCATAGGGTGTTCTAATCTTTCACGGGGTGAGTCTACTGTTTAGTAAATTCTTCGGAAACAAAAGAGCAGGTAGCACCTGAATCAAATAACACATATGCATCTATATTGTTGATTGGGATGATACCTGACACCACGTCCTTAGACTCCACCGCATGCTGAACGGTCATGTTGAACGTGCATGCCGTTGGTCTGTTGGCTTGACTGGCTGGCCCTCCGATGCTCAGTCCGTTGTTGTTGTTGTTGCGATTGCCGCTAGCTGCGTCGCCCTTTCTCTTCGGGCAGTCCTTAATTTGATGGTCTAGGGCTCCACACGAGAAACACCCTCCTTTCTGCTTATTCGGA
The DNA here is from genome assembly GCA_020205555.1 of Panax stipuleanatus. Taxonomy (NCBI): domain Eukaryota; kingdom Viridiplantae; phylum Streptophyta; class Magnoliopsida; order Apiales; family Araliaceae; genus Panax; species Panax stipuleanatus. The sequence goes on along the minus strand of CM035117.1, from coordinate 154,487,493 downwards.
CACTAAGGAGCCATGTGCCCCGGTTGTCCACAACGGTAACAAGCGTTCTTTCCCTTCATGCACTCCCCCGAGTGATTCTTCCCACAGTTGTTGCACTTTACACTTTTCTTGGCCTCTCCCCCGGACTTGTTGCCTCCAGAGGATTGGCTCTCTATCCATTTACGCTTGTTGGGGTTGCTGCCTCCGCTGCTTCCCCCTTTCTGTCCCTCCTGACCAGTCTTCTTTTCTTGCTTGAATCGAGCAATGGCTTCATTACCTCCTTCGGCAATGATAGCCCTTTCTAGTAGGTCAGAGTAAGTCTTAATCTTCAATACCGCGACTGCTTTCTGCACCCATGGTTTCAGTCCTAATTCGAACCTCCTTACCTTCCTGGCTTCCGTGTCAACCTGATGTGAAGCAAATCGGGCCAACTCGTTAAATCTTGCCGCGTACTCTGCGACAGACATACTACCTTATTTCAGTTCCAGAAACTTAACTTCCATATCCTGCTGCGTATTCTATGAGAAGTAATTCTAGAAGAAATAGCTCCTTAAATTTATCCCAAGGAATAACTCCTTCGCCCGCTCGTCCCTTATTGGCTTTCCACCAATAGTTAGCTTCGCCCTTCATCATGAAAGTGGCAAAACTCGTCTTCTGTGCTTCGGCCACTCGTGCGACCCCAAACACTTTCTCCATCTCTTCTATCCAGGTTTGGGCTTCGATTGGGTCCAAGGTTCCCCGGAACTCTGGCGGTCCTACCAATTTAAAATCTTTGAAGCTTGCCAAGTGATGTCCTGGCTGCCCTGCTGCTGGCTGGGGTCTGTTCTTCATTGCCTCCGTTAATAAGTTAACGAAGTTCTGCATAGGGTCGATATTTTCCCCTCCGCCATTATTAACGGATCCTTCCTCCCTCTGGTTCCGCGGTAGTCTCCTAGGCGGCATGATCCCGAGGAAAGGAAGAAAACATTAGACTTTATATGATATGTTATTTATGTTAGCATTAAGAAGTTTAGGATGTCTATTAATCATAGCTGATTTAAATAAACAACTTCAGTATCACAATAAGACTCGATGGATCTCCTCAACCCATCACTTACATACTCTACTTGAGTTTTCAACTAAGGTTATAGCATAGGTTTCGCATTCCTAACGTTTATAACCTAAAGCTTTGATACCAACCTGTGACACCCCCGAATCCGGGTCCTCTGACCCCGGTCCGGTCGTCACGACATAATACTAAACATCCACCTCTAAATAACATACGATAACTAAAATGCGGAATATAATAAACGTACGTCGTTCATTCAAAAGGTGTTACTAGTCCCAAGATTCGATAACCTTAAATACAAACATACAAACATACCCTAGAATAGTCATTAGGGTTCATATTTCATAACAATAATTAATTAAACATAAAAATAAAGTCTGCTCCTTGCAAACTAATCCTACATCTTCCCTTTACCCTTGTCCTTCCCTGAAGTCTCGGGCTTAACTGCAATATAAGTCATGATATGGCAAGAATGAGCAACAAGTTTGCTCAGCAAGTTTAAGTACAACAATAAAGGATATATCATGATTAATTCAACAATATGAATATCGAAAGCAAGAATAATGATTACTTTTAGAATAATCGATAGTCAAGTAGACTTTTGAACTATAAAACTCCAACAGAATCAATAGCTGATTGACCCTTTGGTTACTGGCTACAGAATAAGTACTTGAGGGGATCAGCCTCGCGTACGCCATTATATGCATAACATTCAACTCTGCTGTTTGTATCTTTATACTAGATACCTGGGGTACTCCCCTATATATACAAGGGGTGTTCTTTCAGTCTAAGAATCCTTACCATCAATTGGTTTGGATAGCTTTTATAAAAATTTTATACAATTGTCTGACCGAACAAGGGTTCAGACTCTATCTGACGCAGTTCAAGAATTATAGAACTTTAAATAATGTACAAGTCCAAGACTGTACGAAATCAAGTGCACCAAGTGCGAATAACAATAATATCGATGTGGAATAATTGTAAAGTAATTAAACCACCTATTAGCATGCTTGGAAATAAAGTTCAAGCTTTAAATAATTAACTGTCAATACGATAATAACCAGCTCAATACAATATGAGAAGGATAGGAACTTGTACAAATAAGAATTAAAGAACTTGCACAACCAAATAGTGAAGTTCGGAGACTTGCCTGATTGCTCAGCTACAATTAAGTTCTAGCTTTAATTAAATCTCGCTGAAATAACCTAACATTAATAAGTCGGTATTCCAATTAGCATGTGTAAACTAATACGAGTCTACACTTACAAGAATCTGCTTATCATATTAATCTATCCATAATTCACGTAAGTCAATCTAATCATGTCATAGATTTAATAACTTTAGATTATCTAGTTTCTATGCATCAATATAGGCTTGAACACATAATACTTCAAGTTACTTATATTTAATCAACACACATACTTTATCAAGTTATTAACTTCTCGTTCGAAACTAGTATGCTTTTTCTATATTCAATTCGAAGTCGTGTTTTCATGCCAGTAATTCACATACTTTAACTAATACATATTCATGCTTCAAAGATTATTTACATCGCCATATTACACCTCACGAGACTAACAATACTTAGTAAATATGCTTGTGCTTATACTACTCATGTATATTCCTATCACATAGGCTATACTTTAGAAATTCATTTTCTATGAATATGCGTGCATAGGTGAAATCTATATATAAACAAATGATGTCCATGTTAATATGTCTATAGGCATAGTGAGCTCCTAATCTTCATGCTTGCATGCTCATAATATAACCCACATGGTAATTGATGTTATTAACTTTCAAATCTTAAGTTTCCTTTGAAAAGTATACTAAGTCCACAAAGGTAACATAGTACATGTAAAGCGTCTCAACATATAATTCGTATGCAATTGAAACACATATCTAAACCTTGTAAATGTTCTCATATGGTCAGAATCTAAAAGATACTAATCTTGGTCAAGTTTGTTTTCAAAAGGCTTAAATTTCTCGTTAAAGTCGTTGAAATCTTGCAATCGTTCATGCTAGTGTGTTCGACACTTTAAATGTACCTTTCATGTCAGTATAGACTATACGGTCATGCTTTCAGAATCAGAAGATGCACGTGCTACGTACGTGTCTAAGTTCATAATTAAAACTATAAGTTTCCCTTTTAAAACATATATTTTCCTTTCATCACACATACTATCATGGTCATGGCGTATATGTAGTATTAAGAAGCTTATAGTGTGGTTTAATATTCGTTTACATGCTTGGCCAAAGGGTATCATCAAGATAGCATGGACAGAAAATGAAACATAAAACAAATTCTGCAGAGGGGCGCGGCCGCGCCCAAATTGTACTAGGGAGACGCGCGGCCGCGCGGCTCCCGTTCCAGTCCAGAGAGTCTTCTGCTAAAGCAGAGCTTCAGGCCAAACCCAATACACTACATGAAATATGCTTGCTAGTTATCACATTGTACATGTAACACCTCTATATACTGTCCTAGCATGTTAATCATCATTTCATATCACCAATTCCAACTAAACATGCTAATTCTATAAATTGAATTTCAAATAGGTTTAGAGATTATACCTTGAATTAGCTAAACTTGCTTCCCAAAATCAGATTACTCTCACTTCACTCTTTCTATAATACTTAGCAATTAGTCTAGCAAAAATGAAATGAGAAGGGGAGCACTCAATTTATAGGGAAATGAATAACCATGCCAAGCCATTGTCCATGAAATCAAACCATTGGAGAAGGAGAAGAGATGATGGGCAACAAGCATTAGGTGAAATAGTTGCCAACCACCCCCATCACCCACATCCTTCTTCATCATGAGCATCATTGGCTAGCTAGGAAGTTGATATGAGGGAGTAGCTTAGGCCTTTGGCCTTACACGTGAATGAGAAATATGGAAGGAATGGACACTCAAAATGGGACAAGAACTCAGCATTCATACATCATTAAGGTACACAACACTTAGTTTACACATTTTATATAACTTAGGTTATAATGAAATAAAGGGTATACAATGCATTTTCAAATTACAAGGTAACAAGTAGGGGTACACATAGATACATCAACATATAATCCATGTACATTTTCTATTAACACCAAATATAAATTAATTAGGCATTTATTATTAATTATTATCATGACTGTTATTATAATAATTATAATAACTTAATGAAATCATTATTAATTAATTATTGATCTTATTATATGTCAATAGGGGATACATGAATGTTTACCCACACATATCATGTTACATAAGTCATACTATTATGTCACTCACATAATGTAATTACTCTTACCATATAGTCAATATATATAACGTATAATCATATTGATGTGCCACCTTGCATTATATATAATATAAGGTAATCCACCATATATTATAGGTTTATATATCACATGCTTGTATAAATTAATTAAATATAATATTATTATATTTATTAATCTCTTACTTATTAATTATTATTTATTCATAATAATTATTAATCAACACCTTATCAAATAATTAATCATAATTGAATTTAATCAAACACGTTCAAATCCTGTCACTATATTCAAATAAGTTGAATATTTAATTATTAATAATCTTATCAATTCTCTGATATTAAGGTCTCAAGGCTAGTCCACTAAGTTAAATAACTCATTAGTGACTTCCTTTAATCATTTTACAAATTCTCACCATCACATAAGGTTTAAATAAACTCACAAAACTAACTCGTTAAAATTAAATCACATATTTAATAAATAAAGAGTTTAAAATTCATGGTCGTTACAGTACTGCCCATAGAAGTATAAATGGAGTTCTTGCGAGTCTTAATAGACGCTCAGATGAAGGAAGGCCAGCGGTTGTAAGAACAGTACCATCAACTGTCCCTGTTAGATGAGAAGAGGTCTACAACCATTTTCCACGGGCAGTTATATCAGCAAAGGATTGCTCGATCATACAAAAAGAAAGTCCGAATCGGGCAATTCAAAGAAAACGACTTGGTATTGAAGAAAGTTCTGGCCAATCAAGATAAAGCCAAAGAAAAGTTCGCCCCGAATTGGGAAGGTCCTTTCATTGTTAAAGAAGTGTTGACAGGAGGAGCTATCAGATTGCAAGAGATGGACGGGAGTGAATTTCCCCAACTCATCAACTCAGACACCGTGAAAAGGTACTATGTCTAAAGCAAATGCCTACCATAATCCTTGTCCTACGAATCGATCAAATCTGTTCGAGTTTTCACTAGAAAGATTGAACTACGAATGACCTGATCTCCCTCTGCCCGGAAGTACGTAGGCAGCCATTCTTGGTGCGGTCAAACCAAAAAAAAAACTCATCAAACCAAACTCAAAAGAGACATTTCTCAAACCTCTAATGCAAAACCTGAACTACGAATGACCTGATCTCCCTCTACCCGGGAGTACGTAGGTAGCCATTCATAGTGCGGTGTGACCATCAGAAACAAAAAACCAATAAAAAACCAGTCCCAAGACACCTAAACCCTATAAAACCCAAATATTATCAAGTCTCCCTGGTCAACAGGCCCCTTTGAGATATTCTCCGACATCTCACTGTCCATCCATCAAGGAGAAGCTCGAGATACATCAACAACAGCCAATCATAAAAGAAATGGTAATCACTCAGCAATGACAATACATATCTAACAGGGAAGTGAATCAAAATATATTTCTCTGATATATAATACTGTTTAATATATACATAGTGTCCTGTACATGACAAAAATGGCTGATCTAATATGTGCAGGAAAAATAAAACTAGTCTATGAATCCGTGGACAAGCGGGATAGTCGTGCCAACATGGTATCTCTCTCTGAAGATGGAGGAGCAGCTGTAAGCTTAATACCCTCAGTCTCCATACGAGCAAGAACATCCACATCCATCTGCATAGTGCTGCTGTGACCATCTATGAAAGTGCTCATATCTACAACCAAGCTGTGGGTATACGATTTGAGTGTCGTACTGTCCGCAATATATATATCCCGGGTAGCTATAGCCTCATCTCTCTCTACATAAGCGGCATCCCGGGCATCTAAGACCTCCTCAATCTCATTGAAAGCTGCATCTTGGGTAGATCGATCGTCATCTCTCTCAACCAATGTAGCATCCCGAGTAGCTCGAGCCTCGTCTCTATCAGCAAAGACTGTATCCCTACTAGAAAGGGCTTTCAACATCAACGCCCTAGCTTGAACTCTCTCAAACGTCATCCGAGCTAATGAATCAGTAATAGCTGGATTAGTCCCGACATGAATGCTCGGAGAGCCACTAACTAATGCCACTGTCAAGCTAGTAAACAAATCATCCTCCGTGGGAGAATCAGGATCCTCCATAGGCTCCTCCTCATTTGAATCAACACTCGGAGCTGACTGGATAACCGCAGCTGCTGCTATATTAGCCTTCAACCAGGCCGAATACTTTGGAGAACGATCCGGATGGCTAGTAGAGAACTCAGCATTCTCCCTGTGAGTCCAACACTCATAAATCCTGATCAGGTCAGTTGACGACAAAGATGATGCTGATATCCACTGATTTGTAGCCCCCTCAAACTGGTGGAGGCTCTGAAATTGATCAAACTGACCCATGACTGCCAACGGATGGTAAATGGTCACCCCCCTCAAACCCGCTAGGGGCAAATAATCCATGCTGACTTCATGACTGATGAAGCTGTAAGGGGAGACAAGCCCTGAGCATGGTAAGATCGTAAAAGGATGCTCAATATCTGATAAAAAGGTCGACCATGTCGCTGCATCTGAACACTCAGTTGGCTTTAAGAAGTAGGACATATCTATCTCATAGGTAAATCAGTACCCATGGTGTCTGAAGGTGCCGATCGAAATCAAATGCGTCATGAGCCATACATACAGCAGAACAGAGCTACCTCTAAAAAACCCCTCTGGATGGGTACTGTAAAATATAGCCGACCTCAAGGTCTCGGCTAATATCATCGACAGAATAGTACAACCCTGTCTGAGGGCACGAACCACTACCATCAAGCCGATATCCAAGTGGTCCAAATATAGTGTCATGTATACATAAGCCGTGACTCACATTAACAAGACGTCTACACTGGAAAACTGCCACTCATCAGCAGAAATAATAAAATCTCCCTAATATCGCTCGTAGCTGTCTAGCCAGCCAAAGCGATCGATCAGAAAGTTAATGGATATCACATGTCCTGCAATGATCTCCTTAGTGATGACTCTGCGTCTCAGACCCGACATAGTCTTAAATGGTCTCCTCATGTCACTGATAGCTGTCCGGGCACAAGGCAGATCCAGTGCTAAACCTGTAAGGCGCTTATACTTCTCTAAGGTAGGAGTCAACTCATGAAGGCCAAAACGGAAAACCTGCCGCTCAGGTATCCAGCATGATAAGATGCCATCAACAAATCCATGCGGAACCTGGAAAGCTAGAAGGGCAAGAGAATGCCCTAGCATCTAGTCTACTGTCCCTTTGGCTGTGAGAGGCAGACTGTCATACCATGACTGCAATAAAGATGCCACTGAAGACGACGACGAATGCTCAATACGACTGACTGTGGATGACGACATTTGTATCACCGTATCATAAGACCATCCAGGGGACAAATCTAAACTCACCTGTCTAAATGCAGTTCCATGACATAATACATGCATAATGACAATGATAAAAATGATGCAATAGATAGGAAATATTATGCATATCTAGAATAAACTATCTACTGCAAGCATCATCTCTGTCTACTAATAAAATATAAAATAAAAAGTACAGGGAAATGGGGCACAGCCGCCCAATAGCTAAACGGAGGCCTATCAAAATATATAACGAGAAATGGGGCACAGCCGCCCAATAGCTAAACAGAGGCCTATCAAAAGATATAGCGAGAAAAGCTATCCGAAGAGGTCTAGAATATCTGTCTCCAGGCTATTAACGTGCTCCAGCTCCTCCTAAGTCACAAAATCTCAGCCAGTGGGAATGCCTGGTCGATACAAGAAAGGATCAGCACCTGTGAAGATGCTAAAAAATGGACCTATGGAAGGGCCAGCACAGGAGCTGGAAGGGCCAAAAGAATCTGCCTCGGATGGACCTCGACCAAGGTGCCTGATGAGCAAATGAGCCCTCTCTAACTGCTGGGTCAGTTATATAATAGTCCAAATGAGTCAGATCTTAGAGACAAGCTATCCAGTATGTCATCATCACAGACGCTGGCACCATGTCTGCTATAAACTGGGTAGCACGAGTCTGAGTCCCAATGGTACGAGGACTCCACCAGCTGTGAAATGCCACTTGGTTGTAAGGACCCTCTGACAGGGTGAAGCCATCTACGCCCACCAATTGAATGTATGTGAGTGGCTGAGATAATGGCCAATGATGCAAAGCAGGAGGAGTAAAGGAAATGCAGATATCTCCCGTGGTACTCCGAATAGCACGCTCTCCTAAATAGAGCTCCCAGCCTCCCTCTGTCAAAAATGAAACTTGGCAAGTGGACAATGCAAACTCCCCGCCAGTGGGAAAGCCGTCCTCAAACCCGACTGTCAAAAAGTCTGAGGTATACGAGACCCACGAGATCGACTCGGCCGTTAATAGCTCTACCTGTAGGCGGGAGTGGGTAAATTCCTCGGCTACAAGGACCTCCGTCAATGTGGAATGATGCCAACGCTGTCCCCTAGGATAAGTCTCCAAGCCTAGAGTAGTAGCAGGACGTAGGCAAGGGAGCCTCTCATATGCCCAAAACTGGCCATGCAAATATCAAAAGTCCTCAGTGATCAAGACTGACAAACATAAATGAGGAAATCAAGAAGAAACAAGAGAAATGTACTCACCAGCAGGAATGGGTAAAAACCTAGCCAAGCCTTCGTCATGCCCTCCGAGCGCATACGCATCCATCGGAGAAAATAAGCAAAGGTGTAGGTACCCCAATTAAAATCACTGAGGCGCTCCACGTAGCGAGTAACGCTAACCAGGGTAAAGGACACCGTCAAGGAGTTGTCTGCAAGGAAACAACCCCTGATGATCACTAAAAATAGTCATCGCATGATGCGATCTCTAACCCTCTGATCATCAGGCAGAGGCTCAGTCAAAGCCCCACTCTGGGCATCTACACTCAAGGGACCAGAACGGACAGTCCAACCCTTGATGGCCATTGCAGGAACTCCCAAGAGGGACCGAACGGCAGTGGGTGAAATGTCAACCACAACCGGCACTGGCTCACGTGCAAACTCTATCTCAGTGATGAACCTCTAGTCTATAGGTGCCATCATCACCTCGCAATCAGACAAATTAAGAGGCTGGGTCTGGTGGAACCAGCGCTCAGATAAAGCCCTTAGATAACCCCAGTGGCAACGGCAGGGATGGATAGAAAAGAATGCCCAAAACCTCCAGGTGTCGATAATGGCCCGATACTCTGGATGCAGAGTATGATACAAGGAATGGATATTGAACCAGTTCCCCCTGGGCTGTGTAAAGCCGGGAACCTGTATCAAATAGCCAGTCCAGATCAAACCTGTGCCTTGTAAATGGTAAAAGAAATAAAGAAAATCCAGAAGAAAAACTTCAGTAACGTCGTTGGCTTGAAGGTATCTCGATGGATGGCGCCTTAAATCTCTTAGAAGCTCCTGAAGAGGCACCACAATGGCTGGAAGCTCCCCATATGAAGCCTGAACTGGGGAAGGATCAACAAATGGGACCTCCTCATTGTCCACATCAATTGACGACTCAGCCTGAATGGGATAAATCACAGACTCAGCCAAACGGCGAGGCGGCCGGGCTAGACGTGGCTGAGGAACATAAGAGACTCTCCTCCACGAACTCCTAAAGTGACTTTGCTAGCACTGCCAGGTCTATCTGGCTCTATAACCTGGACAAAGTCTCCAAATTACCTCAGAAAGGGTGAGTTAAGCCTTAAACCTGTGGCTTATTAAATTAAATAATTGTTTTACGCATTTTTAAGTTCTAAAACATGCTTTCGTTAACAAAAATCCCCAGTAGAGTCAAGATTGCATGTTTATTAAATACTCAGGCTTTTGAAAAAATTTCGCCAGAGTCTTATTTGTAAAATGGACTGTCCGCATGTACATAGGCATGACTAGGTGGCCATTCAGTAGCACACCTACCCAAAAATAGAAACCATTCATATTTATGAAAAAAATCAAAAATAAACTCCCCGTGGTAGCTAAATTACAATATGCATTTTTAGTTGAAAATCCAGGCTCACTTGGCCTCAAAAAGGACGAGTAAACTGATCAAAAAGGGCGTCAATTGACTGTCTCATAATTTAAATTTTTTTACATCAAAACATTCAGCACAGTAAAATATGCATATTTACTAAGTCTGAAAATTTTTATCAAGTCATATAGGCACGCCTATTCCATACATTGTGTTTAAAAGCATACTATGTGGTTTATAACATTCTAACGGTCAAAACTAGAAAAGCAAGGATGTAAACATTACCAGAGATGTGCAGAATGTTTGTGGGATGACAGAATCTGAAAAAACTGCCCGAACTCCGTTGATCTAAAGAAGAAAATTGGATTTTCTTTAGAACTCAAAATTAAAAATGAATTTGAAAAGTCAAGGGACCCAAGTTATAAATCGCATGAGGGAGCAGCCCCACCTGTGGCTACCGCACCTCTACCTACGGCTCCCTAAGGTGGGGCCCACCTCCTCCGGTTCGTTCCAGTTTGAATGGAAACGGAGTTTACAGAAGATGAAAAGTCAAATCTGGAAAAAAAACTGCTACGCGATTGAGCGGATTGGCCTGAAATCTTGCGTATAAGCGGCAACTGCCTGACGAAGGAAGAAACTTCATGTAAGCCATTGGTTAAGATCCTGAAGTGATATTCAGGAGCCAATGATGAAAACTACTAAAAAACTGCTGCAAAACTGCTGAAAATTGCCTCTGTCAAAGTATCGGGAAGGTCCGACGGTATGACCGATAGATTTTGAGTATGTCAAGGCATCCAGATTGATCTGAGGGTGTGATTTATCAGAAAAAGTACACCCACATCAAGATCGATCAGGTCCGATATATTAACCGTTGGCGACAACCCCAGCGAAGCATCGAGAACGATCCGGTGATGAAGTCGTTGAAGGCTACTTCAACGAAGGTCAGAATGAATGACACTATCAGTCGTTGGCAACAACCCCAGCGAAGCATCGGGAACAATTCGGTGATGAAGTCCCTGAAGGCTACTTCAGCGAAGGTCAGAATGAATGACACTATCAACTATTGGCGACAACCCCATCCAAGCATCGGGAACGATCCGGTGATGAAGCCGTTGAAGGCTACTTCAGCAAAGGTAAGAATGAATGACACTATCAGCTGTTGGCCATAACCCCAGCGAAGCATCGAAAACGATCCGGTGGTATCAGCCATTGAAGGCTACTTCAGCAAAGTTCAGAGGGTTTGACACTATCAGCCGTTGGCGATGACCCCAGCGAAGCATCGGGAACGATTCGGTGATGAAGCCGTTGAAGGCTACTTCAGCGAAGGTCAGAGGTTCTGACACTATCAGCCGTTGGCGACAACTCCAGTGAAGCATCAGGAACGATTCGATGGTTAAGCCGTTGAAAGCTAATTCAGCGAGGGTTACATTGAATGTGTAAGAACCCGAATTTTCAGAAATTATTAAAATAAGAATTTAGTAAATAAGGTTCTTATTACAAGATATGTCGGATTTGAATAAGAATATATGTGTTATATATCTTGAATTATGTGGTTTGGTGGAAAGAAATTAGATATATATATATATATATATATATAAATGAAATTTTATAGTTGATTAATTATTAAAGAAATGGAGTTTGAACTTGAAGTTTAATCTTTAAGTCATTGAAGAAGGTAAAAATCGATGTTGGTTAACTGGTATAATAAGTTAGCAATTTAAAAGCATATTCAAAGTATTTAAGAAATTTGATTCTGGTTCTGCTGCAGCAGAACTTGTCTGCATTTGAACTTGAGGTGGCGCAGCTGCGCCACTTCCAAGTCTAAAACCAGCGCAGTTGCGCTGGTCTCCAGATGACTCTGCATGAGTTTGTGTAATCTGAACTTTAGGATACGAATATTAGTAATTAATATGTTATCATAATTGGCATTCAAGCTGTCCGAGAATGGATTAAGATAGCAAAGCGTGAATTGAATTAATATTAATTATGAAAATTAATTAACCTAGAATAAATATGGTTAATCAAGTTATATTATGGAATAGTATAAAGCCTTGTGTGGCAGTAATGTGATAGTAAAGGGAATGAAAAAGAGTTAATTCACTTACATAAGACGGTGAATTAATATATGTGTTTAGCATAAGAGGATGAAAGGAATATGTTAATTAATATTTAATATTTTTAATATATTACATAGTATTGTAATATATAAAAAGGGTTAATATTTGAAAGATAAGTGATTAATAAAAGAAGAGAACCAATATAATTATAAATGAATATTGGTTAGAGATGGAGGTATTATATTAGCATTTAAGATATGGCTAAATGTAAGGATTGAAGAAATTGTGTTGGGACAATTTATAGAAAGGAAAGAGAAATAATTATTGTATATTTCTAATAAAGGCTATTAAAATAATTTCTAATATTGAATTATTTTAATAAAAGGGAGAATATTATTTTGTATAATAATATTACCTGATATAGCTTTGTATGAGATAATAAGTAGGATTAAGTAGTATGGTAAATATATTAAAACATATTTGCTATATGGAAACAATTTATCATAATAGAAAATAAACTTATTATCTATTTTTTATATATAATATGTGTACATGTGTCGTACATGTAATTACTTTAATGAGACATAGATATTATATTAAGAATAATATCTTGAGATAATGAGTGAATTCTTTTATTATAATTAATGCCTCTATTTGGAGAAAACATAATAAAAATATTTTATGACATATTATGGTGGAATACATAATTTTTATATAGTGATGTATTTCCAAGAGAGTTAAATTTATAAAAGAAAGCTAAGTTATTTTAATGTACTAAATAACTTAAGTTACTATATTACAGTAAATTTTATAAGTAGTAATGTGGCAGAAATGAATAAGTGATGAGAATGAAAATAAGCTTAATTAAGCTTATGAGATATGCCTAGTGTGGCAAAGTGGTAGAATAAGCAATTCATTAAGTAAATTAATGAAAGAATGATTACATGGATTAATTAGTATTACTATATGAAGTAATTGCTATGTGCAAGTATATATGTTATGAAAACATGTGAATAAGTAAAGTAATAATATTACATTATGACCATATTATAAGATGTAATGTTACGAATAATATTATTTTGTGAGATTATATTGTTATAAGATTGTGGACTACTAATTACTAAGTTCACCTAATTGTGCCTTGTGTGGCAAAAATAGTAGGGTTAAATCAACGGGAGATTTAATCGGAAGTATTAAAAGAAAAGTAATGATAAGTTAATAAATAATTAATATTAATTATCATTATAATATTTGGGTGTACTTGAGATAATAATTTTATGGAAAATGGTGGGATGATGGTACCCAACCAAATTATATTTAGTCCAATTAAAATATTAGTGGATTAAAACAATGTACATGAGGTACATTATTATATGTATTGGTATGCTTGTTTATATGTAGGTGTACATATGTGTATATATATATATATATATATATATATATATATATATATATATATATTTTTGTACCCATAACTTAATATAATAATATTAAGTATCAAGTGTGACTAATATTGTCCAAGAAGTAAATAAACGCTTGTACCCATTTACTAAAAGCTGAGTTTATAACTCTTGTCCCAAAACCATAGTCCCATATCCTTCATTTTCTTCATTCACGTGTATTAGACCCTTGCCTATGCTAGCATTGGTGATAATGGCTATGAAATGAGTGCAATAATGGTGGGGGGAGTGGCTTGAATAGTGACCCTCCACAAACTTCTTCTTGTCCATCATCTTCTTCCTTTTTTTATTGGATTATTAATCTAAGGCAATGGCTTGGTATGCATAATGGGTTTTCTATAAATTGAGGTTCTTCTCCTCATAATTGATTTTTGCTAAGTTCTCTGATAACTCCTATATAGAGAGTGAGTTGCAATTAGAGTGAAGAATCTGAGTTGGAAGAGAGAATTAGCAATCACAAGCTTTAAGGAGGTAATGTCCCTTAACATGTTCTTAATTTAGAGTTCTTCAAATTCTTAGAAATTATTAAAATTCGTGATAAGTTGATTTCAAGTTGACATACAAGTGATAGTAGAGTTATATACATGTGATAAAAGTTAAACGGATTAATTTGGTCCAGAAACGAATCCGTAGTGGTGGAATTTGCTAAACTTGTCAAAACATAAAAATTTAGTATGAACATTAGTTTTGGATTAATATTTGGGTTAGTTAATGTTTATGTTAATTGTTAATTCTTTGGTATAATGTAGTTCTATGAATTACGAATCCATAGAATCAAAAACGGACTAATTTGGACGTGTATAACTCGCGTTATGAAGATCAGAAGGAGAAATGGTTTGAAAATCGCGAAGAGCAGAATCTGGAAACCATTCTGCATTAATGGGCGCAGCTGCGCTGCCCCCAAGGCCATTTTGGGAGTAGCTGCGCTGCCCCCAAGGCCATTTGGGGGTCAGCTGCTCCAGAATAGTGTAAGATAGAACTATTTTGACATCCTGTAGTAAACTAGGCATAACTTCTTCATCCGAACTCCAATTGAGGTGATTCAGAATGATTCAGAAAGATAACGAGTAGACCTACATCTTTCATTCTTTAAGTTTTTTGATTTGAAGTCCTTAGAATGGGTAAAAATGTCCATCTTTGTGACTGCTACGTATTCGAAGGCAGACGGAGGGCGTCGGACATGCACATACGCAATTGTAGTGCTCCCGACGATAAAATATGTTGTTCTAACTAATAAAACATAAATATGCATGATAATAGACATGTTATATAACTAAGATTACTTTACTCATAATGGAATGCTTTAGCATGATTTAGTATGTGTTTTGAAAAGAAAACTTAGAGTTTTGAAAACATATATTGACGAACCTTGAGTCTTTTAAGTTTTGATCTTTTAACACATACATATTGTTGAGTTATGAGTATACATAAGCATGAGGAGTGATTCAAGGTTGTCTTGCATGGGCTAAGTTGTTTTGACTTGGTTTAAAATGATTTCAAAGGCAAACTCGGACAATTTTTGTAAACAAAGTTTTATAAACATAGAGTGGTTATATTCTGACCTTGTTAACATGTGTAGATACATGTACAAATAAGCATGACAAGTGATTCAAGTAGCCTTGCATGATTAGTTTAAGTATGACATGGATTTTGAAAATAAAACTTTGAAAGTTTGAAAGTAAGATGGACGAACATGGAGTTACTTGCATTCTGACCTTATGTGCAAGCATGATAGGACTTTTATGACCCTAGTCATGATTGGTATGTACACCCAACTAGTTAGACGTGATATGAACTATACAAGCATGTTTAAAAGTAAGTTTTCAAAGGATGAACTATACTAGCTATATGTAAATAAAATTGAATACATGCGAGCATGCGTATTACAAGTTGTCTAACATCCTTACATGGATAGATGGTTAACATAGTTGTCCTCGTGAATTCATGAATTTGTTGGCCTTAATTCCGTGGAAATTTCCAACTAGAGATATATTGTGTAAATGTGGACTTGAGATGACCCTAAGAAAGTCTAAGAGCTCTTAAGATGTATGTTGCTATGTGTTAATACTCTGGTATGCTAAAAAGTGGAATGAAACCAAGAAAAAAAAAAGCTCAAGTTTGGTCTGACCAGGGGACAGCGCAGCTGCGCCGGTCCCAAGCCTAACCTCAGCGCAGCTGGGCTGCAGGGCAAGTTGGTCTTGATATTTTATTTACTTTCTGATTTTGGTAGCTTGCTTATAGTACTATTCGACAATATAAGATAGAGTCTCAATGATGTTTTTAAACATTCATTGGTATGATGGTTATATAAAACCCAAATTTGTTAAGGTTTGCAAAATGTAAGAACGAGGTAGATCACGCATCTATAAACTTTAAATATGTGTCGAACACATAGCGAGTCAAGTGTGTGATAAATGTATATGAATGTTGATGTCAAGTACGGGTGGTTAAGGTATACCTATACATACCTAGCTATTCTAAGAGTATGATGAGAAAGTGAAATGAAGGTTTTACAAATTTAGTTAAGAAACGATGTAATATTTATTATTATATTAAGAGCGTATGAAATGTATAACTGATGGATATGAATCCATGATTATATAACTGTGCAGGAATACACGAAGTGCAGATAACTATAAGCCGTTAAGTCGTAGTTGATAAACTACGAGCCAGGCAAGTCTTTCAGTTCTTATTTGTTATATGAAATCGATAACTGTTAGTTGAATTTTATTATGCTATGAGGATGTTGATTTATATATATGGAATGCATATGAGATATGTATGAAATGTGAAAGTTGATCTTTGTTGATATGCTTATGAAATTAATCTCTATACTTGTTATGTGAAAAGTAACATGCGTAGTAAATATTAGATGATTATGAATGCATGAACTGAGCATGATATTATATGCTATGTGATGCATGAAAACTGTTAGAATTACTGAGCTGTCGAGCTCACTCTTGCAAATAACCATTTTTGCAGGTTAAGGACTCACGGTAAAGTTACGTGCTACTTGATTGATAAAGTTCAATAGTATCGCAAGAAGATTATTATTTTGTTGAAGTTATTGTTTTGAACCATGTTTAAGGTTCTAGAAGATGTACATGATAGTAGTTTACGTCCTATGATGTTATTACTTGTTGTGTTGTAAAGATGTATTAGTTAAGACATAAAGGATATCGAATTGAGATGTAAAAGTTTATACAGTAATTCGAATAAAGTGAATCATAACATTATTTGATTCAAGGATATGTAATTGATTCAAAGTTATGAAATCAATAAAAGATTTTATTCAAAGGATATAGAAAAGTTTAAATTATTCTGCATTTTTATAATATCGAATATGATGTATAGACAGGAATGATAAATGACCAAGATTTAAAACTTAGTAAGGTTTGGGGTCATTATACAGATCTTGGAAATGGAAAGAATTTATATTCTAAATTGTAATAAAGCAAAGTTATATTCTTTAAGTAATGAGTAAAAGATGTAATAGTTTGACGATAGTAGTATCGTGGCGAACCGGATCCGAGGTTCCAAGGGACCCGGATTTCGGGGCGTCACAGAATGACACTATCAGCTGTTGGCGACAACTCCAGCGAAGTGTCGAGAATGCCCGGTGAGGAAAACCGTGTAGAAATTTATCCCCACAGATGACAGATAATGGAATCAGTTATACAAATCCCCAGCGGGAGCACTGGAAAAGATTGGTAAATCAACCGACCATTGAAAAATACCATTCGGGTAGGCATTGACTAGAACGTCAGCATCGATCGAACATCAATCCAAACCGTTGGCGACAACTCCAACGTAGTGTCAGGAAAGTTCCGATAATGTGAACCGGTGAAAGTTATCATCAATATAGGCATCGAGAATCCCCAATGAGGAAACTCAGCAAAAGATAGACATCCCTAGCTGAAGAAAAGTCAGTAAGTTGATTTAGAGATATAAGATGTTGGTGATAACCCGAACGTCGAATTCAGGAATGCCCAATGGTATCAGCCAAGAAAAAATCTTCTGCACAGATGTTTATCAATGGACATGGTAAACCATTGGCTTCAAACTAGTGTAGCATCGAGAAAGATTCGGTGATGATCGAGACTTTGCAAGCTACCGTTCGAGTAGGTGTCAAGAGAATTCCCTAGAAGGCTATCTTGGATAACGTCATCCTCAACAGAAAATGGAGTAAATAAGCGGTGATAGCCTAGCACCACAAGGGTATCTAACATTCATAACATAACATATCATGCATTGCATTACATTTTCATATGTCATCTTTCCAGTGTCTAGCATTCTTTATCCTGTTCATTCTATTGCATTGCATAAACATGATAAAGAGGGGCATCTGTAGACACTCAAAATTTTACGTTCCTGTTACTAGCCCTGTAGGAAGGCAAAATCATTTTTTAACCCTGGCGACAACCCCAGGATGTCAAGCAGCCCCGTCAACAACATTGGGATGTCAAGCTCAACCCCGTTTACAATACCGGGATGTCTAGCTCAACCCCAACGATACCGGGATATTAATTGAAACCCTGGCAACAACACCAGGATGTCAAGCCAAACCCCGACGACAACCTCGGGATGTCAAGCAGCCCCGACAACAACACCGGGATGTCAAGCTCAACCCCGACGACAACCCCGGGATGTCAAGCAGCCCTGGTGACAACCCCGGGATGTCTAAATCAACCCCGGCACTATACCAGGATGTCAAGTCAAACCCCGGCAACATCAGGATATCAATCAGCCCAGACGACAACCCCGGGATGTCAAGATCAACCCGGTCACTATATCGAGATGTCAAGTGAAGCCCCGTTCACAACACCGGGATGCTAAGCATCCCCGGCGACAACCCCGGGATGTCAAGCTCAACTCCGATCACTATACCGGGATGTCAAGTCAAACCCCGGCAACACCGGGATGTCAAGTCAAGCCCCGGTCACAACCAGGGAGGTACAAGAGCCCCAACAACAACACCGGGAGATTAATTCAACCTTTGGAGACAACTCCGAAGCAACATATCATCCCTAGAGACAACCCTGGGAGGCCAAAGCAACCTCGGAGACAACCCTAAGGACGAATAGAGTCGACTGGGACCAAAACCTCGAAGACAACCCCGAGAAAACAGTCGAAGACCGGGTCAGTGCAGGATATAACCCCTGGAAGGGCAAAACGGCCATTTTACTAACTTGAAGCCAATTTTGTCAAAATCATGCCAAATTGATGAAATGAAGGTCAGAAAGAGCCACAACATCGATCCCGAGTGGAAACAACACAATACAGCTCAACGGACAAACTGCGAAGAAACAAAGATCCGGTTATAAACCCGTCTTCTTGGAATCGAAAAAGGTTAAGTCCCATGTCATTGTGACGCTCTCGGAAAGGTCTTTCTAGAAAGGTATAGCACGCCTTAAACAGACGTTTTGATCAAAAGTTAGAAAGTTTAGAACCTGACATCGTGTTGCTTAGAGTGCATGTACTTTAAGACGACGGGACCCACCAGGTGAGCCCCACCATGGGGAGCAGCAGGTAGAGGTGCGGCAGCCGCGGGTAGACCCACTACCATCGAGTCTTTAAATATAAGACCCCCTTGCCAAAAAAAAGAAGAAAAAATAGAAAAATGCTCTAAAACTCCGCCCATTTCGCCCCTTAGCCCTACTTCTAGTACTCCAAACCTCGATTTTATTCTTCTAACACGTTTGTATACGTATATTCTACGACATCAAAAATTAACAGGTGAAAACGTCCATTTGAAGCCTACTAAGTGGCAAAAAGTCTGTGTAGCAGTCCATTGTAAGTATTTTTATGATCAGAACTCATTTCCTAATTCATTACGTATATTTGCACTTGTACTTAAAGTTTCATCTCCTGGTTTTGCCCGGAACTCTGTTCTGTGGCTGTTTTTGCTTATTTTTAGTACATTTTAGTACATATATACGTTTTTTTGCATTTGCACAGCATGGATCGTCGATCCGTGGCTTTTACTCGTTTTTATGTACATATATATATATATATATATATATATATATACGTACTAACTTGTTCGGCCTGGATCACTGATTCGTGGCCTTTTTAGCTTTATTATATATATAATTGACTATATATATACTAATTTTTAATTCTGTCAAGCCCGGATTGCAAATCCGTGGCAGTTACTGCTGTTATATATATAACTATATATATATATATATATATATATATATTTACTGACTTCGTTTGGCTTAGATTGCTAATTCGTGGCCTTTATTACTTTAATATATATACTAACTGTATATATTAACATTTATATTTTAGTTTGGCCTGGATTAAAAATTCGTGGCCTTTTTCCCGCTTTTATAAATATATATATATATATATATATATATATATATATATATATATATATATATATATATATATATATATATATATATATATATATATATATACATATTTACATTCTGTCAAGCCTGGATTATTTCGTGGCTCTTTTACAGCTTTTATAAATATATATATATATATATTTACACTATGTCAAGCCTGGATTATTTCGTGGCTCTTTTACAGCTTTTATAAATATATATATATATATATTTATTTATATTTATATTATGTCAAGCCTGAATTATTCCGTGGCTCTTTTACGACTTTTATAAATATATATATATATATATATATATATATATATATATATATATATATATATTCTGTTCGAGCCTGAGATTGGAAATTCGTCGCCCTTTACAACTTTTATATATATATATTGTAGACACTCAAAATTTTCCTTGCCCCAATACTAACCCGGTAGGAGGGCAAAATCGTCAATCAATCCAAATTCGGCCACCGACGTCAGTCCTTTAACCTAAATCTGATTCCCAATATTGGTAATCAAGTTCTGACAGTCAATCGGACCATCAATCAAGCTCCGACAGTCAATCGGACCATCAGTCAAGTTCCGACAGTCAATCGGACCATCAATCAAGCTCCGATAGTCAATCGGACCATCAATCAAGTTTCGACAGTCAATCGGACCATCAATCAAGCTTCGACAGTCAATTGGACCATCAATCAAGTTTCAACAGTCAATCGGACCATCAATCAAGTTCCGACAGTCAATCAGATCATCAAACTCTACCCCGATCTCAACCCGGGAAGTCAATTCAACTCCGGCAACAACCTTGGAGGTACCAATCAACCCCGATCTCAATATCAGGCAGTAAAGTCGACCCTGGTCTTAATCCGGGAAGTCAAGAAAACCTCGACATTAACCAAGGATATGTCAAGCCATCTTCGGTCTCAATCCGGGAAACACAATTCATCCCCGGCAGCAACCCAGGAAGTCAAACTCAACCCCGGTCTCAACCCGGGAAGTGCAGGTCATCCCCGGTCTCAACCCGGAACGTCAAGTCAACTTCAGACATCAACCTGAAGCATCATAACAACTCCAGAGCAAAACCTGGAATGACCATGTCAGCCTCAGAGACAACCCTGAGGTCAAAAGACTCGACTGGGATCCAAGTCTTGGAATCTGCTCCCGAAAGTCAACTAGCGACCATGCCGACACTACAGGCAGCCCTGAAAGGGGTACAATGGTCATTTCATCAACTCTCAACCGACTTGGTCAAACTCAAGCCAAATCGATGCCACCAAAGTCAGAATAAACCCTAACGACGATCCCGAGTGGCAATTACGCAAGACAGCTCAACGGATAAACTGCGGAGAATCGAAGACCTAGTTATGAACCCATCTTCCTGGACCCAGAAATTATTTTTTCCCATGTCATTATGACACTCTCGGTGAGAGCTTTCCAGAAAGGTATCGCACGCCTGAAACGGACGCTCCGATCAAAAGTTAGAAAGTTTTCGACCGGACATCGCATTGCTCGAAGTGTGCGTACTTTGAGAAGACGAAGCCGGGCATGTGGGCCCCACCTAGGGGAGCCGCAGGTAGAGTGGAGGCTCCCTGGCCTATAAATAAACGTGCCCCCCCCCCCCCCCCCCCGCTCATTTGAAAATCAAAAAACACAGCGAAGCCTTGTCAATTTGATTTTTCGACTTTTACACCTCTTCCAAACCA
Source organism: Panax stipuleanatus (assembly GCA_020205555.1). NCBI lineage: Eukaryota > Viridiplantae > Streptophyta > Magnoliopsida > Apiales > Araliaceae > Panax > Panax stipuleanatus. The sequence continues at coordinate 154,465,753 of CM035117.1, read as the reverse complement.
AAATATTTTCACTCCAACATGTAGATATACCCATATACTACCACATATCAAAAAACCACCGGTAGATTTGGACGTTTAAAGCCTACGATTCGGCAAAAAGCCCGTAGTGCAACCCATTATAAGTATTTTTACGATCAGCAAGTCAATACTTCTACTTTGCACTGTTTTACACTTGCACACAAAGTTTCATCTTCTAAATATGCCCGAAACTTAGTTCTGTAGCCGTTTTCGTCAAAATTTGATACATATTTGTACATAAACTCCATTTTCAACATTTTTACAACTTGGATTGACGATCCGTCAGCTCCAGCAGCTTCAATGCACTAGCACGCACATTCTGGCAACTTCGCCGGACTGGGTTATCGTCCCAGTCCGGGTTTAGCCCTCTTTTGTATATATATAACTGCAAATGTACTAACATTTCAATTCTATCAAGCTCGGATGTCAAATCCGTTTACCGCTTATATATATATTTACGCATATATAAGCGACATTCACCATCACTGGTATTCATATCAGTCCTGGTTAACTACATTTTTGTCAATATACATATATTTATATATATATTCAGTCGGCCTGGACTATTTTGTGGCCATTTTACTGCTTTTGCACGCTTCCCCATACTGGGTGTTCTCCCCAGTCACTAGGTGAATACTTTTCTGTCAATTTCAATTCTAGTACGGGCACAGGCGTGAAAACCCATCGCCCTTTTTACTGCTTTCATATATATATATATATATATATATATATATCATTTCTGTCACAGCCTGGATCATTTCATGGCTATTTACAGTTTTTATAAATATATATATTTCAATTCCAGTCCGGGCTTGCGAGTGAAAACCCATTGCCCTTTTACAGGTTATATATATATATATATATATATATATATATATTGCTTTATTCAATTTATTCAACTGCTACATTTAACATTCATTTGTATATGAATTTGCACTGACATATCTGCGGCCGGACTAGATTTATCCAAATCTCGCCACTTCTAGTTTTGAACGGTTCAAACAGGTCCCGACAGAACCTAGAAGCTATAATGGCTGAGATTTCTTTAAATCTAGTTATTTTTATAGTTTCAGCTTCAAAAGCAACCTCGCGTCCCTTAGATCGCTATCTAGTGGGAACGAGATGCTTCGGCCGTGCGGACCGGGATTTCCTGAATGAATCCCTGGTTCTGGCTATCTTGGGATATTTATATGTTTCTGTACAAATTCGAACTGTGCAGGTTTTCTAGCCACTCATATGTGAGCCTAGGATCGTGGGATTCATGATCAAACTGATCAGAATCTGATTCTCACGATGGCAAACTCTGATTTACAGATGTACCCTGCCGATTTTTTTGTAAAATGTATATGCACAGACTTTAAAACAGTTATCCGGATTTAAGGTCTCAACATAGTGAAAATATGGATTGTCGTGTTAGCGTCCCTCCGATGGTTTTCATACCCATGAAGAGACCGACACTTTATATTTCTGTGGTCGAGGATGCCTCGTAGCCCGATAAATCACCACTTTCGTGTAGCCTTAAGGCTATAAAAGAAAAAATTGAGAGTATTGATATGCTTCAATTCCTATGTCAGCGTAAAGGTTTGATAAAACCAGCTTTCAAAATATCACTGTCAATTCAATTTAAAAGCTTTTGCAAATCAAATTAAATAAATGCTTTTTTCAAATTAAATCAAATATTAATTTTCAAATCAAATCAAACCCTTCATATATAGGCTCAACGAAGTCTGTCAAAGCTTTCAATCAATCAATCAAAAGGCCCAATTTTTAAAATAGCATTCACTCACGCATTCCAGTTTTAAGGGAAATATTAAAAAGATTATGGTTCTGTGTTTACACGGGAGTTGTGAGGTGCCTAACACCTTCCCCTCACTTAACCAAGCCCCCGAACTCAAAACTCCGATTTCAAAGATTAAGTTTCGATAGTGTCCAGGAATTGGGCCTCTTTTCAAATCAAATTCGATTGAGTTGGTACAACCATTTTCAGAATTACCAACTGGCGACTCTGTTTAAATCAAATCGTCGACATATACACATATTGGCCTCTTTCCTAAAAAATCCTTCAAAACTTTTTTTGCAATAAAAAGAATAAGGGTAGAGATAACTTAGGAAGATCGATTTAAGGAAAACCAGGTTATAAATTGACCCGCAGTATTTCTTAAATTTTCCAACATCGACAGCTGGCTACTCTGCTGGGGATAGTAGAGGGCTTAGGCCGCTTTCAATCTTTTCAAACATTTCCCTTTCAAAACTATTGAATGCGTGAAATCCTGCGTCTCCATAGTCAATGGATAAGTGAATGCTGCGTCTTTCATTGAATGTATGAATGCTATGCCTTCACATTGAATGAATGAGAATGAATGCTTTAGTGCTTCGCACCCATATTAGTGCTTCGCACGAACTGTCATTGCATGCATAAGCAGTGAGGCCAATGTATGTGAATGTATGTTGTGAGTCCCTTCACTAGGAGGCTAACCCGATGGTGATAAGTAAGGACACTAGGGACGACTAAGTCTCCGGGGCTGCCTCCTAAAAATGCACCACCCAGATTCGCTCCAGTTGAACGATCAGATTAACTTCCCTTCTAGTAGATTGCGATGATGTGGGAACCTTCATGCCGAAACAAAAGCCGCGAGAGTAACCTAGGATAGGTCAGCTTCTGATCAACCGAATTTGACGGGATGCTTCTACATGCCTTCCTCTTTCAAGTCCATGTCAAGTCTCCAATTATTGAGGAGCACAATGTAAATGACAATAATGAAAGATTTACTTTCCTATCAAATATCCTGCCATCCTGCCATCAAAATAACTAACTTTGGTTTTGCAAGATAAACTTAAAACACACATCATAAATACATCCAGTCATTACCTACCACAGGATACTGACACGCCTATGTTTTGGTGTAGGTAGGGAAAAATTGGTCCTGTCACCAGATCAAAGGCTAGAAAAGCACACGGTCCATCTACGGACATGGCTTCAAGTGCTTCACCAGAATCTACCCCTGTGTCTAGGGAAGAATTTGAAGGATTGAAAAATCAGATAGCCGAGCTAGCCGGTTTCCTTCGAGAGCAAAGCAAGGCCTTCAAAGAGAAATAATCTCAAACTCATCCAGAACCAGGAGCATCTGGTAGTGGTGCTGGCGATCAAGATATAGAAAAGGCCGAAACTCAGATCTATGGACCCCAAAACCAGGATACAATCAACAAAACTCCAGAAATCACCATCCTAGGCAAAGAACAGGAAGTTGGTGACATTCTCAAGAAAATGCAATAAATGGAAGAAACTCTCCGGTCTATTAAAGGGACTGGGGCATTTGGCATTGTGAATTATTCTGACCTCTGTATATTCCCCAGGGCTCGTTATCCTAAGAAATTCAGAACCCCCGAGTTTGAGAAATATGATGGGTTGGGAGATCCATACACATATCTAAAAGTTTTCATCGGAGAACTAGGATCCTATGCTGAGGACGAGAAACTTCGAATACAGCTATTTCAGAAGAGTTTAACTGGAGAAGCCAGAGCCTGGTATGCCCGTCTGGACAACTCCAAAATCCACAGTTGGGAAGAATTGGTCCATGCCTTTCTCAGCCAGTACAGTTTTCAATCTCTGCTAGCTCCAGATCGGTATCAAATTACCAAAATCAAGAAGAATAACACTGAATTATTCAAAGAATATGCCCAACGATGGAGACGGATCGCAGCACAAGTCACCCCCGCCATGACAGAATCTGAAATAGTCATAACTTTCATCGATATTCAAGAAGCTCCTTATTATGAAAGGGTCCTGGAAGGCATAGGAAAACCTTTCTCTAAAATGATCAAACACGGCGAAATGGCCGAAATAGGACTCAAGTCTGGGAAAAGAAAAGACCTAACGGCACTCGAAGTTGTTGCTGAGCATATCCAATCCGAAAATTACGGGAGTAATCCCCGGAGGGTCCACAAAAAGAAAGATGAAGAAGTTTCCTTAGTTAAGGACAAAATTGAAGCGGTAATTCAAACAATACACCCATTCAAAGGAAGAACTATACCCCTTTCCTAGCTGCAACACAGCCTTCAAATCCTTCATTCCAGAAAAACATGGAGGTCAGACACAAAAGGACTTTCACCCCACTAGGGGATTCACTCGAGAACGTCTTCAAACTTCTGACAGCTCAGAAGAAGATTGGCCAACTCCTTCCGCCAACTAACACTAATGCAAGGAACTTCGACCCTAGCAAGAAATGTGCTTATCATTTCGGATCACCGGGACATGACACTCAAGATTGTTGGTCCCTCAAGCACAAAATCCAAGATTTGATTGATAATGGAGAAATTGTGGTCACAAAACCCGATCAACCGCATGTCCAAGATAACCCTCTCCCACAGCACAAGGAGGAGAGTGTCAACATGATCAACACTTCAAGTGGAGAAGGATCCAAATACCTCCGCTATGTTGAAGAATCAACTTAATCCAACAACATCAGCCCAATGAGTTGGGAGGCTTTTGAAAAATAATTCCTGATAGAGCAAGAAATAAAGTCTATCAAGGAACAAATCGAGCAGTTGGCTGAACTGGTCGTCTACCAACATTAACTCACCAGAAAGATGTTGAAGCAAATCCATCAATCTATTGGCAATCGCTCTCCTCCAGCGGAAGTCAATTCCAATCAAGATCATAGCCAGACTTGTGAGCTTACACCCTGGACTGATAAATGGATCGAAGAAGCAAGTGTCCAAGCAGGTAGGAAGTTCCTATGTCAAAGGAATTTCACCAATTTGAACCAGTAAATGGAAGAAATCCTGCAAATGATGATCAACGAGGGAATGGTTGAAAACTTGCTACCTCCGCTGAACCCTCAATCCAGAAAATTCAAACCTGACCAAATATGTCAGTACCATTCCAACTCTCCCGGCCATGATACAGAAGAATGATGGGCACTTCGTAACCTAATTCAAGACCTAATTGAGAAAGGTGACCTATCAGAGGAGATCAAATCCTCAACATGACAGATAAAGATAACCTCTAGATCCCCGATGCATGGTATCAGGACACAGTGGCTGTCATATCCTGCGATAAAGAATCAATCATCACACCCCTGGTACTAACAGGTAAAGGGGTCTAAGACAAACAAAATCCTATGAAGGTTGCTGCACCTCAGCCTTTAATTTTGCCCTTCAGGCCTCAATATATCCAATCCTCAGTCTGAAGAAGGTCCCATGGAATTACGGGGACATTGAAAGCTCTACTTCAAACAACATTTCCATCCTGTCAAAGGATAATCCATTGTACCTGCCTCAACGGGTGATTAAACTAGTTACCAAAGCGAAAGAAAGGGTGGCTGAAGAAAAGATACAAGAGTTCCTCAAAAAGATGGGACACAATGAAGTCAAGATAGTGCAAAGCTTGAAAGATGCACCCAAGCAAATATCCATCCTGGACTTGGTCCTATCATCAGAGGATCACCGTAACATCCTAGTGAAGGTACTAGAAGAAGCTCATCTACCATGCACGGTAGACACAGAGAAATTCCGTCACGTGATAGAACATATTTTCAACAACAATGTGATTTCCTTCACAGACGATGATATCCCAGCTGAGGGAAGGGGCCACCACAAGTCCCTGCATATAGCCGTTATGTCCTCCGGATACGTGAACGGAGGAGTGCTTATTGATGGAGGATCTTCCCTCAACATTTGTCCATATGACACGTTGGAAAGAATGAAGATCAATCCAAACCAGATCAAAGCCAGTCACATGGTTATCCGGGCTTTTAATGGATCTCCTCGCCAGGCTATGGGGGAAATCGAGCTTCCTCTAGAAATTAGTCCACACACCTTCTACGTATCTTTCCAGGTGCTCAACATAGCCACCGGATACAACTTGTTGTTGGGCAGGCCATGGATCCATATGGCCGGGGCTGTTCCATCCACCCTCCATCAGCAACTCAAGTACATTATCAACGGCAGCCTCATCACAGTGAATGCTGAACCGGAATACCTTACCCACATACATGGGGACATGCCAGTGATTAGCCTGGACGCCGGGATTTAGCCTGCAAGTTTTCAAGCTCTCGAGGTGAGCGATATTCAATATCTACCGATTGGGGCACCAGCCCTGAAGCCTACAATTTCCACTGAAGTAATGACAGTGGGCCAAGAAATGGTAGCTGCAGGTTTCCAGCCTAGAGAAGGGTTAGGAAAAAATAAGCACTGCATTAAGATGCCAATTCAAATCCCAAGTCAAATGGGAAGAGCAGGATTGGGATTTTCATCCGGGTTAAACCACCGGAATCCACACAAAAATCCCAAAGCGCAAGCCTCCACAATTCTGCTCCCAAACCTCACAAGTGTCGGATGGGTGAAACCTATAAGGAAGATTCCTACGGGGGCATCAGCCATGCTATTTCCTTCAATCATACCTGTCCATGAAAGGAAAACCCTCAAGCCTGAGGCAGATAGCGAAAAGGGAAAAGAAAAGATTCTGTACGGAGGACGAGACCCATTCGCTAACATGAAAGTCATTATCAACTACGAAGGGATGAATGATGAACTCCTAGATAGTGACGACGAAGATCATGCTCACTTTCCTCGCAGCAAATAGAGGAACAATCCACAGAAAAGCCTCGGCCATATCCTAAGGGATGTCTCAGTTGTCATTCAAGACGAGACGGACGAGCACACTTCCAGCATCCTCCCTATCCATGAGGATCAAACCCTGGATAATTGGAGCAGTGTCCCTTGCCTCAGCCGAAAAGGGTAAAGGGGCAGACAGTCAATCTGCCCTTAATCATGCTTTTATTTACTGCTTACTTTTGATTGCACAGCTGGAGCAGTTACTTTTGTCATGCTCTACAAATGCTATGTGGATTTAAGCAGTTGTATATATTAATGAATTCATTTTTGTTTTTAGGACCCAAGCATTGGATATATGTGTCTCTGCTAATGATGTTCCTGCCTGTCAACATAACTCCAACTATAATGCAAGATTGAGCTTCGACTTGGCGGAGCTTGATCAAAAGGAGGAAGATGACTATGAGGTGCCAGAGGAGATCAAGGAATGGGTCAAAGACAAACCTAAACCAAACCTCGACCAAACCTCCACCATCAACATAGGAACCTCCGAAACCATCAAAGAAATCCAAATAGGTTTAGACTTCACCTTAAATCAAAAAGTAGATCTGATCGAGCTCCTGACACAGTACCAGGATGTATTTGCATGGTCTCATGAAGACATGATCGGTCTATCCATAAACATTGTCATCCATCGGATGCCCATCAAAGAAGGGTTCAAACCAGTCAAACAAAAGCTCAGATGATTGAAACCTGAGTGGAGTTTAGAAGTCAAAGAAGAAATTGTTAAGCAATTCAAAGCCAGGATCATCATGGTATCAACCTATCCCGAATGGCTATCAAACATAGTCCCCGTGCCTAAACCAGGAGGGAAGGTACGAGTCTGCGTGGATTACCGGGATCTGAACAAAGCCTGCCTCAAGGATAATTTCCCGGTACCTTTCATCCACATCCTGATCGACAATACTGCGCAGTACGGCATGTATTCCTTCGTAGACTGCTTTGCTGGTTACCATCAAATCATGGTTGCTGAAGAAGACCGAGAGAAAATAGCTTTTATCACTCCCTGGGGAACTTTTTGATACTGACGACTATCCTTCGGCCTCATCAATGCAGGAGCAACGTATCAGGGAGCCATGATGGCCCTCTTTCATGATATGATGCACAAAGAAATAGAAGTCTATGTTGACGACATCATCATCAAACTCCAGAGGGAGGATGATCACATAGACCATCTCAGGAAGCTGTTCAACAGGTTGCGCAAGTATAACCTCAAGCTAAATCCCGCCAAATGCGCTTTTGGCGTCAAGGCAGGCAAACTGCTAGGATTCCTGGTAAGCAAATTGGGCATTGAGTTAGACCCTGCCAAGATCAAAGCCATTTCTGAAATGCACATGCCTCTTACAGAGAAGGAGATACGAGGATTCTTAGAAAGGATCAACTTCATAAGTCAGTTCATTTCACAACTTACAGCAACATGTGAGCCCATCTTCAAGCTGTTAAGGAAGAATTCCTCCATCAAATGGAATGAGGATTGTCAGCAAGCCTTCCTTGCCATTAAAAAATAGCTTGTCGAAGCACCTATTTTGGTACCTCCGAGGGATGGAGCCCCCTTATTCATGTACCTTTCTATCAATGCCAATGCCATGGTACAGAAGGATGATAGTAGCAAAGAAAGAGTTATCTACTACATCAGCAAAAGATTTAGCATTGGGGAACAGAAGTATACCCTGATAGAGAAGACATGTTGTGCATTAGCATGGGCCGCCATAAGGTTGCAACACTATTTGCATGGGCACACGACATATCTAATATCCCGCATGGATCCACTAAAATTCGTCTTCAACAAACCAATGTTAAATTGCCGACTGTCCAAATGGCAGTTGATTCTACAATAGTTCGACATTGTCTACGTGACTCAGAAGTCTATCAAAGGCCAAGGCATTGCAGATCAATTAGCAGAAGCACCTTCAGGAGGGTTCGACCCCTGGAGACATATTTCCCAGATGAAGGGATTATGACAATTCAACAACTCCAGTCAGAGAATACAGTCTAACCATGGAAAATGTATTTTGACGGAGCGGTAAACATGGAAGGTTCTGGAGCTGGGGCAGTCCTTATCTCTGGTACAGGTGATCAATATCCTGTGGCTACCAAACTTCAATTTGGCAACACCAACAACACGGCCTAGTACGAAGGCTGTATACTGGGGTTGAAACTAGCCCAATCCATGGGTATCAAACACTTATTAGTCTTTAGGGATTTTGCGTTGGTCATCAGACAAACCACCGGCAAGTATCTCACAAAAGAACTGCATCTGCTACCCTATCATCGGCAAGTCCTCAAAATGTCCCAGGAGTTCGAAGCAATAACCTTCGTCCACATTCCTCGGGGTTGAAATGACTTTGTCGATGCACTGGCAACATTGGCTTCATTAATCCGCATATCCAACAGAAGAGGGTTTCCCAACATCCAGTTCATAAATCAAAAAGCCCCAACGTACGGGAATTACATTGGAGAAGTATCCAACAAAATACCTCCTGTTAAGCAACCTTAGTTTCAAGACATCAAGGAATACCTCCGTGATGGGTCTACACCCGCTGGTGCAAGCCAATCAAAGCGAAAACGGATTCTCAGAATGGCCATGAAGTTCTATCTGAGCGGAGATGCACTTTATAAAAAGGATGCTGGAATAGGCTTGTTAAGATGCCTCGACAAGGAGAAAGCCCAAAGACTAATGGATGAAGTACATGGCGGAGTCTGTGGTCCACACATGAGTGGCCATCTGCTAGCCAAGAAGATAATCAGAACAGGACATTACTGGATCTCGCTCAAAGCTGATTGCAATGATCACGTCAAGAGATGATTTCAATGCCAAATACATGGAAATGCCATCCACGCTCCTCCAAATAAGCTGCACAACATGAGTGCACCATGTCCTTTTTCTATATGGGGAATGGACGTGATAGGTCCAGTCAAACCCAAAGCCAGCAACGGTCATCGGTTCATCTTCACCATGATCGACTACTTCACCAAATAGGTTGAAGCAGCCTCTTTTCCTAAAGTCACAAAAGAGGTCATCATCAGTTTCATCAGAAACAATGTCGTCTATCGATATGGACAACCGGAGGTGATCGTATCAGATAATGCCAAAAACCTAAACAATCAAATGATGGTAGAACTGTGCGACAAGTTCCATATCAAGCATCTCAACTCCGTCATCTATCGGCCCAAGATGAACGGTGCTGTTGAATCGGCCAACAAAAACATCAAGAAGATCATGCAGAAAATGTCCGCCAATCACAAAGACTAGCCTAACCTACTACCTCTCACCCTGTTAGCCTACAGAACGTCAATGCAAACCTCTACTGGGGCTACCCCTATTCACTGGTCTATGGCATGGAAGCAGTCCTCCCCACAAAAGTAGAGATGGAGTCTTTACAAGTGTTAATACATGCTCAAATGGACGAAGATCAATGGTTGCAAGACCGATATCATCAACTATCCCTAATAGACAAAAAAAGGGCCACAGCCATTTTTCATGGACGGTTATACCAGCAAAGGATTGCTAGGTCCTACAACAAGAAAGTCTGAGTTCGGCGATTCAAAGAAAATGATTTGGTGCTAAAGAAAATATTAGCCAATCAGGATGAAGCCAAAGGAAAATTTGCCCCAAACTGGGAAGGCCCTTTCATTGTCAAGGAAGTGCTGACAGGGGGAGCCATCAGGCTACAAGAAATGGACGGGAATGAATTTCCCCAACTCATCAATTCAGACACCGTGAAAAAGTAATACGTCTGAAGCACATGCATACCCGCATCTTGGTCCTACCAATCGAATCAGGTTCGGCTTTTCACTAGAGAAGTATGAACTACGAATGACCTGATCTCCCTCAGCCCGGGAGTACGTAGGCAACCATCTATGGTGCGGTCAAATCAAGCAAAAATTCAAAGAACTTGCAAATCCCAGCATTAAATTCCAAAGCTCATCAAACCAAATTCAAACCCCAGATAAACTCTTTTCAAGCCTCTTCAATTAAATAACCAGAACTATGCATGACCTGATCTCCCTCAACCCTGGAGTACGTAGGTAGCCCTCTACGGCGCGATTTGACCCTCAAGAAAAAATAAAAAAATGGAAGACCAATTCCAAGACACCGAAGACAAATAAAAGCTAATTGCTGTCAAGCTGTCTGGTTACCAGACCCATTTGAGGAACTCCCTTGACACCTCAACTATCAGACCATCAAGGAGAAGCTCAAAATGGATCAACAACTGCGAGTCATGACGGAAGTGGTAATCACTCAGCGATGACAATACATATCTAAGCAGGGAAGTATCTCAAAAATATATTTCTCTAATATATAAACGGCTTTATATACATAGTGCCCTGTACATGACAAAAATGGTTGATCTAGTCTGTGCAGGAAAAATAAAGCTAGTCTATGGACCCAAAGACAAGCGGGTCATCAATGCCAGCATGGCATCTCTCTCTGAGGATGGAGGAGCATCCATAAGAGTAGTCCACTCAGCCTCCATACGGCTAAGAACATCCACAGTCATCTGCAGGGTGGCACTGTGGTCATCAATATAAGCACTCATCTCGATAATTAAACCATGGGTGTAAGATCGGAGAGCAGTACTATCAGCAATGTGGAAATCACAGGAAGCGATAGCCTCATCCCTCTCTACAAAAGCTGCATCCCGAGAAATCAAAGTCTCCTCAATCTCAACATATGCTACATCTCTGGCTGAGTGAACCTCGTCTCGCTCCACAATAGCGGTATCTAAAGCAGAGCGAAGCTCATCCAGCTCAATCAATCCAATATCCAAAGCAGTCCTGAGACCATCCCTCTCAGCAAAAGTTAAATCTCTGCCAGATAGGGCAGCCAACAGCTGCGCTCTAGCTGAATCTCTCTCAAAGGTCATCCAGGATAGAGAATCTGACAAAGTTGGATCTGTCCCTGTGGGAATAACCAGAGGATCACTAATCAAAGTGACCGCCAAATATGCTAATAGCTCATCCTCAGTAGGAGAATTGGGATCCTCCATGGGTTCCTCCTCGTCAGAATCTGCAAGCGGAGGTAAATGAAGCTCTGATACTGCGACTGCGGTCTCTGCCTTCAACCATGCAAAATATTCTGGAGAACGACCCGGATGTCTACTGGAGAACTCAGCCCTCTCCCTGTGAGTCCAACACTCATAAACTCTTACCAAGTCTGTCGGTGACATCGATGAAGCCGATATCCTCTGATCAGCAGAATCCTCAAAATGGTGTATACTCTGCCACTGATCAAACTGCTCCATAACTGACAAGGGATGATAAGTAGTCATACCCCTCAATCCTGCCAAAGGTAAATAATCTATGCCAGAGGTATGAGTAATGAAGCTGAACGGGGTCGCCATCCCTAAGCATAACAAAACTGCGAACGGATGCTCAATATCTGATAAAAATGCTAACCAGGACTCTGAGTCGACGCAATCAGGCGAACAGAAGGAGTAAACTGAGGATACCTCATGGCTAAAACAATAGGCATGAGGTCTAAATGATCCAATCGGTCGTATGTATGACATCAACCACATATACAGCACGATCGAGCAACCCCAGAAAAACCCCGCTGGATGGGTACTGCAATAGGTGAACGACCTCAGAGTCTCTGCTAAGATCATAGGGATAATGGTACTCCCCTGCCTAAGGGCTCTGACTACAACAACCAATCCCACATCAAGGTGATCTAAATGCAATGGCGTGTAAATATACGCCACGATGCACATCAGCAGCATGTCTATTCTGGCTGTCTGCCAATCCTCTACGAAAATGACGAAATCTCCGACGTGATGGTCATAGCTATCAAGCTCACCATAGCGCTCTATCAAGAAGTCAATGGAGATCACATGCCCTGAAACGATCTCATCCATGACTATGCTCTGTCGAAGACCGGACAGCCGAGTAAACGGTCTCCGCATATCACTGATAGCCGTCCGAGCACACGGCAACTCCAAATCCAAGCTAGTAAATCTCTGGTACTCCTCCAGAGTAGGCGAAAGCTCACACCGTCCAATGCGGAATACCTGTCTCTCCGGTACCCATAGGGGTTGGACGCCATCAATAAAGCCATCTGGAACCCTGAAATCTACAAGGGCCATCGAATGCCCCAGCATCTGGTCAACTGTCCCCCTAGCTGGAAAGGGCAGACTATCATACTATGACCGCAATGATGCCGCCACCTCTTACAGTGGCAAATGCTCTATACGGATAACTGCAGACATCGTCATCTGTAGCACCGTATCACAAGACAGTCCAGAGGTTAAGTCAAATTGCAACTGTAATACCCGAGAATTTCCATATATTATTACATAAATATATTAATGAAAATGAGAATTTATTAGAATATAAATGATTTTGTGTTATGAGATGAATTAATTCAATGATATAAAATTGAATAATTATAATAATTGAAAAATTGATGGAGTTTGCGATAAACTCGTTGATAGCCTTGTGTGGCACAGTGATGTAATATAAGAATGATTATATTAATTTAAGCGAACAATTAATCTATATTAATTGTTATTGTAGAATATTAATTTATTGTTATCGTAGAATATTAAATAATTGTTGTGGAATATTAACTGTGATTGATTAATAATATGTGATTATTATTATTGTAAGAAATATAATAATAATAAATCACTTGTTTATAATTGCGCTGAGATTTATATTTGTTAATGTGATAATTAATCCTATAATTATTAATTTGGTGTAATTAATAATCAATGAGGAATAGATTAATTAATATTATTGTTAATTAATCAATGAGATAAATAATTTATTTATTTGACAAATAAGTAAGTTATTAATATAATAAGATTATATTAATTGTTATGTGCAAGTATATTTAAACTATACTATATGATTGTACATAGTAAAACTATTTGTTTTGATACTTGAGGTGTAAACATGCATTATAATGCTACTTTTGTGACATTAGCATGTGTGGGTATTCATACAATAAAGTTCCTTATTAGATATAAAAGGTAGTGTGACACTAGTTATAAATAATTAATAAAGTTCATTCATTCATTGAATAAAGCAAGATGTGTTGTGACATTAAAATAGCCTATGTAACAATGTGAATATACATTAAAGTGAAACATCATGAATATATTGTAAACAATTATTGAATTAATAGAATTTAATAATAATTGAGATAATGTAATATGGTAATATTTGATTTGAATTATATCCGGTAAAACAAATGTGCATGGATTATATGTGTGTAAATTACAGTATGTGAATTACATTGTGACATTTTAATTACAACCTAAGAATGTATTATACAAATACAACTTGGATATATATATATATATATATATATATATATATATGAAATGTGCATAGTAAAACAAGTATTGTATATATATATATCAATATTGCCAAAATGCTGAGATTTGCTTTGCTAGTCACTCTCCCTCCCACGTGAAATGCATCATGAAGCTAGCTCCCTATAACCTTAAAGCTCAGCAAACCTTCATAGCAATCATACAATGGGGTGTGGGCATGATGATGACCTTCAACAACTATCTACCAACTTCTTCTTATCTAGCATGCAATTCAAACATACGTTAGTTTAATTTGAGAGTTAGAAGCATGGACTGTGTTTTGATTTTTCCTATAAATGAAGAATCTCTCCTTCACATTTCATCTTGCTGAGATTTTGCTTGAGTTTGATAAGTTGAGAGCTAATATATATACATCAGTGTAGTATTCTGAGAAGTAGAGAATTCAAATTCCATTAACAGAGGTATAATCCCATTTCTGTATTCTTCATTCTTGGTTTCTGTCAAAAATTTCTATTCTTGAAATTCTCTGTCAAATTAAGCTTCTGGATTATGGATGCAATTCATGCTAATTGAATTATAGGAAGCTGTGTAGTTGTTATATGGACTTGTATACATGTTGGGATTACAAAATAGCTTCCTTGTTTTTCCTTTTCATTTTTTGTTTCTGTTGCTGTGATTTCTTAGATTCTTAATTATGTGGAATTAAAGTGTAATTGGGTTATATAATGATTGTTTAAGTGTTACATGAACTAATGAGCATGTTAGTAAGAAATGTGGTGTGATTATAATCAAATTCGTAGTGTAATTTCTGTGTTGGGCTGGGTTTTTGCCGTTTTCTAGAACTGTCTACCGCTGGCTGGGAGCCAACGCAGCTGCGCCAGTTTTACACTGGGCAGCTGCGCCAGCAGCCTGCAGCAGTTCCCTGCTTTCTGCTTAAATCTGCTAAGTGTTAGGTTGTTTACATGGCTTAGATGAGCATGCTAATGGGTCTAACATACTTATATCAGTATATGGAGATAGCGTAAACACGCTTTGGCTATGATTACATGCAAGGATTATGAAACAACATATAGTGTTGAAGTAAACTTAAAGTTTCATGAACGAACGTTAACATATATGAAGCATGTTAATATTCTGACTTTCGAGACACGTTTGTATGACCTAGAAACACATGGAATGCATATTGACTTAAGTATATATGTATCGTGATATGATATGAACATGTGAACCCAACTAGTGCACCTTTCTAACAAAAATACAAGTTTTGAAGGTTGATATTGACATGAAAAGACCATATATATATTCTGACTTTTCGAGCATGTTTATAAGGCCTTGAAATGCATGAAAAGCATGTTGACTTGCTTATATATGTTTCATAGTATGACATGAGCATGTGGGCTTCATTTGTAAACTTTACTAAGTAAAAGTGTAAGTTGAAACGTAAATCTTGACATGTTATATCGAAGCCTAGATTCTGAAAATTTTGGACATGTTTGGTAGTGCTCATAACCTCATTAAAATGTCATAAACATACACATACCATGTTAGAGGTCATGAAAACTAATTGAGCACAAGTAAAGCATGAATTAAGTTAAGTAACGATACTAGACATGTGTATATGAAGTAGAAACTTGCAAGCATGTCTAAAATGTGATCACTTTACATGTTTACATGACAAGCATGATAACTTACGGGAACTCATGGCATCGCTTGACCCTAAGTCGTTAGAAATCATGATTTAGAACTTTAGCATGTATGATTGAACTTGGAAAAGTTGAACGAACATAGAGAGACTCTTTAACATGTATATATGCTATGTGATATCATATGATGATACTTGAAACCGATTTTGACGGTTAACTTACAATAAAGCTATAACTTGCTAAATAGAGTATGTTTGCTATTTGTTGTGATTCTTATGTGATATTAATAAAATGCGAGTATGTTTGCTAATTGTGATAGTCTCACATGATAGTAATGATGTAAGAATATGATCAAAAGAGGAACGTTAAGGATAGAAATTATATTCTATATAACTATATAGCTAGGTTAAAACTTAGCTTATGTGTTGATCGTATATTCGAAGACAAAATGTGAAGTTAAATTATATGACTAATGAATATCATATATATACGTAACTATATTGCGATAGGAATTCGAAAGTGTTGGCTAGCTTTACGTGAGTAAACTACGCTTAAGGCAAGTTTCCTAACTTACACTCTTTTACGGTGCAAGTACCCTATCCTTGTATATTGCGAACTAGTTTCCTACTTAATTGTTTGAATTGAATTAACATACTTGAACTCTTATTTCATTAAAGCTATTATTCATGTTGAACTTAGTATTGTTCTTGAATATTGTGAAAGTGTCTATGCCATTTGATTCGGCTAGACTTATATTATTGAAAAGTAACCCAAACCAATCGATTGGTGCGGGATCTTGTATTTGACTGAGAAAAACAACCTTCTTTGAATGGAATATATAATTGTCGGAGAACCGACGTGCACACTTGAGTATGATTGATTCTTATGCATAACGATGGTACTTTAGGCTGATCACCTGTTGTACCTATTTTTGTTGGATTTTGAGTTTATTACTGTTAATTCTAGTAGAAGTTCATGGTCCTTAGTGACTGCTCAATATTCACTTATTTGAAATCTTAAATTGATTTATTATTGAATCACATTGATAGTCTTCTGTCCTTATCGACTGTTATTGAAAACTGTTGATATTCTTGTTATCCTTGAATTATCAAACCTTGCTATACCCTTTTCAAGAATTGAGAATTATATTACAAACCCTTATTGTATATTACTTTCTGGGCAATTTGTGCTCATTCTTGCTTTCCCTAAAACATTTCAGTTAAGGCAGAGCAGGGCGAACCTTCAAGCATTGATAAGGGCAAGGGCAAGGCTACCAACTAGCTTGTGTCTTTTATGTTTTAAATATTTTAATGTTGTATTAAGATGATGTAGTAAGACTGGATTTGATTATGTTTAAGCTTAAGTTAGGTTATGTAATAAGTCGTTAATTGATATTATTATGTAATCTATTAAGTACTGTAGGTTGCGAGACTTGGGGGAATAATTATAATAAATCATTGTAAATTATTATAGATTAGAATTTCCGTTGTGATTGTGTGAGTTTTTAGTTATTATTGTTGTGATGTATTACCATGAGCACGTGATGAACCGAATTCGAGAGACCAAGTGGCGGTCCTGGAATTTGGGGGCGTCACAGCAACTGTCTGAATACATACAGATGATACATGTATGATGACAATGATATAAACATGATGCAGCAGATAAAGATGATAGAAATATCTACAAAAAGCTATCTACTGCATACATCATCCCTATATCCTGGTACAAAGTGAAAGTAAGAATACAGGGAAATGGGGCACCACCACCCAGCTAATATAGTGGTCTATCAAAATGATGGCACAGATGCCAAATAGCCAAAATAGTGGCTAACCAAAAATATAGCTGCCATAGCTATCACAGGAAGTCAAAGACCTCGGTATCAAACTGATAGACCTGCTCCAGATCCTCTGTCTGCGCAAAGCTACTGAGATCAGGCATATCTGGGCGGGATAAGGGAGGATCTGCCCCTGTATAACTGCTACTGAATGGACCTGAAGAGGGGCCTGCTCCAGAGCTGGATGGGTCAAATGAAGATGTCTATGATGGATCTCGGCCAAGGTGCCTAATAAAGAAATGAGCCTGGTCCAACTCCCTGGTCAGATGTGCTATCTAGCTCTTTAATACAAGCTATCCAGTCCGTCATCATCACGGACCCCGGCACCATGTCTGCCATAAATGGGTGGCACGAGTCTGATCCCCATTAGTGCGAGGACTCCACCAACTGTAGAAGGCTTCCTGGCTGTATGGGCCCTCTAATAGATAAAATCCGTCTATACCCTCCAAAGGGATGTCTGTCAAAGGCACGGACAATGGCCAATGATGCCAAGCAACAGGAGCAATGGGAATACGGATCTCCCCTGTAACGCTCCAAATGGTACGCTCTCCAAGATAGAGCTCCCAGCCTCCCTCCGTCAACATAGGGACTCTGCGGGTTGATAAGCCAAACTCTCGACCAGTGGGGAAACCTCCATCAAATCCAACGGTCAAGTGCTCGGATGTGTACGGCATCCAGGTGATCGAGCCCACCGTCAAAAGCTCCAACTGCAAACCGGCATGAGTGAATCCCTCAACAATAGGGACCTCCGTCAAAATGGAGTGATGCCATCTCCGTCCACGTGGATAGGTCTCCAGGCCTAATGCTGAAACGGGCCGTATGCAAGGAAGCCTCTCAAATGCCCAAAGCTATCCATGCAAATATCAAAAGTCCTCAGTGACCAAGACTGCCAAAGACAAGTGCAGAAATCAAAAAGGTACAAAAAGATGTACTCACCAGCAAAAACTGATGGAATCCTAACCAAGCCTCCGTCACACCCTCCGAAAGTAGGTGCATGCCCCAGAGAAAATAGGCAAAGGTATAGGAGCCCTAATCAAAGTCACTGAGGTGCTCTACATACTGAGTGGCACTGATCAAAGCAAAGGACACCGTCAAAGAGTTGTCCGCCAAAAAATAACCCCTAATGATCGACAAAAATAATCGCCTCAGAATGTGATCTCTAGCCCTCCGATCATCAGACGGAGACAACTACAAAGTCCCGTCCTGGGCATCTATACTCAAGGGACTAGATCGGACTTCCCGACCCTTAAATGCCGACTGAGGGACTCCCAACAGGGACCTAACTGCGGTGGGCAAAATTTCAGAGACGACATGCACTGTCTCACCCTCAAACTCAATGCTGGTGATAGATCTCCAGTCCATAGGAGTCATCATCACCTCGCAATCAAGCAGATGAAGGGACTGAGTCTGGTGAAACCAGTGCTCAGACGAAGCCCTCATATACCCCAAGGGAAACGACGGGGCATGATCGAGAAGAAGGCCTAAAATCCCCAGCCATCCACGATCTTCCTATAATCCTCGTGCAGAGTCTGATAGAGGGAGTGCACACTAAACCAGTTCCCTCGAGGCTGTGTCAAGCGAGGGACCTGCATCAAAAATCAACCCATATCAAAAATATGTGCCCCGAGAATGGCCAAAAAATGGGAAAAGAGTCCAGAGAGAAGAAAAACTTCAAGTCACCTCGTTGGCCTGAAGATATCTTGAAGGATGGCGACTCAAGTCGCCCAGCAACTTCTGTGTCTGAACAGCAATGCCCAAGACCTCCGAACGTGGAACCTGAGCTGGAACAGGAGCAACAAAAATAGCCTCCTCGTCATCAATGTCAATGGGTTGCTCGTCCTGTGCTGGATGTATTCTGATCTCTACCAATCTGCGAGGTGTCCTAGCTGGACGGGCCTGTGGAACGACAGAAGCCCTCCTCCGTCTAACGCCTGATGAAACCCTGGTAGAGCTGCCAGGTCTATCGCGATCCATCGCATACACCAGTACTCAAAATCACCTCAGACAGGGTGTGGTAAGCCTAAAACCTATGGCTTATTAATCAATCAATCCAGCATACATGTCTAAGTCCTAAAACATGCATGGGTCCATCAAAAACACCTCGTATAGTCAAAACTGCATGTTTTCAAAATCCCATAAGCTCAAAACCTGCATTGGGTAGTAAAAAACTCCCCACAGAGTCAAAAAATGCATACTTTTCAAAACCTAAGATTTTAAAAAAAATTCGCCAGAGTCTCCTTTGTAAAATGGGTTGTCCACATGCACACAGGCATGCATAGGTGGCCATTCAGTAGCACACCTATCCAAAAATAGAAATAGTTCATATCTATCCAAAAAAATCAAAAACTAGCCTCACATGGTCTCCAAAATACCATAGGCATTTTTAGTTGAAAGTCCAGGCTCACTAGGCCTCAAAAAGGATGACTAAACTGATCAAAAGGTAGAAAAAATAACTGTCTTAGAACCTGAATTTTCTTACATCCAAACGTGCATTACAATAAGATATGCATACATATGTAGACAGAAAATTTTTCGCAGGTCATATAGACATATATTTTTCATACATTACGTTTTAAAGCACCCCAGGCGGTTCACATGCTTTTAACTGTTAAAAACTGTAAAATAAGGATGGAAAACGTTACCTGCACCGCGCTGAACGTGTAGGAACTGACGGATTCAGAATCTGACTGCCAGAACTTCGTAGATCTGAAAAAGAAATTTGAAAATCCTTTCGCTGCTCAAACGGGAAACTTGCAAAATGAAAAATCCCGCAGCACATTAACTAGCCCAGGCAGCCGCACCTCCACCTACACTTGCAGCACCTCCACCTGCGTCAGCCCAGGTGGGTCCCACCTACCCCGGGTTTGGTTTGATTCGAGTCAAAACGGGAGTTTAAACGGGCCGCCGAATCAAATCTGAAGAAAAATCGCTACGCGGTTGAGCGGTTTGTCCTGAAATCCTGCATTCAAGCAGTGCAATCCTGATGAAGAGGGAAACTCTACAGAGACCCTTGACATTCATTTCGGAGCCATGTCCGAGGATCAACAAATCAAACTGCGAAAGAACTGCGCAAAACTGCCAAAAACTGCCATTTTCGAAGCAGTTTCAGCCGTTGGCTCAGCCCCAGCGAAGTTCGGGTTCTGACAGAAGCAGTTTCAGTCGTTGGCTCAGCCCCAGCAAAGTTCGGGTTCTGACCGAAGTAGTTACAGCCGTTGGCTCAGCCCCAGCAAAGTTCGGGTTCTGACCGAAGCAGTTTCAGCCGTTCGCTCAGCCCCAGCAAAGTTCGGGTTCTGACCAAAACAGTTTTAGCCGTTGGCTCAGCCCCAGCGAAGTTCGGGTTCTGACCGAAACAGTTTCAGGCGTTGGCTCAGCCCCGGCAAAGTTTGGGTTCTGACCGAAACAGTTTCAGCCGTTGGCTCAGCCCCAGCGAAGTTTGGGTTCTGACCGAAATAGTTTCAGCCGTTGGCTCAGCCCCAGCGAAGTTCGGGTTTTGACAGAAACAGTCTCAGCCGTTAGCTCAGCCCCAGCAAAGTTCGGGTACTGACCGAAGCATCTCAGCCATTGGTTTTAGTCCAACGAAGCATCGGGTACTGACCGGTGACAACTCAGCCATTAGTTCCAGTCCAGCGAAGCATCGGGTACTGACCGGTGATTGATAAATGTGTTTTATACACACGAATCGATAGTCTTAATAGCTTGAGTCTTAAGGTTTTCAAGTAATTTTTCCTTCATTTTATTGGGTTTTATAGTATTATGTGCAAATAATGAAATGGAGGTGAAAGTAGCTTTAAAGGACAAATTTGTATGTATATGCCTATTCTTTAATGTTTCTTCTCTTTTATTGTGCCTAAATATACTCAGTAATCTTTTATTTGTATGTTAGGTACAATTGAAGAGGTCCGTGATGTTGGAAATAATTTAGAGACAAATTGAGTATTATTGGACCAACGGAATTAGAGCTAAAATATGAGAACAGGTCAACTCAATGGAACCAATAGGGCTGACCCAATTAGACAATGGGTCAAGAAGGCATCAAAACTATTAAGTGGGCCACGAGAATTGGGAAAAGAATGGATTATGGGCATTGCACTCACGAAATCAGCACTTAGCAGCCATGCAACACACTAAGCATGCAGGCTACATTTAGAATCAACATGGGAAAGTAAGTGGGTCAACAGCTTATTATAGGATAGTAGCTTAATGTGGTGCTGCAGCTTACGAAGGAAAGAATTAACAAGAAGGCAAATGAATGATGTGGGCTACGTATGAATGAAGCTGGTAATTGGACCACGGGTGCAGCTGCTTGCTAAGGAGTTAGAGTAAACATGACCATGCAAGAAAATAGCTGGCTGGGCAGAGACATTCCCCGCCGGGGCGGGGAGGCGGAAGTGCAGTTGTCCTTTTCCGTGTCCTACTCGGATTCATGCAATACTAAGACATTGAGAGATGCTAATTTCTTTTACCAACTGGGACTTGGACTTGTGAAAAAGGAGGGCTGCACTATAATTAAAAGAGGCCAAGCTAGTGATTGTTTTTATTATTCAGGTAACCTATTAAGAAGAATGGCTGGCAGGATTATAAAAGGAAGCAGCTGGGTCGAATTAGACTTGGTGGGCTACAAGTACGGATTATATAATGGACACATGGATCTGATGCAAGCTGAAGAAAATGAAGCCGGCTGGGCAGAAGAATCACCCGCTGGGGCGGGTGATTTACAAGGGCCAACCCGCTGGGGAAGGGAGGCGGTAGTGCAATGCTTCCCTTTGCCAAGTGGAACATGGATACATTAAAAAGGGGACAGCATATAATGAGGTGACTTGTTGCTAGTGGAGAAGTTGCTGACTTCAATTTCCTGCTTGGACACGCAACAAGAGAATATGAAGGCTGGAGATAATTAAAAAAAAAAGAGGAACTTAATATAAACTACTATTCCTAGTCAGATTGGGTTGCAAGTGGGATGATTAAGGGGGCCATGTGAGATGATATTTTGGTGGGCCTGGAAGCATATATGGGTTTTTTCGTGAGCAGCTTGAAAGAGGAGAAGGACGGTTACTGGGAAATAAAAAGAAAGACCTAGCCACCGGATTGAGAAATTAATTCTGGGATCTAAAACCGGAAGAGGAGAATTGAAGCGGAGCATGATCGTATGAACACGGAGCGAATTGGAGACAGTAACGACAGGAGTTTTCTATTCCTATCTTTCTCGATTCAATATCTTTGTATTCGTTATGATTAATATTCTGTGGATCATGAATTTTATTTCATTCGTTATGAACTAATTATTTATTTAAGCCTATAACAGATCTTATTATGTAATGGATGATTAATTATTTTTAATCTAGTTTATGTAGGTTATTCCCAGATTATTCATTATGTGTGTGATTAATTTATATAATTGTCTGATCAACGATTATTCTGTTGTTTCTTATGAACTTGTGAAGGAACATAGAAGATTAGAACTGGCCATAGTGACATATGTTCGTGAATTCTGCATAGATGGAATTTGTGATTCGTGTTTAGGATAGATATATTCATTTACGCCATATGTAATCTAGAAGAGAACTTGGTAATAAATTCTGATTAATTGTAACTCACATAGAAATATAGTGAATTAGTTAATTGGGATGTCTTGTTTGAATCTATCATATGTGGATACAAATAAGTACGGATATTATGCATCGTGAGATAGTTTTATCTACATTAGTGTTTTCGATTAATAACCTGGGGGTAATTGAAATAAACTGGGGACAAAAGATACTGTCTGAAGTGAAATAATAAGTGAAGTTATAGGCTTAATTCTCTCAATTTTGTTAAGATCTCGATTTAGTGTGTGGTTACTTTCTTTATTTAATTTAGTTATAGAAGAACATATCTTTTTGCTGTTAGTTTGATAAAGTTGAGATACTCTAAAAATTGGTACTTGTTCGATTAAATAGTAATTATTGTCTTTGTGGGTACGATCTTTGATTTATCACTGTATTACTTGTTGACCACGTACACTTGCGTGTTGCGCGTAGAAAATACCCAACAGTGACAACTCAACCATTGGTGCCAGTCCAGCGAAGTTCGAGTTCTGACCGAAGCAGTCTCAGCCGTTGGCTCAACCCCAACGAAGTTCAGGTACTGACCGAAACAGTCTCAGCCATTGGTTCCAGTCCAGCGAAGCATCGGGTACTGACCGGTGACAACTCAGCCGTTGGTTCCAGTCCAGCGAAGCATCGGGTACTGACTGGTGATAACTTAGTCATTGGTTCCAATCCAACGAAGCATCGGGTACTGACCGGTGATAACTCAGTCGTTGGTTCCAGTCCAGCGAAGCATCGGGTACTAATCGATGATAACTCAGTCGTTGGTGCAACCCCAGCGAAGTTCGGGTGCCGATCGAAGTCAATTTCAACCTTCAGACTAGTCCCATGAGATGTCGGGAGACGATCTACGGTTGAGAGTCATATAATAATCCATCTTCACAAAGGACAGATTATGGAATCTGTTATATACATCCTCAAAGAAGATCATTGAGGTAGTATCAATCCTGGCCACTTCCTCAATACCTACAAAGCTATCGCAGAGGACGTCATCCCCAGCAGATCAAGACAGGAAAATATGTGATAGCTCACGCCCTCAGAATCTACAAAGCAATTGTAGAGGACGTCATCCCCAACAGATCAAGACAGGAAAATCTGTGATAAATCATCTTCAACAAACTCATCAGAGTCAAACAAATTATCATTAATGATGTCATCCACCGCCGAGAATGATAAAACTGGCTCGCGATAACTTCCTAATACCATCAATAGCTGTACCGGATAGCGTCATCCCCAGCAAAGTGATAACGCACACAGCTAAAAGTAGCACCATTCTACTCCAAGATGCCCAGCTTCAAAATGGCTCTGGCACTCTTTATTTCCAGTGTCTACTAATCTTTATCCTGTCCATTCCACCACGTTACATGGACATGATAAAGAGGGGCATCTGTAGACACTCAAAATTTTCCTTACGCCAATACAAACCCGGTAGGAGGGCAAAACAGTCAATCAATCCAAATCCGGCCACCGACGCCGGTCCTTTAACCTAAATCTGATTCCCAATATCGGTAATCAAGTTCCGACAGTCATTCGGACCATCAATCAAGCTCCGACAGTCAATCGGACCATCAATCAAGTCACGACAGTTAATCGGACCATCAATCAAGCTCCGACAGTCAATCGGACCATCAATCAAGTTCCGACAGTCAATCGGACCATCAATCAAGTTTCGACAGTTAATCGGACCATCAATCAAGTTCCGACAGTCAATCAGACCATTAATCAAGCTCCGACAGTCAATCGGACCATCAATCAAGTTCCGACAGTCAATCGAACCATCAATCAAGTTCCTACAGTCAATCGGATCATCAAGCTCAACCCCGGTCTCAACTCGAAAAGTCAATTCAACCCCGACAGCAACACGGGAGGTACCAATTAACCCCGACCTCAATATCGGGTCGTAAAGTCAACCCTGGTATTAATCCGGGAAGTCAAGGCAACCTCAACATCAACCGAGGACATGTCAAGACATCTCCAATCTCAATCCGAGAAACACAGTTCATCCCCGGCAGCAACCCGGGAAGTCAAACTCAACCCCAGTCTCAACCCTAGTCTCAACCCGGGAAGTGCAGGTCATCCCCGATCTCAACCCGAGACGTCAGGTCAACTTCAAACATCAACCTGAAGCATCAAAACAACTCCACAAAAAAACCTGGAATGACCATGTCAGCCTCAGAGACAACCCTAAGGTCAAAAGACTCAACTGGGATCCAAGTCTTGGAATCAGCTCCCAAAAGTCAACTAGCGACCATGCCGACACTACAGGCAGCCCCGGGAGGGGTACAATGGTCATTTCATCAACTCTCAACTGACTTGGTTAAACTCAAGCCAAATTGATGCCTCCAAAGTCAGAATAAACCCTAACGATGATCTCGAGTGGCAACTACGCAAGATAGCTCAACAGACAAACTGCGGGGAATCGAAAACCTGGTTATGAACCCGTCTTCCTGGACCCGAAAAATATTTTTCCCATGTCATTGCGACACTCTCGGCGAGAGCTTTTAGGAAAGGTATTGCACGCCTCAAACGGACACTCTGATCAAAAGTTAGAAAGTTTCCGACCGGACATCGCATTGCTCGAAGTGCACGTACTTCAAAACGACTAAGTCGGGCACGTGGGCCCCACCTAGGGGAGCCACAGCTCTACCTGCGGCTATCGCAGATAGAGTGGAGGCTCCCTGGCCTATAAATAAACGTGCCCCCAGCTCATTTGAAAATCAGAAAACGCAGCGAAGCCTTGTCAGTTTGCTTTTCCGACTTTTACACCTCTTCCAAACCCAAATATTTTCACTCCAACACGTAGATATACCCATATACTATCACATATCAAAAAACCACCGGTAGATTTGGACGTTTAAAGCCTAAAATTTGGCAAAAAGCCCGTAGTGCAGCCCATTGTAAGTATTTTTACGATCAGCAAGTCAATACTACTACTTTGCCCTGTTTTACACTTGCACACAATGTTTCATCTTCTAAATATGCCCGAAACTTAGTTCCGTGGCCGTTTTCGTCAAAATTTGATACATTTTTGTACATAAACTCCGTTTTCAATATTTCTACAACTCGGATTGACGATCCGTCAGCTCCAGCAGCTTCAATGCACTAGCACGCACATTCTGGCAACTTCGTCGGACTGGGTTATCGTCCCAATCCGGGTTTGGCCCTCTTTTGTATATATTTAACTGCAAATGTAATAACATTTCAATTCTGTCAAACCCGGATGTCAAATCTGAGGTAGTTTACCGCTTATATATATATTTACGCATATATAAGCGACATTCACCATCACTGGTATTCATATCAGTCCTAGTTGACTACATTTCTATCAATATACATATATTTATATATATTTTCAATCATCCTGGACTATTTCGTGGCCATATTACTGCTTTTGCACACTTCCCCATACTGGGTGCTCTCCCCAGTCACTAGGTGAATACTTTTCTATCAATTTCAATTCCAGTACGGGCAGAGGCGTGAAAACCTATCGCCCTTTTTACTGCTTTCATATATATATATATATATATATATATATATATATATATATCATTTCTGTCACAGCCTGGATCATTTCATGGCTATTTACAGTTTTTATAAATATATATATATATTTTAATTCCAGTCCGGGCTTGCAAGTGAAAATCCATCGCCCTTTTACAGCTTATATATATATATATATATATATATATATATATATATATAAAACTATATATATTGCTTTATTCAATTTATTCAACTGCTACATTTAACATTCATTTGTATATGAATTTGCACTGACATATCTGCGGCAGGACTAGATTTATCCAAATCTCACCACTTCTAGCTTTCAATGGTTCAAACAGGTCCCGACAGAACCTAAAAGCTATAATGGCTGAGATTTCTTTAAATCTAGTTATTTTTATAGTTTCAGCTTCAAAAGCAACCTCGCATCCCTTAGATCGCTATCTAGTGGGAACGAGAAGCTTCGGCCGTGCGGACCGGGATTTACTGAATGAATCCCTGGTTCTGGCTATCTTGGGATATTTATCTGTTTTTATACAAATTCGAACTGTTTAGGTTTTCTATCCACTCATATGTGAGCCTAGGAATCGTGGGATTCATGATCAAACTGATCAGAATCTGATTCCCACGATGGACAAACTTCTATTTATAAATGTACCCTAAAATGTACATGCACAGACCTTAAAACGGTTATCTGGATTTAAGGTCTCAACATAGTGAAAATATGGATTGTCGTGTCAGTGTCCCTTCGATGGTTTTCATACCCATGAGGAGACCGACACTTTATATTTCTGTGGTCGAGGATGCCTCGCAGCCCGACAAATCACCACTTGCATGCAGCCTTAAGGCTATAAAAGATAAAATTGAGAGTATCGATATGTTTCAATTCCTATGTCAGCGTAAGGGTTTGATAAAACCAGCTTTCAAAATATCACTGTCAATTCAATTCAAAAGCTTTTGTAAATCAAATTAAAAAAATACTTTTTTTAAATCAAATCAAAGATTGATTTTCAAATCAAATCAAACCCTACGTATATAGGCTCAACGAAGTCTGTCAAAGCTTTCAATCAATCAATCAAAAGGCCCAATTTTCAAAACAGCATTCACTCCTGCATTCCAGTTTTAAGGGAAATATTAAAAAGATTGTGGTACCGTGTTTACACGGGAGTTGTGGGGTGCCTAACACCTTCCCCACACTTAACCAAGCCCCCGAACTCAGAACTTCGATTTCAAAGATTAAGTTTCGACAGTGTCCAGCAATTGGGCCTCTTTTTAAATCAAATTCGGTTGAGTTTGTACAA
The DNA here is from genome assembly GCA_020205555.1 of Panax stipuleanatus. Lineage (NCBI taxonomy): Eukaryota > Viridiplantae > Streptophyta > Magnoliopsida > Apiales > Araliaceae > Panax > Panax stipuleanatus. The sequence continues at coordinate 154,437,979 of CM035117.1, read as the reverse complement.
CCATTTTCAGAATTAACAACTGGCGACTCTGTTTAAATCAAATCGTCGACATATACACATGTTGGCCTCTTTCCTAAAAAACCCCTCAAAACCTTTTTCGCAATAAAAAGAATAAGGGTAGAGATAACTTAGGAAGATCGATTTGAGGAAAACCGGGTTATAAACCGACCCGCGATATTTCTTAAATTTCCCAACGTCGACATATATAATTACATATATATATATATATATATATTATTCATTGTGATTAAATATTTGTTTCAATTATTCATTTGATATGAATTTATTTTAATATAAATTTGGTGGTTTAGATTTATTTGAATCTAGACCTTTCTACCTTTCAAACGATTCAAAATAGGTCCAACCGGAATCGGGAAGCTAGAATGGCTAAGATTTATTTAAATCTCACTTTCTTTCTAGTTTTGTTAAATATGAAAGCAACCTCGCGACCCTCAGATTTCTATCTAGTGGGAACGAAAAACTTTGACTACGCGCATGCCTGGATTTGACTGATGAATCCTTGGTTTTTGCGATGTTTGGATGTAAATATACATTTTCTGTAAATATCTGTGCTGTGCAGGTTTTTTTGGCCTCCTAATGTGAGCCTAGGAATCATGGGATTCATGATCAAAACTGATCAGAATCTGATTCCCACGATGGACAAACTCCACATTACAAATGTACCCTACTAGTTTTTCTGTAAAAATGTACATCTGAAAGAGCTTAAAACAGTTATCCGAGTTTAAGGTCTCAAATATAATGAAATATAGTTTATCGTGCTAGAGTCACTCCGATGACTGTCATGCCCATGAGAAGACCGGCACTTGTATATATTTTGTGGTTGAGGATGCTTCGCAGCCTGACAATCTCCATTCAAATCGAGTCGAAGGCTAAAATAGAAGTATCAACATGCTTCAATTCCTACGTAAGCGTAAGGGTTTGAAAAACCACCTTTCAAAATATTATTTTCATATCTTGTCTAAAAAAGGACTTTCGTAAATCAAATCAAACCCTTCGTATATAGGTTCAATGAAGCATAACAATACTTTCAAATCAAACAAATGTAGGCCCATTTTTTTCCAGCATCCACACACACATTACAAATAAAAAGGGACATATTAAAAAGATGAGGTACCGTGTTTCACGGGAGTTAGGCGATGCCTAACACCTTTCCCCCACTTAACCAAGCCCCCAAACTTTAGAATTTTGGTTTCAAGACCAATTTTTGATAGTGTCCAGTAATTGGGCCTACTTGCAAACAAAACTCGATTGAGTTGGTACAACCATTTCAAATCTATCAACTGGCGACTTTGTAAACCGTTCAAATCATCGACATAATACATGTTGGCCTTTTCCTAAAAAACTTCACCCTTCATAAAACAGATATGGCAATAAGGGTAGAAAATAAAAGACTTAAGAAGAGAGAAAGATCGGGTCCAAAGCTGACCAGATTTTTTTCCGAAGTCGACAGGATTTCAATTGAGGAATCATGTGATAGCTGAGTTGTACAAGCCTTTGTATGGGCAAGGATTTTGTGCCTGCACTTAGTTTATTACATTAATAATCATTGAAATGTTGGTGTCGCGCTATCAATATACCTATAGCGAGAAGGTGATTCTTTTCTCATATTATATTTGATAGTTAGAGAATATAAGGTTAGGTGTGAGTTCTTAACACTCACACTTATGGTAAGTTCGTGACTCATAATCATATGGTATATTTTTGAACCCCTAAGCATATGGACAGTCCCTAATCTGTACTTAGAGAACGTATTGCCAGGATAAGTTCCTAAACTTATATTATTATGGTAAGTTCCTGAACTTATAACATGTGGTTTGTTTGATGAACTATACTGGGTTATAGGAAGGTTATGGATTTAGAACTAAGAATTTTCAGTGTGATGAGCATTAAGAATGATAGAAATAGATAGAATTATTAAGCATTGGATCATTGGAGAACCTTGGAGTTGATGGAGGAAGCATAGGTTTTCCAAATCTTCTAGTTATGCTAGATCTCGAAATTTTTGAAATCAAGCTAAATTCGCACTGAATGCCTTTAGAAATACAAATGGATTTTTGTTATTAGCAACACACGGTGACAAGGGTGTGGATGTGGACTTCGAGCTACTAACACATCATTACCTGTTGCAACATGATAACACCAAAAATGATTTTAAATGATTTTGATCTGTTTAAAGAAAAGTCTACGCTAATTGTTTTGGCTAGGCAAATGATTTGAAAAATATCAAAATATATTTTATATAGTCATCAATCTATCATTAATATGATGTAGTATGACAAAGTCATAAAATGACAGCATCCTCAACGTACTGTTAAAACAGGCGGTACTATGTGTCATAAAATGATTTTTAGTATTTTAATAATTAAAGAGGTGTCAACGCCATTTGAATCGGATAAACACATATTAAAGTATTTCATTATTTATGCTAAGCTTTTGAACTGTCCAACTAAATTGATTTGGTATGGACTCCAGACTGAGTATGAACATCCCAGACTAAATTTTTGCGCCTAAGGCGGTTATGATGAACGCAAATGTCGTTCCTAAAACTAGTGTTGATCAACACAAAACATCCTTGAATTAAAAAATTATGTTTGCGCATGGGTCAACACAGGGCATAAACAGGCTGATCACCTATTGTGCTCGTAAGCATGCCAGTTTGTAGATGAATTTCTATTAAAACCTTTTCAAAAATAAAGTGTATGGTTTTTATGACACTTATCATGATGTAAAAAGCTCTTCCTAAGATAATCTTTTGAATTCTTGAATTATTCATATTTCTTCACAATTATTAATCAATTGTGGGAAATTTCTATTCTAGAAAGTTAGGTGTAGATAGGATATTTCCTGAGCAGATAAAGGTTATATTGAAAACCTATTTTGGGGACAAATAAAAGGAGTAGAGATTAGTAGGCTGTAATTTTGAGGACGAAATTCTTAGAAGAATGGGTGAATGTGACAACCCGAAAAATATAAGATTAGTATGCAAAATCTTGAATGATTAAATAAATATTAAAGAATAAAACCTAGATTGGAAATAGAGGAAAGATTAAAATTTTTAAGAAAAACCTATATGATTTAATATTTGAAAGAATTATGTGAGATCTGTGGAAAAATTTATTAAGGAAATAAATTTCAAATTAAGAGATTTTAATAAGACATTGAATTAAATGTCTAGTCTAATAAACGAATTTAATAATTATTTATCAATGATGATAAATACATTATGACTTATGTGGGATATGAATGAGACTAAATAAATATAAGTAAAGTAATTATGAATTGGCATAAGTGCTATGGAAAATATTGAATAAGTGTGAGAATGAAATTAGTCCAATAATATGTTAAAATGTGGGTGGTATGACAGAGTTAAGATGGCCCAAGTTATTTAATTAAAAACTTGTGTCCAATTCAATGAAGAAGCCCAATGAGAATTTAATTTAGTAGACTAAAATAAAGGGACACGCGTTAGTAGAATATCTATGGTTAGGAACTAACCATACTTGAGTTAAAGGTAAGAAATTATGAGAAATAATTATATTGGCCAAAAGAAAGTACTTAATGACTTATGTGTCCTAAGCAGAAATTTCTAGGAAATTTCATAGTAATAATGAAATGACAATTTTACCCCAAGATAAAATTATTAATAACTATAGTGTCCTTGTATGAAATTTTCTATTGAATGATTAAATAACCATATTGCCTTTGAAGAATCTCACTAATGACCTTTGTATCCTAGAGGGAAATTTCTAGGAAGTTTCCTAGCAAATGACCAAATAACCATTATAACCTTGATAAAAATTACTAATGACGAATATGTCCTAAAAGGAAATTTCTAGAAAATTTCCTAGAGATGGTGGAATAACCATTTTGCCCATTTCTAGTGATGACATATTGACTTGCCTTAGATGGTGGCTAACTAATTGGCCCAATTAGTGTAAGGACTTTTAGGCCATTTTAATAAGCTAATAAAGCAAATTATAAAAGTCAAAAATGAAGGAAGAGAGAGAGATGGGCAGGTAAGAAGAAGGAGAGAATAAGCACATGTTTATTTATTTTGGAAGATTTTGAAAGATTTGCAAGATTTAGGAGAGAGAAACAAGAGATTTGCAAGGAGATATGCCAAAATATGGGAAGATCTAATGTATACATATAAATGTTATATATATAGATTTCACTGACTATAAATACCCTTCCTTCCATTTGCTATTAAAAACTTTACTTCACTTTTTCTTTCTCTTCTAATTTAGCTTAGAAAAAAAAAGGAAATAGAAAAAGAGAGAGAGGGAGCTTCAATAGTAGGTTAGAGGGAGAGAATGAGGAGAGAATTTTCTCCATACATCTAGCTTTATCAAATTGTTTTGAAAGAAGAAGATCCAAAAGGTTTAAAAATCTCTCTAACCTAAAACCTATTTTAGATCTATGTTTACTCTTATGGTTATTTTAGATCTAGTGATGAATTTATGTTCTTAAACTCTAGAGTACTAGATCTACATATTTTATGAAGTTTCATGCTTGGATCTTACTATTTTATGTGTTGATGAGCTTTAAAAAGGAAGAAGATGAAAAACTATTTTTGGGTATAAAAATCCCAAAAATTAGTCCACTTTGAGGCTTTATCATTTAAAATTTACAAATTATTTTTGTGATACGTCAAAGAGGTGTGTTAGATATATAAGTTATCTGTTAAACCAAAGTGGTAGCACTCAAAAATATTAAACGAGCAAGCCGTGGCGTCAGTTTTGGCAAAATAGTCCATACCGACCAAAAATCTAGAAAAAATAGAAAAGTTTCTGGCCTGTTTTGGCGTGAACTATTTTGACCACTTCGAGTGCTCTAAAAATTTTAGTCTTTTGTGGTATGATAGTATATCAAGTTATCTAGGTCCTATCCAAAGATGGGAATTTTTGGATGTTTAGAAGTTGAGTTATGGCTTTTACAAGAAAATGCGATTTTAAAAGTAAACAGTTAGAACTCAAGTTGTATAACTCAGAAAAATGTGAAAGTTTTACAGGAGCTTGTGTATAATAACAGGAGTCTACCTTGAAAATTTCAGAATTTTTAGACAAAAAATAATTTATGATAAATGTTGCTATTTTGGACTGTTTTAGCCTATTTAAAATTAGCAAACAAATTTAGAAAATTGTAAGAAAAATATTTTGTGACTAAAATATCATATACTTATATTCCCCAGAAGATTAAAAGGTATTAAGTTGGTTTGGTATTTTTTATGCCCATGAATAGGTTAAGAATAAATGAGTAAATTAAGTGATGTTAAATTGAAAAATGTGTAAATGTGATTTTATTGCTTAATGACCTTTAATATGATATATTAAGACTTTACGAGGGTGATTTGGTCATTTTTAATAAAATTTTATATGAGTGTCATATTATGTGTGTTAAATAAATTAAATAGTAAGAGATAAACAATTAAATTAAATTATTTATAAATGAATAAATATTATTAAATGATTAATAATATTAATAAGTGATTAAAATATTATTAAATGATTGATAATATTAGTAATTGATTAAGATATTATTAAATGATTAATAATATTATTTAAGGATTAAAATATTATTAAATGATTAATAATATTAGTAATTGATTAAAATATTATTAAATAATTAATAATATTAGTAAGTAATTAAAATATTATTAAATAATTAATAATATTAGTAAATGATAATATTATTAAATGATTAATAATATAAAAGTGTGAATAAAATATTATTAAAGGATTAATAATATTTGTAAATGATTAAGATATTATTAAATGATTAATAATATTAAGAAGTGAATAAAACTATAGACACTCGAAATTTCGCTTTCTTTGTACTAACCTTGTAGAAGGGCAAAAGCGTAATTTTACTTCGGAGATAACCCCGAGGTAGGGCAAAAGAACCAGGTCATCCCGGAGACGACCGCGTGAAAGATTCAAAAGGCCAATGACATCCGAACATGTCATGAACCGAACAAAGATCGCCAAGCTGAGACAGTGTCCACTGGGAACCAACTCAGCAAATCTCAAAATGTGTGCCATCACGATAAACAAGCTAACTGTCGTCGGGAACCAGAAGATACTTCTCAGCTATCAGCATCATCTTCCTGGAACCCGACTCAGTCAGACTCGATTCTATTCCATCGCATTCCGCACAGACTTTTCGAAAGTTCAATCTGCGCAGGCCAACGTCCTCTGAATCAGGACCGAAGGAACACACTTTGAGACGGCGGGCCTCACCTAGCCCAGCCGGATACATGTATGCGGCTAGCCGCATACATGTATGAGGCTGGCTCGGACAGCTTAAAACCCCCCCACATTAGTTCATTTAGAAGAGAAAGATATAGTTTTAGAGAGAGAAAAGAAATTCTAGAGAGAGAAGGGATCGAGTTTGGCATATAAACACCAACTTGAAGTTATTTCATCTTGTTTATCATCCACTTGGAGCCTCGGGAGTGTTCTATGTTGACCACGGGAGTTAAAACGCTTGTTCACGCATCCCCCAAGGTGAAAAACACACTTTCTAGCTACGTTTTTTGTAAATGTTGTTCAATATACTAGATTGATGATAGATATTGTTTAAATCTAGTTAATCTTGTTGTTTATAAGCATATTGTGTAATAGTTGATAGATATTACGTTGCTATCGGTTATATTGCACTTATTGTGTTGTAAATCGAATACGGAGGCTAGATATACCTAGATCTAAGCCGAATCTAGCCTTTGAGTGGTTATTAAGCATGAAGCTTTAACCAGTGTGCTAGATCGGTTTAGATCCATGGTAGATCTATATATTTATAGCTTTAAATGGTCCCGGTTACCCCGTATATCCCTAGATTTCTATCTAGAGGCGGAGGGGTCCGAAATGGCTTGAAACGGTGATTTCAACCGATGAAATCATCTTAGATCAAAGCCGAGGACATTGTATATATGTATTCCCGTATAAATAATGTGAGCCTAGAAATCTTAGTGTTGAGATTTTCGATTGGATTTTGACTTGATTCCCACGATGGGCCGATTTTGATGATGTAATGTTTAAATAGCTCAAATATCATTGTATATGTAATATTTTGATCTTGAAAACGAATTCGAGGGGTTAGTCCCGAGAAATCGGATTCAAGATCCCGCGATAGTGAAAACTTTAATTGTGGGTGCTCGGTTTCATCGAGATGGCTTACATGCCCGATGATGATCCGACCCTTTTGGACGGTTTTTACATGCATATCATCAAAATGATTTCTAATAAAACCACAAAGAGCTTTCAGTCATAATAAAGCGATTCGGGGTAGATCACCTTATAACGTAAAGATAAATAAAAGGAAGTATCGAAGTCCTCGATTCCTAGTCGGGCAAAGGATTTGAAAACCTTGCTTTCCAAAACATCATTTCAATTCATACATCTTGTTAAAAATGAACTTTTTTGTCAAATCAAATCCTTCGTACCTAGGCGTAAAAGAGGTACAACACTACTTTCAAATGAACCACAATAAAGACTTCGAATAAAAATGAATAAAGCTTTCAAAATAAAATATACACACACACTTTATGCACAAAAAATCAATAAAATGCGGTACCGTGTTTTCACGGGAGACGGGGGGTGCCTAACACCTTCCCTCCACTTAACCTAGCCCCCGGATTCCACGAATCTCGGGTTTCAAACCAATCTTATGGAGTCACATATTGGACCATATTGCAAAAACTATTAAAACTCGGATGAGTTGGTACATCCATTTAAAGAATACCAACTGGCGACTCTGTCTCATTCGGTCCAATCATAAAATAATAAATTCAATCTTTTTCAAAGTCGTCGTCATTTATGTCGGTACCGCTTTCCTAAAAACTCACCCTTTGATAAATCCATAGACATAGCAAAATGGAAAAAGGGTAAAATAAAAAACAAACTTAGGAAAGACGGACTTCTACTTCAGATTTTTCCCGACGTCAACAGTTGGCGACTCTGCTGGGGATTAAAGAGAGCTTAAGCGGCGTTCAATCTTTTTGATTTTCATTTTGCATGTGCATCATGCGTGAATGATCTTTGTGTGTGATAATTGTCTCAATCTTTAAGCATTTTTGTATTAGTGCCTCGCACAATATATTAGTGCTTCGCACAATGTCATCATAATTGCATACGGTGAGGACGTGAATGTATGTGAATGTATGTTGTGTGGTACCTCCATTAGGAGGCAATCCCGTCGGTTGTTTATTACTGGACTCCTCTAGGTGTTTCCATTGTGAGGCTCAGGAAAGGCACCACTCAGATCCGCTCCAATTAAAAAATGGATGTTTTCATCAAGTAAATTGCGAAGATCTGGGAACCAATTTCAAAAAACCCGTGAGAGTAACCCTAAGATAGGTCAACCTCTGATAAACCAAACGCGTAGTGTGTCTCTTCATGCCCTATTTACTCTTCCGTGTATATAAATGACAATCCTTTTGAAAACTGTCATCTATGCATCCTTCTTATCCTGTCATCAAGTCGACTAACCCTTTATTTGGCAGGAAAAGATTAAAAAACCATTAAACTGATGCATAGCATATCATGCATCTCTGTCCACCAATATCCAGTCTAAACTAGATATCGGTTTTGTACAGATAGGTCCTAGAACTCGATTTCGAGCCAAGAAGGCCCGTTCACCACCGTTCAAGATGACTGAAGGAAGCTCATCTGAACCCATCCCTGTATTTCGAGATGAATTCGAGGAGTTTAAGAAATAAATAGCCGAGATGACAACCCTGTTGAGAGAACAGTGCAAAGTATCTCAGGAACCTAAGCATAAGAGTCAAACTGAACCCTCTGTGCAAGGAGATATGAAAATACCAGAAAAGGACGGTGATTCCCAGATGTCCACACCTATCTCTCCCCTCGATGTGGCAGTATCCAAGGAGGCCCAGATCCAAAAGATGACACGGAAAATTATAAACCTCCGAGAAGCTAAAGAAATTGGGGATATCAGAAGGAATGTTAGACAGATGGAGGACGCCATCCGGTATATGAAAGGGACAGGATCCCACGTGAGCATGAATTATTCGAACTTGTGTATTTTCCTAAAAGCAAGATACCCGGATAAGTTTTAAATCCCAGAGTTCAAGAAATACAACGGACTGGGAGATCCCTATACTCACTTAAAAGTCTATATAGGTGAACTGGGAACCTACGCCGAGGATGAAAACCTCAGAATGCAGCCATTCTAGAAAAGCCTTACCGGTGAAGCCCGAACTTGGTATGCTCGAATAGATAATTCCAAAGTCTGAGGTTGGGAAGATTTGGTCCATGCTTTCCTCAACTAGTATAGTTTCCAATCCCAGATGGCACCTGATCGCTACCAGGTTACCAAAGTCAAAAAACTGAGCAATGAGTCGTTCAGAGAATATGCACAGCGGTGGAGGCGAATGGCGACCCAAGTTAACCCACCAATGGATGAAAGTGAGATGGTGACAACTTTCATTGACATATAAGAAGCCCCTTTCTATAAGAGAGTCCTTGCCGGGCTAGGAAAGTCCTCCGAAATGATCAAACATGGATAAATAGCAGAAATGGGTTTGAAGTTTGGCAAAATTAAGGATCTAACGACCTTGGAAGTCGTAGCTAAGCACAGACAGTTGGGAAACTATGCAAACGCTCCCAAAAGAGTATCTAAAAGGAAGCAAGAAGATGTCTCTTTGATATTGCAAGGACAAGCTGCTAATAAGAGCCCTAGTCTGCCTATCCATAAACAGAACTCTAATCCTGTGAATTCTCGTAATCCTATAGCCTTGAAGGTTGGGGAAAATAAGAGAAAAAGGATTTTTCACTCCTTTAGGGGACTCTTTGGAGAATATATTAGCACTATTGATCGCCCAGAAGAAGATCGTTGAGCTAGCTCCACCTTCGGATCCAAACGGAAGGCAATTTGATCCCAGCAAGAAATACGCTTACCATTCCAACTCACCGGGGCATGATACTTAGGAATGTTGGACTTTAAAACATAAGATTTAGAACTTGATTGACAATGGGGAGATTATAGTCAAAGTGCCATAGCAGTCGAATGTCAATAACAACCCTTTGGCTCAGCATAACGAGGAAGGAATCAACATGATCAGTGCAGGAGGCAAGGAAAATCGCAAATACCTAAGGAAGATAGGAGAGGCACCCTCTGCGAAGGACCCTGCAATATGGGGATACCCCGAAGAGAAATATGGGTTGGAGAAAGACTTGGCCTCCATTAAAGCGCGAGTTGATCAGTTGGCAGATTTGGTCGTATACCAACATCAGTTGACCAGACAGCTAATAGACCAAGTCCTACCAAGGCCAACCAACACTATGTCCCAACCTCAAGAAGGGTTCGAATTCGCTGTCAGGAGCAGAACAAATGGACAGAAAAGATGGCCAGGGAAGCTAGACTTCAGAGCCAACGAGAATTTGCAGCCAAACAAGAATTTCGCCCCCTTGAGATAGTCCGGGAGGAAATTCTATGCACCTTGATTGAGGAAGGGAAGATCACAGAATTTTTGCCACCCCCAGATCCGCGATCGAAGTGTTTCGATCCTTAAAGATTCTGCCTTTACCATTTGAATGCCCCTAGACATGCCACGGAGGAATGTTGGGCCCTACGACACTTAATTCAGAATATGATCGAATCAGGAGAGCTGGAACTAACGAGTAAAACAGAGATCTTCTCTAAGGATGAGATAATATACCCCCGAGGGGCCAGGAATTTGGAAGGAATGGTAGCTGTTATCCTTTGCATAGAATGAGCGTCTGGCGGACCCATAACCACAAAAGGATTATATGAGCAAAGAAATAAGGCTACTCTCGAGATACTGGTGCCAAAACCCCTGATGCTGGCTCCTTGGCCTCAACTCCCAATTTTTAGCCTAAAGAGGGTACCATGGAATTATTGAGAAGGCATCAAATTGACACCCGATTGTACAGCTATCGTACCTAAGGAGAATCAACTTTAACTCCCGGGGCGTTTATTGAAACCGACAACCAAGGTATTGGGGAAGGTATCAACGGGAATGATAGTAGAATTCCTTCTTAAGATGGGGCACGACGAAGCAAGGACGGTGAAGTAGTTGGAAGCGAAACCACATCAAATATCCATTCTGGATTTAGTATTGGCTTCTGATGACCATCGTCAAATTCTAATCCAAGTACTGGAGGAGGCACACCTGCCCAAAACCATTGATACTGAGAAATTCCAGCGCCTGATTAGCCATGTATTGGACAGTAATGTGATATCATTTACCGATGGCGATATACCGGCCGAGGGAACTGGGCATCGTAGACCATTGCATATCGCTGTCGTATCATCTGGATACGTGGTAGGAGGTGTGCTAATCGATGGCGGATCATCCTTGAACATCTGTCCTCAGGATACTCTGGATAGGATGAAGATCAACCCAAATCGGATTCGGGATAGCCATGTAATGGTACCAGCATTCAATAGATCAAGAAGGGATACAGTTAGGGAAATTGAACTTCCGGTAGAGATTGGCCCATTCACCTTCAATATACCTTTCTAAATCTTGAAGATCATTACCGGAAATAATCTATTGCTGGGACGACCATGGATCCACATGGCTGGGGCTGTCCCTTCAACTCTTCATCAGTAATTGAAGTATATTGTCAACGGTAATCTGGTCACTGTCAGTGCAGAACCTGATTATCCTATCCACAATCTGGGAGATATGCCCCTGATCAGCGTGAATGAGGGTATTGAGCTCGCCAGTTTTAAAGCCTTTGAAGTAATCAATCCACGATACCACTCGGTGGGTGCGCCAGCATTAACTCCCCAAATATCTCCAGAAGTGATGGCAGTTGGCCAAGAGATGCTCTCCAGAAGACATTGACTAGGCCGAGGATTGGGTAGAAATAGCTATGGAATCAAGAACCCAATCCACATACCCACGCAGTTGGGAAGGGCTGTATTAGGATACTCTGGTGGATACAAACATCGTAATCCTCACAAGCACATGCCAGTTAACCATCTGATTCATCTCAAGCCAGACCTCAGTGAAGCCAGATTTAAGGAGCCGTTGAAGAAGGTCCCCATTATTGTCTCAAACCTCTTAGTCCCTAAAGTCAATCAGAGCAGATATAGGGAGATTGGTGATGAAGAGCCTTTCAAGGATGCTGCCAGGATTGATAAAGATAAGAAGTTTCTAGAGGAGATTCAGTTATAATTTGTGAGCAGTTTTTGCCTTTCTGAAGAGGACCTGAAGAAGTCCAACGGGGCAGACCTATCGAATAATCAACCCATCCTCCCGGTCATTAACTGGGGAAGTGTGAACATTCCGAAGAGGATTCAAGGACCGGTTCCAAATCAGTTATGGTCATCATAGAAGACACCGACAACTCCAGCAACGCGTCTATCTCAGCTATCCCCCAGGATCTCACTACCAGTAATTGGATGGTCACCCCTCAGATCGTTCGAAAAGGGTAAAACCAGGAAATGATCAGTTGATAGGGAGCTTTACCTTAATATATTTATGTCTATTTTATTTTATCTGCAACTTATTATTGCCTGTTGTCATATCAACTGTTGAATCCTTTTGTAATTGACAACTGTTTGTATATATTTAGCAATCAAGTTTTTGTCTCAGGTTTCCAAATTTGAGTATTTCTAGCCACGTCCATGACTTGCCAAATTTAAGTAATGATTACTATTTCAATATAGAATTGTACTTTGACTTAATGGGGATCTAGCAAGAGAAAGTGGATGATGACGAGGTGCCCGAGGAAATCAAAGCATGGGTCGAAGATAAACCTAAACCCAACCTTGATCAAACCACCACTATAAATATCGAAACCCCAGACAATCCTCAAGAGATACAGATCGGAACCAACCTTCCCTCTAACCAAGAAAAAGAACTAATCAAACTCCTAACCCAATTCAAAGATGTTTTTGCCTGGTCTCATGAAGACATGATAAGTCTATCCACCGATATAGTTGTCCATCGACTACCAATTAAGGAAGGGTTCAAACCGGTCAAGCAGAAATTAAGACGGTTGAAACCAGAATGGAGCCTGAAGGTCAAAGAAGAAATTATCAAACAGTTCAAAGCGGGAATCATTATGGTATCAATATACCCGGAAAGGTTGTCCAACGTAGTCCCAGTGCCGAAATCTGGGGGAAAAGGGCTAGTATGTGTAGATTATCGAGATCTCAACAAGGCCAGCCTTAAAGATGATTTCCCAGTGTCGTTCATCCACGTGTTAATCGACAATACAGCACAGTTCGAAATGTATTCTTTTGCTGGATATCATCAGATTATTGTTGCTAAAGAAGACGAGGAAAAGACCGCCTTCATTACCCCTTGGGGAACATTCTGTTATCGAAGACTAGCTTTTGGCCTTACCAATGTTGGTGCTACCTATCAGAGGGCCATGATGACCTTATTTCACGATATGATGCATAAAGAAATCGAAGTATATGTGGATGATATCATCGTAAAGTCTAGAGAGGGCGATGACCATTGCACCCATCTTCAGAAGTTGTTTGAACGACTCCGCAAATTCAATTTGAAGTTAAACCCAGCGAAGTGTGCTTTTGGTGTGAATTCCGGTAAACTCCTGGGATTTCTTGTGAGCAACCTGGGCATTGAGTTGGATCCTGCCAAGATCAAAGCCATCACAGAGATGCCCGAACCAAAGACCGAGAAGGAAATCCGAGGCTTCCTGGGAAGAATAAACTTCATCAGCCAATTCATATCGCAGTTGACAGCAACCTGTGAACCCATTTTCAAATTATTAAAAAAGAACTCTTCGTGAAAATGGAATGAAGACTGCCGAAAAGCTTTCCGTACCATCCAGAAGAGGTTGATTGAAGCACCTATCTTGGTACCCCCAAGGGATGGAATTCCGTTATTCATGTATATCTTAGTCAATTCCAACGCTATGGGTTGCTTACTGGGGCAAAAGGATGATATGGGGAAAGAAAGGGCAATTTATTATCTCAGTAAACGCTTCACCTGCGGAGAGCAGAAATATACTCTAATAGAAAGGACCTGTTGTGCATTAGCTTGGGCAGCCACGAGGTTACAGCATTACCTACACGGCCATACAACTTATCTCATCTCTAGGATGGATCCCTTGAAATACATCTTCAGTAAGCCGATGTTGAACTGCCAATTATCCAAGTGGCAGTTGATCCTCCAACAGTTCGACATCGTCTATGTGACCCAAAAGTCCATCAAAGGGCAAGGGATTGCAGATCACCTGTCGGCCGTACTAGTAGGAAGTTATGAACCTCTGGAAACATATTTCCCAGAGGAAAAAGTGATGACTATTCAACTGACCGGTAAAGAAGATAAAGGTCAATTCTGGAAAATGTATTTTGATGGTGCATCAAACACTGAAGGCGCAGTAGCCAGGGCAGTTCTGATATCCATCACTGGAGATCAATACCCCGTGGCCACCAAGTTGCATTTTAACAATTCCAACAAAACCGCAGAATATGAAGGATGCATTGTGGGGTTAAAACTAGCTCAGTCTATGGGAGTTAAACAATTAGCTGTGTTCGGAGATTTGGAACTAGTCATCAGATAGTCTACCGGGGCCTACACCACCAAGGAATTGATCTACTGCCTTACCATCAGCATATTATCCGATTGGCAGCAGAGTTTGAAGACATTGCCTTCATGCATATTCCCCGGAACGGAAATGATTTCGCTGATGCATTGGATACATTAGCTTCATTGGTGAACCTGTCAGCAAGGAAGGGAATGCCTGTCATCACTTTTACTGTACAAAGTGCACCATCATATGGAAACAGTGTAGAGGAAATATCAGATGAGATAGCACCTACTGGACTACCTTGGTATCACCACATTAAAGAATATTTATGAGATCAATCAACCCCTGAAGTAATGAGTCAAGCCACGAAGAAGCGAATATAGAAAATGGCCATGAATTTCTACCTAAGTGGAGATGCTCTCTACAAGAGAGACCCATGTGTTGGCCTTTTGAGATGTCTAAACAGAGATCAGGCCTAGTGACTTATAAATGAAGTACATAGTGAAGTGTGCAGAGAACATATGAGTGGACCCCTGCTTGCCAAGAAAATTCTAAGGACGAGACATTACTGGATATCCCTCAAAGCGGATTGAGATGATCATGTCAAGCGTTGTTATCAATGCCAGATCCATGCCAACATTATTCATGCACCCCTGAATCAACTGCATTGCATGACATCACCATGGCCTTTTTCCATGTGGGGAATGGCCATGATAGGACATATTGAGCTTAAAGCCAGTAACGGTCACCGATTCATCTTCACTATGATCGACTACTTTACCAAGTGGGTTGAAGCAGCTTCCTTCCCCAAGGTCACCAAGGAGGTCATCGTTGGCTTCATTAGAAATAACGTCATTTGTCGATATGGACAACCTGAGGTTATCATATCGGACAACGCAAAGAATCTGAATAACGAGATAATGAGGGACCTGTGCAGTAAGTTCAATATCAAACACCTCAATTCGGTTATTTATCGTCCGAAAATGAACCGCGCGGTGGAAGCTGCTAATAAGAATATCAAGAAGATAATGATGAAGGTGTTGGAAAATCACCGGGGATGGCCTGATCTGTTGCCGTTAACCCTACTTGCATACCGAACGTCGACTCGAACCTCGACTGGGGCAACACCCTACTCACTGGTATATGGCATGGAGGTCGTACTTCCTGTTGAAGTGGAGATGGAATCACTAAGAGTGTTGCTAGATTCCCAGATAAAGGAGAGCCAATGGATACAAGATCGATACGATCAGTTATCCCTAATAGATGAAAGGAGGGCTGCTGCTATCTTCCACGGCCAACTAGCAAATGTCCCGATCTTATAACAAGAAGGTGCGACCTCGAGAATTTAAAGAGCATGATTTGGTACTAAAGAAGATCATTCCAGGCCAGGATGCAGCTAAAGGAAAATTTGCCCCAAATTGGGAAGGACCCTTTGTTGTCAAAGCAATCCTGTCTGGCGGAGCCTTGAAATTGGAGGAGATGGACGGTGAGGAATTCCCACAATTGATCAAATTCTGATTCGGTGAAACGATATTATGTTTGAGACCCCTTTCATTTCAAACTGGACTACTTTGTCTTGATAAAAAAAAGAAAAAGAAAAAAAAGAAAAAGAAAAAAGAAAAAAGAAAAGAAAAAAAGAAAAATATCAAGTCTGGTTTTCAGGTCTGAGCCTGAACTACGAAAGACTTGATCTCCCATCTGCTGGAGTACATAGGCAGCCATTTATGGTGCGATCTAACCCTTGAAAAAATCAAAACCCCATCAAATCAAATCGGAAAAATTAAAACCCCATCAAACCAAGCTCAAACCCAAATAAACCCTTTTTAACTATTCAAGCCAAGCCTGAACTACGAAAGACCTGATCTCTCTCTATAGGAGTACGTAGGCAACCATTTATGGTGCGGTCTAACCTCTGAAAGAATCCAAACACTTTCATCTTATAACCAAAATATTAACCTATACAGAAACCAAAATCTAACACAAACCCGCCCAATAAAAGGCTCATGCGGAGAGGACCTAACGACGTCTCAGCATCATCCTGCCGAATCTGGCGTAAGTATGACAAGACTAGTTCTATGACGACATAATAAATTATGAAGCAAGAATGGTAACAGTGTACAAGGCTAAACATGCTCAAACAAGGGAAGTGAACTAAACTTGTTTCTTTTTATATATACAACTGTTTATAATACAAAAGTTGATTCTAACCTATGACAAGAGATAATATCAAAGTCTGTACAGGAAATAAAATAGGGCTATAAATCTGCAGTGAGACAAGCAAACATAGACAAATATCCAGCGGTCTCTACTGCCTGAGGTACATCTCTGAGCTCGTGCTCCAGTATCTCGACACGTCTCAGCATCTCTGCTGCCATGCGATAAACCTCCTCCTGACCCTGCATTATGCCCTGTACGTGACTAATGAGTCCATCTGCGAAAATCTGGGCAGCATCTCTATCAATGAGGGCCTGGTCTCTGGAAGCAAGGGTTGCATCTCTCTCAGCGATAGCAGCATCCCGACCAGCTACAGTGGTCAACATCAGAGCTCGAGCCTGATCCATCTCAAAGGTCACCAGGTGAAGCTGTCTGTCGATCGCCTCCATGGAAACTGAGGATGAACGTGGGACAGTGCTAAAATAGAAGCTGTTAACTCTGCAAACAGAGCATCCTCAGCCAGAGATATAGGATCCTCCATGGGCTCCTCAACGTCAGTAGACCCATCATCATCCCCGGATAAAGATCCTATATCAACCTGGTCCGCGGTGTTTGGTGCCAAATCTGACTCTAGCCAAGCTGAGTACTTTGCAGATCGGCCCGGATGGCAGTCTCTAAACTCCGCTGTCTGTCGATGCGACCAAAATCAATAAACCTGAGCTAGATCAGCCTCGATAACTGAGCAGACAGGGAAACGATAATCCTCAGTTTCCTTAAATGCATGGACCTCCTGATACTGATCAAACTGGCCCATCATCGCCAGAGGATGATAGGTCGTCACCCGCCTCAAACCAGCCAATGGGAGGAAATCCAGGTCGGCTACATAGGTGGTGAAACTCAGGAAGGAGCAGTAACCAGAATACATAACTATCGCAAAAGGCTCCTCCATGGCACCCAGAAATGAAGTCCAGGATGCCCCATCGATGCAAGAAGCCGGGCGGTATGAGTAGACCTGTGACAAATCATGTCCAAAGTAGAACCCATGACGACGTTGCCGACCTATCGATCTAAGGTGCGTCATAAACCAGATATATAGGAGCACAGGGCTACCTCTGAACCCCTGATCCCCAACAGTCCGGCAGAGGGATGCTGATATCAATGTCTCTGCCAAGATAAGATGGAGTATGGTAAAGTCATCTCTAAGAGCCCTGACAGCCATCGACATCGCCACATCTAGATGGTCAGCATAGAATGGCAAGTATAGATATGCTATGAGGCACATGGCCAGGGCGTCCACTCGGGCAGTACGCCATCTCTCCTCTAAAATGGCGAAATCTCCATGATAAACGGCGAAGCTATCATCAGATGCAAAGTGGCCTTTCATGAAGTCCATAGAGATAATGTGGCTGCCACCCACCTCGACCAGTACGATTGCCCTCCTCAGTTCGGTCACCGTCATGAATTGGCGACGCATATGGCCCAACGCCATCCAAGCACACGGCCCCTCCATCGACAATCCGGAGATGCAACCATACTCCTCTAGAGTAGGAGTCAACTCATCCGAGCCAAACTGGAAAACATGGCGCTCCAGAATCTAGTAACTAAGAATCCTGTCAATAAACCCCTCTAGAACCTGAAAGGACAACAGAGATAGGGAGTGGCCGAGCATGCGACTGACTGCAATACGGTCAGAATATTGCAACTGGTCATACCAACCTCAAGCTAGTAGCTATCCGACTAGGTAGTATGTGATCCAAATGAACAACAGCAGAGGAAGCCATTTGTAAAATTGTGTCAATAAGACCATACAGGGGTCAATCTCTATCCAATCATTCAAATATATATGAAGCATGCATCATAACAAGTGATAATATAGCATGTGCGATGAATAAATAGAAAACATCATACATAAATATCTGTCGAATACATCAATTTTATATACATCACTGTCATACCTATGATACATGTGAAAATTAAAAAAATAAAAAGTACAGGGAAATGGGGCACAAATGCCCAAGGACTAACAAAACGCCTAGGGAATCATCACAATGTCGAAATCATCCAGGAAGGTGCTAGAATCATCGAACTGATCGATCTGGGGTAAGTCACCGGGGGTGGGCACATCCTGCTGATCTGGACGATAAGGTGTCTCCTGCGCATCCGGGTGATAAGTAAACGGATCACCTCCATCCTGAGAACCACCAGGGCATGAGGGTTTTGCCCTATAAGAGCCACCAATGCCTGATGGGCCAGCCTCATGATCCCGAGCAGCAAAAGTACTAGCCAATGAGGGGTCTCCACCTAGATGATGACAGTACATCGACATCTGCTCCAACTGATGCCTCAAATCGGCTATCTGAGTTTGTGAGAGGGTTCCTGGAAGCATGATATTCAGTCCTTCATCATAAGAGACCCTGGAACCATATCTCCTAAGAACTGCGTAGCCCGGGTCTGAGATCCTATCGTGCATGGGCCTCACCAAGTGGAAAAGTCCTCAGACGTGATAGGACCATCCGACAAATGAAATCCCTCATACCCACCGGTAGGAATTGCTATAACTGGCTGAGATAGAGGCCAGAATCGCTGAGCTAGAGGAAAAAAAGGAAGGCGAATCTCCCTAGTGATACATCGAAAGGCGCGCTCCCCTAGGTAGAGCTCCCATCCTCCATTAAACAAGAAGGGAATCCGACGAGTAGGTAGATGATACTCGGGCCCTACTTGTAGACCATCCTCAAATCCCTCAGATAAGTGCTCTACCGAATAAGGAACCCACACCACGTCAAAGGCCGTCAATGTAAGCCCTCCACAACAGGAACCTCAGATAGAGTGGACTGATGCCATCTACATCCCCGAGGATAAGTGTCCAAGCCCAGGACAGAGATAGGGCGAAGACAAGGGAGTCTCTCATAAACCCAGAACTGTCAATGCAAAGAACCCGACATTAAGCCTGGGAAAAGATAAACCAATCAAAAGTCAATAAATGAAATTCAGTTTAAATAACTTACCAGAAGAAACGGGTAGAATCCGACCCAGGCGTCGGTAACTCCCTTAGATCGCAGTCGCATCCCGTGAAGAAAGAGAGCGAATGTAAAAGATCCCCAATCGTAGTCCCCAATACGGTTTATGTTATGAACAGACCCTACCAAGATGAAGGGAACAGTGGAGGAGTTGTTCGTAATGAAATAACCCCTCATGATGGTCAGGAATAGACACCGTAAGATGCGATCCATATTCCTTAAATCGATAGGCAACGACTGCTGTAGAGTGCCTCGAGCAGCATCAACACTCAGGCATCCTGAATGAATACTACGGGCCTTGAAGGCCCGCTCCTGAGAAGAAAACTCTAAAAGGGTGTGCACAGTAGTCGAAGTGATACCCGTCTCCAACAGCACTCTGGCTCCAGTAAACTCTAGGCCTGTGATAAACCTCCAATCCACGGGAGTCATCACAACCTTGCAGTCCAGCAGATGGAGGGACTGACTCTAATGACACCATCGCTCTGACAAAGCTCGCAAATAGCCCCAAGGGCAGCGACGGGGAACAATGGTGAAGAAAGCCTCAAATCCGCAAGAATCTACTACCGCCCAGTACTCTTGATGTAGCAAATGATACAAAGAGTATATGCTAAACCAGTTACTCCTGGGCTGGGTAAACTCTAGAACCTGCACGACCTTAAGGTTAAGAAAATCGGTTGTTGATAGAAAAGAGAAAAGAATGCGAATTAATATAAAGATTAGGTACCCCATTCGCCTGCAAATGAATAAAGGGATGGCAGCTCAGATCCGTACCCGACAAATCAGGGACAGCTACCTGAATGTCGGGAAGAAATCGTGGCACAGCAATGGGCTGAGGCTGAACCTCAGGCTCAGGGATGTCCTCCTTCTCCAAATGAGGTTGGTCCTCACCAAGAGGATGCAGAATTGGCTCCGTCAATCGTTGAACCCATCTGCTAATCCGTGGAATGGGAACATCAGAGGGAGGTCTCTGCCGACGAACCCCAACTGAAACCAGCTGGGATGAAGAACGGCTAGGTCCCGCAGAATCCATCTCTGAACAATGAGTTCGTAAGAATTAAAGCAAAGTCAGGTATATTCCTGTCCTTTTCAAATTTCAAATTAAATCCATGAAATATAATTTAGGTCATCACATCATGCATGTCCTACATATGCCCTTATATGTGTACATTATTTTAACTCGCATCCTAGTATATCTATATATACATATAGGACCCTGACGTCTGGTTCATGAAATTTTTTTTCCAGAGTCTCCCTTGTAAAATGGACTATCCACATGCCCGAAGCATGCATTAAATCACCCTATGAGGGTATACCATCACAGCCAAACAATTAAATTTCAATTTAAACTGTTGTTCTAACACATAGCTATAATGCATGTCTAGATTAACTGATAAATGATAATATGTCGCATATATACGGTCCATAAGATGATACGTAAGCATGCATTGCATTATAAACATGTTCATCAAGCTATCTATGCATACATTTTAGGTATAATGCATTTAAGGAAAGAAATACGGGTTTTCTCCGACGAAAACACGAAAAAATGGAGTCTATATGTTACCCGTAGTACGTAGAAGAGATATACGGTGACGAATTGCTCCAAATCAAGCCGAAATAGCGTAGATTTGAAGAGAGGCTCGAATTTTTTAGAGAGAAAACGAGAAAACGCAAGTCGAATGAATGAAAATGAGCCATCCCGAGGGTATAAGCCCGATCACGGGCAGCCTCATACATGTATACTCTAGCTGCATACATATATGCGGTTGCCATAGAGGGGTCCTGCGGCTTCTCGATTTGTAAAGTAAAGTCTGAAACGTGTTATTTTGGACTCAGAATGGTCACATTATTTAAAATGGTACCTTTCTAAGACAGTTTTAAACCCCAAAAACCCTTCAAAACAGCAGAAATTCAGTAAAGATCAGAAATCCCGACGGTGAGCGCCGGAGGACCAGAAAGTCAGTCAAAATCAATACTACATCTCAGAATCCACCAACAACGAACCAGTGAAGGCGTTGGAACAACCCCTGACGATGTAATCCATCGACAATGAACCAGTGAAGGCGTCGGCTCAACCCCCGACGATGTAATCTACCGACAATGAACCAGTGAAGGCGTTGGCTCGACCCCTGACGATGTAATCCACCGGCAATGAACTAGTGAAGGCGTCGGCTCGACCCCCGACGATGTAATCCACTGACAATTCCACTGACAATGAACCAGTGAAAGCGTCAGCTCGACCCCTGACTATGTAATCCATCGGCAATGAACCAGGGAAGGTGTCGGCTCGACCCCCGATAATTTAATCCACCGGCAACGAACCAGTGAAGGCGTCGACTCGACCCTCGACGATGTAATCCACCAGCAATGAACCAGTAAAGGCGTCAGCTCGATGATGTAATCCACCAAAAATAAACCAGTGAAGGCGTCGGCTCAACCCCCAATGATGTAATCCATCGGCAACGAACCAGTGAAGGCGTCGACTCGACCCCCAACGTTGTAACCCACCGGCAATGAACCAGTGAAAGTGTTGGCTCGACCCCCGATGGTGTAATTCGTTGGCAACAACCCAACGCAGATCGGCAAAACCCCGATGGTGTAATCCTTTGGCAACAACCCAACGCAGATTGGCAAAACTCCGATGGTGTAATCCGTTGGAAACAACCGAACGCAGATCGGTAAAACCCCGATGGTGTAGTCCGTTGGTAACAACCTAACGCAGATCGGCTTGACCCCGATGATGTAATCCGTTGGCTACAACCCAGGTAAGGCATCAGCCCAGTCCCGAGGGTGTATTCCGTTGGCAATAAACCAGTGAAGGTATCAGCGTGACCTCAATGATGTAATCCGTTGACTACAACCCAACGCAGGTCGACTTAACCCCGACAACGTAATCTTTAACTTCCCCAGCAGAGGGGAGTCACCTTTTTATAATCTCATATATCATTACATATACATGATATTGCATCATCAGATATACCGTGTCATGCATTCTCCGTGTCTAGTAATCTTTGTCGTTTTCATTCCATTACATGGCATAAACATGACGAAGAAGGGCATCTGTAGACACTCAAAATTTTGCTTTCTTTGTACTAACCTTGCAGAAGGGCAAAAGCATAATTTTACTTCGGAGATAACCCCGAGGTAGGGCAAAAGAACCAGGTCATCCCGGAGACGATCCCGTGAAAGATTCAAAGGACCAATGACGTTCGAACATGTCATGAACCGAATAAAGATCGCCAAGCTGAGACAGTGTCCGTCGAAAACCAACTCAGGAAACCACAAAATGTGTGCCATCGACGATAAACTAGCTAACTGCCGTCGGGAACTAGAAGATACTTCTCAACTATCAGTATCATCTTCCCGGACCCCTGATAGTAGTGTGCATACAAGCCAATCATGTATGATGATAAAGCACGTACTTTGTAAACAATCTTATTTATTTATTAATAAAATATTCATTTATTAAAGGCATTTAATTATCTACATGGTGCTGTTTTTATAATATGTAAATAACCCATAGTTTTAAACAATGCTTTTAGAATCATGATGATGATCATGCTAATGAGATCTAAATTCTTAGAAAGCTCTAAAACTAAAATAGTTCCCAATCGTGGGATTACTAAAAAGGGGATTAGTAAATCCGGATAGATTGGTACATATGTTGCTTGCTCATTGGATGAGGATGATTGATCTCATGATCATTTGTGTGGAGACACTAAAGCAAGTATGTAGGTGCTTATTGGAGAATAAGTTCACTGAACGTGATTCGCTATAGAATACCTAATGGAGTTTTACTCGCCTGTCAATAGAAATTCCTAATGTGATAGTAGTACAAGTGATCCTTGGACTTGAGATCATCATAGTATCTTGTATGTAACAAATTATACTTTGACTTATTCCTTAAGACCTTTTAAGGCATATATAGGGTATGCTTGGGTATAATGAGTTACATATGGAGATAATGAATGATCAATAAAGAATCTACCACCTCTAGTAAAAGAGGAGATATGTCCTATGTGATTCGTTAAGTGACAACCCAGGAATCTTTGGCCAAGGTAGAATGAAATTAGAAAGGAGTTTCTAATTTGTATTTTTGGTGTTGTGCATTTTCTAATCGAAATACATATGATTAAATAAAATAAGACTTGACAGTAAATCCATGTCTTATATTTAATTGGGACATTATATGGTGGAAGGATTGAATTGTACGGTGACTATTTACTCACAGGTTCTTTTATGATTAATGTTGAAATCTATATTATCTGAAAAGTCGTTGATCGCTAGGGAGGCTTATCCCTATTGTAGAATAAATATTATTTATTTAAATAAATTATTAGTTTAATTTATTTATTTAAATAAGATTAAAATTGTTTTAATTAATTTATTCACAACCGGTTTAATATGGAGAACCTAAAGGGTCACACCATAAAAGGAAAAATAATTATTTAAGAAGGTAATGGCATAATCGTAATAATGTATTAAGTGTAATTAATTTAATCTATGGTGATAGAATAAATTAAATAACTTAATGTTTATTATTTAAAATTTTGAAAATATTAAATATAAATTAATAAGAGGAGTCTTATTAATATTATTACAATTATTATTATTTTAATTTCTAAAGGAGTTTAGTAATTAATTTAAAATTTAGTACTCTTATTTATTCCTAATAAGATTAGGAGACAAATTAATTAAATGAATTTAATTAATTATTCCCAATGTGGTGGGAAGCCTAAATTAATTAAAAGAGTTTAATTAATTAAAAAAAATCCCATGTCTAATAGGATTAGAAGGGTTGACCAATGTCTATATAAGAGGAGTCTTATAATAGATATTATAAAAATAAAATTCCAATTGTTGGAGAGTACTCCTTTTCTATAGAGGATGGAAAACTAAGGTTTAGCCAAACACCCTCCTTCTTGATAATTCATCTTCCTTGGTGGATCACCTCTAGAGGCCAAACACTTGGGTGGCTAACGTTGATCAAAGGAAGGAATCTAACCCGGAAATTCAAGGAGATCACGAAGAACAAGGAGTTGAACTCGTACCTGTGGAAGCTTCGTTCTACAAGGGTATGATTCCATAACTTTTTATTTATCGTTTTAAATTAATAATTTGCATAAAGGATGATCCGGGTAATGGTTTTGTAGAAATTTTTTTAAAACTCTAATATACCATGCTTCCGCTAATTTTTGCAATTTGATTGAGTCACAATTTCGTACAAACCCAACAGTGGCATCAGAGCCAAATCTTTATGCAATTATTAATTTGTTTTGATTTCATATACATATGGGTATGTATTTAAAATAATTTATTGGGCATAATTTTATTGTATAAAATTATTTTTTTTAAGAAAAAAAAAATGATGTTTTTTTTTGGGGACGAATCACAATTTTTTTTTTGGGGTGCTAATCTTGAATTCTGCAAAGAAAAGGTGTTGTCTCTTTCTTACTCCAAAAAGAAGGTGACCCATCAGGAAAGGACTCTTTTAATAAACCTGCAGGACTCTTTTAATAAAAGAAGGTGACTTCTTTTTAAAAAATAAATGTGAATTTATATTATATATATATATATGTATATATATATATATAACCTGATTCGTTATATAAATATATATAATATATACGGTAATATCAAATATATATATATATATATATATATATATGATATATTTATATATTATATTCTAAATAATTTTATAATTAAAATAAATAGTTTATTTTAATCTTGAAATTAGATTTCATGCAATTTAAAATTGCCCATTAAATGATACTCATATATATATGGAATGTTTTAATTCATGAGATGAATATTTATTTATTGATATATATGGTGATATGTATGATAATAAATGGAGATTGATTATGGACTATTTGACCAATGTGATTGGATTTTATTTTAGTTGAATGCTTGAATGAATGGATTTTATTAAATGGGGTCTGTGTACCTCGTCTTCTCTAATTTTTTTTTTCTTGATGTAAAATTCTATCTCCCTCCTATGTACTTCCCCTTGACTGCTGATCAAGGTTTCTATTTAAATTAAATAGTTTAATGTAATAGAAATAGTTAGAATTATCTTGAAGAAATTGGAGACCAAGGAGCAAGGAGCGCGTGAAGACCCGTTTGTATGGAACCCGGGTTTAAATGTAATAGTTATATTTAAATTTAAATTCTTGCACTCCTAGGTTTGACCTTTTGGTTCACTTGGTGACTCTAGTGAACCAAACTAGAATAAAAGTCCATAATCAATCCGGGTAGAATATAGTATTCTATATTGCATGCTAAATATTATATATATTATATTTTATGCAAACATGCTTCGCATGTTTAATAAAATAACGCGTATTTTATATATATATATATATATATATGTATATATGTGTGTGTGTGTGTGTGTGTGTGTGTGCATGCGCGCTAAACAAGATGAGACAAATAATAACAAACCCCTCAAAGAAATAATATTAAGTCCGAAGCGTTCAAATGATATTTGGAATATCGAACGTCGCCTTCTAGCATGATAAATTAATAGAGTATTAAATATTTAATATGAGCTTGTTGTGCTATCCACAAGGCGAGTATGCATATTTAAGATGTTAATTAATCACATTTGATGCTTATCAAGAAAATTGAACGATCTAGTCTTGTTGTGCTATCCACAAGGACGAACATTTTTCTTTTTTGAATTTATGAAAGTGCTAGGCTGGACTTAACTTAAATCATTTTAGTTCGGATGTGCACACACTTGACCATTATGATTTAAGAGGCAAAATAAAAGGAGTTATATAGTGATGTAATTGACAAGAGTTGTCTACCTATTTATTTGTATATCGCTTGTTGTGTTATCCACAAGGTTATATACATTTGAAATGGGATCCTTATTCTCACTAGCAAATCTTTAATTAGATGTTGCCGAACTATATAAGTGAGGTTAATATAGCTTGATAAAAATAGTGGGAGATACCAATTTAAAATAAAGACCTAAATTTATTTTGGTATGCAAAATTAATAAAATGAATGTTTGCTAAAATGTTGTTTTTCACATGCAGAATTTTAAAAATGTCAAAATCACTAATTTAACTACGAAGCATACTTGATGCTAATAAGCTTACCGGGCCGAATTATACGGACTGGCTAAGAAATCTGAGAATAGTTCTCACTGCTGAAAAGATTTCTTATGTCCTAAACTCACCTGTCCCTAGAACTGTTCCAGAAACAGCCTCTGAGGAAGAGATTGCCACCATTGTAAAGTGGCAAGATGATGCATCTGTGGCTCAATGCATCATGCTTGCATCCATGAATAACGAGCTTCAGCGTCAGCACGTAAATATGGATGCTCCTGCAATGCTGCTTCACCTCAAGGAGTTGTATGGTGAACAGAGTAGGACTGTTAGATATGAGATATCTAAGGAGCTCTTCCGATCTCGGATGACCGAGGGTACTGCCGTCGAGACTCATGTCCTAAAGGTGATCAATTTGATTGAACGCCTTGGACAGCTGGGGTTCGTCATGGATGGGGAGCTGAGTCAAGACTTGGTCTTGCAGTCACTCCCTGACACCTTCTCGCAGTTTGTGGTTAATTTTCACATGAATAAGCTAGATGTCAGCTTGCCTGAGCTGCTTAACATGCTGAAAACTGCAGAAGGTCACTTCCCATCCAAGAAGAACCATGTCTTGATGGTGGATTCTTCCAATAAAAGGAAGAGGCCCAAGGTATCTTCTGAAAAGAAGAAATCCAAGAAGGCTAAGGGAAAGGGGAAAGAAAAGGAACAAAAGAAACCTGAACCAGCTGAAGGAATGTGCTTTCATTGCAACAAGCCGGGACATTGGAAAAGAAACTGCAAGAAGTATCTAGCAGAGAAAAAGCTTCGAGAAGCTTCGACTTCCAATCAAGGTTTGTTTATGATTGAAATTAATTTTTCTGAAAGTCATAATTCTACTTGGGTATTGGATACCGGCTGTGGTTCTCACATATGTAATACTGTGCAGGGACTGGTCAGAAGTAGAAAGCTGAACAATGATGAGGTGATCCTACGAGTGGGGAATGGAGCAAAGGTTGCTGCATTAGCTGTAAGAACTTATTATTTAGCAATGCCTTCGGGCAAGTCCATTTATCTTAATAATTGTTATTATGTTCCGAATATTATTAAAAACATTATTTCAATTTCTATATTGGATATGGAAGGATTTAACGTTGTTATAAAGAACAATAGTTGTTCTATTTATAAAGACGATGTTTTATATGGTATTGGAAATTTGCGAAATGGACTTTATACACTTGACTTACAAGAAAATATATTTCAAATTGAACAAACTAAGAAAAGGAAAAGAGATGATATTAATTATACCTACATGTGGCACTGTAGACTCGGTCATATCAATGAAACAAGATTATCCAAGTTGCATAAAGATGGGCTCCTTGAGTTATCCGATTATGAATCATATCCAACTTGTGAATCTTGTCTTATGGGTAAAATGACTAAATCTCCTTTTAGTGAAAAAGGTGAAAGAGTTACAGAGTTGTTGGCATTGATTCACACAGACGTTTGTGGACCTATGACAACAAGTGCACGGGGTGGGTATTCTTATTTTATTACTTTCACTGATGATCACTCAAGATTTGGATATGTGTATTTAATGAAATACAAGTCAGAATCATTTGAAAAGTTCAAAGAGTTCAGAAGTGAAGTAGAGAAACAAACGGACAAGAGTATAAAGATACTTCGATCAGATCGAGGTGGAGAATACTTAAGCGGTGAGTTTCTCAATTGTCTCAAAGAAAATTGTATAATCTCACAATGGACTCCTCCAGGTACACCACAGTTAAATGGAGTATCTGAAAGGAGAAATCGAACACTGTTAGACATGGTTCGATCCATGATGAGTTTTATCGACCTTCCAATTTCCTTCTGGGGATATGCCCTAGAAACGGCTGCATACCTACTTAATAAGGTACCTACCAAATCCGCCCCAAAGGCTCCATATGAGATGTGGAAGGGGAGGAAACCAAATCTTAAGCATATTAAGACTTGGGGTTGCCCAGCTTATATCAAAAAGTTTGAAAATGATAAGCTACAGACTAAATTCGATAAGTGTAGATTTGTGGGATACCCTAAAGAAACTTTAGGGTATTATTTCTATCATCCAACTGATCAAAAGGTGTTTGTCGCGAAACATGCTGCCTTCTTGGAAAAGGAGTTTATCCATGAAGGGGTCAGTGGGAGTAAGATATATCTTGAAGAAGTTCAAGAACCACAAATTATCACGGATCAAAGTCAGGTACCTGACCAAGTAGAAGAACCTACTATACCACACCCTGTTCGTAAATCTGGAAGAGTACCGAAGATACCTGAGAGGTATGGATTCGTTATAGAGAATGACGATGAGGTACACATCATGAATGATGATGATCCATTGAATTACGAACAGGCTATGAGTAATAAAGACTCAGGGAAATGGCTGGAAGCCATGAAATCCGAAATGGACTCCATGTATGAAAACAAAGTATGGACTTTGGTTTCACCACCTGAAGGCATTAAGCCTATTGGGTGTAAATGGGTCTTTAAAAGAAAGACTGGAGCGGACGGCAAGGTAGAGACCTATAAGGCCCGACTGGTTGCAAAAGGTTTCAAACAAAGACAAGAAGTTGACTATGATGAAACCTTTTCACCAGTAGCTATGCTCAAGTCCATTCGGATTTTGCTTGCGATTGCAGCTTATAACGACTATGAGATCTGGCAGATGGACGTGAAAACGGCCTTCCTCAATGGGAAACTTGAGGATGATGTGTATATGACACAGCCAGAGGGATTTGTTTCAAAGATTGGAACAACTCAAGTCTGTAAGCTGCAACGATCCATTTATGGATTGAAGCAAGCTTCTCGTAGATGGAACATTCGTTTTGATGAGACAATCAAAGAGTTTGATTTTATCAAAAATGACGATGAACCATGTGTGTACAAGAAGGTTAGTGGGAGCGCAATTTCATTTCTTGTATTATATGTTGATGATATATTACTGATAAGGAATGACATTTCTATGCTACAATCGATTAAAATCTGGTTGTCTAAACACTTCTCCATGAAGGACTTGAGAGAAGCATCCTATATTTTGGGGATAAAGATCTATAGAGATAGATCTAAAAGGATGCTTGGTTTATCCCAAGGAACATACATTGATGCAATGCTAAAGAGGTTTAGCATGGAAGATTCCAAAAGAGGTCTCATGCCGATGAGCCATGGAATACATCTCTCCAAGAAACAGGCCTCAAAGACACCTGAGGAGAGAGACCGTATGAGTAAGATCCCTTATGCTTCTGCAATAGGATCTATCATGTATGGTATGATATGTACTAGACCGGATGTTGCTCATGCACTTAGTGTAACGAGCAGATACCAGTCGAATCCAGGAGAAGAGCACTGGAAGGCAGTGAAGAATATCCTAAAATACTTGAGAAGGACTAAGGATATTTTTCTTGTCTACGGTGGGTCTGAATTAAAACTCGAGGGCTTCACAGACTCAAGTTTTCAAACAGACCAAGATGACAGTAAATCTATTTTGGGGTATGTTTTTACCTTGAACGGAGGCGCAGTGAGTTGGAAGAGTTCCAAGAAGTAAACAGTTGTTGATTCAGTGACAGAGGCAGAGTATATAGCTGCAAGTGAAGCTACAAAGGAAGCTGTTTGGATGAAGAAGTTCATAACTGAACTTGGTGTGGTTCCTAGCATTGGAGAAGCAGTTCCCGTTTACTATGACAACACAGGAGCAGTAGCACAGGCTAAGAAACCTAGGTCTCATCAAAAATCTAAACACGTGTTGCGGCGATTTCACTTGATCAGGGAGATCATTGAAAGAGGAGACGTCACCTTGGAGCGTGTAGACTCTCAAGACAACATTGCAGATCCATTTACTAAAGCTTTAACACAACAGTAGTTTGATCGTCACTTAGAGAAGATGGGTATGAGATACCATGGCGATTGGCTTTAGTGCAAGTGGGAGATTGATAGTAGTGTGCATACAAGCCAATCATGTATGATGATAAAGCACGTACTTTGTAAACAATCTTATTTATTTATTAATAAAATATTCATTTATTAAAGGCATTTAATTATCTACATGGTGCTGTTTTTATAATATGTAAATAACCCATAGTTTTAAACAATGCTTTTAGAATCATGATGATGATCATGTTAATGAGATCTAAATTCTTAGAAAGCTCTAAAACTAAAATAGTTCCCAATCGTGGGATTACTAAAAAGGGGATTAGTAAATCCGGATAGATTGGTACATATGTTGCTTGCTCATTGGATGAGGATGATTGATCTCATGATCATTTGTGTGGAGACACTAAAGCAAGTATGTAGGTGCTTATTGGAGAATAAGTTCACTGAACGTGATTCGCTATGGAATACCTAATGGAGTTTTACTCGCCTGTCAATAGAAATTCCTAATGTGATAGTAGTACAAGTGATCCTTGGACTTGAGATCATCATAGTATCTTGTATGTAACAAATTATACTTTGACTTATTCCTTAAGACCTTTTAAGGCATATATAGGGTATGCTTGGGTATAATGAGTTACATATGGAGATAATGAATGATCAATAAAGAATCTACCACCTCTAGTAAAAGAGGAGATATGTCCTATGTGATTCGTTAAGTGACAACCCAGGAATCCTTGGCCAAGGTAGAATGAAATTAGAAAGGAGTTTCTAATTTGCATTTTTGGTGTTGTGCATTTTCTAATCGAAATACATATGATTAAATAAAATAAGACTTGACAGTAAATTCATGTCTTATATTTAATTGGGACATTATATGGTGGAAGGATTGAATTGTACGGTGACTATTTACTCACAGGTTCTTTTATGATTAATGTTGAAATCTATATTATCTGAAAAGTCGTTGATCGCTAGGGAGGCTTATCCCTATTGTAGAATAAATATTATTTATTTAAATAAATTATTAGTTTAATTTATTTATTTAAATAAGATTAAAATTGTTTTAATTAATTTATTCACAACCGGTTTAATATGGAGAACCTAAAGGGTCACACCATAAAAGGAAGAATAATTATTTAAGAAGGTAATGGCATAATCGTAATAATGTATTAAGTGTAATTAATTTAATCTATGGTGATAGAATAAATTAAATAGCTTAATGTTTATTATTTAAAATTTTGAAAATATTAAATATAAATTAATAAGAGGAGTCTTATTAATATTATTACAATTATTATTATTTTAATTTCTAAAGGAGTTTAGTAATTAATTTAATATTTAGTACTCTCATTTATTCCTAATAAGATTAGGAGACAAATTAATTAAATAAATTTAATTAATTATTCCCAATGTGGTGGGAAGCCTAAATTAATTAAAAGAGTTTAATTAATTAAAAGAAATTCCATGTCTAATAGGATTAGAAGGGTTGACCATTGTCTATATAAGAGGAGTCTTATAATAGATATTATAAAAATGAAATTCCAATTGTTGCAGAGTACTCCTTTTCTATAGAGGATAGAAAACTAAGGTTTAGCCAAACACCCTCCTTCTTGATAATTCATCTTCTTTGGTGGATCACCTCTAGAGGCCAAACACTTGGGTGGCTAACGTTGATCAAAGGAAGGAATCTAACCCGGAAATTCAAGGAGATCACGAAGAACAAGGAGTTGAACTCGTACCTGTGGAAGCTTCGTTCTACAAGGGTATGAATCCATAACTTTTTATTTATCGTTTTAAATTAATAATTTTCATAAAGGATGATCCGGGTAATGGTTTTGTAGAAATTTTTTTTAAACTCTAATATACCATGCTTCCGCTAATTTTTGCAATTTGATTGCGTCACAATTTCGTACAAACCCAACAACCCCGACTCAGTCAGACTCAATTCTATTCAGCCGTATTCCGCACAGAATTTTTGAAAGTTTGATCTGCGCAGGTCAACTTCATCTGAATGGGGACCAAAGGAACGCACTTCGAGATGGCAGGCCCCACCTAGCCCAGTCGCATACATGTATGAGGCTGGCTCGGATAGCTTAAAACCCCCCACATTAGTTCATTTAGAAGAGAGAGATATAGTTTTAGAGAGAGGGAAGGAATCGGGTTTGGCATATAAACACCAACTTGATGTTATTTCATCTTGTTTATCATCCACTTAGAGCCTCAGGAGTGTTCTGCGTTGACCACGGGAGTTAAAACGTTTGTTCACGCATCCCCCAAGGTGAAAAATGCACTTTCTAGCTACGTTCTTTGTAAATATTGTTTAATATACTAGATTGATGATATATATTATTTAAATCTATTTAATCTTGTTGTTTATAAGCATATTGTGTAATAGTTGATATATATTACATTGCTATCGATTATATTGCGCTTATTATGTTGTAAATCGAATACGGAGACTAGATCTACCTAGATTTAAGCAGAATCTAGCCTTTGAGTGGTTATTAAGCATGAAGCTTTAACCCGTGTGCTAGATAGGTTTAGATCCATGGTAGATCTACGTATTTATGGCTTTAAATGGTCCCGGTTACCCCATATATCCTTAGATTTCTATCTAGAGGCAGAAGGGGTCCGAAATGGTTTGAAACGGTGATTTCAACCGATGAAATCATCTTAGATCAAATCCGAGGACATTGTATATATGTATTCCCGTATAAATAATGTGAGCCTAGGAATCCCGATGTTGAGATCCCCGATTGGATCCTGACTTGATTCCCATAATGGACCGATTTTGATGATGTAATGTTTAAATAGCGCAAATATCATTGTATATGTAATATTTGGATCTTGAAAATGAATTCGAGGGGTTAGTCCCGAGAAATTGGATTCAAGATCCCGCGATAGTGAAAACTTTAATTGTGGGTGCTCAGTTTCATCGAGATGGCTTACATGCCCGATGATGATCCGACCCTTTTGGACGGTTTTTATATGCATATCATCAAAATAATTTCTAATAAAACCACAAAGAGCTTTCAGTCATAATAAAGCGATTCAGGGTAGATCACCCTATAACATAAAGATAAATAAAAGGAAGTATCGAAGTCCTCAATTCCTAGTCGGGAAAAGGATTTGAAAACCTTGCTTTCCAAAACATTATTTTAATTCATACATCTTGTTAAAAATGAACTTTTTTGTCAAATCAAGTACCTAGGCCCAAAAGAGGTACAGCACTACTTTCAAATAAAACAAAATAAAGACTTAGAATAAAAATGAATAAAGCTTTTAAAATAAAACAAACACACACACACACTTTATGCACAAAAAATCAATAAGATGCGGTACCGTGTTTTCACTGGAGACGGGGGTTGCCTAACACCTTCCCCCCGCTTAACCTAGCCCCCGGATTCCACTAATCTCGGGTTTTAGACCAATGAGTCACATATTGGACCATATTGCAAAAACTAATAAAACTCGGATGAGTTGGTACATCCATTTAAAGAATACCAACTGGCGACTCTGTCTCATTCGGTCCAATCATAAAATAATAAATTTAATCTTTTTCAAAATCGTTGACATTTATGTCTGTACCACTTTCCTAAAAACTCACCCTTTGATAAAATCCATAGACATAGCAAAATGGAAAAAGGGTAAAACAAAAAACAAACTTAGGAAAGACGGACTTCTACTTCAGATTTTTCCCGGCGTCGACATAAAATATTATTAAGTTATTAGTAATATTAGACGAAGTTTTAAGATGATGATAAAGTGATTGAAATATTATCAAATGACAATAATAATACTGATGGTTTAAGGTGTTATCTAATATTTGATTATATGGCTAAATGTTAAATAATTTATTTATAAAGTAGTAGTATTATTATGATGTATGATATGATATGCCGATTGAAAGATCAATCTTATAAATGATAAGAGATTAAATTAGATTGCGTAGCAGTAATCGACAGACAAGGCAAGTTTCCTAACTAAAACTCGAGTTATTTTATTTTAAATATGCTAGTGGATAATTATTGTTGATTATTCCACATCTATGATTATTGTTATTCGCACTTAGTGCAATTTGCATATGTTTAACTGGTATAAAAGTCTGATCACCTTGATTACCAAATTTGTTCATGGTCATTGTTGGCAACTCAGCGTTATTGATTCAATCATTCTTGCATTAAAATTTGGTTTATGTTCTTTCACAATTATTGTATTGTTGAAAATTCAAAAACTTATTCTCTTTCAATCATGATATATCTTTATTATATTTAAACTTGCTGACTAAAGTAGTTGCTCACCCTTGCTATATCATGATAATATTTTAGTTAAGCCCGAGTGTTCAAAGAAAAATGAAGTCAAAGACAGTGTTGGAGAATAGTTCCATATGAACGTTTAATTATTACATTTATTTCATGTAAAATGATTATGTAAACCTTTTGGATTATTAAGGTATGTAATGAATTAAGGTTGTAGACCTTAGGAAATGTTATTGAACCATTGTGTATTAAACAAATTATGTTTAAAATTCTGAATTAGTTTATAGAATATATAAGAAGATGATGTATCGTGATGCACCAGGTCCGAGGTTCAAGGGACCCAGATTTGGGGACGCTACACATCACTTTTCTCTAAATTAGAAATAACTAAATTACTATTCATTGGCCACAATCAAAATAACTCAACAATGGCCATAATAATAAGCTATATAACCCATCGCAATCATATATAACAGTTCAAGATAAGGTTTACTAAAGCCATATCATGGTACAAAAAGATAGAAGCCCTAGCATTGCACACAATGATAGATAATCATCAAAATAAAATAATACATGTCTATCAAAACATAATAATCCTAACAGCTCAAAATAGGGCCAATAAAGCCATAACATGGCACAAAAGATAACTAGCATCCATGGCTATAATCCAAACATACTCAAAATATAAAAATAATAAGCATCCATACTTAATAATCCCTGGTTGCAATAATATAACAAACCCTTGCAGCCCAAAATACTAATAAAGCTAAAAGATAGTATACTAACAGTTCTTATGACATCAAAAAGATAATAGATAGATAATAGATAGATGAAGGACTGACAACACCTCCAAACATGAGATGGGCAATGCCCTCATTGGCTAATCGAGTAGATATCAAAATAAGAGGGATTCCCTGAGGTATGTTCAGTTCGTGCCTTCACCTTCATTGCCCTCATCCATGGCTAGAGACGGCGGTGGATATGGTGGGAAAATTAGAGGCACAAGAAACTGGAATGGCATAGATTCAGCTTCATCTCCACCATATAATGAGTAGTTATTAGCCACAATAGTGGTAAACTCTGCCTGATACTGCATCATCACATCCTGCCTCTGAGCCACCACATCTATCCGCTGAGATTGCCTGTCAACTCGCTGCGCAACCCCGTCAACCTTCTGATGTAAGAAAGTCAGAGAGGCAAAAATATCTGCCACGGGCATAGCTGAGGAAGAGCCAAGATCCTAATTCTGTGTAGAAGTCCTGACCTTTGAAGAAGATGGAGGCTGATTGATAGGTAGGTAGCCTTCACCGCCACCATGAGAAGCAGCCCCATCCCAAACATTAAAGCATGAAATAACGGCATGATCGATGATTGACATGGGTGGCTGGGCTATCTCATATACTCGCCAATACACGTTTGCCCATTTACATAGCCTTCAGAATAAATTCTAGAATGAGTAATCCCATATCGATCTTCATCCCGATGGCAAAGAGCAAGATTGCTCGCTCTTTGGTGACATCACTATGATGACGGGTCGGCATGATATTGGAACATATAAAGCTATACCACGCCTTTCCATAGCGACTGAACGCCTGGTGTGGGAAGCTTGTCTTTTCCCCGGTATACTAGTTTGTTTTCCAAGTCATACCGGGCTTGCAAAGCCGTTTGATAATGTCCTTCAGATCATAGCTATGAATCCCATTCTCCATGTAATCCTTGCCATCGTAGTTAGGCATTTGGAAAAGGGCATTGATTATTTTGCTGTCATAGGCCACTGCTTGACCACGAACCCGAACCACTGCTGCACCTTCAGCACTAGCATTAGCAAAGAACTCTTGGACCAAAGAGATAATAGATGATTTAGGCTACTTTGTGAAGTGAACCCATTTTTGTTCATTTATCATCAACCCTATCTCTCCATCCTCCCTCTAGTCTGGCTTTAGGCCTTTTTCAGGCACTAAACTTTTGTTGGCCAAAATTTGGTTGTACTTAGTCCACGCCTCTTCTCTCACAAACTTGGCACAGTCCCATTGCGGTGC
This sequence comes from Panax stipuleanatus, assembly GCA_020205555.1. Taxonomy (NCBI): domain Eukaryota; kingdom Viridiplantae; phylum Streptophyta; class Magnoliopsida; order Apiales; family Araliaceae; genus Panax; species Panax stipuleanatus. The sequence goes on along the minus strand of CM035117.1, from coordinate 154,401,051 downwards.
CGCTGCGACTCGAGAGGTGCTAGTACCAGTTCGTTGGTGCTTAGAAGCCATGTCAGATGCTTAGTGAGTTACCGATTGAAACTGCCTAACTCAAGCCAAAGTTAAACCAAAATCAAGCTAAATTCTCACTTAGGCAATTCCTCAAACACTTGGCATGCACAACCCAATACCAACTTGCCCGACCTCTGTTTGTTGTGTTCTAACCCAAAAAATTTCTCCAAGTAGTACCAATCAAGCAATCACAACAGTATATAATAGCAAACCCAAATAATTGCAGAACCAAAGCAGTAAAAACTCTATGTTCAAGCCCTAATTACTCAGTAATTGAAATGGCTAAGAAGTTTCAAGTTCCAGAGTAATCCAATTAACAAGCCCTATCTCTCCGAAGTGGTCTTCCTAATCGATTTAGAATTTTCAGTTAAACGAAACTTACTTGAATCAAAGGAAGAATGACACTGAGTTCGCACCCCTCCTATGAATGATCGACGAAACCCACTGAAGACTCAGAATCTTTGGCTATGTTTGATGCTAGAATTGGAACGAAATTTGGGGTTTGAATTGGCTTAGGCAAGAATCTGGTAGACTATCAAAATTTGGTGCTGGGATGAGTTTGCCTTGTTAAGTCGAATGCGGATATAGGAGGGAGTTGTGCTGTATCTGTCGAATTAAACCCAACTTAAGCAACAAAAATTCCCTATTGGCGCTGCGGCTCCAATAAGCCTTTGTTAATGAGGCACTGCGACACATTTTAGCAGAAGGCTGGCTAAGCTGGGGGGCTGCGGCGCTATATTGAGAGCTTAGAGAGGCGCTGCGGCGCCGACCTTGCGCTAGGAATTATTTTTTTAGTTTTCTTGCACCAGCAAAAACCAATTTATAGCAGTTAACACTTAGTCAAAAAATCTAAAAACTTGGATGCAAACTAAAAACTGAATCTAACTAAACTAAAAACTAAAAACTAAAAACTTAGATAAATGGATACTAAAAACTTAGAATATAAACAAAAGCTTACCTAAACTTAAAAATAAATGGTTATCAAGAATTTTAAAAGTTAAACCACATGGATACCATAACGTCGACAAATGGAAACCAAAAACTTACATAAATGAATACCACAATGATACCAAAAATGTCAACCAATGGAATTCATCATGAAAGTATTTCCATTATTTATTTATTTATTTAGGCATATCTTACTATTAGCATGCTAATATATCAATAAACTACTAAGAGCATGGAAATATCCTACGACACTACTAAACTACTATATTACAGGAAATATACTACTAGTATGGACACAAAGCCAAAAAGGATAGAGGAATGATACTGAAATGGGGTTTCCTCCCCATTGAGCGCTTGATTTAAAGTCATCGACTTGACTATTCCCCGGTTCATTCCCAGTCAGCATGGGTAATGGTCGTCTTTTGATGGTCAACGTCACCACCCCAAGAGTGCTTGAGTCGTTGTCCGTTAACCTTGAAAGTTCTTGTGGAATTAGCCTCTTTGACTTCAATAGCCCCATGCAAAAAGACGTTGGTGACAACGAAAGGTCCTGACCATCTTGATTTCGACTTTCCGGGAAAAAGTTTTAATCTGGAGTTGAAGAGTAAAACATTTTGACCCGGTTCAAATAGTCGCTCAACTATCTTCTTGTCGTGCCACCTTTTTGTCTTTTCCTTGTACAACTTGGCATTTTCATACGCTTGCAGCCGGAATTCATCTAATTCATTCAATTGTAATAGCCGCTTTTCGCCCGTCGCATTCAAATTGAAGTTAAGCTTCCAAATTGCCCAATACGCACTATGCTCAAATTCGACTGGGAGATGACACAGCTTTCCATAGATAAGCCTATATGGAGACATTCTAATAGGCATTTTGTATGCGGTGCGATAGGCCCACAAGGCGTCATCGAGCTTCTTTGCCCAATCTTTCTGGTTTGGATTAACAATCTTCTCCAAGATCTATTTAACTTCCTTATTTGACACCTCCGCTTGCCCACTAGTTTGCGGATGGTAGGCGATGGCAATTTTATGGGAAACCCCATACTTAGCAAGAAGGGCCTCAAAATACTTATTACAAAAGTGCGAGCCTTTATCTCTAATAATTGCTCTCGGCATGCCAAATCGTGTAAAGATGTTTTTCCGAAGGAAATTGAGCACCACCTTGGCGTCATTGGTGGGCAATGCTATAGCTTCAACCCACTTAGATACATTGTCCACTGTGACTAGTATGTAGAGATTGTTGTAAGATGACCATAACGGGCCCATGAAGTCTATAACCCAAACATCAAAAAGCTCAACTTCGAGAATATTATTCAGAGGCATTTCATGCCTTTTGGAGATATTTTCAACTCTTTGGAAATTATCGCATTGCGACACAAAAAGATGAGCATCCTTAACGAGAGTTGGCCAATAAAAACCAGATTGAAGAACTTTTGCCGCTGTTCGCTGTCTATCGAAATGCCCTCCATAATTAGATGGGTAATGATGGAGTACATCTTCCATTTCTTCCCTTGGCAAACATCTTCTCAAGATTTGATATGCACACTGCTTAAACAGGAATGGTTCGTCCCAAACATAGTGTTTCACATTATTTAAGAATTTCTTCTTCTGTTGATAGCTTATATTGGGGGGTAAGAAATTGCATGCGATATAATTTATAAAATCAGCATACCAAGCTGCTACACTGTGTATAACAAACAACTACTCATCGGGGAAGAAATCATTGATTATCGTATCAGTTTGTTTCGATTGGCTTGTATTTTCCAATCGCGAGAGATGATCCACCACTTGATTTTCAGTCCACTTTCTGTCACGAATCTTTAAACCAAATTCTTGAAGAAGAAGGATCCATCTAATCAACCATGGCTTGGCATCTTTCTTAGAGATCAGGTATTTAATGGCTGAGTGATCGGTGTATACAATGACTTTTGTACTGATGTGGTAAGAGCGAACTTTGTCAAATGCATATACTACAGCCAACCGCTCTTTCTCGGTTGTATTATAATTGAGCTAAGCATCTGTCAAGGTCTTGCTGACATAATATATGGTATGGAATACTTTATCCTTCTGTTGACCCAACACTGCACCGATATCAAAGTCACTGGCATCGTACATAAGTTCAAACGACAAATTCCAGTCAGGGGCCACTACAATGGGAGAAGAAACAAGCTTCTTCTTTAGCACTTCAAATGCGACACATATTTTTCTAAAAGGCTGTAGAGAGGTTTGGTGATTTTCAAAAAATCCTTTATAAATTGCCTACAGAACCCGGCATGCCCTAGAAAACTTCTTACCCCTTTCACAGATGATGGGAGTGGAAGATTGTCAATAGCATCAATTTTAGCTTTGTCCACTTCAATTCCATTTGCAGAAACTTTATACCCCAAGATAATTCCCTCTTGAACCATGAAGTGGCACTTCTCCCAATTCAATACTAAATTTGTATCCACGCATCTTTCCAATACTAAAGTCAAATTTTGTAGACATAAATCAAAATAATTACCAAACACGGAGAAATCATCCATCAACACTTCAAGGGTTTGTTCCACCATATCAAAAAAGATGGACATCATGCATCTCTAGAAAGTGGCAGGCGCATTGCATAGCCCGAATGACATTTTTCTAAAGGCAAAGGTTCCATACAAACATTTAAAGGTTATTTTCTCTTGATCTTTGGGTGCTATGGCAATTTGATTATAAACCAAATAACCATCCAAGAGACAGTAGAATTTATGCCCGACAAGCCTATCGAGCATTTGATCAATGAACGACAGAGGAAAATGATCCTTACAAGTGCCCTTGTTGAGTTTTCGATAGTCCATGCAAACACGCCATCCTATAACAGTCCGTGTCGGAATTAGCTCATTATTCTCATTGGAAACTACTGTCATGCCTCCCTTTTTAAGCACACACTGGACTGGACTTTCCCAAGGACTGTCAGAAATTGGGTAGATGATACCCGCATCAAGCCACTTGATGATTTCTTTTCTAACCACCTCTTTAAAAATGGGGTTTAAACGCCTTTGATGCTCAATAGAAGGCTTAGAACCACCCTCAAGGAGGATCTTTTGCATACAAATGGAGGGACTGATTCCCTTAATATCTGCAATAGTCCATCCCAAGGTTGTCTTGTATTTCTTTATAACTTTCAAGAGCCAACTGATCTTTCACAAGGGCAAAGTAGCCCCCTGGACTAGTTTGGGGAATATTTTGATAGGTATCTAAAGATTCTATTCTCTTTATACGGTTAAATAAATACCTTTCTCTTTCGGCATTCTCGGTCCTATATGAAGCTAGCCAAAAAAGAAGGACTTTCTTCAAGCCAGGAAGAGCAAGAGTACTGTCCGATAAGAACGGAAAAAGCAAGAAGGATTAAAATCATGAACTCCTTTCCCTTTATTATTATTAGTAAGAAAGCTTGACTGAACTAACGCTCTTGACTGACTGATTCCAGGACCTGCCCTTATATACTATACAACCATCTTCCTTTAGTTGCTACCCTATGGTTAAGTGCTTTGTTTCGCTAGTTACGCTTGAGCTCTTTCTTCGCTGCTTTTCTTGGTTGCCTTCTTTTCTTTTGTGCTTGCTTATGGCAGGCCCTTACTGAACCGCTTTAACCAACCCATCCTACATGAATCAAGCAAGACAGTGGCACTAACCATCTTGATGGAGTAGCAAGAATAATTCCTACTAGGCCAGAAGGGAAGCCTACACCTAAGAGAATGGGCTCAACTATTCAGGCCGGGGTTAAGCTATTTTTATTTTCCTGTGCCTCATCCAATAAGGTAGAAATAATAACTGGCAATGTAGCTGACTCGCCTATAAAAGCATACTGCAAATGACTCAACAATGGCTTAAGTTCCAACACAGGGGTTTCTATCAATGATTACGGCGACTAAGAGGTAGACATTCTTTGTAGATCCAAAGATTCAAATTGATGCTTGAACTGAGTGGACCGAGGAAAAGTATCTAACCATTCGACATACTCGAGATGATTGGGTTGTTCTAAATCAGAGGGGTTAAAAAGTACAGCTTCAAGTGGGTCAGAAATGTAATTTTCCAAAAATACATATTCTACTGCCTTGTCAACCAAGTCAACCCGATTACAATTCTCGGTATCACTTGGGAACTACATCGCCTTAAAGACATTGAAAGTAACTTCTTGGTCTTGCATCCTTATAGTGAGTTCCCCCTTATGAACATCAATGAGTGTCCTCCCAGTTTCTAGGAAAGGATGCCCAAGAATAATAGGTACTTCTCTATCTTCTTCAAATTCGAGAACTATAAAGTCTACGGGGAAGATAAGCTTATCCACCTTATCCAGAACGTCTTCCACTATTCCCTTCGGGTAGGTTAACGACCTGTCCGCCAATTACAAAGTGATACTGGTGGGCTTAGCTTCTTTCAAACCAAGCTTCTGATAAATTAAGAGCGACATGAAATTAATGCTTGGCCCCAAATCACATAAGGCTTTACCAATGAACTGACTCCCGATAGTACATGGAATCGTGAAGCTTCCCCGATCTTGCAACTTAGGTTGCAACTTATTCTGAAGTATAGCATTTCACTCCTCTATAAGCGTCACAGTCTCATAATCGCCTAGTTTTCTCTTCTTAGACAGGATATCATTAATAAATTTGACATAACTGGGCATTTGCTCCAACGCCTCGGTAATTGGAATGTTGATATGAAGCTTTTTGAAGACTTCCAAAAATTTAGAGAACTGTTTGTCCAACTTTAGCTTCTGCTAGCAATGTGGACATGGCAAAGGTTGTACCCAAGAATTTTGTTTGCTATCGTTAGGAGCAGATGTTTTGATTTTTGTTGTTCCATCTTCCTTACCCCCATCCTTGTTACAATTATTTTCAACACTGCCTTCAACTTCAATAGCCTTTGGTGGCACTGTTGAGGTTTCCCCATCAATCTCATTTAATTCCTTACCACTTCGGAGTGTGACTGCTTTACATTGCTCCTTGCCTTCCCTTTTTGGGTTTGCTTCGGTGTCATTTGGCAAGGTACCTTGGGCACGTCTATTTATGGCAGTGGCCAACTATCCCATTTGGTTCTCTAAGTTCCGGATGGATACCTCATGGCTATTGATTCTAGTCTCATTTTAGGCTATGTATTTGGAGAGGAGATCTTACATGCTAGGCTTTCTTTCTTACTGAGGTGGGGGTTGGTATGAGCTTTGTGGTTATTGAGCTTGAGATTGAAACCCTAGAGGATATGTTTGTCTTGGAGAAGAGGATTGGGCTTGGTTGCTATTGTTGCTCCAAGAGAAATTTGGGTGATTAGTCAAACCAGGATGATAATGTGTGGGGGTATTGTTATTTTGTTGCCTCCCGTAGTTGGAGACATATTGAAATGATTCAGCACTAATTGCGCATTGGTCAGTAGAGTGGCTTCCAGCACCTAAATCACACGGAACAACCACACTTTGCACCGATTGCACCCCCATGACATCAATTTTCTTCGCAAGGGCAGCGACCTGTGCAGATAATGCAATCACTGTATCAACGTCATAGACCCCTGCCACTTTCCTCGGTACTTTCCTATCAGATGGCCACTGATAATTATTCGCAGCCATGGTTTCCAATAACTAATAGGCTTCATCATACTTCTTCATCATGAATGCTTCACCAGACATAACATCAATACTCGATCTGGTATGACCTGCTATCCCGTTATAAAATGTTTGCACCTGTAGCCAATTGGGTAGGCTTTGGTGTGGACATCCCCTAGCAAATCCTTATATCACTCCCAAGCTTTGTATAGAGACTCGGAGTCCATTTGTGGAAAGAATAGGATATCATGTCTAAGTTTTGTAGTTTTTGCTGGCGAAAAGAACTTTGACACGAGTTTCTGAGCTAAGTCAACCCATCTAGTAATGGAGAACGCTGAGAGCGAATGCAACCAACTCCTGGCTTTGTCCTAAAGAGTGAATGGAAACAATCTGAGTCTAATTGCATATTCAGAAACTCCATTATATCAGAATGTGTCACAGATCTCCATAAAATTTATCAAATGGTCATTTGGGTCATCATTCGGCATTCCTCCGAATTGCACATTATCCTAGATCATTTGAATAGTGCCCGACTTGATTTCAAAGCTATTAGCTTGAATCGCGGGTCTTTGTATACTCGCTTGAATATTTGTGACATGCGGCATAGCATATTCCCGCAATGATTTTTATATTTCTTTCGCCATGGTATCTTGATTGATTATACCCCGAACTCTTTCTCTTTTTCAGTCGTCGAAAAGTTCTTTCAACCTCTGGATCAAGAGGAGTTAAATTCGGATCTTTACGAGGTCGCATACAAGATCAAGAGTACCTATAAAGTTGAAACAGAAAAACACGTTTAAATTAAGATTATCTTGAATTTGTATTAATATTGAAACACAATAGATAATAAGTCCCCAACAACGGTGTAGTGCCCCCAAATTCGGGTTTCTGGAACCTCAGACCTGGTGCGTCACGATACATTTTCTTTATACCTGTTCTATAACTATTGCAGAATATTTATACTTACATTGTTCATTTTTAAATAATTCTACATCATTTCCCAAGGTTTCTAACCTTAACTTACATGCGCATACCTTTAGATTCACAAAAGGTTTACATAAATAACTTACATAAGATAACTAAATAGTTAACGTGCATAACACTCTAATCTTGTCATTTGCTTTTATCTCTGTCTTTCCTTGAACATTCGTCATAATCTAAAATTTGTTATCATGATATAGCAAGGGTGAGCAACTACTTTGCTCATCAAGTTTAAATACAAAAAGGATATATTACGATTGAAAAGAAATAAGCTTTCAAGTTTTCAACAATGTATAATAGTTGTGAAAGAACATGAATCAAATTTCAATAATTGAATAACTGAATCAATAATGTTGAGTGGTTAACAATGACCATGAACACATTTAACTGAACCTTATGGTAATCAAGGTGATCAGCCTTTCATACATGATGAACATATACAGCTTGCACAAAGTGCGAATAATAATAATCATAGATGTTGAATAATTGTCAATAATTAAACCACTAGCATGCTTGAAACATAATAACTCAAGTTTGAGTTATGAAACTTGCATTGACCGTCGATTACTGCTACACAATCTAATTTAATCTCTTTATTGAAAAGACTTATCATTGTTAAGATTAATCTTTCAATCAGCATATCATATCTTAACTCAGAATACAACTATTCTTAAAATAAATTATCTAGCATTAAGCCACTTAATCAAAAATTAGATAATTCCTTATTAAACCATCATTATTATTATCGTCCTTTGATAATATTTTAATCAATTCATTATCTCATTAGTAATATCATTATTACTATCACTTAATCATCATCTTAAAACTTCTGCCTAATATTATTAATCACTTAATGATATCTTAATCATTTATAAATATTATTAACCATTTAATAATACTTTAATCACTTACTAATATTATTAACCATTTAATAATATTCAAATTATTTATTAATATTATTAATCATTTAATAATATTTTATTCATTTACAAATATTATTAATACTTTAATAATATTTTTATTCACACTTTAATATTATTAATTATTTAATAATATTTTAATTACCTTCTAATATTATTAATCATTTAATAATATTTTAGTCAATCACTAATATTAATAATTAGTTAATAATATTTTAATTTAACTTTAATCTAATATTATTAATCCTTTAATAAGATTTTAATATAAATATTATTAATTATTTAATAATATTTTAATACAATATTATTAATCTTTTAATAATATTTTGGTCATTTATTAAACATATAAATAATTAATTTTAATTGTTTACCCTTTACTAATTTATTTATTTAACAAACCTAAAATGCCATAAATATAAAATTTTATCAAAAATAAACAAAATACCCTCCAAAAATCTGATTACATCATATTAAGGGTTTTTAACCCATAAAATTATATTTTTACCATTTATGACATCACATAACTTATTATTTCCATTTATTCATAACTCAAACATTTACATTAAAAATACCAAAACAACTCCAAAAAATTTTCTTTTCTGGCATATATCAGTATATGATATCCTCATGAACATATATATTTTTTGGAATTTTTAAATTTCATTTACTATTTTTAAAATGACCAAAACAGCCGGATCTAACAACATTTTTCATTAATTGAATTTTTTTCCAACAATTCTGAAATGTTCAGGGTAGACTCCTGTTATTATACACAATCTCCTATAAAACTTTCACATTGTTCTGAGTTATACAACTCAAGTTCTAACTGTTTACCTTTAAAATTGCATTTTCTTGTAAAAGCCATAACTCAACTTCTGGACATCCAAAAATTCTCATATTTGGATAGGACATAGATAACTTGATATAATAACATACCACAAAAAGACCAGAATTTTTAGATCCTTCTAAGTGGTCAAAACAGTTCACGCCAAAACATGATAGAAACTTGCTTGTTTTTTCCAGATTTTTGGTCGGTAGGGACTGTTTTGCCATAACTGACGCCACGGCTTGTTCGTTTAATATTTTTGAGTGCTACTACTTTGGTTTCACAAATAACTCATAGATCTAAGACCCCTCTTTGATTAATCACAAAAATAATTTGTAGATTTAAAATAGTAAAGCCTCAAAGTGGACTGATTTTTGGAATTTTTATACCAAAAAATAGTTTTTCATCTTCTTCCTTTTTAAAGCTAATCAACACATAAAATAGTAAGATCCAAGTATGAAACTTCATAAAACATGTAGACCTAGTACTCTAGAGTTTAAGAACATATGTTCATCACTAGATCTAAAATAACCATAAGAGTAAACATAGATCTAAAATAGAATTTAGGTTAGGGAGACTTTTAAACCTTTTGGATCTTCTTCTTCCCCCTTCTTCTTTCCCAAACCGTGGGTCTCCTCTTTCTCACTCTCTAATTTTCTCTCTTAGAATAAATGAAGTTAGAAAAATGAGTAAAACTCCCCCAAATGAACTAAGGCTTCCAATTTATAGGAATTCAAGACCAATGGCAAAATGGTCTTTAACCATTACTAGGGAAGGGCAAAAAGGCCATTTCATTATCTGTAGGAAATTTCCTTCTAGGACATATTCATCATTAGCAATTTTTATCAAGGGTATAATGGTTATTTGGCCATTTGCTAGAAAACTTCCTAGAAATTTCCCTTTAGGATACAAGGGTCATTAGTGAGATTCTTCAATGGCAATTTGGTTATTTAATCATTCAATATGAAATTTCTTAGAAATTTCCTACAAGGACACTATAGTTATTAATAATTTTCTCTGAGGGTAAAATAGTCATGTCATCATTACTAGAAAACTTCCTAGCAATTTCCTTCCTAGGACACAAAAGTCATTAACAAATTTTTTTTGGGCAAAATAGTCATTTCCCCACTTCTAGGAAACTTTCTAAAAATTTCCTAACCATCATTATCAATTATCACACCCTAGTGGGGCCCACCATCCTAGATTTCTCCCAATTTAATATCTTTGAGTTCTATTAAATTACCATTCAAGGTATAATTTTCACAAGCTTGCATACTTAAGCTTTTCATTTATTCTTATATGATTAATTTAATTAATCATTCCTCTTATTTGGCTAAAAATATAATTAGCTCATTCTTAAGAATATATGTATACATATACACATTCTTTTTAACCTTATAATATCTCAACATTTGAAATTTATTTCCTTAATAACATTTTTTTCCAATACATCACTACATAATCTCCTTCACTATTTAATTCACATAAATTTTAAAGGTGTCATAATACCTTATTCTTAATATACCTCCAATTATACATATAAATCCATTCTAGGATTTTGAATTTTTGTAACCCATATTTTCTCTACACTCTTTCAATTATTAAACAGTATAGGTTTTTCTTAAAATTTTTAAATAAATCCTCTATTTCCACTCAAGGTTTTAAACTTTAACCTTTAATTTAACCATTCAAGATCTTATAAATTTTTGGGTTGTTACAAGCGGCGCAAAAAACTTGTTGCTCGATTTCACACCGATAAAACACGCGCAAGTATACGCGGTCAACAAATAATATAATGATAAGTTGAGTGTCGAACCCATAGGGAAAATAATATCTAAGATATTCAAGTATTAAAATTATATCAATGCAATCGTATCTAAACAATTGATTAAAAGATGGTTTGTCTATCGAATTATAATTAACAAAGTAAATTACTGAGCATAGACGGATATCAAATAAGATAAGCTAAGATTACAACTCTCCTAATGCTTTGTTTAATATTCTAACTCTCCTTTTTATACCACAAATCACTAAATTCTATGTATTCATAAGCCTCTTCCGATGGACAAATGAATATCCCTTATCTAAATAAATCACTATATTCCTAAGGTGAAATAAGTTAGTCTAGGAGTCATTAAGCTTTAATTCTCCCAAGCTACACATGGAAAATAGATATATTCCTATTGTTTATGCAAGATATGCTGACAATCCCATTAGAAATGGTCATAACATGTGTTGTTATATTTAGGGTTAAATAATAAAGTCCATTTTCCAATATCAAATTAATACTCATATTAATTACTTGGCTAAGCAATTAATAATTGAAGCACAGAACATAACAACCCATTCACATGTGATTCACTATAATAATTAGAAGAAAAATTTGATTAAACTCATCATTAGGTTACATTGCAATCTTAGAAATGAAGTTAGTTCATACCTGTAATACCCGAGAATTTTCATCTATTATTAAATGAAAATATTAATGAAAATGAGAATTTATTTAATATAAATGATTTTGTGTTATGAGAAGGATTAATTCAATTCTATTAAATTGAATAGTTATAATAATTGAGAAATTGATGGAGTTTGCGATAAACTCATTGATAGCCTTGTGTGGCACAGTGACGTAATATAAGAATGATTATATTAATTTAAGCAAACAATTAATCTATATTAATTGTAGAATATTAATTAATTGTCATCGTAGAATAATTAATTATTGTGGAATATTAACTGTGATTGATTAATACTATGTGATTATTATTATTGCAAGAAATATAATAATAATAAACCACTTGTTTATAACTGTGTTGAGATTTATAGTTGTTAATGTGATAGTTAATCATATAAGTGTTAATCGATTATTATGGAAATTAATAATCAATGAGGAATAGATTAATTAATATTATTGTTAATTAATCAATGAGATAAATAATTTATTTATTTGACATTATGAATAATAAAACAAATAATTAAGTTATTAATATAATAAGATTATATTAATTGATATGTACAAATGTGCAATACTTGAATATATAAAGTATATAGAATACAACTATATTATATAGTGTAGTGAGACACGTAAGTGTGACCATGCATGTATATATAAACTATAGTGCAATGTGATTATACTATACATAGAAACCATATATTATAGAAGCATAATGTGATTATATTATGTACATAAACTATATAGTAAAGTTATTAAATTATGAGAGTTACATGAAATGCCTATATAACAATGCGAATATACATTAAAGTGAGACATCATGAGTATGTGGTAGATAATTTAATAATACATGAGATAATGTGATGTGATTATATCCGAATAAATTATATAGGTAAGATAAAAATGTACATGGATCAGATGTGTGTGGATTATACTTACTACATTATGTGAATAACATGATTATTGGGATTACATTGTAATTCTAATTGTAATATAAATATATAGTATGTATATATATATATGATAACATAAGTATATGGTGTGTGAATATAAGTGTAGTATTTGCAAATGCTGAGTTCTTGTCCCATTTTGAGTGTCCATTCCTTCCATATTTCTCATTCACGTGAAAGGCCAAAGGCCTAAGCTACTCCCTCATATCAACTTCCTAGCTAGCCAATGATGCTCATGATGAAGAAGGATATGGGTGATGGGGGTGGTTGGCAACTATTCCACCTAATGCTTGTTGCCCATCATCTCTTCTCCTTCTCCAATGGTTTGATTTCATGGACAATGGCTTGGCATGGTTATTCACTTCCCTATAAATTGAGCACTCCCCTTCTCAATTCATTTTGCTAGACTAATTACTAAGTGTTCTAGAGAGAGTAAGGATATTGCTTAGGGAGAATTCTGAGATTAGGAAGCAAGTCTTGTGCAATTTGAAGCTAAAGAGGTATAATCTCTAAACCCATTTAAAATTCAATTCATAAAAATCAGCAAGTTTAGTTAGAATTGGTTATATGGAATGATGATTAACATGCTAGGACAGTATATAGATATGTTATATGTGCAATGTAATAGTTAGCAAGCATGTTTCATGAGGAAATGTGAAGATTGGTTGGAACTCTACAAATATAGAGAAGTTTTTGGTCTGGAACGGGAGCCACGCGGCCGCGCGTCTCCTACTACAATTTGGGCGCGGCCGCGCGCCACTGCAGAAATTGTTGATGAATTCTTTTATATCTTCTGATGTATTAAACATGTTGTACTAGTAGGGTATGCTTATAACTCACATTAACATATGGAATAAGGTTACTAGGTTATAGCAATCCATGCTAGTTGTTTAGTTGAATATTTCAAAGAAAACTTAAAGTTATGAAAAGAGGAACTTGGATATATAAATACCATAATAATATTCTGACTTTTGAGACATGTTAGTATGACTTAGAAACACATGAAATGCATGCTAACTTATGTATATGGGTTCCGTGATACATTATGAACATGTGAACCTAACTAGTGCACATTTCTAACAAAAGCGTAGAGTTTGAAAACAAACTTTGATAAATTATATCCATGTTGATATTCTGACCATACACGCATGTTGATATGGTTTAAGAATGCACGAAAGGCATGTTGACTTGTTTAGATATGTTTCATAGCATGACATGAGCATGTGGACTTCGTTTGCGAACTTTACTAAGTGAAAGTATAAGTTTGAAACGTAAATCTTAACATGTTATTGTAAGTTTCATATTCAAATATTTATGGACACATGTGATAGTATTCTTAGACTCACTCACGTATCATGCATGTATATATACCATGATTAGTTGCCGTGATTCAAGTTTAGCATAAACGAAGCATGTTTTCAACTAATAACTATGATAGTCACATGTATGAAATGCGAATACTCATAAGTATGCTTAATATAAATACCTTAAGTGCTTACAAGGAGAGCATGCTAGATGTTGTAACATCGTGACCTTGAATGGCTTTAAATTATTGAAAGTGTTGAATTAGAATCTATTGCATGTATGTTTGGAACGAGGAAAGGTTGTATACAAACATAAAAGTATCCTTTAAACATGTATACATGCTACGTGATATTATATGATGTCACTTGAACCCGATTTTGACGGTTAACTTATGAGAATGCCATAACTTGGTAAAATAAAATATATTTAGTATTGATTGTAGTCTTATGTGATATTAATAATATGCGAATATGTTTGCTAATTGTGGTAGTCTCACATGATAGTAATGATGTATAAATATGATCAACTTGAGAAAAGAGGATAGTTAAGGATAGAAATTATATTCTATATAACTGAGTAGCTAGGTTAAAACTTAGCTTATGTGTTGATCGTATATTCGAAGATAAAATGTGAAGTTAAATTATATGACTAATGAATATCATATATATACGTAATTGTATTACGATAGGAATCCAAAAGTGTTGGCTAGCTTTACGTGAGTAAACTACGCATAAGGCAAGTATCCTAAACCCTTGCATTACTTTATTCAACGGATATCGTAAGCGAGTATCTAAACCTTATCTCTTTGGATACAAGTATTCTATCTTTGTATATTGCGAACTAGTTTCCTACTTAATCGTTTGAATTGAATTAGCATACTTGAACTCTTATTTTATTAAAGCTATTATTCATGTTGAACTTAGTATTGTTCTTGAATATTGTGAAAGTGTCTATGCCATTTGATTCGGCTAGACTTATATTATTGAAAAGCGACCCAAACTAATTGATTGGTGCGGGATCTTGTATTTGACTGAGAAGAACAACCTTCTTTGAAGGGAATATATAATTGTCGGAGAACCGACGTGCACACTTGAGCATGATTGATTGTTATGCATAATGATGGTGCTGTAGGCTGATCACCTGTTGTACCTATTTTTGTTGGATTTTCAGTTTATTACTGTCAATTCTAGTAGAAGTTCATAGTCCTTAGTGACTGCTCAGTATTCAGTTATCTTGAAATCTTGAATTGATTTATTATTGAATGACATTGATATTATTCTGTCCTTAGCGACTATTATTGAAAACTGTTGATATTCTTGTTATCCTTGAATTATCAAACCTTGTTATACCCTTTCGAGAATTAAGAATTATATCACTTACCGTTATTGTATATTACTTGCTGGGCAATTTGTGCTCATTCTTGCTTTCCCTAAAACATTTCAGTTAAGGCAGAGCATGGCAAACCTTCAGGCGTTGATAAGGGCAAGGGCAAGACTACTAACTAGCTTGTCTCTTTTATGTTTTTAATATTTTAATGTTGTATTAAGATGATGTAGCAAGACTGGATTTGATTATGTTTAAGCTTAAGTTAGATTATGTAATAAGTCGTTAATTGATATTATTATGTAATCTATTAAGTACTGTAGGTTGCGAGACTTGGGGGAATAATTATAATAAACCATTGTATATTATTCTAAATTAGATATTCCGTTGTGGATGTGTGATTTTAGTTATTATTGTATTACCATGAGCACGTGACGAACCGAATTCGAGAGACCAAGTGGCGGTACCGGATTTGGGGGCGTCACAGGTTGGTATCAAAGCTGTAGTTATAAACCTTAGGAACGAGTGTCCTTAGACTATAACTTAGGCGAACTTAGAAGTTGGAAAGGAGATAAAACTCACATAGAGTTTTCCCTAGAGCAAGATTTAGCGTGTTATGAAATGTAACTTCATTCTATACAATGAACTTATGTTTTATTTAACATTCTAATGGAGTTGCTGTTTGTTTGTCTTGTGTTTGTGATTGTAGGATGACAGACACAGGTGTACCTAGTAGAGTGGCAGAAGAGGAGCCCAGGGATATACATGTAGTATACGAGGCACCTCTAGAGGCTACACCAGTGTAGGCTGTTGCACCGTTCGAGTCTGACGACGAGGATAAAATTGAGATAGAGTCTGATCCAGAGGAGGAGCCGATGGAGGATGAGCCAGTAGAGGACTCTGATGAGGCTACTGTAGAGGAGCAGATGTTAGGCGAGTATGAGGAACGGATCCTAGAGTTAGACTGCAGAGTACAAGAGCTAGAGGAAAAGGCCAAAGAGAGAGAGTCTGAGTTCCAGAAGCTGAGGGACGAAGACCACCAGAGGAAGCTGGCCATGCAGGAGTTAGAGGTGGAGATTGCCTACCGTAGGGAGGCAGGGATCCAGATGGGGACTCTGTTTCACAGGTCAGTGGCTAGGAACGTGGATATAGCAGGAAAGCTGAAAGAAGTAGAACAGAGAGAATTGAGTGAGAAGACTGAGAAAGAGGCACTCCGTACTCAGCTAGAGTTGGAGGTAATGGATAGGATACACTTCGAGGAGAAGTGGGAAGCGGCCAATAAGAGAGCTGACGACTTAGAGGACGAGGTCAGGTGCAAGGAGAGAAAGATGAACAAGATGGGGTATGTGTTCCGTTCAGCTTTTGAGAGGGTGATTGATGGTGTGTACCACTACCCGGCAGAACAGGGACAGACTCTACATACTTTGAGTCGAGAGCTGGTTGCGTATATAGCACAGTTAGAGTACAAGAGCGCTATGGAGCGCGGGATGATGTGATAAGATTTCCTTAGATGATCTAGTGGTAGTTTAGTAGAATTTATCTTTATGTGTTGTACATACTATGTTGTAATCCCGATCTTTTGTGTAAGATGTGGGATAATGATGTAAACCTCGAGTTAGCTTTTGTTAGAGGGGTAGTATGGTAGTAGGTTGGTATATTCCCCGTCTTTTGTGATATTAGGGGATATATGTGATAACATTTATAGCAGTATGCTAGGGAAATCATGTAACAAAATGATTTGGCATATGAATATAAATGGAGTTTATTTCATAAATGTGTTACAAAAAAATTTTCCTTTAGTATTAAAAGAAATACTTAAGTAATATACTTGAATAATAATAAATGAAAACTTGTGATGCAGATAATGCCGCCCAGACGTAGATTGACTGCACCTGAGGAGTTAGTGAACAATGAGAGGGAACAAGTTGACCCGATCCAGAAACTGGTAGACTTGTTAGGAGAAGCCTTAAGGGGAAGGAACAATGAACCCGTTCACCCAAACCCTCAGACTGTGCCAGTAACAACCTTTAAAGACTTTAAGAGTGTAGGACCCCCGGAGTACGAGGGAACTACCGACCCAATCGTCGCACAAACGTGGATCAAGGAGATCAAAAAAGCTTTCACTATAGCTAGCGTAGGCGAAGATCAGAAGACGGTGTTTGCCACGTACATGATGAGGGGAGAAGCGAACTACTGGTGGGAGGCTAATCAACAAAGAGCTGGAGAAGGGATAATAGCTTGCGATAAATTTAAGACGCTGTTCTTCGAGAATTACTTCCCAAAGAGTATGAAGAATAGGATGGAGGTGAAATTCCTAGAGTTAAAACAAGGTGAGATGATGGTGGCGCAGTACGCGGCTAGGTTTAACGAACTAGCGCGATTCGCGAAGCACCAAGTTGGGGATGAAGAGAGAAAGGCTAGGCGCTTCGAACAAGGGTTGAAGCCGTGGCTGTTCAATAAGGTATCAGTTCTTCAAATTGATTCCTTTGCAACATTACTGGAGAAGGCAATCATTGCGGAAGGTGGCAGTGAGGCCTTAAGTCTGTATAACAAAGAGAAGAAAGGAAAGAATGCTGGAGGAGAGAATCGTACTGGAAGAAGCAGCAGTGGAGGAAGTAATTTGGGAAAGAGAAAGTGGGAGAATAACAACAACAACAGCAACAAAAACAACAATAATCAATTAGGGAATTTTCGTGGAGGTTTCAAGAAGACGGCTGAAGGATGCCCAAAGTGTGGGAAGAATCACCAGGGTGAGTGCTGGAAGGGACGTGGCACTTGCTACAACTGCGGACAGGAAGGGTACATCTCGCCCAACTGTCCGAAGCCAAAGAAGATCCAAGGGTGTTTTGCTTGCGGCTCAACTTAGCACCGTATTAAGGATTGCCCAAAGAAGGGAAGTGGAGGGGGTAGCAATCAGCAAGGAGGCAACAAGCTGATGATTAGCGGGCCGACACAATCCAACCGCCCAACCGCCAGAACCTTTAACATGACCGTCCAGGACGCCGTGGCTGCGAAGGACGTGGTGTCAGGTATAATCCCAATCAATGATATAAATGCTTATGTATTATTTGATTCGGGTGCCACCTATTTTTTTATATCTGAAGAATTTGCTAGTAAACTTAATACACCCCGAGAACGGTTAGAAAATCCTTTGATCATAGAAGTTGCTTATAAGGAAGCAATCCCTGTAGAATACGTTTATCGGAATTATCGCGCAAACATTAGAGAACATGAACTAAGCATAGACTTGATTCCTATTAGATTGGGAGAATTTGACGTGATACTGGGAATGGATTGGTTATATAACCATGCAACGATAATTGATTGTCAGAATAAATGTGTGAACCTTCAGACTCCGAGTAAGTCTAAGGTAGTGTTTTATGGTAGCTCATCTCTTAAGCAATCGTGTTGCGTTACGATGATGCAGGCCAAGAAATTATTAAGGAAAGGATGTGTAGGTTATTTACCTTACATCGTTGATACTCGAAAAAAAGGGAGTAGAAATTAAGGATATATCCGTAGTGAATAAATTTCAAGATGTGTTTCCGGACGATCTGCCTGGTCTTCCGCCAGACAGAGAAATCGAATTCGTAATAGACTTAGCACCGGGAACGGCACCGATTTTGAAAGCTCCATATCGTATGGCGCCAGTAGAAATGAAGGAATTGATGATACAATTGCAAGAATTATTGGATAAGGGTTACATTCGACCGAGTGTGTCTCTTTGGGGAGCACCAGTGTTATTTGTTATGAAGAAGGACGGATCGATGAGGCTCTGTATCGATTATCGAGAATTGAACAGAGTAACGATCAAGAACCGATATCCGCTATCAAGGATAGACGACTTATTTGATCAACTGAAGGGAGCAAAGTGTTTCTCAAAAATTGACCTACGAACAGGATATCATCAACTGAAAATGAGGAATGAGGACATACCAAAGACTGCGTTTCGAACCCGTTATGGACACTACGAGTTTTTGGTAATGTCATTTGGATTGACTAATGCTCCGGCAGAATTTATGGACTTGATGAACCGAGTTTTCAAGCCATACTTGGATAAATTTGTAGTGGTTTTTATCGATGACATTTTGATCTACTCGAAGACAGAGGAAGGACACGCCAAACATCTGAAGATTATTTTGGAGGCACTAAGGAAGGAGAAGATGTATGCGAAATTTTCTAAGTGCGAATTTTGGATGGAGAAGGTTCAATTCTTAGGCCACGTGGTGGATAGGAATGGAATCTCTGTAGACCCTGCGAAGGTTGAAGCAGTAAGTAATTGGGAACAACCGAGAACACCGACGGAGGTAAGAAGTTTTTTTGGGTTAGTTGGGTACTATCGAAGATTCATCCAAGATTTTTCTAAAATAGCAACCCCGTTGACCAATTTGACTAGAAAGACGGTGAAATTTGTATGGACCGACAAATGCGAAGAAAGTTTTCAGGAACTGAAAAGGAGGTTGAGCGAAGCACCTGTGTTATCAATACCAGATGATGCGGGAAATTTTGTGGTGTATAGTGATGCATCGCACAAGGGACTTGGCTATGTGCTTATGCAGCACGGCAAAGTCATTGCATATGCATCACGACAATTGAAGGATTACGAAAAGCGATACCCTACTCATGACTTAGAGTTAGCGGCAGTAGTTTTTGTGTTAAAGATATGGAGGCATTATTTGTATGGGAAAAAATGTGAGATATACACGGACCACAGAAGTCTGAAATATATCTTCACACAAAAGGAGTTGAATATGCGGCAGAGAAGGTGGTTAGAATTAATCAAAGACTATGACTGCGATATTCTTTATCACCCGGGAAAGGCAAACGTGGTTGCCGACACTCTGAGCAGGAAAGGAAGGGAGAAGTTGTTTAATTTGACTACTCAGGAAGAATTGATAAGAGAGATGGAGAAATTGGAGATAGAAGTGAAAGAACCAGAGAAGCCTGGAGAGAAGTTGTTTGTAATGGAAGCTCATCCGACATTGTTGGATAGAGTAAAGGAAGCCCAGGAAAAGGATTAAGAGTGTGAGAAAATCCGAAAGAGGATCACGGAAAATGAGGAAGAAAAATTTCGAATGGATAAAGACGGTATCTTAAGATTCGAAGGAAGAGTGTGGGTACCAGCGGTAACCGAGTTAAGGGAAGAGATTTTGCACGAGGCACATAATACGACGTATTCCGTTCATCCGGGAGGCACTAAGATGTACCGAGATTTGAAGCAACATTTTTGGTGGCCTAATTTAAAATGGGAAATCGCAGAGTGCGTCAGTAGATGTTTGACTTGCCAACGCGTTAAAGCAGAGCATCAACGGCCGAGTGGTTTACTATAACCGTTAGAAATACCAGAGTGGAAATGGGAGCATATTACCATGGACTTCGTGGTAGGACTTCCAGTTACACAGAAAGGTTATGATGCTATTTGGGTTATCGTGGATCGACTAACGAAGGCCGCACATTTTTTACCAATCAAGGTCCGCTACAGTTTGAATCAGTTAGCAAGCCTATACGTAAAAGAAATTGTCTCACGACATGGAGTGCCGGTGTCAATTGTCTCTGATCGAGATCCGCGCTTCACGTCTAATTTTTGGAAGAGTTTGCAAGAAAGAATGGGAACGCAGTTGAGGTTGAGTACTGCTTACCATCCTCAGACAGACGGACAGAGTGAGCGAACAATACAAACACTGGAGGACATGCTTAGGACTTGCGTGATGGATTTTAAGGGAAATTGGGACGACCACCTACCCTTAGTAGAATTCGCATATAATAATAGCCACCATGCGAGTATCGGCATGCCACCGTACGAAGCTCTTTATGGAAGAAAGTGCAGAACACCATTATATTGGGACGAAGTCGGAGAGCGACGAATACTCGGACCAGAGCTAGTACAACAAACCGCAGACGTGGTGACAGTGATAAGAGCCAGATTAGTAGCAGCTCAAGATCGCCAAAAGAAATACGTAGATTTGCATCGGCAGGACCGAGACTTCAAAGTCGGCAGTTTCGTGTTCTTGAAGGTATCTCCATGGAAGGGAAAAATTCGTTTTGGCAAGAAAAGAAAATTGAGTCCAAGATTCATAGGACCGTTCGAGATACTGAAGCGAGTGGGCGAAGTGGCATATAAAGTTGCGTTACCACCCGAGTTGGAGCACATCCACAACGTGTTCCACATTTCCGTGTTGCGACCGTACAAGGCCGACTACAAGCACGTGATTTCTTACGAGCCCATTCAAGTGGAGAAGAACTTGGCGTATGAAGAAATTCCTGTCCAAATACTAGATAAGAAAGAGTAAACTTTGAGAAATAAAATTATATCTTCTGTAAAAGTACTTTGGCGTAACCACGATGTCGAGGAGGCAACGTGGGAGTTAGAAGATAGGATAATGAGGGATTATCCCCATTTATTTGTGTAACCTTGTAACAATTCCGGGACAGAATTTTTATAAAAGGGGAGGATGTAATACCCGAGAATTTCCATCTATTATTAAATAAAAATATTAATGGAAATGAGAATTTATTTAATATAAATGATTTTGTGTTATGAGAAGGATTAATTCAATTCTATTAAATTGAATAGTTATAATAATTGAGAAATTGATGGAGTTTGTGATAAACTCATTGATAGCCTTGTGTGGCACAGTGACGTAATATAAGAATGATTATATTAATTTAAGCAAACAATTAATCTATATTAATTGTAGAATATTAATTAATTGTCATCGTAGAATAATTAATTATTGTGGAATATTAACTGTGATTGATTAATATTATGTGATTATTATTATTGCAAGAAATATAATAATAATAAACCACTTGTTTATAACTGTGCTGAGATTTATAGTTGTTAATGTGAAACTTAATCATATAAGTGTTAATCGATTATTATGGAAATTAATAATCAATGAAGAATAGATTAATTAATATTATTGTTAATTAATCAATGAGATAAATAATTTATTTATTTGACATTATGAATAATAAAACAAATAAGTAAGTTATTAATATAATAAGATTATATTAATTGATATGTGCAAATGTGCAATACTTGAATATATAAAGTATATGGAATACAACTATATTATATAGTGTAGTGAGACACGTAAGTGTGACCATGCATGTATATATAAACTATAGTGCAATGTGATTATACTATACATAGAAACCATATATTATATGAAGCATAATGTGATTATATTATGTACATAAACTATATAGTAAAGTTATTAAATTATGAGAGTTACATGAAATGCCTATATAACAATGTGAATATACATTAAAGTGAGACATCATGAGTATGTGGTAGATAATTTAATAATACATGAGATAATGTGATGTGATTATATCCGAATAAATTATATAGGTAAGATAAAAATGTACATGGATCAGATGTGTGTGGAATATACTTACTACATTATGTGAATAACATGATTATTGGGATTACATTGTAATTCTAATTGTAATATAAATATATAGTATGTATATATATATATATATATGATAACATAAGTATATGGTGTGTGAATATAAGTGTAGTATTTGCAAATGCTGAGTTCTTGTCCCATTTTGAGTGTCCATTCCTTCCATATTTCTCATTCACGTGAAAGGCCAAAGGCCTAAGTTACTCCCTCATATCAACTTCCTAGCTAGCCAATGATGCTCATGATGAAGAAGGATATGGGTGATGGGGGTGGTTGGCAACTATTCCACCTAATGCTTGTTGCCCATCATCTCTTCTCCTTCTCCAATGGTTTGATTTCATGGACAATGGCTTGGCATGGTTATTCACTTCCCTATAAATTGAGCACTCCCCTTCTCAATTCATTTTGCTAGACTAATTACTAAGTGTTCTAGAGAGAGTAAGGATATTGCTTAGGGAGAATTCTGAGATTAGGAAGCAAGTCTTGTGCAATTTGAAGCTAAAGAGGTATAATCTCTAAACCCATTTAAAATTCAATTCATAAAAATCAGCAAGTTTAGTTAGAATTGGTTATATGGAATGATGATTAACATGCTAGGACAGTATATAGATATGTTATATGTGCAATGTAATAGTTAGCAAGCATGTTTCATGAGGAAATGTGAAGATTGGTTGGAACTCTACAAATATAGAGAAGTTTTTGGTCTGGAACGGGAGCCGCGCGGCCGCGCGTCTCCTACTACAATTTGGGCGCGGCCGCGCGCCACTGCAGAAATTGTTGATGAATTCTTTTATATCTTCTGATGTATTAAACATGTTGTACTAGTAGGGTATGCTTATAACTCACATTAACATATGGAATAAGGTTACTAGGTTATAGCAATCCATGCTAGTTGTTTAGTTGAATATTTCAAAGAAAACTTAAAGTTATGAAAAGAGGAACTTGGATATATAAATACCATAATAATATTCTGACTTTTGAGACATGTTAGTATGACTTAGAAACACATGAAATGCATGCTAACTTATGTATATGGGTTCCGTGATACATTATGAACATGTGAACCTAACTAGTGCACATTTCTAACAAAAGCGTAGAGTTTGAAAACAAACTTTGATAAATTATATCCATGTTGATATTCTGACCATACACGCATGTTGATATGGTTTAAGAATGCACGAAAGGCATGTTGACTTGTTTAGATATGTTTCATAGCATGACATGAGCATGTGGACTTCGTTTGCGAACTTTACTAAGTGAAAGTATAAGTTTGAAACGTAAATCTTAACATGTTATTGTAAGTTTCATATTCAAATATTTATGGACACATGTGATAGTATTCTTAGACTCACTCACGTATCATGCATGTATATATACCATGATTAGTTGCCGTGATTCAAGTTTAGCATAAACGAAGCATGTTTTCAACTAATAACTATGATAGTCACATGTATGAAATGCGAATACTCATAAGTATGCTTAATATAAATACCTTAAGTGCTTACAAGGAGAGCATGCTAGATGTTGTAACATCGTGACCTTGAATGGCTTTAAATTATTGAAAGTGTTGAATTAGAATCTATTGCATGTATGTTTGGAACGAGGAAAGGTTGTATACAAACATAAAAGTATCCTTTAAACATGTATACATGCTACGTGATATTATATGATGTCACTTGAACCCGATTTTGACGGTTAACTTATGAGAATGCCATAACTTGCTAAAATAAAATATATTTAGTATTGATTGTAGTCTTATGTGATATTAATAATATGCGAATATGTTTGCTAATTGTGGTAGTCTCACATGATAGTAATGATGTATAAATATGATCAACTTGAGAAAATAGGATAGTTAAGGATAGAAATTATATTCTATATAACTGAGTAGCTAGGTTAAAACTTAGCTTATGTGTTGATCGTATATTCGAAGATAAAATGTGAAGTTAAATTATATGACTAATGAATATCATATATATACGTAATTGTATTACGATAGGAATCCAAAAGTGTTGGCTAGCTTTACGTGAGTAAACTACGCATAAGGCAAGTATCCTAAACCCTTGCATTACTTTATTCAACGGATATCGTAAGCGAGTATCTAAACCTTATCTCTTTGGATACAAGTATTCTATCTTTGTATATTGCGAACTAGTTTCCTACTTAATCGTTTGAATTGAATTAGCATACTTGAACTCTTATTTTATTAAAGCTATTATTCATGTTGAACTTAGTATTGTTCTTGAATATTGTGAAAGTGTCTATGCCATTTGATTCGGCTAGACTTATATTATTGAAAAGCGACCCAAACTAATTGATTGGTGCGGGATCTTGTATTTGACTGAGAAGAACAACCTTCTTTGAAGGGAATATATAATTGTCGGAGAACCGACGTGCACACTTGAGCATGATTGATTGTTATGCATAATGATGGTGTTGTAGGCTGATCACCTGTTGTACCTATTTTTGTTGGATTTTCAGTTTATTACAGTCAATTCTAGTAGAAGTTCATAGTCCTTAGTTGTAACGCCCCCAAAATAGGTTCAATCCACCCAACCCATTCTGGGTCGCCACGAAATACACTCAACAAAAATTTCAAATACAAATCTTCAAGTTCTAACTTTTTAAACTGTCGTACAAAATACGACCACAATTAAACTGTGAGTCTCAATACAAACACAGTGCCCATACTCCAAATCAATAATACGTTACAGAAAGGTACAGTCAATAACTGTTTTAGGAATTAAAATCTTTGGAAAATGTTCAAGGAAACCTTCGTACATGGGAGGCCATGCATCCATGTTATAATAGATATCGTAGGACTCGAGAATTATCCTTGGTTGACCCAATAGACCCCAAAGAAAAACGAGAAGATTACTATCTTGTTCATTCCAATGGTGGGTCTTATCTTGCCATATAATTATCTCTGTTGTCTCAAACTGAGAATTATATTCTAACCGTACTCCAAGATTATATAGGTAGTGTTCATGGATATAATCAGCAAGTGGATGTGCACAACCATGTCTTATGATAACATGAAGTCGTATATGGTTAGACATCTTGTATAATAGTGACAAAACACCCTTCCAAAGTTGGGTTCACCTTACCTAAGTCAGGTCACCAAAAACAACCGTTAAATGACGTATAAAATACGACGTACTTATCTAAAATTTTCAATAAAATTATTTTCATACTGTTTGGTGGAAAACTTCAACAGTTCTAGACCCTCGTTCTATTATCCTGTTATCCCGCTTGACCCAGCTACACTCTTATTACCTGAAAGGAATTGTGAAGCAAAAGGGTGAGCACAAATAGCCCAGTAAAGAATATTATGACTAAAGATAATTAAATTATCAATAGTCTTCATCAGTGATAAATCAGAGATTTATAACATATGGTAGATGATAAAACTTTTCAACCATAGTTGCGGTGGAACGAGCAATCCATTAGAAGAGTCAAATAGACTATAATGTTTATTATCTTCACCGTGTTAAAAGTCCACCAATAATATTTTATCCCTGTAACATCAATCAACAATTCCTGTCCACAATCATGTAAGTTCATGATCATAATTATCTTGATGAATTCCTCTTCGCACTCAGGACGAAGATAATTCTCATCACCTGTCTTTACCTGAAACACCAAAGATCATGGTTATACCAAATCACAGTTCCTGTTCATAATCATGCTAATCAATTCATCTTTGCATTACAAGCCAAAGATATTCAATAATTAATCATTCATCTTTGCACTACAGGCCAAAGATATTCACAAATCAACCGCTCATCTTTGCAGTACAGGCCAAAGATATTTACAAATCAACCGCTCATCTTTGCACTACAGGCCAAAGATATTCACAAATCAACCGCTCATCTTTGCACTACAGGCCAAAAATATTCATATCTCAAAAAATATCTAATCATTCCAGAATTTATATTATAACCATGTTGATCAATTCGCCTTTGCACTTAAGCTAAAGATATTCAATTGTAAATTCAATGGTCATGAACATACCAGTCAACAATTCATCTTTGTACTACTGGCCAAAGAGAAATCTATAGTCATGATCATACCAATAATCTACCCATCTTTACACTCAAGTCAAAGAGAAATTTCATCATCAGGATTATAAAAATGTTATATATGAGAATAAGAACAATACGATCCAATTGTCAACATGATAACCAATTGTGGAGTAAAATTCAAGAATAAAGTTCAAAATATGGATCCGATCAAAGATAGGAACCTTAACAGCCAACTTGGACAAACAGAAAAAAATTTAATTTTTCGGTGAATAGTACCGTATACGTGAATAGTGCCGTATACGTGAATAGTGCCGTATACATGAATAGTAACTCCGACGGAAAAAGTAAGAATTTCAACATAAAATCCATGACAATATTTCTGTATAATGATATTGAAAAGAATAACATCATTTACGAAAGAAAATAACATCCCTTACCATCCCTTACCTCAAAAGAATAGTACCTCTGACTGGAATATCGGATATAATATCGAAAGAAACTTGCACTGAATACTAATACTCAAAGTATTGAAATACTCACAAAAATACGCTCGATATTATAGAGAGAGAAAACTTATGATTCTGGTGTGATTTTCAATTCTAACCTAAGCACCCTATTTATAGGAAAAGCTTAGGATGCCAAAGGAGACTAAAATAATAAAATATTATTATTTTTTCAAAATTTTCGTCGCCGGCTGCTCTTCAAATTCAAATTTTTTTCAACAAAAGTGGGTCCCACCCATTAAATAATATTTATTTTCCGAAACTTCAATAATTCATAACAAATAGCCCCTTTGTCAGAAAAATACAAATTCTATGTCCTTCTATAGGAAATTTAATTCTCTACAACTTTGCAGAAGGAAGTTTTTCCAAATTCAAACATAAATTATCCGAAATCCATAAACAGATGATTTCTCACACCAAAATATTGATAAAAACTCATCAGCGCCAATTCCTTCTTTAATATCCACCAAATAAATATTTCCTTATCATATAAATCAATAATTAATTATTCACAAATAATATTATAGAACTACAATATTAACAACCAGGTCGTTCTCAGGACAGAGGGGGCCTTCCGATAAGGACTTCTCCTTACTGGCGCGCAATTAAATAACCCCTCCTAGACAGAACTTCCTTAGACATTATCAATAATGCTATCTAATAATATTATTCAAATAATATGAATTATTGAGTTGATAACGTGAAATACTGTGCAACGACAATTATTGAATCAATACTACAAAATATCAACTGTAGTCATTATTGAATCAATAATATAAAATATTGAACAGTAATTACTGTAACAATAATTGAGTAATGGCTTCGCACGTAAGACTCAATAATTCGAAATACTGTGCAACACCGCGTATCACTGTATTTTAACCACCGGGTATTTCAACAGTACTAACGGTAACAACTACGCCGTTATTTTGTAAAAAAAGTTATTTCTGTCGCTTTCTATATCCGACAGTTATTCCGTTGTGGGGCCCACAAATAGCTGCGCCGTCGTACGAATATTCCCAGACAACAAGAATATTCTACGACCAAACGAATATTCCCCGACAACAAGAATATTTTATAACCACTTGCTCATTTTAAAAATGTTACATGTATCACCCTTAACTTTAAACTTTTATCAATTTAACCATTTACTAAATAGAAAATTGAATACTTTTATTTCATAAAATTCGGGGTCTTACATTAGTGACTGCTCAGTATTCAGTTATCTTGAAATCTTGAATTGATTTATTATTGAATCACATTGATATTATTCTGTCCTTAGCGACTATTATTGAAAACTGTTGATATTCTTGTTATCCTTGAATTATCAAACCTTGTTATACCCTTTCGAGAATTAAGAATTATATCACTTACCTTTATTGTATATTACTTGCTGGGCAATTTGTGCTCATTCTTGCTTTCCCTAAAACATTTCAGTTAAGGCAGAGCATGGCGAACCTTCAGGCGTTGATAAGGGCAAGGGCAAGGCTACCAACTAGCTTGTCTCTTTTATGTTTTTAATATTTTAATGTTGTATTAAGATGATGTAGCAAGACTGGATTTGATTATGTTTAAGCTTAAGTTAGATTATGTAATAAGTCGTTAATTGATATTATTATGTAATCTATTAAGTACTGTAGGTTGCGAGACTTGGGGGAATAATTATAATAAACCATTGTATATTATTCTAAATTAGATATTCCGTTGTGGATGTGTGATTTTAGTTATTATTGTATTACCATAAGCACGTGACGAACCGAATTCGAGAGACCAAGTGGCGGTACCGGATTTGGGGGTGTCACAATACCTATAAAGATAAAGTCCATTAATAATGTGTTCAACTTTTTAAGATTACATAAGTAAATGAAAGATTTAGAGAAGGAAAACCCCTGTAAAGAAATATTCAAACTCTAACTCTTCTCTTCCAAGTGTAGAATCCAAGCTTTGTTGAAGGCAATGTTCTTCTCCTCTTTGGTTTTCAAGCTCTGCCCTCTTTTCTATTCAAAATTCGTATATGTGAGAGAGTGGGAGACTGGTGGTTTATATGGATCAATCCTTACATTAGGTCAACCCATTAAGCCTTGTTGTCTACCTGAGATCCGGAATCGGCGCAGCGGTACCTGGTTTTAGCCTGGAACAAGCGCTGTAGCGCCCGTATTGGCAGGGACAGCCAAATAGTAGGCGCTGCGGCGCCAAATTCTAAAGGAAATGGGGCACTATAAGAGGACTGAGCTGGCACATAGTGGCGCTGCGGTGCCAAAAAATAGCTAGGAACCGGCGCTGTGGGAAATTGCCAATTTGCCCATTTAAACTTGGAAATGACCAATAAACCCTGCAATCATTTTTATACAGAATAATAACAAAACACTATATAAGTAAAAAAACATGATGAACGTACAATTTCTTAAGGATTAAAGTATCCGATTCGTGGTATAAAACCCACTCATCAACAAACCCCTATTTTAATTGTTGAAAGTTTTTATGTTTGGGGTATTGATTTTATGGGACCATTTCCTTCATCTTTTAGTAATATCTATATCCTTTTGGCTGTTGACTATGTTTTAAAATGGGTGAAAGCTAAAGTCACCAGGACTGATGACTCTAAAGTTGTTACAAATTTTGATATATCTAATAACTTTAACAGGTTTGGATGTCTAAGAGCCATTATCAGTGATAGAGGAACTCACTTCTGCAATAAGGTGTTATCAAAATTATTTAAGAAGTATAATGTTATACACAGAGTCTCTACTTCCTATCATCCTCAAAGTAATGGTCAAGCTAAGGTTTCAAACATGGAGGTTAATTTCATTCTAGAGAAGGTAGTCAAACCAAATAGGAAAGATTGAAGTATGAGATTAAAAGATGCACTTTGGGCCTACGGAATTGCATATAAAACACCTATAGCTATGTCACCTTATAGGATAGTGTTTGGGAAACCTTGTCACTTACATGCGGAGCTTGACCATAAAGCACTGTAACATAAAGATGGATAAAGCTAGAGATCATAGGAAGATTCAATTGCAAGAGCTTGAAGAGTTAAGGAATGAATCATATGAGAGCTCAAGAGTTTACAAGGAGAAGACTAAAGCCTTCCATGACAAATAAATTTTGAGGAAGACCTTTGTTGTGGGATAAAAAGTTCTCCTTTATCACTCAAGACTTAAGTTGTTTCCAGGTAAATTACGTTTCATATGGGTTAGAAATTTTATTATTACTAATATTTTTCATCATGGTGCAATAGAAATTCAGAGTCTGAGCACAGGGAAGACATTCAAGGTGAATGGTCATAGGCTCAAACCTTTCTATGAGGGCTATAAGGTAAAGGATGTTGAGTTGCTGGATTTGGTGGATCCAGTTTATGCAGATTGAGAGAGGAATAATGTCGAGCATAAGATAGTAAACAAATGCGTTGTTTGGGAGGCAATCCAAGATCTCAGATTTTGTTTTCTATCCCTTTTACATTTTACTTTGTAGTTGCATTTTAGTTAGTTACTTTCTTCTGTGCATGATTATCTTACATTGGGGTGTGGGGGAGGGGTTTAGGATTAGGTTTAGGATATGCTTATATTATGCTCATATATAGACTAAGTGTGTTTAAACTGAAAATATTTCAAAAAATTTAACTCTACGATTGTATCTGTAACTCTATAATCTTAGTGCTCTACTAAGCTTTTGAAGGATAAAATTGTAGAGTGAAAATTAATGTTAATTTGCATAAACTGATTGATGCTTAATTGATTGATGAGTAATGATAGCTAAGTCATGATCTACAGTAACTGATTTGAATTGAATTTGTATTGTATAAGTACTTAAATATGAGATATATGCTTATTTGGTTGAGTTGTATGTGGAGTTGACTATGTGCACTGATTTCATGATTTAGAACTATTTAACTGCTTATTTTATATGCTGAACTATGTGAAGGAAAAAAAGATTGGAAAATTTTGATGAAATTGAAATTTTTTTGAGAAAAAAATGAAATTTAAAAGTGTAAGACAAACATGTGGTGGGTTGAGAAGGAGCGTAAAACGCACTAAACACATACAATGTGATGGAGCAAAAATTGCACTCATTTTCAAGAAGAATAAATAATGAGAAAAGTAAAATGGAGCATGAAATTCATTCACCTAGAAAAAGAAGAGAAATTAAAGGTTCTGATTATGAAAGAGAATGAAAGTAGAGAAAATATGTTAGAAGTTCTGAGTCAGTATGCACAACTGTTACTGCACGATAACTAAGTTGAGTATGTATATGGATCATAGGAAATGTGATGCCCCCAAAATAGGTTCAATACTCAACTCATTCTAAGTCGCCAAATACATGGTACATAATCCAAATACAATTTTTTATATCAAACGGCCGTGAGAAATACGACCACACAAGCTGTGAGCTTCAATACATATCGTATATAATACGAAATATAAATGCTCAAATTCATTCCTCATTCATTATAATTATTATCACACTATTTTACAAAAATAGTGAGGACTACTACTACTTTAACTCTGCCTATCACTCAGTTCCTCGACTAGTCCCTGCAACATTCTCATTTTCTGAAGAGGACAATAAAAGAAAAGGGTGAACTCAACTAGCCCAGTAAAAAATATTATAACTAAGATATTGAAAAATAATTTATCGTTAGTCTTCAACAAATCAGATAAAATATTATGGACAACAAATTTTAGATCAACAACTGCAGCGGAAATAATAATTCATTACAAGAATTAAGTAGAAAATGATGTCTACTATCTTCTATGATTTAAAAGTTCATCACCAATATTTTAACCCTGTAACATCAATCAATAATCTTTGCACTACGGTCAAAGATATTCATTTGTATTACCAGTGGTCATGTTCATCTCAACATCTGTCCATCTTTGCACTACGGCCAAAGATATTCATCAGGTAATCATCTTTGCACTACAGGCCAAATATATTCATCAAATAATCATTTATCTTTGCACTACAGGTCAAAGATATTTGTTTATATCACCATTTAAGACTGAGGATGATGAAAAATATTTTAAAGAACGAATCCGTGAGATAAAGGACAAAGATTAGGTATTCGTAATTTAATTTTATTCAAGTTCAAGAATACCCCATAATAATCAATTGTGGAGCAAAATTCAAGAATGAAGATCAAAACTTGGATCCAATCAAAGATAGGAACCATAACAACCAACTTGGACAAAGAAAAGAAAATTTAATTTTTTCTATGAATAGTACCGTATTCGTGAATAGTTCCGTATACATGAATAGTAACTCTGACATAAAAAGGTAAAAATTTCATAATAAAATTCATACCAGTATTCCGGTAAAATGATATTGAAAGAAATAACATCATTTATAAAAAAAAAATATCCCTTACGAGAAGAATAACATCCCTTACCTCAATAGAATAATACTTCTGACTAGAATCACGGATATAATGCTGGAAAAAATTTGCACTGTTTATCAACTCTCAAAGTATCTAAATACTCACAAAAATACGCTCAATATTATAGAGAGAGAAACTTTTGATTCTGGTGTTATTTTCAATTCTAACTAAGCACCCTATTTATAGAAAAATATTTAGAACACCAAAGAAAAAAAATTAATAAGATATTATTATTTTTTCCTCCGCACCAACTCTTTGAATTTCTCATTTTTCAGTATTTTACAACAAGTGGGGCCCACAAAATATGTTTTAAATATTTTTGTAACAAAACAATTCAGACCCAATATCCAGAAACTTCAATAATTCATAATAAATAGCCTTTTATCAAAAAAATACGAACCTTATGTCCATTCCATATGAAATTTAATTCTCTACAACTTTATAGAAGAAAGATTTTCCAAATTTCGACTGAAAAATGACCCAAATTTACATACGGACGAACTTGCAGGCTATAATCAAATTTTAGTCAAAAATAGGGTCCACCAACATATTTAACATATTTTTTGTAACAAAAATACTCCGGACCCAATTTGCTCTCTTCCTCCTCATTTTATTCGTATATCGTGCATTCATTGTAAAAATATCACCATTATTATATTATTATATTATTACATCATACACTTATAATGTAATATTACAATAATATATTTGAATGAATTATTTTATCGAAGAAGATAAAATATCAACTCTCAATAATTGTCTCTTTAAAAATTCCTCTATTAAATAAATATTTCCTTATCATTTTTATCAATAATTAATTATTCACAAATAATATTACAGAATCACAATAATGACAACCAGGTCGTTCCCAAGAAAGATGAGGCTTTCCGATAAGGATTTCTCCTTACTGGCGCGCAATTAGATTAACTAACCCCTTTCCTAGACAGAACTTCCTAGACATTGCCAATAATATTGTCTAATAATATTATTCAAATAATATAAATTATTGATTTGATAATGTAAAATACTGTGCAGTGACAATTATTGAAACAACAATAATATAAAATATTGTGTAATACTGTGTGCTACTGTGCAACAACGCGTGTTATTTTATTTTAACCACCGGGTATTTCAACAGGGTAACAATAACAGTTACGCCGTTATTTTTAGAAAACTTATACTTGTCGTTTTCTTCATCCGACAATTTTTCATTATGGGGCCCACAAATGGCTGCGCCGTCGTACGAATATTCTCCGACAATAAGAATATTCCACGACCAAATGAATATTCCCCGACAATAATGAATATTTATAACCACTTGCTTATTTTGTAACCTTTGCGCATATTACCCATAACTTATCACATTTATCAAATCAACCCTTTACTATTTCAAAATAATATATAGAGAAAATTCAATTTTATTCATAAAAAGTTGGGGTCTTACATTATCACCATCACAACCACCTTATAACTTTTGGATCCTTCATGATCTTTCATCAAACCACAACAACATAACCAACAAGCAAATAATAAAACTTAAAAGCAATGGTTTAAAGGTTAGGGTTCATAGTAATACCTTTCTTGGTTTTTCCTCTTGACTTGCTAGAGCTTGCAAACTTGCTTGCTCTTCTCCTTCCTCCTTGAAAAATATGAAACCCTCTCTCTCTCAAATCCTCTAGAGTTTCTCCTCTTGGATTTAGGAATTGGCAAGAACTAATGAAGAAAGTGGCTTCTATTTATAGCTAATGTAACACCTAAGGCATAAGGGTTAATATAACAACTCTTGCAAGACCTCACAAGTTGATCATCCAAATTTGGTCTTCAATGGTCAATCCCCTCACCTAACAAAATCTTACAAACCATCCCCCAAAGTTAAGCTAACCAAGGGTTAAAGAGTACACAACATCATGATTAATTGGTGGGAGATGGGATTGTTTCTTGTAAGGTGAAACTTACTATAAATGGTAAGTTAGCTTTTGGCCAAGCTTGGCTCTTGGCCTCCCGAAAGGTCCAATGGTCGAGTCCCCCCTTCCCCATCTCATCCGCTTAGTTTAATCTTCTAGTTAGTTTTCGTAACTTGTCCGGTTAGCCTAAAAGTTAATTTTGCCCTTGTGTACTTTTGAATAGAGCATACGTCTCTAACCCTCGAATAAACGCTATGATGTAATTCAAAATATCAAAAAAACGAAAAAGTATTTTCTACATGATAGTATTTTTTACGTTTTTTTCTCAGAAAAAATTTATTTCCTTATATTAAACAACATCACATATATTCACTTACATATACATAACCTAGGTCATAATTCGACCTTTAATCACATAACACAGAATAATATCCATAAAAATTCATTTTATTATATATATATATATATATATATATATTCATCAACCTAATTTACAAGGTTACACAATTTCTCGGGTTGTCATAGCAATGCTCTTTACCTTCCCTCTTGAGATTGATTTCAATATCGTTTGGTAGAGTACCTTGAGGACGATTATTGATGGCATTGGCGAGCTGTCCCACTTGGTTTTCAAGGTTTCAAATCGACACTTCCTGACTATTCAACCTAGTCTCTTTCTGAGCTATGTATCTAGACATAAGTTCCTCCAAATTTGACTTCTTCTTCTGATGTGGTGGAGTTTGAGTCTGAAATTCGGGAGGTTATGATTGCCTCGGAGCAAAGGATTGAGCTTGGTTGTGATTTCTCCATAAAAAAATTGGATGATTTCTCAAACCAGGATTATAATAATTAAGGGTGTTGTTCTGTTGTTGATTGTAATTGCCTACATATTAAACCGACTCTGCACTAATGGCGCATTGATTACTAGGATGATACCCAACATATAAGTCACAAGTCACCGACACACTCTGAATAGACTAAACCCCTAGAGTGTCAATCTTCTTTGTAAGCATAACAACCCGTGCAGCCAATTCAGTAACTGCATCGAGTTCATAAATCCATGTCGCCTTTGGTTATGTCATCCTCGCAGGTCACTGGTAATTATTAGTAGCCATCTTCTCCAAAAACTCATAAGCATCATCAAAGTTCTTCCCCATAAATACTCCAACTGAAGCAACATCGATACTTGTTCGGGTTGAACTGATTAATGCATTATAAGATGTCTGAACTTGCAGCCACTTAGGTATGCCATGATGAGGACATCTTCGGAGTAGATCTTTGAATTGTTCCCAAGCTTCGTAAAGAGTCATACTGTGAAAAAGATGTGATGTCATTCCTCATCCTTGCAGTCTTACCTGGCAGAAAGAACTTTGCCAGGAATTTCTGAGCCAAATCAGTCCATGTAGAAATAGACCTCGATGAAAGTGAATGCAACCAACTCTTTGCTTTATCACGAAGTGTGAAAGGAAATAATCGGAGTCTGATAGCATCGTCGGTAACTCCATTATACTTGAATATGACACAAATTTCTAGAAAACTCACCAAATGATCATTTGGATTGTCATTAGGTAACCCACCTGTGACATCCCAGATTTTGAAGAATTTATAAATGAAAATTTAATAAATAAAATTCTTATTTCAAGATGTTCAAGTACGAGTATGTGTTATATATTGTGAAATATGTGAATTGATGTGAAGAGAATTTTAGATATTAATTTTAATATTTATTGAATCAAATAAATATTTTAATTGAATTATTTATTGAGTTAAATAAATAATTATGTGATTATTATGGAGTAATGTAATTAAGTATAATATATTAATTAAATAAATATTTAATATTTAATTTAATTAATATGTAATGATTTTATGTTATAATTCTAATTTAATTGGGATAATTAAATTAGATGAGTTATGTGATGTGTTACATGAAATTATAATTAGCAACTAATTATAATTATGTGACAATTTTATGTGATTAATTGATGTTAAACTTTTAATTAATTAAATTATTTTTCAGATTTAATTGATTAAATGATAACATTAAAAATATGTGTTAAAGGATTTATTAAAAGAATTAAAAGAGTTTTGAAAACCGTTTTTCCAAATAAGGCCCTTGCATTGTTTTAAATCCGTTTTGCCAAACGGAGCCTTAACTACAAAAAAAATTATTTTTAAAAATAATGTTGTTTTGCCAAACAAGCCTTAGGGCTTTTAAAATTCAATTTGTAACTTATTTATATTAATTGCAATTATGGTATTAATTGGGTGGTTTAAATATTTGGGAGTTATATATTATATAATTATACATATAATATATATCATATTAGTTATATGTTTAAACTACGTTAGTTAGAAAGACAAAAAGATTAGTCAGTTAGAACAAAGAGCTAAAGGGTTAGTCTGTGTTAGAAAGAAATACAGAGAACCTAGAGTTAGAGAGAAAAGAGAAGAAGAAGATAGAAAGAATAAAGAGGACGAGGAGGGAAGGGAAGCTTGAGATAGCATCATCCTCTTCGTTCAAATAAGCAAAGCAAAGGGTATAATTTCCAACTTTAGAGTTTTAAAGTTGTTTTACATTCTTGAAATTTTTAGTTTTCTGTAATATAAATCTTCATGAAAACTTATGATTTTGGGAATATATATGTTATATGGTGTTCATAACATGAAATTCTATATGTGAATTGTGATAATATATGCTTATAATTGAATTGTATGATGGTTTAGTTGGTTAATTCATGAATATATGATGAACATGAGGAATTCATGTTCATCAAAAGTCATAGTGAAATAGTTTTATAATTGACTTATTTGAAATCAAAATTTGTGATTTAATTGTGTGAATTGAGGTTAGATGATGATAACATATTTATAAACGAATTTAAATATGTTTTGAATTGTGTATTTTGATTTAGAAATAAACTTACAGTGTTCAATTTTATCAAGAACACTGAAAAATAGTTTTTATCCAAATTTTTCAAAATTAAGAGTTTTGATTATGTGTATTGATGATTTCATATGTTAAAACATGTTAGAAGCTTAGAATTTATATTTTCTAAAAAGTTTATACGAGTTGTGTTGACTGAAATTGAAAATTAGTGTGGAGAAATAAGCCAAATTGACTTTTTTTCTACACAGTTCGCATAGAAGTCTTTGTTCGCTGCAAAGGGCCCGCCCCGGCGGGGGGTATGCAGAAAAGAAAATATTTTAATTTTTGTGAAATTTTGTGGTATCAAGAAAAGTTAACCTAATGTGGTAAACTTGATGACATGATAAGTATATATTAAAATGCTATATGAACAGTGATGATTATGTTAATAAAATATATAATGTGTAATTATAATTTGAAATAATTATAATTAAAGTGAATGTTTAATTTAAATTATAATTTGTTAAATTATAATAAATATAGTTTGATTAATTTTAAATCAAAGTAAATGTTTAACTTAAGTTATAATTTGTTTAATTATGATTTAATATGTAATTTTAATTTGAAATAATTATAATTAAGGTGAATGTGTAATTTAAATTATAATTTATTTAATTATAATTTAATGAGTGCATGAATTGAAATTGATTATTTATAATCAAAGTAATTGTTTAATTTAAATTATAATATATTTAAATTATAATTTAATGCATGATGTAGTTTGATTAATTATAAGTTATAATTTGTTTAATTATAATTTGATTAATTATAATTAAAGTAATGGTTTAAATTAAATTATAAATTATTTAATTATAATTTGATTAACATAAGATGTAATTAGAATTTGATTAATTATAATTAAAGTGGATGTTTAAATTATAATTTGTTTAATTATAATTTAATATGAGTATGTAATTATTAATTGATTAAATTATGTGAGAAGTAATATGATTATGTGATGTGATTAATTATGTGATATTAATTATTAACTTAATAGTTAAAGATGAATGAGTTAACCTAGATTAGTTAACTAACTATGAGAAGTAGTTATGTGATAATTTATATTGTTAATTATACATATAATTTGACAGTGTGTGTGTCAAATAAATGAGAGAGAATTACGCAGTGTAAAGTAGAATTTACTTAAACGTTTTTTAAGCGTCGCTAAGTGACTAATAGTTTATGTGTATGGTAATACGTTGTGTAGGATTCATGAAGCAGATTATTATAAGCTGTTTTTTTCAGTAATTGGTAATCTACGAGCCAGGTAAGTCTTTCAGTTCCTATTTTCTATGTGAACTTGATGATGAACTATTTTAAATTGTATTATAAAGAGCATGATATGTTATGTATGTTGTAAGCATAAAATGTTAAAGTCAATTTATAACTACATTGATAGATTCAAGAATGTTGATTGAGTAAGGAACTCAATCTTTATATTTGTTATGTGAGTTAAAGCATGTATGTTATGTTACTTTAATGATTATGAGATGTATGTTGAGCATGTTATTATATGCTATGTGATGCATGAAAACTGTTAGATCTTGCTGAGCTGTCGAGCTCACTCTTGCAAATAATAATTTTTGCAGGTCAAGGAATGCAAGGTAATGATATGTGCTAGTTGAATGTTAGAGATCAATAGTAATGCAAGGAGATTACTTATTTTAGATGATAATTTCATTTAATGTTTTATTTGTAACTTAATTGTTAAGTTGTAAGTTGAGCTATCCGATGTATAGTGGATATGACTTTGTGATGTAAGATTTTAGATAGCAATTTTGATGTAGCGATTCATGTAATAGAATTGAATCAAAGAGATGTAATGATAAAGGTTGTGATTTAGGGCAATAAAGAAAGAATTATATAAAAGTTTTAAATATTCCGCATTTATAGTGATTTTATTATTGAATAATGATGTAAAGTTAGAATAAAGTGGTATTGTTAACGATCGAAAATGATAATTATATTGTATGAATTTTGGGGTCGTTACACCACCAAACTGCACAGAATTTGGATCATCTAAATAGTACCTGCCTTGATTTTGAAATTATTAGCTTGAATAACGGGCCTTTGAATGCTTGACTGGATTTCCGTAACAAGCGGCATAGCGTAATCCCTCAACGATTTATGCTCTTCTTCAGCCATGATATCTTGTTTCTGTATATCTCGACAAAACTTTCGTAGTCTTCGGAAAGTTCACTTGATTTCAAGTTCGTAGGGAACTGGTTCCACGCCTTGAGATCGTGTTTGCATATAAAAATCAAGAGTACCTACAAAAGATTAAAACAGAAGAACACGTTTAAATTAAAATTAACTTGATTGAAATTAATATTGAAAAAAAATTATTAAAAAGAATATTTTCCAGCAACGGCACCAAAAACTTGTTATTCAATTTCACAATTAGCAAATACGTGCAAGTATACACGATCAACAAGTAATATAATGATAAGAAGGTTGTCGATCCCACGAGAAATTATCACTAATAATTACCAATTACCAAAATTATATCAAATCAACCTTATCTAAACAAATTGTTTAAGATTATGAAATAAAATAAAAATTATTTAAACTAAAATCTAAATTACATGACAAAGATCAATATCAGAAAAAGATGTTAAGACTACAATTTTCCCTAATGCCTCATCTAAATCTCTTCACTCTTCTTTTAATTAAATAACCATAACAAATCGTTGACCGATAACTCAAAATTATTTATAAGTTTCTTCTGATTGTTAGATAAAAATATCCATTCTAATTAAATCATTATATTCCTATATGAAATAAATTAGAAAAAGATTCATTAAACTCATATTCTCCCAACAGTTACATGCAGCATATGGGTATATTCATATATTCATATCATATGTTCAATTCACGTTATTCAATCTTAGGAAGAATAAGTAGATGCAAGTTATCATATTCAAGTCTAAACACTATAATACACTTTTCAATTTCATATAGGTTACCAAAATAATCATTGGCCAGACAATTAAAACTTGAAGCATAGAATATGATAAAAGAATCGCTTATGATTAACAATAATTAAAAAGAGAGCAAATTAACTCAAACTACACGTTAAGTTCCATTGTAATCTTAAAATAAAATTTAGTTCATAACGAAATAAGAAAACACCATCCTCAAATTAAATAACATCCTCATAGTACAAAAATTAAAGGAAAAAATAAAGATAAAAATATGTAATAGCGCAATCCTTTAATTTCTACTCTCATTCGCGTGTTCTCCTTTCCGTTCCTTGAAATCTGATCAACAATCATCGCTCCAGTATATTTTTCATAATAGCCACAAGGTGCGCATTTATAAGACCTCTAAATGTGACCTAGCAGAAGTAGTATCCAACTCGAACTCATCAAGAACGAAGCGACCCAAATATGATAAAACAACACCTTAGCTTGACGAACCACCTTAGCCTGACGAACAAATGCCTCAACGCCTACTCGCAGCGCCTAGCATCTTTTGCATGTTGAGCGTCACGGTGCCTGTTTCTAGCGCCTAACCGCTTGACCTTCTTCCATCACACGCATGCCTGCTGCCTTCCATGCTTGCTTGCTCCAACCCGCGCCTAAGCGCTGCTTGTGCAGCCCAATTTATGCAAACTGCGCGCCTAGTCTCCCTTTTCTGTTGCAATGTCATACTTTTGTCACGCCTAGCTAGACTTTGACCAGAAAACATTAACTTTCATAGCCCAACTCAACTTCTTTGTTCCCGCTTCCTTTTCCTACAAAAAAACAATAAAACATATAAAAAGTAACAGAAAATACTTGAGAATTCACAAATCATCAAGCTAAAAGTACTCAATTCGTAGGAATAAAACTCACTCATCAGGTTTAACACTTCAATTTTTTTTTGCTAAACTTGAATTTGTTGATTTTATCATAGGATTATTTTCAATTGAACTGAACCAGGGGGCAAATTTGTGCACACACACCCATATACCATTATCAAAGGTAAATGTGAATATTACCATGCTATTGATGGTGACTGGTTAAATGCTCAAAAGTTATTAAATTTACAAAAGCACTTAGGCTACAAAAAAAATTATGCTATTTGCTTTAGGATGCTAGATATGAATTTGGAAATTGGTTTAGAATTGGTACGTAATGATGACAACGTAAGATTACTAGTTAAAGAAGCTGAAAAAACTGGTAACATTGATCTTTATTGTGATCATTTTGATGATGAAGAGCTAACTAACAAAGAGGCTGATGTGGTTGATGTCACCATGGTTGGACCTATGGCTAAGATTGATAATGATGACGAGGAAGATGATAATGTGGTACATGAGTAAGTAGATAGTGAAACTGAAACTGAAACTGAAACTGAGGATGAAATAAGTGATGCTTCTGATGATGATGGAGATGAGGATTTGATCAAGGTTAGGCAATAGAAAATTGTTGGTTATTGGATACAAACCGGTGGTGCACCCATGGAGCGGTCGACCCAGTGAATATAATCACATGGTTCATTATCTAGATACAATGAACATGTGAGTTATAATCTCTACTTAAATATGGAAGATACATATATTTATGTATGGTGTTAATCCAATATATTTATATGGGGGTTACACATATATAAATATGGGAGTTGCCTATATATATATATATTAATACATGTTTAATATATATATATATATATATATATGAGTTACACTTTCTTCACATATATAAATAGAGATTGTGGTGTTGTTTTTGGTACAACAACAATGCACACAAAAAGGATATGATTAGCATATATTCTCAAAGCCATTAGATATTATCTTGTTAAGCTTGAAAGTTTGAAGTTACTCGAACTGTGGAAAATAGATTTGGTGCTCGTTCTAACGTAGTCCAAATTACCGCTAAGTACATTGTTCGTTGCGTTCGTAATTCTAGCCGTTCGTGTTTGTAGGCATACGCTTCAAGAGGTAACTAGAAAATATAAATTTTTTTCGATTATATATCCGCTGCGTGTATGCTATATAATGTTACATTGGTATCAGAGCTATCTTATGCTAGAATTCGTGCTATATATGTTGTCCATGATGCCATGCATGCATGTGTTTTTGTGTTCTTTGTTACAAAAAGAAAGATTAAATAGCATGATAATGGTAGAACATGATAAAAATATTATTTAACATGAAATTTCAGTATGTTCTAGCTTATATGATGATAATATAGCCTGCAAAATTTCGTTCTAATTGGTTTTGTATTTTGAAAAATATTTCAAACCCTAGTTATATTGTAAATATTTTTTAAAATCAAAAACTATTTTTCCTCGAAGTTTGTATCAAAATTTTGACCTCATGGTTGCGTAGAATTTTTTGATACGATTCCGTGGATATATTATTTGTATTTTTTGGACTTAAAACGAATAAGTTATGGTCATTTTAAAATAAGGGTATCAAATTATAATTTTTTACTTGAAACCCTAGCTGGAAATGGAGTGCTGACCGCGTGCCCAGATCCGACCCAATAACCCAGATCCTGACCCGAGGTCTGACCCGTTTGGCAATTTTTTATTTAATTTCCAAAAAATAATTTATTAATTGTTTTTGACATGAAAATTAATTTAAAATTAGTTATATTAATTATTAAATTCTAAAAATTTTACAGAAATTAATTATTAGTAGATAATTAATGTTTATAGTGGAATTTTGTAATATTGATATATTTGAGTATTTTTGGTTAATTTCTAATTACTTATACAATGGTTTATTAATTGAGATAATTAGCAAATTTATCCAAAAAATTCCAAGAAAATTTCAGTAACCTTTTTTATGATGGTTAGATACTGTAGTAAATTTTTCAAAAGGAATTAACTATTTTTTGGTAATTTTGGTTAATTTCCAGTTAATTATGCAATGGCTTATTAATTGTGATAATTAGAAAATTTATCAGACAAATTCCAAGAAAATTTTAGTAACCTTTTTATGATGGTTAGATACTGCAGTAAATTTTTTAGAATTAATTAACTACTTTTGGTAATTTTGGTTAATTTCTAATTAATTATAGAATGGTTAATTAATTATGATAATTAACATAATTATTCAAAAAAAATCCAGAAAATTCCATAATGTTTATAACCTGTTTATAGAATGTATAAGAGCTTTTGGTAGCTATACTATGTGTTTGACATGGTGTTGCATATTATTTGGAATAAAATGAGTAATTATGGAAGCACAATTTATTTTTTATAAATTATAAATTGGTCAAAAAAATTCAAAAAAATATCAGGATGTTATTTATGAATAAATGATATGTTTAAATTTTTTTGGTAGCAATATAAGGTGTTTGGCATATTTTTCTATATTATGTGGCATAATATCATGTTTTATTTAATCCTTTTAAATATTTAGAATATTTAATATGCAATAAATTTTATCTATTTTTTGGTATGCATATAAAGGATTATTTAGAATGCCATGAACACTTATATATGCTTGAAGTTAGTGGGAGGAATTTAAGAAGTTTTTAAATTCTATGCATATCTTTGCACTAAATAAATAATAATAAAATGTTTAAATATACACGCGAAATGTAATTCCCAAGTTTAGCAAAGTTTTCTTTTTTGTGTTTATATTTGATTATTTTAGTAAGTTTATGTTATGTGGTAAAGATAAGTTAATAATGTGGTGAACTCTTAAAATTTTCTAATAACGTTCTCTCGGTCGTTTAGATGGCTTCAAAACAAATTATTGCTGATCTTAATAAGGGTAATAAGTTTGATGGAGATAATTATGATGTATGGCACCGTAAGGTCCGAATGGTTCTTGAGGAGTTAGAAGTGGAAGAGACTCTAATTATTAAGGAAACAAAACCGATTGGTGATAATGCTGAAAATGTTGAAAAGCTAGCTGCCTTTGAAAATTGGCGCAAAAAAGATAGAATTGTTCGCATTACTCTCTTGAGCAGTATGAACAATGAATTCTTGTTTGAAGACGAAGAGTTCTCAACTGCTTATGAGATGTGAGAAGCTCTCAAAACAAAATTTGGAGGCACCTCACTGACTAGGTTGCGCGGCTTAACTATCAGGTTTGACGGTTATAAGAAAGAGGTTGATCATTCAATGAAGAAACACCTTCGAATAATGTCAAACATGATTAGAGAATTAAAGACTGCAGGCAATGACTTATCAGATGAGCAGCAGATATTAGTTGTGGTTCGCTCACTCCCAGATAATTGGGAACATATGCGGGTTAACATGACCCATAACCCGAATATCAAAAACTTTGAAGATATTCGGCATCACTTGGAGCTTGAGGCCGAGCGGTTAGAAGCTGTTAAGCCATCTAAGGTATATGTTGTTGAGTTTAGTTTTCACAAGGGGAAACCCAAGCAAAGATATAATGGAAAGAAAGCTGCTGCTGCAACTCCTGCTCCTGCGCCTGAGAAGGCAGCAAATGTAGGTGCCAAGAGGAAAAGAGGGAAAAGAGCTGGCAAGAAGGAC
This sequence comes from Panax stipuleanatus, assembly GCA_020205555.1. NCBI lineage: Eukaryota > Viridiplantae > Streptophyta > Magnoliopsida > Apiales > Araliaceae > Panax > Panax stipuleanatus. Next base: position 154,356,137 of record CM035117.1, on the reverse strand, counting down.
AAGGCTAAGATGGCCTGCTACAACTGTGGCAAAATGGGGCACTTCGCTCGTGAATGCATTGAGCCGAAGAAGGTAATTTCTAATTTTGATCAAACTATGTGTACTATTACTTCAAGTATTTTTGTTGCTCAATCTCTCCATTTGTGGATTGTAGATTCCAGAGCAACGAACCACATAGCCAGAGATCAAAATGGGTTCGTGGAGTATCGCCGCATTCTGGCTGGCATAAAAGTATACATGGGGAATGACTCTCGTGTGGATGTGCTAGGAATTGGCACTTACAAACTAGAAATGTGAGGATGCTAAGCATTAATTCTACATGATGTATTTTATGTGCCGGAAGTCCGGCATAATTTGTTTTCTGTTCTTGCTATTTTAAGACAGTTTTTTTTTCTTTCTTGTGGTTTTTGAGAGAGACAAAGTTATTATCTCTCATGGGACGAATTTAGTTTTATTAAATAATGGTTTAATGGTTTTGGATATTATTAATTCTAGTTATAATAATGATTCATATTGTTATCTTACTTATGTTGAGAGTGAACATAGTAGTTCGATTTAATGGCATGCTAGATTAGACCATATTGGACGAGACAGGATGACCAGGTTAGCTCGAGAAGGTTTTTTTTTGGCCCACTCACTAAGGTCAACTTGCCTATTTGTAAACACTGCTTAGCAAGTAAGTCTACTAGAAAACCATTTGGTAAAGCCACAAGGGCAAATACACCATTGCAGCTTATGTTCACAACACTTCTCATAAATATGGGAAGTTGGGCCCAAGGGGTAAGAAGTGTATCTTTATAAGGTACTCTAAACACTCAAAAGGCTACGTGTTCATAGAGTTTCTAGAAATGAATTTTCCGAGCAGAGGTGATGTTAGCAAGGATAAAGACTTTTATGAGATGGAGGAAGAAAATGGTGCACTTAATCAGATGGTTGAGACTAAGGAATCTAATCCTTTGGCTCCTATAGAAAGTGGGAGTGACATAATATCAAGTCCACTTCCGTCAAATGAAGAGTCGCCTGTTATTCAATTGCGAAGAAGTCAAAGAGGCAATATTCCACGTCGTCTCTTTGAGATTGAGGGAAATGCTTTTATAACTGATACGCAAGATCACGAGGAACCTCAATCTTATCGAGAAGCTATGTCATATGCATCTAGTGAAAAGTGGAAAAATGCAATGGATGAGTAAATGGAATCTATGAGGACTAATCAAGTCTGAGACTTGGTTGATCTTCCGAATGGGCGAAAAGCTGTTGGGAACAAATGGGTTCTCAAAGTTAAACGCAAGTCGGATGGTTCCATTGAAAGATATAAAGCTCGCCTTGTAGCCAAGGGTTACACTCAGCAAGAAAGGATTGATTAAGAGGAGACTTTCTCACCCGTGGTCAGATTTGTCTTAATCCGTCTCTTATTAGCTATGGTTGCATAGTTTGATCTAGAACTATACCAAATGGACATAAAGACGGCATTTCTAAATGGAGAACTTGCCGAAGAGATATACATGGAACAACCGAAAGGTTATATTGAAAAAAAATTTGGGCGCAAAGTTTGCAAGCTTAAACATTCCATTTATGGCTTGAAACAAGCATCTAGGCAATGGTATCTTCGGTTTCATCGAGCAGTTATTGATGATGGGTTTACGATGATCGAAGAGGACCATTGCGTATATCTTAAAAGGTCTAATGGAAAGTTTCTTATCCTTTCAATGTATGTTGATGACATTCTACTTGCTGAGAATGATAAGGAGATGATAGTCGCCACGAAAAGGTGGTTGTCCTCTAATTTAGAAATGAAGGACATAGGAGAAACAACATATGTTCTTGGAGTAAAGATCTTTAGAGATCGATCAAGAAAGATTCTTGGTTTGTCCTAAGAGACTTACCTTAAGAATGTTCTTGAATTATTTCAGATGAACAACTGTAAACCCATTGACACTCATATTGCAAGAGGTGATGCAATTGGCCCTGAGTATTGTCCTACATCTCCCGAAGAAATTAAAAAAAATGTCTCATGTTCTATTGGAAAGTTAATGTATGTATTTCAGTAAACACAACCAGACATAACATTTGTTGTTCATGTTCTTGGTTGATACTGTTGGGTTTGTACGAAATCGTGACGCAATCAAATTGCAAAAATTAGCGGAAGCATGATATATCAGAGTTTAAAAAAATTTTCTACAAAACCATTACCCGGATCATCCTTTATGCAAATTATTAATTTAAAACGATAAATAAGAAGTTATGGAATCATACCCTTGTAGAACGAAGCTTCCACAGGTACTAGTTCAACTCCTTGTTCTTCGTGATCTCCTTGAATTTTCGGGTTAGATTCCTTTCTTTGATCAACGTTAGCCACCCAAGTGTTTGGCCTCTAGAGGTGATCCACCAAGGAAGATGAATTATCAAGAAGGAGGGTGTTTGGCTTAACCTTACTTTTCTATCCTCTATAGAAAAGGAGTACTCTCCAACAATTGGAATTACATCAATCTAATATCTATTATAAGACTTCTCTTATATAGATATTGGTCAACCCTTCTAATCCTATTAGACATGGGATTTCTTTTAATTAATTAAACTCCTTTAATTAATTTAGGCTTCCCACCACATGGGAATAATTAATTAAATTTATTTAATTAATTTGTCTCCTAATCTTATTAGGAATAAATGAGAGTACTAAATATTAAATTAATTACTAAACTCCTTTAGAAATTAAAATAATAATAATTGTAATAATATTAATAAGACTCCTCTTATTAATTTATATTTAATATTTTCAAAATATTAAATAATAAACATTAAGCTATTTAATTTATTCTATCACCATAGATTAAATTAATTATACTTAATGCATTATTACGATTATGCCATTACCTTCTTAAATAATTATTCTTCCTTTTATGGTGTGACCCTTTAGGTTCTCCATATTAAACCGGTTGTGAATAAATCAATTAAAACAATTTTAATCTTATTTAAATAAATAAATTAAACTAATAATTTATTTAAATAAATAATATTTATTCTACAATAGGGATAAGCCTCCCTAGCGATCAACGACTTTCCAGATAATATAGATTTCAACATTAATCAAAAAGAACCTGTGAGTAAATAGTTACCGTACAATTCAATCCTTCCACCATACAATGTCCCAATTAAATATAAGACATGGATTTACTGTCAAGTCTTATTTTATTTAATTATATGTATTTCGATTAGAAAATGCACAACTCCAAATAATGCAAATTAGAAACTCCTTTCTAATTTCATTTCACCTTGGCCAAGGATTCCTGGGTTGTCATTTAACGAATCACATATGACATATCTCCTCTTTTACTAGAGGTGGTAGATTCTTTATTGATCATTCATTATCTCCATATGTAACTCATTATACCCAAGCATACCCTATATATGCCTTAAAAGGTCTTAAGGAATAAGTCAAAGTATAATTTGTTACATACAAGATACTATGATGATCTCAAGTCCAAGGATTACTTGTACTACTATCACATTAGGAATTTCTATTGACAGGCGAGTAAATCTCCATTAGGTATTCCATAGCGAATCACGTTCAGTGAACTTATTCTCCAATAAGCACCTACATACTTGCTTTAGTGTCTCCACACAAATGATCATGAGATCAATCATCCTCATCCAATGAGCAAGCAACATATGTACCAATCTATCCGGATTTACTAATCCCCTTTTTAGTAATCCCACGATTGGGAACTATTTTAGTTTTAAAACTTTCTAAGAATTTAGATCTCATTAGCATGATCATCATCATGATTCTAAAAGCATTGCTTAAAACTATGGGTTATTTACATATTATAAAAACAGCAACATGTAGATAATTAAATGCCTTTAATAAATGAATATTTTATTAATAAATAAATAAGATTGTTTACAAAGTACGTGCTTTATCATCATACATGATTGGCTTGTATGCACACTACTATCAGATATCAGTTAAACCCTAGAATTGCTCATTAGATAGCAATTAAGAGGATCATGCAGTACTTGAGAGACGTTACAATTTCATTTCATTGAATATTGTATTAGAATTATTTATCATTTAATGCAAAAGACTTGTTATTTCCCACACTGTCTTTATTGGCATATGATAAATTAGGTTCACACAGTTATTAACAATAATTACATGTTATATATGTATTCTAGAATTATATGTCTAACAGGTTGATTGGCTCTCTCACACGAGCAATCACCTTTGGCGCTTTGGATAGCGAGCAATTGATGTTTTAGATAAACAATCAGTTGGCACTGGAAAGCGAGCAAAGATGAGATATTTCATTTAATTTCGCTTTGGATAACGAGCTATTGACGCTTCGGATATCGATCAATTGGCGCTTAGTAGTGAGAAAAATGATATTTTTTATATATCGCCTTGGTTAGAACCAAGATGAGGTTAAGTGTATTAACTGAATATGGTAAGTCCCACTATCCATATTAACCTAGTAAAGAACCGGATGCGAAATCTTAGACTTGGCGCTTATAGAAGCGAGCAATTTAAGAATTCGTGTTAGGAACTCGAGGAGTGACTGAACTAAGATCCGCACAACATGACTATAAGACATATGCTCACAATAATGAGATTGTCTGCTGTGACATGTTATATGGACCTAAAATTTCAAAAATGGCGCTAAGCAATTTGAAAGTTTGAAGTTAGGCACTCGAGGAGTGACTAGACTGAAGTCCACACAACAAGACTATTTAATTAGTACGTTGTGATATTATAACATGAGTTTAGCAACAAAATAAAGGAAGTGAGAAAATGAATCCCTACTTTCTCACTGTGTGTTGTCCTTTAAAGGATAAGGTATTCCTTGATCCTTTTTATTTAGTACTCTTTAAAATCTTTGACTATGTTACAAGGAAATGAATTAATGTTGCTACTTTGGTTTCATTTCCTAAAGTCCGGACTATGAGACTATATGGGGTGATTCTGGGAAAGCAGTTGATTCAGATTTGAGTAACATTAGGGCAAAGGGAAGACAACTTAATTTCACCATGCTCTGCACTTATTGTCGACAACTATAACGTTTTGGAAACGATATAGTAATAAGTTAGAAGCAAAACAGACATAGGCCTAAAGGGGTTAAGTACGGCTCTGAGGGATTAGAGATACTTAACCAAGTGAAAATTGAAGTTAGTATGGTGTACTCTAAGTTTGAGAGGTTGTAGGCCTCAATGCAAACCTTAATTAGTTTAGCATGAAGGCTCCCACATTGCATTTTTGTTAAAAGGGTAGATGTCTCTATTTTGGCCCTAACGGGTTTGATTTAGAGCTCCCGCATTGCAGGTAAACTCAGCGGTTGCACGGTTCGGCAACTAAACAAAATTTTCAGCTTACACATTTAGACTTTATTGGCTTATATGATAACAATGTCGTCCTCGCCCTGGGCGAGTGAGAGATGTTGGTTATTGGATATAAACCGGTGGTGCGCCCATGGAGCGGTCGACCCGGTGGATATAACCACATGGTTCATTGTCTAGATATAGTGAACATGTGAGTTATAATCTCTACTTAAATATGGGAGTTACATATATTTATATATGGTGTTAATTCTATATATTTATATGGGGGTTACACATATATAAATATGGGAGTTGCCTATATATATGAGTTACACTTTCTTCACATATATAAATAGAGATTGTGGTGTTGTTTTTGGTACAACAACAATACACACAAAAAGGATATGATTAGCATATATTCTCAAAGCCATTAGAAGTTATCTTATTAAGCTAGAAAGTTTGAAGTTACTCGAACTGTGAAAAATAGATTTGGTGCTCGTTCTAATGTAGTCCAAATTACCGCTAAGTACATTGTTCGTTGCGTTCGTAATTCTAGCTGTTCGTGTTTGTGGGCATATGCTTCAAGAGATAACTAGAAAATATAAATTTTTTCCGGTTATATATCCGCTGCGTGTATGCTATATAATGTTACAAAAATAGAAATCAAGACTGCAAAGCAAAAAGAGCTTGGAGTAGAATGTGAAGTTGAGGAAGATGATGACCATTGCAAAGTGGTCCAGTTAATGTTGGGCAAAAAGAACATTTTTCTCATTGAAGTTGGCACATTTTTGTGCAATAGACCACTGAACTAAAAAAAACTTAATTAATCAACTGAACTAATTAAAATGTTAAAATTATACCATTATGTTAAATCAATTAGATGTCCATTCATTTATTATCTACATGACATTTTTATATAAAAAAAATAAGAAAGTCTAACAAATGATATGCTAAAAAATAATTAAAAATAATAATAATAATAATAATAATAATTAATTATTCTAATTTTATTTAACTTTGTATATATTATAAGAGAATGTTATAAGAGAATGTATCGAATATCTACACGAATATGTATCGAATCACATTCGAGAGTTCTAGTAGTTTAAATTCTAAACGAGTCGAATATAACTTTGTTCATATTCTACTCATATTTTTATTCCAACTATTTTTTGTGTTCAGATTTAGATTATATTATTAACGAACTCAAATCTTGCTCATTTTTTCCGGTCAAGCTCGAATTGAGTGTGAACCATTTGGTTCAATTTACAGCCTTACTTTCAACTAGTAATTATTAATTTAAAGACTGTCCTTTAGAATTTTATTGCTGATCTACCCTTGATTAATAAAGACTGTTCTGTAAGAGGGTCGACTTAAATTTGAAATATCCCAAGAAATGTAGATATCAATTTTTGTAACTTGTAGCAAAATTAAATGCTATGCCCCAATCCCAAGCAAGTTGATTCAGCCAAATGACCACCAAGTGGGTCATCCGTCATTGCATTAACCAAACTTGCCCAGAAACTTCTGACCCATGATGATAAAAAGATAAAATACGTCACTGCAAACGTATAAGCAAAAAAAAATTAAAATGGCTTCTCAAGTGAAGTACTTCTACGCTATATCTGAGATATTTTTCTGGATACCTTTTGCATTCTACTCTACCGGGAAGTACAAGGATTTTGTGGGCAAACAAAAGAGGACGGAGACTCGGAGAGAGAAAGAGATGGATGCAAATGCTGCAGGTGAGGTGAATTATGAGATTGTGATAGTTGGTGGTGGAATATGCGGTCTTGCTACAGCCCTTGCTCTTCACAGGTTCCGTGCTTCTTATATACCTAAAAAGAGTAACAACAATAGTCTATTTTTGTTTAACGTAGTATAAAATGACACAATTTTATTTTTAAATTTATCGTCATAATTTTATTTTTGTGTTACTGTTATTAAATTAACAATTTTTTGTTGACTTTTTTAAAATTCAAAAGTATCTGTATCAACACGACACGGGTAGAACACAGGGTGGAAAATGAACAAAAATATTTTAAAATCAAATTTATCCGTATTGTGTTCTTTTTAAAATTAAATTTATCCGTATTGTGTTCTTTTTAGATCTTTTAGGGGTTGATGAGTCCATATAAGTATATAACATAGAACTTCTAGGTTCTAAACATGGAATAAAATACATTCTAAATATTCTCAAATTTTATAAATGAGACTCTTTTACGGAATTAAATGGGTAGTAAGTCATCATTTTAGTGTTAATTAAGCTTATTAAGGAAAGAATTGGGTATTTATTTGCAGGAAAGGCATCAAATGCGTAGTTTTTGAAAGATCAGAGAGTTTGCGAGCGGCTGGGGCAGCTATTGGCATTATGCCAAACGGTTGGCGTGCACTTGATCAACTTGGTGTTGCCTCAATTCTTAGACAGACAGCTTTTCCTATACTTGGGTATGTGTATATATGTGACCCATTAGCTCAATTTTTTTTTATTAAATTAGTTATATGGGCAGGTAGTTAACTTTCAGAAACAAATAATAAAAGGATAGTTTTTATTTTTATTTTTAAGTGGGTTTAGTATATAATGCAATGGACAAAATTAAAAGATATTGTTAGAATCGTAGCTTCGTAGAGTCAAAATCGTAGTAGAAGACAACACGGGTGATCCCTGTACTTAAGGTTTTTATTGGCCCCACCACGATCGGTTTGCTATGAGTTGCAGGCGATATACCTCTAGGATATATGTCAAGCTTCAAAATTGAACAAACTTGTGATAACAATTCACATTTATTCCACGCAAACACTTCTTTGTAGTAGTTATTTGTTTGTAGAAAATTTGGAGAAGATTGAAAATAGAGAAAATTCATGTGCAAAAATAATATTTTCTTATATGTAAACTTAACTATATATATCATATGCATATATCTTATGTACGGAAAGGATCAAGGGCATACCTCTTGATCCTACATATCTTGCTCACCACTTTTAGCGACGGACCGGGTGACGGTTCGGTCCGTCGCGTATATCAGAGGACCGTTGTCTTAATTTTTAGCGACGCTTCTAGGGGTGCTCAAAAAATTCGATTTTTCGGTTTTTTTACTGAACTGGTTGGTACCGATACCGACAGTACCGATTTTTTTCGGTACCGGTTTTTCGGTTTTTTTATACTTTTCGGTACCGGTAGCGGTAATGAAAATTTAGGATTCGATAAAAACTGAAAAACCGAAAAAAACCGAAAAATACTAACAATTGTTGTAAGAGCACCCCTATATAGCTGAGTACTCCTACCTAGGTAGGTAGCATGCAGATTGATGAGAGAGAGAGAGAGAGAGAGATCTCAGCAGGACGCGTCAGAATCTGAGAGCATCAAAACCAGTTTTCGATGGTGATAGACACAGATGGATGGATTGGATTGCTGAATAGATGCATGCATGAACTCCTTCATCATTTCTTCTGTTGAATTTAGTGAGATACCCACTCGGTGGTCACTGCTCAATAAATAATAGTCCTACTCCTACTAATATTAAAACAAAACAAAGAAAATAGACCATGTCTCGAGTCGAGCAACTCATATTTCTCAGCAGACCAACTTTACTCCTCCACGTGTCCACACAAAAAAATGCTCCTCTTTCTCTACTCCCCTTCATGCATCATTGATCATACTACTACAACTACTCAACTAGCAATACTAATTAATTGCTCACAAAAAACAGAGAGATCGGTACCGGTTCGGTACAACTAGCAGCACTAGCCTTATTTCTTAATTTTTTAAAAAATTGTTAATATATAAAAAAATTATTTAATTATTGCGGTATAATCGAAAATCGAACCAAAAAAATCGGTATCGACTTTGTACCGAACCGGTACCGAAATCGGTTATTCGGTACCGGTTCTTGGTTTTTCGGGTTTTTCGATTCGGTACCGGTTCGGTTTTTTACCGATGAGCACCCCTAGACGCATCAAACCGTCGCCATAACATATAAACCGTTTATCTGTTCTATAGCGACGGACCAAACCGTCGCTCGGTCCGTCGCTAAAGGTGGTGAGCATGGTATGTAAAATAAAGGGGTATGCCCTTGAAATGAACTGATCTTATGTATATATATATACACATACAGATATACATTTATATATATTGTAAGTTACATAACTATTCAATTATATATTTAACTATAGTACTAAATATGTAAGTTACACATTAAGTAATAATTAGTAGTTAAATAGAATTTGAATAGTTCTAACTATTTTTAAAGGGATATAAAACATGAAAAATATAATCTTAAATGCCTAGTTTGAAAAAGTAACTTGTGGTAGTGATGAAAAAGAGAAGGGAAACAAAAATGAAGAAACAACATAACCTGTGAAGCAGTTAAATGTTTTTAGGTAGAGACATTTAGCTTAATATTGTAGAATGTATATTTTCTGAATAGCACTTCTTGGATGCACTCTGAGTACCTTTAGTACCAAAGAACACCTGGTAGTTTTTTTTATTAAAAAAATCATTGTCATAAGTCATAATTTCGTCGTTTCAAGTCAAGCTTATTAGGGAACCGTGTTCCACATAGGTGGGTTACTACTAGGGCAACTATTGGTATTATGGCAAACGGTTGGTGTGCACTAGATCAACATGGTGTAGCTTCAATTCTTAGACAAATTGCATGTTGGGAAAAAAAAATCACCTCTCAAATACTGTTGTCTTTGATAAATTAAATGAATAAAATATCAGTATATGTCAAACTGATTAAATCCGCAGTTCCACCAAAAATAATAACCACTGCAGGAAATAATGAGTAAAAAATATCAAACCACGATACACCAAGATTTTTACGTGAAAAACCCTCTAAAATTAAGAGGTAAAAACCACGGGACAAACTCCGAATAATTCACTAGAATAAACTTAGAGAATATAACGATATCTTAATTTGAGTACAAAATCAAATTACTTCACCACAATAACTATATGATGGAACCCAAATAAAACACTTTTATTTGAACTATCTTTCTCTCTTTATTTTTCCTAAAGCTTTAGAAAAGCTTTCTCTCTCTCCCTCCTTTTCTTAAGCTCTAGGATGAGAGTATTCTTCAAATTTTGGTGTGTTTATTTCCCTTTCATTAGCCTTCCTTTTATAGCCAAATGGAGGGAGTCTTCATAAATGAGGAGAATTAAATGAAGAAGAAAAGTTGGTGAGCACTTTGACTAACATAAATGGGTGAGGACTTGACCAAAGACTTTTGACCAACAATCTCCCCCTCCGAACCCATTAAAGAAGATAATCTCTGTGACCCCGTCACTTGAAGTCCATCCCGGCCAATTCCTTGCAAAATTCCTGCTACAATTTTTGTCAACATGTCTGAGGGATTCTCGTCGGTATGAACTTTCTTCACTTTCATCAATTCCTTTTCCATCAATTCCTTTTCCATCACTTCTCGAAGCCAGTGATAATGGACATCAATGTGCTTAGTACGATTATGATACGTGGCGTTTTTGGTCAAGTCAATTGCACTCTGACTATCACAATAAACCACGTACTCATCTTGTGTTAGACTCAACTCTTGAAGAAACCGTTTTAATCATAACATCTCCTTGCCTGCTTCCGTAGCGGCGATGTATTCCGACTCAGTTATAGACAAAGCAACAAACTTTTGCAACTTGGATTGCCATGATACTGCTCCCCCTACAAAAGTAAACAAATACCCTGAAATAGACTTCTTCTCTTTAGAACCTGCCATATCTGCATCTGTAAAACCCTCCAAGACTGGACTCGAACCATCAAACCCCAAACACAAACTGAAAGTAGCTTTCAAGTATCTAAGAACCCATTTAACTGCTTCTCAATGTTCTCTACCAGGATTTGACAAATATCAGCTCACAACGCCAACTGCATGAGCAATATCTGGCCGTGTACACACCATTGCGTACATAAGACTCCCTACAACAGAGGAGTAGGGAATTGCTGCCATATCATCTCTCCCTTCCTTAGTAGAAGGATACATGCACTTTGTCAGCTTAATATGACTGACAAGTGGTGTACTAACTAGCTTAGCATCACCCATGTTGAACCTTGCAAGCACCCGTTCAACATACTTTTCTTGTGAAACCACATTCTCTTGGCTTTCCTGTCACGAACAATTTTCATGCCCAAAATCTGTTTAGCCGGACCTAAATCCTTCATATCGAAGGATTTGAACAACTCACCCTTGAGCTTGCGAATCATATCGGTATCCTGCCCAACTATCAACATATCATTTACATATAGCAACAGAATTATGAAGTTACCATCCGGGAACTTCTTGACATACACACAGTGATTTGCAACTGTTCTGCTGTAACCTTGATCCACCATAAATGAATCAAATTTCATGTACCACTGCCTTGGGGCTTGTTTCAGGCTGTATAAACTTTTCTTCAACTTGCAAACCAAGTGCTCTTTCCCTTTAACTTCAAATTCCTCTGGCTGCTCTATGTAGATTTCTTCCTTCAAATCACCATGAAAGAATGCAGTCTTTACATCCAACTGCTCAAGCTCAAGATCCATACTAGCAACTATTCCCAGCACTATTCGAATAGAAGTCATCTTCACAACTGGAGAGAAAATCTCATCGAAGTCAATACCTTGCTTTTGTGCAAAACCCTTGACGACTAAACGAGCCTTGTACTTTACTAGTTTTTCACCATCCTTCTTAAGCTTAAACACCCATTTGTTCTCCAATGCTTTCTTGCCCTTCGGAAGTGTAGTCAACTCATAGGTGTGATTCTTATGCAAAGAATCCATCTCATCCTGCATAGCTCTCAGCCAATTGCTTTTCTCGTTATGAGTCTTGACTTCCTGAAAATCATTTGGCTCCCCCTCCTCAGCAACTAAAATATATTCAGATGAAGGATATTTGACTGATGGCACACGTTCTCTTGTGGAACTTCTTAGTTGAGGTTCTTCAATATCAGGCTGCTCCCCCTGATCAACAGTCTCTGCATCTGACCCATCACCATCGTGCAAATCTGTATCAGTCATATTTTCATTCTGACCTTCTCCAACTGTGGCATTCTATGCTGGAGTTGGAGCTTCGCTGAGGTCTGGAACTCTATTATCTCTGAGCTATGTAGTATTATCAAAATGCTCATAATTTTGGTGCTCATGAAACACCACATCTCTGCTCTGAATAATTTCTTCTGCACTGGATCCCATAACCGTTATCCAAACTTTGTATCTCCATAGCCAACAAACTTGCATGGAGTAGATTTGTCATCAAGCTTCGATCTTTGTTCCTTGAGGATATGTGCAAAAGCCTTGCACCAAAATACCCTCAAATAAGAATAAGACAAATCCTTTCCACTCCAAATCTTTTATGGAATCTGAAAATCCAACGGTGCTGATGGAGATCTATTAATTAGGTAACAAGCAGTACAAACAGCTTCACTCCAGAATGACTTAGGCAGTTTAGCCATTCTCAACATGCAGCGCACTCTCTCAATAATAGTGCGGTTCATTCTCTCAGCCACACCATTATGCTGTGGGGTACTAGGAACGGCTTGCTCATGTCGAATGCCATGCTTACTGTAATATTCAGCAAACTCCTTTGAAGTGTATTCCCCTCTGTTGTCGCTACGAAGACACTTCAATGATTTTCCAGTCTCCCTTTCAACCATTGCATGAAAACTCTGAAAATACTGAAATACCTGGTCTTTTGTTCTCAACAAAAATACCCACACCTTCCGTGAAGCATCATCAATAAAGGTAACAAAATACCTATTTCCACCCAAAGACTCAACCTCAATGGGTCCACATACATCAGAATATACCCTCTCTAGTAACTCTGATTTTCTTTTAGTGGAACTACTAAAAGAAACTCTATGTTGTTTCCCAGACAAACAATAGTCACGGGGGCTTAAAACAGTACCTTTAGAAAAAGGAATGAGTGATCTTTTTGCTAATAACTGCGACCCTTTCTCACTCATGTGGCCAAGCCTCTTATGCCATAAGTTTGGTGAAGAGTCATCCTCAACTGCATTCAACTCACTAGAACACACCTTCACATGAGTCTTGTACAACGAACAACAAGCAACACCTCTTGCAATCACCACAGAGCCCTTGGTAAACTTCCACTTTCCACTGCCAAAGTGATTCTCATAGCCTTCTTTGTCCAAGGCCATGCCAGAAATCAAGTTGAGACGCAGATCAGGAACGTGTCTAATATCCCGCAAGGTAACAGTGCAACCAACACCTGTCTGGATGCAAACATCGCCAATTCCAATAATCTTGGACTGATCAGTATATCCAATTCTCACGTACCCAAAGTCTCCAGCTTTGTGACTTGTGAAAAATTCTCTCTTGGGTGTAGCATGATACAAGGCACCAGTATCAACCACCCAATCAACTTCCTGATCATCAACATGCAAGCATTCTTCTTCCCCAAATGAAAGAATCACAACATCTTCAGTGACTGTGGCTGCAGTGTTCTTCTCCTCAACCTTTCCTTGCTCTCCATTTTTCTGCTTGTCTAACCAGATTCTGCAATTTCTCTTGTAATGACCTTCCTTATTACAATGGAAGCATCTATACGTTTCACCTTATCTGGTCTTTGACTTGCTCCTGTGATTTTTGCTTTTGCTGCGACTTTTATCTCCTTTGTGAGATCTCCTAAAATTGCTTCTGCCCCTGTTCTCTGCAATAAGAGCATGTGTCTCAAATTTACGCCTTGCTCCTTTCGCCTTGTCTCCTCATTATGAAGACTGTCCTTAACCATCTGCACAGTCATTTTTCCTTCTGGAGCTGAATTGCTTAGAGACACTACCAAAGTCTCTCAGCTGTTTGGCAACGAACTGAGAAGCAAAAGAGCCTGAATCTCATTATCAAGATTCAACTTCATGGTGGACAGCTGGTTCACCAAGCCTTGAAACTCACTCATATGCTCCGACACACTGCTCCCATCGTTGTACTTTATATTCACAATTTTCCGAATGACAAAAGTTTTATTTTGTGCAATCTTCTTCTCGTACATAGACTCTAGTGTTGTCCATAGTGTATGAGCATCCGTCTCCTGCAAAACATGGTGGAACACACTTTGATCAATCCACTGCCGGATGTGACCAATAGTCTTCCTATTCATTTTATTCCAATCAGCCTCATATTTAATCGCGGGCTTCTTTCCCTCGAGCTCCAACGGATCATACAAATCCTTGCAATAAAGGATATCCTCCATTCTGGGCTTCCAGATCGAAAAATTTGAAGAGGTCAATTTAATCATGGCTTCGACTGATTCCTCCATAAAATTTATCAAAAAACAACCAAGCAAATAACCTTAGCTCTGATACCAGTTGTTGAGAAAAAATCGCCTCTCAAATACTGTTGTCTTTGATAAATTAAATGGATAAAATATCAGTATATGCCAAACTGATTAAATCCACAGTTCCACTAAAAATAATAATCACTGCAGAAAATAATGAGTAGAAAATATCAAACCACGAGACACTAAGATTTTTACGTGAAAAACCCTCTAAAATTAAGAGGTAAAAACTACGGGACAAACTCCGAATAATTCATTAGGATAAACTGAGAGAATACAAAGATATCTTAATTTGAGTACAAACTCAAATTATTTCACCACAATAACTATGTGATGGAACCCAAATAAAACACCTTTTTATTTGAACTATCTTTCTCTCTCTATTTTTCCTAAAGCTTTAGAAAAGCTCTCTCTCTCCCTCCTTTTCTTAAGCTCTCGTATGAGAGTATTCTTCAAACTTTGGTGTGTTTATTTCCCTTTCATTAGCCTTCCTTTTATAGCCGAATGAAGCTCTTCATAAATGAGGAGAATTAAATGAAGAAGGAAAGTTGGTGAGGACTTTGACCAACATAAATGGGTGAGGACTTGACCAAAGACTTTTGACTAACACTGCATTAATTTTATTTTTGTTAAGTGGGTTTAGTATATTGATACACTGTCAGTGTATACATGAGTGGTCATAGGTATTTTATTAAAGATGTGTCCTGATCTTGATACCGCTCGTGTATACACTGGCAATGTGTCAAATTTTTACTCTTAGGCCATGTTTGTTTGTAAAAAACATGCTTGAGATTGAACTATTTATCTTAATTTAATATTACTTCAGACTATTTTATCCCATGACGTGGATTAATAGTTATTTAAATAGTCCTGTAGACTATTTTTTGTCATTTCTAAGGCTATTTATGATGGATTATATAATTCGATTATGAATGTGAGATTAATAGCCCCCCCACCCCACCCCACCCCACCCCACCCAACCCAACCCAATTTTAAGCTATCAAATGACTTTATTCGACTAAAAGTTCCACATTAAGGGACTAATATTTCATTGTCAAAGGATTAAATAGTTCGAAGTCGTGTTAAATTAAGATAAATAGTCCAATCACATGCTTTTTGTAAATAAACATGGTCCTAGTGTATAACGCAATGAAACAAAATCACAAGATACAGGGGGGCATAAAACAAGAGCAAGATAAATCTTAAATGCCTAATTTGGACAATGTAACTTGTGGTAGTGATGAAAAAAGGGGAAACAAAAAAATGAAGAAACAACATAACCTTTGTAACAGTCAAGATGTTTGTAGGTAGAGACATTTAGCTCATGAATAAGCAACATGTTAATGCATGTTAACATTTATTATTAAAAATTCTCAAGTTCATAGTATTATTTTTTAAATTCTAGAATGTACATCTTTGAATAACACTTATTGGATGCACT
Source organism: Panax stipuleanatus (assembly GCA_020205555.1). Classification (NCBI taxonomy): domain Eukaryota; kingdom Viridiplantae; phylum Streptophyta; class Magnoliopsida; order Apiales; family Araliaceae; genus Panax; species Panax stipuleanatus. Next base: position 154,340,107 of record CM035117.1, on the reverse strand, counting down.
CAGAGTACCTTTAGTAGCAAAGAGTGACTAGCAGAATTTCTTTTATTTTTAATTTTCATAGACACAAGTCATAATTCCCTCATTTCAAGTCAGGATTACAAGGGAACTCTTATTGCACTGTGTTCGACATACCGGGTACTATCACTCTAAATCGTTTTACGAGAATTAAATGCCTCATGTATTCTATTATAACTAACATTTCTCGTATCTGATGTCGTTGCGCGCACTTAATTGATCACCGTTATGTTGTTAGGTGAAGCAATGGAGCTTTCCTGGTAGCGATGTTAGTAGATAATCTAGAAGATTCTAGGATATTATTCTAATAACATGATTTGGGAGATTGCATGATTAGGGGGATTGCATGATTAAAGGGAGATTACATGATTAAGAGATGATTGATTTACTTTCTAAATGTACTGTAGTTCTAAGTAGGGTTAAATACAGTTTACTACATGAAGTACCATCATAATCATATTTATGATTAGGCTCAAAGAATTTGGGCTTACACTTTACTACATCAAGTGTCTAATTTGATACAATTTAGCCCCCAATTTCAGAATCCGGCTAAAATTGGTCAGGATACCTAATTTTTCGGCCATATACGGGTTGACCGTATAAAATACGGGCTAATAACACTTATGTTACATCAAGTAACACCAAATTCACAATTTAGTACATCAAATACCTAATTCGTATAAAATTTGTATAATTTATACTTATTTTGACGTATTAAATCTGTATAAATCCTTATAAATAATTATTATATGTTAAATTATTAAAATTAAATATTAATACAAAGATTACCAAATATAATCTTTTTATTTAAATTTTTTTAAAAAATACTTAATTAACAAAAAAATCAATAAACTTTTAAACATACAAAATATATTTTTAACACCAATAACATTAAACTTTTAAACAATTAACAAAAGTGCCCAAAATTTAATTAATTAAATAATACCCTTTTTATATTTGAAGGGCATATAAAAGGAGGAAAAATTGAAAAAGAAAAAAGAAAAAAAATGACCCACTTGCTCTCTCTCCTCTCTCCCTCTCCCTCTCCCCTAATCCTTCAAATGTTTTGTTCTTTCAAATTTGAAAATTTTAACAAATTGTATATATAAATTTTACAACTTAAATTTTGCAAATTATAAATTATATCATAAATTATAAATTTTACGTCTTAAATTTTACAAATTGTATGTATTAATTTTACAACTTAAATATTAAAAATTATAAATTATATCATAAATTATAAATTTTACGTCTTAAATTTAACAAATTGTATGTATAAATTTAACAACTTAAATCTTGCAAATTATAAATTATATCATAAATTATAAATTTTACGTCTTAAATTTAACAAATCATATCACAACTAAAATTTTACAAATTGTATTTATAATTTTATTTATAAATATTTATAATTTTAAATTGTATTTATAATTTTATACTGTATTTCTATGGTATTAGTTACTTTTTTAAAGTGCTAAAAATTAATATATTTATAATTTGTTTATAATTTTAATTTTTTTCTTTGGGGGCCGAATCATGAATATGGTGATACTTGATTTAACGTACGGAACTGTAAATAACTCTTTTTAAAATTAAGTCAAACCGTATATTTATACGGTCAACTCATACTAAATACACAAAATCTGATCGGATTCTTGGGCGGCTCGGGTATTTCGGCGCCGGATTCGGAAATTGGAGGCTAAATTGTATCAAATTAGGTACTTGATGTAATAAATTGTAAGCCCAAATTTTTTAGTGGCCGAATTATGAATTGATGGTACTTCATGTAACAGAAGTGTAATTAGCCCTTCTAAGTATATATAAATGCTCTCTATTGTGTATTGTGAGATATATAATATAAAACATCTCCCCTTCTCTATTTCTCCACAGATGTTATAAGTTCTAGTAGGGGATGGATACTTCTTTTTGAGTAGTAGTGGATGAGACATATCATGCGGGTTGGAGCTGATGTAAATCTACTTTCTGTAAATCTACTTTCAAATGTTAAGTACTGTAAAGTTTTAATTCACATAAAATCGCCCTGTAAATCTACTTTCAAATGTTAAGTACTGTAAAGTTTTAATTCACATAAAATCGCCCTGTTCTAGTATGCTTGATTAAGAAATAACAGTCTTTTCCTGTGTTATAGGCTTAATATTGGTAAGTCAGAATTTACAACTTATTAGTAGATGATCCTTGTAATGCAAATAATTTATATAGTTATACCCTATACTTAAAACTTTAATGTGCATCTAATGCTTCTTTGCTTTGGTGGTTGTACATAGGTCGCAAGATATATGGCTTCACAATAATAAGCAGCGAGAAATGCCGTTCATGTAAGTTCATTTATATGATGCAATATGATATTGTCAAAATATGCTTGCACATTTTGGGTCATTCTTTAACAACTAACACTTTTAAGCAATTGGTGATTTGACATGCTGTTAGTGAATATTTATGAAGGGCTTGGGTTCAAGTCTTTGTTCTTGTATTTGTTCCCTCTTTATGTAGGGACGGAGTTGGAAGCGGAGTAATTCGCGAGTTTTCGTCGGATAAACTTGCAAACGAGCTTAACTTTAGAACTAGAAAAGAGTTATGGGATCCATAATATATCAAATTGAAAGCATCGACAAGGCTTACACAATTTACAATCTAAAGTTTCTGATCAATAAGTGTTTGAACCAGAAAAGGCATTTAAAGCAGATTAGTTGATGATCAATGTTAGGTCAAACTTTGGATTATTTTGAATTTTAATTTTTTGTTATTTATCTTTTCTAATTAGGGTTGGAAAGTATTTTAGGCTATAAATATGTTATCTAAGGGTTTTGGAAGAATTCGTTACTCTCGCTTGAATCACATGGTATCAAAGGTTGAATTTCACACAATCTTGTGTTCACGTCTTCCCGCTTTAATTTGATTTTCCTTTATGTTAGTCCAGTATGCACTATGTTTATTTATGCATTATGGTGCACAATGACTAGTATGACATTGTGCAGCTGGGAATGTTAAAGCATGATATATATATATATATATATATATATATATATATATATGTCATCTCCGATAACTTGAGCTATTAGATAGAGTAGTTGGTGACTTCACATAATATTAAAACTAGGCACGTATGCATCACTTTAGACTTAAGAGAGAGATGTTGATCATCACAATTTGAAGACTAATTTTAAATTAAAAAAAAGTTGCATAGTCAAATGAAATTAAAGTTATTGCATTTATCAACTTAATTTAAAAATTTGTTGAAGAGACATAATACAAATAAAATATTGGGGAACGCTAAATTATTGCTGTACTTGAAGGGACGTTGGCTCCATACCCTCAATATTGAAATTTTCATGATTGAAGCAGTTTGTAATAATGTACCCTATTAGTTCTTAAATCTTCCTAAGAAGCACACCATGTCAGTTCATATTAGCTAAATAACTAAAAGTACTTCACCCTCAAAAACACAATATATGCTATCTCTTTTAATTGTTTAATGTAGATAATCTCACATGTATAACCAGTTCACAAAATCTATTACTCCCTCTTGTCCCATAAGAGACGATTGAAGAACAAATTCTTTTTTTTGGTCTAAAGTACACAATTTAAATGGAATATGTTATATAAAGTCTATTTTACCCCCGAAAGTAATTAAGTAGGTCCACTAATTTTGAGAAAAAGAGAGAATCTTTAGTGTACTTATGCGGGTTCTGTTGTGGATGAAATGAAAACTTATTTATTCTCTCGGTTCTACTTCTATTTTTCTTAAATTGTGTGAAAAGTGTACATAAAGCCATCTTTTATGGGACAAGGAAGCAATTTTCTTGGTTTTGATAGGTCTAGTGAAGCTCGTTGCCTGAGAAGAAGTGATCTTATTAACACTCTGTACAATGCTTTGCCACCTAATATGATTGAGTTTGGACATCAGATTGTTTCGGTGAAACTGGACCCTCAAACTACTTATCCAGTGCTTCAGCTTCAGGATGGAAGTTCTGTTGTGGCCAAGGTATTGAGCAGTTATATTATATTCATTTACTTTCTCTTGACAAAAATCATTTGAGATATTTTAAACCTGTTCAATCCCATGGCCTAATGAATCTAACTTTTTTGTAAACATGGAACCAAAATATATTCTCTTTTTTGTAAATGAGACTCTTTTTGTGGAACAGGAGTTGTTAATGTCAGAGCAATGAACAACTTCTAAGTATATATACTACGTTATGGTAATGCAACACTTGCAAAATTTGCAAGTTTTACTCGCAAACATTTTCTTTGTAGAAAGACTAAATTTTGATTGATTCTTATAAAAATTTATTGTACAAATTTCCGTTGCATATTTATTTTTAAATTTATAATTTTGGAATTCAAAAAATAGGTTTATTCTGTGGAGGTGCTCTTGTTTCGCCATTTTGTGGGCTGTATTCACAGTTTGGTAAACAAGGACTTTTTATGGGTGGGTGTCTAAATTTGACTCAAAGGATAGAGTGTCCTTATATGCATCTCTTTGGGATTTAATGCTTTATCCATTGAAGCTTTTCGAGGCACTTTGTAGAGTTGTTAGAATTGATCGGAGCCTTGAAAACTAAAAAAAACTTGAATTTGGCATCCGCGGTTTAATACTGCAGACATGACTTATTTACAAACGGCGTCATTTCCCAGTTGGCCATTTGGCCATACCTAGCGTCCGCAGTTTAATACTGCGGACGGGGGACATTTACAAGCGTCCGCAGTATTAAACTGCGGAATACTGAAAATTAAACTGCGGACGGGAGCTATACTAATTGTCGGATATTCGGATGGACGCTCCAGATCTGCTGTAACGCTACCCTTAAATTGACAACGTTAACTATGAATCAGTTCTTATATATGTAAAATTATGGGACTCACTTGTGTTACAATTATGGGAATCATTGTAACAGAATCATTTTTATGAAAATTGTGCCAAAATGTAATCTTTGTGTAGAGTTATCCTTTTGTAGAGTGACTGTATTGAGCAAATTGAAATTTTAATGCCACAAAGTTTTGTAAGAATTCTTGGAAACCAAAATAAAAATCAAATTATATCATTGACAGAGTGCGTGTTTCATTATACTGCATCCAACATTCGGGCATGCCTAAGATAATTTCCCCCTTGTTAATACTTGATTATGTGATTGTCGTGACGATCATATATATTATAATTTGGTGTCTCAATAATTTATTTTTCCTATCTTGAGTAAGATTATTTAATTGTTTAGCTATTAATTTAGTTATGATAGGATATGTTTAATTTATGTTTTTATTCTCCAATGACAGGTTTTAATTGGGTGTGATGGAGCCTACTCAGTGGTTGCAGATTTCCTTGAGCTTCAGCCTACAAAACTTTTTGCTCTTTGTGCAGTTAGAGGTTTAACCAACTATCCAAATGGTCACCCATTTACTCACGAGTTTGTCCGAATGAGGCGAGACAATATTTTAGTGGGTCGAATTCCAATTGATAAAACTCTGGTCTATTGGTTTGTTGCTCAGCAATGGAGGCAAACAGGTAAACTCTTGTTCTTTTATTCCAAATTATAAAGTTTGTAGCACTCTTGATCCAGTTTCATCTTTTGAACATTCAATTTAAATCGGCATAAATACACTTTAAAGTTTAAACCCTTATTTTTGTTGCATTTTAGTACTTAAGTTCTGATGTTTCAATTTTAAGATATTGAACCTTAATATCCATGGATTTTTAAAATAAAATCTTCTGGCCACCGGATTTAGTATTTCTTATCGGAAAAGTCACATGACTCAAAATGAAAGGGCAATCTAGTCGTTTAAGGATATAAATCGTTTATGTTGACTCAATACATACATATTTAGGAGTGAAATTACTGAAAATAACCTCTGCCAATCAATTATTACACGGCTGTTGGCCGGCAGTTTTTCTTTATTTTGGAGTAATTTTCTGGAATGCAATGTTCCTGTGGGGAATGGCAGCTCATATCTTAATTTTGATGTCTGTTGATCTGTTTCTTTACACAAACAGATGCTAAGATTCCACAGGAACTGGACCTCATTATGCAATCGACCCTAGAATCAATCAAAGGTTTCCCAAAAGACATAATAGAAATGATCAAAAACAGTCAAATAGACTCATTGTCTTTCACGCATTTGAGATATCGTGCTCCATGGGATTTATTATTGGGAAAGTTCCGGAAGGGAACAGTAACAGTAGCCGGAGATGCTATGCATGTAATGGGCCCGTTCCTTGGACAGGGTGGTTCAGCAGGTTTAGAAGATGCAATTGTACTTGCGAGAAGATTGGCGCAAAAAGTGACGAATAGTCAAACTGATTTAAGAAATATTGGAGAAGCATTCGATGAATATGTGAAAGAACGCAGGATGAGGGTTGTTCGTTTGTCTACACAAACTTACCTTACTGGTATGCTGTTAACGGAGAATTCCTCGCCGCTAGTGAAGCTCATTTGTATTATGTTTATCGTAATTCTGTTTCACAATGCTAGTGGTCATACTAAATATGATTGTGGCACACTTTGATGCTTAAAACTTGCCATGGATTCTTATTTGTATTTCATGCTTAACGTGTACTTCCTCCAATTCTTAATATGTCGTTTTAGAGAAATTTTGTCTTTTAATATAAATTGTTTGAGAATTTCAAGTAAACATTAATTGCTTATTTTTCAATATTACTTAAAGTATTAAATATAACTTTGGTTCTCTCACTATTCTCTGTCCAATAAATAGGATTCTACTTTTTCAATACAAGAATAATATAGACAATTGATATTATATTTAATGATTTGTAATTATTTTCTTAATACTTGTGCACAACTCTAAAACGACTTATATTAAGAAAAGGAAGGAAATAACAGTTGTTGCTTTTGATGCTGTTACTGTTAGTATTGCTGCTGCTATGATGATATATTGTCGTTTTGTTTGGTTACTAGTGTTTTCAGCTTCAATAGTGTTTGGTGCATTTTGACCTCTAATTAAATGTTTCACACTGGTGCTAAACTTCTAAAGCCGAAGAGTTATTCAGAACGAATCCTTCAGCTTCCAAAGCTAACATCCAAAGCATAATAACCGAAGAAAGTTGCATAGCAGAGACCCTTAAAGCTGAAGCCACCTTCGGACTCAAGTTGTCCGAAGTGTGCTTCAGTTATGAGTTGGCTTCGGCCAATGGTACTTTTGCACGTAAATATCTAATTTGGTAACTCTTTGACACATCAATATTAGGACAACCACAAAAATAGTTAGTGAGACACCTATGCGGACATGTGACTGTTAAGTATGACACTTGTTGGGTCATGATTATCTGGGTCTAAGTTATGTGTTGGGTTGTAATCCACATGGGTATGTTTGGACCCGAGTAATGGGCTGTTTGGCCAGGTGGAATAATATGGGGGTTGGGGGATCCCATTTGTATTCGGACTCTAAATATGGATGGAAGTGTTGGGGTTTGGATCAATTTCCTTATTTTTTGGAGATCTTGTGCAATCCTGTTAAGGAATGGTATTTAATGGTGAACCCTAATCCTATATGGGGAAGAATTTTATGGAGGTGGTGAGAATGTTATGAATACAAGGTTTTACCTTGAATTTAAGATACACACAAATCATTATTATTTTTCAGCACTAGAGCATTAAGCCTCCATTGTTAACCTTATTTCAGCCTGTACTTATTCTCACATCGGAACTATCCTTCGGAGGCCCAAGCTGCCAAGCTTTTGGTGTTTACCTGTTTCTGTGCAAGATTGGAAGAGCTTTGGTAATTGGAGCACGTGGACGGATCTTAGCGTTAACATTGGCACTAAAAGGAGGGCACCTAGTGTTGTCGGATTCTCAATCACAAGCAGTAATTTTCTTTGCTTAAAACCATGGTGAACAGCAGGACGGTTTCGGGCATGGGACAGTCAACGACGGGAGGTTCTTCCCAACAGAGGGGGTCCGTTAAGGACAGACTGGGGCCGTCAAAAAACATCTGTGAAAGGCTCGGGTCTCAGAGACTTTCAGCGGGACCAAAGGGTGATGATCGGGAGGACATTAGGAGGAGACTGTTCTCAACAGCTAGCAAGGAGACAAAAGACCGGAGGCGTGTAGGAGGCACACTGCCTCAAACACGACTCCGTGATGATTAAGACGAGAGAAAGTCTGTTTTGGCAAAGAAGACACAGGAGATAAAGGAGGCGCTGAAGGTTTTGTTGCTACAAAAAAAAGAGATTGCCAGACAGATGGTACATATGGCGGAACGGGAAGACGGGGCCTCCAGCCACAGTTGGAGCCGAAGGCGGGAAAGGTCCCCAGACAGATAGTCCAGGACGCGCCGCCCGGAGGGCTTAAGGCGACCCGAAAGCAGGCTTCGGAGCCGCTCTTGGGACAGAAGCATATCTGGGGATCGGACATTCTGGAACCGATCAAGGACTTATCGTCCGGAAGGTTCCCGATATAGTGAGAGCAGACGCAGAAGCCGTAGGTAGTTCGGACGGCAAGGATTGGGCATACCAAAGGAAGAAAAATTCGCTTAAAAAAGACGCGCCTCCGAAGGTAGATGGGATAGAAGCATTAGCGAAAAAGTTAGAAGAAATTCAGAAAGAGTTAGCCGAAGTCAGACAAGAGAAAGGGTGTGCGGCTAAAAAATATTCATCGTTTCCCCTGAGATCATTCGGGAAAAGGCAGATCCGAACAAAAAACTCCCCCATATAGAAAGTTACGATGGTTCGGGGGACCTATATGAGTATATTCAGGCGTGTGACAGGTTGATGGATTATTATGACTAATCAGATGCGGCCAAGTGTCACACTTTTATGACGACTTTAAGGAAGGATGTCAGGCAGTGGATGATGACCTTGGCACCGAACTCGGTTTCGTCATGGGAGGAGTTGTGCGACAAATTCCACACCCGGTTCGGTAGCAATAAAAGGAGGGGAAAGGCAACCGGGTCACTATCTCAGATCAGGCATCACTCTAACAAGACTTTGGGCCAGTATGTAAAACGGTTTCGAAAAGCAGTAGGCCAGGTGACAAATCTGAACGACCTCAAGACAGTAGGACTTTTTCAGAACGGGCTAGACCTAGTGAAGTCAGAAAAGCTGGTAAAGAAGCTGATGTTCAACCACCCGAAAAGCTTGGTCGAAGCATTCAAAAAGCCGAAGGCTTTATAGTGGTGGAAGAAGCTATGGACAGTTTGAAGCATAATACGTCCGAAAAGCCAAAGGACAAAGACAGAAACAACAAGACAGATGGATACCAGAAGAAATATGGCGGCAACAATGTAAGGTCTGACGGCTATCAGATGAGGTACAGTAGTAACACCTGTAGTTCGGGAGGAGGACGCCCACCTTTCTCGAGTCAGAAGGTGAACAAAGTGTACACGAAGCTCAACACTGATCGGGTCACAATCCTTGAACAGATGAAAGGGCAACCTTGCTTCGAGCCATATAGGGATAATATAAGGGGAAGCAAAGGTAATATGAACAAATATTGTGACTACCATGAAGCGGTGGGACATTCCACAGAGACTTGTTGGAACTTGATGGACCTTATAGAAAAGAACGTGCAGAATGGGGCGTTGGTCCAGTATGTTGCAGGGCGAGACACTTCGAAGGCACAACAGACGAATAATATCCCCACCCCGACCACTCAGCCTCAGCAACAAAATCAAACTCAAACCACACGCTAGGTTGTGGATGTGATCACTGGCGGATCCATTAGGAAAGTTACAGGGAAGAAGCGGCAAGGATATTTGGATGTGGTATTATCAGTGTCCAAACAACCCATAAGGCATAAAAGATCATACCCAGGTTCGGTGATATCGTTCACTAATGAGGATTTCCCTGCAGAGTAGATCGAACCATACGAGGGAGCATTGGTAATTACTTCCCAGGTGGGTTCGGTAGACATGAAACGAATGATGATAGACAACGAATCTGTTGGGTTTGTACGAAATCGTGGGCGCAATCAAATTGCAAAATTAGCAGAAGCATGGTATATCAAAGTTTAAAAATTTCTACAAAACCATTACCCGGACCATCCTTTATCCAATTATTAATTTAAAACGATAAATAAGAAGTTATGAAATCATACCCTTATAGAACGAAGCTTCCATAGGTACAAGTTCAACTCCTTGTTCGTCGCGATCTCCTTGAATATTCGGGATAGATTCCTTTCTTTGATCAACGTTAGCCACCCAAGTATTTGGTTTCTAGAGGTGATCCACCAAGGAAAAGGAATTATTCAAGAAGAAGGGTGGTTGACTAAACCTTAGTTTTCTATCATCTACAGAAAAGAAGTACTCTCCAACAATTGGAATTGCATCAACTGATATCTAACATAAGACTCTTCTTATATAGATATTGGTCAACCCTTCTAATCCTATTAGACATAGGGTTTCATTTAATTAATTAAACTCCTTTAATTAATTAGGTTTCCCAACATATTCGGATTAATTAATTAAACTCCTTTAATTAATTTGCCTCCTAATTTTATTAGGAATAAATGAGAGTACTAATATTAAATTAATTCCTAAACTCCTTTAGAAATTAAAATAATAATAATTGTAATAATATTGATAAGACTCCTCTTATTAATTTATATTTAATATTTCTAAAATATTAAAAAATAAACATTAAGCTATTTAATTTATTCTATCACCATAGATTAAATTAATTACACTTAATGCATTATTACGATTATGTCATTACCTTCTTAAATAATTTTTCTTCCTTTTATGGTGTGATCCTTTAGGTTCTCCATATTAAACCGATTGTGAATAAATCAATTAGAACAATTATAATCTTATTTAAATAAATAAATTAAATTAATAATCTATTTAAATAAATAATATTTATTCTACAATAGGGATGAGCCTCCCTAGCGATCAACGACTTTCCAGATAATATAGATTTCAACATTAATCATAAAAGAATCTGTGAGTAAATAGTTACCGTACAATTTAATCATTCCACCATACTATGTCCCAATTAAATATAAGACATGAAATTACTGTCAAGTCTTATTTTATTTAATTATATGTATTTCGATTAGAAAATGCACAATTCCAAATAATGCAAATTAGAAACACCTTTCTAATTTCATTCTGCCTTGGCCAAAGACTACTGGGCTGTCATTTAACGAATCACATAGGACATATCTCTTCTTTTACTAGAAGTAGTAGATTCTTTATTAACAATTTATTATCTCCATATGTAACTTATTACACCCAAACATACCCTTTGATATACCCTTAGGGTCTTAAGGAATAAGTCAAAGTATAATTCATTACACACAAGATACTATGATGATCTCAAGTCCAAGGATCACTTGTACTACTATCATATTAGGAATTTCTATTGACAGACAAGTAAAACTCCATTAGGTATTCTATAGCGAGTCACATTCAGTGAACTTATTCTCCAATAAGCACTTACATACTTGCTTTAGTGTCTCCACACAAATGATCATGAGATCAATCATCCTTATCGAATGAGCAAACAACATATGTACCAATCTATCCGGATTTACTAATCCTCTTTTTAGTAATCCCACGATTGGGAACTATTTTAGTTTTTAAGCTTTCTAAGAATTTAGATCTCATTAGCATGATCAACATCATGATTCTAAAAGCATTGTTTAAAACTATGGGTTATTTACATATTATAAAAATAACATCATGTAGATAATTAAATGTCTTTAATAAATGAATACTTTTATTAATAAATAAATAAGATCGTTTACAAAGTATATGATTTATCATCATACATGATTGGCTTGTATGCATACTACTTTCAATCTCCCATTTACACTAAAGCCAATCGCCATGGTATCTCATACCCATCTTCTCTAGTGACGATCAAACTGCTGTTGTGTTAAAGCTTTAGTAAATGGATCTGCAATGTTGTCTTGAGAGTCTACACGCTCCAAGGTGACGTTTCCTCTTTCATTGATCTATTTAATCAAAGTGTCGCAACACATATTTGGATTCAAGATGAGACTTAGGAACTATTCCTAGTTATGTAATGAACTTTTCATCTGAAACATCAACTTGCAGCTTCACTTACAGTTATATACTTTGTCTTTGTCACCAAATCAGCCACCTTTTGCTGTTTGGAACCTTTCCAATTCACTGCACCATCTTTCAAGGTAACAACTTACCCTAAAGTGGATTTGTTGTCCTCTTGGTCAGTCTGAAAACTTGAGTTTGTTTAGTTCTCTAGTTTAATTCAGACCCATCATATGTCATGATGACATCCTTTATGTCAGTTAAGTACTTTAAGACGTTTATTACTGTCTTACAGTGATCTTCTCCAGAATATGACTGATCAACATCAAGTCTTGTATATTTCATTGCATACATGATAGTAACTCATGTGATCTCTCTTTTTTTGAGGATAATTTTAGAGAGATACACTCAACGGCTCATCATCATGAGACATCTCTTGTAGTTTGCCATGTTAAACGCCTTTAGCACCAAATTAATATATGTTCCTTGGGTTAAGCCGAACATCCTTTTAAATCTATTTATATAGATTTATATCCCCAATTTAGGACGTTCTACCCAAATCATTCATGGAGGAATATTTAGAAAACTATATTTTAATCGATTGTAGCATAGGAATGTCATTTCCTATTAGTAATATATCATCAACATATAATACAAGGAATGAAACAGCGCTCCCACTAACCTTCTTGTACACACATGGTTCATCCTCATTTTTGACAAAATCAAACCCTTTGATTGTCTCATCAAAACGGATGTTCCATCTACGAGAAGCTTGCTTCAATCCATAAATGGATCGTTGCAGCTTACAGACTTGATTTGTTCCAACCTTTGAAACAAATCCCTCTGGCTGTGTTATATACGTACACATCCTCCTCAAGTTTCCCATTGAGGAAGATCGTTTTCACGTCCATCTGCCAGATCTCATAATCGTAATAAGCTGCAATCGCAAGCAAAATTCGAATGGACTTGAGCATAGCTACTGGTGAGAAGGTTTAAACATAGTCAACTCCTTGTCTTTGTTTGAAACCTTTTGCAACCAATCAAACCTTATAGGTCTCTACCTTGCCGTCCGCTCCAGTCTTTCTTTTAAAGACCCATTTACACCTAATAGGCTTTATGCATTCAGGTGGTGAAACCAAAGTCCATACTTGGTTCTCATCCATGGAGTCCATCTCGGATTTCATAGCTTCAATCCATTTCCCTGAGTCTTTATTACTCATAATTTGTTCGTAATTTAATGGATCATCATCATTCATGATGTGTACCTCATCGTCATCCTCTATGATGAATCCATACCTATCAGGTATCTTCGGTACTCTTCCAGATTTACGAATAGGGTGTTGTACAGAAGGTGTCTCGACTTGGACAGGTTCATCCACTTGATCTGTAATGATTTGTGGTTCTTAAATTTCTTCAAGATCTATTTTCCTCCCACTAGCTTCTTCAAGAATAAACTTAATTTTCAAGAAGGCAGCGTATTTCGCAACAAACACCTTTTGCTCAGTAGGATTGTAGAAATAGTATCCCAAATTTTTTTTAGGATATCCCACAAACGTGCACTTATCAGATCTTGTCTCAAGCTTATCATTTTGAAACCTTTTTATATAAGCTGGACATCCCCAAATCTTAACATGCTTAAGACCAGGTTTCCTCCCTGTCCGCATCTCATATGGAGTCTTGGGGACGGATTTTGAGGGGACTTTATTTAGTAGATATGCAGGCTGCTTCTAGGGCATAACCTCAGAATGACACTGGAAGATCGGTAAAACTCATCATGGAACGAACTATGTCCAACAATGTTCGATTTTTTCTTTCAGATACTCCATTTAACTGTGGTGTGCCTGGTGGATTTCATTGTGAGATTATATCATTTTCTTTGAGACAATCGAGAAACTCACTACTTAAGTATTCACCACCTCGATCTGATCGAAGAATCTTAATACTTTTGCCAGTTTGTTTCTCTACTTCACTTCTAAACTCTTTGAACTTTTCAAATGATTCAGATCTGTATTTTATTAAATACACATATCCATATCTTGAGTGATCATCAATGAAAGTAATAAAATAAGAATACTCTCCCCTTGCATTCGTTGTCATAGGTCCATAAACGTCTGTGTGAACCAACGATAATAACTCTGTAAATCTTTTTCCTTTTCCACTAAAAGAGATTTAGTCATTTTACCTATGAGACAAGATTCACAAGTTGGATGTGATTCATAATTGGATAGCTCTAAGAGCCTATCCTTTTGCAACTTAGATAATCTTGTTTCATTGATATGACCGAGTCTACAGTGTCACATATAGGTATAATTAACATCATCTCTTTTTCTTTTCTTAGTTTGTTCCATTTGAAGTATATTTTCATGCAAGTCAAGTATATAAAGTTCATTTCAAAGATTACCAACACCATATAAAACATTGTCTTTATAAATAGAACAACTGTTGTTCGTTATTATAATCTCAAATCCATCCATATCTAATACGGAAATAGAAATAATGTTTCTAATGATATTTGGAACAAAATAACAGTTATTTAATTAAATGGACTTGCCCGTAGGCAGTGCTAAACAATAAGTGCCTACAGCTATTGCAACAACCTTTGCTCCATTTCTCACTCGTAGGACAACCTCATCCTTGTTCACCTTTCTACTTCTGACCAGTCCCTGCACAATATTACATATGTGAGAACCACAACCGGTATCCAATACCCAAGTAGAATTTTGACTTTTTAAAAAATTAATTTCAATCATGAACAAACCTTGATTGGAAGTCGAAGCTTCTCCAAGCTTTTTCTCTGCCAGAAACTTCTTGCAGTTCCTCTTCCAGTGACCCGACTCGTTGCAATGGAAACACATTCCTTTGCTAGCTGGATCAGGTTTTTTTTGTTACTTCATGTTCACCTTGCCCTTAGTCTTCTTAGATTTTTTCTTTTCAGAAGATACCTTGGGCCTCTTCTTTTTCTTGGAAGAATCCACCATTAAGACATGGTTGTTCTTGGATGGGAAGTGACCTTCTATAGTTTCAACATGTTAAGTAATTCAGGCAAGCTAACATCTAACTTATTCATGTAGAAATTTACGACGAACTGCGAGAAGGTCTCAGGGAGTGACTGCAAGATTAAGTCTTGACTCAACTCCCCATCCATGACGAACCCAAGCTGTCCAAGGCGTTCAATCAGATTGATCACCCTTAGGACATGAGTCTCAACGGTTGTGCCCTCGGTCATCCAAGATCGGAAGAGCTCCTTAGATATCTCATATCTAGCAGTCCTACTTTGTTCACCATACAACTCCTTTAGGTGAAGCAACATAGTAGGAGCATCCATGTTTTCATGCTGACGATGAAGCTCGTTATTCATGGATGCGAGTATGATGCATTGAGCCACAGATGCATCATCTTGCCACTTTACAATGGTGACAATCTCTTCCTCAAAGGCTGATTCTAAAACAGTTCCAGGGACAGGTGAATTTAGGACATAAGAAATCTTTTCAGCAGTGAGAACTATTCTCAGATTCCTTAACCAGTCCGTGTAATTCAACCCAGTTAGTTTGTTAGCATCAAGTATGCTACGCAGTGAAATTAGTGATTTCGACATTTTTAAAATTTTTACATGTGAAAAGATAATATTTTAGCAAACATTCATTTAATTAATTTTATATACCAAAATAAATTAGGTCTTATTTTAAATTGGTAGCTCCCACTATTTTTTTCAAACTATATTACCCTCACTTATATAGTTCGACAACATCTAATTAAAGATTTGCTAGTGAGAATAAAGATCCCATTTTAAATGTATATAGTCTTGTGTGTGCTCAACAAACCATATATAAATAAATAGGTAGACAACTCTTGTCAATTACATCAACATGTAACTCCTTGTATTCTGCCTCTTAGATCATAATGGTCAAATGTGTGCACATACGAACTAAAATAATTTAAGTTAAGTCCAACCTAGCACTCCATATATTCAAAAAAGAAAAATATTGTCCTTGTGTATGCACAACAAAATAATATTGTTCAATTTTTTTTATAAGCATCAAATGTGATTAAATTAATATCTTAAATAATTAATACTTTCCTTGTGTGTGCACAACAAACTCATATTAAATATTTAATACTCTATTAATTTTATAATGCTAGAAGGCGACGTTCGATATTCCAAATATCTTTGAACGCTTTAGACTTAATATAATTTTTTTTGAGGGGTTTGTTAGTATTTGTCTCATCTTGTTTAGCGCGCATGCACACACACACACACACACACACACACATATATATATATATATATATATATATATATAAAATACGTGTCATTTTATTAAAACATGCAAAATATGTTTGCATAAAATATAATATATATAATACTTAGCATGCACATATAGAATACTATATTCGACCCGGATTGATTATGGACTTTTATTCTAGTTTGGTTCACTTGAGCCATCAAGTGAACCAAAAGGTCAAACCTAGGAGTGCAAGAATTTAAATTTAAACGTAACTATTACATTTAAACCCGGGCTCCATACAAACGGGTTTTCACGCGCTCATTGCTCCCTGGTCTCCAATTTCTTCAAGATAATTCTAACTATTTCTATTACATAAACTATTTAAATTAAATAGAAACCTTGATCAGTAGTCAAGGGAAAGTACATAAGAGGGAGATAGAATTTACATTAAGAATAAATTAGAGAAGACGAGGTACGCAGACCCCATTTAATAAAAGTCATACATTCAAGCATCCAGCTAAAATAAATCCAATCACATTGGTCAATATTCTCATAATCAATTCCATTTATTATTATACATATCACTATATGCATCAATAAATAAACATTCATCTCATGAATTAAAACATTATATATATATAAGTATCATTTAATGGGCAATTTTAAGTTGCATGATATCCAATTTCAAGATTAAAATAAACTCTTTATTTTAATTATAAAATTATTAAAATATTATATATATATATATATATATAATTGTTACGTATGTATATATATATATATATATATATATATATAACTAATCATTAGTTGTTACTATATATATAATATTTACAAATATATATATATATATATATATATATATATATATATCATCTTCTTGGTACTGTTCCAAGGCCCTATAATACGGTTTTGGCTTAGTCAAAGTCAATAGATCCGTTTGCTTCGTCTTCTTCCTCTAGTAACCCTGATCCTATTCAACTGCATTCGCAGTATATTCCTAATTATGAAGTCAATTTGTTTCATATTGAACCCCATATGAAACCAAAAGATGATCCAGTCAAATTGGCCTCCCAGTTCTTCCCAACTGGTTGGCATTTCCTTCCTCTTGCTCCTTATAAATCCCTTCCGTTTTATAAGGAAATTCTTCTCCAAACCGAGTCAATCCTCATCAAACCTATCTATGATAGGAATGATAATTCCAAAGTCATCTATCATTCTATGTATATTAAACAGATTATCTCAATACCTGATTGGGGTAATCATCCCTCTGATCTTAAACAGTTAGATAATCAGAATAGCCAATTTTGCTATTATGATTATATTGAAGCATGGCATAAGATTTTCTTATACCAAAATCCTTCTTTTAGTCATTCGTGGTTTGTTCAGTTCGACCACAAATTCAAAAGTCAGCTTCCCGTCTGGTTTACTCTTTGGTGGGCAAGGTATGAACCTACTTTCGATATCTTTCCTCAAGAGCTTAAACCTCAAGTTAATCATTTTTGTAATCGAAGTCCATACATTCAAAAATTTAATTGTATTCATATTTTACTCCAGTTCGTTAGTAAATACAAAATTCCATGGATTCTTAAATGGCAATATAATCTTCAGACTCTTGTCATTGAATCCATTTTCCAAGCATCAAGTGGTCAATCTACTGTCCCTACTCACGCTAGCCAGCTAACCATGGTTAGTCGCATGTTTTTCATTAAATGGTGGGATAAGTTCGATATACATCGTATCATTGGTCAAGTTCAAAAGGAATTTCCAATAAATCCCATTCCTATTAAATCAGTTCTATCCAAAGGTTCTTCTAGTAAATCATCTAAAAAATCTTCTCAGTCAAAACCTCTGGATTTTTCAGATATTACGAATTGTTCTAGTGTAGAATTAAAGATGCTTGCCCAAGTTATTCAAGACAGAGTCAACAAACTCCATGAAGAAATTAAAGCTTTTGAAAGTTTATCATCTTCATCTAGTAACCCTAGTTCTGATAAAAACGCAGGTGATACAGAGGATCCATATGGTAGCATAGACCTCCAAGATGCTCAGGACCCATTTGCATGAGTCATCATTAATGACTCACCAGAAGCAGTCATCATCAAAGTTCACGCGTGATGCTTTTCCACCGAAAGCAATCGAAAGTTAGTCTGTATAATTTAATTTAGTCAAAAGTTGTATACTGCTTTTGCAAAAGTAGCATTATTGAGTAACTATTTACTATTCATCAATAGTAAAAGTTATCTGTAATCATTTACTTTTATAAAATTACACTGTTCAGCATAGTAATTTGTGTCTGTAATCATACAAGTTTGTAATAGTGTCGATTCCTTATTCTATAAAAGGAAATCGAAGTCATTTGTTTAGACAGGACCTGAAGTCCAATAGAGTGTTTTAGAAAGACTCAGATTCCTAGCTGATTAATCTTTAAACCTCTGCTTCTTCTTAGTAACCAATGTTAGGATTATTTCTATAATTGAGTCAACTTGTAAGCTTTTATTTTAGTACCTTGTTTGTAAATAGTTTATGATTTTCAATAAATAAATCTTTTAGTAAACTACTGTTATCGTTTCTTATAGTTTATTGCTATAGTTGTGATTCAGATATTGCATGCGCCTGTTTATGATTCTCAAAAAATAAATCTTTTAGTAAACTACTGTTATCATTTCTTATAGTTTATTGCTATAGTTGTGATTCAGATATTGCATGCGCCTCTTGTTCTTCTCTATTCCGCCTCTTTGGTATCAGAGCCATGTTGTTTGTTTGTTAATTGTTGATCTTATCTGTACAATCAAAGTTAATTTTGGAAAAATAATTTTTTTTCCTTTTCTTTGTTCTTAAGTCACATAGCTCTTGCTGTAGAACACCGTGTTCGCCCCGATCTAATCACCCTTGTAAGTCTCAGAGTGGAGCAGTGTTGGGTACAGACTTAGAACATAGGTATGCGTCTGCTTAAGGCAAGAAGGGTATGTATGGTAGAACTCTGAAAGATATAATTTTTTTTTTAAATGAGTAGACTGTTCAGGTCTAGTTCTTTAGTTAGCAATCGGTCAACTTTACCTCCTGTTCCAGACATAGTCAATCAAGAAGAATATAGTTATGAAAACATCACTCAAGCCCTTAATAATTGGAACAATACCAAGAAGATGATACCTATTAGCTACATCCATGCAGGAATTGGGCTTACTGGGTGAGGAATCAGAAGTCCTCCTTTGGGCTTTTGACTTGGGCCGGGTGGCCTAACTGAAGTGTTACCACCTCCCACACTCATTTATATGGGGTACCTGAATTGATAAACTCTCGAGTGAGAAAATCAGGAACGAAATTTTGACTACCTTTGATATACTCAATATCAAAGTCAAAAATACTTAATATAGATTGCCATCTAGCAAAAATATGCTTAGCAGCGATATTTTTAACATTCTTTTCTAAAATATATTTAGCAGATTTGCAGTCAATTTGAACCAAATTTTTTTGATTTAGTAAATCATTTTAAAATTTATTAATGCATAAAACTAATGCTAAAATTTCTTTTTTAATTGTGCTATAATTGCTTTGGGTTGAATTCCATGCACCGGAATGAAACCGAACAATTTGCTCAGAAGAAACAGGGGTTAATTTCTGCTTCAGAATACCTCCAAATTCGATTTCAGAAGCATCAGTTTCAACAATTTTAAAGGCAGACTCATTAGAGATGCCAAGGCAAGGCAATACCTTAACATACTTTTTGACTTGTTGGACGAGGGAGGTGTGTTCCTCAGTCCAAGGAGGGGGATTATTTTGTAATCGCTGAAATAAAGGTTTACAAATTTTTCTGAGATCTTGATAGAATTTACTGACATAATTCAGAGATCCTAAAAATCGCTGAAGTTGAGTTTTATCAATGATCTTATCAGGGAATTTATCTACAAATTGAATGACACGCTGAATGGGTCGGACAAGACCATGATTAATATCATGACCACGGAATTTGACTCTAGTCTGAAAAAGACTACATTTAGTAGGGGATAACACCAGACCATTAAATTTGATTGTTTTGAAGAATGAACTCAAATGCTTATGATGTTCATCAATTGACTTGGAAAAAACAAGAATATCGTCGATCTAAACAATGATGAAATGACTAAATGGGTTTAGAATATCGTTCAGGATATTCTGAAATACACTAGGAGCATTTTTGAGTTCAAATGGTTGAACCATCCATTCGTAATGACCAAAAGGAGTTGTAAAAGCAGTTTTGTACCTATCGCTGGGATGTATACTAACCTGCAAAAATCCTTACTTAAGGTCAAATTTACTAAAAATGGTGGCGTTACTAATTCTACTGAGTAGGTCTTTTTTGTTAGGCAATGGGTACCTAATCCATTCTAAGACCTTGTTTAATGGTTTATAGTTGATGACTAATCTAGGGACACCTCTCTCCTTTTCTGCTTCGTTATTAACATAAAAAGCAGGACAAGACCAGGGTGACTTACTATGTTTAATTAATACTTTTGAAAGCAAATCATTAATTTCTTGCTTACAAAATTTCATATGTTGATGATTCATTTGTATAGGTCGAGCCTTTGTAGGAATCAAATGTTCTTTAAATTTCTTAGCATAAGGTAACCTTAAGACATGCTTTCTTCTGTGCCAAAAAGCATTTGGTGAATCAGAACAAAGGTTTTTACTCATAAAATTCTTAAGGTCTTCTATCTTATTCTGAACTTTTTCTTGTAGAAGAAGATTTTCTACCTGTTTATATTTAATTTCTTCCTTCAAGAATTTTAACTGAGTTATTTTACAATTTAATAGATTTAAAGATTTTGAAATAGACTCATCTTGAATAAATTTCAAATCTCTCTCCTTGGGTTGAGTAATAAATTTAAATACTATCTTTTGACCCAAATGTTCAGTGGTTAGTCCATTATTATTAGTAGTGAATGGATATAATAAATATATAAACGGAAGACCCAAAATAACTTTATCTATCAAATTGCAAATTAAAACAAAAGTGGTTTTAAAACACATATCTTCTTGACAAATATGAACTTTAGGAAGTTTATATTTTATTTCCATCTTACTACCATTGGCAGAGTTCAATCTCTCACTAGTTTTCTTATAAAACTTAGTGGGGATTAATCCTTCTTGAATACAATTAAGATTTGCACCAGTATCAACTAAAGTAGGAAGCTCAATTGTAAAATTTTTATCGATAACTAGATTAATGATAATATACCATTTTTAAATGGTAATATCCTTTAATATTTTTAAAGAATAACCTTAAACCATAAGAATTGATTCCTTTTTAGCGCTAGAAGATTCAGAGCTTTCTTCTTCTGCTGATGATTTAGAGATGTGAAGATCTGATTCTTTGGTTGCTAATTTAGTCATTTCCTTTCTTAAATCAGAAATTTCAGTTTTAAGACTTAAAATTTCTTTTTTAAGCTTGTTGACTTCTTGATTTAATTCAGGAAGGGTGACTTCCCTATCAGGACTTTTAAATCTTTCTAAGGTTTTATTAAGACTGATAATGGGTTTTTCTTTACCTTTAACAATCTTATTTTTCTCTAAATTAGTTTTAGTTAACAATTCTTTAAACTGTTTCATATATTGTGATTTTAACTCAGGATCAGTAATTTTACTGATTAGGTCAATTAACAAAGAGCTTTCTTCATCTTCTTTGTTAAGAACATTAATAGTTTTATTGCAGCAATCAGATCTGCAATTATCTGTATATAGAGTGACTTCATTTTCTTCACTTTCAGTTTGATTATTATTATTACTATCAGAATAATAAGGAATATCAGAATTATCGTTGCTGTCAACGTCATTCTCTATTCTTATTAATTCTAAAAGCTTATCTGTGTCTTCCATAGAAATATTTAACTGACTCAATTTTTGTTTAATCTTACACTCATTTTTATAATGACCTTTCTGACCACAATTATGACAAGTGATTTTACTCTTGTCATAATTTTTAGACCTTGAGGTTGATTTTTTATTATGAATTTTCTTACGTGATTTGGGTTTCTCAAAAAAATTATCTTGTGTTTTAAGCTGACTAGATCTTTTCTTATGATGCTTACTACTTCTGCTTTTTTCAATATGTTTTTTCCGATGCTTCTTTCTAGAGGGAGTGTTGATCGTTTTACCGATCAATATATTCGTGCAAGTATAAACCGTGACATCCCCAAATCCGGTATCTTAATTTCCACAGGATTTAGTGTTCACTGTTCCAATATCATACAACTATCTACCCATAAAAAATAAAATTCATTTATTAGATAAATAAATCATCATCTTACATCATCGGACATAATAATACATCATAAATCCCAAGTTATACTTAACCTTAAATTTCTGTTGCAGAAACGTAAATAAATAAGTCTTAAATCATCACACATAAGTCTTGAACTTTAACATTATTAATGACAACACAAGTCTTCATCACTTGTTAGATTTTCCTTTTCCCTTGCTACTAGAAGGCTCACCAGACTGTTCATTCTTATCTGCAATGTTATTATGCAAAAGTGAGCACGAATGCCCGCAAGTATAAAAACATGACAGAATAATAACATGCGAATAAAAGAATTCTGAATAACAGAAAGCTCAATTTTTGAATCAAGAATATTAATCGAGAATCAAATTACTTCTGAGGGTCATTAAGACCTTGAACCGAGTCTTAGGTTGTCAAGTATATTAACCTTTAAAACCTTTAACAGTCATAAGACTATAGACTATACTTCTCGTACTTAAGAAGATCAGCCATTTGTACTGATACTGTGCACACTCTCTTAACACTTAAAGCATCTTCATTAATCCCCTATATTAGGGTTGTTCATCTCAGTTTGACATCAGAATCCGCACCAAATAAAGTTGGTTTGGATAACTCAATAAATGATATTCAAATTGAATATTAACTTCTCAAGGTATACAATCGAATAAGTATTGTACACTTAAATGATACTTTTAAAAGAATCATGGCATCTCATGTGAAATTCTAAACTTGGATATTCAAGAGTAAGAATTTGCTCAACAATAATAATTAAGCATAGCAATTGCTCAATTTAAAGAGTTTAGTTTAGGAAACTTACCCAACAATAATAGTAAGTTAGGGATAGAAAACTTGCCTCGTATGCAAGCTACAATTATTACTCACTTCTTTAATTACTCTTACCTATCACACATTTACAATATCAATTAATCATAGGTTCGATATGATTATTGATTTACAATAGTATTCTTCAAACTCATTATTAGGTTTTCAAATAATGGTTTACGTTGATTAATTAACTTGTTAATTAATCACGTAACTTAAGTTATTAACTTGTATTAATAACTCATTACATACATAACATGTCTTCATGTTAATTAGATTTAAAATAATGTCTTAATGTTTATAACATATTATTTAACCTTTATAAATAATAGTTTAAGTCACGTAATTAATTTATTAATTAATCACATAACATAAATTATTAAACTCATATCAACATTTTATCATATTTATACAACATGTGCTCATGTTCATTAGACTCAAACCACATTTCACAAATTTTTAACACTTAGCAATTTTTTTCAAAAATTCAGGCCTGGCGCGGCCTCGTGCCGTTTGGCCTTGCACTCGGCGAGGCCGCGCGGCTGCGGAATCTCAGAATCTGAAGTTCGCGAACGAACACAGATTTTTTCCCATTTTCTCCAATTTACATCATTACCCTGATTTGTAATGTTACCCATGAAGTATAAACTTCACAGAAACATTACATATCACTTATAACATGTTCTTAACATTCCAAGTTATGTAATTACCCAAATCAAGAAATTAATTTTCACTGTTTCTTCAAAATTTTACAAAATTAATGAAAAATATAAAATCTAACATTACGGATTTGTTACTACACCGAATCCGTTCATTTTAATTCCATTCTTTTTGTTTAAACATATACACTTATAATCAAACGCTAATTTTAATCAAAACATATGATTACAACATATATTTCACCCATATGGGTTATTAACCCATATTCAACACTCTATATTTTTGAAAAATCTAATTTTTAACAAAATTTCTTGGTGTTTTCAGTGTAAATCATACATATATGATTCAACACATAATACCAACATATATGATTACATATATAAACATATCTTGGTTTAATTTTCTAAAATAATTCTTAACAGAGAAAATTTGAACATATGTTTAAATAAACTCTGTGATTTCCAAAAACCCAATTAAGGCCATCTTAAATAAAATTGATCCTTTTAAATCATGATTATATATTATAAAACACGTTATCATCACATACCCATATAGATAAAGTTATATCGTAACCCAATTGAGAAACCCAATTTTCACAGAACTTAAAAATATATGTAATGAAGACTTTGAGAAAAACAGATTTTCAAAATTAAAAAGAAAGATTACCCTTTTGTGTGAAGATAACACAATCACAGATAATACTTAAGATTTCTCAAATTTCTTTCTCTCAATCTCTTCTCAATTCCTTCTTCCCTTTTTCTCTCTAACAATCTCTAAATTTTCTTCTGATAAAAATGACTTAGGCAATACAAGATATACGTATATATAATATTACCGTTGTATAACAACTACTAACTCCCACAAGGGCCTTGTTTGGCAACCCTCCTAATTCCTTTTCCATTTATTTTAATTAACTAATTTAGTATATAATTAATTGTAACACTTTAATTAATCAATTAATTTTATTTAAATCAATTAAATAAAAAAAGATAATTCACATTACATAACATTGTCACATAATTAATACTTTTATTTATTAATTATGTTAATTCATTAATTCTTTAATTAATTATTAAATTAATTAAAGTAACATTATGCTTATGTAATTAATTCATTTAATCAAATAGACTCAATTAATTAAATACTTTGAACTATTAAATTACTACACATTAATTTAATTAATGTTACACAGATAATTAAATTAATCTACCACAAATTCTTGAATTAATTATTTAACTCAATAATTAAATAATTTAAAATATTTATTTATTTTAATAAATATTTAAATATCTTTACAAAATTCTCGTTTGTCACATCTTTCCCCCCTTAAAAAGGATTCTGTCCTCAGAATCACGGTTCGATTAATAATTTCGTCTTTCGTCACATTCTCCCCCCTTACAAAGATTCTGTCCCCAGAATGGCGTTCACCTATTCAAGAAAATAAGTGTGGATAAGTCTTCATCATATTCTCTTCGAGTTCCCACGTAGTTTCTTCAGCGTTGTGGTTCCTCCAAATTACCTTAACAAAATGTATTACTTTGTTCCTGAGAACTTGCTCTTTCCTGTCAACAATTTGAACAGGAACTTCTTCGTAGGATAAATCTTTCTCAAATTGTAGGGGTTCATATTCTATCACATGTTTGTAATCGGGTTTATAACGTCGTAACACCGACAAGTGGAAGACATTGTGGACATGCTCCAGTGCCGGAGGTAAAGTTACGTCATAGGCTACTTCTCCAATTCTTCGGAGTACCTCAAAGGGTCCAATGAACCTCGGGCTCAATTTTTCCTTCTTACCAAATCTGATCTTTTTCTTCCAAGGAGAGACCTTCAAAAATACAAAACTACCCGATTAAAACTCTATATTCTTGCGGTGTGGATCGACGTATTTCTTCTGCCTATCCTGAGCCGCTACTAATCTTGTCCGAATCACTTTACTATTTCTGCCGTTTGTTGGACCAATTATGGTCCTAGCAATTGTCTTTCACCAATTTCATCCCAGTACAGTGGAGTTCTGCACTTTCTACCGTACAACGCTTCGTAAGGCGGCATACCAATACTAGCGTTGTAACTATTGTTGTAACCAAATTCTACAAGTGGCAAATGATCATCCCAATTGTCTTTAAAATCCATTATGCATGCTCTAAGCATATTCTCTAATGTTTGGATCATTCTTTCACTTTGCCCGTCAGTCTGAGGGTGATAAGCAGTGCTCAACCTCAACTGTGTTCCCATGCATTCTTGCAATCGCTTCCAGAAATTCGATGTGAAGAGCGGATCACGGTCAGAAACAATTGACACTGGCACCCTGTGCCTCTAAACAATCTCTTTTACATATAACTTCGCCAATTGTTCTAGGTTAAATCTGATTTTGAACGAAAGAAAGTGTGCGAATTTCGTTAATCGGTTGACGATAACCCATGCTGCGTCATAGCCTTTCTGGGTCGTCGGAAGGCCAACAACAAAATCCATTGTAATATGTTCCCATTTTCATTCTGGGATTTCTAAAGGTTGTAACAAACCACTTGGTCTTGGTGTTCTGCCTTGACCTTTTGGCAAGTCAGACACTTGGCAACACTATCGGCAACGTCTATCTTCATATTTTGCCACCAAAAGTGTTGTCATAAATCCTGATACATCTTAGTACTTCCGGGGTGAATGGAATACCTCAAACTATGAGCCTCGCTCAGAATGTCCTCCTTGATTTCTGATATTGGCGGAACTCTACTTTCAAATCTCAACAATCCTTCGTTGTCCATTTTAAATCTAAGTCCAGTCCCTTCAGATATCTTTTTCTTTACTTCCTCACATTCCTTATCTAGTATTTGAGCTTCTGTAATCTTATCCAACAAAGTTGTACCAGCTTGCATCTGGAACAACTTCTCATCAATCTCCATTGGACATCCTACTTCCAATTCCAGCTTTTTCATTGCTGAAATCAATTCTTCCTGTGTTGTCAGCGTCATCAACTTTTCCCGACCCTTTCTGCTTAAGGCGTCGGCTACAACATTCGCTTTGCCTAGGTGGTATAAGATATCACAATCATAATCCTTTATTAACTCCAGCCACCTTCTTTGGCGCATATTCAAGTCTTTCTGTGTGAAAATATACTTCAGACTCTTATGGTTTGTATATATTTCACACTTCTCCCCATAGAGACAGTGTCTCCAAATCTTTAAAGCGAATACCACCGTAGCCAATTCTAAATCATGGGTTGGATATCCCTTCTTGTAATCTTTTAGTTGTCGTGACGCATACGTAATGACTCTGCCATTTTGCATAAGCACACAGCCTAGCCCTTTATGCGATGCATCACTATATACCATAAAATTTCCCGTGTCATCCTGAAGGGACAACACAGGTGCTGTACTTAACCTTCTCTTAAGTTCTTGAAAACTTTCCTCACACTTCTCCGTCCAAACGAATTTCACAACTTTCCTAGTCAAATTCGTTAATCTTGGAAAAATCCTTAATGAATCTTCTGTAATAACCGGCTAATCCAAGAAAACTTCTTACTTCCAACGGTGTTTTCGGCTGATCCCAATTCATCACTGCTTCGACTTTGGAGGGATCCACCGAAATTCAATCCTTATCAATCACGTGTTCGAGAAATTGCACCATTTCAATCCAGAATTCACACTTTGAGAATTTGGCATACAACTTCTCTCTTCTTAATAATTCTAACGTCAACTTCAAATGCTCAACATGTTCTTCCTTGGTTTTAAAATTCTCCAATATATCATCAATAAAAACCACTACGAATTTGTCCAGAAACGGCTTGAACACTCCATTCATTAGGCCCATAAATGCTGCAGGCGCATTTGTTAGACTAAATGACATAACCAAAAATTCGTATTGACCATATCGTGTCCTAAACGTTGTCTTTGGGACATCTTCTAGCCTCACCTTCAACTGATGATAACCACTTCTCAGGTCTATCTTCGAGAAATATCTCGCTCCTTTTAATTGATCAAACAGATCATCAATCCTTGGCAACGGATACCTATTCTTAATGGTAACCTTGTTCAATTCTCTATAGTCGATGCAGAGTCGCATCGTTCCATCCTTCTTCTTAACAAATAATACCGGCTCTCCCCACGGTGATACACTCGGTTGAATATATTTCTTGTCCAACAGCTCTTGTAGCTGTACCATCAATTCCTTCATTTCTACCGGAGCCATCTAGTACGGTGCTTTCGATATTGGAGCCGTTCCTGGCACTAAATCGATAACAAAATCTACTTTCCTGTCAGGCGAAAGTCCTGGCAGATCATCCGGGAAAACATCCACGAAGTCTCTTACGACTGGTATTTCTTCTAACTTTGGATTCTCTTTACGACTATAGACTATGTAGGCTAAATACCCCACACAGACTTGTCTTAACAACTTCCTGGCCTGCATCATCGTCAGACAACTCGCTTGTCTAGGCGACTTGCTGCCATAAAACACAACCTTTGACAGACTCATAAGGTTAATACATTTCTTCTGGCAATCAATTACTGCTCCATAATTGAATAACCAATCCATTCCCACGATAACGTCAAATTCCCCAAGTTTAATCGGGATAAGATCTACATTCATAACGTTACCCTTAATATCCCCTGTATAGTTCTTGTGTATATACTTAACAGGAATTACTTCTTTGTTCGCAATCTCTATGTTCATAGGGATTTCTAATTCGTCTTTAAGCAATTCTAAATTCTTTGCAAAGTCATCGGATATAAATGAACAAGTAGCACCCGAATCAAATAAAACATAAGCATTGACTTTATTGATCGAAATGATACCTGACACCACATCACTAGACTGCACAGCATCTTGTACGATCATGTTAAATGTCCTTGCAGTTGGTCGGTTTGTTGAAGTCGATCCGGTAATGGTAAGAGGATTTCCACTATTATTTCCCTTATTTCCACCTGACCCTGCCCCTCCAGATGCCTTCTTTGGACAGTCTCTAGCCAAGTGATCCTTTGACCCACATGTGTAGCAGGCGCCCTTCTTAGGGTTAGGGCAGTTAGGTGCTATGTGGCCTTCCTGACCACAATTATAGCAAACTCTTTTTTCCTTTCATGTAGACTCCCAAGTGAGTCTTCCCACAGGTTGGGCATGGTTCTAACTTTTTCTTCTGACTACCTTGCTGACTTACAGACGACGGGTTATCATTCCACTTTCGTTTATGATTATTAGTTCCCCCTGTGTGACTGCCACTAGCCTTATTGTTTCCTTCACTGTCATTCTTCTTCTTCTTTTGATCCTGATTGTACTTGGACACTGCCTCGCTTCCACCTTCAGCGAGGATGGCCTTCTCCAAAACTCCAGCAAAAGTGTTCAATTGAAACATTGACACCTTGCTATACAACCAGGGTTTCAGTCCCTGTTCAAAACGCCTAGCCTTTCTTTCGTCAGTATGCACCTGATATTGGGCAAACCTAGACAACTCGTTAAACTTTACCACGCAGTTGGGCACAGACATATTCCCCTACTTCAACTCCAGAAACTGCACCTCCATTTGATTCTGCAAGCTGGTGGGGAAATACATCTCGAAAAACATTTTCTTAAACCTTTCCCAGGTTATTACACTTTCTCCTCCCCTGACCTTATTTGCCTGCCACCAGTAGTTGGCCTCTGATTTTAACATAAATGTCGCGTAGGCGGTCTTTTGGTCCTCCCTAACTCGTGCGACCTCAAAAACTTTCTCTATCTCCATAACCCAAGTCTGAGCTTCTATCGGGTTCGTGGAACCCTTAAAATCTGGCGGTCCCACTCCCTTAAAATCTTTAAACGAAGTGTTCGGTGGAGCTTGAGGCTGATTGTTCATCGCTCCAGCTAACAGATTTACCAACTGCTGAACGGGGTTCGCATTGGCATCATTATTGTTATTGTTATTGGTTGACCCTTCTTGGGCTTGTCGACGATTTTGTCTCCTTCTTGGCGGCATATTTCTGTTAAGAATATACGCTCATTAGATCTTTATTCAATCTCTTAAATACTTAAGACTTTAACTCAAATATTTGACATAATCACTTTAACTCTTTTCTTTTCAAATAGCCTTTGATATTCTATTTAAATCAAAAGTTTTAAACATAGTACTATAGCATCTCTGTCATTTACTTCAACTATCCCAAGATAAAGAATCTTCAGGATTTAGTTTCTCAAATATTCCTTTGTTTTTAATCACATCGGAATTTACATTAACTACTCCAAAGAGTATCACATAATGTTAATTATTTTAACATAATCCCTTAACCCCCATCATCTCAAATAAATTTTATTATTTTATTAAAACCAAAAGCTTTTAATACACTACGATAGCATTTCTGCCATTTACATCAACTATCCTGAAATAAAGTTTCTATAGGATTTACATTATCACAATATTCCTTTGTTTATAATTACATCGGAATTTACATTATTTACTATTATTTAAACATTAACAATATCATACTGTCTTATCACGGCCTGCTAAGACGTCGGACAGCTTCACTACGCTCCTCCTCTATAATGCGGGATATAGTCCTGCGATCTAACATATACCTAGGCAGTCCCTCGAACTGAATTGGATATCTCCTCAGTCCTGGGCCTCATCCATTGCACTCAGAAACGTGTAGCACGTCTCTGCAACCTTAACTCTCTTTGCACGTACGTTATCCTCTGCCAAATATGCACGTCGCACATTTCTCATCTAAGCTTCTTCCACTATGGCGAGTCTTTCAGATTTCTCTTTCAACTCATTATTTAACTTTTCTATCTCCTCTGTCTTCTGCTCAGTTTGTCCCTTCTCATGAATCAAATCCCACTCCACATTCCCAAGACGGGTGTGGAGTGTCTCAATCTCACCACCCTGAGCAACTGACTGCTCCCTCAACTCCTGAATTGTATCTTGTAACTCTATATTGCGATCATGCAATAAGTCATACATATCAGCACTAACAGAGTTCGGTGGGAACTCTTCAGGGTCTTCCTCCTCCTCGGCTGCCTCAGCCGAAATCTCAACCTCCTCAGGGTCCTCCTCTAAGTCAGTCTCTGGCACATGCTCCTGACCAAAATCTAGAATCGTAGGAGATGGCTCTGGCTGTACTAATTGCTCCCAGATAGTATGTATGTCCCGGGGCTCCTCATCTCTAGTCTCTAGGGGTACGACATCCCAGGTTGGACTAGCTCCTCCAGTATCTGACATCCTGACAAAATAAATTTTAAGCCTTAGTTATTAAGTGATGCTAATCGATACTCTAGCAAGTATGAACACATAAACACATAGCACATAAGGTAATTTTATTATCTTTCTTAAAACTCAACCAGAGTTATCATTACTATCTTCTCGAAGGCTACTATCCTAAGGTTTCCCCACCTAAGGTTCATAACCTACGGCTCTGATACCAACTTGTGACACCCCCAAATCCGGTATCTTAAATTCCACAGGATTTAGTGTTCACTGTTCCAATATCATACAACTATCTACCCATAAATAATGAAATTCATTTATTTGATAAATAAATCATCATCTTACATCATCTGACGTAATAATACATCATAAATCCCATGATATACTTAACCTTAAATCTCTGTTGCAGAAACGTAAATAAATAAGTCTTAAATCATCACACATAAGTCTTGAACTTTAACATTATTAATGACAACACAAGTCTTCATCACTTGTTAGATTTTCCTTTTCCCTTGCTACTAGAAGGCTCACCAGACTGTTCATTCTTATCTGCAATGTTATTATGCAAAAGTGAGCACGAATGCCCGCAAGTATAAAAACATGAGAATAAAAGAATTCTGAATAACAGAAAGCTTAACTTTTGAATCAACAATATTAATTGAGAATCAAATTACTTCTGAGGGTCATTAAGACCTTAAACCGAGTCTTAGGTTGTCAATTAACCTTTCAAACCTTTAACAGTCATAAGACTATAGACTTTACTTCTCGTACATAGGGAGATCAGCCCTTTGTACTGATACTGTGCACACTATCTTAACGCTTAAAGCATCTTCATTAATCTCCTATATTAGGGTTGTTCATCTCAGTTTGACATCAGAATCCGCACCAAATAAAGTTGGTTTGGATAACTCAATAAATGATATTCAAATTGAATATTAACTTCTCAAGGTATACAATCGAATAAGTATTGTACACTTAAATGATACTTTTAAAAGAATCATGGCATCTCATGTGAAATTCTAAACTTGAATATTCAAGAGTAAGAATTTGCTCAACAATAGTAATTAAGCATAGCAATTGCTCAATTTCAAGAGTTTAGTTTAGGAAACTTGCCCAACAATAATAGTAAGTTAGGGATAGAAAACTTGCCTCGTGCGCAAGCTACAATTATTACTCACTTCTTTAATTACTCTTACCTATCACACATTTACAATATCAATTAATCATAGGTTCGATATGATTATTGATTTACAATAGTATTCTTCAAACTCATTATTAGGTTTTCAAATAATTGGTTTACGTTGATTAATTAACTTGTTAATTAATCACGTAACTTAAGTTATTAACTTGTATTAATAACTCATTACATACATAACATGTCTTCATGTTAATTAGATTTAAAATAATATCTTAATGTTTATAACACATTATTTAACCTTTACAAATAATAGTTTAAGTCACGTAATTAATTTATTAATTAATCACATAACATAAGTTATTAAACTCATATAAACATTTTATCATATTTATACAACATGTGTTCATGTTCATTAGACTCAAAACACATTTCACAAATTTTCAACACTTAGCAATTTTTTTCAAAAATTCAGGCCTGGCGCGGCCGCGCGCTGTTTGGCCTTGCACTCGGTGCAGCCGCGCGCCTGCGGAATTTCAGAATCTGAAGTTCGCGAACGAACACATATTTTCTCCAATTTTCCCCAATTTACATCATTGCCCGGATTTGTAATGTTACCCATGAAGTATAAACTTCACAGAAACATTACATATCACTTATAACATGTTCTTAACTTTCCAAGTTATGTAATTACCCAAATCAAGACATTAATTTTCATTGTTTCTTCAAAATCTTACAAAATTTAATGAAAAATATAAATCTAACATTACGGATTCGTTACTACACCGAATCCGTTCATTTTAATTCCATTCTCTTTGTTTAAACATGCACACTTATAATCAAACGTCAATTTTAATCAAAATATATGATTACAACATGTATTTCACCCATATGGGTTATTAACCCATATTCAACACTATGTATTTTAAAAAAAATCCAATTCTTAACAAAATTTATTGGTGTGATCAGTGTAAATCATACATACATGATTCAACACATAATACCAACATATATGATTACATATATAAACATATCTTGGTTTAATTTTCCAAAATAATTCTTAACAGAGAAAATTTGAACATATGTTTAAATAAACTCTGTGATTTCCAAAAACCCAATTAAGGCCATCTTAAATAAAATTGATCCTTTTAAATCATGATTATATATTATAAAACACGTTATCATCACATACCCATATAGATAAAGTTATATCGTAACCCAATTGAAAACCCAATTTTCACAGAACTTAAAAATATACGTAATGAAGACTTTGAGAAAAACAGATTTTCAAAATTAAAAAGAAAGATTACCCTTTTGTGTGAAGATAAAACAATCACAGATAATACTTAGGATTTCTCAAATTTCTTTCTCTCAATCTCTTCTCAATTCCTTCTTCCCTTTTTCTCTCTGACAATCTCTAAATTTTCTTCTGATAAAATGACTTAGGCAATACAAGATATACGTATATATAATATTATCGTTGTATAACAACTACTAACTCCCACAAGGGCCCTGTTTGGCAACCCTCCTAATTTCTTTTCTATTTATTTTAATTAACTAATTTAGTATATAGTTAATTGTAACAGTTTAATTAATCAAATAATTTTATTTAAATCAATTAAATAAAATAAGATAATTCACATTACATAACATTGTCACATAATTAATACTTTTATTTATTAATTATGTTAATTCTTTAATTAATTATTAAATTAATTAAAGTAACATTATGCTTATTTAATTAATTCATTTAATCAAATAAACTCAATTAATTAAATACTTTGAACTATTAAATTACTACACATTAATTTAATTAATGTTACACAGATAATTAAATTAATCTACCACAAATTCTTGAATTAATTATTTAACTCAATAATTAAATAATTTAAAATATTTATTTATTTTAATAAATATTTAAATATCTTTACAAAATTCTCGTTCGTCACATAGACGTTCAACAAGTAATAAAGTGTAAGTACAGATATCGTTCCCACAGAGAATTAACAGATAAAAGATCGCCAAATCAATAGCTCATAATCATTTCAGTCTTATTTAAACGAGCGGTAAAGAGTTTTAATTAAAAAACTAATTAAACTTGACAAGGAATTTAATTTAAACTAATTACTCCTAGAGTAAAATCAGATAATGAAGACATGAGATTCCAATTTCCCCTAATGATTCATCTAAGTCGATTCACTTCCAATTAGGTCAAATTAATCCTCACAGTTGTTAGCCAAGAACACGAAAGTGAGAGAAGGTCATCTTTCGATGCACCTAATCCATATTACATGCAATCCACAGATGATAGAACGCACGTGAACACCCACATTGTCTAAACCCCTATATGTCTATGGTGTTTACAAATAAATAGGGTTTAAGGTCAAGTTCTTTATTGACTGCGAGCGGCGCTTCGGTATATGTCTATCCTAAGCACAAATCATACGTCCAACGCCATGTGAACATACAATCGCCCACCACTACGATTAGATCTAAACCTACATTTCGTCTTTCAAGTCCACATAGGTTATCACAGTAATTGGTCATGACTCAATTAAGCAATGAAAGCATGAATCGCAATGGACAATCACATAAAAATTAATAAGAACCAACATGGAAGATAAATCAACATCAACTACTCATTAGGCTCCATTGAAACCTCAAAGTACAATTTAAGTCATAGACAACCCAAATATATCATCCACAAGGTTCATAAACATCATCCAAATACAAAATGAATACAAGGAGAGTATAGAGATAGAGAATGCAAATCTTTAGTCTTTCTCTAAGCTTGGATCTTTGATGTTAATCCTTGCTTCAATCTTCTTCTCTAACTAAACCCTAGAATCTAACTAACTCACACTAATCTAACCTTACTCTACTCCTAATCTAGATTAAACAAGAAATGAAATGAAAAGAAATGGAAAACTAGGGCTTAGACTCCCCAAGGGAGGATGTCTCGACCAAATGGGGCTAACAGCCCTTATATCTCTGCCTTCTCCCGTTCGTTTAAGTGAAGTCAAAGTCAGGCAGAAAAATAGATTGGCGCGGCCGCGCGCGCCCAAGCCTTCTTCCTGGAGAGGCCGCGCGGCACTGGAAATGCTAATTTTGCTGGCTTTTGCTGCTGGAATGCTGGCGTCACGTAGTCTTTAGTTGCTTACTCCTGCACCTCTAGCAATCTTGCATCTTTTTGGCCTTTTTGCATCACCACATTCCCATTTGGTTGCTCGACTTCTTTCCATTGCCATGCCATCATTCCATTCTAGCTCCTTTTGGCAACACTTCATCCTTTTAAGCTCAATAAGCTCCAAGAGAGTTCCTAAACCTGAAAATCACAAAACAAAGGAAAAACACATGAAAAGCACATTACTACTTGAGTTTAAGCAACAAAGTGAGTTGGTTAATATCCGAATGAGTTGTCATAAAAACCACTAATCAGGGAGCAACCGGGGGTAAACCATACTGTTCGCAGAAAGTTCCAAGCTCATATTTAACTTTATTCTTATCTTTATTAGCTTGTTTAGCAAGTTTGTAATCAATACACATTTTCAAACTAATTTTTTGAATATAACTAATTATATCACCATAGGTCAGGTTATCGTAATCAATATATCCTAAATTTTTACTGAGTTCTTCCCTAATTTTGTGTGCAAATAAATTAGGAAGACCATTAACAAACTTTCTTTCCAGAAAGGCTTGTTACTATCGCTTCTCATCATGACACGAGAAATAAAAACATCTTTGTACCATCTAAAATCACTTAGAGTGGGACAAGTGAGATTACTTAACTGATCATAAATTCGTTCAGTAATATTACTGGAGGTTCCTATAAAATGTTTTATTATTGTAAATATTAATGTATTTACTCCACCGGGAGGACCAAAACCAATATCTTCTCTGAAGATTGGATGGCCATTATCATCCAGTTGAACCGCATGAATAATAGAGTGCCTTGCATCTTCATCAAGGTGTTTCTCCCACTAAGAACGAAGGACACCAGTAAATCCATTAGTTAGTATTTCAACAATTTCAAGTTGTGTTAAACTGCTGAATGTTGTAATATAACTATTGGCGACCATGGACATATGATTCATTTTAGTAAGAATTTGGTGTTCATTAAGTTCATCAATATTCCATTCATAAATTTTATTAGACGAAACAAAAAATTGATTATCTAGATATTATATATATATATATATATATATATATATATATATATATACACAGTAACGTGCTTGGGTTACTTTTGAAAGCAAATCAATAACCACTAAGCCTTTTGCGAAAAATGTGACTCACCTTTTGAAATCCTGGGTGCTTTATAACAAGTAACTGATTAGTCCCAAAAAAAAAGTTTGCCATTTTTTTTATCACAGTTTGCGAATTGTCCCTTTTTTTCATAAAAAATAATTTTATACAATAAAATTATGCCCAATAAATTATTCTAAATACATACCCATATATATATGGAATCAAAACAATTAATAATTGCATAAAAGTTTGGCTCTGATACCACTGTTGGGTTTGTACGAAATCGTGAGCGCAATCAAATTGCAAAATTAGTGGAAGCATGGTATATCAGAGTTTAAATTTTTTTACAAAACCATTACCCGGATCATCCTTTATGCAAATTATTAGTTTAAAATGATAAATAAGAAGTTATGGAATCATACCCTTGTAGAACGAAGCTTCCACATGTACAAGTTCAACTCCTTGTTCGTCACGATCTCCTTGAATATCCCGGGTAGATTCCTTCCTTTGATCAACGTTAGCCACCCAAGTATTTGGCCACTAGAGGTGATCCACCAAGAAAAATGAATTATTCAAGAAGGAGGTTGGTTGGATAAACCCTATTTTTCTATCGTCTATAGAAAAGGAGTACTTTCCAACAATTGGAATTGCATCAACTGATATCTAACATAAGACTCCTCTTATATAGATATTGGTCAACCCTTCTAATCCTATTAGACATAGGGTTTTATTTAATTAATTAAACTCTTTTAATTAATTAAGCTTCCCAACATATTGTGATTAATTAATTAAACTCCTTTAATTAATTGCCTCCTAATCTTATTAGGAATAAATGAGAGTACTAATATAAATTAATTCCTAAACTCCTTTAGAAATTAAAATAATAATAATTGTAATAATATTAATAAGACTCTTCTTATTAATTTATATTTAATATTTCTAAAATATTAAATAATAAAGATTAAGCTATTTAATTTATTCTATCACCATAGATTAAATTAATTACACTTAATGCATTATTACAATTATGCCATTACCTTCTTAAATAATTATTCTTCCTTTTATGGTGTGACCCTTTAGGTTCTCCATATTAAACTGATTGTGAATAAATCAATTAGAACAATTCTAATCTTATTTAAATAAATAAATAAAATTAATAATCTATTTAAATAAATAATATTTATTCTACAATAGGGATAAGCCTCCCTAGCGATCAACGACTTTCCAGATAATATAGATTTCAACATTAATCATAAAAGAACCTGTGAGTAAATAGTTACCGTACAATTCAATCCTTCCACCATACAATGTCCCAATTAAATATAAGACATAAAATTACTGTCAAGTCTTATTTTATTTAATTATATGTATTTCGATTAGAAAATGCAACTCCAAATAATACAAATTAGAAACACCTTTCTAATTTTATTCTGTCTTGGCCAAGGACTACTGGGCTGTCATTTAACGAATCACCTAGGACATATCTCTTCTTTTACTAGAAGTGGTAGATTCTTTATTGACCATTCATTTTCTCCATATGTAACTTATTACACCCAAGCATACCCTTTGATATACCCTAAGGGTCTTAAGGAATAAGTCAAAGTATAATTCATTACACACAAGATACTATGATGATCTCTGATAAGTAGGTTTTATATATACTTATTGGCTATCTACTTGCTAGAATTATAGCTTAAACTCGAGTGTTTTAGTGTCTTTTTATGTTTTTATCTTTGTTTTGTAGGATTGCATGAAGGAAACTATAAGATGAACTAATGGAGACAATTGGCATGGAAATGGCATGAGTTTGGCATGGCAAGATGGAAGGCTAGAGGTGAACTAAAGATGGCAAGCAAGTGGTGAGATGAAGATGTGGCATAGCATGGGGGCATGGATATGGTATCTGAGCAAAGCAGCAAATGAGAAAGAAGCAAGACTAAGGCAGCAACAAAGTGAATCAGCAAATGCACCAGTAGAATTCTACAGAACAAGTTAGCCGCGCGGCCGTGCAGCTTTGAAGAGTAAACCTGGCACGCCCGCTCCAGGAGGAAACTAGAACCGGATTTCTAAACATCAGCGCGCCCGCGCCCCAAATTACATACAGGGCCGCACGGCCGCCCCAGTCAAAAATCTGCAGATAGTGGACTTTTCATTAATTCATTTGCTGTATTCCATATATGGTTGTAATTTGCAAAAGACGTGACATTCAATTTTCATATTTCAGTTTTATTTTCCTATTCTAGGGTTTAGAGAGCTAGAGAGGATATGGAGCTTCACTTCTTCTCTCATCTAGTTCTAAGTAGACTTTAATTGTTAGGGTTTTATTTTTGGTTTGATGGAGATCTGGAACTGAGCTTGAAGGCTTCATTTGAAAGGAGGATCATCAGATTTGCAATTCCATCTCTCTTAATCTCTTTACTTTTATATTTGCTTCCAATGTTTAGATCAAATCCCATAATGGTTATTGGTTCAGAGATGAACTAACCACCACTATGGGATTCTAATGAATCTTATTGCTTAGTTCAGAATTGTATGCCTCATTGATATGTATGATTGATTATGTATGGATTGCCTAGCATGGTTGTGTGTATTGATTAGATGCTTGATCACCATCTACCTTAATAGTTTATATGGAATTGAAAGAGGAAGTATAAACTCAGATTTCGCCATGCTAGCATATGTTCATGAAATTTGTATGCGATGAATTTTGTGATTCGTAATCTGGATAGATATATATTGGTTTACCATATGTAGCCAATTGAGAGCTTGAACTTAAATCGATATTACTTGAAAGTCACATAGACATATAGTGATTTAGGTTTTATTGATGTTCATGTGAATTCTATCTCTTTAGTGGATTTTATATGATATGGACTTGGTATATTAAAAAATAGCCATTTCTCACATTCGTGCTCTCGACTAGTAATCCTAATTAATTAATTATGCTTAACATGAGGTGTGTAATCTGGATGATGCAATAAGTGAAGTTAGGATCCCATATCTCTCTAATTTGAATCAATCGCCTGTTAAATAGTTAATTTTAGTTTACAATCATTCTAGTCATTACTTCACATCTTATTTACTCGTTTGAGCAGCCGAAAATAGCTATAGAATTGTTGCATGATAGTTTAAACATAATTGATTTTCTCTGTGGGAACGATCTTTACTTATCACATATATTACTTGTTGACCGTGTATACTTGCACGCGTTTGTATCTGTTTTGTTAACACCGAAACAGAGCAACAAGTTTTTGGCGCCGTTGTCGGGGAATTAGTTTAATAAATTTTTTTCAACATTGGCTTCAATCAAATAAGTCTTAATTTAAACATTTTTATTTTGTTTTAATTCTCTTCCTATATTCTCTCTTTTCGGTACCATGGATTACAATGCTTATCAATGGTCGTACACGAGGATGCATCAATTAAGGGAAACATGGATTGATGGACTCGACCCAATTGCTACATTTTTAGCACAACTTGAGATACTTTCAAGGAAGTTGTACATTGTTGCAAGCCAACGTACTCAAAAGATAGTAGTTACTTGTGATTATTGTGCTGGTAACCATCTGAGTCATCAGTGCACCGCCAATTTTGGACCTATGCAGTACGGGGGTGATTACCTCAATCATGATGCTTATTCCAATTATCATCAAGATTGGGAGTATCACCCAGATTCTTCATGGAGCTATGGTTATCAAGACCAATACTGTGATCCAAGTCCAGCATACGCACCAGAATTCACCTATCAGACTCCTACCAATGATCCTCATTACATGGATTCTGAGGCTGAAATAGAAAATTCAAGAGTAGAGGAAGAATGGTGCATAGCATCAATGAAGGAGATGGTGATGAATTAAGCAGTGTCAATTCAAAATCAGATGGAACAAATGTTCATGGCATTAATGAAGGAGGAATTGATTGAGCAAAGAATGAAAATTCAAATTCTTCAGAATCAATTATATCAAATGTTTGAAGCCGTGAACAATTGTCATCAAAACAATTGGTGCTATGATATGGACGCTGAAACTGATGGAGAGCCAGAAGTGTATATGCAACTGGATGAACTGAAAGAAGTGGACATCGAGGAGACAAATGGGGATATGAAAAATGATGACTATGAGCTGACCTTTATGACACCCCAAGTGCCTTCTCAGTCAAAGTTGAAAAATACAGTGAATTTTGCACACCCATGCCCCCTTGGTAGTCACATCGAAGGCAAAAGGCTGTATGATAGTGAGGCATTCTTAAAACCATGGTGGGCTGAGAAAGAGAAAGTAGAAGAAGAAAAGTCCGTCGTATTTTTCATGCCTCGATGTAAAAATCTATTCACAAATACAACGGACGAAGCGCCTATCTATGCAATAGAAATGGGGAATTCATGTAAAAGAAATATGCTAGGTGGCTTCAATTCGAAGACTCTTGTGAAAGGGAACCTCTTAACGCACACTACGGTTTTAATGGATGGAGGGTTTCTCGTTTATGGTAGAGGAATCGGATAGCGGTGGCAAGAAAAAGTCCAGCGAACGGACTATAAATCGAGCGCTCGATGGGAGGCACCCCATCCAATCTCTCTCTCCCTACTTGTTTAATTCTCCATTAAATACTTTCTATCATTTCCCCCCCCATGTTTAATTCTTGGATACATTTAGTTTAAGTAGTTCAATTTTGAGTTATGGAATAAAAGTATGTCTTATGTTGAATGCCCCTTTGTGCAGGAAGTAACTCAATGTCAGTTAGCTGCCTAGTTCCATATTGCTGCAGAAATTTCAGGACAGACACCAGGGTAGCGCCGCCGCGCCCTCCTCAAGACCAATATCAACGCGCCCGCCCCAATACCTAGAATTTTTTTTCTTTTTAAAGTCTGCAGAATCGGTTCAATTCAATTTCTATGAGGATGAATGTTCAGAACTCAATTCCCAACTTTTGGATCCATCCAGGCTTATCCTCCTCTAGACACACCACCAGAGCAAGCCGAAAAGGAGGAAGACGATGACGAGGCCAACTAGGTGAGTTTTCTAACCTTTTATCTCCAATGAGGACATTGTCATTTTTAATTTTGGGGGTATTAGGTTCATTTTGCATATAGTTAGGTTCATATTGCATATAGTTGCATTTTAGGTTATATTTGGTCAATTTTCAATTTTTTTGCTTTAGTTAAGTACATTAGGACATTTTGCATGAATCCAAGTTGTCAGTTTGTTTGAAATTCATTTAGCCTATGAAGAGATTGAAATTACATGACTTGTGGACAGTTTTGATAACTTAGGCTTGGTTGTAATGTCATAACATGATGTAAACCTTTATCTGTTGGATGCTAATGTAACCGGATAGCACTCTAGAGTAACCAGTACAATTTACTCAGTTCAAATTGTCACATACTTGTCTTCTGATGGGAAATCTATATTTTAATGAAAGAGATTTAGTAAACAAGTAGTACTAACTAGGACTGCGCAAAAGCTCAAGTTTGGGGGAAAACAAAGGGTATACATGCTATAGAGAAAAAAAATAATTAAAATAAAAAAGAGAAAAAGAAAAGAAAAGAAGAAAAAAATAGAATGTGAATAAACACTTTGGCTAAGTCAAGTCCTGTGGCCTTTGATATTCGAGCAAGTACGCCCTAGGGGTGTCTTTACACCCAGCGCCCTAAGGTCTTGTGGTCTAGGAGTCGTTGGTCGAAAGCTCGCTACACGGGTATCATTGAAAAGCCTAAGAGGATTAGGCATTGCACAGTTGAGTGTGTACACGGGAAAGTGCAAAAATCGCCCTCGTGAGTAAATAAAAGCATAAATCCCCCTGTTAACTCTTAGCTTAGTTGATGCATGGTCTTAGTTGGAACTTATCTTGTGTATTGCTTTTCTTGAGTTGAACTTGTGTTTTTCCCTCTAAGAAGCATAGTATGTGAAGTATTTGTTCTGTAGCATGTTTAATGGTTGCTAAACACACACACACTACATCAGTGTTGGCAGGTTTGGATTTGCAGTGTAATATGCCTTATGGCTTTGTCTTGGTTGGATTCTTTGTTTGTAGATTGTATAATTTCTCTGAGGCATTTCATGTGATTTTCATGGCGAACTGACATTTGGATTCGTTAGCATGTAGTGTAGATTGCATATAGTGTAGTTAGTGCATTGCATTTTTGTTTTGTTTTGTTTGTTACTTGAGGACAAGCAACGATTTAAGTTTGGGGGTATTTGATAAGTGGTTTTATAACCACTTATCCAGATGTCAATTCACTTCTATTGTTGCTTAAACTCATGTGTTATTGTAGTTTTTCATGCATTTTTGCTTTCTTTTGTAGTTTACATGAATGGGAACTCTCTTGGTTCAAATGGGAAAGAAATGCAATATAGACATCATTTTGGCTTTCATGTTCTTGGATTGGAACTTGGATCATGTTGTAGAGCGTCTTCTAAGCTTCCCGAAACATCTTGAATCATCTCAATCGGAGTTCGATGGCGAGAGTTATGACCTTTGTACCAACCAACGGACGTTGAACTTCACGGTTTTGGGTTGCCATTGCACATCTGTCACTTCAAGCCAAATTTATACCTTCATCCGTCCATTATTTCTCAATGCTCAAAGAATGAAAGTTGTAGATCTCTTCAATAGATTTGATTTGACAGGTAGTAGGATCCGTAACTCCTCCCGGATCAAAAGTTATGGCTGTTCTACTAGAGTGCACTGCAGCAGAATTCTTGCAACACGGGAACGCCAGTTTGTAGTGTATTTTGGGCGCACCCACACCCTTCCCCAGGCCAAAAAAATGACATTTGCTTCTAGCGCGCTCGCGCCCAATTCCAGGCCATTTCCAGCACGGCCGAGCCACTCTAGAACACGACCAGACTTGACTTTTTCATTAAAGAGTGCGATTGAAGCGTAACTGAGGGGGGGGGGGGAGATTCATATTAGGGCTTATATATAGAGACATAGGAGTAGGAAAGAAGGGTATTCCACCCCTTGGGATCCTTAGCTTAGAATATGTTCTTCTCTTTTCTTTCATTAGTAGATTAGATTAGATAAACCCTAGATTAGATTAGAGTTGGAGATTGAAGCTCTTGAAGACCATTGGGGATTCATATTGGAAAAAAGATAATTCAGATTTGCTTACTTTAAACCCTAAATTCTCTCTTTCTTTCTTTGTATTCTTCAAATATTTATTCAATTTGTGGATTGTGGAGTTAATTCAATCATGACTTAAACTCTATTTTGGGATTTCAATGGAACCTATTGAGTAGTCTATTTTGATATGCTTCATTGTTAGTCTTATTGATTGTTGTTGGTTTGCCTATTATGATTCATGCTTAATTGCTTAGTTGATTGGCCATCGATTACTGTGATATTCCATATGAAATTGACAAACGGAGTATGGGATGAGATCTGATCTTAATAGCTTGTGTTTGTGGATTTTGCATGGCGTTAGAGTCCATAATTTGTGCTTAGGATAGACATATACTGAAACATCACTTGTAGTCTTTTGAGATCTTGTACTTAAACCCTAGTTACTTGTAAATCACATAGACATATAGTGGTTTAGGTAATGTGGGTGTTCATGTGTATTCTATCAATTGTGGATTATATGTGATATGGATTTGGTGCATCGAAAGATGGCCTTGTCTCACTTTCGTGTTCTCGACTAGCATTCTGCGATAATAGATTTAGCTTAACATGAAGTGTGTCGACTTAGATGAATCAATAGGGGAAATTGTGATCTCATATCTTCATTATCTAGTTTATTCTAGGGTTATTTAGAATTAGTTTACTTGCTTAGTTATAATTCACAATATTAAGTCATTCGTTTAAATAAGATTGAAATGGTTATGGGTTAGTGCTTGGTGAACTTTATTAGTTAATTCTCTGTGGGACGATACTTTACTTACTCTTTATTACTTGTTGACCGTGTATACTTGCACGCATATATTGATCGGTAAAACGACCAACAAGTTGTTGCTCCGTTTCGGTGTTAACAAAATATATACAAACGCGTGCAAGTATACACGGTCAACAAGTAATATATGTGATAAGTAAAGATTGTTCCCACGGAGAAAAACAATTATGTTTAAACTATCATGCAACAATTCTATAGCTATTTTCGGCTGCTCAAACGAGTAAATAAGATGTGAAGTAATGACTAGAATGATTGTAAACTAAAATTAACTATTTAACAGGCGATTGATTCAAATTGGAGAGATATGGGATCATAACTTCACCTATTGTATCATCCAGATTACACACCTCATGTTAAGCATAATTAATT
The DNA here is from genome assembly GCA_020205555.1 of Panax stipuleanatus. Taxonomy (NCBI): domain Eukaryota; kingdom Viridiplantae; phylum Streptophyta; class Magnoliopsida; order Apiales; family Araliaceae; genus Panax; species Panax stipuleanatus. The sequence continues at coordinate 154,295,347 of CM035117.1, read as the reverse complement.
AATTAGGATTACTAGTCGAGAGCACGAATGTGAGAAATGGCTAGTTTTCAATATACCAAGTCCATATCATATAAAATCCACTAAAGAGATAGAATTCACATGAACATTAATAAAACCAAAATCACTATATGTCTATGTGACTTACAAGCAATATCGATTTAAGTGCAAGCTCTCAATTGGCTACATATGGTAAACCAGTATATGTATATCCAGATTACGAATCACAAGATTCATCGCATGCAAATTTCATGAACATATGCTAGCATGGCAAAATCTGAGTTTATACTTCCTCTTTTAATTCCATATAAACTATTAAGGTAGATGGTGATCAAGCATCTAATCAATACACACAACCATGCTAGGCAATCCATACATAATCAATCGTACATATCAATGAGGCATACAATTCTGAACTAAGCAATAAGATTCATTAGAATCCCATAGTGGCGGTTAGTTCATCTCTGAACCAATAACCATTATGGGATTTGATCTAAACATTGGAAGCAAATATGAAAGTAAAGAGATTAAGAGAGATGGAACTGCAAATTTGATGATCCTCCTTTCAAATGAAGCCTTCAAGCTCAGTTCCAGATCTCCATCAAACCCAAAATGAAACCCTAACAATTAAAATCTACTTAGAACTAGATGAGAGAAGAAGTGAAGCTCCCAATCCTCTCTAGCTCTCTAAACCCTAGGATAGGAAAATAAAGCTAAAATATGAAAATTGAATGTCACGTCCTTTGCAAATTACACCTATATATGGAATACAACAAATGAATTAATGAAAAGTCCACTATCTGCAGATTTTTGACTGGCGCGGCCGTGCGGCCTCGTATGCAATTTGGGGCGTGGGCGCGCTGATGTTTAGAAATTCGGTTCTAGTTTCCTCCTGGCACGGGCGCGCCAGGTTTACTCTTCAAAGTTGCGCGGCCGCGTGGCTAGCTTGTTCTGCAGAATTCTGCTGGTGCATTTGCTGATTCACTTTGTTGCTGCCTTAGTCTTGCTTCTTTCTAATTTGCTGCTTTGCTCAGATGCCATATCTATGCCCCCATGCTGTGCCTCATTTTCATCTCACCACTTGCTTGCCATCTTTAGTTCACCTCTAGCCTTCCATCTTGCCATGCCAAACTCATGCCATTTCTATGCCAATTGTCTCCATTAGTTCACCTTATAGCTTCCTTCATGCAATCCTACAAAACAAAGATAAAAAACATAAAAAGACACTAAAACACTCGAGTTTAAGTCATAATTCTAACAAGTAGATAGCCAATAAGTAGGTATAAAACCTACTTATCAAATACCCCCAAACTTGAACTATTGCTTGCCCTCAAGCAACAAACACAAATGCAAACTACATGCTATGCAACTATACTAACATGAAAATGAATCCCAAAGTTTTAAGCCATGTTACGAATTCTAATAAGATAAGCCTCAGAGAAATGACAACATCTATGAACAACGAATCAAACTAAGCTACAGTCATAAGGACTTACAAACTGAAAATCACAACCTGTTGCTAAAATGTAGTGTGTGTGTGTGCTATATCACAAATAAGCTTGATAAAGGCGAAGATTCCACATGTTATACTTCTAAGGAAGTAAAACTGAGGTTTTAAGACAAGAATTTTTCAAATATATAAAACAACGACCAATCCAACATATTGATACAAGCTAAGGTTCAACAAGGGTTTATTATGCTTTTATTCACACACGAGGGCGATATTCGCACTTTCTTGTGGTTACACCTGACTGTGCAATGCTAAGCCCTCTTAGGCTTTTCAATGATACCCATTTATTGAGCTTTCGACCAACGACTCCCAAACCATAAAGGTTTTAGGGCGCTGGGTGTAGAGACAATCCCCTAGGGCTTACTTGCTCGAGTATCAAAGGCCACAAGACCTAGCTAGCCAAGGTGTTTATTCTATTTTTTTTCTTTTTCTTTTTGTTTTTCTTTTTGGCATGAATACCCAATGTTTTCCCCCAAACTTGCATTTATGTGTCATTAAGGCCATTATTCATTTTCTTACACAATTCTATCATTAAAAACAAAATTTTCCCCTCAGAAGACAAACACGTGCTAATCTAACCAACAAGCCAATAATAACAATATCGTGCTATCCGGTAACATCAAAGCAACAGGTATAGACTACATCATGTATGAAGATATAACTAAGCTTAAACTATCAACTGAGTTCCAAAATCTATCATATTTCAATATCATCATCGGCCATACTGGAATTCAACTGGCTAAAAACATGGGATTATGCTATGCAATGCAACTAAACACATACTAATTACACAACACAAAAATAAAACAGAAATTTTTTTTATGCAAAATTTAACTAACAAAATACTAAAATGCAGCTACTATGCAACCTAAATATGCAATAAACTATATGCAATTAACTATATGCGACTACTACTAACTACACCCAATACCCCCAAACTTAAAATTTTCAATGTCCGCATTGGAAGTAAAGGGTAAGGAAAACTCCCCTATGTATCGGTATGGCCGCCTTCCTCGGGTGGTGAATCTGGCGGCGGGTATGGCATGGCAGCACCATAGACAGGCCACTCCAGTAGCGTTCCTTGCTGTGCAAAAGCTTCACCCAAGGCTCAAGTTAGTCCATCTGCAAAAGCGGCAAAGTTGCCATGCAGAGCGTCCATCCTCCTATCCAATTGCCTAATCTTGCTATCCTGCGGCCCTGTACTGGCGGTGGAAGGACCGGCTACTGCTGATGACTGCAGTGGGGGAACTGCTGGAGGAGTCGGTAGGATGAACCCTTTTCCTCGCGGGTGTGCTGTGCGACCAGTCCAATCGTCGAACTTCTTAATTTTGGCGTGATTGATGTCCCTACTCGGCATTTGGACCTGTTCATCCTAGTCAAGGCCTGCCTCAGAACACAGATGAGCCACCACTGATGCTTGTGGAATTGCCCCTGTGGTACTACCTCGCATGAAGCGCAACATATTCTGATGGATCAAGTGCCCAATATCAATATACTTCCTAGTAATGATCCCCCAAAGAATAATGGCCCTCTCGACTGTAATTTCGTGCTGGTGGGTGGACGACATCAGATTGGCGCATAAGAACAGGTTCCATGCCTTAGCATATTTATTCAGAGCTGAGGCAGAAAAGTTGGTGTGTTCATCTGTGCCCTGCCTATACTTCCACTTCGTGCGGCATGCACAAATCGATGATCAACTGGTCCAGGTCAGTCTCAAAATGCTCTGGCTCCACCCAATTTACTTGGCCAGCCGGGATTGAAGGCACACTAAACACCTCATGGATCGCCACTGGATGATAATCGATGTTTACGCCCCAAACGAAAGTGAAGCCACTCTGTGTCTCCTTGGCATTAGCATAGAATTCGTGAACAATGACCAACGGGACAGGCGGCGGGGTTGCACAAACTCTAAGCCAATTCATCTCTCTGATCATGGCAGTCATTTGGCCATCTTCCCTAGTAGGTTTCAGCCCTCGCTCCTTAACAACAGACTTGGTCGCGATCCGATAATACTCAAGTTGGGCCTCAAGGCTGATGAACCTAGTCAAATCCACAGTGTCCTCGCCCTGGCTACTCTGAGCGGGCGATCCGGGAGTGGAAGAACGTGCTCTTTTTGGACCCATTACAATATGCAGAAAATTAGCCTTGCAAATCCTAATTGATGACTGCTGAAGAACAACCCCCAAACTGATCCTCTGAATTCTGCAACGTGATTGCACAAACCCTAATTTTTTTGCACACAATCCTCCAAATCGCAGCCTCTGAAATTTTGTATCTCCAAACCCTAATTTCTGAAGGAATTTGGATTGATGGTATGATGTGAAGGCTAGGGTTAAGAATTTATATATGGAATCGTGAGAATGATGGTATGAGATGAGATGTGAGGATCAGACTGGTATATAGAATCATAGAGAGAGATTGTATAGGATTAGGACTAGGTTTGTGAGAGAGAATTGAAATAGAATTAGAAGGGTCAAGGGATATGTTTTGAGAGAGAGTGCGTATGGGGTTTTGAGAGGAAGGCTTGATCGTATAGGAATAAGATATAAAAGCTTGGGTCGAATACTTTAAAAATTTTAACCGGCAGGATTTTTAGATCGGGCGTGGCTGTGCTGAGTTTGACCTTCATGATGGCGCGGGCACGTGATTACCCAGATCTATTCTCTGGCTCTGCATGTTGGCGCGGTCGCGCTGAGTTTAGCCTTGATGATGGCGCGGTCGCGCTGCCCTAAGCCCAGCCAAAAATTTTCCTTTCTGCAGTATAAAATGAATATTAAGCAGCAATTTGAATATCATTCTTTTCCTGAAACATATGAACGCAAATAAATGAGATATAAAAGAATCTGAAACCCAAAATTGGACTATGTATCTATGCATCATGCTATATTGGAATTTGTCTATACGATATGCACATGTATTCATCGTAAAATTTTCACAATTGTCATGATTTTCAGAAAACCAACATTCAATACTATATGTATCATGAAATACTATATGATTGTATATGCAATATGCTCACAACTTCAAAAGTATATTCAATAAACACCTAACTTCAAAAATATATTCAATCAACTCCTAAAACCAAAACTGTTCAAAAATTTTCAAACTTTTCGCAATGCTTATAATTAAACAGGGGGAGAATGAAGATATGTAACAAGAATTATATATGAGGGAGAAGAGAGATGATGGGGTGCCTCCCATCCCGCGCTTGTTTACAGTCCATTAGCTCGACTCTGTTTGAAATGGTTATGTGGTAGAAAGAATCGAGGCGACCTTCTCTCAATTGACCTCGTAGCCATAATAGTGCTTCAACCTCTGTCCATTCACTTCGGTCTGTACCCGACGCTTCACTAGGGTTGAGCCAACGGCTGAACTGTGACTGGTCTGTACCCAACGCTTCGCTGGGGTTGAGCCAACGGCTGAACTATCACCGGTCTATACCCCACGCTTCGCTGGGGTTGAGCCAATGGCTGAACTGTCACCGGTCTGTACCCGACGCTTCACTGAGGTTGAGCCAATGGCTGAACTGTCACTGGTCTGTACCCGACGCTTCGATGAGGTTGAGTAAACGGCTGAACTGTCATCGGTCTGTACCTGACGCTTCAACAGTGGCTATTTTTGGCAGTTTTGTGTAGTTTTTCAGCAGTTTTTCAAGCAGTTTCTCAGCAGTTTTCATCATTGGTCCCCGAATATTGCTTCAGGATGACTATCAATGGCTTTCATGAAGTTCCACCCTCTGTCAGTAATCCGCTGCTTAAACGCAGGATTTCAGGACAAACCGCTCAATCGCGTAGCAATTTTTTCTCATATTTGACTTATCAGCTCCTGTAAACTCCGTTTTAACTTAAATTGGACCTAGCTGGAATGGACGGGTCCCACCCTAGGGAGCCATAGGTAGGGGTGCGACAGCCACAGGTGGGCCCGCTACTTCCTGCGGATTTATATTTGGCAGCAGGGCCTCTCAGAAGTTATTTTCAGCTTTGAGTTTCAAATGGAATTCGATTTTCTTTTTCAGATCTACGGAGTTCGGGCAACTTTTTTCAGATTCTGTCAGTGGCCACGTATTCTGCACATCTCAGGTGACGTTTTCATCTCTCCTTTTCCAGTTTTAATCGGTAGAATTGTGTAAACTACGTAGGGTGTTTTTGAACGCAATGTATCAAAAATATATGCTTATATGACTTGCTAAAAATTTTCTGACTTCATAAGTATGCATATTTTACTGTGATGCACATTTTGATGTAAAAAATAAATTTTGAGACGGTCAATTTTTGCTTTTTTTGATCAGTTTACTCATCCTTTTTGAGGCCTAGTGAGCCTGAATTTTCAACTAAAAAATATCCATGGTAATTTGGCTACCATGTGAAGTTTATTTTTATTTTTTTTCATAAATATGAACTGTTTTTATTTTTGGGAAGGTGTGCTACTGAATGGCCACCTAGACATGCTTGTGTGCATGTGGACAGTCCATTTTACAAAGGAGATTGTAGAAATTTTTTCAAAAGCCTGAGCATTTAATAAACATACAGTTTTGACTCTACTGGGGATTTTGACTGACCCATGCATGTTTTAGGATTTAAAAATGCATAAAATACTGATTTAAATTAATAAGCCACAAGTTTTAGGCTTACCTCACCCTTTCTGAGGTAATTTGGAGACTTTGTCCAGGTTATGGATCGAGATAGACCCGGGAGTGCTAGCAAGGTCGTTTCAGAAGTAAGGCGGAGGAGATTCTCCGATGTCCCTCAGCCACGGCCAGCCCAGCCGCCTCGTAGATTGGCTGAGTCAGTTATCCGTCTGATTTGGGCTGAGCCGCCTGTTGACATAGATGATGAGGAGGCTACATTTGTTGCTCCTGCCCCAGCTCAGGCTCCACGTGCGGAGCTTCCAGGCATTGTAGTGCCACTTCAGGATCTGCTGGGAGATTTGAGTCGCCATCCATTGAGATTCCTTCGCGCCAACGAGGTGACTGAAGTTTCCTTCTTTTTGGATTTTCTTTCTTTCTTTTGCCATTCTCAGGGCACAGGTTTGATATGGGTTGGCTTTTGGTGCAGGTTCCTGGCTTTACGCAGCCCAAAGGGAACTGGTTTAAACTGCATTCTTTTTACCACACTCTGCACCAGGATTACAGAGACATTGTTGACACCTGGGGGTTTCAAGCATTCTTTTCTATCCTTCCCCATCGTTGCCCCTGGGGTTATATGAGGGCTTTGTCTGAGCACTGGTTCCACCAGACTCAGTCTCTCTACTTACTGGATTGCTAGGTGATGATGACGCCGATGGATTGGAGGTTCATCACCGGGATAGAGTTTGAGGGTGAGCCAGTGCCTGTTGTGGCTGATATTTCACCCACTGTCGTTCGATCCCTTCTGTGAGTTCCTGTTACGACCATCAAGGGTCGGATGGTCTGATTTGGTCCCTTAAGCGTAGATGCCCAGAGTGGGGCTTTGCTTGAGTTTCTTCTTGATGATCAGAGGGTTAGAGATCGCATCCTGCAGTGACTGTTCTTAGTGATCATCAGGGGTTGTTTCCTGGAAAAAAACTCTGCGACGGTGTCCTTTGCCCTGGTCAGTGCCACTCGATATGTAGAGCACCTCAGTGACTTTGATTAGGGTACCTACACCTTTGCCTATTTTCTCCTAGGTATGTATATGTGCTCGGAGGGTGTGACGGAGGCTTGGTTATGGTTCTACCCATTTCTGCTGGTGAGTACATCTTTCTTGGTCACTGAGGACTTTTGATATTTATATGGCCAGTTCTGGGCATATAAGAGGCTTCCTTGGCTACGTCCTGCCACTACTTTGGGCCTGGAGACCTATCTTCGGGGACGGCGTTGGCACCACTCCACTTTAACAGAGGTCGATTCACCCATTCTCGCCTACATCTTGAGCTTTGGACAGCCAGATAGATCTCATGGGTACCGTATACCTCAGATTTTTTGACAGTCGGGTTTGAGGATGGTTTTCCCACTGGCTGGGAGTTTGCATTGTCCACCCACAGAGTCCCATTTTTGACAGAGGGAGGTTGGGAGTTCTATCTAGGAGAGCGTGCTATCAGGAGTATCACGGGGCAGATCCGCATTCCCTTTGTTCCTCTAACTTGGCATCATTGGCCACTAGTTCAGCCACTCACATACATTCTGATGGAGGGCTTAGATAGCTTAACCCTGTCTGAGGGTCCATACAGTTAGGAGGCATTTAGCAGCTGGTGGAGTCCTTGCACTATTGGGGCTCATACTAGTGTTACCCAGTTCATGGAAGATATGGTGCCAGGGTCTGTGATGATGACAGACTAGATAGCGTGCCTTCGAGAGCCTACCCACTTGGACCAGAATACAGGACTGACCCAACAGTTGGAGAGAGCTCATTTATTTATCAGGCATCTTGGCAGAGATCCATCAGAGGCATCTTCTTTCGATCCTTCCGGCCCCGGAGAAGGCCCTTCCACAGGTCCATTTTTTAGCAGTTTTACAAGGGCTGATCCTCCCTTGTACCGCCCTGACATTCCTGATGGCCGAGACTTTGTGTCTACGGAGGAGATGGAGCAGGTTAACATCCTGAGTGTAAATATTCTTGATCTTTTTGGATAGCTTTTCTCGCTATATCTTTTAATAGGCCACTATTTTAGCTATTGGGCGGTTGTGCCCCATTTTGATAGGCCACATTTAGTAGTTGGGTAGTTGTGCCCGATATCCCTATACTTTTTATTTTGTATTTTATTAGCAGACAGAGATGATGCTTGTAGTAGATAGTTTATTATAGATATGCATGACATTTCCTATCTATTGCATCATGTATATCATTGTCATTATGCATGTATTATGTCATGGATATGCATTTAGACAGATGAGGTCAGATTTGGCCCTTGGATGGTCTTGTGATACGACGATATAGATGTCGTCCTCGACAGTTAGCCGCATCGAGCATTTACCACCATCCGTGGTAGCATCATCCTTGAGGTCGTGGTATGATAGCCTGCCCTTCCCAGCCAGAGGGATAGTGGATCGAATGTTATGGCATTCATTAGCCCTTGTGGACTTCCAGGTTCTATACGGATTTATAGATGACATTTTATCTTGTTGGATACCTGAGATACAGGTTTTCCTCTTCAGGCGGAATGAGCTAACTCCGACTTTGGAGGAGTACGAACGGCTTACAAGTTTGGCTTTGGACTTGCCTTGCGCCCGCACCGCTATTAGTGATATGAGGAGACCGTTCCTGCGGATGTCGGGTCAACGTCAGAGTGTAGTCACAAATGAGATCATTTCCGGACATGTGATCTCTATTGACTTTTTGATCAATCATTTTGGTAGACTGGATAGTTACGATTGACACGCTGGTGATTTTATTATCTCAGCAGAGGAGTGGCATTCAGCCAGGATAGATGTTTTACTGATGAGCATCGTGGCCTATATATACATGCCACTTTATTTGGATCGTTTGGACGTTGGCTTGATAGTCGTGGTTCGTGCCCTTAGACAGGGTTGCACCATCCTGTCGATGATACTGGCCGAGACATTGAGGTCAGCTACCTATTAAAGTACCCATCCAGAGGGGTTTTTTAGAGGTAGCTCTGTTCTGTTGTATGTATAGCTCATGACCCATTTGCGCCTGATTGGCTTCTTTAGACATCAGGGGTACTGCTTCACCCACGAGATAACTATGTCCTACTCCTTTCAGCCAGCGGAGTGTTCGGATGCAGAGACATGGTCATATTTTCTGTCAGATATTGAGCATCCTTTTTCGATTCTTCCATGCTCATGGCTAGTCTCCCCTTATAGCTTCATTACCCATGCATCCGGCATGGGCTACTTGCCCCTGGCGGGATTGAGAGGGGTGACCACTTACCATTTATTGGCAGTTATGGGTCAGTTTGATCAGTTTCAGAGCCTGCACCAGTTTGAGGGGGCCATGGATCAGCGGATGCTAACTTCTTCTATGTCATTAGCTGACCTGATCAGGATTTATAAGTGTTGGACTCATAGGGAGAGAGCTGATTTCTCTACTAGCCAACCAGATTGCTCTCCAAGTATTCAGCATGGTTAGAGGCTGATATAGCAATAGCCGCGCTCATCCAGTCAGCTCTGATTGTGGATTCAGATGAGGAGGAGCCTATGGAGGATCCTGATTCTCCTACAGAGGACGATTTGTTCATGGGTCTGACAGTAGCGTTAGTTAATGACCCACCGATCATTCCAGTCGGGACAAATCCAGCTATGGCAGATTCATTAGCTAGGATGACTTTCGAGAGAGATCAGGCTAGGGCGCTGATGTTGACTGCCCTGTCCGACAGAGATATAGCTCTTGCTGTTAGAGATGAGGCTCGAGCCACTCGGGATACGACATTGGTCGAGAGAGATAAGCCTCGATGTTCTTGAGATGCTGCTTTTATCGAGATTGAGGAGACTTTGATTGCCCGGGATGCTGCTTTTGTAGATAGGGATGAGGCCATAGCTTCTTGGGATCTCCACATTATCGACAGTACTACTTTTCGATCATATACCCATGGCCTGGTTGCAGATATGAGTGCTTATATTTATAATCATAGTGCCACTATACAGATGGCCGTGGATGTTTTGGCCAGTATGGAGGCTGAGGGTATTGCACTTGCAGCGCCTCCTCCATCTTCAGAGAGATATGCCATGTTGGCACTGCTGTTCCGCTTGTCCATGGGTCCATAGACTAGCTTTGCTTTCCCTGCACATACTAGATCAGTCATTTTTGTCATATACAAGACATAGTGTATATATCAAACAATATTATATATCAAAGAAATATATTTTGATTCACTTCCCTGTTTGGATATGTATTGTCATTGCTGACTGATTACCACTTCTTTCATGACTTGTTGTTGTTGATGTATCATGAGATTCTCCTTGATGGATTTGACATTGAGATGTCAGAGAATATCTCAGATGAGCCTATTAATCAGGGAGGCTTGATAGGATTTATGTTTTGGTGTCTTGGGACTGGTTTTTATTGGTTTTTATATTTTCTTAAAGGTCAAACCGCACCGTGAATGGTTGCCTACGTACGCCCAGGTTGAGGGAGATCAGGTCATTCGTAGTTCAGTCTTCTAGTGAAAACCGAAACTGATTTGATCCGCATGACCAGGATGCTGGTATGCATGTGTTTCAGACATAGTACCTTTTTATGGTGTTTGAGTTGATGAGTTGGGGAAATTCACTCCCGTCCATCTCTTGCAATCTGACAGCTCCTCCTATCAACACTTCTTTAACAATGAAGGGGCCTTCCCAATTAAAGGCAAACTTTCCTTTGGCTTCGTCTTGATTGGCCAAGACTTTCTTCAGCACCAAATCATTTTCTTTGAATTGTCGGATTCAGACTTTCTTGTTGTATGATTGAGCAATCCTTTGTTGATATAACTACCCGTGGAAAATGGCTGTAGCCCTCTTTTCATCTATCAGGGACAGCTAGTGGTACCGCTCTTGCAACCAATGGTCTTCGTCCATCTGAGCGTCTATTAATACTCGTAAGGATTCCATCTCTACTTCTATAGAAAGGACTACTTTCATGCCATAGACCAATGAATAGGGGGTAGCCCCAATAGAGGTACGCATCGACGTCCTGTATGCTAACAGGGTTAGAGGCAACATGTCAGGCCATTCTTTGTGATTGGCGGACATTTTTTGCATGATCTTTTTGGTGTTCTTGTTGGCCGCTTCTACAACACCATTCATCTTGGGGATAGATGACGGAATTGAGATGTTTGATGTGGAACTTGCTGCATAGTTCTCTCATCATCTGATTATTTAAGTTCTTGGAATTATTTGATACGATCACCTCCGGTTGTCCATATCGACAGACTACATTATTTCTGATGAAACCAATGATGACCTCTTTGGTGACTTTGGGAAAAGAGGCAGCTTCAACCCACTTGGTAAAGTAATCAATCATGGTGAAGATGAATCGATGACCATTGCTGGCTTTAGGTTCTACTGGACCTATCACATCCATTCCCCACATAGAGAAAGGCCATAGCGAACTCATGTTGTGTAGCTCATTTGGAGGAGCGTGTATGACATTTCCATGGATTTGGCATTGATGGCACCTCTTGACGTGGTCATCACAGTCAGCTTTGAGAGAGATCCATTAATGCCCTATTCTCAATATTTTCTTGGCGAGCAGATGACAGCTCATGTGTGGACCACAGATTCCTCTGTGGACTTCATCCATCAATCTCTGGGCTTGCTCTTTATCAAGGCATCTTAAGAGCCCTATTCCAACATCCCTCTTATATAGTGCATCTCCGCTCAGATAGAACTTCATGGCCATCTTGTGAATTCGCTTTCGTTCAGCTTGGCTTGCCCCAACGGGTGTAGATCTATCTCGGAGATATTTCTTAATGTCTTGATACCAAAGCTGTTTGGTAGGAGGTATTTTATTTGATTCTTCCCCAATGCAATTCCCGTATATCTGGGCCTTCTGGCTTGTGAATTTGATGTCGAGAATTCCCCTACTACCTGATATGTTGATCAGGGAAGCTAAAGTTGCCAATGCATCCGCAAAGTCGTTCCTTCCCCGAGGGATGTGGATGAATGTTATCTCTTCAAAATCCATGGATATATTGATGACTTACCGATGATAAAGCAGTAAATGTAGTTCTTTGGTGTGATATGCCCCGATTGTTTGTCTAATAACTAACTCAGAATCTCTAAAGACCAATAGATGCTTGACCCCCATAGATTGGGCTAATTTCAACCCCATTATGCAGCCTTCATACTCAACTATGTTGTTGGAGTTAACAAACTGCAGCTTGGTAGCCACAAGATATTGTTCTCTTGTACCAGAGATAAGGACTGCCCCAGCTCCAGCATCTTCCATGTTTACTGCTCCATCGAAATATATTTTCCATGGCTGGACTGCATTTTCCTGAAGATCTTGCTGAATTATCATGATCCCATCATCTGGGAAGTAAGTTTCCCGGGGGTTCAAACCCTCCTGATGGTGCTTTGGCTAGTTGATCTGCAATGCCCTGGACTTTGATGGACTTTTGAGTCACGTAGATAATATCGAACTGTTGGAGGATCAACTGTCATTTGGACAGTCGACAATTCAATATTGGCTTGTTGAATACATATTTTAGTGGATCCATACGGGATATGAGATAGGTCGTGTGCCCATACAGATAATGTTGTAACCTCATAGCAGCCCATGCTAATGCACAACATGTCTTTTCAATTAGGGTGTACTTTTGTTCGCCACTGCTGAACCTTTTGCTGATGTAATAGACAGCTCTCTCCTTGCCACTATCATCTTTCTGTCTCAGCATACAGCCCATTGCGTTGGCATTGATTGATAAGTACATGAATAAGGGAACTCCGTCCCTTGGAGGTACCAAGACAGGCTCTTCGATCAGCTGCTTCTTGATGGCAAGGAAGGCTATTTGGCATTCCTCATTCCATTTCGTGGAGGAATTCTTCCTTAGTAGCTTGAAGATGGGTTCACAAGTTGTTGTGAGCTGAGAAATGAATCGACTTTTGAAATTAATCCTCCCCAGGAACCCGCGTATCTCCTTTTCTGTTCGAGGTACTGACATCTCAGTGATGGCTTTAATTTTGGTAGGATCCAGCTCAATGCCTTTATTGCTCACTAGGAATCCCAACAGCTTGCCCGATTTGACGCCAAAAGCACATTTGGCTGAATTCAGCTTGAGGTTGTACTTACGCAACCTGTTGAACAGCTTCCTGAGATGGTCAATTTGACTGTCCTCCTTCTGGGATTTGATGATGATGTCATCCATATATACCTCTATCTCCTTATGTATCATGTCATGAAATAGGGCCATCATGGCTCGCTGATATGTGGCACCAAACTTGATAAGGCTGAAGGACAATCGTCTATAACAAAAGGTTCCCAGGGAGTGTTAAAAGCTATTTTCTCCTTGTCTTCTTCAGCAACAATAATTTGATGGTAAATAGCAAAGCAATCCACAAAAGAATACATGACGTATTGCGCCGTGTTGTTTCTCAAGATGTGGATGAAAAGTACCGGGAAATTATCTTTTAGGGTGGGCTTTGTTCAAATCCTTGTAATCCACACATATTTGTACCTTCCCTCATGGCTTAGGCACGAGAACTATGTTTGACAACCACTTTGGGTATGTTGATACCATGATGATGCCATCTTTGAATTGTTTAACAACTTCTTCTTTGACTTTCAGACTCTATTCAGGTTTCAACAGCCTGAGCTTTTGTTTAACTGGCTTGAATCCATCTCTGATGGGCATTCAATGGATGACAATATCAGTAGATAGGCCAATCATGTCTTCATGTAACTATGCAAACAAATCCTGGAACTGTGTTAGGAGTTCAATCAGGTCGCCTTTTTGATCTTGTGTGAGGTATATGCCTATCTGGATTTCTTTGAGGTTTTCTGAGGTCCCGATATTGACAGTGGTGGTTTGGTTGAGGTTTGGTTTGGGTTTGTCTTCAACCCATTCTTTGATCTCCTCGGGCACCCCATAGTCATCTTCCTCCTCTTGATTAACTTCCATCAAGTCGAAGTTCAGTTCTACATCAAAGTTGCAGTCACTATGATAGGTTGGCATCGCATCAGCAGTGACAAACAAATCCAATCTTGGAGTCCTAAAAACAAAATGCTTTCACTTTAATATATGCAAATGTTTTAAACCTACAAAGCATTTGGCAAAGCATGACAAAAGTTACTGCTATAGCTGTGCAATCAAAATAAGCAGTAAATAAAACTATGTTACAGGGCAAACAGATTTTCTGCCCTTTTACCCTTTTTGAATGAGGCAAGGGACGCTGCTCCAGTTGTCCAGGGTCAGATCCTCATGAACAGGGAGGATCAAGGAATTGTGCTCGTCTGCCTCGTCTCGGATAATGACTGAGACATCCTTCAAAATAGGGTCGGGGTTTTTCTTTGAACTGCCTCCCTTCTCTTTCTTGATGGGAGGAATTTGGATCTGATCCTCTTCATCACTGTTGGGGATATCATCATTCATACCTTCGTAATGTATGATAACCCGCATGTTAGCAAATGGGTCTCGTCTTTTGTACATGAGCTTTTCTTTTTCCTTTTTTGTTGTCCCCCTCAGGCTTTGGGGCTCTTCTCTAACTTACCGGTATGATTGGAAGAAACAACATGGCTGACATAACAGCAGGGACCTTCCTCATTGGCTTCACAAATCCAACATCAGTGAGGTTTGGCAATAGTATAGTGGCAGCATGAGCCTTAGGATGCTAATGTGGGTTCCGGTGGCTTGACCAGGATGTGTAACCCATTCTGGCTTTCCCCGACTGATTCGGGATTTGCACCGGGCTCTTGATACCTTGCTGATTCTTTCCTAACCCTTTTCCAGGGCAGAAACTCAAAGATACCATCTACTGGCCCACTGTCATTACTTCAGAGGAGACTTTTGGTTTCAGAGTTGGTGCCCCAATAGGTAGGTACCGAGTATCGCTCACCTCCAAGGCTTGAAAACTAGCAGGTTCAATCCCTGCATCCAGACTAATTATTGGCATGTCTCCCTGTATGTAGACAGGGTATTCTGGTTCGACATTCACCGTGATTAGGTTGCCATTGATAATATATTTGAGTTGCTGATGAAGGGTAGATGGAACGGCTCCTACCATGTGGATCCATGGCCTGCCCAACAATAAATTGTATCTGGTGGTGATGTTGAGCACCTAGAAAGATACATAGAAAGTTTGTGGACTAATCTCCAGAGGAAGCTCAATTTCTCCCATAGCCTCTCGGCGAGATCCATTGAAAGCTCGAAATACCACATGACTGGTTCTGATCCAGTTTAGGTTGATCTTCATTCTCTCCAAGGTGTCGTAGGGACAAATGTTTAGGGACGACCTTCCATCTATTAGCACACCTCCGATCACATACCCTGATGACATCACTACTATATACAGGGACTTGGGATGACCCGTCCCCTCTGCAGGAATATCATCGTCAATGAAAGATATCACATTGCTATTGAAGAGATGTTCTATCCTTGGTGGATCACCGTTAGAGGCCAAACATTTGGGTGGCTGACATTATTCAAGGGAAGGAGCCACTATCAGAGGAATCAAAGGAATCAAAGGAGTAGAACTTGTACCTGAGGAAGCTTAGATCTTCAAAGGTATAATTCCATGTTCTCTCTTTTCTGTTATTGATAACAAGCACAAAGCATGATCATGGTTATGGGTTTGTATAAATTTTGAAAACCTAGTTTTTACGCTTCCGCCCTATTTATGTGATTTGATTGCATGATTGCGTTACATACAAACCCAACAGTGGTATCAGAGCCTAACTTTGTGCTAATTATCAATTTTATAATTCCATGTATGAATTGATGTGAGAATTGGATCGTTTTTTCTGGACAAAAATCGTTTTCTGCAAGTTTCTGCGGCGAACGGCGCAGCTGCGCAGCCTCCCAGTTCATTACTGGCGCAGCTGCGCCGGTCTGCAAAAACTGCTGCTTCCGTCTACCTGCGCAGCTGCGCAGATGCCCAGTTCATTACTGGCGCAGCTGCGCCGGTACCTGAACAGACCCTGAAAATTGATTTTAATTAATTAAGTAAACTGTTTATTTAATTGATAAAGTTTTAAAATAAAGAAGTTTATTTTATCTGAAATATGATTTCAGAATGCTAAAATTAAAGGAGTTTAATTTGGATTTATTTTTGATTAAAATAAAAGAGTTTATTTTGTTTCAAAAATAAAATTTAGCTAAACTTTTGTCCATTAAATAACATCGATCCATATATGGAATAGCATTGTTATTCATGAGATGAATGGATATTTATTGATGCATATGTTGATGTGTATGATAATAAATGGGATTGATTATGGACAATGACCAATGTGATTGGATTTTATTTTGGATGAATGCTTGAATGTATGGATTTTATAAAATGGGGTCTGCGTACCTCGTCTTCTCTAGTTTTATTCTCGATGTAAATTCTATCTCCTTTCTATGTACTTCCCCTTGACTGCTGATCAAGGTTTCTATTTAATTTTAAAATAAGTTAATGTAATAGAGATAGTTAGAATTATTTTGAAGAAATTGGAGACCAAGGAGCGAGGAGCGCGTGAAGACCCGTTTGTATGGAGCCCGGGTTTAAATGTAATAGTTACATTTAAAATTTAAATTCTTGCACTCCTAGGTTTGACCTTTTGGTTCACTTGGTGGCTCTAGTGAACCAAACTAGAATAAAAGTCCATAATCAATCCGGGTAGAATATAGTATTCTATATCGCATGCTAAATATTATATATATTATATTTTATACAAACATGCTTCGCATATTTAATAAAATGACGCGTATTTTATATATATATGTGCATGCGCGCTTAAAAGATGAGACAAATAATAACAAACCCCTCAAAGAAATAATATTAAGTCTGAAGCGTTCAAATGATATTTGGAATATCGAATGTTGCCTTCTAGCAAGATTAGTTAATAGAGTATTAAATATTTAATATGAGTTTGTTGTGCTATCCACAAGGCGAGTATTGAATATTTAAGATGTTAATTAATCACATTTGATGCTTATCAAGAAAATTGAACGATCTAGTCTTGTTGTGCTATCCACAAGGACGAAAATTTTTCTTTCTGAATTTATGGAAGTGCTAGGCTGGACTTAACTTAAATCATTTTAGTTCGGATGTGCACACACATGACCATTATGATTTAAGAGGCAAAATAAAAGGAGTTACATGGTGATGTAATTGACAAGAGTTGTCTACCTATTTATTTGTATATCGCTTGTTGTGCTATCCACAAGGTTATATACATTTGAAATGGGATCCTTAATCTCACTAGCCAATCTTTAATTAGATGTTGCCGAACTATATGAGTGAGGGTAATATAGTTTGATGAAAATAGTGGGAGATACCAATTTAAAATAAAGACCTAAATTTATTTTGGTATGCAAAGTTAATAAAATGAATGTTTGCTAAAATGTTGTCTTTTCACATGCCGAATTTTAAAAATGTCAAAATCACTAATCTCACTACGAAGCATACTTGATGCAAATAAGCTTACTGGCCCGAATTATGAGGACTGGCTAAGAAATCTGAGAATTGTTCTCACTGCTGAAAAGATTTCTTATGTCCTAAATTCCACTATCCCTGAATCTGTTTCAGAAACAGCCTCTGAGGAAGAGATTTCCACTTTCAATAAGTGGCAAGATGATGCATCTGTGGCTCAATGCATCATGCTCGCATCCATGAATAACGAGCTTCAGCGTCAGCACGAAAAAATGGATGCTCCTGCTATGCTGCTTCACCTCAAGGAGTTGTATGGTGAACAGAGTAGGACTGCTAGATATGAGATATCTAAGGAGCTCTTCCGATCTCGGATGACCGAGGGCACTACCGTCGAGACTCATGTTCTGAAGGTAATCAATTTGATTGAACGCCTTGGACAGCTTGGGTTCGTCATGGATGGGGAGTTGAGTCAAGACTTGGTCTTGCAGTCACTCCCTGAGACCTTCTCGCAGTTTGTGGTTAATTTTCACATGAATAAGCTAGATGTCAGCTTACCTGAGCTGCTTAACATGCTGAAAACTGCAGAAGGTCACTTCTCATCCAAGAAGAACCATGTCTTGATGGTGGATTCTTCCAATAAAAGGAAGAGGCCCAAGGTGTCTTCTGAAAAGAAGAAATCTAAGAAGGCTAAGGGAAAAGGGAAAGAAAAGGAGCAAAAGAAACCTGAACCAGCTAAAGGAATGTGCTTTCATTGCAATGAGCCGGGACATTGGAAGAGGAACTGCAAGAAGTTTCTAGCAGAGAAGAAGCTTGGAGAAGCTTCGACTTCCAATCAATGTTTGTTTATGATTGAAATTAATTTTTCTGAAAGTCATAATTCTACTTGGGTATTGGATACCGGCTGTGGTTCTCACATATGTAATACTGTGCAGGGACTGGTCAGAAGTAGAAAGCTGAACAAAGATGAGGTGATCCTACGAGTGCGAAATGGAGCAAAAGTTGCTGCATTAGCTGTAGGAACTTATTGTTTAGCAATGCCTTCGGGCAAATCCATTTATCTTAATAATTGTTATTATGTTCCGAATATTATTAAAAACATTATTTCAATTTCTGTATTGGATATGGAAGGTTTTGACGTTATTATAAAGAACAATGGTTGTTCTATTTATAAAGACGATGTTTTATATGGTATTGGAAATTTGCGAAATGGACTTTATACACTTGACTTGCAAGAAAATATATTTCAAATTGAACAAATTAAGAAAAGGAAAAGAGATGATATTAATTATACCTATATGTGGCACTGTAGACTCGATCATATCAATGAAACAAGATTATCCAAGTTGCATAAAGATGGGCTCCTCGAGCTATCTGATTATGAATCATATCCAACTTGTGAATCTTGTCTCATGGGTAAAATGACTAAATCTCCTTTTAGTGGAAAAGGGGAGAGAGTTACAGAGTTGTTGGCATTGATTCACACAGACGTTTGTGGACCTATGACAACAAGTGCACGGGGTGGGTATTCTTATTTTATTACTTTCACTGATGATCACTCAAGATTTGGATATGTGTATTTAATGAAATACAAATCAGAATCATTTGAAAAGTTCAAAGAGTTCAGAAGTGAAGTAGAGAAACAAACGGGCAAGAGTATTAAGATACTTCGATCAGATCGAGGTGGAGAATACTTAAGCAGTGAGTTTCTCAATTGTCTCAGAGAAAATGGTATAATCTCACAATGGACTCCTCCAGGTACACCACAGTTAAATGGAGTATCTGAAAGGAGAAATCGAACACTGTTGGACATGGTTAGATCCATGATGAGTTTTACCGACCTTCCAATTTTCTTCTGGGGATATGCCCTAGAAACGGCTGCATACCTACTTAACAAGGTACCTACCAAATCCGCCCCAAAGACTCCATATGAGATGTGGAAAGGGAGAAAACCAAATCTTAAGCATGTTAAGACTTGGGGTTGTCCAGCTTATGTCAAAAAGTTTGAAAATGATAAGCTACAGACTAAATTCGATAAGTGTAGATTTGTGGGATACCCTAAAGAAACCGTAGGGTATTATTTCTATCATCCAACTGATCAAAAGGTGTTTGTTGCGAAACATGCTACCTTCTTGGAGAAAGAGTTTATCCATAAAGGGGTCAGTGGGAGTAAGATATATCTTGAAGAAGTTCAAGAACCACAAGTTACCACGGACCAAAGTCAGGTACCTAACCAAGTAGAAGAACCTACTGTACCACACCATGTTCGTAAATCTAGAAGAGTACCGAAGATACCTGAGAGGTATGGATTCGTTATAGAGGATGACGATGAGGTACACATCATGAATGATGATGATCCATTAAATTACGAACAGGCTATGAGTAATAAAGATTCAGGGAAATGGCTTGAAGCCATGAAATCTGAAATGGACTCCATGTATGAAAATAAAGTATGGTCTTTGGTTTCACCACCTGAAGGTATTACACCTATTGGGTGTAAATGGGTTTTTAAGAAAAAGACTGGAGCAGACGAAAAGGTAGAGACCTATAAGGCCCGACTGGTTGCAAAAGGTTTCAAACAAAGACAAGGAGTTGACTATGATGAAACCTTCTCACCAGTAGCCATGCTCAAGTCCATTCGGATTTTGCTTGCGATTGCAGCTTACAACGACTATGAGATCTGGCAGATGGACGTGAAAACGGCCTTCCTCAATGGGAAACTTGAGGAGGATGTGTATATGACACAGCTAGAGGGATTTATTTCAAAAGTTGGAACAAATCAAGTCTGTAAGCTACAACGATCCATTTATGGGTTGAAGCAAGCTTCTCGTAGATGGAACATTCGTTTTGATGAGACAATCAAAGAGTTTGATTTTATCAAAAACGAGGATGAACCATGTGTATACAAGAAGGTTAGTGGGAGCGCAGTATCATTCCTTGTATTATATGTTGATGATATATTACTGATAGGGAATGACATTCCTATGTTACAATCCATTAAAATCTGGTTATCTAAAAACTTCTCCATGAAGGACTTGGGTGAAGCATCCTATATTTTGGGGATAAAGATCTATAGAGATAGATCTAAAAGGATGCTCGGCTTATCCCATAGAACGTACATTGATACGATGCTAAAGAGGTTTAGCATAGAAGATTCCAAAAGAGGTCTCATGCCGATGAGCCATGGAATAAATCTCTCCAAGAAACAGGCCCCAAAGACACCTGAGGAGAGAGACCGTATGAGTAAGATCCCTTATGCTTCTGCAATAGGATCTATCATGTACGGTATGATATGTACTAGACCGGATGTTGCTCACGCACTTAGTGTAACAAGCAGATACCAGTCGAATCCAGGAGAAGAGCACTGGAAGGTAGTGAAAAATATCCTAAAGTACTTGAGAAGGACTAAAGATATTTTTCTTGTCTACGGTGGGTCTGAATTAAAACTCGAGGGATTCACGGACTCAAGTTTTCAAACAGACCAAGATGACAGTATATCTATTTCAGGGTATGTGTTTACCTTGAACGGAGGTGCAGTGAGTTGGAAGAGTTCCAAGCAGCAAACGGTTGCTGATTCAGTGACAGAGGCAGAGTATATAGCTGCAAGTGAAGCTGCAAAGGAAGCTGTTTGGATGAAGAAGTTCATAACTGAACTTGGTGTGGTTCCTAGCATTGGAGAAGCAGTTCCCGTATACTGTGACAACACCGGAGCGGTTGCACAGGCTAAGGAACCCAGGTCTCATCAGAAATCTAAACACGTGTTGCGGCGATTTCACTTGATCAGGGAGATCATTGAAAGAGGAGACATCACCTTGGAGCGTGTAGACTCTCAAGACAACATTGCAGATCCATTTACTAAAGCTTTAACACAACAGCAGTTTGATCGTCACTTAGAGAAGATGGGTATGAGATACCATGGCGATTGGCTTTAGTGCAAGTGGGAGATTGATAGTAGTGTGCATACAAGCCAATCATGTATGATGATAAAGCACATACTTTGTAAACAATCTTATTTATTTATTAATAAAATATTTATTTATTAAAGGCATTTAATTATCTACATGGTGCTGTTTTTATAATATGTAAATAACCCATAGTTTTAAGCAATGCTTTTAGAATCATGATGTTGATCATGCTAATGAGATCTAAATTCTTAGAAAGCTTTAAAACTAAAATAGTTCCCAATCGTGGGATTACTAAAAAGGGGATTAGTAAATCCGGATAGATTGGTACATATGTTGCTTGCTCATTGGATGAGGATGACTGATCTCATGGTCATTTGTGTGGAGACACTAAAGCAAGTATGTAGGTGCTTATTGGAGAATAAGTTCACTGAACGTGACTCGCTATGGAATACCTAATGGAGTTTTACTCGCCTGTCAATAGGAATTCCTAATGTGATAGTAGTACATGTGATCCTTGGACTTGAGATCATCATAGTATCTTGTATGTAACAAATTATACTTTGACTAATTCCTTAAGGCCTTTTAAGGCATATATAGGGTATGCTTGGGTGTAATGAGTTACATATGGAGATAATGAATGATCAATAAAGAATCTACCACCTCTAGTAAAAGAGGAGATATGTCCTATGTGATTCGTTAAATGACAACCCAGGAATCCTTGGCCAAGGTAGAATGAAATTAGAAAGAGGTTTCTAATTTGCATTATTTGAGTTGTGCATTTTCTAATCGAAATACATATGATTAAATAAATTAAGACTTGACAGTAAATCCATGTCTTATATTTAATTGGGACATTGTATGGTGGAAGGATTGAATTGTACGGTAACTATTAACTCACAGGTTCTTTTATGATTAATGTTGAAATCTATATTATCTGGAAAGTCGTTGATCGCTAGGGAGGCTTATCCCTATTGTAGAATAAATGTTATTTATTTAAATAGATTATTAGTTTAATTTGTTTATTTAAATAAGATTAGAATTGTTCTAATTGATTTATTCACAACCGGTTTAATATGGAGAACCTAAAGGGTCACACCATAAAAGGAAGAAGAATTATTTAAGAAGAAAATGGCATGATAGTAATAATGCATTAAGTATAATTAATTTAATCTATGATGATAGAATAAATTAAATAGCTTAATGTTTATTATTTAATATTTTAGAAATATTAAATATAAATTAATACGAGGAGTCTTATTAATATTATTATTATTATTATTTTAATTCTAAAGGAGTTTAGGAATTAATATAATATCAGTACTCTCTCTCAATCCTAATAAAGATTAGGATATAAATTAATTAAATAAAACCCTATTCTAATTGAATTAGGAGGGTTAACCTAATATCTATATAAGAGAGTCTTATATTAGAAATAAATGATGTGAAATTTTCCAAGAGTTGGGAGTACACATATTCTATAGAGATAGAAACAAGAGTTAAGCCAATAACCCATCTTCTTGAGTTCTTCATCTTCCTTGGTGGATCACCGTTAGAGGCCAAACATTTGGGTGGCTGACATTATTCAAGGGAAGGAGCCACTATCAGAGAAATCAAAGGAATCAAAGGAGTAGAACTTGTACCTGAGGAAGCTTAGATCTTCAAAGGTATAATTCCATGTTCTCTCTTTTCTGTTATTGATAACAAGCACAAAGCATGATCATGGTTATGGGTTTGTATAAATTTTGAAAACCTAGTTTTTACGCTTCCGCCCTATTTATGTGATTTGATTGCATGATTGCGTTACATACAAACCCAACAAGAATTTCTCGGCATCCACTATCTTTGGCAGATGGGATTCTTCTAGTACTTTCACCAGAATGTTGAGATGATCCACTTAGGATAAGACCAAATCTAAGATGGACATTTTCTTGGGTGCATCTTTTAGGTTTTGCACCACTTTGATTTTATCGTGTCCCATTTTGCTGAGGAACTCTTCGATTTTCTCTTCATCCACCTTTTCTTTGATTTTGATGATTGATTTGATCACCCGCTGAGGCAGGTACAATGGATTCTCCTTTGGCACAATGGCAATGTTGTTTGAGGTGGAACCTTCATCATTCCCATAGTTCCATGGGACTCTCTTCAAACTGATCACTGGATATTGGTGTCTGAATGGTAATATCAAAGGCTCGGGTACGACCACCTTCACATGATTATGTGCTTCTTGGACCCCTTTCCCTGGTAGCATTAGGGGTGTGAGGGCTGGCTCCTTATCACAGGAAATAATAGCCATGATATCCTGACTCCACGTAGTGGGAATAAAGAGAGTTTCTTCATCTGGGAGGCCATAATCCTGATTCCCTTTTATCAGTTCACCGCTTTCAATCATATTCTGAATTAAGTGACGAAGTCCCTAGCAATCTTCGGTGTTATGACCGGTTGCATTGGAGTGATATTGACAGATTTAGTCAGGCTTGAATTTCCTAGATCGAGGATTTACTGGGGGTAATAAATCTGCAACCATTCCCTCTTTGATTAACATCTGGAGGATCTCTTTCATAGGTTGATTTAAATTGGTGAAATTCCTTTGAAAGGCGAATTCCTGACAAGCCTGGAACATCTCTTCCTTGGCCATCTTGTCGGCCCAGGTTTTATGTTCATGAAACTGGTAGTGATCCCTCATAAAAATGGGGCTAATCTCAGGGGTAGGCGGACTTATCTCCTGTTGGTTGGATTGGTTTATCAACTGCCTGGTTATCTATGTTGATATATAACCAGCTCTGCTAACAGTCCAATTTGTTCCTTCATAGAATTAATCTCCTGTCCTATCAGGAATCGCCTTTCTGATAACTCCCAATTGTCTGGGCTGCATTGAGTTGTTTCTTCGACGTACCGGAGGTATTTGGATCCTTTTACATTTTGTGTGCTAATCATGTTGACACCCTCCTCTTTGTACTGAGAGAGGGGATTATCTTGTACGTGCGGTTGCTCAGGTTTGATCACCACAATCTCTCCATTGTCTATCAAGTCCTGGATTTTGTGCTTGAGAGACCAACAGTCTTGTGTATCATGGCCCGGAGATCCGGAATGGTATGCAAACTTTTTGCTTGGGTCAAAATTTCGTCCACTGGTATTGGTTGGTGGAAGGAGTTGCACAATCTTTTTCTGTGCCATCAACAGTTTTAGCACATTCTCGAGTGAATCCCCTAAGGTTTCGACACCTGGCCTCCAAATTTTTCTGGAATGGTGGGTTTGAAGGTTGTGCTGAAGCTTGAAAAGGGGAATAGTTCCTTCTTTGAATGTGCATACTACTTGAATCACCCCTCTGATTCTGTCCTTGCAATACTAAGGATACTTCTTCGTCTTTCTTCTTGTGTGTCCTCCGGGGATTATTCCCATAACTCCCAGATTGAATATGCTCGGCAACAGCTTCTAAGGCGGTCAGATCCTTTATCTTCCCAGATTTGAGCCCCATTTTTGCCATTTCGCCATGTTTGATCATTTTCGAGAATGGCTTTCCTATGCCTGCTAGCTTCTTGAATGTCGATAAAGGTCATGACTATCTCGGATTCAGTCATAGGTGGAGTGACTTGTGCTGCCATTCATCTCCATCATTGAGCATATTCTCTGAATGACTCAGTACTTTGTTTCTTGATTTTGGTTATTTGATATCTGTCAGGAGCCAGTTAAGACTGGATTGATTAAGGAAAACATGTGCCAGCTCTTCCCAGCTATAAATTTTAGAGTTGTCCAGACGGGCATACCAGGCTCTAGCCTCTCCGGTCAGACTTTTCTGGAATAAATGCATTCAGAGTTTCTCGTCCACTACATAGGATCCGAGCTCTCCAATGAACATCTTTAAGTGAGTATAAGGGTCTCCCAATCCATCGTATTTCTCAAAATTAGGGACTTGAAATTTTTTGGGATACCGAGCCCCAGAAAAAATGCATAGGTCTGAATAATTGACACTGCCAAATGCCCAGTCCCTTTAATAGACCAGATAGTTTCTTCCATCTACTGGACTTTCTTTAGAATGTCATTAGCTTCCCGTTCTTTGTTAAGGATGGTGATTTCATGGGTTTTGTTAGTAGGACCCTGGTTCTGAGGATCAGGAATCTGAGTGTCTGTCTTTCCTGTCTCTTGATTGCCACCGAGTGTTCCTGGTTCTGTATGACCCTATGCTTGTTTCCCTTTAAGAGCTTTACTTTGTTCTCTTAGGAAAAGAGCCAATTCGGCTATCTGGTTCTTCAGTCCTTCAAACTCTTTCCTAGAGACAGGGGTGGATTCTGGCTGAGCACTGAAAGTCATGTCCGGAGATGGACTTAGTGCTTTCTTAGACTTAGATCTAGTGACAAGACCAATTTTTCACCTGCAACAAACATAGGCGTGTCAATTTCCTGAGGTAGGTATGGATAAGATGCATGCCATGATGTGTTTTTAAGGTTTTTTAATCTTATCCTGCAAAACAGAGGTCAGTTATTTTGATCACAGATAATATAACATAATTTATAAGACATGGAATGTACATTATGGCATTTACATTGGTATTGAAAACTTGACATTGAATTAAAAGGGGAAGGTATAAAGAAGCTTCCCTTTGGGTTTGGTTAATCAGAGGCTGACCTATCTTAGGCTACTCTCGCGACTTTTCGGCATGAAGGTCCCCAGATCATCGCAATCTACTAGAGGGGAAATTAATCAGATCTTTCAACTGGAGCGGATCTGAGTGGTTCTTTTTCATGAGCCCCGAAGACTTAGCCATCCTCAAAGACATTACTCTATCACCGAAGGGTTTGCCTCCTGGTGGAGGAATCACACAACATAAATTCACATATATCGCGTCTCACCGTATGCATTGATGAGTGGGTTTAGAACCTACAAATTGGTACTTATTATAGCTTGAGTCTTGGTGTTTTAAGGTATTTATCTTACCATTTTACTCGAATTTATGTTACTGTGTGCAGGAAGCAAAATATTTGAGAAAGTAGCATAAAAGCTTCATTTTTAGCATCCTCGTGGCCTTGGTTTTATTTTTCTGGACTTGGATGAGGGGGAGGATGAGGCCGGGGACGAGGATTACGTGATCCCTGAGGATGAAATGGAAGCGGATGAACCGTCGAGCTCGACGACAGCCATGCTCAGCAACATTCAGCGATAATTGACTCAATAACAAAAGAGGACTGAAAGAGTGGCGGCAAGACAGAGTTATATTTTCAACAACCAAATCTAATTTCAAGCTGTTGTCGCTGAGGCCTTCGCCAGAATCACCACCGCCTCCGATCCATTGCAATTCCATGCTCCACAACCACTCCCAGCGTATCCACCGTCCGACTCTGACACTGAGGAGGGTGGCAGACCAGATGCTTGACTTAAAAGGGAAGTCCTCGAACTTCAGTTCTTTATCTTTTCACAATGAGGACATTGTTTAATTTAAGTTTGGGGGGTATGTTTATCATCATAATCTTGTTAGCTTGTTGCATGAATAGTATAAGTTATTGATAATTTGCATAGTAGAATAGTTTTTGTTTTAGTAGCTTTAGTTAAGTTTTTATTCTTATAAAAAAAATTTAAAAAAATCATAAAAGACCAAAAAGAGTTGTTAATTAGGATTGTATGAGTCAGTAAGTCAGTGGTAAGAAATAACCTTAGCCAGTGATGAGACTGGACTTACATAAGAACATAAATATGAGGATAACTAGAACGTTGATGTGTATTTAGACCTTTACATGAGTCCTTACCTGTTTGACACTTTTGCACCAGGTAGCACGATAGATAATAATTTAGTCAACTTAGTTCAAATAGTCTCATACTTGTCGTCTTGAACAGAAATTGGATTGTAATGACGGAAATTCAGTAAACTGGTAGTAGTGACTAAGATTAGACTGAAACCTAAGTTTGGGGGAAGATATGGGAGCTATCTGAAAGGAAAATGAAAAGAAAGAAAGAAAGAAAATAATTGAAAAATGTGAAGAAAAAGAAAAAAGATAAACTTATGAATAAACACCGTGACTAGTTTAGTTTCGTGGCCTTTGATACTTGAGTAAGTACGCCCTAGGGGATGTCTTTACACCCAGCGCCCTAAAGACATTCTGTTTGGGAGTCATTGGTCGAAAGCTCGCTACATAGGTATCATTGAAGAGCCTAAGGGAACTAGACATTGCATAGTCATGAGGAAAATAGAGATACGGGAAAATGAGAAAAATGCCCCCGTAAATGTGAGTGGAATTCACTTTACCTTGTTTACGCGATTTCTTGAGTAGAACTATGATTTCATTCTAAGACGCGTATTATGTGATATATTTGATCTGTAGTTGAGTATGTTGTTGTTGAGCACACACACACAGCAGCGGTGTTGACAGGTATAGATTCATAGATTGGTTTGAATTACGGATACGTCTCTGGTTGGATTTATTGTTTATATCTGTTGTGAATTCTCTTAGGCAAGATGAGTTAGCTTTGTATACACTGACAGTTGCAATCATAAGAATTGTATATTCTTGCATATGCATGGTTTTTGCTTGAGGATAAGCAAAGTCTCAAGTTTGGGGGTATTTGATGAGTGGGTTTAGAACCTACGAATCGGTACTTATTATAGCTTGAGTCTTGGTGTTTTCAGGTATTTATCTTATCATTTTACTCGGATTTATGTTACTGTGTGCAGGAACCGAAATATTTGAGAAAGTAGCATAAAAGCTTTATTTTTAGCATTCATAAGAAGATTCCCAGTTGGGGAGGGGCCCATGGAGGTGATTTTCCCGCTGGGGCGGCTCCAAGAAAAAATCAGCCGTATGGACAAAGAGCTACCCCGCGGGGCGGGGCTTCATTGAGGAAACTCCCCGCTAGGGCGGGGAGGCGCGACTCAGCATGCATGTTGCCTGCTTCATTTTGGACTCGGGTGAAAAGAGATGGGAAGCTTAGGGCTGATATTATTAGGATATAAAAGGGACATAAAGAACCCAGAAAAAGGACATTTAGCCACGAAGAAGCCCTAGGTTGAGACTTGAGCAAGAAAGGAGAATTGAAGCACAGCTTAATCTGACGATTGCGAAGCGACTTGAAGACGAGTAACAACAGATTTTTATATTCCAATCTTCCTCTATTCATATTTACTTTGTACTTATCATGATTAATACTCTGTGGATGATTGGTTTTTATTCATTCGTTATGAACTAATTACTTATTTAAGCCTATAACGGATCTTTTTATGTAATGGATGATTAAATAGTCTTTAATCCAGTTTATGAATGTTATTCCCGGATTATTTGCTATGAGTTGTGTGTAGATACTCAAAATTTTTCTTGCCCAATACTAACACTGTAGGAGGGCAAAACCGTCAATCAAGCCAACCTCGGTCCCGACACCAGACATCCAATCTAAATTTGGCCACCAATGCCGGTCCTTCAGCCTAAATCCGATCCCCAATGTCGGTTAATTCCAGTCAAATTCGATCACCAATATCGATACTCCAGCCAACTCCGATCGTCAATCTGACCGTCAATCCAACTCCAATCGTCAATCGGACCGTCAGATCATCCCCGATCTCAATATCAGGACATCAGTTCAAACCTAATCATCGATATCAGGACAACCACAACACCGATCAACCATATCGGGATGTCAAAGCAGCCTCGGCAGCAACCCGGGATGTACAAATTAGCCCCGACAGCAACCCGGGAGGTACAAATCAGCCCCGATAGCAACCCGGGAAATACAACTGAGCCCTGACATCAGTTCGGGAAGTCAGGTCTACTTCGAACATAAACCTGAAGCACCACAACACTTCCAAAAGAAAACCTGGAATGACCACATCAGCCACAGAGGCAACACTGGGGACATACAAACTCGAATGGGATCCAAGTCTTAGAAACAGCTCTCGGAAGTCAACTAGAGGCCATGCCGACACCAAGGGCCGCCCCGGGAGGGGCAAAAGGTTATTTTACCAAATATTATTTGATTCAATCAAACTCAAGCTAAATTGATGCCGCCAAGGTCAGAAAGAACCACAACGGTGATTCCGGGTGAAAACAGCACCAGACGGCTCATCGGGTAAACTGTGGGGAAATAAAGACCCATCATGAACCTATATTTGGGGACTTAAAAAGAGTTAAAACAAATGTTATTGCGACACTCTCAGCGAGGGCTTTCCGAAAAGCTATAGCACGCCCCAAACGGACGCTCCGATCAAAAGTTATGAAGTTTCGAACCTGACATCGCGTCGCCCGGCATGTACGCACCTCGAGACGACAAAACTGGGCACGTGGGCCCCACCTAGGGGAGCCACAGCTCTACCTGCGGCTACCGTAGGTAGAGTGGAGGCTCCCTGGCCTATAAATAAATGTGCCCTCCGTTCATTTTAAAGAATTCAAAAATGCAACGAAACCCTGCCAGTTTAATTTTCTGACTTTTACACCTCTTCCAAACCCAAATATTTTCACTCCAACACGTAGATATACCCATATACTACCACATATCAAAAAACCACTGGTATATTTGGACGTTTAAAGCCTACAATTCGGTAAAAAGCCCGTAGTGCAGCCCATTGCAAGTATTTTTACGATCAGCAAGTCAATACTACTACTTTGCACTGTTTTACACCTGCACATCAAGTTTTATCTTCTAAATATGCCCGGAACTTAGTTCCATGGCCGTTTTCTTCAAAATTTGATACATTTTTGTATATAAACTCTGTTTTTAACATTTTTACAACTCGGATTGACGATCCGTCAGCTCCAGCAGCTTCAATGCACTAGCACGCACATTCTGGAAACTTCGCCGGATTGGGTTATCTTCCAAGTCCAGGTTTGGCCTTCTTTTGTATAAATTTAACTGCAAATGTACTAACATTTCAATTCTATCTAGCCCATATATCAAATCCGAGGTAGTTTACCGCTTATATATATATATTTACGCATATATAAGCGACATTCACCATCACTGGTATTCATATCAGTCCTGGTTGACTACATTTCTATCAATATATATATATATATATATATATATATATATATATATATATATATTTATATTTTCAGTTGGCCTGGATTATTTCGTGGCCATTTTATTGCTTTTGCACACTTCCCCGTACTGAGTGCTCTCCCTAGTCACTGGGTGACTACTTTTCTGTCAATTTCAATTACAGTATGGGCACCGGCGTGAAAACCCATCGCCCTTTTTACTGCTTTCATATATATATATATATTTCATTTCTGTCAGAACCTGGATCATTTCATAGCTACTTATAGTTTTTATAAATATATATATATTTCAATTCCAGTCCGGGCTTGCGAGTGAAAACCCATCACCCTTTTACAGTTTTTTTTTATATATAACTATATATATTGCTTTATTCAAGTTATTCAACTTCAGCATTTAACATTCATTTTTATATGAATTTGCACTGACATATCTGCGGGCGAACTAGATTTATCCAAATCTCGCCAATTCTAGCTTTCAACGGTTCAAACAGGTCCCGACAGAACATGGAAGCTATAATGGCTGAGATTTCTTTAAATCTAGTTATTTTTATAGTTTCAGCTTCAAAAGTAACCTCGCGTCCCTTAGATCTCTATCTAGTGGGAACGAGAAGCTTCAGCCGTGCGGACCGGGATTTACTGAATGAATCCCTGGTTCTGGCAATTTTGGGATATTTATCTGCTTCTGTACAAATTTGAATTGTGCAGGTTTTGGCTACTCATATGTGAGCCTAGGAATCGTGGGATTCATGATCAAACTGATCAGAATCTGATTCCCATGATGGGCAAACTTTGATTTACATATGTACCCTGCCAGTTTTTTCTGTAAAATGTACATGCACAGACCGTAAAACGGTTATCCGGATTTAAGGTCTCAACATAGTGAAAATATAGATTATCGTGTTAGCGTCCCTCTGATGGTTTTCATACCCATGAGGAGACCGACACTTTATATTTCTGTGGTCGAGGATACCTCGCAGCCCGACAAATTACCATTCACATGCAGCCTTAAGGCTATAAAGATAAAATTGAAAATGGTGATGTGTTTCAATTCCTATGTCAGCGTAGGAGTTTGATAAACAGCTTTCAAAACATCACTGTCAATTCAATTTCAAAACTTTTTGAAAATCAAATTAAATGCTTTTGCAAATCAAATCAAAGACTGATTTTCAAATCAAATCAGACCCTTAGTATATAGGTTTAACGAAGCCTGTCAAAACTTTCAATCAATAAAATCAATAGGCCCAATTTTTAAATAGCATTCACTCACGCATTCCAGTTTTAAGGGAAATATTGAAAAGATTGCGGTACCGTGTTTACACGGGAGTCGTGGGGTGCCTAACACTTTCCCCACACTTAACCAAGCCCCCGAACTCAAAACTCCGATTTCAAAGATCAAGTTTCGACAGTGTCTAGCAATTGGGCCTTTTTTCAAATCAAATTCGGTTGAGTTGGTACAACCATTTTCAAAACTACCAACTGGTGACTCTGTTTAAATCAAATCAAATCGTCGACATATACATGTTGGCCTCTTTCCTAAAAAACCCTTCAAAACCTTTTTTGCAATAAAAAGAATAAGGGTAAAGATAACTTAGGAAGATCGATTTGAGGAAAATCGAGTTATAAATCGACCCGCGGTATTTCTTAAATTTTCCAATGTCGACAGGTGGCGACTCTGCTGGGGACAGTAGAGGGCTTAGGCCGCTTTCAATCTTTTCAAAAATTTCCCTTTCAAAACTATTGAATGCGTGAAATTCTATGTCTCCATAGTCAATGGATGAGTGAATGCTGCGTCTTTCATTGAATGTATGAATGCTATGCCTTTACATTGAATGAATGAGAATGAATGCTTTTGTGCTTCGCACCCATATTAGTGCTTCGCACGAACTGTCATTTCATACATAAGAGGTAAAGCCAATGTATGTGTATGTATGCTGTGAGTCCCTCCACCAAGAGGCTAACCCGGTCGGTGATAAGTAAGGACTCTGGGGACGACTAAGTCTCCGGGGCTGCCTTCTGAAAATGCACCACCCAAATTTGCTCCAGTTGAACGATCGGATTAACTTCCCTTCTAGTAGATTGCGATAATCTGGGAACCTTCATGCCGAAACAAAAGTCGCAAGAGTAACCTAGGATAGGTCAGCTTCTGATCAACCGAATCCGACGGGATGCTTCTTCATGCCTTCCTCTTTCAATTCCATGTCAAGTCTCCAATTACTGAGGAGCACAATGTAAATGACAATAATGAAAGATTTACTTTCCTGTCAGATATCCTGTCATCCCGCCATCAAAACAACTAACCTCGGTTTTGCAGGATAAACTTAAAAGACACATCATGCATCCAATCCTTACCTACATCAGGAAATTGACACGCCTACGTTTTGTTGTAGGTAAGGAAAAATTGGTCCTGTTACTAGGTCTAAATCTGAGAAGGCATAAAGCCTATCTATCGACATGGCTGAAAGTGGCCAAAGCGAGTCAGGTTCCGTATCTCGAAAAGAGTTTGAGGGACTTAAGAATCAAATAGCAGAGTTGGCTATCCTTCTAAGAGAACAAAGAAAAAACACTCAGGGCTAGCCAACACTCAATCAAACAAAGTCCTCCTCACAGGGTGGTAATCAAAGTTCTGACAAAAATGGGGAAATGCAGATCCCTGAACCTCGATCCACTAAAAGAACCAACAAACCCCCTGAAATCACAAATCTCATGGATGATCGGGAAACTAGCGATCTCCGAAGGAAAGTCCGACAAATGGAAGAAACCATCCAGACAATCAAAGGAATAGGAAACCTTGAAAGTGTTACCTATTCAGATCTCTGCATATTCCCAGGGGCTAGATATCCTGACAGATTCCAAGTACCAGAGTTTGAAAAGTACAATGGGGCAGACGATCCTTACACGCACTTGAAAGTATACATTGGCGAGCTAGGGTCTTATACTGAAGACGAAAACCTCAGAATGCAGCTTTTCCAAAAGAGTCTCGCTGGAGAGGCTAAGACTTGGTATGCCTGACTTGATAATGCAAAAATTCACAGTTGGGAAGAGCTAGCTCACTCCTTCCTAACTCAATATAGATTCCAGTCTCAGATGGCTCCGGATCAATATCAATTGACCAAAGTCAAAAAGCAGAGTACCGAGACTTTTCGAGAGTATGCCCAAAGATGGAGACGTCTGGCAGCACAAGTCAGCCTGCCTATGACCGAAGCTGAAGTGGTGATGACTTTTATAGACATCCAAGAGGTACCTTACTATGAAAGGAACCTGGCCGGAATAGGAAAACCATTCTCAGAATGATCAAACATGGCGAAATGATAGAGATGGGCCTGAAAGCAGGCAAGATCAAAGATCTCACAGCCTTGAAAGTAGTCGCCGAACATATACAGTCTGGCAACTATACGAGTGATCCCATAAGGGTACCCAAGGAAGGCGATGAAGATGTATCCCTCGTTGTACAGGGGTAGTCTAGGAGACCTAACCATAGTCCCCCCATTTGGAAGAGGGAAGATAATTTGCCGTCACAACATACTGCATTCAACAATTACCAGGAGAGAAAGAGAAAATTCGAAAGAACTGAAAATCAGGTGTTCCCTCCACTAGGCGATTCCCTTAAAAACATGTTGGTGATGTTAATATATCTCAAGAAAATTACCGAGCTGGCTCCACCTCTGGATCCAAAAAGTAAAAGATACGATCCTAGCCAGAAATGTGCTTATCATTCCGGATCTCCGGGCCATGATACGCAAGACTGTTGGTCCTTAAAGCATAAAATTCAAAACCTGATCAAAAATGGTGATATTGTGGTCCAACAACATAACCATCCAAATGTCAATGCCAACCTTTTAATGCAACATGATACGGATGGAGTAAATATGATCGGGTCAGGAAGCGATGAAATGTATCCAAATCATAAATGCATACGAAGGATAGAGGAATACCCCTAAAGGAACATAACAAATGTCCTCAAGTTGGAAAATACAGAGGAGGGTCTGACGATAATATAAAAATTAGATGCGATTCAACATTAAGTAACTCTTCTGGCTAATCTGGTAGTGCGCCAACATCAGGATACGAGGCAGGTTTTCACTCAACTATCAGAAAGCCAGGAGAAAGAGGAGGTTACTCAGAAGATAAGCATATCTCCCTCCAATATCAGCCAGCTAACCAAAGAAGATCAAAGCATGCTGAATAGACAAGAAAGGTGGAGTGATACAATTCCCGGAAGATCCCGACAAAGGAAAAATAGTCCAGAGGAATGCGAATTCCCAAATAAGAAGTATCAATCAACATTCCAAACACGAGAAAACCCTCGAAATCCTACGGCACCGAGAGTCAGGGAGAGTCGGCGAAGAAGGGTATTCACACCTGTGGAGAACTCATTGGAAAATATGTTAGCACTGTTGGTTGCGCAGAGAAAGATTATTGAGTTTCTGCCTCCTACCAAGCCCGAGACAAGAAGTTATGATGCCACAAAGATATGTTGCTATCATTCTAACTCACCTGGACATGCAACCGAGGAATACTAGTCTCTAAAGCACAAAATCCAGGACCTCATTGAAAATGGAGAACTGAAGAAATAATTCCCCATGACCAGAAAAGGCGAGAGGGAGATAAAGAGCTCAAGATGTCCACTCGAAGCGGGCAGTTCAAAGGATGTAATGGCTATGAGCATCCATCCTGGCATAACACAAGGTGGACCGACCCTAATACTGGGAGTGACCAAAGAAACAAAACAATCTCCCAATGAAGTTCATCCACCAACATCAAATATCTTGATGCCCAAAGCCAACAACTACATGCTTGACCTTATCCTTCTGGAAGATGAGGAGGAGATACTGATCCTTCCCCGTATGGAAAAAGCCCAAAAGAAAAGTTCTTTGCGAGAGATACAACATCAGTGCGAGGGGGATTTCATGCTCAAATCCTCTCAAGGCTATGAGAAAAGTGAAGGAACAGGCGAAGAAAAAGGTGGCAAAATTCTCAAGGAAGCCAACCCCTCGAGGAATCTGGATTTCATACCTTTCTGCGACGAGTCTAGTTTAAGCCTCCTTAAGGGATATACTGATTTAGGAGGTGATCAATTTATGGTAGGGATTGAAGATGTTTAGAGCCAAGAGGGAACCTCTATCACTAGCCTCGAAGGCGACATAACCACAGACGACTGGACTATCAGGCCTCAGCTAGCCAAGAGGACATAGAACTAGAGGAAAGTTGCGAGTTCCAGAGGATGTTGGAACGTTATCTTTTTCTTAGCCTTATGCCTTTCATTTTCCATGCATACAAAATCAAAAGACCAAAAAATCAAAAAATCAAAAAAATCAAAAAAAAAATCAAAAAAGGAAAAAATCAAAAGTCGAGCCTTTCACAAATAGCGTGAACTACGAAAGACCTGATCTCCCTCAACCCGGGAGTACATAGGCAACCATCTTGGTGCAGTCAAACCAAATAAAAAATTCAAAAACCCTCAAATCCAAACACAAAACAAACAAAAACTCAAAAGCTCATCAAACCAAACTTAGAACCCAAAAGGGACACTTCTCAGCCCTCTCTCAAAAACAGAACTACGAATGACCTGATCTTCCTCAACCCGGGAGTACGTAGGCAGCCATCTACGACGCGGTTTGACCTTCAAGAAAAAACAAAAAAATAAAGACCAGTTCCAAGACACCGAAGACAAATAAAAGCCAAATTCTATCAAACCACCTGGTCAACAGGCATTGCTGAAGAAAATCAAAGCTAGTCTCTAAACCCGTGGATAAGTGGGATACCAGTGCCAACACGACATCTCTCTGAAGATAGAGGAGCAGCTGCAAGCTCCTAACCCTCGGTCTCCATACGAGCCAGAACATCCATTACCATTTGCATACTATGGCTTCGTCCCTCTCAGCAAAGGCAACATCCCAAGTGGCTCGGGCATCGCCTCTATCAACAGAAGTCGTATCTCTAATAGAATGGGTCATCAACATTAACGCCCTGACCTGATCTATCTCAAAGGTCATCCGAGCTGTTGAATCTGCCATAGCCAGATCTTTCCCGGTAGGGACACTCGGTAGGTCACCGACCAAAGCCACGGTCAAAGCCATCATATCACCAACCATCACAAGCCCTTGAGTCCAATTCATTGGAGTCCGAAGGCATCTCGACATCAAGCGTCAAAGTTGGAACAACAACACAGCGATATATTAAGCATAAACATCCGTAAGGACGTTCGAAGATCTAAAGCCTCAATCTGAAACTTTCATCAAATCAAAGGAAAGGTCATCAAAGCCAATTGCTCCTACAAATCAAAAACAATGACTGGGGCATCCAAGCATTAAAGCCAAAATCCACTACCTGTTCACCATGGGGGTCATGCGATTAAAGACTCTTGCGATCTCGGCATCTTATCAGCCCATCGATCAAACATACAACCAAGCAATCCTCCCAGATGACAAGAAAGACTGGGGCAAGTCTGAAGTCAACAACAACCCGATGTTGGGACCCTTGCAACAAGACTGGACTAATTCCAGAAATGGCGACAATTTAACACTGGGGCATTTATCAACCATCCAATCAATATGCACCAGTCGGCACCATCAACATGGTCCATCATCGTCCCAACTTCCATCATTGGCGATTCAGTATGATCAATCGATCTTTTCCAATCATAATTTTCTTAGAATACTGCGATCCGCTGATAAGGTATGACTCTTTCATCTCTTTATGTGCTTTAAATTCCATACATTAGCGATCATACACATAAATCCTACATTAGAGTCTTAGAAAAAGAGAAGAAAAAAAGATTTTTTCTTAACTTGTTATGAATTGGATTAATTCTGATAAGCGTCCATGGAGCAAGAATCATGAAAGCGATTAGAGAATTAAGACCATTCAACCTTTGGATTAGGCACGACGTCCTAGTTCAAAGCACTTTTTAGAACAAACTTGACCTCATATGCATGTCTGCACTTTGCGATTGACCTGATTCTTAGTTATGGGGTATGAAACTATGACGACAAGGATGAAAATTAGTAGCCAGCCTAATGTCTTGAATCGTGGTCTGGGTTACTCTAGTAATTAAGCCCGAGGGGTGTCTCTACACCTGGTTCCCTAAAGCCATCTAGTTTGGGAGCCACCGACCCAACGCTCGTTACATGGGTAACTCAGTTCCTAAGAAAATAAGCATTACAAGAAATCAAAGCATAAGCAGATTCGAATCGTGGCCTAGGTTACTTGAGTAATTAAGCCTAAGGGGTGTCTCTACACTTGGTGCCCTAAAGCCGTCTGGTTTGGGAGTCACCAGCCCAACATTCACTATATGGGTGACTTAGAGCCTAAGAAAATGAATCTTGCACCAGCTCAGGCGAATCAAAAGAATAGACCGCCTAACTTGTCTCGAAGTGTGGCCTTTGTTACTCTAGCCAATAAACCCGAAGGGGTATCTTAACACCTAGTGCCCTAAAACCGTCTGGTTTAGGAGTCATTGGTCCAAAACTTGTTATATGGGTAACTCTGAAAAGCCTAAGAAAATGAGACAAAGTTAAGCGAGAAAAGCAAAAAAATTTGCAAGAAAAAATGAAATCATCTAGACATCATAGAAGAGAAACCCCTGCTAAGGGTTGCGTCACACATAGTACACATGTCATATGATCTTAATCTTGTGAAGAGTAGTGTCTAAAGCGAAGATGAGATGTCTCTGATGAAGGGAGATAAGTCTTGTGAATCTAATCCTACCCATGAAAAATGACCATGGACGTTTAAAAGTTTTCTTGCGATTTCATAAGTTGTTAAGAAAAAAATTTCGATTTCCTTAGGAAAAATTCATTTTCATATTCCCTTTCAAGATCTTTAGGGAAAAAATGAGAGCGCATTGAATACAAGCATTCAATTTCATAAACTCTAAATTTTAAATGCCTCATACTAATCCCGATGGCCCGAGCTATCAAACTGTTGGCACATATTGTTGTTTGTCTGAATGTGCAGGATATTGCTCACCGTGGACATGGTCAACAAAGTGAGTTTTTCTATGAACCCAAGTAACAACCTGCGAAAGGGTTGGGGCATTTTTCCATTCCAAGAAATGGAAAGAATCTACGGCGGGACCAAGTTCCTCATCAAAAGAAAAGGGAGAGTTCCTGAAAAAAATCAAGGCGACATCAGCTGTCCCTCCACAAAAAGGGAAAAGTCTTCAACAGAGTCCTTAACTTGGGAAGAACAGATGCCAGATGACCAAAAGATCTAGCGAAGGAAATCTGCATCGTCAAACATATCAACCTGCGCCAAGTCCTCACAAGTCGAGGCCACTATATTGAAGTTCAAATCTAGGCAATAAAAGAACGGGTTACATCCTCCAGGACGTCAGCATCACCCGGGTCATCAGCCAGGCCAGCGTCTAACCCAGCAGGGTTGCAAGTGAAAAGCTTACCCTTTTTTCACACTCAATGATCAAACCGTTGGCATCAATCCAGCGTAGCATCGAAGAATGATCCGATAATATAGACCGTGGAATGCAACTTCAGCTAAGATATCAGGATACCTCCTAATAAAGCCATCAGTGTTTGGACCACCAAAGGGACTAGCACCAAATCCAGATCCAGAAAATATCAGCCCCTGCAAGATCCTCACCAAAAATGGCATATAAAAGGGGAACATCCAAATCTACTCAGCGAATGACAAAAGGAGCCATACGAGAGTTAGAGCTGTTATGCCTATCAAAATCCATGCATGAAAAGAAACTCCAAATCACCTCAAAAAGGCTGAGGTATGGTTCTACATCAATTTAATTAAGTATATGCATCAACTTAGGACAAATTAAGATCATCATATCATGTCTAGTCTGCACATGTGCAACAAGCGCTACATCAGCGCACATTTCCATCAAAACATTAGGCATGCATACCCAATAGAGTCAAATATGCATACACATTAAACACAGAAACTCGATGGAAAAGTCTGCTACCATTCGAGTAGGCATCGGGACAGTCCAATGACCAACCATTGTCCCTACCATTAGGGTAGGCACTGTTGCAAATTACCGGTGTAAGTTATCATCAGGATAGGCATCGGGAGCACCCATTGAGGTAACTCGGCAAAAGAGATATATCCCCATCAGAGGAGCCTTCAGAAATATACAACGGCATCAGCCAAGAGAAAATCTGTCCCCTAATAGTATCGACAGATTGGGGAAACCATTGGTCTTAAAACCAAGATAACAGCAAAGGCTATCATAAAGAACGTTATCCCCAGCAGAAATATGGGAAACATTTTAGTTTATCTTCATCAAGCAAGCATCAGCAACACCAATGCAAATCAGACCGTTGGAGTCAACACCAGCATAGACATCAACAGCATTGATGAAAGCCAACCATGGATATCGGCACAAACACAAACACCGGTAAAGGTAAAGCGATCTGCGATGCGATGCGATATATAATGCAATGCGAGGTGATTTATGATGCGATATGCGATGCGATGAGATTTGCGATATGATATACGATATGTGAAATGCGAAAGACGATTTGCGAAAACATGTTAACATTCATTGCATTGCGATTTACATTATTAATATCTTGTCATATTTCAAGTGTCTGGAAATCTTTATCCTGTTTATTCCATTACATTGCATAAACATGATAAAGAGGGGCATCTGTAGACACTCAAAATTTTCCTTGCCCAATACTAACACTGTAGGAGGGTAAAATCGTCAATCAAGCCAACCTCGGTCCCGACACCAAACATCCAATCTAAATCCGGCCACCAATGTCGGTCCTTCAGCCTAAATCCGATCCCCAATATTGGTCAATTCTAGTCAAATTAAATCACCAATATTGGTACTCCAGCCAACTCCGATCGTCAATCTGACCGTCAATCCAACTTCGATCGTCAATCGGACCGTCAGATCATCCCCGATCTCAATATCGGGACATCAGCTCAAACCTAATCATCGATATTGGGACAACTACAGCACCGATCAACCATATCGGGATGTCAAAGCAGCCTCGACAGCAACTCAATATGTATAAATCAGTTCCGACAGCAACCTGGGAGGTACAAATCAGCCCCGACAGCAACCCAGGAAGTACAGCTGAGCCCCGACATCAGTCCGGGAAGTCAGGTCTACTTCAAACATAAACCTAAAGCACCACAACACTTCTAGAAGAAAACCTAGAATGACCACGTCAGCCACAAAGGCAACACTGGGGACAAACAGACTCGAATGGGATCCAAGTCTTAGAAACAGCTCCCGGAAGTCAACCAGAGGCCATGCCGACACCAAGGGCAATCCCGGGAGAGGCAAAATGGTCATTTTACCAAATCTTATCTGATTTAGTCAAACTCAAGCTGAATTGATGCCGTCAAGGTCTGAAAGAACCACAACGATGATTTCGGGTGAAAACAGCACCAGACGGCTTACCGGGCAAACTATGGGGAAACAAAGAGCAGGTCATGAACCCATATTTGGGGACTTAAAAAGGGTTAAAACAAATGTCATTGCGACACTCTCAGCTAGGGCTTTCCAGAAAGCCATAGCACGCCCCAAACGGACGCTCCGATCAAAAGTTATGAAGTTCCTAACCTGACATTGCGTCGCCTAACATACACGCACCTCGAGACGACCAAACCGGGCACGTGGGCCCCACCTAGGGGAGCCATAGCTCTACCTATAGCTATTGCAGGTAGAGTGGAGGCTCCTTGGCCTATAAATAATTGTGCCCCCCTTTCATTTTAAAGAATTCAGAAACACAGCGAAGCCCTGCCAGTTTGATTTTCCGACTTTTACACCTCTTCCAAACCCAAATATTTTCACTCCAACACGTAGATATACCCATATACTACCACATATCAAAAAACCACTAGTAGATTTGGATGTTTAAAGCCTACGATTCGGCAAAAAGCACGTAGTGCAGCCCATTGTAAGTATTTTTACGATCAGCAAGTCAATACTACTACTTTGCACTGTTTTACACCTGCACATCAAGTTTAATCTTTTAAATATTCCCAGAACTTAGTTTCGTGGCCGTTTTCGTCAAAATTTGATATATTTTTGTATATAAACTCCGTTTTCAACATTTTTACAACTCGGATTGACGATCCGTCAGCTCCAGCAGCTTCAATGCCCTAACACGCACATTCTGGCAACTTCGCCAGACTGGGTTATCTTCCCAGTCCGGGTTTGGCCTTCTTTTGTATATATTTAACTGCAAATGTACTAATATTTCAATTCTGTCAAGCCCAGATGTCAAATCCGAGGTAGTTTACCGCTTATATATATATATAAGCGACATTCACCATCACTGGTATTCATATCAGTCCTGGTTGACTACATTTCTGTTAATATATATATTTATATATTTTCAGTCGACCTGGACTATTTTGTGGCCATTTTACTGCTTTTTCACACTTCCCCATATTGGGTGCTCTCCCCAGTCATTGGGTGACTACTTTTCTGTCAATTTCAATTACAGTACGGGCACCGACGTGAAAACCCATCGCCCTTTTTACTGCTTTCATATATATATTTCATTTGTGTCACAGCCTGGATCATTTCATGGCTACTTACAGTTTTTATATATATATATATATATATATATATATATATTTCAATTCCAGTCCGGGCTTGCGAGTGAAAATCCATCGCCCTTTTACAGTTTATATATATATATATATAACTATATATACTGCTTTATTCAATTTATTCAACTGTTGCATTTAACATTCATTTGTATATGAATTTGCACTGACATATCTGTGGGCGAACTAGATTTATCCAAATCTCGCCAATTCTAGCTTTCAACGGTTCAAACAGGTCCCGACAGAACATGGAAGCTATAATGGCTGAGATTTCTTTAAATCTAGTTATTTTTATAGTTTCAGCTTCAAAAGTAACCTCGCGTCCCTTAGATCGCTATCTAGTGGGAACGAGAAGCTTCGGCCGTGCGGACCGGGATTTACTGAATGAATCCCTGGTTCTGGCAATTTTGGGATATTTATCTGCTTCTGTACAAATTTGAACTGTGCAGGTTTTGGCTACTCATATGTGAGCCTAGGAATCGTGGGATTCATGATCAAACTGATTAGAATCTGATTCCTATGATGGACAAACTATGATTTACAGATGTACCCTGCCAGTTTTTTCTGTAAAATCTACATGCACAGACCTTAAAACGGTTATCCGAATTTAAGGTCTCAACATAGTGAAAATATATATTGTCGTGTCAGCGTCCCTCTGATGGTTTTCATACCCATGAGGAGACCGACACTTTATATTTCTGTGGTCGAGGATGCTTCACAGCCCGACAAATCACCATTCACATGCAGCCTTAAGGCTATAAAGATAAAATTAAAAGTGGCGATGTGTTTCAATTCCTATGTCAGCGTAGGGGTGATAAACAGCTTTCAAAACATCACTGTCAATTCAATTTGAAAGCTTTTTGAAAATCAAATTAAATGCTTTTGCAAATTAAATCAAAGACTGATTTTCAAATCAAATCAGACCCTTAGTATATAGGTTTAACGGGAGCCTGTCAAAACTTTCAATCAATAAAATCAATAGGCCCAATTTTCAAATAGCATTCACTCACGCATTCTAGTTTTAAGGGAAATATTGAAAAGATTGTGGTACCGTGTTTACACGGGAGTCATGGGGTGCCTAACACCTTACCCATACTTAACCAAGCCCCCGAACTCAAAACTTCGATTTCAAAGATCAAGTTTCGACAGTGTCTAGCAATTGGGCCTCTTTTCAAATCAAATTCGGTTGAGTTGGTACAACCATTTTCAAAACTACCAATTGGCGACTCTGTTTAAATCAAATCAAATCGTCGACATATACATGTTGGCCTCTTTCCTAAAAAACCCTTCAAAATCTTTTTTGCAATAAAAAGAATAAGGGTAAAGATAACTTAAGAAGATCGATTTGAGGAAAACTGGGTTACAAATCGACTCGCGATATTTTTTAAATTTTCCAATGTTGACATTGTGCTTAACAAATATAATTGCCTGATCAACAATTATCTGTCATCCTATATGAAATCGAGAGAGGACATATGGGATTGGAACTAGCCATAGTGACATATGTTTGTGATTTCTGCGTAGTTGGATTCTATAATTCACGGATAGGATAGAGATATCCATGCGTCATATGTAATCTGATAAGAACTTGATTTTAAACCTTATTTATTTGTAATTCACATAGAGATATAGTGGATTAGTTATTTAGGGTGTCTTGCTTAATTCTATCATCTATGGATGCGAGTGAGTATGGGTATAATGCATCGAGAGTTGGTTATATCTACGTTAGTGTTCTTGATTAGTAATCTGGGATAATTGACATAAATTGGAGAAAAGAATATTATCTGAAGTGAAATATTAAGTGAAGTTGTAGGCTTAATTCTCTAAAACTGTGAAAATCTTGAGCTAGTGTTACAATTGGTTTAAGTAGTAATTTAGTTAAATAATCATCTTTTAATCATTAGTTTAATAAAGCTGAGATAGTATAAAATTGATACTTGTTAGATTAAATAGGAACTATTGTCTCTGTGGGTACGATATCTGACTTATCATTATATTACTTGTTGATCATGTATACTTGCGTGTAGCGCGTATAGAAAATACCCAACATGCATATGATGACATTGGTGCGAAGCACTAATATAAAGTAGAAAAGCATTCATTCACATTCATTTAATGTAAAGATGCAGCATTCACGCATTCATTCAATGTAAAGACGCAGCATTCACACATATGTAGATATGAATGGAAAATTTTGAAAAGATTTGAACTCGACTTAAGCCCTCTACTGTCCCCAGCAAAGTCGCCACCTGTCGACGTCGGGAAAAAATCCGGTTCGAGTTGGACCCGAATCTTTCTCTCTTCCTAAGTTTGTCTACCCTTATTTTAACTTTTTTGTAAAAAAAGTTTTGAAGGGGTTTTTTAGGAAAAGGCCAACATGTATCATGTCGACGATTTGAACGTTTTATAGAGTCGCCAGTTGGTAGATTTGAAATGGTTGTACCAACTCAACCGAGTTTTGTTTGAAAAGAGGCCCAATTGCTGGGCACTGTTGAAACTGAATATTTGAAACCGAAGTTCTAAGTTTGAGAGCTTGTTTAAGTGTGGGGAAGGTGTTAGGCACCCCACAACTCCCGTGAAAACACGGTACCGCATCTTTTCAATATTTTCCTTTTAAATCTGCAATGTGTGTGTGTGAATGCTAGAAGAAATTGGGCCTATGTTTTGATTGATTTGAAAGTATGGACGTGCTTTGTTGAATTTATATACGAAGGGTTTGATTTGATTTGCTAAAGTTTCTTTTTTAGACAAGATTATTAAAATGATGTTTTGAAAACAGTTTTCAAACTCTTATGCTCACGTAGGAATTGAAGCATATTGATACTTT
Organism: Panax stipuleanatus; assembly: GCA_020205555.1. Lineage (NCBI taxonomy): Eukaryota > Viridiplantae > Streptophyta > Magnoliopsida > Apiales > Araliaceae > Panax > Panax stipuleanatus. Next base: position 154,250,622 of record CM035117.1, on the reverse strand, counting down.
CATTTTTTTATCTTTTCAGCCATTTGGCTCAATTTGAATGGTGATTGTCGGGTTGCGAAGCATCCTCGACCACATAATATATACAAGTGCCAGTCTTCTCATGGGCATGACAGCCATAAAAGTGACTCTGATACAACAAACCATATTCTCATTATGTTGAAACCTTAAACCCGGATAACTATTTTAAGGTCTTTTGGATGTACATTTTACAGAAAAATTGGCAGGGTACATTTGTAAAGTGGAGTTTATCCATCGTGAGAATCATATTCTAATCAGCTTGATCATGAATCCCACGATTCCTAGGCTCACAGAGGGAAGCCAATAAAACCTGCACAGCTCAAATATACACAGAAATGTATATTTACATCTGAACGTCGCAAAAGCAAGGATTCATCAGTAAATCCTAGTGTGTGCGTAGTCGAAATGTCTCGTTCCCACTACATAGCGATCTAAGGGCCGCGAGGTTGCTTTATAATGAATAAAACTAGAAAAATGCTAGATTTAAGTAAATCTCAGCCATTCTAGCTTTCCGGTTCTGTCTGAACCTATTTTGAACCGTTTGAAAGATAGAATTGACGAGATTTAAAGAAATCTAGTTCGCCCAAAGAGATATCAGCGCCGATTCATATCAAATGAATATTTAAAGCAGTAATTTAATTAAAATGAGTAAAGAATATATATATATATATATATATATATATATATAAGCTTTAAAGGGTGGTGGATTTTCACTCCGATGCCCGAACTAGAATGTAAATATATATATTTATAAAAACTGTAAAAAGCCACAGAATAATCTAGGCTGGACAGAATGTAAATATATATATATATATATATATATATATATATATATATAGAAAAGCGATAAAGGGCGACAAACATTTTATCCTTTGCCCGGACAGAAATATAAGTATATATATATATATATATATATTTATAAAAGCAGTAAAAAGGCCACAGAATGATCCAGGCCAAACTGGAATGTAAATGTTAATATATATAATTAATATATATATTAAAGCAATAAAAAGGCCACGAAGTATAAATCCATACCAAATAAAGTCAGAAAAATTTATATATATATATATATATATATATAGTTATATATATAAAAGCAGTAAACTACCACAGATTTGACATCCGGGTTTGACAGAATTGAAAAGTTAGTATATATAAAGTTAAATATATACATTAAAAAGTTAAACCCGGAGTGGAAAGATAACCCAGTCCTACGAAGTTGCAATAAACATATATATATATATATATAAGATGTTAAAAGAGACGGATCGACGATCCGAGCTGTGGAAATGCTAGAAAACGTGTTTATGTACTAGAATGTATGAAAACGTAACCAAAAACGGCCACAAAACTGAGTTTCGGGCATAATCAGAAAATGAAACTTAACGTGCAAGTGTATAAATGCGCAATAAAGTAGTATGAACTTTCTGATCGTAAAAATACTCATAATGGACTGCTACACGGACTTTTTACCAAATCGTATGCTTTAAACGTCCGATTCTACCACTCAGTTTTTGATATGTGGTAGTATATGAGTATATCTACATGTTAGAGTGATAAAATTTGGGTTTGGAGTACAAGAGTGGGGTTGAGAAAAGAAACTGGCAGAGGTTCAGAGCGTTTTTGAATTTTAAAATGAGCTAGGGGTGCACTCATATATATAGACCCGATGGAAGCGGGCCTACCCGTGGTAGCCATGGGTCTACCTGCGTCACCATGTGGTAGGCCCCGGGTGGTGGGTCCCATTATCTCAAATTACATGCACTCCGAACAACGCGAGGTCAGATTCAAAACTTTCTAACTTTTGATCGGAGCGTCCGTTAGAGACGTGCTATACCTTTTCGAAAAACCCTCACAGAGCATGTCGCAATGACATGGGATTAGAATGTTTTTGAGTTCAAGAAGACGGGTTTATAACCAAGTCTTTGTTTCCCCATAGTTTGTTCATTGAGCTGCCTTGCGCTGTTTCCACTCGGGATCAATGTTATGATTTGTTTTGACCTTGGTGGCATCAATTCAGTTTGAGTTTGACCGAATCGGCTTCAAGTTGGTGAAATAACCATTTTCCCCCTCCCGGGGTTGCCTTCAATACTGGCATGGCCTTCGACTGACTTCCAGGGGTTGTCTCCGAGGTTTGGATTCCAACCGATTCTGTTTATTCTCAGGGTTGACTCTGAGGCTAACTTGGTCCTTCCAGGTTTTTCTTTGGAGATGATGTGAGGCTTCAGGTTTGTCTCTGAAGTTGATTTGGCTTCCTGGGTTGTGACCGGGGCTGACCTGTACCTCCCGGATGTGACCGAAGCTGACCTGTACATCCCGGGTTAAGACTGGGCTGACTTGTACCTCCCGGGTTAAAATCGGGGCTGACCTGTACCTCCCAGGTTGAGATTGGGGCTGACCTGTACCTCCCGGGTTGAGACCAGGGCTGACTTATACCTCCCGGGTTGAGACCGTGGTTGACCTGTACATCTCGGGTTGAGACCAGGGCTGACTTGTACCTCTCGGGTTGAGACCAGGGCTGACCTGTACCTCTCGGGTTGAGATCGGGGCTAACCTGTACCTCCCGGGTTGAGACCGGGGTTGACTTGTACCTCCTGGGTTGAGACCGGGGCTAACCTGTACCTCCTGGGTTGAGACCGGGGTTGACCTGTACCTCCCGGGTTGAGACTGGGGCTGACCTGTACCTCCCGGGTTGATACCAGGGCTGACCTGTACCTCACGGGTTAAGACCGGGGCTGACCTTTACCTCCCGGGTTGAGACCGGGGCTGACCTATACCTCCCGGGTTGAGACCTAGCTGACCTGTACCTCTCGGGTTGAGATTGGAGTTGACCTGTACCTCCCGGGTTGAGACCGGGGCTGACCTGTACCTCCCGGGTTGAGACCAGGGCTGAGTTGGCATCCCGGTATTGAGACCGGGGTTGAACTGGCATCCCGGTATTAAAATCAGGGTCGTACTTGCATCCTGGTATTGAGACCGTGGTTGAGTTGGCATCCCAGTATTGAGATCGGGGTTGAACTGGCATCCAGGTATTGAGACCGGAGTTGTACTGACATCCTGGTATTGAGACCGGGGTTGAACTGGCATCTCGGTATTGAGACCAGGTTGACATGGCATCTCGGTATTGAGACCGGGGTTGAGTTGGCATCCCGATATTGTGACCAAGGTTGAACTGGCATCCCGGTATTATGACCGGGGTTGAGTTGACGGTTTTTCCTCCTGCAGGGTTAGTAACAGGAACATAAAATCTCGATTGTCTACATAGAACTGAAGAAAATTTCGATTGTCTACAATCGGTATCTAAACTGATCTATTAATTGATAAGAATAGATGAAATATAGATATATATATATAAATGTGTATAACAATTTATATTTGTATATCTATAACAATTATGAGATAAAGTAAATAAAGCAATTTAATAACTTATCTCAAATACTTTATCAATTTTTTATCTTCTTCAAAAGATTAGAACTATGAATAGAAGATAGAGAGAAAACTTTTTCAGAGAGAAATTATGTAGGCAAGGAGATAGAGCTTTGCTTTGTGATTTGGTAAAGAAAAATGAAGTGAAAAGCTTCCTATTTATAGGAGATTTTTGGGCCAAGGGTAAACATGTAATTTTTGAAATCTGTTTTGAATAAACGGCTCAGATTGCTCAGATTAAAAATGAAGGGCTCGGATTAATGCATCACATGGTTTTGAGCTAACAAATTTCTAGCCCAAGTTCAAAAATTCAATATGCACGACTTAAGTTAAAAAGGCTTGGCCTTAAAATTTTGAGTCATTTACAGAACTATACAACAATTAGAAAGTAATTACACTATTAGTGCATCCACAAAATAATTATAAAAAAAGTGCAAAAAATTCAAACCATTCAATTTCACATTAAATAAGGAAACCTAGAATCAAGGAAAACTAATAATTCAAATTCAAATTTTTTGGATCTAACAACAATTTCAAATCCATAATTCAAAATTCAAATCAAAATGAGAAAATTAAAAACAAAAAATTATGAAGGAGTTATTATTCATCATCATCCTCCTCCGCCTCCCACCGCTGCTATATCGCCGCCGCCGCTGCTATATCGCCGGAGTTGCTATTCTGATTTTTTTTGGACGATTTGGTTACCCACAAAAATTAAAATGGTTACCTTTATACGAAGTTTGGCTACCAACTGCATCACATTCCAAATAAAATTGGTAATCAAATAAAACTGAATTGGTTACTTTATCGGATGGTTTGGTAACCAACTGCATGAAGTTTGGTTACCAACTGCATCACATTCAAAATAAATTGGTAACCTAATAAAACTGAATTGGTTACCTTCAGACCAAAGTAAAGGTAACCAAACCTTCATACCAAGGTAACCAAACCTTCATAACAAGGTAACCGAACCTTCATATTAAGGAAACCTTCATATTAAGGTTCGGTTACCTTGGTATGAATGTTTGGTTACCTTGGTATGAATGTTTGGTTACTTTGGTATGAATGTTTGGTTACCTTTATATAAATGTTTGGTTACCTTTGTATGAAAGTTTGGTTACCTTGATATGACTGTTTGGTTACCAACGTATGAAGGTTTGGTTACCGGTGGAGGTGGAGAATGGACCGGTGATGGAAGGGAGGCAACAGGTGGTGGATGAGACTGAACTGGTGGTGGTGAGGAATGAACCGGAGGTGATGGAGATTTAACCGGAGGCGGTGGTCGTCGAGAAGGAGGAGAAAGGGGGGGCGGGAGGAGGGGGAGGCGGAGGGAGGGGAGGGGAGGGGATGGGAGGGGGTGGGGCAGGAGGAGGAGAAAGGGGGGCGGGAGGAGGGGAGGACGGTGGGAGGCAGAGGGAGGAGAAAGGGGGCAGGAGGAGAGGGATGGGGTGGGGCGTGGGCGGGGGGAGGAGCAAGGGGGCGGAAGGAGAGGGAGGCGAAGGGAGGAGAGGGGAGGGGGTGGGGCTGGGGCTGGGGCGGGAGGAGGAGAAAGGGGGGGCGGGAGGAGGATGAGGGCGGTGGGAGGCGGAGGGAGGGGGGGTGGGATGGGGTGGGGTGGGGCGTGGGCCAGGGAGGAGAAGGGAGGCGGTGGTGATTGAATTGCAGTGGCGTTAGAGTGAGAGAGAATCATGGTAGAGATAATAAAATAATAATTAATTGAAAGAGATAAGGGAGAGAATCATGGGTCATAATTAAAGAGATAAGAATGCATTTTTTTGTAATTAAATATTGCATATGTACTAATTTTGTAAATATTTTATTTATGCACTTTTTTTGTATTATTTTATTAAAATGTACTATAATATGTAATTTATCCTAAAATTTTCAACTCCATATATGATTTCCACATGCTAGCACACACACACACACATGTTATATTAATAACACTTGCACACACATGCATGTTTATATCATATACACACACGTCACAACACACACACACGTTATATATATATATAAATATATATATATATATATTCTCACCACACACACATGCACACTGTATTATATATTTAGTACATATATACTGTATACATAATATATAAATATTTTTCTTTTTGCCCTTTTTGTGAAAATAGTCTCAAAATGTCTTTTAATAATTTTAAATGATAAAATTATTATGAGAATAAATAGGAAATTCCCTTGCCTTAAGAAATACTTTTATATGAATTTATTTTACTAACACTTGACATTTAAATTATCAAGGTTAACAAAAATGAATTCAAATTTTTGAATGAAAAACATTTTTGGTCAAGAGTAAAATAGGATATTTAAAACAAATTTGAATAATAACCCTATGGAGAGGATTCTACCCATATAAGAAAAATCCTATTACTTAAGTATTGTTATCATCAAAATAAACTTAAAAATTTAGAGACCTATCAATCTCCTACTTTTTGATGATGACAATATATAAAAATATTTTTCTATATAACTGCTTCCCCATAGTTTATACATACACAAAAAATTTTAAATTTTGAACACAGTAGTGTATAGCAATATATAGCAGTTTTATATATCATGCAATAGTAGCAGTAATATTTTTTTGTCATTACAAAAAGTGGGGTGGTGGGGTAGTGGGGTGGGGGGTAGAAAAATTGTTGATCACCTGCAGAAAAGGTTAGTAAAAAAAATTTCACACGTGCAGACAAAAAAAAGTCAGAAGATGAGGATAAAAGTTGCAAAAGTATTGTAGTAGTGGTTAGGTTAGTATTAAGTATAATCTTCCCATATAGTTAGCAGAAATATATATATATATATATATATATATATTAAAGAGTACAGTCCTCCCAAATAGTTAGAATTCTCCCAAAGGAGCATGAGAGAAATGTAGACCAAGTGTTGAAAGATTAGCATCTGGAGGAGTTTGAGGCAACTATTCAGCTTTAGCCGAGCTAGTATTTGTAGAGAAAGGAAAGGGAGGTATAGAAACTTTTCTGATTCTCCATTAACATGTAGACCACATCTCTTAGGTGATGTACAGAAATTTGTAAAGACTCTATCTGAGCCATCAAAACACTTTGATTTTGTAAAAACATTTGACACATGCTGTGCAGAGCATCTATTTCTGAGATCAGATTTAGATGGGATTCAGTGTACTCATGATCATTGGGTTTGAAAATTATCAGTGGTCTAGGAGGGATGATTAGGTGGGACACTATGTTACTGCTTTGCACAAGTTGAGTGTGATGAGTAAGAACATTAATTCTCAGATGTTTGAACACAGAAGTGAGAAGGAGACCATACCCCAAATAGTTGATGCGGTTGAAGAGCAAGCGTGCCAGTTTATGGAAAGATTTGATTTAATGGCAAAAATCTGATTCAATGGCAATTCGGTAATTTCGACCAAGTTTGGAGTGTCGGATTTGGGCGTTTTCGGAGCCTAATTTCATGGGAAACGGGTCAACGGTCAAAACTCACTAGCGCTTTGCTCGTGACGTACAGGGTTTTTTGGTCAAATTCCATCGTTTAGGCCTTCAAAAAGACATTTTTCTGTTTCATGGTTATTTTTGTAATTGTCTTTATTAGTTTTCCTTTTCCGTTTTGGATTCTGTTTTTAGGGTTTTGCTATTTAAACACCTTGTTATGATGGGGAGCCGCAGTTTTTGATGAATAATAAAATTTATATATTTTTCCAAAATTCTCTGAATTAGAATTTTGCTGCCTATTTCCTGGTATTCATAGAATCAACAGGTTGTAGAAGGTTATCGTTTGGCAATCGTGCGCGGTTCAACAATTGATAGCAGTTTTCTGTTTCTTCCGCTACGTCAGTTGGTATCAAAGCCTAAATCATATTCACCATGCCACCCCGTAGAGCGCGTGTGGATGATGTTTATGGGCGTGAGGATCTGCAGCGACTTGAGCAGCGGTTCGAGCAGCGAATCGAACAAGTAATGGAGCAGGGGATGAACACTATGATGGATCGATTGACGCTAAGGATGGGCGAGTTGTTGGCGAACCAGAATAGGGAAATTCCTCATCCTGGGGGGAACCCTAATTATGATGATCGGAGAAACCCTTTCGCAAGAGAGAATGATGGAGGAGATGACTTTGATGATGACTATGATGAGGCACCTCGAAGGCGTCGTCGACCATATGCAGTGGAGGACGATAGGAGACGTTGGGAGACGGGTATGAGGACTGAAATTCCTGAATTTCGTGGTACCCTCCAACTAGAGGAATTCATTGACTGGCTGGCCACGGTAGAAGAGATCCTGGAATTTAAGGGTGTCCCTGATGATAAACAAGTACCCTTGGTTGCTACCAGACTCAGAGATAGGGCAATGGCTTGGTGGCAGCAACTCAGGCAAACGAGGGTTAGATTGGGGAAGTCAAAAATTACGGACTGGGAGAAGATGAAGAAAAAGTTGCGGGCGACGTTCCTACCTTATAATTATCAGCGATTAATGTACCAGCGGTTACAGAATTTAAGGCAAGGAGGTCGTACAGTTGATGAATACACAACTGAATTTTATCAGCTGATTGCTCGGAACGAGGTGCATGAGACAGAAGATCAGTTAGTAGCCCGATATATTGGGGGTTTACGAGAACAAATTAAAGAGACAGTCAACATGTTTGATCCAATGTCTATTTCTGCAGCGCATCAGAGGGCTGTGCAAATTGAGAAGAGGCGTCCTGGTGGTTTTGGACAACCTGCTAGCTTTGGGTATTCAGGAGGAGGTGTCAATACTGGCCGTTCAGGCGAGGTTGCAGCGGCGGGGGCAATAGCCAAAACGGGAGCAGTAACAAATAATAATAGGAGGATTGGTCCAGTAAGTGGTATCAAGTGTTTTGCATGTGGTGAAGTGGGACACAGGCAGACTGAGTGCAAGAAAGCTGGAAAAAGGGCGATGTTTGCTGAAATAGATGAGGGTGATGATATCGAAGATGAAACCTTGCTAACTGGTGAACCGATCTTTGATTCAGAAGGCGTGGATGAGGAGGTGGTGACTGGTGATGTTGGGACTGCGCTGGTGGTGAGGAGGTCCTGCCTTACACCTAGGGCTGTTGATGATGATTGGCTGAGAAACAACATTTTTCAGTCAACCTGTACTGTGAAAGGGAAGGTGTGTAGGTTTGTGATTGATGCAGGCAGTTGTGAGAATATAATTTCAGCAGAGGCAGTCCGAAAGCTAGAACTAACAACGGAAAAACATCCAAAGCCGTACAAGTTAGCCTGGTTGAAACAAGGGGGCGAGGTGACTGTCTCAAGACGTGTATTGGTATCCTTTTCTGTGGGGACAAAATATAAGGACGAGGTTTGGTGTGATGTAGTAGCTATGGATGCATGCCATCTGCTGTTGGGACGACCTTAGCAATTTGATAGAGAGGTGGTTCATAACGGTAAGACGAATACTTACAGCTTTGTGTTTGAGGGGGTAAAAATTGTGTTAGTGCCCAAGCGGGAAGAAAACAAAGGCAGTGCTAGTTTGTTGACTTTAGCACAGTTTGAGGAGGTGGTGCAGGAGACGAAAATAGTATACGCCTTAATCGGGAGGGTGGTAGACAAAGAGGTTGAGGTTCCTGTTGTAGTCAAACCACTCCTAGAAGAGTTCAGCGATTTATTTCCAGAAGAACTGCCTGAAGGATTACCCCCAATGCGTGATATCCAACATCAGATTGATCTGGAGCCCGGGGCAGCCTTACCCAATCGACCTCATTACAGGATGAGTCCCGGAGAGCATGAAGAATTAAGGAGACAGGTGGAAGAGTTACTGGCCAAGGGGTACATTCGAGAGAGTTTGAGTCCTTGTGCGGTACCAGCCCTTCTGGTATCAAAGAAAGATGGTACTTGGCGGATGTGTATCGACAGTAGAGCCATCAACAAAATAACGGTCAGGTACCGTTTTCCTATTCCTAGATTGGATGACCTACTGGATCAGCTTAGTGGGGCTACTGTGTTTACTAAATTGGATTTGAAGAGTGGATACCATCAACTCCGTATTCGGGCTGGCGATGAATGGAAGACAGCTTTTAAGACGAGGGAGGGATTGTATGAGTGGATGGTCATGCCGTTTGGGTTGTCCAATGCACCTAGCACCTTTATGCGTGTTATGAATCAAGTTTTGAGGCCTTTCATTGGGAAGTGCGTTGTTGTGTATTTTGATGACATTTTAATCTACAGTGCTAACCCGAGCGAGCATCTTAGTCAGCTGCGAGAAGTTCTTCATGTTCTGCGTAGGGAGAAATTTTATGCTGCAATTAAGAAGTGTGTGTTTCTGACACCTAGGGTGCTGTTTCTTGGTTACATTGTGTCTGATGTGGGGCTGCAGGTAGATGAGTCCAAAGTAGAGGCAGTGAAGCATTGGCCAAGGCCTAGTACCATTACTGAAGTTCGGAGCTTTCATGGGTTGGCTTCCTTTTATCGGCGCTTTATCCCTCATTTTAGTAGCATTATGGCTCCTATTACTGAGTGTATGAAGCAGGATGGGAAGTTTGCTTGGACAGATGAAGCAGAAAAGGCGTTTGAGCTAATTAAATTCCGCCTTACCACAGCTCCCATTCTAGTATTACCAGATTTCCATCAACCTTTTGTGTTGCATTCGGATGCTTCCAAAGTGGGAATTGGGGCTGTTTTGAGTCAAAACAGCAGGCCAGTGGCGTATTTTAGTGAGAAACTTTCGAGTGCCAAGCTGCGTTATAGCACTTATGATGTTGAGTTTTATGCTGTGGTTCAGGCTATTAAACATTGGCGACATTATTTGTTTCAGCGGGAGTTTATCTTATATACGGATCATGAGGCTTTAAAACATTTGCATAGTCAAGATAAAGTTTCTGCTAGACATGCGAGTTGGGTTGCTTACCTACAAAGGTTCACTTTTGTGGTGAAACACAAGTCGGGAGTTACCAATCGAGTGGCTGATGCTTTGAGCAGGCGAAAGGGACTACTAACTCGACTTTCTGTGGAGGTACCTGGTTTTGATTCATTTGCTGAAATACTTGAAGCTGATCCATATTTTTCTGGTATTTTGGCAAAGGTTCGGGCAGGGGAGAGGACAGATTTCCATTTGCAGGATGGATTTTTGTTTAAGGACAACCAACTATGTGTTCCAGACTGTAGTTTGCGGTTGAAGATCCTTCAAGAGCTGCATGGCGAGGGGCATGTAGGAAGAGACAGGACTTTGCAGTTGGTGCAGACTACTTACTTCTGGCCTACTATTCGGAAGGAGGTTGAGAAATTGGTGCAACGGTGTCGGGTTTGTCAAGTATCTAAGGGAACAGCAACCAATGCAGGCTTGTATATGCCTCTACCAGTTCCATCACAGCCATGGGTGGACATCAGTATGGATTTTGTGCTGGGATTACCGCGTACACAGCGAGGTAATGATTCTATTTATGTGGTAGTTGATCGTTTTTCTAAGATGGTGCACTTCATTCCATGTAAAAAGACCACAGATGCTGTTCGTGTTGCTCAATTATACTTTAGAGAGATTTATAGGTTGCATGGTTTGCCAGTGTCTATTGTGTCTGACCGTGATACTAGGTTTCTTAGCCATTTTTGGCGTAGCTTGTGGAAGATGGTGAACACACAGTTGAATTTTAGTAGTGCCTACCATCCACAGACAGATGGGCAAACGGAAGTGGTGAATCGGTCGCTAGGCAATTTGTTGCGGTGTTTGGTTGGAGAACATGTGAAGAGTTGGGATCTGAAGTTATGTCAGGCAGAGTTTGCTCATAATCATGCAGTTAACAGGAGCACTAGATTTAGCCCTTTTGCAGTAGTGTATTCTGTTACTCCTAGAGGACCGCTTGATTTGCTGCCATTACCAGCAAAGACACGAGTTCATGGGACGGCAGAAACCTTTGTGACAGGATTGCAGGAGGTTCACAGGGCTGTCCGTGACAATCTGCTGCAGGCCGCGGGCAAGTATAAACAAGCTGTTGATAAGAAACGGCGTCATGTTGAGTTCGAAGTAGGGGATTATGTGTGGGCTGTTCTTACTAAAGATAGATTTTCTGTAGGTGACTATAATAAGTTGTCTGCCAAGAAGGTTGGGCCAGTGGAAATTGTTGAGAAGATCAATCCTAATGCATACCGCTTGAAACTGCCGAGTCATATTCGTACAGCGAATGTTTTTAATGTCAAGCATTTGATTCCTTACACGGGCGATTCCTCCGATGATGACAATTCGAGGGCGAATTCTGTCCACCCTGGGGAGAATGATGCGGTTGAAGAGCAAGCGTGCCAGTTTATGGAAAGATTTGATTTAATGGCAAAAATCTGATTCAATGGCAATTCGGTAATTTCGACCAAGTTTGGAGTGTCGGATTTGGGCGTTTTCGGAGCCTAATTTCATGGGAAACGGGTCAACGGTCAAAACTCACCAGCGCTTCGCTCGTGATGTACAGGGTTTTTTGGTCAAATTCCATCGTTTAGGCCTTCAAAAAGACATTTTTCTGTTTTATGGTTATTTTTGTAATTGTCTTTATTAGTTTTCCTTTTCCGTTTTGGATTCTGTTTTTAGGGTTTTGCTATTTAAACACCTTGTTATGATGGGGAGCCGCAGTTTTTGATGAATAATAAAATTTATATATTTTTCCAAAATTCTCTGAATTAGAATTTTGCTGCCTATTTCCTGGTATTCATAGAATCAACAGGTTGTAGAAGGTTATCGTTTGGCAATCGTGCGCGGTTCAACAATTGATAGCAGTTTTCTGTTTATTCCGCTACGTCAATAGTTGTTGTGATACCAAAACTCAGAAGATGTAAGTAGTAAATATAGAAGATTGTAAGACATATTTTGAGTTAAAATGCATTTCATTAATTCCAAGTCAAAGGGAAGTAGAAGTTTATCATCTCTGACAAGCATAACATTTTGTCTGAAAATTTTACTGAAAAATTGACACTGGGCAGTCAGAAAATCAAGACCACTTTTTGATGGAAAATCAAATAAATGAGCAGGTACCAGTTAATCTGTGATAGTGGCTAATTTATGCTTAAAAGTGATGCATTGACTAGTGGAGGTGCCTATTGGATGAATGTAATCATTTATCTTTAAGAGTTCTAGCATGCTGTTTCCAAGATGTAATGTATGAAGAAGAAATAATTCATCAATGACATAAGATTGTCCTTCAAAAAAAGTAGAAATACCAGTTAAGGTACCAGTTGAGTCTCGAAGAAAAATCATATGAGAATAAAATTCAGCAATGAGAGCAGGATAAATTTGTTTATCAGTGAAGGTAACTAAACATTCCTAGCCTACAAGTTTGAAATTTTCAAGTAAATCAGGAAAGCTATTAAAGGAAGTGCCTATTCTTGGTGTGAGACTGTGTCTCATGTGCCTATGCTTGATCTGTGCAGAAAGGTTTACTAGTTGAGGTGCATATGTGTCAGGGTGTAACTCAGATAAAAGTGGGAGTTTCCTTCGTTTGGCAGAGTAAACAAGGTCCATTTTTTATTACAATTGAAGTAAACACAAAGAGGACAGACACAGTTAAGAGATGATGAACTAAATTAAACCATGTATGCAGTAAACATGTGTAGTTTCCATTTATAGGAGGATACTATGATATATAGGGCAGGAATTAAAGCAAATGGATGTGAGCATTTATTTATCTGACATAGACAATTCAGATAGAAGGACCAAGGAAGATACATATCTACAGTAAACATTGAGTAGCCATAGTTGGTGTATAATCAATTTAATGTTTTTCAAAAAGAAAGTCTTTTTGTTTAAGAAAATGTTAAGAGAGAGCGAGACACCAGTCATATACAGTAAATATTTACCACATATTTTAAGAGAAAATGTTTTGAAAAACAGAGAGAGATGAAGTCGAACATGTCTAATCAGTAAAGAAAAATAGGTCATAAATACAGTGAAGTTTATCAAATATGCCTAGATATGGAGTATGCAAGTATTTATGACAAAATCTAATGTAGACAGCAAAAAAGATTTAACTAGCATAACATTTCAGAAAAGTATCCCAACACACAGATTTTTTTAAAAAAATTGTTTACTAAGAACAGTAACTCATGTCAACAGTTTGACATGATGAATGCAGATAGGAGAAATAAATGTATGATGTTCTAAGCTATCAGCTCCAGCTAAAAAAAAATTTAACAGTCATGCAATGAGTACTTATTCTCAAATATGACAACCAAATATAGAGAAGATGGAAGAGAGACGGTAAATAGATTATACCACTTATGTATGAACGAGATAAAAAATAGAGAAAATATACTTGAGCGCTCGTTCCATAATAAAATGCATAGATTATCATTTTCTTTTTCGCAGACTCAACAGTAAAACAATAGAAATTAATAATAATTATAGAAAGTATACTTTATAAATTAATAATAATTTTATTAATGATAATTAACTTATATAAGTAATAGTACATATAAAATTTAGATAAATAATGTGAAAACATATAAGAGATATTTTATATATACAGATAATTATAATAACTCAAATATTAAATGTAAGTAAACTATATATATTAATAGAACCAGAAGTATTAATGCATATATTTATGAAAATATATAATAATTATATAAATATGTTATAATTTAGTTATATGAATATAGTATATATGTGACAATTTAAATCAAATTTTACAACTATATAGAAATATATATGATGAAAATACTTATAAATAACCAAAAATATGAGTTAAAAATATTATAATTTTTTTTAAATAATAATAAATATTTAACTAGAATTTAAGTAATTAAGTATAAAAATATGTAGGAAAAACAATTGTTAAAATAAGAAAATAATTATAGGGAAATATCTAGCATTCCTAAATCTAATCGTAATTTACGAAATCTATCAGAACTTAAAGGTTTAGTAAATATATCTGCAATATTTAATTCTGTATCAATATGCTCTAATTTAATAATGCCACTATTTACATGATCACGTAGGAAATGATGTCTAACATCTATATGTTTTGATCAAGCATATAATACAATATTTTTACTTAAGTTTATAGCACTTGTATTATCACATAAAATTGAGACACAATTAAATTTTATATTGTAATGAGCAAGGGTCTGTTTCATCCATAATATCTGTGCACAACAACGTGCAACATCTATATATTTGGCTTCGGTGGTTGAAATAGATATTGAGTTTTGTTTCTTAGAGAACCAAGAAACTAAACAGCCACCTAAAAACTGACAGGTGCCACTTGTACTTTTTCGATCAACATGATGATCGGCATAGTCAGAGTCTGAGAAACAAACAAGGTCAAATGGTTGACCCTTAGGATACCAAAGACCTATGTCTGTAGTTCCTTTGAGGTAACGAAATATTCTTTTTATTGCAATAAAATGTGACTCCTTAGGGTTTGATAGAAATCTGGCACATTACATACACTGAACATAATGTCAGGTTTACTAGCTGTGATGTATAAAAGACTACCAATCATTCCTCTATACTTCTTTGTGTCAACACTTTTTCCATTTTCATCAGCAGTTAGTTTATCAGTAGTTGACATATGAGTATTAAGAGGTTTCACAGATTCTAAACCAAATTTCTTAATTGTTTCTTTGAAATATTTAGATTGAGAGATATGAATACTTTTTTCTCCTTGCTTGATTTGCAATCCTAGGAAGAAATTTAATTCTCCCATCATACTCATTTCAAATTCCTTGCTCATACTTTCAGAGAAGTCATCGCACATTATAATATTAGTATTCCCAAAAATGATGTCATAAACATAAATTTATAAAATAAGGATTTCATCATTTTTATATTTAGTAAATAGAGTAGTATCGACGGTACTCCTTTTAAAACCATTTTCCAGTAAGAATTTACTTAATCGTTCATACCACGCTCTGGGGGCCTGTTTTAATCCATATAAAGCTTTATACAGTTTATACACATAATCAGGATAATCAGTATCTTCAAATCTAGGAGGTTGTTTAACATAAACTTACTCCTCAATAACACCATTTAAGAAGGTAGATTTGACATCCATTTGAAATAGTTTAAAGTCTTTATGGCATGCAAATGCTAATAACATATGTATAGACTCAATTCTAGCAACAGAAGCATATGTTTCATCATAGTCAATACCTTCAAGTTGATTGTACCCTTGGGTAACTAGTCTTGCTTTGTTATGTATGACTGTTCCACTTTCATCTAATTTGTTACCAAAAACCTATCGAGTTCCAATAATAGAAGTTTCCTCGGGTTTTGGAACTAATTTCCAAACTTTATTTCTTGTGAAATGTTCAAGTTCATCCTGCATAGGTATAATCCAATCTTTGTCAAGCAACACATCTTTTATGTTTTAGGCTCAATTTGAGATAAGAAAGATAAATGACCGGCTAGGTTTTGTGCTTGCGATCTCGTAAGAATTCCTTTATCGATGTCACCAATTATATTTTCTATTGGATGATTTTTAATGACATGCGATTCTTTGGGTAAGTCATTTAACTGAGGATTGAGATTTTCAAGAGGGTTAATATTGACAGGTGGAGATGTATTATATAGTTTTAGCTCTACCATATTTTTGAGAATGTCTTCAATGATAACTTCATTATCTACTAGCTCTTTGTATTTGGGAGGGATTTAGGCTCATCAAAGGTTACATTCATTGACTCTTCAACGACTAGAGTTCTTTTGTTAAAGACTCTGTATGCTTTACTATTAAGTGAATATCCTAGAAATATCCTTTCATCAGATTTGAGATTGAATTTCACCAAATATTGTTTAGTATTTAGGATAAAACATTTACTTTCAAAGACACAAAAATAATTTATTTTTGAAGTTCTTTTATAATAAAGCTCATAGGGAGTTTTGAGCAATATTGGTCTTAATAAAACTCGATTTAGAATGTAACAGGATGTTGCGACTGCTTCAGCCCAAAAGTATTTAGAGAGTCAATATTCATTTAGCATAGTATTTGCCATTTCTTGTAAAGTAAAATTTTTCCTTTCAACTACATCATTTGATTGAGGTGTGTAAGGAGAAGAAAAGTTATGGCTTATACCGTGCTCATCACAGAACATTATAAAATCAGAATTATCAAATTCTCTTTCATGATCAAACAGAATATAAACAATAGAGCTTCCCTGTTGATTTTGAATTTTCTTGCATACCACAAAAAAAGAGTTTATCGCTTCATTTTTGAATTTTAAAAAATCGACCCATGTGAATCGTGAATAGTCATCAACTAGGACTAGAATATAAACACCACCACCAATGCTATGTTTAGGGATAGGACCTAGAAAGTCCATATGCAAGAGTTCTAATGGTTGAGAGGTTGATATTGTGAGTTTAGGCTTATGAGATGCATATATTTGTTTTCTAATTCACGGGCTTCTTAGATATGGTCTTTTAGAAATTTTAGTTTTGGAAGACCACGAACATGTTCCTTAGAAGATATGTTATTTATCAATTTCATGTTAATGTGTTCTAATCTACGACGCCAAAGCCATGGATTGTCATTGGCAGATACAAGACACATATTGTCCGGTGTGAGTATGTATTTAAGTCACATGTGTACACATTTTGATTTTTAGTACATAATAAAATCAATTTGCCAGATTGATCATATATTGAACAGTTATGGGATTTAAAAGATATTTTAAAACCATTATCACATAATTGGCTTATAAATAGAAGATTGTAACCGAGTCCTGTGACTAATTGAACGTTGGAGATTGTTATGTGTTTATTACCAACACTTCCAATTTTGATAACTTTACCTTTAATGTTATCTCCAAAGGTTACTTCACCATAGTCTGTAGCTTGTAAATTGCTCAATTTTGATTTGTCGCCTGTCATGTGTCTTGAACAACCGCTATCAAGATACCATTTATTTTTACTAGATTCAACTATAAGACATACTTAAAACATATAATAAGTTCATAAACTGGTACCCTTTAATAAGAAGGGTCATTTGGGTAAGTTTTCCATTTTTATAAGGATCATTTGTATTTTCCTTTATAAAATTTGGCACAGAATAATAAGTCTTAGTAGACACAGATGTTCTATGGATAACAGGTCTATAAGATGCATGATTTACTCTATTATTGTATCTTGAAAAGTTTTGATGAAAATTTCTAGCAAATCTTTCACTTTTCTGATAATGAGATGTAGAGTAAGTTCCTTTTGGTACCCAAATCATTTTTCCTTTATAGTTTCCATTTTGGAATTGCATGTGTTAATTAAATGACCATTTCTGTTACAGTTAGAACATTTAGCAAAGGGTGATGTATGACCATTTTTTTCTTTTCTTTTAACATGCTAGAGTCCTTTATCTTTTGTTTTACTAGATTCTCCAATGTATCCTATATCCTTCTTTATTAAAACCACACCTTTGTTGATTAAGCATGACATCCAGATTTTATTTTCTTATTGTGAATTTAACTTCTATTGAGTTTAAATCATCACGTTCTATTGTCAACATTTTAATTTGATCTAATAAAGAGGATTATTCACCTTCATTTTCTGATTCTATTTTTAGAGATAAATTCTCATCCTTGAGTGTTTTGATTTCTTCGCTTAATTCTTGATTTGTTGTTTGAGAATCTTCAATAAGAATAGTGAGTGTTAAATTTTCAACTTCAAGATTTTCAATAAAAATAATGAGTGTACAATTTTCTATTTCAAGATCTTTGTTTATTTTTCTTTATTTTTCTAATTCTTCTTTAGATATAATATTTTCTGAAGAGTCATTCTCTAATTTCTCATTTTCTTCTTTTAAGGTTTCATTAATCATTATTAAATTTGAGTTTTTAATTTCAAGATTTCTATTAGTCTTGATATATTTTTCTAATGAGATTTTTATTTTAATAAAGTCTTCTTTAATAATTTCATTATCCTCATATCAACAATTATATGCTTCTTGTAATTCATGATGTTCTTCATTTATATTTTCTAAATTATGTGTGACAAATGAAATGCTTGGTAATTGATGTTTCGAAGTTACCTCAGATCTTGGTGATGAATCATTGTCTGCCATTAAACATAAATTTGTAATTTCCACGATTTGTTCGGCAGTTACTTCTTCGTCACTTAGATCTCAACCTTCCTCAGTTACTAGAACTTTGTTGTTTACTAGTTTTGGACAATCCTTTTTGAAATGTCCTGGCTGGTTGCATTCAAAGCATGTATTTGAGTTATCATTTGAGCTAGCATTTCTGAAGTTGCTGTTGTTAGTTTTGAAATTCCATCTTGGTGCTTTTGGCTTGAAGGCTTGCTTTTTTCTGAAATTGTTGAAGTTGTTGATTGTCTTCATAAAACCATTGACATATCTTCTTGCTTTACTTTGGATTACTCTCCTGAGTTGTCTTGATAAAAGAGCAACTTCGTTATTATCTAAACTCAGGAGTTCTTCGTTTAACTCCTCATCATCACTTTCTTGATCTATAAGTAGAGCTTTAAAAGTAATTCCTTTCTTTTCTAGATCTGTATCCGATCCTGCTTTTTTGACTAACATATCGACTTCGTGGGCATAAAGATTTCCAATAAAGCTATCAAGAGGATATGCAGTTAGATCTTGAATTTCCTTAATGGCTGTAACATTTATTTTCCATACAGATGGAAGAGCTTTGAGAATTCTTTTGTTTTTCTCATTGATTGTGTAAGCTTTTCTCAGTTGTTCCAGTTCATCAATGATTCTGGAAAAATGTGGTTCTATATCAATGATTTTTTCACCTTCTTTTAACTTGAAACTTTCATACTCTTGGATTAGAGCATCTTTTCTAGTTTCTTTGATGTAATTGGTTCCTTCATAGGTTACAATCAATTTTTCTCAGATTTCTTTAGCATTTTTGCAGTTGCTAACTCTTTCATATTCTTTTTCTATGAGAGCACTGGTCATCATTTGTTCGACTTTGGCGGCTATATTCATAGTTTCCTCATCTCTGGTGGTGAATTCATTAGCGTCTTTCTCAACGATCTTCTCACTTTCAATTTTTGTGGGAATTTTTACACCTCGTTTTATTGCGAGCCAGATTTTGATTCCTTGTGACTTGGCATAGATTTGGAATCTATTCTTTTAGATGGCAAAGTTTGTGACATCAAATAGTGGAGGTCTGGACGTTGACAGTCCTTCTCCGTAACCAGTAGCATTGTAGGCCATAGATGGATCTACTCTTAGGTATGCCCGCAACCAGTAGCATTGTAGGCCATAGATGGATCTACTCTTAGGTATGCTTGTATGTACTTAAAAAATAAGTTAAAGAGCACTGCTTTGATACTAATTGAAAGTCCAATAATAATCTAAAAGGAGGGTTAAATAGATTATTATAGTTTAAAATTTTATCTTAGGCCTTTTTGAATTTTTAGTAAAAAAATTTGCATTGCCAGAATCTAATAGTTAGGATCGTAAAAATTCAATCACACGATGCACATATATTTATCTGGTTCACAACATACATCTCGGGTATGTTGCTACGTCCAGTCTCAAGCTCCTCTCCAAAACTTGAGATCCTATTACTCTCAGTAATAAAAACTCCTTAAGTAGGCGGAGAAGCCTTTACAAAGTTTTAAAGATTAACTTACAACTATCCAGAACGAACTTATCTTGGACAACAAACTCTCAGCTCCTTCCTCAAGCTTAATTGTACCTTTCCTTTGAGTTCAGTTCTATTCTAAGATATGGTCTTGAAACAATAGAATCTTCCTCATCTCATAAGTACACTAGAGACCCAACTCCCAACTGACCTCGCTATAACTCTGGTCTTAGTCAAAGAATTTCTTGCCTTTCTCTTAGATACATAAAATAAACTAACTCTACCCTTTTTCTTTTACAAATGATTTGAGAGAAATATGCTTCTTAAATAAGCAGATACAATTTAGTACAGATATAAAAGTTTAACTTACTTTTTATATTTTGTGCTTCTTAATTAAGCAAATAAAAGTTCAAGTTTATTTGTCAAACGGTGCTTCTGAGTAAGCAGATAAAAGTTTAATTCTAATTTATAAAGATCTTACTTTTTTTTTATAAATAAAGAGTGTGTTTTTATGTTAAACAGATTTAGAAAAGATCTTTTTCTTTATATAAATAAAGAATGTGTTTCTATAATAAACATATCAAACTTTGAGTTCAGATATATAAGTTTAAATAACTTATATAAAATATAACAAGTATTTTATAAATAGATAATGTTGTGTGCAAAATACTTGTGATAACAATTATCAAGTATAACAATTTGATTAATTAAACAATACTTGATATATAAAATAAGCATGTTTCACTCAAGTATATATATATATATATATATATATATATATATATATATATATATATATATATATATATAGATATATTATATTATATTATATTAGATCTATGTTGTGAAAATTTAGCCACTTAAGATTTCAAAGACCGTTCAGATAATATTTCTTGCAAGAAATATCTCCAAATATCGGTATTTAAGTACTGACCAAATTGGTTTTCACAATCTAGTATATATATATATATATTCAACAGATCACTTAGAATTCAAAAATTCAATATGCACAGTTTAAGTTAAAAAAGCTTGGCCTTAAAATTTTTAACTCCTTATGATTTCCACATGCTAGCACACACACACACACACACACATGTTATATTAATAACACTTGCACACACATGCATGTTTATATCATATACACACACGTCACAACACACACACACACGCTATATATATATTCTCACCGCACACACATGCACACTATATTATATATTTAGTACATATATATGGTATATATAATATATAAATATTTTTCTTTTTTCCCCTTTTGTGAAAATAATCTCAAAATGTCTTTTAATAATTTTAAATGATAAAATTATTATGAGAATAAATAAGAAATATCCTTGCCTTAGAAAATATTTTTATATGAATTTATTATACTAACACTTGATATTTAAATTATCAAGCTTAACAAAAATGAATTCAAATTTTAAGATGAAAAACATTTTTGGTCAAGAGTAAAATAGGATATTTAAAACAATTTTGAATAAAACCCTATGGAGAGGATTCTACCCATATAAGAAAAATCTTATTACTTAAGTATTGTTATCATCAAAATAAACTTAAAGAGTTGGAGACCTATCAAAAATATTTGTTACCTCCGTGAGAATTAATTGTCATTGGTCCACATAAATCTAAAAGAACTATGTCGTCACCGGGAAATTTTTGGTTCTTATGTTGTTTCTCTACCCTTTGTGTCTCACTAGTTTGATTAATTTTATCTTTCTCAAAGGGTGAGATTTTAAGATAGGACCCACATAAATGTTGACGATTTTACAAAAATTGATTTTATATGATTGGGCCGAATTAGACAGAGTCGCCAGTTGGTATGAGTTCAAATGGTTGTACTAACTCAACCGAATTTTAGAAAGATTTTACAATATGGCCCAATATGTGACTCTGTTTAATTGTCTGGAATTCGAGATTCATAGAGTTCGAGGGCTTGCTTAAGCGAGGGGAAGGTGTTAGGCACCCCCTGACTTCCGTGAAACACAAATATCGCTACTTTTTCATTCCCTAGGCATCTAGTGTGTGTGTGTGTGCTTACATATGCAAATATGCTTACATGTATTATTTGAAAGTAGTGATGTGCCTCTTTGGACCTATGTACAAAAGGGTTTGATTTGCACAAAAGTTCATTTTTTTTCAGTTAACGCATATGAAAGTGATGTTTTGAAATCTGGTTTTCAAACCCTTTCGCTCAAATAGGAGTCGAGGCCCTTTGATACTTCCATTTTAACTAAATTCGGATTTATTTGATTTTATTTAAGATGTGAAGCATCTTTGACAGTATTAAAACTATTTACAAGTTTCAGACTCCTTGTGGGCATGGAAGCCATCTAAGTGAGTCCGAGCACCACATACATGTTTTTCACTATATTGGGGCCTTAAATTCGGATACCATTTTAAGGCCCGATATTTACAAGTAAAATGGATTGCAAGCTGGCTATACAACATAAACACGTCCATCACGGGAATCGAATCTAGATCCATTGATTGATTCTTCAATCCTATGATTCCTAGGCTCACATGCCAACATTTCCAAGCTTTCACAATGCATATATTGAAACAAAGCATATACATACTTCTAAAATTTGCTAAACTAGTGATTTATCGGTTAAATCCATGTATGCGACTAAATAAGCTTCCAGTTTCCTCTAGATAATGATCTAGGGTCACGTAGTTGCTAAATATTTACAAAAAAAACTAGAAAGTAAAGTAGATCTAGATAAATCTTAGCCAGTCGAGCTCAAAAGGTTTAAGTTTACAACTTTTGAACTGGTTAAAAGCTAGATCAGGCTAGATCTAGTATAGATCTAGTCAATACATTTTGATATTGACTATTTACACAAATTGAACGGTGAAAACTAAGATCTAACCACAAAAACTGACTACTATATATATCACTTATATATATATATATCGCTTATATATATATATATATATAAGTATAAAAGGGTTGCATATTTGAAGAAATCTTATAGTCTAACACGAGATTTACAAATGAACGGCTTTTGATGCCTTTAAACTCAATTTCTACCGATTAAAACTTGATATAACAGAGTTTATATATATATATATGAGTACAACTGAGATTAACATGGTTTAGAAGCAAGATTTGAGCTGTATGACACTATATTTTTTGGATTTTCTCTTTTTTGGACCCTTTCTCTCTCTCCCAATATGCTAAAAATGAGTTGCAGCCACAGGCAGACCTGTGGCAGTCGCAAGTGTACCTGTGGCTGAGCCAGATGGGCCCCACTGCCTCGAAGTTTATTCTCTCGATCGACGCGCTGTCTGCTAAAACCTTCATATCATGCAATCCGAGAATCCTATGGAGATGTGCTATACCATTTCGAAAAGCTCTTTCTGAGAGATACATAATGAAATAGGGCTTGACCTTTTTTAGATCCGGGAAGAATTGTCCATGACCATAATAACATCTTTAAGTCTCTGTATGTAGTCCGTTGAGCTGTCTTGCGCAGTTTGCACTCGGGATCGCTGCGGTGGCTCTTATGACCTGATCCATAACTAGACGGGGGTTGTTTTATGTTTTGCTTGCAAAATTACATCTTTGACCTCCCAGGGTTTTCTACGGGTTCGATGTGGCTTTTGGTTGTCCCTCAGAGTTATCTACGGGGTTGAACTGCTACTTACTCTGTTTTTCCTCAAGGTTGTCTCCGAGGTTGATTTGATATCCCACAGGGCTGTCTCCGAATTTAATTTAATGTAGTCCTCTGGGTTGTCTCCAGAATGACCGTTTGAAATCTTCTGGGGATGTCTCCGGATTGGAAAAAGACACTTTTCCCTCCTACAATGGTTAGTGACAAGAAAACAAAATTTCGAGTATCTACAGATGCCCCTCTTTGTCATGTTTATGCATTACAATGAAATGAAAATGTCAAAGATTACTAGACACTTGAAATATGATTAGATATCAAATAATGCAATGTTATGCAATATGATGTCATGGATACTAAATGCTTTTGTTGGAGCTAGCTCCAACGACTTTCACCATCGATTGGTCTCAATGTTTTCACTGAAGATGGTATTCCAAAGCTTACATTATCAGATATTCTTAACTTCGCTGGTGATGGTTTTTAATGCTTACATCATCGAATGATCTCGATGCTTACCTTCAAGGTAGTTTTCAATAGTTTACATCATCGGGCTGCCTTAATGCCTACTCGGACGGTAGTTTACAACGTTTTACATCATCAGACTGCCTCGATGCCTACTCGAATGATAGTTTACAATAGTTTACATCATCTAACTTCCTCGATGCCTACCTGGACGGTAGTTTACAATGGTTTACATCATCAGACTACCTCGATGCCTACCCAAACGGTAGTTTACAACGGTTTACATTATCGAACTGCCTCGATGCCTATCCGTACGGTAGTTTACAATGGTTTACATCATCGAACTTCCTCGATGCCTACCCAGACGGTAGTTGACAACATTTTACATCATCGAATTACCTCGATGCCTACTCGAATGGTAGTTTACAACGGTTTACATCATCGAACTGCCTCGATGCCTATCAGGACAATAGTTTACAATGGTTTACATCATTAGACTGTCTCGATGCCTTGTTGGGGATATATTTTATAATAGATTCCATCATTGTTCCTTCCGATGAATATAGTTTTCCAGAGCTATCATTACCAAGCTTCCTTGATGCTTCATTGGGGTGACACCAATGACTTAAATGAGAATTTTATATTCCTTAAGTTTTTCAAGATTCCAGGTGTTTTTCGCTCAATCACGTAGAACCTTTTTTGCTGATTTGACTTTTTGGCTTTAGGGGAACCTGCAGGTGTACTCGCGGCAGGCTGCGGGTGGTTTTAAACCCCCTAGCCCATTGACATATCATTTTTAACTTGATTCCCTCTAAAAAATTCGAACCTTCCTGCTCAAATCTACTCATTTTAGGCTGCCTTTCTTGAAATCCATCACCGTACAAACGTTTTGCACATCTCAGGTAACGTTTACATCCCTTTCTTTCAAGTTTTGACCGTTAGATTGATAGATTTCATGCTTAATGAGTTTAAACGCAATGTATCAAATATATATGCATAGATGACTTAATAAAATTAACAGTCTTTAGTAAATATATGTATTTTACTGTGCTGAACATTCGGATGTGAAAATTTGATTTTTTAAAAAAATAAGTTTTCAACGCATTTTGGCTAAATAGCTATCCTATTCTAGGATAAATGATCATGATTTTTACAAATCTATAGTTTAATTGGCCCTGGCAATTTGGCTGCCATTGTGGGCTTAATTTAATGTTCATACATGAAGTGTTTGATTTGGGTTGGTGTGCTAATGAATGGCCACCTAGTCATGCCTATGTGCATGCAGCTAGTCCATTTTACAAAGAAGACTCTGGCAAAAAAAATTCACCAGTCTGGGCATTTAATGTGCATGCATATTTAAGTTTACTAGGGATGTATATTAAAATAGCATAGATTTACACGTGTAGACCATGCATGATGTGATGATCTAAATTTAATTGGTTTAATATTAAAGCGTACCTCATCCTGTCTGTGGTGATTTGGAGTTTTTTGTTTAGGCATGGACGCTGATAGGCCTAGTAGTTTTGCCTCCCGTAGGACTTCCTCTGGGGTTAAGAGGACAACTTTAGGTGTTCCATTACCTCGCCCAGCCCAACAGGCATGTCGGTTAACTGAGTTTGTGATCCGTCCTATCAGAGTTAATAGGGCTGGACTTCCAGAGGATGTCCCTATTGCAGATCCAACTCCTTCTTCTTCCACTGCTCACCAGGATATCTTCCTGGTATATATGTGATGATTCCCGATATTTTAGGTGATTTGGGACGCCATCCATCGGTTTGTCTTTATGCGAATGAGGTATTAATGATTTTCAAATTTGAATTTCATTTTTGGCAATGGTTGAGCCTTGATTTGAAAATGATGCAGGTTCCCAGATTTACTCAGCCACGGGGAAACTGGTTTAACATTCATTCCTTGTATAGGAATCTTCATCCCTAGTACCAAGCCATTGTGCATTCCTGGGGCTTCAAGGTTTTCTTTTCCATAGCACCACGGCGTTGTCCATGGGGTTATCTGATAGCTTTGTCTGAGCGATGGCTTCATTAGAGCCAGTCACTCCATTTGCTAAATTGTGAGGTGATGATGACGCCGATGGATTGACGATTCATCACGGTCTTAGAGTTTACGGGCCTTGGTGGCAGATATTTTCCCTGCTGCTGTATGATCCCCACTGGGGGCTCCTCCTTCGACCCTTAAGGGTCGAACCGTCTGTAGCGGTCCTCTGAGTGTTGATGCTTCCATCGGAGCTTTATCAGAGCCTCTTCCTGATGATCAGAGGGATAGAGATCGCATCCTGTGGCTCTTATTTTTGACCATTATCAGGGGTTGTTTCATTATAGAAAACTCCTCGACTGTCTCTTTTGCCTTAGTCGACGTTGTTCGCGATGTTGACCGCATAAGGGATATCGATTGGGGATCCTTTACATTTGCATATTTCCTATGCGGGATGCGTTTGTGCTTAGAAGGCGTTACATATGCTTGGTTGGGCTTCTACCCATTTCTGCTGGTGAGTAGCTTTCATCATCTTTCAATTTTCCCTTGTTCCGCTATCAATTAACTTGGTTCACTTCTTGAATTTTTAGTTTTGGGCCTATAAGAGGCTTCCTTGCCTACGCTCTATTACTACTTTAGGCTTAGAGACATATCCACGTGGACGTCGTTGGCACCATTCTACTTTGCAGAGGTCCCGGTGGCAGAGGGTTTCACTCACTATTGCTTGCAGCTGGAGTTGTTGACCATTGATGCCATTACATGGGTTCGGTACACCCCTGACTTTCTTATAGTGGGCTTTGAGGATGGCTTTTCGACAGGGCTGAGTTTGCCTTATCCACTTGGAGGATTCCCTTCTTGACCAAGGGAGGTTGGGAGCTCTACTTAGGAGAGCGAGCTACCAGATCCTAGTGGAGATTCATATTCCACATCTTCCTCCTGGTCGACGGTCCTGGCCTTTATCCCAATTCATTACAGATATTCCCTTGATGGGCGTGGGTGGTTTTACATTGTCCAACGGCCTTTGCACCCAGGACACTTTTCATCGATAGTGGACTCCCCGTACTTTTGGGGATCAAACTCGTGCTACTCAGTTCCTGGCAGACATGGTACCGGGATCTGTGATGATGACAGATTGGATAGCTTGTGTCCGAGACCCTACTCATTTAGAGTAGATATTAGATTTAACTCGGCGATTAGATATGGCACATCTTTTCATTCACCACCTAGGCAGAGATCCAGCAGAGGCGAATACTTTTGATCCTTCTAGCTCAGGTGTTGGTCCATCTAGCGGCCCATATGCTAATGACCTAACTGGAGTATATCACCTTTTGTACCGTATTGATGTACCCTTTAGTCGAGATACAGTGACTCAAGAGGAGTTGGATCGATTTGATCATCTTGGAGATATAAATTTTAGGGATTTCTTTCAGTAGGCCTTTGTTAGCCATTGGGCGCTTGTGCCCCATCTCCTTGTACTTTTTATTTTCATTTTGTAGGATAGCTATGATGTATTTAATTCTATATTTCACAGATGATGTATTTAAAAATGTATATATAATGCTTTTTATTTATTGCATCTATTATATTATCATTTATCATGATGCATGCATTATATGTCATGGATTTACATTTATATTGATGAGTTAGAAATTGACCCCTATATGGTCTTGTGATATGGTTTTACAGATGTCTTCTTCTTCTGTCACACGTATCGATCAAGTACCATATACCCGTATTGCTACTTGCTTGAGGTCGTGGTATGACAACTTATCGACTTTAGATCGGCTTTCAGTAGACCGCTTGATGGGCCACTCGATGTCATTTTTGACTTTCCATATCCCTGAGGCCTTTGTCTAGGGTATGTTGGCATACTAGATTCTAGACAGGTACATGTTTAGATTTGGTTCAGAGGAGTTGATCCCGACATTAGAAGAGTACCAGAGGATTTCTGGCTTACCTTTGGATGGGCCTTGTGCTAGAGTGGAGTCTGGTGATATGCGCCGTCAGTTTATGACGATGACCAGGTTGAGGAGGTCAGTGGTTTTAGATGAGATCACTTCTAGTCAGGTGGTTTCCATTCATTTCCTGATTGACCGCTTTGGATCTGTTGAGAGCTACACGATTCACTGGGAGGATTTTACCATCTAGGAGGATCGATGGAGGTTAGCTCGGGTGGATGCTTTGATGTGCATCATTGCATATTTATATATGCCACTTTACATGGATCATCTTGATATTGGTTTAGTGACTGCAGTCAGAGCTTTGAGGGAGGATTATACCATTATTCCCATGATTCTTACAGAGACATGTATTTCAACTTCTTACTGCCACGCCCATGATGATGGGTATTTTTAAGGTAGTTATGTGTTGCTGTATGTCTGGTTCATGATGCATTTGAGTCCGATAGGGACTGCTCGCTCCCATGGATATTGCTTTGGGCATGGTATAGCGATGTCCTATTCCTTCCGACCTACTATTTGTGTAGATTCAACATCATGGTTTGTTTTTCTGGATAACGTTGAGGATTTATTTTCCATCCTGGTCTACTCAGGGTACTGTTCTCCCTTGAGTTTCATCACACAGGCAGCAAGTATGACCTTTCTTCCTCTAGAGAGTTTACGAGGTGTGACGACATATCATCCACTGGTTGTCATGGGACAGTTTGACCAGTTTCAGGACTTCTAGTCTTTTGATGGGATTACAGATTATTGATCATCTAGTTTATCTCTATTTGAGGATGATCTTGTGAGAGTATATGAGTTTTGGATTCACAGGGAGATCGTTGAGTTTCGGGATAGTCACCCGAGTCGTTCGACTGAGTACATTTCCTGGTTGGAGGCCGAGATAGCGAATGCTGCTGCCTAGTCAGGTCCCATTATATACTCAGATGATGATGAGTCATGAAGGATCTACCTTCCCCAACAGAGGATGAGATGTTTGTTGGGTTGACAACAGCTTTAGTTAGTTCCACCCCTAGTTCATCTTTGGCGGCTGCCTTACCTTCTAACGAGGCTTTGGAGCAGCGTGTACAACTCCTGACCTTTAAGAGGGACCAGGTTCATGCTTTGATGTTGACGACCTTATCTGGCAGGGATGCTGCTATTCTAAAGAGAGACGATGCCGGGGCTTCCAGGGATGCCGCTGTTGCTGAGAGTGCTTCCCTCAGATCTTTCACGGATAACATCGTCGCACAGACGAATGAGCTTTTGGGTTACCAGGACAGTACCATGCATTCTGTTGTAGAGCTTATAACCTGTATTGAGACAGTGAGGCAGGAGCTTAGAGATGCTCCTCAGTCTGCACAGAGGGATAGTCTTCTGGCTTTGTTGATCCGATTGGTTACGGGTTTATAGCTTAGCTTTCATTTCCTGTATAGACTAGGTTAGTCACTATTGTCATATACAGGATACTTCGTATATATCAAACAATATCATATAAAAAGTAAATATATTTTAGTTCACTTCCCTTTTGGATATGTCTTGACTTTGTTTGATGGTTTCCACTTTTCTCCATGACTTGCTGTCTTGATGCACGGTGAACTCTTTCTTGATGGACTGACATTGAGATGTTGTAGAATCTCTCACAATGGGTCGTCGACCTTCAGGCTTTTCTGGTGTATAGGCTTTCAATTTTTGATTTTGGTGTCACGGGATTGGTGTTTTATAGTGTTTAGGTTAAGGTAAAGTTTTTAGTTTTTTTAAGGGTTAGACTGTACCATAAATGGCTGCCTACGTACTCCCGTGGTTGGGGGAGATCAGGTCTTATGTAGTACAAGCTATATTGTAAAGACCTGATTTGATTTTAATTTTTTTTCATTGATTTCCAGACTATGATGTGCTGCCACATTACATTCAGACATAGTACCTTTTGATAGAGTCTGAATTGATAAGTTGGGGAAATTCTTCACCGTCCATTGCTTGCAATCTGAGGGCTCCTCCTGGCAATACCTCCTTGACAATGAAAGGGCCTTCCCAATTTGGGGCAAATTTTTCTTTGGCTACATCTTCATTTGAGATGACATTTTTCAGCACAAGGTCATTTTTTTTGAATTGCCGAAGCCGAACCTTATTGTTATAGGATCGGGCAATCCTTTGCTAATATAACTGACCATGGAATATGGCGGCAACCTTTTTTTCGTCTATCAGAGACAATTGGTTGTACCAGTCTTGCAACCACTGATCTTCTTCCATTTGGGCATCCATTATTACTCTTAATGATGTCATTTCCACTTCTATAGGGAGTACTGCTTCCATGCCATAAACCAATGAATAAGGTGCATCTCCAGTAGAAGTGCGCATTGATGTTCTGTATGCTAATAGAGTTAGAGGCAATAAGTCGGGCAATCCTTAGTGATTGGCGAACATCTTTTGCATGATCTTCTTGATATTTTTGATGGCTGCTTCAACAGCACCATTCATCTTGGGACGATAGATGACAGAATTGAGATGTTTGATGTGGAATTTATTGCACAATTTCCTCATCATCTGATTATAGAGAGTCTTGGCGTTATCTGATACGATCACCTCCGGTTGTCCGTATCGACATATTACATTGTTTCTGATAAAATTGATTATGACCTCCTTGGTAACTTTGGGAAAGGAGGCATCTTCCACCGACTTAGTAAAGTAGTCGATCATAGTAAAGATGAACCTATGACCTCCGTGGACTTGACATTGATAACATCTCTTGACATGGTCATTGCAATCTGCTTTAATGGAGAGCCAATAGTGCCCTGTTCTTAGTATCTTCTTGGCAAGTAAGGGACCACTCATGTATGGACCACATAGTCCTCCATGGACTTCATCCAGAAGTCTCTGGGCTTGATCTTTGTCTAGGCTCCTTAAAAGGCCTATTCCAACATCTCTTTTATGGAGTGCATCTCCACTTAAATAAAATTTCATGGCCATTTTATGGATCTGCTTTCTTTCAACTTGGCTTGCCCCAGTGGGAGTAGATCCATCCCGTAGATATTCTTTGATATCTTGATACCAGGATTATTTGATTGGAGGTAGTTCATCTGATACTTCTTTAATGTAATTTCTATAGGCTGGTGCCATCTTGTTTGTGAATTTAATCTCCGGGATTCCTCTCTTTATAGAGATGTTGATGAAGGAAGCCAGGGTTGCTAGTGCACCTGCAAAATTATTTCGATTTCGAGGAATGTGGATGGAGGCTATATCTTCAAATTCCATAGCCATTTTGATAACCTACCTATGATAAGGCAGCAAATGCAATTCTTTGGTGTGATATGCCATATTGGTTTGCTTTATGACCAATTCAGAATCCCCAAAGACAGCTAACAATTTGATGCCCATTGATTGGGCTAATTTCAATCCCATTATGTAGACTTCATATTCGGTCGTGTTGTTGGTGTTTACAAACTGTAGCTTGGTGGCCATCGGATACTGTTCTCAAGTGATGGATATTAGAACTGCCCCTGCTCCCGCGCCTTCCATATTTATCGCACCGTCAAAATATAATTTCTAGAATTAGCCTGCATCTTCTCGATGGTTTTGATGAACTGCCATTACCCCGTCATCCGGGAAGTAAGTTTCCAATAGATCGAAGTCCCCTGATGGTGATTTGGCTAGTTAATCCGCAATTCTTTGACCCTTAATGGCTTTTTGATTTACATAGACGATATCAAACTGCTGAAGGATGAGTTGCCACCTTGATAGTCTATAATTTAGCTTGGGCCTATTGAATATGTATTTCAGAGGATCCATGTGGGATATGAGATGAGTGGTGTGTCCATGAAGGTAATGTTGTAACCTCATGGCGGCCCATGCTAATGCACAACAGGTCTTTTCAATCAAAGTGTATTTCTGCTCAAAGCTGCTAAATCTTTTACTGAGGTAGTAGATGGCTCTTTCCTTGCCTTTATCATCCTTCTGTCGTAACATACAGCCCATGGCATTGGAGTTGACTGATATATACATGAAAAGTGGAATTTTATCCTTTGGAGTCACCAAGATAAGAGCTTCAATTAATTGTTTCTTGATGGCGAGGAAGGCTTTTTGACAGTCCTTATTCTACTTTCCAGAGGAATTTTTCCTCAAGAGCTTGAAAATGGGCTCACAAGTTGTTGTGAGCTGGGAGATGAATCTGCTTATGAAATTAATTCTCCCTAGGAATTACCGTATCTCCTTCTTTGTCTGGGGCACATACATCTCATTGATGGCTTTCATCTTGCCTGGATATATAGTTCAATGCCTCTATTGCTCACTAGAAAGCCCAATAATTTGCCGAATTATACACCAAAAGCACACTTGGCCGGATTAAGATTTAAGTTATACTTGTGGAGCCTGTTGAACAATTTTGTGAGATGGTCGGTGTGGTCATCTTCCCTTATGGATTTCAAGATGATATCATCCACGTAAACCTCTATTTCTTTGTGCATCATGTCATGGAATAGAGCCATCATGGCTCATTGATATGTGGCACCAACATTGGTAAGGCTAAAAGCTAGCCGCCGATAACAGAAGTTCCCTAGGGAGTGATAAAGGAAGTTTTCTCCTTATCTTCTTCAGCAACCATGATTTGATGATATCAAGCAAAATAATCCGCAAATGAGTACATGCCGAATTGTACCGTATCTTCTATTAATATGTGGATGAAAGGTACCAGGAAGTCATCTTTGAGACTAGACTTGTTTAGATCTTGGTAGTCCACACATACTCGTACCTTCCCTTCGGGCTTAGGAACGGGAACCACATTGGACAACCATTCAGGGTAAGTGGATACCATGATAATGCCTACTTTAAATTATTTTACAATCTCTTCTTTAACTTTCAGACTCCATTCAGGCTTCAGGCTTCAGTCTTCTTAATTTCTGTTTGATTGGCTTAAATCCCTCTTTGATGGGCAGTTGATGAATAAAAATATTAGTGGACAATCCGACCATGTCATCATGCTACCATGCGAACACATCTTTGAAATGGGTTAATAGTTTGATCAGATCTTACATTTGGTTTAGGGTTAGGTCCTTCCCTATTTGGAGTTCTTTGGGATTTTCTGGAGTTCCGATATTGATAGTAATGGTATTCTCAAGGTTAGGTTTGGGTTTGTCTTCGACCCATCCTTTGATTTCCTCAGGCACTTCATTGTCATCTATCTCCTCTTGCTCAATTCCCATCAGGTCAAAGTCCAGCTCTACATCAAATTTGTAGTCATTGTTTAGATTTGGTAACTCATCAGCAAAGCTAAAAAAATCCAACTTTGGAGTCCTAAAAATAAAATGTTTTTGCTTAATATATGAAACTGTTTCATAATACAAAGCATTCGTAAAAGCACAACAAAAGTAAACTGCTAGCACTAAGGCAACAAAAGTAAGCAGATTAATTATATCTACACTTCAGGGCAGATGGACTTTCTCTACCCTTTTACCCTTTTCGAGTAATGCAAGGAGTGTTGCTCCAATTGTCCAGAGTCAGGTCATTATTTACTACGATGATGAAGGGGTTGCTGTTATCCTCTTCCTTAATGATGTCTAGAACTAAATCCATATTAGGGTCAGCCTCCTTCCCTGAAACATCAATCTTAGCCTAATTTATGAAAAGGATTGCAGGTTGGTCTCCTGTCGAACCATCTTCTTAGATATCCTTAAACATACCCACCGTATGTGCCAGGTAGAACTTCTTTGCAAATTGGCTTTGAACTTCTTGTAGGAAAAGCTCATTCCAATCTTTCATTTCCTTAGCAGGAATTTGCATTTCTTTATCACTGATCGGCTTCACCTTAGGCATCAGTATGTTGGACAAAGAAATAGTTATTTTTACCATAGGTTTCTCGAATCCTGCATTAGTGAGATCCAGTAACAAGATGGTTGATAGATGAGCCGACATTTGATTATATGAGTTTCTGCGTCTTGATCCACTGACATATCATAATCCAGCTTTCCCTACTTGATTAGGTATCTGAATTAGACTTTTGATTCCTTGTTAATTCTTTCCCAGCCCTTTGTTTGGGCTAAAAACCCAAGGATATCATCTTTTGACTGATAGCCATTACTTCGGGAGAGATTCTTGGTTTCAAGGTTAGTACCTCGAGAGGTCGATAGTGAGTGGTGCTCACTTTAAATGCTGGAAAACTAGCGGGCTCAACTCCTTCATTGAGGCTGATCAAAGGCATATCTCCATGCATATGGACTGGATATTCTGGTTCGGCATTAACAATCACCAGATTGCCATTGATGATGTATTTCAACTGTTGATGAAGTGTGGATGGGACTGCTTCTGCCATATGAATCCATGGTCTTCCCAATAATAAATTGTATCAAGTAGTGGTGTTCAACACTTGGAATGAAATGTGGAATGTATGTGGGCGAATCTCCACTGGAAGCCCTATTTCTCCTGTAGTGTCCTGTTGTGATCCATCAAAGGCACTTATAATGACATGACTGCTCTGGATGCGGTTTGGGTTGATTTTCATTCTTTCCAAGGTATCATCAGGGCAGATGTTCAAGGAAGATCCTCCATTTATCAATACACCCCCCATCACATATCCTGAGGATATCACTGCTATATGTAGTGATTTGTGATGACCAGTTCCTTCTGTCGGTATGTCATCATTAGTGAAGGATATCACATTGCTCTTAAAGATATGATCTACTAAGTGCCGAAATTTTTCTGTGTTCACTATTCTTGACAAATGGGCTTCTTCCAAGACTTGAACTGGGATTTTATAAGATCTTCCGAGGATAAAATCAAATTCATGTTGGAGATCTATCGGGGTGCCTCTTTTAAACATTGCACCACTTTAGCTTCATTATGCCTCATTTTTCTGAGGAATTCTGTAACTTTCTCTTTGGATACTTTCCCCGAAGTTTTGATGATTGGTTTTAACACACGCTGAGGTAAATACATCGGATTATCCTTAGGTAGGATAGTGGTACAATCTGATGTTGATCCCGTATTTTTCCCATAATTCCATGGGACTCTTTTCAAATTGATTATGGGGTATTGGGGTCTGAATGGAAACATCAGTGGTTCTGGTGCAGCTATCTTTGTAGGATTCTTTTCTTTATCATCCCTCATTCCTTGGATTCTCAAGGGTGTTTCAGCTGTGTCCTTTTCAAAGGAAATGACTGCTATAATTTCTTTCAAGCTCCATGTCTCGGGGGAAATATCTCCTCTTTTACAAGAAAGGTATTACCACCGTTTATCACTTGCAAATCACCATTCTCAATTAAATTATGGATTAGGTGACGAAGTGCCCAACTCTGTGTAATGGCCAGGAGTGTTGGAATTGTATTGGCATATTTTAGTAGCATCGAACCTCCTTGATCGGGGGTTTCATTGGGAGTAATAGTTCCGTGATCTTTCCTTTATTGATCAACATCTGTAGAATCCTAGGTTGGTTTAAAGGAGTGAACTTTCTTTTAACTGCAAACCCTCTACAAGCCTGGAATTTTTCTTCCCTTGCAACTTTATCTGCCCAAGTTTCATGCTCTTGGAATTGATAATGATCCCTCTTTGCAATTGGGAGGATTCTAGGTGGAGGAATATTTATTTGCCCAGAGTGTTTTTACTTTTTTCTTTCTGCAGGATAGCCAGCTCGGCTATCTGATTTCTAATCCCCTCGAACTCCCCTTGAGATACAGGGTTAGATTCAGGTGAGGCATCTGTTGCCATGTGTGTGGATGGCTTTTGTGCCTTTTTAGATTTTAACATGGTAATAGGACCAATCTTTACCTACAAAAAGAGTATGTAGATTAGTCCTGATAAGTACTAACAGTATGCATGCTATGCAATGTGTTACTTTTAGGGTTTTTATTGTTTTCCTTCAAAACAGAGGTGAGTTGTTTTGATGACAGGATGACATGACATTTATAATATTTAACAATTAATATTTACATTGTGAAAGTAATTTACATTTGACAGGTTTTGATATTAGACATGGAATTGAAATGAAAAGGCATGAAGAGACTTCCCTTCACGTTTGGTTTATCAAACTGACCTATCTTAGGTTACTCTCATGGGCTTTTAGGCCTGAAGGTTCCCATATCATTTCATTCTACTAGATAGGAAATTAATCCGATCTTTCAATTGGAGCGGATCTGAGTGGCGCCTTTCCTGAGCCTCGCGGGATTAGTCTTCTCTTGAGTCCAGTAATCAGCCACCGACGAGTTTGTCTCATGGTGGAGGAATCACACAACATACATTCACCACGTCTCACCGTATGCAATATGATGACATTGTGCGAAGCACAAATATAAAGTGTTATAAAGCATTCATTCACATCTAATCAATGTAAAGATAGCATTCATCACACACATGCAATGAAAGGACCGATAATTTTATATGATTATATATGTAAATTTTTCCGAATAATTTTTTTTTATTAGAAAGTACTTGAACCATATAAGTGAAGATGTGAATTAAGCAATATAGTTAATTTATTTATTTTAAGTTAACTAAGATGAATACTTGATCAATTTGATTAAGAAAGAGTAAGATAAGTTATGCTAAAAATTAACATAGCTTGAATATTAACCTTGAACGGTAAATTAAAAAGATTTATAATCTTTAAGTGATTAATTATTTATATAAATTATATGAAGTGATTATATGAAGGTGTAATAACTTATTAAGCCAATTAAGGCTAATTAAGTTAATGAATTAATGGAACAAAAAGGAATGCCAAGAAATAAGAATATATTAATTAAATATTAATGATATTGAAAATTTTGTGTCATATATTGAATATGTGATTAAATAAAAGTAATAATTATTTATCAATGATGATAAATATGTTATGACTTACGTGGATTACATAGGTGAGTAAATAAATATATATTATTTAAATGTGTATATATTTACTTAGTATATAAAGAGAATTAAGAATAAAGCCTTGTAACTTAATATATATTTTAGGAATGTAAATTAAATAACCTAAGGGTTATAATATGGAAGAATATTAGTATTTAAAATTTGTACTAACCTAAGAGATTAATTTTATTATCTCAATTTATTATTTATTTTAAGCATAATTAAAGCAAGTCTAATTGGGTTATAAAATTAAATGAACATGAGTGGAGTAAAAATCCTAATTAAATAATTAGGGTAAGATAAAATTAAGTGTTGGACCTAACCTAATTTACATGGCTCAAACAATTATTTAGGAAGCCCAAAAGAATTAAGGAATTAATCAAAACTTAGCTCAACTTGTTAAGGGACATTTTGGTCATTTGATTAAGTAAATATAACAATAAAAATTAAACCAAAATGAGAGAAAAAGGAGGCCAAAATTTGGCTAAGGGGGGAGGAATAAGGAGGCATGTGATGTTAATTATTTTCCTTACCAACTCCTACTAACTCCAAGAAAGGTGTCAACCTTTTATTTAACCAACATTTATTACCAAACTTGCAAGCAGCATTAACTTGATTAAGCGAGAGAGTAAAGAAGAGATATTTGGGGGGAATGTATATTAGATATACATAAGCAAAGGTATAAAAACATAACTATAATCTAGTTTATTGCTTTTTATTTAATTTGTTTTGATGAGATAAAGATTTATGATTTCAAAACTCAAAAACCATAGATCTACATGTTAATAAGTATTTTATGTGTAGATCTAACCCTTTTAAGTGTCAAAAGTTAGATCAAAAGAAAGAAAAGTAAAACTAGTTGTTAAAGGGCTAGAAAACCCTAACTTTCTACTACTTTGAAAGGTTATAACTTGAGATCTACACCTTTTTTTTTGCGATCCATCAAAGAGCAGTGCTAGATATGTAAGTTAGCTTTGAAACCCATGTGGTAGCACTCAAAAATATTGATTTTTAAGTCGTGGTGACTGTTTTGGTAAAAATAGTCCAGATTTTTCAAAAAATAAAATACACTGTTACAGGTCAGGCCCTTCTAGGGGTATTTTTGTTATTATTTTTGATTTAAAATTTCTGAGAAAATTTGGGGTGTTAATATACTGAGTTATCTAGAACCAATCCAAAGATAGTGATTTTTGGATGTGTAGAATGCGAGTTATAAATTTTATAAAAAAGGACTACTTTAAAAGTAAACTTGAATAACTCTTTGTGTGTAACTCCAAAAATTGTAAAATATTTATTGAAAGTACATATATATAACAGGAACATCCCCTGAAAATTTGAAAAATTTTGGACTTAAGTTTTGTTCTTGATAAATGTATCAAGATCCAACTATTTTGGTCATTTTAAATATAGTAAATGAAATTCAAAAATTCCAAAAAACATATATGTTCATGATTTATCTTTTTCATGGGCTTGAGAGGATTTGACTATGAAATCACTCTCGAACTGTTGTTGTATTTCTCGCAAGGAACTTTCCTTTTTGGCTTTTTCCACACTAGGAAGGATAAATATTTCCTCCTCATCATCTAGGAGGGTAAAATCTGGAATGTGGTTGCTGGTTTTGGGCAACAAGATATTTGATGGTGGCGGATGAATTTCCTTAGAGGACTCTATTGTCTCCTCTGTCACTCCCAGCATTAAGATCAGTCCACCTTGTGTTCTGCCAAGATTGGTGCTTACATTCGTCACCTCCTTTGAACTGCCTGTCTCGAGTAGACATCTTAAGCTCTTTTCTTCCCTTTCGCCCTTTCTAGTCATGGAGACTTCAATATTCTGTTCTCTATTTTCAACGAAATCCTGAATTTTATGATTTAGAGACCAGCATTCCTCAGTTGCATGTCTAGGTGAGTTAGAATGATATAGACATATCTTGGTGGAATCATAACTTTTCATCTCGGGATTTGCAGGAGGCAGCAACTCAGTAATCTTTTTTTTGCGCAACCAATAATGCTAACACATTTTCCAATGAGTCCCCCAAAGGCGTGAATAGCCTTCTCCGCCTACTATCCCCGAATCTCAGTGCCGTAGGATTTCCAGGGTTTGCCAGTGTTTGGAATGTTGCTTGATATTTCCTATTTGGGAATTTGCATTCCTCCGGACGATTTTTCTTTTGGCAAGATCTTCTAGTAATTTTATCATTCCACCTTTTTCGTTCAATCAACATGCTTTAATCTTCTTCATTTAGCTAGCTGATCTTGGAGGGAGATATGCTTACATTCTGAATAACCTCCTTTTTCTCTTGGCTTTCTAATAATTGAGTGAAAAGCTTCCTTGTATCCTGATGTTGGCGCACTATCAGATTAGCCAACAGAGTTACTTGATACTGGATCGTATCTAATTTTTGCATCACTATTATACCATCCTCTAATTTTTCCAACTTTGTGATATTTGTTCTGTTTCTTTGGGGGTATTCCTCCATCCTTCGTATGTGTTTATGATTTGGACACATTTAGATGCTTCTTGACCCGATTATGTTCACTTCCTCCGTATCATGCTATAACATAAGGTTGGTGTTGACATTTAGATGGTCAGGTTATTGGGCCACAACTTCGCCACTTTCGATCAGATTTTAGATTTTATCACTAAAAGAAAAAGGCTTATTAGCGACCACCTATCTGCGACTGAATACGATCGCAGATAGAGGTCGCATATATTCTGGATGTTGACTGTACATCAGCGACCACTTTTAGCGACCAGAACGTGAGCGACCGACATATAGCGACCGCTGTCGTCGCTAAGCTGAGTCACCGTGAGTCAGGTCTCATTGGTGACGTGGCCCACGTGTTAGCGACCACCACGGCCGCTGATATCCTCAAGTCACGCGCGGTCGCTAATACGTAACAGCGACCGTTTGCGGACGCTAATTAATAAATTTTAAAAAAAATTGCATGTTTTGTGGATTTTTCAAAAAATTTATACCTGTTTGTATCTGTTTTATATCTCAACACACAACAGTATATATAAATCACCAAAATTATTCATCGATCCACGTGCATAAACTAACACAATAAATAAATTGAGTAACTAAAATTTATATACAAATTATATATTGAATCTAAAACTATAATTAACTTCATTGCCTTTGACATCAAACAACTCAAAAACTAAACGATTAGTCATAGTGAAAGGGAATATTGCAATCTAAAAGATTTTCTGTTTCCTTTCTAAATATATATAGCATCAACAACTACTCTTATCTGTCATATTTATAGACCTCCTGCAAAGAGAAACACTTCCTGAAGAAAAGATACAATAGAAGAACCATAAGTAAATAAACATAAAGATAAATTCATGACAAAATTACCTCGGCATCATCATCCTGCTGTTGTGTTAACATTTGCCACTACATAAGCTAATGTCCACCAAGTGTAAGAAGTAGATTACGATCTTGATAGTCAGTCGTCGTCGATAAAGTTTATCCCCATTACTCCTTGAGAAGTGTAAGCTAGTTGTGGCCCACCTCTCCATGAAATTGGGAAACATCCTCAGTTTTATAGTCCTAGGCTTTTCAGCTGTTACTCCTATTTTTGCAAAATCAACTGCCATAGAGTGAAGGGTTGTCAAATTTGATATTTTTTACTCGTAGTCTTATCTGACTCAAGGTCTTCATGTACTAAATGTGCAGTAGAGATTGTATCCAAGGTATCATTGATCAGATAATTAATCAACAAAGAACCACAATATTTCCTGCATACTCAGACTTATTGGGAAAAATATGAGAGACTTAGGAAGAGTTGCAGGAAATTCAATAATTTTCGATAAGTATTTCACCATACTGTACTTCCTCTCGAATTCCCAGAACAAAGTGGTTAATTTTCGAACAAAGTGGTAATTCCCGAACCGTTTAACCACTTTGTTTAGGAATTCAACAGGAAGTACAGTTAAATTAATTGAACCACTTATTGGGACCTGTTGAATTTCATGCAACTCTCCCTTTGTCTCTCATATTTCATGCAAACCTTGAGTCAGATAAGACTATGAGTAAAAAATGTCTCAGTTGACAACCCTTCACTCTATGGCAGTTAATTTTGCAAAAACAGGAGTAACATCTGAAAGGCCTAGGGCTTTAAAACAGAGGATGTTTCTCGATTTCATGGAGAGGTGGGACAAACCAGCTTTTATACTTCTCAAGGAGTATTGGGGGGGGGGACTTTATCGTGCTAGTCTTGAATCTATAGTGAATGAGAAGTCGCAATCTATTTGTTCACATAATATAATATCATCAAGATTTGTATATAAAATACTGAAAGATATATATGTTTATATACTCAAATGACAATGCTTTAATTAAAAAAAATAGAATGACAATGATTTAATTAAAATAAATAAAAGAGAGAACATACTCTATCAATAACTCAACTGCAGCATCCTTAAGACCGACTTATTTCGAATGTTTTATAACCAAATGTCAATATTTTCTTGGAAAATACATTCTCTCACAATCTCTATCATGAAAGTATAATTAATATGAATCTGCAATCAACCTAATTAGTCTTGAATTTGACTCCACAAAGCAGTATCTCCGAAATATATACAACAAATTGGAGAACGATGAAAGTGTGCACTTACTGAAAGATAACTTATCACAATTAGATGGAAACTTCAAGTTATATATAATGTAAAACAAAAACCTTCATCATCGCCCATGAGTAAAAACTACTAGGAGAAGAGTCAAGAACTTCCTTGTATGTAGGATTCGACATAGCAGTTGCAGCTAATACTCCAATGGTTCCTCGGTAGCAAAAAATATGGGTCGTGTAGTTCCTATTTGTGTTCTATACTCGAATAATAAGTTAATTGAATTACTGCGGACATTCCTCACTATTCCATCATAACAGATGACAACATCCTGAAGGAGGGCTATTAAGCTGTTGAACAAAATGTCTCACCTCTTTTTCTGTGAGAACTACCCATCTGAGGAATTCGGAGTGGTTAAAAGTTGTATATGTCATGGATTGGACCCATATCAAGAGATGATTCATTCATAGTAGAGAACGAATGATAACTTCTCTAGTAATATTGAATCATCGCCTGATATGGGTCCCTCAAACTCCTTTCGAGATACTGAATCTGGTTCATGTTGCCATGTCGGTGGATAGCTTTGTGCTTTTTTAGATTTTGATCTGGCAATGGGACCAATCTTACTTACAAGGAGAGTAGGTAGTTTAGTCTTGATAAACATTAATAGCATACATTGATGCAATGTATTAGATTTTTATGGTTTTTAATATTTCCTGCAAAACAAACGTTAGTTGTTTTGATGACAGGATGACAGGATTTGATATCTGTGCAATAATAAAATTGACGGGAAGTAGAATGTACATTTACATTTTCTTTTCTTTTTCTTTTCTTTACATTTACTTGGAATCGTAATTTACATTAAATCGAACTTTACATGGAATTGAAAGGGAAAGGTATGAAGAGACTCGCCTTCGCATTTTGTTTATCAGAGGCTGGCCTATCTTAGGCTACTCTCGCGGCTTTTCGACATGAAGGTCCCCAGATCATCGTAATTTACTGGATGGGAAGTTAATCCGATCTTTCAATTGGAGCGGATTTGAGTGGCGCCTTTCCTGAGCCTCGCAGGATTAGTCTCCTTTGAGTCCAGTAATCAAACGCCAATGGGTTCGCCTCCTGGTGGAGAAATCACACAATATACATTCACATACAAAGTGTCTCACCGTATGACATTGTGCGAAGCACTAATATAAAGCAGTAAAATATTTATTTACATCCACTCAATGTAAAGACAACATCCACACACATGCATATAAATAGGAAATTTTGAAAAGATTAAAATGCAGCTTAATCCCTCTACTGTCTCCAGCAGAGTCTCCACCTGTCGACGTCGGGAAAAATCTTTGGCTATCCCTTTTCCTATGTGTTTCTACCCTTTATGTTTTCTATTTGATTTGTTTGATCTGAAGGGTGAATTTTTAAGAAAAGGCTGAAGTATAATGTCGACGATTTGAAAAGTTTGATTTTACAGAGTTGCCAGTTGGTATGTTTAAAATGGTTGTACCAACTCAACCGAGTTTTATTTGAAAAGTTTTGCAAGTAGGCCCAATTACTGGACTCTGTTTAACTTGGCCTTGGAAACTGAGATTCATAGAGTTCGGGGGCTTAATTAAGCGGGGGGGAGGTGTTAGGCACCCCCGCCTTCAGTGAAACACGGCTACCGCGTCTTTTTAATTTCCCTAATCATTATGTGTGTGTGTGTGTGAATTACAGTAATTGGGCCTAAGTGCTTTATTTGAAAGTAGTGTTGTGCTTCGTTGGACCTATATATGAAGTATTTGATTCAATGAAAAGTCCTTTTTTAGATAAGATATGAGTGTGATGTTTTGAAAAGTAGTTTTCAAACCCTTTCGCTCGCATAGGAACTAAAGCCTTTTGATACTTCCATTTTATTCTGCATTCAGCTGATTTTGATTTTTTATTGTTGGGATGCGAAGAAACCTCGACCAATTAATATATATACAAATGTCGGGCTCCT
The DNA here is from genome assembly GCA_020205555.1 of Panax stipuleanatus. Classification (NCBI taxonomy): domain Eukaryota; kingdom Viridiplantae; phylum Streptophyta; class Magnoliopsida; order Apiales; family Araliaceae; genus Panax; species Panax stipuleanatus. The sequence goes on along the minus strand of CM035117.1, from coordinate 154,207,308 downwards.
TATGGGCATGAAAGCCATCGAAGTGACCCGAGCACTACAAACCATAATTTACTATGTTGAGACCTTAAATCCGGATAACCGTTTAAAGGTCCCTCTGATTTACATTTACAAAAGGCAGGCAAACCGTATTTACAGTTTAATTTGTCCATAATGGGAATCAGATCTAGATCCATGTGGTTAATCGTAGATCCCGTGATTCATAGGCTCATAGAATATTATCAAAAAGCTTGTAAAGCAGATATATTGAAATAAAATGCAAATTAAAATTTAGACGTCACAAGACAAAGGATTCATCAGTTAAATCCTTGCATAGACATAACCAAAGCTTCCCGTTCCTTCTAGATACGGATCTAGGGTTGCGTAGTTGCTTTAATATTTACAAAAATAGAAAGAAAACTAGATTTAAATAAATTTTAACCATTCTAGATCAACGGTTTCAGTTTGACAACTTTTGAACCGGTTGAAAGTTAGAGATGACTAGATTTAGATAAATCTAATCAATAAACTTTACATTAGAACAGATTTACATCAAATAAACAGTTGACACAGATATTTAATCACATTGAATAAATAATATATATATATATATATATATACACTTATATATATATATATATATATATATATTAAAGTTGGAAAGAGCCACGGATTTCCAATCCAAGCGTGACTGATTAATGTAAATATATATATATATATATATATATATATATGCTTATATATATTGAAATTGAAAAGGCTACGGATTAGCAATACAGGCCAAACGAGTTAATATAAATATATATATATATATATATATATATATATATATATATATATATATATATTAAATCGAGAAAAAGCCACGGAATAGCAATCCAGGCTAACGAAGTTAATAGAAATATATATATATATATATATATAGTTATATTTTATATTACAGAAGAAAAAGCCACATATTTATTGTAATACCCGAGAATTTTATAAATAATTTTAGAATTTAAAAAAAAAAGGTTATTATAATTATTTGTGTGCATCTATATATATATGTGTGTGTGTGTGTGTGTGTGTGTGTGTGTCATGTGATTAACTATTTAATCAAGTATGAAATAATTAAGAATTATGTTGATGATAATTATAAGCTTAAGTGTTAAGCCTTGTGTGGCATAATTAATTTCCTAATTGGACTAGTTGGGTCATGATTTAATAATGTATTGGACTTAGATTATATCCAAGCCCAACAACATTAAGGTGACATGCTTGTAAGAGTTAGGAGATGTGGCCAATCAATATATATGGGCTAGGTTAATATTAGAGTCCATGTGCATTAGTGTGTGCCTAGCCCAATTTGACTTAGCTTGGGATAGCCCAATGTGTAATATATGATGATAGGTATATGTATACCTATACATGTAGGTATACATGTATGTAGTTGTATAATAGAGGTATTTATTTATATATGTGTGTATAGGGTCATGTATGCAAGCATTGTGTACAAGGTGGGAATTAAATATGTGACATGGTGCAATAGACCCCCTCCCATGACTCCTATCCTATGCCCAAATGCTGATTTTTTTTGTGCCTTAGTTAAGGTCACAAGCTAAAGCCATGTCGGGAGAATGATGAAGAAAGACCATGAATAGTAGTAGTTTGTGGAGTTAGTCACCAACTCCCTTCTTTGCCCTTTGTGTAATGACCATAGGAGAATAATGGCTTGCCTATAAATAGAATACTTGTGTTGGTGATTAAGAGTTTGCCTTTTCATTTGCTAAGTGTAGAAATATAGAAAGCCAGAGAGAGTTAGAGAGAAAAGATGAAAGCTTAGAGAGTTCTTGCTTTTGGTGGAGTTCAAGGAGTATCAAAGGTGGAGAGCTACTTGAGGTTCCTAGCTAAGAGTAGGAAAGCATTCAAGATGTAAGTTCTTAACTTAACTTTAGTTTTTATAAGATTAGTTAGTATATATGATTCTAAGTAGAAAAATGTATGTTTGGTTGTGGGAGTTTGTGTGTTGTGGGATCATGATGGATCCGAAGTTATAAGGATGGATATTGGAAGGAGAATAAATGATTTATATGTCTTGATATGTGATCTAGGTTAAAATGAATCATGGAAAAGCATGTGAGCATGAAACCTAGAACGAAATATTTATAAACATGAGACTCGACGATAAATGTCATAAAATGTGTAAGTTATGTTGATGATCCAAAAATACTATGATGAACATCTATGAGATATGAACATAACCCAAATGGAATCGTCAGAATCGGACTTAAAACGAACTCGTAGCAAAATGATTAGTAGAACATATCCAAGTATGAACCCTAGCTTGTAAAGACCAATAATTTGATTAAATAAATATTTTGAAAAATTGTTCAAGATATCAAATATTGAAGACATGTAAGTGAATGAGATAATGGAAGTGGTTTGAACTCATTTGGATATAAAATAAACAAGTTATGGAAGATTGAATAAAAAAAGGTCAAAAATCAAAATGTTGAAAAATCAAAATTTTGGATTCTGCTGGGGAGCGCCTAGGTGCTCAACCCAGGCTTATTTCAAGCGCCTAGGCGCTAGACCATTTTCTGAGTTGGGTCGGTCCGCTTCGGGTCGGGTCAAACGGGTCAAAGCTTATTTTTTAAAGATAAAATGAGATAAAATAAGATTAATAACAAGATAAAATAAAATAATAATTAATATTAATTGTGAGTTACTAATAAACAATTAAAATGAGATTTTTATTGTACATTAGTAATTACTTTGGCTTAGATTAATCAATTAAAATAATATTAAGGATTATTTTAAATATGGTTTAATAAATTGTAAACAATTAAAGTAATATTAAAGAATTATTTTAATTGTAAGTTAATTGCAAAAGAATATTTTAAATTGAAAGATAATTGTGAATTATTGACGAATAAACAGTTAAATAATATTAAAAGTTATTTAATTGTGAATTAATAACTTTAATTATATATTAAACAAATAAAATAGTAACTAGATTATTTTATTTGTGGGCTAATAAAATACGAATAATTATTAAGAAAATTATTTAAAGACTTATTAAATAATACTAAGTAAAGTAAGAATACTTTATTTATGTAATGAGACATGGATAAATAAAATAAAGTGAACAATTGATTAAATAAATAAAATAATAAAAGGATTATTTTATTTGTGACAAATGAAGTAATTGTGTATTGTGAATGTTAATGATTAATAATTAAGGAAAATTACTTAAAGAATAATTAAATGATAACAAATAAAGTAAGAATCATTTATTTGTATATGAATAAATAAATTAAATTGTGAACCATTGAGACATGAATAATTAATATAAATATCCCTAATTATGATTAAGGGAATTTCTCAGAGAATAATTAAATGAAGTACTAGATTAATGATAAAATGAAAGAGATAACGATTAGAGAAACAATGAATAATTATTTTGAGAAGTCTTATATACTTAAGGCTAGTGTGTTACACCAATTAAGGTTTATATGTTTATGAGTTGATAGAGATTAACCATTATAATAATAATAGGTTGTTCCGAGGATAAGAAGTCGAGGTCGGAATTAGTCAACGACTCAGGCAAGTATCCTAACCTATGCATTTACTTTATGCAATGGATCTTGTAAGAAAGTTTCCTAACTTTATTTGATTTTATATTGAATGCAAGTATCTTAACCCTTGCATTTACTTTATGCAATGGACCTTGTAAGCAGGTTTCCTAACTTCATTTAATGTTGACATTGAATTCAAGTATCCGAACTACTCTTTTTATTGAGCAAGTATTCGAACCATGCTCTTTATTGAACACGTACTTGAGCTTGTACTATTATTGATCGTACGAGTAAATAATTGCTAGAATAATTCTTGTCTTATAAATTAATACTGCATAGCTTGATTTAAATCACAATTTTATTCTTCGAATCATGTTGCGAATATTGAACATATAAATTGTTGTTATATACATTGTTGAAGTTGTCTACGCCATTTGATTCGGCTAGACCAATATCATGAATTAGAAAGCGATCCAAACTAATTGCTTTGGTGAGGAATCTTATAAATTGACTGAAATGAACAACCCTCATAAAAAAGGGAAAACTATATAGTCGGGGTGCCGACAATAGCAGGGTATGTTATGCATAACACCAGATACGGTAGGCTGATCCCCTATTTGTACTTGTTTGGGTTACTAGAAATATTTTGGTGACTCTAGTAGAAGTTCATGGTCCTTAGCGACTAATCAGTATCCAATATTTATTAACTTGAAATTGTTGAATTCGTTGGATTCTTCTATAAATTCTTGGTCCACAGTGACACTCAATGATATCTATTCAGTCACTTGAAATTGTTGAAACCTTTGAGTTCTTTAATAACTTCTCGACCCATAGTGGTTCTCAATTAACATCACAGAATAAATTTGGAAACCATTGATATTTAATTTGTTCACAACATTCTTATTTAAATCCTTGAACTATTAATTACCATTTTATCCTTGAGATTAAGAACCGTATATACACCTGTTCACATTTATTGGCATATCACTTGCTGGGTAAATTTTTTGCTCACTCTTGCTTCCCATAAATATTTTAGTTAGTGTAGGGCAAGGTGGAACCCCAGGACAGGACAAGAGCGAAGGCAAGGCTATGAGTAGATGTGTTCTTCTATGTTAGGATGTTTTCTTTATGATGTATTAAGACTTAATTAATGTTATATATTAAGTTATGTTTGGATTAAGTTATGAAGTGTATTAGTAATAGTTTCGAGACTTGGGATGAGAATATTTATGTTATATCAATGTAAATTATTCCATTATTCCATTGTTTGAGATTTTAGTTGTTATTAGAATTAGTACGTGACACACCGAATTCGAGATACGAGTGTCTGAATTTGGGGGCGTCACAGGTTGGTATCAAAGCTGTAGGTTATAAACCTTAGGAGCGAGAGTCCTTAGGCTATAACCTTAGAAAAAATTTAGAGAATTGAAGGAGATAAAACTCATGTAGAGTTTCTTAGAGAGCTAGTATCGTTATGAAATATATTTTCATTCCATATAATGAAATTATATTTTATTACTATTGGAGTTTATTGGTTTGTGATGATGGATGTCAGAGATAGGTAAACCTAGTAGGACCATAGAGGAGGAACCACCTAGCATACATGTGATGTCCAAACCACCCTTGTAATTGAGCCTTTTACGACAGTGACCCTAACCTAGGAGGAGATGGAGTCATAAGTGGTGTCGGAATCTAAGCAGAAATTCACAGTGAAAGTTTTCTTTCAGGATTAAAGCATGTGTGAGTTACTTAAAAATGAAAAATAAGATACAATAGTTGAAGGCAAAGTTCTAGACCTTCAGATTAGTAACTAGTAGATGCAGACATAGTGAAAGGAATGGTAGTTAGGTAGTTATTGGAATAAGCGTCGCGAGTGATACAATAGATGTTCATAGATGTGGAACAGTTGTTGTAAATCCCAATTTTAGGAAATTATCTTTCTAATCCCAACTTTAGTAGTACCCGAGAGGGGTATGTAATGAAACTAGCAGAATGATATACGATGTGATATGTTTTCATGTGGCATGTTCTTATTAAACGTGCTCGTAGTGACCAGATTTTGTCAAATAGTGACAAGGGAGAGAATAACAATAAAACTTATATGTCTTAAGAAGTATTAAGAAGTACTAGATGTTTAACAAAGAAATGATAATACCGTTTTATTTTTATACAGAAATGTCGATACCTCAAGGAGGAGAGACTCGTCAAACGACGGAGAATGGAGATAGGGAATTGAATCAGGAACCACTGCAACAAATGGTAAATCTTATAGTAGGTGCTTTTGAAGAAGGAATCATTGATTTTAAAAAGAGACAGATGAAAATTTTGGAGGTAGGAAAAGAAATTTATTTGACTAAGGGAGGAGAGGTTAATATTTCAAAGAAAATGAAAGAATGTTGGGTGGAAGAAATTAGACGTGGTAGCAGTAAGAATTCCAAGAGGAAGTGGAATGAGGCTAAATATGTAAGAGGAGAAGGACAACCACGGAAGAAGAGGGTAGGAGCCTGCAAGGAATGTAGAAAGAACCACGTTGGAGCGTGTTTGAAAGGAAAACATGTGTGTTATAAGTGCGGTGAGAAGGATCATATTTCTCCTAACTGTCCTAGGCAGGAGAAAATCAAAATGTGTTTTACGTATGAATCTGAAGAACGTCAAATACGAATTGGCAGAAGGAAACAAACAAGGAGGGAAACAGAAATAAAAGAAGACGGGACAACGACAACATCAACAACAATCCGACGAGAAGTCACCAAGAAGGACTTAAGAAAAAGAACAAGGCTTGCTCAAAATGTGGAAAGAGTCATCAAGGAGAGTGCTAGAAGGGACGAGGCGTTTAGTTGCGGTCAGGAGGGGCATATTTCGTCGAATTGCCCAAACCCGAAAAAGATCGAAGGATGCTTTGCTTGTAGGTCAACAGATCATCAGGTTAAGAACTGCCCAAAGAAAGGAAGGAAGGATGAAGGCGGCAACAAAGGAAGCCACAACGAGAAGCTGACGATAATCAAACCAGCTCAATCGAGTGAATCAATTCCACGTACGACTAATGTTATGGTACATGATGCATTGGCGTTCCGAGTCGTGATGTCAGGTGTTGTCTTAATCAATAATATAAATACATATGTATTATCTGATTCAGGTGCAACCTATCCCTTTGTGTCTGAAGAATTGTGAAACGACTAAGTTACCCCAAGAATGATTAGGAAATCCTTTAAACATAGAAGTTGCGAATAAAGAAGTAATCCCCATAGAGTTCGTATACCGTAATTATTGCGTAGAGATTAGGGGATATAAACTAAGCATAGACTTGATTCCGATAAGATTGAGAGAGTTTGATGTGATATTAGAACAAGATTGGTTATATAATCACGTTGCGGTAATTTCTTGCAAAAAGAAAAGTGTGAACCTTCAGACACCAAACCGGTCTAAGGTATCGTTTTATGGTAGCTCATCGCTTAGGCAATCGTGTTGCCTTACGATGATGCAGGCCAAGAAATTGTTAAGAAAAGGTGGTGTAGATTATTTAACATTCATTGTAGATACTAAGAGAACGGGAGTAGAAATAAAGAATGTATAAGTAGAAAGGGAATTTCAAGACGTATTCCCAGACGATCTGTCCGACCTTCCGCCAGACAGAGAAAACAAATTCGTAATAGATTTAGTACCGGGAACTGCACCGATTTTGAAAGCCCCATATCTTATGGCGCCAGTAGAAATGAAGGAATTAATAATACAACTGCAAAAAAATGTTAGATAAAGGATATATTCATCTGAGTGTGTCTCCTTGGGGAGCACCCGTGTTGTTTGTTAAGGAGAAAGATGGATCGAGAAGGCTTTGTATAGACTATCAAAAGTTGAACAAAGTGACAATTAAGAATAGGTATCTGTTACCAAGAATAGACGACAAGATGTAGAAAGAGCACGCTAAACATCTGAAGAGAATATTAGAAGCGTTGAGAAAGGTGAAGATATATGCGAAATTTTGAAGTGCAAATTTTGGATGGAGAAGGTTAGTTTTAGGGCACGTCAGATCCGACAAAGGTGAAGGCGATAAGTAATTTGGAGCAGTCGAAGATGCTGACAGAGGTATGAAGTTTCTTAGGGTTAGCTGGCTATTATCGAATATTTATCCCCAAATTTCTCTGAGATAGCGACCCCGTAGACCAATCTAACGAGGAAGACAGTGAAGTTTATTTGGACGAAGAAGTGCAAAGAAAGTTTCAAGGAGTTAAAGAAGAGGTTGAGTGAGGAGCCTGTATTATCCTTACTAGATAATACGGGAGGTTTTGAGGATTATAGTGATACGTCGCACAAAGGTCTTGGTTATGTGCTAATGTAACATAGCAAGGTCATTACGTTTGCATCAGAAAGTTGAAAGACTACGAGAAGCGATACCCTACCCATGACTTGGAGTTAGCGGTGGTAGTTTTACGTTGGAAATCTGGAGGCATTACCTATATAGGGAGAAATGTGAGATATATACGGACCACAAGAGTCTGAAATATATCTTCACACTAAAAGAGTTAAGCGACAAAGGAGGTGGTTGGAACTAATCAAAGACTACCACTGCGAAATTCTTTACCACCCTAAAAAGGCGAACGTAGTAGCCGACATATTAAGTAGAAAAAGGGAATGAAGAAATTATTTAAGTTGATAGCTCAAGAGGAGCTAATCAGAAAGATGGAGAGATTGGAAATAGAAGTGAAGGGACCCAGAGTGTCCGAAGGGAAGTATTGTAATAGAGGCTTGTCCGACGTTGTTAGATAAAGTAAAGGAATCACATGACAAAAATGAAAAGTGCGAGAAGGTAAAAAGAAGGATAGCAGGAATAAAGAGGAAAAGTTCAGAAGAGATAATGATGGTATCTTGAGATTTAAAGATCGAGTGTGAGAGCCAGCCGTAACTAAATTGCGAGATAAGAGTTTTCATGAGGCATATAATTTGGCATATTTTGTTCATCTAAGAAGCACGATTATGTACTGGGATCTTCAACAACACCTTTGGTGGCCCAAGCTAGAACAAGAAGTTGTAGAATACGTCGATTGAATTGACAAAGACAACACACTTTCCACTAATAAAGATACGATTCAATTTAAATCAATTAGAGAAGTTGTACGTGAAGGAAATCGTTTTGCGATAAGAAATACTAGTGTTTACTATTTCTGATCAAGACCCGCGCTTCACGTCAAATTTTTTTGAAGAGCTTGCGTGATGGACTACAAAGAGAATTGGGATGATTACTTACCTTAGTAGAATTCGCTTATAATGATAATTATCATGCGAGTACCGGTATGCCACCGTACGAGGCTCTCTACGGAACTAGATGCAGAACACCGTTATGATGAGGTTGGAGAATGACGACTTTTGGGACCGAATTCAGTACAGCGAATGGCAGACGTTGTGAAGACAATAAGAGACGGATTATTAGCAGCTCAAGATCAACATAAGAAATGCGCATATTGGCATTGTCAAAATCAAGATTTTGAAGTCGGTAGTTTTGTATTTCTTAAGTGTATCCCTGGAAGGGGAAGATAAGTTTAGGTAAGAAAGACGAATTGAGTCTGAGGTTCGTTGAACCTTTTGAAGTATTGAAAAGAGTAGGCAAAGTGGCGTACAAGGTAGCCTTACCTCCTGAATTAGAACATATCCACAGCGTGTTTCATGTTTTCGTATTACAATCATATAAGCCTAATTATAAGCGCGTGATACCCTATGAGCCCATTCAAGTAGAAAAAAAATTGACGTATGAAGAAATTCTTGTCCATATAATAGATATGAAAGAACAAATATTATGAAATAAAGTTATACCTTCTGTAAAGATAGTTGGCAAAACCACAACACCGAGGAGGCTACGTGAGGAGTTAGAGGATAAGATGCGAAGGGACAATCCCCATCTATTTGTGTAACCTTGTATCAATTTCGAGGAAGAAATTTTTATAAGGGGGAAAGGATGTAATACCCAAGAATTTTATAAATAATTTTAGAATTTAAAACAAAGGTTATTATAATTATTTATGTGCATATATATATATATATATGTGTGTGTGTGTGTGTGTGTGTGTGTGTGTGTCATGTGATTAATAATTTAATCAAATATGAAATGATTAAGAATTATGTTGATGATAATTATAAGCTTAATTAAGATTAAGTGTTAAGCCTTGTGTGGCATAATTAATTTTCTAATTGGACTAGTTGGGTCATGATTTAATATTGTATTGGACTTAGATTACATCCAAGCCCAACAACATTAAGGTGACATGCTTGTAAGAGTTAGGAGATGTGGCCAATCAATATATATGTGCTAGGTTAATATTAGAGTCCATGTGCATTAGTGTGTGCCTAGCCCAATTTGACTTAGCTTGGGATAGCCCAATGTGTAATATATGATGATAGGTATATGTATACCTATACATGTAGGTATACATGTATGTAGTTGTATAATAGAGGTATTTATATATATATATATATATATATATATATATATGTGTGTGTGTGTGTGTAGGGTCATACATGTAAGAATTGTGTACAAGGTGGGAATTAAATATGTGACATGGTGCAATAGACCCCCCTCCTATGACCTCTATCCTATGCCCAAATGCTGATTTTTTTGTGCCTTAGTTAAGCTCACAAGCTAAAGCCATGTGGGGAGAATGATGAAGAAGGACCATGAATAGTAGTAGTTGGTGGAGTTAGTCACCAACTTCATTCTTTGCCATTTGTGTAATGACCATAGCAGGGTAATAGCTTGCCTATAAATAGAAGACTTGTGTTGGTGATTAAGAGATTTCCTTTTCATTTGCTAAGTGTAGAAATATAGAAAGCTAGAGAGAGTTAGAGAGAAATGATGAAAGCTTAGAGAGTTCTTGCTTTTGGTGGAGTTCAAGAAGGAGTAGCAAAGGTGGAGAGCTACTTGAGGTTCCTAGCTAAGAGGCGGAAAACATTCAAGAAGTAATTTTATAACCTAACTTTAGTTTTTATAAGATAAGTTAGTATATATGATTCTAAGTAGAAAAATGTATGCTTGGTTGTGGGAGTTTGTGTGTTGTGGGATCATGGTGCATCCGAAGTTATAAGGATGGATATTGGAAGGAGAATAAGTGATTTATATGTTTTGATATGTGATCTAGGTTAAAATGAATCATGAAAAAGCATGTGAGCATGAAACTTATAATGAAATATTTATAAACATGAGACTTGACGATAAATGTCATAAAATGTGTAAGCTATGTTGATGATCCAAAAATACTATGTTGAACATCTATGAGATACGAACATAACCCAAGTAGAATCGTCAGAATCGAACTTAAAACGAACTCGTAGCAAAATGATTAGTAGAACATATCCAAGTATGAACCCTATCTTGGAAAGACCAATAATTTGATTAAATAAATATTTTGGAAAATTGTTCAAGATATCAAATATTGAAGACATGTAAGTTTTTGAGATAATGGAAGTTGTTTGAACTCATTTGGATATAAAATGAACAAGTTATGGAAGATTGAATCAAAAAGGGTCAAAAATCAAAATGTTGAAAAATTAGATTTTTGGATTCTGCTGGGGAGCGCCTAGGCGCTCAACCCAGGCTTATTTCAAGAGCCTAGGCGCTAGGCCATTTTCTGAGTTGGGTCGGTCCGCTTCGGGTCGAGTCAAACGGGTCAAAGCTTTTTTTTTTTAAAGATAAAATGAGATAAAATAAGATTAATAACAAGATAAAATAAAATAATAATTAATATTAATTGTGAGTTACTAATAAACAATTAAAATGAAATTTTAATTGTACATTAGTAATTACTTTGGCTTAGATTAATCAATTAAAATAATTATAAGGATTATTTTAAATATGGTTTATTAAATTGTAAATAATTAAAGTAATATTAAAGAATTATTTTAATTGTAAGTTAATTGCAAAAGATTATTTTAAATTGAAAGATAATTGAGAATTAATGAAGATTAAACAATTAAATAATATTAAAAGTTATTTAATTGTGAATTAATAAATTTAATTATATATTAAACAAATAAAATAGTAAGTAGATTATTTTTTTTGTAAGCTAATAAAATACGAAAAATTATTAAGAAAATTATTTAAAGACTTATTAAATAATATTAAGTAAAGTAAGAATACTTTATTTATGTAATGAGACATGAATAAATAAAATAAAGTGAACAATTGATTAAATAAATAAAATAATAAAATAATTATTTTATTTGTGGCAAATGAAGTAATTGTGTATTGTGAAGCTTAATGATTAGTAATTAAGAAAAATTACTTAAAGAATAATTAAATGATAATAAATAAAGTAAGAATCATTTATTTGTATATGAATAAATAAATTAAATTGTGAACCAATGAGACATGAATAATTAATATAAATATCCCTAATTATGATTAAGGGAATTACTCAAAGAATAATTAAATGAAGTACTAGATTAATGATAAAATGAAAGAGATAACGATTCGAGACACAATGAATAATTGTTTTGAGAAGTCTTAGATACTTAAGGCTAGTGTGTTAGATCAATTAAGGTTTATATGTTTATGAGTTGATAGAGATTACCCATTATAATAACAATAGGTTATTCCGAGGATAAGAAGTCAAGGTCGGAATTAGTCAACGACTCAGGCAAGTATCCTAACCTATGCATTTACTTTATGCAATGGATCTTGTAAGAAAGTTTCCTAACTTTATTTGATTTTATATTGAATGCAAGTATCCTAACCCTTGCATTTACTTTATGCAATGGACCTTGTAAGCAGGTTTCCTAACTTCATTTAATTTTGACATTGAATTCAAGTATCCGAACTACTCTTTTTATTGAGCAAGTATTCGAACCATGCTCTTTATTGAACACGTACTTGAGCTTGTACTATTATTGATCGTACGAGTAAATAATTGCTAGAATAATTCTTGTATTATAAATTAATACTGCATAGCTTGATTTAAATCACGATTTTATTCTTCGAATCATGTTGCGAATATTGAACATATAAATTGTTGTTATATACATTGTTGAAGTTGTCTACGCCATTTGATTCGGCAAGACCAATATCATGAATTAGAAAGCGATCCAAACTAATTGCTTTGGTGAGGAATCTTATAAATTAACTGATATGAACAACCCTCATAAAAAGGGAAAACTATATAGTCGAGGTGCCGACAACAGTAGGGTATGTTATGCATAACACTAGGTACGGTAGGCTGATCCCATATTTGTACTTGTTTGGGTTACTAGAAATATTTTGGTGACTCTAGTAGAAGTTCATGGTCCTTAGCGACTAATCAGTATCCAATATTTATTAACTTGAAATTGTTGATTTCGTTAGATTCTTCTATAAATTCTTTGGTCCACAGTGACACTCAGTGATATCTTTTCATTCACTTGAAATTATTGAAACCTTTGAGTTCTTTAATAATTTCTCGACCCGTAGTGGTTCTCAATTAACTTCATAAAATAAATTTGGAAACTTTGTTCACAACATTCTTATTTAAATCCCTGAACTATTAATTATCGTTTTACCCTTGAGATTAAGAACTGTATATACACCTGTTCACATTTATTGGCATATCACTTGCTGGGCAAATTTGTTGCTTACTTTAAACATTTCCGTTAGGGCAGGGCAAAGTGGAACCCCAGGTGACAAGAGCGAAGGCAAGGCTATGAAGTAGATGTGATCTTCTATGTTAGGATGTTTTCTTTATGATGTATTAAGACTTAAATAATGTTATATATTAAGTTATGTTTGGATTAAGTTATGAAGTGTATTAGTAATAGTTTCGAGACTTGGGACGAGAATATTTATGTTATATCAATGTAAATTATTCTATTATTCTATTGTTTGTGATTTTAGTTGTTATTAGAATTAGTATGTGATACACCGAATTCAAGATACGAGTGTCTGAATTTGGGGGCGTCGCATTTATAATCCAGGCATGACTGAGTTAATATGTGTGTATATATATATATATATATATATATATATATATCAAAGCGATAAAAGACACAGATTTGCAATCCTGGCCGAAATAGCAATTAGAAATGTATATATATACTTATATATACATAGATTGAAGCCAGAAAGGCCACGAATTTAAAATTCAGGCAAAACTAGAAGCTATAAATATATATATGCTTATATATATATATATGTTAAAGTAGTAAAAAGCTTCAGATTACAAGAAATCTCACATTGTATAGGGCTAGAGGCTTTAAACCACTTGGTAGGCTTTAACACTCCATTTCCACTAGTGAAAACTTGATATGTTAGTATATATATGTATACAAGTGTTTGGGAAGAGTAAAATTGAAATTTGGAGCACTGTAGGTAAGGTTAAGAGCTGAAATGGGCAGAATTTTCTCTTTTTTCTTCTTTTTTATTCTCTTTTTTAGCTGATGGGGGTTCTTATTTATAGACCCGATCAGCCATGGATCTACCTGTAGCTGTTTTTGGTGGATCCCGCCTGGTGGGCCCCGCTATCTCGAAGTACGTGTACTCCTACCAACGCGTAGTTTGCTTGAACCTTCGTAACTTTTGATCTGGGAGTCCTATGGAGACGTGTCATATCATTCCGAAAAGCTCTTTCCGAGAGCTACGGAATGACATGGGACTTGATCTTTTTCGAATCTGGGAAGATTGGTCTATGACCAGATCTCCAAGTCTTCGCGTTAGTCCGTTGAGCTGTCTGGCACAGTTTTCACTCGGGATTTGTTGTGATGATTCTGTATGACCTTTTCAGGTAATTTGATCTGATTTGATGTTGAGTTGGCAAAATTACTCTTTTTCCCTTTCGGTTTGGTTCCGGGCTTAACGCAGCTATAACTATCTTCTCTCAGGGTTATCTCTAAGGTTTGACTGATGTTGACTCTGTTCTTCCTCTGCGTCATTTTCTAGGGTTCATTTGATATCCCGGGGTTGTCTCTAGGGATGGATTTGATGTTGTGGTCCTCCAGGGTTATCTCTAGAATGTGAAAAAGATGTTTTTACCCTCCTGCATAGTTAGTAACAGGAAAACGAAATTTCGAGTGTCTACAATAACTAATTAGAGATGAATTTGAATTCCTTATTTCCTAAAAATAAAGGAGTCTTTTTGTGAATAAGAAAAAGGGATTCCATATTTCCTTAAATAAAGGAGTTTGTTTAGATATGAAATAGGATTTCATATTAATCCAAATAAATGCGTTTATTTTGATAAGGAATTGCGTTCCATATATTTTGTTTTTTCCATAACAATTTTAAAAGTTAAAATAAAGTAGTTTATTTTGACTTGGAATTGAATTCCATATTAATTAAAATAAAGGTGTTTGTTTTGATTAAATAATTTGATTAAAAATAAAGGAGTTTATTTTTATTCAAAAATGGATAAATTAAAATAAAAGGTTTATTTTGATTTAAATTTGGATTAAAATAAAAGAGTTTATTTTATTTCAGAATTGAATTTTATGCTAACTAAAATTTCCTATTAAATCGATATCAATGTATATATTGAATGTATATTATTCATAAGATGAATGTTTTATTTATTGATGCATATGTTGATGTGTATGATAATAAATGTGGTTGATTATGGACTATGATTGGATTTTATGTTAGTTGGATGCTTGAATGTATGAGTTTTATAAATGGGGTATGCGTACTTCGTCTTATCTAATTTTTCTTAATATAAATTCTATCTCCCTCCTATGTATTTCCCCTTGAATGTTGATCAAGGTTTCTATTTATTGTAAATAGTTTTGTAATAGGAATAGATAGAATTAATTTTTGAAGAATTGGAGACCAAAGAGCAAGAAGCGTTTGTAGACCCTTTTGTAATGGAGCCCGAGATTTAAATATAATAGTTATATTTAAATTGAATTCTTGTACTCCTAGGTTTGACCTTTTGGTTCACTTGGTGGCTCGAGTGAACCAAACTAGAATAAAAGTTCATAATCATTCAGGGTAGAATATTGTATTCTATATGCATGCTTATACTATATATATATATATATATATATATATATATATATGTGCATGCGCGCTAAACAAGATGAGACAAATAATAACAAACCCCTCAAAGAATTTATATTAAGTCCTAAGCGTTCAAAAGATATTTGGAATATCGAACGTCTCCTTCTAGCATGATAAATTTAATAGACTATTAAATATTTAATATGAGTTTGTTGTGTCACCACAAGGCAAGTATTAAATATTTAAGATATTGATTTATCACATTTGATACTTATAACGAAATTGAACAATACTATTTTGTTGTGTCACCACAAGGATGATATTTTTCTACTTGAATATATGTAAGTGCTAGGTTGAACTTAACTTATATAATTTTGGTTCGGATGTGTCACCACTTGATCAAAATAATCTATGAGGCATAAAAGAAATTACATAATGATGTAATTGACAATAGTTGTCTACTTATTTATTTATATATAGCTTGTTGTGTCACCACAAGGCTATATACATTTGAAATGAGATCCTTATTCTCACTAGAAGATCTTTAATTAGATTTGTCGAACTATATATTATGAGGGTAATATAGTTTGAAAAAAATAGTGGGAGATACTAATTTAAAACAAGACCTAATTTATTTTAGTAATTAATAATAGAATGTATGTTATAATGTTGTTAATTACAAATTTATTTACAGAATTTTACAATGTTTAAATTACTATCACTGCGTAGCATATTAGATGCTATTTAACCGAACCGAATTAAATAAATTGGTTAAGGAATTTGAGAATAGTTCTTAAGGCTGAAAAGTTATCTTATGTCCTTAATACGCCTATCCCGACAATAGTTGTAGACAATGCCTCTGAGGATGCGATTGCTACTTTTAAAAAGAAGCAAGATGATGCATAGTTGGCTCAATGCATCATGCTCGCATCCATGAGTATCGAGCTTCAGCGTCAACATGAAACTATGGATGCTCCTACTATATTCCCACACTTCAAAGGGATATCAGATATCTAAGGAGCTTTTCTGATCTAGAATAACCGATGGTACTACAGTAAAGACACATGTCCTTAAGATGATCAATCTATTTAAATAAATAGGACAACTAGGTTTTGTCATAGATGGAAAAATTGAGCCAAAATTTGATCTTGCACTCACTCCCGGACTCCTTCTCACAATTATTATGAATTTTTAGATGTACAAGCTACATTTCAGCCTTGCTTATTTGCTTAAACATGTTGAAAAACTGTTGAGAGTCACTATCCAACCAAGAAAGACCAAGTCTTACTGGTAGGGCCCAAAGGATCTTCTGAAAAGAAGAACGACTCAAAGAAGGTAAATAGAAAAACAAATACAAAGGATAATAAGAACAAAACTAATACGGATAACAAAGGAGTTTGTTTTCGCTGCAATAAGCCTAGACACTGAAATATAAACTGCGAGAAATATCTTGCAAAGGCTAACCAGAAGAAGCTTAGTGAAGCTTCGGTTACATATACAGGTTTGTCAATGATTGAAATAAATCTTTCAGTAAGTAAAGTTTCTACTTGGGTATTGGATACCGGTTATGGTTCTCATAAATATAGATTTATGAAGGGACCAAACGGAAGTAGAAAGCTAAACAAGGGGAAGTCTTCCTGCGTATGGGAATGGAGCAAAGGTTGATCCATTAACTGCAAGAACCTTTTGTTTAGCACTGCCTAAAGGCAAGTCCATAAGTTTAAATAATTAACAATTTACTGAATGGATTTTAAATACTTGACTTAAATGAAAAATAATTTTAAATTCAACAAACTAGTAAAAGAAAAAGAGATGATCATTCAAAGAGTTGAATATTTGTATTTGGTTAGATACAAGTCTGAATCATTTGAAAGGTTTAAAGAATTCAGAAGTAAAACTAATTGGCAAGGTATTATGATTCTTTTATTGGATCGAGGAATAAATACTTATGCAATAAGTTTTAAGATCATCTTAAATGGTTTTCTTACAATGTACACTTCCTGATACACAATAATCGATTGGTGTATCTAAATAGAAAAATCGTACCTTTGTGCGGTCTATAATGATTCTACCGACATTTCAGTATCCTTCTAGGGTAAAACCCTAGAAACGGCTGCATAGCTACAAAATAAAGTAACCTCAAAATCCGTCCCCAAGACTTCACAAGAGTTATGGACATAGAGGATTCCTAATCTTAAGTATGTTAAGATAAAAGGTTGTCCAACTTATGTGAAAAGGTGTCAAAAGAATAAGCTTGGGACAAGATTTGACAAATACAGATTTGTGGGACATCCTAAAGTAAGTTTATGGTATATGTTCTATAATCCTACTTAGCAAAAGGTGTTTGTTGCGAAACACGTTGCCTTTCTAGGATAAAATGTTTATCACTGACGGGTTAGTGGGAGGATAATAGATCTTGAAGGAGTTCAAGAACCACAAATCACTATTAGTTAAAAGGAGGAACTTGTAGATAAACCTATTGTACCACAACCGAATCGTGAATCGGAATAGTACTGAAGATACCTGGGAGGTATGGATTAATCATAGATGATGATGATGAGGTACGCATCATAGAGGATGATGATCCAGTTATATACGATAAGGCTAAGAGTTGTAGACACTCAGAGAAATGGTAGATGACCATAAAATCCAAAATGGATCTTTGAAGCAATGCTCAAGACCATTCGATTTTTACTTGCGATTGTAGCTTATTATTACTAAATTTGGCAAATGGACGTGGAGACGCCCTTCCTCAAATATAAGTTATTAGAGGAGAATGTATGTATGATATAGCCAGATGGATTTATTTCAATGGTTGAAGCAAATCATGTATATGAGCCTACAACAATCCATTTATGGATTGAAGCAAGCTTCTCAAAGAATGAACATTCGTTTTGATGTGAAAAATCAAAAGGGTTTTATTTTATCAAAAATGAGAATGAACCTAGTATGTACAAAAGGGTCAGTGGGAGTGCTGTGATATTCCTAGTATTATATGTTGATATACTACTGATAAGGAATGACATACCAGTGCTATAATCAGTAAAGATAAAGTTTTCTAAACATTCCTCCATGAATGATTTAGGTAGAACATCCTAAATTAAGGATATAAATCTATATAGATAGATTTAAAAAGATGCTTGGCTTAACCCAAGGAACATATATTCATTTGATGCTAAAGGCGTTTAGAATGGAAAACTCCAAGAGATGTATCATGGTGACGAGCCATGGAGTACATCTCTCTAAAATTATCCTCAATAAAAGAGAGATCGCATGAGTTACTATCATGTATGCAATGAAATGTATGAGACTTGATATTGATCAGTCATATTATGGAGAAGATCACTGTAAGACATTGACAAACATCTTAAAGTACTTAACTGACACTAAGAATGTAATCATGATTCATGATGGGTCTGAATTAAAACTAGAGGACTAAACAAACTCAAGTTTTTTTAGACTGACCAAGACGACAATAAATCCATTTTAGGGTAAGTCATTACCCTGAAAGGTGGTGCATTGAATTGGAAAGGTTCCAAACAGTAAAAAGTTACTGGTTTAGTGATAAAAAAAGTATATAGTTGTAAATGAAGCTGCAAGTTGATGTTTCAGATGAAAAGTTCATTACAGAACTAGGAATAGTTCCTAAGTCTTATCTTGGATCCAAACATGTGTTGTGGCACTTTCATTTGATTAAAGGAGTCATTAAAAGAGTAGAAGTCACTATAGAGAGAGTGAACTCTCAAGAACAACATTACATATCCATTTACTGAAGCTTATCCAGCAGTAGGTATTAGATACCATGTAGATTGACTTTAGTGCAAGTGGGAGATTGAAAGTAGTATGCATATAAGCCAATTATGTTTGATGATAAAGCATATACTTTGTAACAATCTTATTTATTTATTAATAAAAGAGTTATTTAATTAAAGGCATTTAATTATCTACATGATGCTGTTATAATAAAATGTGATAAATCCATAATTTTAAGCAATGCTTTTAGAATTATGATGATGATCATGCTAATGAGATCTAAATTCTTAGATAGCTTAAAACTAAAATAGTTCCCAATCGTTGGTACATATGTTGCTCGCTCATTGGATGAGGATAATCGATCTCATGATCATTTGTGTGGAGACACTAAAGCAAGTATGTAGGTGCTTGTTGGAGAATAAGTTCACTGAACGTGGCTCGCTGAGGAATACCTAACGGAGTTTTTGTGACGCCCCCAAAATAGGCCCACACAACCCATTTTTGAGTCGCCAAATACATAGTACAGAATTCAAATCCAAATTTCTTATTCCAATTATTACTCTCTCATACAAAATACGACCACACATAAACTGTGAGTTTCAATACAAATATTGTGTCGTATATGACACAAAAATATCAACGCTCAAATTAAGTCCACATTACAATTATTATCACTCTATTTTATAGAATAGTGAGGACTACTATAGTAACCATCTTGGACCATTACTCCACTCCCCAACTAGTCCCAGCTACACTCTTGCTTCCTGAGAAGAACAGTGGAACCAAAAAGAAAAGGGTGAGCTCAAATAGCCTAGTAAAGAATATTATGACTAAGATAATATAGAACAAATTATCCTTAGTCCTCAACAGGGAAAAATCTGATAGAATACAATAGACAACAAGTTTTAGATCAACAACCGCAGTGGAAATAACACTCCATTAGAAGAGTCAAGTATAGCATGATGTCTCTTCTATGATTTAAAAGTCCATCATAAATATTTTATCCCTGTAACACCAATCAATTAATTATTTCCAATCAACGAGTTATCTATGCACTACAGGCCAAAGATAATCGTTTGTATCACTAGTGGTCATGATTATGCCAAATACCTGTCCATCTTTGCACTACGGGCCAAAGATATTCATCAATCAACAGTTTATCTTTGCACTACGGGCCAAAGATATTCATCAATCAACAGTTCATCTTTGCACTACGGGCCAAAGATAACTTTCACCACAATTTAAGTTTGAGGATTATGACAATGACATAAAGAATGAATCTAGTGAGATCAATGATAGATATTAAAGATTTATAATTTAATTTATCCAGAGTTCAAGAATGTCCAAATTGTCAACATGAAGATCAAAACATGGATCCAATTTCAAGAATAAGATTCATAAATCAAAGATAATTTAGACAGAAAAAGAAACTAATTTTATCTTGAATAGTACCCCGTGAATAGTACTTGAATGAATAGTACCCGAATAAATAGTACCTCGACATGAAAAGATTAAAATTTTAATAAGAAAGTTCAGACCAATATTCCAGTAAAATAATATTAGATGGAGTAAAAACCTTAAGAAACTTCTAATCATTTCAGGAATTATAGAAGCAATACTTACCATAGTAAGTTTAGATTTAGGAATATGAATTGAAATAATATACGAAACTGCAAATGGATTTTCACCCGTCATGCGGTAATCCGCGTAGACAGATCATTTCCACAACTTTAATAAAGAATGAATACGAAGGGTTATTCACCAGGCATGTGGTAGTCCGCGTAGACAGGTTATTCCCACAGATTAATAAAGAATGAATACGAAGGGTTATTCACCATGCATGCGATAATCCGCGTAGACAGGTTATTCCCACAGCTTAATAAGGAATAGAATGACAACTCTTACGAGTATTGAAAGAAAATAACATCTTTTACCTTAGTAGGAGATTGGATACTGTAATAGTGTAGTAGCGGAATACTCTTCTTCTTTCTCTCTTATTATCTCTATAGTTTCTCTCTCTATAGCTTTAGTGAATTGGTGAGAAAGAAGGATGGAATGAGCTTTTATTTATAGAAGAATTTTAGCTTAGCCCTTGCAATGTGAAGAGGCAAGTGGCCTGACGCCTGTAATGTGAAAAGATAAGTGGTTTGAAGCCTGTAATGTGAAAAGGTAAGTGGTTTGACTCCTGTAGTGTGTAAAGGTAAGTGGTTTGACACCTGTAATGTGAAAAGGTAAGTGGTTTGACGCCTGTAATGTGAAAAGACAAATGGTTTAACTTCTGGTAAAGGCAAGTACTATTGGCAAAAGTAACTCTTAGATGATGACCTATGGGTCCCAAACTTACAAAATACCACATATCACCATTATTTCCTTCGAGTGTCGGCAACTTCTTCTAATGGTTATATTACTCATCACATAATTAATCAACACTTTTTAATCCTTCAATAATTATTCACAATTAATATTATAGATTCACAATATTCACAACTAGATCGTTCGCAGAAAAGAGAGGGCTTTTCGATAAGGATTTCTCCTTATTGGCGCGTAATTAGATATCCTAACCTCTTTTCTTGACAGAACTTTCTAGACATTGCCGATAATGCTAATCAATAATATCATTTCAATAATATGAGTTATTATGTCTTGACAATTATTGATTTACTAATATAAAATATTTTGCAGATGGTACTGTAACAATTATTGAATTAATAATATGAGATACTATGCAGCAACTACTGTGGCAATTATTGAATGAAATACTGAGTGACTTTTTACGTAAGAATTAATAATCAAAGATACTGTGCAATACCATGTGCTACTGTGCAACAATGCGTATTACTGTACTTTTATCACAGGGTATTTCAACAGTTTAACTGTAAAAGTTTTGTCGTTATTTTTATAAAAAGTTATTTTTATCGCTTTCTATATCCTACAATTATTTTGTTATGGGGTCCACCAATGATTGCGTCTTCGTACGAATATTCTCCAACAAAAAGAATATTTTTAGGCCAAACGAATATTCCTCAACACAACCAATATTTTATGACAACTTGCTTACTTTGTAAAATTTGCACAAATCACCCATAAATATAACATTATATCAAATCAACACCTTACTATTTAAAAATAATATATAAAGAAAATTAAATCTTTATTTATAAAAGTTGGGGTCTTACAACCTCCCCTCCTTATGAAATTTCGTCCTCGAAATTGATGTACGTACCTAGTATTTCGAAGAGGTGAGGATACCTTGCTTTCATTTCAAATTCTAACTCCCATGTTATTTCCTCAATATCATAGTTTTTCCATAAAACTTTGACTTGAGGTATTGATAGTAGTGTGCATACAAGCCAATCATGTATGATGATAAAGCACGTACTTTATAAACAATCTTATTTATTTATTAATAAAATATTCATTTATTAAAGGCATTTAATTATCTACATGTTGCTGTTTTTATAATATGTAAATAACCCATAGTTTTAAGCAATGCTTTTAGAATCATGATGATGATCATGCTAATTAGATCTAAATTCTTAGAAAGTTTTAAAACTAAAAAAGTTCCCAATCGTGGGATTACTAAAAAAGGGGATTAGTAAATCCGGATAGATTGGTACATATGTTGCTTGCTCATTGGATGAGGATGATTGATCTCATGATCATTTGTGTGGAGACACTAAAGCAAGTATGTAGGTGCTTATTGGAGAATAAGTTCACTGAACGTGATTCGCTATGGAATACCTAATGGAGATTTACTCGCCTGTCAATAGGAATTCCTAATGTGATAGTAGTACAAGTGATCCTTGGACTTGAGATCATCATAGTATCTTGTATATAACAAATTATACTTTGACTTATTCCTTAAGACCTTTTAAGGCATATATAGGGTATGCTTGGGTATAATGAGTTACATATGGAGATAATGAATGATCAATAAAGAATCTACCACCTCTAGTAAAAGAGGAGATATGTCCTATGTGATTCGTTAAATGACAACCCAGGAATCCTTGGCCAAGGTGAAATGAAATTAGAAAGGAGTTTCTAATTTGCATTATTTGGAGTTGTGCATTTTCTAATCGAAATACATATAATTAAATAAAATAAGACTTGACAGTAAATCCATGTCTTATATTTAATTGGGACATTGGATGGTGGAAGGATTGAATTGTATGGTAATTATTTACTCACAGGTTCTTTTTGATTAATGTTGAAATCTATATTATCTGGAAAGTCGTTGATCGCTAGGGAGGCTTATCCCTATTGTAAAATAAATATTATTTATTTAAATAGATTATTAGTTTAATTTATTTATTTAAATAAGATTAAAATTGTTTTAATTGATTTATTCACAACCGGTTTAATATGGAGAACCTAAAGGGTCACACCATAAAAGGAAGAATAATTATTTAAGAAGGTAATGGCATAATCGTAATAATGCATTAAGTGTAATTAATTTAATCTATGGTGATAGAATAAATTAAATAGCTTAATATTTATTATTTAATATTTTGAAAATATTAAATATAAATTAATAAGAGGAGTCTTATTAATATTATTACAATTATTATTATTTTAATTTCTAAAGGAGTTTAGTAATTAATTTAATATTTAGTACTCTCATTTATTCCTAATAAGATTAGGAGACAAATTAATTAAATGAATTTAATTAATTATTCCCATGTGGTGGGAAGCCTAAATTAATTAAAGGAGTTTAATTAATTAAAAGAAATCCCATGTCTAATAGGATTAGAAGGGTTGACCAATATCTATATAAGAGGAGTCTTATAATAGATATTAGATGATGCAATTCCAATTGTTGGAGAGTACTCCTTTTCTATAGAGAATAGAAAACTAAGCCAAACACCCTCCTTCTTGATAATTCATCTTCCTTGGTGGATCACCTCTAGAGGCCAAACACTTGGGCGGCTAACGTTGATCAAAGAAAGGAATCTAACCCGGAAATTCAAGGAGATCACGAAGAACAAGGAGTTGAACTAGTACCTGTGGAAGCTTCGTTCTACAAGGGTATGATTCCATAACTTCTTATTTATCGTTTTAAATTAATAATTTGCATAAAGGATGATCCGGGTAATGGTTTTGTAGAAATTTTTTTTAAACTCTGATATATCATGCTTCCGCTAATTTTTGCAATTTGATTGCGTCACGATTTCGTACAAACCCAACAGTGGCATCAGAGTCAAATCTTTATGCAATTATTAATTTATTTTTGATTTCATATACATATGGGTATGTATTTAAAATAATTTATTGGGCATAATTTTATTGTATAAAATTATATTTTTTAAGGAAAAAAAAAAAAGAAAAAAAAAGAAAAAAAAAGAGACTTTTTTTGGGACGAATCACAATTTTTTTTGGTGCTAATCTTGAATTCTGCAAAGAAAAGGTGTTGTCTCTTTCTTACTCCAAAAAGAAGGTGACCCATCAGGAAAGGACTTTTTTTAATAAACCTGCAGGACTCTTTTAATAAAAGAAGGTGACTTCCTTTTAAAAAATAAATATGATATATTTATATATTATATTCTAAATTATTTTATAATTAAAATAAAGAGTTTATTTTAATCTTGAAATTGGATTTCATGCAATTTAAAATTGCCCATTAAATGATACTCATATATATATGGAATGTTTTAATTCATGAGATGAATATTTATTTATTGATATATATGGTGATATGTATGAAAATAAATGGGGATTGATTATGGACTATTTGACCAATGTGATTGGATTTTATTTTAGTTGAATGCTTGAATGAATGGGTTTTATTAAATGGGGTCTGCGTACCTCGTCTTCTCTAATTTTTTTTTTCTTGATGTAAAATTCTATATCCCTCCTATGTACTTCCCCTTGACTGTTGATCAAGGTTTCTATTTAAATTAAATAGTTTAATGTAATAAGAATAGTTAGAATTATCTTGAAGAAATTGGAGACCAAGGAGCAAGGAGCGCGTGAAGACCTGTTTGTATGGAGCCCGGGTTTAAATGTAATAGTTATATTTAAATTTAAATTCTTGCACTCCTAGGTTTGACCTTTTGGTTCACTTGGTGGCTCTAGTGAACCAAACTAGAATAAAAGTCCATAATCAATCCGGGTAGAATATAATTCTATATTGCATGCTAAATATTATATAAATTATATTTTATGCAAACATGCTTCGCATGTTTAATAAAATGACGCGTATTTTATATATATATGTGCATGCGCGCTAAACAAGATGAGACAAATAATAACAAACCCCTCAAAGAAATAATATTAAGTCCGAAGCGTTCAAATGATATTTAAAATATCGAACGTCGCCTTCTAGCATGATAAATTAATAGAGTATTAAATATTTAATATGAGCTTGTTGTGCTATCCACAAGGCGAGTATTGCGTATTTAAGATGTTAATTAATCACATTTGATGCTTATCAAGAAAATTGAACGATCTAGTCTTGTTGTGCTATCCACAAGGACGAACATTTTTCTTTTTTGAATTTATGGAAGTGCTAGGCTGGACTTAACTTAAATCATTTTAGTTCGGATGTGCACACACTTGACCATTATGATTTAAGAGGCAAAATAAAAGGAGTTATATAGTGATGTAATTGACAAGAGTTGTCTACCTATTTATTTGTATATCGCTTGTTGTGCTATCCACAAGGTTATATACATTTGAAATGAGATCCTTATTCTCACTAGCAAATCTTTAATTAGATGTTGCCGAACTATATAAGTGAGGGTAATATAGTTTGATGAAAATAGTGGGAGATACCAATTTAAAATAAAGACCTAAATTTATTTTGGTATGCAAAATTAATAAAATGAATGTTTGCTAAAAATGTTGTTTTTCACATGCAGAATTTTAAAAATGTCAAAATCACTAATTTCACCGCGAAGCATACTTGATGCTAATAAGCTTACCGGGCCTACTTATACGGACTGGCTAAGAAATCTGAGAATAGTTCTCACTGCTGAAAAGATTTCTTATGTCCTAAACTCACCTGTCCCTGGAATTGTTCCAGAAACAGCCTCTGAGGAAGAGATTGCCACCATTGTAAAGTGGCAAGATGATGCATCTGTGGCTCAATGCATCATGCTCGCATCCATGAATAACGAGCTTCAGCTTCAGCAAGAAAACATGGATGCTCCTACTATGTTGATTCACCTCAAGGAGTTGTATGGTGAACAAAGTAGGACTGCTAGATATGAGATATCTAAGGAGCTCTTTCGATTTCGGATGACCAAGGGCAAGGTGAACATAAAGGAACAAAAGAAACCTGATCCAGCTAGCAAAGGAATGTGCTTCCATTGCAACGAGCCGGGTCATTGGAAGAGGAACTGCAAGAAGTTTCTGGCAGACAAGAAGCTTGGAGAAGCTTCGACTTCCAATCAAGGTTTGTTCATGATTGAAATTAATTTTTTAAAAAGTCAAAATTCTACTTGGGTATTGGATACCGGCTGTGGTTCTCACATATGTAATAATGTGAAGGGACTGGTCAGAAGTAGAAAATTGAACAATGATGAGGTGATCCTACGAGTGGGGAATGGAGCAAAGGTTGCTGCATTAGCTGTAGGAACTTATTGTTTAGCAATGCCTTCGGGCAAGTCCATTTATCTTAATAATTGTTATTATGTTCCGAATATTATTAAAAATATTATTTCAATTTCTGTATTGGATATGGAAGGATTTAACGTTGTTATAAAGAACAATAGTTGTTCTATTTATAAAGACGATGTTTTATATGGTATTGGAAATTTGCGAAATGGACTTTATACACTTGACTTACAAGAAAATATATTTCAAATTGAACAAACTAAGAAAAGGAAAAGAGATGATATTAATTATACCTACATGTGGCACTGTAGACTCGGTCATATCAATGAAACAAGATTATCCAAGTTGCATAAATATGGGCTCCTCGAGCTGTCCGATTATGAATCATATCCAACTTGTGAATCTTGTCTCATGGGTAAAATGAATAAATCTCCTTTTAGTGGAAAAGGAGAAAGAGTTACAGAGTTGTTGGCATTGATTCACACAGACGTTTGTGGGCCTATGACAACAAGTGCACGGGGTGGGTATTCTTATTTTATTACTTTCACTGATGATCACTCAAGATTTGGATATGTGTATTTAATGAAATACAAGTCAGAATCATTTGAAAAGTTCAAAGAGTTCAGAAGTGAAGTAGAGAAACAAACAGGAAAGAGTATAATGATACTTCGATCAGATCGAGGTGGAGAATACTTAAGCGGTGAGTTTCTCAATTGTCTCAAAGAAAATGGTATAATCTCACAATGGACTCCTCCAGGTACACCACAGTTAAATGGAGTATCTGAAAGGAGAAATCGAACACTGTTAGACATGGTTCGATCCATGATGAGTTTTACCGACCTTCCAATTTCCTTCTGGGGATATGCCCTAGAAACGACTGCATACCTACTTAACAAGGTACCTACCAAATCCGCCCCAAAGACTCCATATGAGATGTGGAAGGGGAGGAAACCAAATCTTAAGCATTTTAAGACTTGGGGTTGTCCAGCTTATGTCAAAAAGTTTGAACATGATAAGCTACAAACTAAATCCGAAAAGTGTAGATTTGTGGGATACCCTAAAGAAACTGTAGGGTGTTATTTCTATCATCCAACTGATCAAAAGGTGTTTGTTGCGAAACATGCTGCCTTCTTGGAAAAGGAGTTTATCCATGAAGGGGTCAGTGGGAGTAAGATATATCTTGAAGAAGCTCAAGAACCACAAATTACCACGGATCAAAGTCAGGTACCTGACCAAGTAGAAGAACCTACTATACCACACCCTGTTCGTAAATCTGGAAGAGTACCGAAGATACCTGAGAGGTATGGATTCATTGTAGAGGATGACGATGAGGTACGCATCATGAATGATGATGATCCATTGAATTACGAACAAGCTATGAGTAATAAAGACTCAGAGAAATGGCTTGAAGCCATGAAATCCGAAATGGACTCCATGTATGAAAACAAAGTATGGACTTTGGTTTCACCACCTGAAGGCATTAAGCCTATTGGGTGTAAATGGGTCTTTAAAAGAAAGACTGGAGCGGACGGCAAGGTGGAGACCTATAAGGCCCGACTGGTTGCAAAAGGTTTCAAACAAAGACAAGGAGTTGACTATGATGAAACCTTTTCACCAGTAGCTATGCTCAAGTCCATTCGGATTTTACTTGTAATTGCAGCTTATAACGACTATGAGATCTGGCAGATGGACGTGAAAACGGCCTTCCTCAATGGAAAACTTGAGGAGGATGTGTATATGACACAGCCAGAGGGATTTGTTTCAAAGGTTGGAATAAATCAAGTCTGTAAGCTGCAACGATCCATTTATGGATTGAAGCAAGCTTCTCGTAGATGGAACATTCGTTTTGATGAGACAATCAAAGAGTTTGATTTTATCAAAAATGACGATGAACCATGTGTGTACAAGAAGGTTAGTGGGAGCGCAGTTTCATTCCTTGTATTATATGTTGATGATATATTACTGATAGGGAATGACATTCCTATGCTACAATCAATTAAAATCTGGTTATCTAAACACTTCTCCATGAAGGACTTGGGAGAAGCGTCCTATATTTTGGGGATAAAGATCTATAGAGATAGATCTAAAAGGATGCTTGGTTTATCCTAAGGAACGTACATTGATGCAATGCTAAAGAGATTTAGCATGGAAGATTCCAAAAGAGGTCTCATGCCGATGAGCCATGGAATACATCTCTTCAAGAGACAGGCCTCAAAGACACCTGAGGAGAGAGACCGTATGAGTAAGATCCCTTATGCTTCTGCAATAGGATCTATCATGTACGGTATGATATGTACTAGACCGGATGTTGCTCATGCACTTAGTGTAACGAGCAGATACCAGTCGAATCCTGAAGAAGAGAACTGGAAGGCAGTGAAGAATATCCTAAAGTACTTGAGAAAGACTAAAGATATTTTTCTTGTCTACGGTGGGTCTGAATTAAAACTCGAGGGATTCACGGACTCAAGTTTTCAAACAGACCAAGATGACAGTAAATCTGTTTTGGGGTATGTGTTTACCTTGAACGGAGGCGCAGTGAGTTGGAAGAGTTCCAAGCAACAAACAGTTGCTGATTCAGTGACAAAGACAAAGTATATAACTGTAAGTGAAGCTGCAAGTTGATGTTTTTTGGATGAAAAGTTCATTACAGAACTAGGAATAGTTCCTAAGTCTCATCTTGAATCTAAACATGTGTTGCGGCACTTTGATTTAAGAAATCATTGAAAGAGGAGCATGTAGACTCTCAAGACAACATTGCAGATCCATTTACTAAAGCTTTAACACAACAGCAGTTTGATCGTCACTTAGAGAAGATGGGTATGAGATACCATGGCGATTGGCTTTAGTGCAAGTGGGAGATTGATAGTAGTGTGCATACAAGCCAATCATGTATGATGATAAAGCACGTACTTTATAAACAATCTTATTTATTTATTAATAAAATATTCATTTATTAAAGGCATTTAATTATCTACATGTTGCTATT
Organism: Panax stipuleanatus; assembly: GCA_020205555.1. Lineage (NCBI taxonomy): Eukaryota > Viridiplantae > Streptophyta > Magnoliopsida > Apiales > Araliaceae > Panax > Panax stipuleanatus. The sequence continues at coordinate 154,177,538 of CM035117.1, read as the reverse complement.
TTTATAATATGTAAATAACCCATAGTTTTAAGCAATGCTTTTAGAATCATGATGATGATCATGCTAATGAGATCTAAATTCTTAGAAAGTTTTAAAACTAAAAAAGTTCCCAATCGTGGGATTACTAAAAAAGGGGATTAGTAAATCCGGATAGATTGGTACATATGTTGCTTGCTCATTGGATGAGGATGATTGATCTCATGATCATTTGTGTGGAGACACTAAAGCAAGTATGTAGGTGCTTATTGGAGAATAAGTTCACTGAACGTGATTCGCTATGGAATACCTAATGGAGATTTACTCGCCTGTCAATAGGAATTCCTAATGTGATAGTAGTACAAGTGATCCTTGGACTTGAGATCATCATAGTATCTTGTATATAACAAATTATACTTTGACTTATTCCTTAAGACCTTTTAAGGCATATATAGGGTATGCTTGGGTATAATGAGTTACATATGGAGATAATGAATGATCAATAAAGAATCTACCACCTCTAGTAAAAGAGGAGATATGTCCTATGTGATTCGTTAAATGACAACCCAGGAACCCTTGGCCAAGGTGAAATGAAATTAGAAAGGAGTTTCTAATTTGCATTATTTGGAGTTGTGCATTTTCTAATCGAAATACATATAATTAAATAAAATAAGACTTGACAGTAAATCCATGTCTTATATTTAATTGGGACATTGGATGGTGGAAGGATTGAATTGTATGGTAACTATTTACTCACAGGTTCTTTTTGATTAATGTTGAAATCTATATTATCTGGAAAGTCGTTGATCGCTAGGGAGGCTTATCCCTATTATAAAATAAATATTATTTATTTAAATAGATTATTAGTTTAATTTATTTATTTAAATAAGATTAAAATTGTTTTAATTGATTTATTCACAACCGGTTTAATATGGAGAACCTAAAGGGTCACACCATAAAAGGAAGAATAATTATTTAAGAAGGTAATGACATAATCGTAATAATGCATTAAGTGTAATTAATTTAATCTATGGTGATAGAATAAATTAAATAGCTTAATATTTATTATTTAATATTTTGAAAATATTAAATATAAATTAATAAGAGGAGTCTTATTAATATTATTACAATTATTATTATTTTAATTTCTAAAGGAGTTTAGTAATTAATTTAATATTTAGTACTCTCATTTATTCCTAATAAGATTAGGAGACAAATTAATTAAATGAATTTAATTAATTATTCCCATGTGGTGGGAAGCCTAAATTAATTAAAGGAGTTTAATTAATTAAAAGAAATCCCATGTCTAATAGGATTAGAAGGGTTGACCAATATCTATATAAGAGGAGTCTTATAATAGATATTAGATGATGCAATTCCAATTGTTGGAGAGTACTCCTTTTCTATAGAGAATAGAAAACTAAGCCAAACACCCTCCTTCTTGATAATTCATCTTCCTTGGTGGATCACCTCTAGAGGCCAAACACTTGGGTGGCTAACGTTGATCAAAGAAAGGAATCTAACCCGGAAATTCAAGGAGATCACGAAGAACAAGGAGTTGAACTAGTACCTGTGGAAGCTTCGTTCTACAAGGGTATGATTCCATAACTTCTTATTTATCGTTTTAAATTAATAATTTGCATAAAGGATGATCCGGGTAATGGTTTTGTAGAAATTTTTTTTAAACTCTGATATATCATGCTTCCGCTAATTTTTGCAATTTGATTGCGTCACGATTTCGTACAAACCCAACAGGTATAACCTTTGAGCGTAGAATATGTTCCTTTTTATCCAAGATCTTGATAGGTACCTTCTCATACGTTAAATCTTCGGCTATCTCGTCTGGTTCTAATTCAATAATGTGGTTCGAGTCTTTCACATATTTACGTAGTATAGATATGTGAAAAACGTTATAAACATGAGACATACTTGGTGGTAAAGAAAGTCTATAGGCCATAGTTCCTACTCGGTCGAGGATATCAAATGGACCAATAAATCTCGGGTTGAGCTTTCCTCTCTTTTTGAATCTCGTAACTCCTTTCCATGGAGCAACACGTAACAATACATGGTCTTCGACATTAAATTTCATGTCCCTTCGATGAAGATTAGCATAACTCTTTTGTCGATCTTGTGCTATTTGTATACGTTGCCGGATCATTTGAATCTTTTTCGTAGTCATGCGTACCAACTCTGGTCCCAACAATGTTGCTTCATCCACCTCGTCCCAACATACTGGAGAATGACACTTTCGTCCATACAACGCCTTGAATGGAGCCATGCCTATACTTGCTTGATAACTGTTGTTTTAGGAGAATTCCACCAATGGTAAGTACTTATCTCAACTTCCTTTAAAGTCTACAACGCAGAGTCTCAATATATTTTTAAGAGTTTGAATAGTCCTTTTTGATTGCCCGTTTGTTTGAGGATTATATGCAGAACTGAATCGTAAATCAGTGCCCATAGCTTTCTGCAAGCTGACCCAAAATTGTGAAGTGAATCTTGGGTCTCAATCAGAAACTATGGATACTGGCATACCATGCAGTCTTATAATCTCATTTATGTACATACGAGCAAGACGTTCAAGTGAATAAGTTTCTCATATAGGCAAGAAATGAGCAGACTTGGTTAATCTATCGACAATGACCCAAATTGCATCTATGCCTTGAGAAACCTTAGGAAGACCCGTAACGAAATCCATGTTAATGTGTTCCCACTTCCATTCAGGAATTTCAAGTTGTTGCAATGGACCTTTTGGCACTTGATGCTCTGCCCTGACACGTTGACACGTTAAACACCTCGAGATAAACTCCGCGATCTCTCTCTTTATGTTGCTCCACCAAAATATATGTTGAAGATCATGATACATTTTGGTACTTCTAGAATGGATTGCAAACGGTGTGTTATGTGCCTCCATCATAATTTTATACTTTAAATCAAAGTTGTTAGGATCACAAAGTCTGGAGTTGACTCGAAGTATTCCTTCTTCGTGGATTCTTGCTTCTGGAATATCACCTTCTTGTACTTTCTTCTTTATACTTATCAGCTTCGGGTCTGTAGCTTGAGCAGCTTTAACTTTATCAATTAAAGTTATTTCTACGAGTATATTTGCCATCTTTATATGGGTCCCTGGAGTCTTTAACTCTATCTCCATCCTTTGTAAGTCATACAAAATGGGCCTTTGTGTCACACTCGTTCCTGCATATGATCTTCTACTTAACGTGTCAGCTACCACGTCTTCTTTTTCAGGATGGTATTGGATTGTATGGTCGTAATTTTTCAACAGGTCAAGCCAACGTCGTTGCTGCATGTTGAGTTCCTTTTGAGTAAATAAATATTTAAGGCTCTTATGATCCGTATAGATCTCCACTTTCTCCCTATACAAGTAGTGTCTCCAGATCTTTAGCGCGAAGACGACTGCTGCCAACTCTAGATCATGAGTAGGATAATTCCACTTATATTCTTTGAGTTGTCGTGAGGCATAGGCTATGACTTTCCCATGTTGCATGAGAACACATCCTAACCCTTTGCCTAACGCATCGCTGTAGATGACAAATCCCTCCGAACCAAATGGTATTGTCAGAATAGGTGTTGAGATGAGTCTCCTCTTGAGTTCTTGGAAACTCTTCTCATATTCCTTGCTCTATACGAATTTTGTATCTTTTTGAGTCAGCTGAGTTAATGGAGTGATGATTCGAGAAAATCCTTCGACGAATCTCCGATAATAACCAGCTAAGCCCAGAAAGCTACATATTTCGGTTACTGACTTAGGTTGCTCACAACTTTGTATTGCTTCAATCTTCGCCGGGTCAACTGATATTCCATGTTTCGATACCACGTGCCTAAGGAATGCTACTTCCTCAAGCCAGAACTTGTATTTCTTCAACTTGTCATATAGTTTGTTTTCAAGAAGCTTTTGGAGTATCAGCCTCAAGTGTTGCTCATGATCTTCACAGCTTTTGGAGTAAAAGAGGATGTCATCAATAAAGTCAACCACAAAATGATCCAAATATTCCTTGAATATCCGGTTCATCATATCCATGAAGAAAGCAGGAGCATTAGTCATTCCGAAAGACATGACTAAGAATTCATAATGCCTGTATCGAGTTCTGAAGGCAGTCTTGGGAATGTCATCCGTTTTAATCTTTAATTGATGATTTCCAGAACGAAGATTGATCTTTGAGAAAAATTTAGCACCTTGCAACTGGTTAAACAAGTCATCAATGCGAGGTAACGGATACCTATTTTTGATGGTGACATGGTTCAACTCTCGATAGTCAATACAAAGTTGCATACTCCCGTCTTTCTTCTTTACGAATAACACAGGAGCACCCCAAGGAGATGTACTAGGACGAATAAAGTCGATGTCTAACAAATCCTGTAGTTAGACCTTTAACTCCTGAAGTTCAATAGGAGCCATTCGATATGGAGTTTTGGAAATGGGTTTTGTACCGGGTTCAAGGTTAATAAAAAATTCAACATCACGTTCCGGGGGTAGGCCAGGAAGTTCTTCAGAAAATACATCAGGAAATTTATTAACAACATAAATATCATTCAAATCTGACGTATTCTTGTTTAAATTGGTGACATGGGATAAGAAAGCTTGACATCCGTTTTTCAATAAACGAATATCTTTATGACTTGAAATGACAGTGATTGATTTTAGTGGTTTGGTTGCTTAAATTTGCATAACATGTTGGTTAGGAATATGAAAGCTAACAAACTTACGAAAATAATCAATTTTAGCATGATAAGTGGTTAACAAGTCGATTCCTAAAATCACATCAACTGCAAGTATTTTCAAAAGGATGAGATTAACTGGTAATGTGAGGGTGCCAATTTGAATTAAACAAGATTTGTAAACTGTGGATGTAATGAAGGTTTCTCCCAACGGAGTTTTAACAGATAAATTAAAGTCTAATTTCTCAGGGGTCAAGTTCAAACGTTGAGCATGTAGACACTCAAAATTTCCTTCAGTCCTATTGTAGACACTCAAAATTTTGCATTCTTGTTACTAACCCTACAAGAGGGCAAAATCATCTTTTCAACTCAACTCAACCCCGGTCTAAATACCGGGATGCCAGTTCAACCCCGGTCTCAATACCGGAATGTCAACTCAACCTCGGTCTCAATATCGGGATGTCAACTCAGCCCTTGTCTGAATACTGGGATGACAGGTCAACTCCGGTCTCAATACCGTGATGCCAGTTCAACCCCGGTCACAACCCGGGAGGTACTGGTCAACCCCAGTCTCAACACGGGAGGTACAGATCAAACTCGGTCTCAACCCAAGAGGTACAACTCAACCCCGGTCTCAATACCGGGATGCCAGTTCAACCCCGGTCACAACCCGAGAGGTACAGGTCAAGCCCAGCCTCAACCCGGGAGGTACAACTCAACCCCTGTCACAACCAGGGAGGTAAAGGTCAACCCCGATCTTTGTAATGACCGTGAATTTTAAACTCCATTATTAATTTAATATGTGATTTAAATTTTAATGAGTTAGTTTTGTGAGCATATTTAAACCTTATGTGGTTATGTGATTATGTGAGTCGAGCTTATGCAAATAAATGCTAGGATTATATTTAAGGGGGTCACTAATGGTCAAATTAAATTAGTGGACTAGCCCTAAGTTTTATATCAAAAGAATTGATAGGATGATTATTAATTAAATATTCAATTTACTTGAATATAGTGAAGGGATTTAAATGTGTTGATTAATTATTATTATGAATAAATAATAATTTAATGAGCAAATGATTAATAAATATAATGAGATTATATTTACTTGATTTATTATTTTATACAAGCATGCGATATATTAAACCTTTAATATATGGTAGTTATCTATATTGTATATAATACAATGTGACATTAATATGGCTATATATTATATATATAGACTATATAGTAAATTAATTTCGTTATGTGAGTTACGTAATGATACTGCTTATGTGACATGAAGTGTGTGGGTAAACATTAATGCATACACTATTGACATTTAGTAAATGGGATAAATAAAAAATGTACATAGATTATATGTTGGTATATATATGTACCTCTATTTGATACATTGTATTGTTAATGACTAATTTGAAATGACATTGTAACACCCATTTAAATGTATATGGAATTAATACATATAGCCCAAGTATATACTATATGTATATACATATATAACATTAGTAAGTTATATTGCAAGTTGCTGAGTTATATGCACATTATCCCAATATTAGAGTCACTCTTCCTCAATTTCCTCTTCACGTGAACAACCACATAGCTACACTACTCTACTCCTTCTCAAATTCATCAATCCTAGCTAATGATTATAGGAGATGTGGATTTCATGATGGGATTCACCAACTTCTTGCTAACCATTATACAATTGCTTCTTCATTTGGTTTGATTTGGTGAGCAAAGTTAATATCTATGTAAATAAATTGCCTATATATACGACATCTCTTCCTTTCATTTTCTTTTGCTGAGCTTTACATTCTGAGTTCTATTGAATTGAGAGAATGAGATAGAGATATAGCAGCAAGTTCATTTCTGTAGCAGAGGTATAACTCCATTTTCAGTTTCTGTAAAATTCTAAATTCTTGATTTTTGAATTGATTATGGATTGATTGATTAAGTGATTGGAATATGTTTGTTAAGTGTTATATAAGGTTATAATCATGTTAGTTATATAATGTAGCTGCAATAGAATCGAATTCATTAAGAATTTCTGAGTTGGGTAGTCAAAACTGCCGAAGTAGTTTAGCTTCTGGTCTGGCCGACAGCCTGCGCAGCTGCGCCAGTTATGTACTGGCCAGCGGCGCACCTGCACCAGGACCAGTTTCTGGTTTTTGCTTTCCTGCTAGAAACTGTTATATGCTATCATATGGTACCTTGTTAGAGCAAGCATGTAAACTGATTTAGCACACACATATAAGTATATTCATGTGGTATAAGCATGTATAACGATGTTAGTACGCATGATTGATGAAAAACTTATGGTTTTGAAATAAAACTTATAGTTTTGAATATGAAATTGGACATGTACGTAACATATGTATATTCTGATTTTGAAAGCATGATCGTATGGTTTATATTGACATGAAATGCATGTTTAAAGTGTTAATCATGCACTAGCATACTTGATTGAAAGATTCAAGAGGTTTTTCAAGAAAAACTTAACTTGAAAGCAAACTTGACCAAGACTTATGTCTTTTAGATTCTAACCATATGAGAACGTTTATATGGCTTTAATATGGTTTTAAATGCATATAAATTATATGTCGAGATGCCTTGCATGTACTAAAAGGACATGGTGCAATTTTCAAAGAAAACTTAAGATTTGAAAGTTAATAACATCGATTACCCTGTGAGTTATGTTATGATCATGCAAACATGTATATTAGGATTCATTATACCTCTAGACGTGTTGACATGAGCATCATGTGATGAAATATGGATATCACCTATGCATACGTATTCAAGAAATAAATTTCTAAAGCATGAACTATGTGATTAAGATGTAAACATGAGTAGTATACGAACAAGCATGCTTACTAAGTATTGTTTAACCTTGTTATGTGATAACATGACTTTAGTAACCGAATTTGAAGCATGAATGTGTATTGCTTAAAGTATGTGAATGTTCGGCATGACAACATATAACTTTAAAGTGGATTAGAATGAGCATGCTAAGGTCAAACTTGAAAGTATAACCTTAAAGCATGTGTATTGATTTATATCTGTAGTCTGAATGCTAGTGTTTACGTTCGGGTTGACCAGCGACATGAAAATTCATTTCTGGACTGACCACTGAGTGGCGCAGCTATGCCATTCTTAAAGCATAAACCTGCGCAGCTGCATCGGGCCACTTTCAGGTCTGGAACAGTTTGTGAGATCTGATTTTTGACAGTTAACATTTAATGACCTATAACATGTTATATATGGTATGTTTGGTACTAGACATGGTCATGTGTGATAGACTTATATGCTAAGTAAATTCTTGTAAGTGTAGACTCATATTAGTTTACACATGCTAATTGAAAGACCGACTTGTTAATGTTAGGTCATTTCAACGCTATTTAATTAATAATAGACTATTTTGTAGCTGAGCAAACAGGCAAGTACCTGAACCCTACTTTTATTATATTGCAAGTATTCAAAAACTTTGCATTACTTTATTCGATAAATCTTGTGAGCAAATTCTCGAACTTCACTCTTTGGTTGTGTAAGTTCTCTAAACTTATACAAACTCGTTTATTGTACAAGATTTCTTAAACTTCAATTATTGTGCAAGTTTCTTATCCTTCTCATATTTGTACTGAGCAGGTTATTATTGTATTGAAAGTTATTCATTTAAGCTTGAACTTTATTTCCAAGCATGCTTTAAGTGGTTTAATTACTTTATAATTATTCCACATCGATCTTATTGATATTCGCACTTGGTGCACTTGAGTTCGTACAGTCTTGGATTTGTACCTTATTGAAAGTTCTATAATTCTTGAACTGCGTCAAATAGAGTCTGAACCCTTGTTCGGTCAGACAATTGTACAAAGTTTTATAAAAGCTATCCAGACCAATTGATGGTACGGATTCTTAGACTTAAAAGAACACCCTTATATATAGGGGAGTACCCAGGTATCTAATATAAAGATACAAATAGCAGAGTTGAATGTTATGCATATACATGGCGTACGCGAGGCTGATCCCCTCAAGTACTTATTTTGTAGCCAGTAACCAAAAGGTCAATCAGCTATTGATTCCATTGGAGTTTTATGGTTCAAAGTCTACTTGACTATTAGTTATTCTAAAAGTAATTATTATTCTTGCTTCCGATATTTATATTGTTGAATTCATTGTCAGATATATTCCGTTCATCATGATATATCCTTTATTGTTGTATTTAAACTTGCTGAGCAAACGTGTTGCTCATTCTTGCTATATCATGACTTCTATTGCAGTTAAGCCCGAGACTTCAGGGAAGGACAAGGGTAAAGGAAAGATGTAGGATTAGTTTGCAAGGAACATACTTTACTTTATGCTTAGTGTAATTACGATTAATGTAATTTGAACCCTAATGACTATTCTAGGGTAGGTCTGTATGGTTGTATTAAGGTTATCGAATCTTGGGACTAGTAACACCTTTTGAATGAACGACATACGTTTATTATATTCCACATTTAGTTATTGTATGTTATTTAGAGGTGGATATTTGTATTGTATCGTGACGACCGAATCGAGGTTAGAGAACCTGGATTTGGGGGTGTCACAGTCTTAACCCGGGAGGTACAACTCAACCCCGGTCTCAACCCGGGAGGTACAACTCAACCCCGGGAGGTAAAACTCAACCCCGGTCTCAACCTAGGAGGTACAACTCAACCCTGGTCACAACCCGGGAGGTACAGGTCAACCCCGGACTCAACCCAAGAGGTACAGGTCAACCCCGGTCTCAAACCGGGAGGTACATGTCAATCCTTGTCACAACTCGGGAGGTACAGGTCAGCCCCGATCACAACCTGGTAGTCCAAATCAACTTCGTAGACATCCCCGAAGCATCACATCATCCCCAGAGATAACCCTAGGAGGACTAAGTCAGCCTCAGAGATAACCTTGAGGACAAACAGAATTGGCTGGGATCCAAACCTCGGAGACAACCCCGGGAAATCAGTCGAAGACCATGCCAGTACAGGAGACAACCCCGGGAGGGGTAAAACGGTTATTTTACCAATTTAAAGCCGATTCGGTCCAAATCAAGCCGAATTAATGCCATCAAGGTTAGAAAGAACCATAACGTTGATCCCGAGTGCAAACAGCACAAGACTGCTCGACAGACAAACTGCGGGGAAACGAAGGCCTGCTTATGAACCGTCTTCTTGGACTCAAAAATGTTTAGTCCTATGTCATTGTGACACTCTCGGAGAGGGCTTTCCAGAAAGGTATAGTACACCTCAAACGGACGCTTCGATCAAAAGTTAGAATATTTTTAATCTAACCTCGCATTGCTCGTAGTGCACGTACTTCGAGGCGATGGGACCCACCACTCGAGCCCTGCCATGTGGCCCCGTAGGTAGACCCGCTACTGCCTCTGGTAGAGCCGCTTCCATCGGGTTTATAAATATAAGTGCACCCCTAGGCCAAAATCAATTCAGAAATGCTCTAGAACTCTGCCTATTTCATTTCTTAGCCCTACCTCTTGCACTCCAAAACCAAATTTTATCACTCTAACACGTCGATATACTCATATACTACCAAATATCAGAAATTAACTGGTACAAACGGACGTTTGAAGCCTACGATTTGGCAAAGAGCCTGTGTAGCAGCCCATTGTGAGTATTTTTACGATCAGAAAGTTCATATTACTTCATTGCGTATTTATACACTTGCACGTTTCGTTTTTTGATTATGCTCGGAACTCAGTTACGTTGCTATTTTTGCTTACGTTTTCGTATATTTTGTATATTGACGCATTTTTTGGCATTTCTACAGCCCAGATCAACGATCCGCGGCCTTTGACAGCTTATATATATATATATATATATATATATATACGCATATATGCCCCTTGCCAGACTGGGTTATCTTCCCGGTCTCGATTTGGCTTTTTTATATATATTTAACTATATATATACTAACTTTTCAATTCTGTCAAGTCCGGATGTCAAATCCGCGGCAGCTTACTGCTTTTATATATATAACTATATATATACAAAAAAATTTGACTTATTTGGGCTTAAATTTCTATTTCGTGGCCTTTTTATTGCTTTAATATATATATACTAACTGTATATATATTAGCTTTTTATATTTCAGTTTGGCCTGGATCATTTTATGGCCTATTTACTACTTTTATAAATATATATATATATATACTTACATTTCTTTTCGGGCAAAGGATAGAATGTACGTCGCCCTTTAAAGTTTTTATATTTATATATTTACTTTTTGCCGAGCCCGGACAATTTTATGGCTCTTTTACAGCTCTTTTATATATATATATATATATATATATATATATATATATATATTTCAATTCTGTCGAGCCTTGATCATTCTGTGGCTCTTTTATAGTTTATATATATATATTTCCATTCAGTTGAGCCTGAACCCTTTTCGTGGCTCTTTATTGCTTTTATAAATATATATATATATATATATATATATATATATATATATATATTTCCATTCCCTTTCCGGGCAAAGGATAGAAAGTCCGTCACCCTTTATAGTTTATATATATATATATATATATATATATATATATATATATATATATATTTACATTTTAGTCTGGGCATCGGAATGAAAACTCATCGCCCTTTACATCTTCGTATATATATAATTATATATATATATATATATATATATATATCCTTTATTCATTGTGATTAAATTGTTGCTTTAAATATTCATTTAACATGAATCGGCGCTGACATCTCTTTGGGAGAACTAGATTTTCTTAAATCTTGCCAACTCTACCTTTCAAACGGTTCAAAATAGGTCCAGACGGAACCGGGAATCTAGAATGGCTGAGATTTATCTAAATCTAGTAGTTTTCCTAGTTTTATTCATTTGGAAAGCAACCTCGCGGCCCTTAGATCTCTATCTAATGGGAACGAGACGCTTCGGCTACCCGCAAACCAGGATTTGACTGATGAATCCTTGGTTATTGCGACGTTTAGATGTAAATATATATATTTTTGTGGATATTTGAGTTGTGTAGGTTTTATTGGCTCCCCTCTGTGAGCCTAGAAATCGTGGGATTCATGATCAAACTGATCAAAATCTGATTCCCATGATAGACAAACTCCACTTTACAAATGTACCCTGCCAGTTTTTCTATAAAAATGTTCATCTGAAAGATCTTAAAACGGTTATCCGGGTTTAAGGTCTCAACATAGTGAAAAGATGGTTTGTCGTGTTCGAGTCACTCTGATGGCTGTCATGCTCATGAGAAGACCGTCACTTGTATATATTTTTCGTGGTCGAGGATGCTTCGCAGCGCGACAAGCACCCTTCAAATTGAGCCTTAAGGCTGAAAAGATAAAATGGAAGTATCAACAGGCTTCTATTCCTATGAGAACGTAAGGGTTTGAAAACCGGCTTTCAAAACATCATTTTAATATCTTGTCTGAAAAAGAACTTTTACAAATCAAATCAAACCCTTCATATATAGGTTCAACGAAGCAAAGTACTACTTTCAAATCAAACATAGGCCCAATTACTTCCAGCATTCACACACACATTGCAAATAAAAAGGTAAATATTGAAAAGATGCGGTACCGTGTTTCACGAGAGTTGTCGGGTGCCTAACACCTTCCCCACACTTAAACAAGCCCCCAAACTTAGAACTTCGGTTTCAAAGATTAATTTCAACAGTGTCCAACAATTGGGCCTCTTTTCAAACAAAACTCGGTTTAGTTGGTACAACCATTTCAAATCTACCAACTGGTGACTCTGTAAAACGTTCAAATCGTCGACATGATACATATTGGTCTTTTCCTAAAAACCCCTTCAAAACCTTTTTCATAAAAAGATAAAATATGGGTAGAAACAAACTTAGGAAAAGAGAGAAAGATCCGGGTTCCGACTAGACTCGCGCATTTTTTTCTTCACCGACGTCGACAGGTGGCGACTCTGCTGGGGATAGTAGAGGGCTTAGGCCGCGTTCCAATCTTTTCAAAATTTCCCTTTCATATCTGCGTATATGTAAATGCTGAGTCTTTACATTGAATGAATGTGTGAATGCTGCGTCTTTACATTTGATGAATGTGAATGAATGCTTTTCTGCTTTATATTAGTGCTTCGCATAATGTCATCATTTCATATGGTGAGATGCGATGTATATGAATGTATGTTGTGTGTTTCCTCCACTAGGAGGCAAACCCGTTGGTGTTTGAGTAATGGACTCAAAGGCGACTAAGTTTGCGAGGCTCATGAAACGCACCACATAGATCTGCTCCAATTGAAAGATCGGATTAATTTCCCCCTCTAGTAGATTGTGATGATCTGGGGACCTTCATTCCGAAAAACCGCGAGTGCAGCCTAAGATAGGTCAGCCTCTGATTAACCAAATCCAAAGGGAATCTTCTTCATGCCTTCCTCTTTCAAATTCCATGTCAAGTTTTTAATTCCAATGTAAATATCATAATGTACATTCCATATCATGTAAAGCTTGTCATGTTATCCTGTCATTAAAACCACTAACCTTTGTTTTGCAAGATAAGATTAAAAACCTTGTAAATAAACACATTGCATGGCATGCATCCGACCAACACCAATATCAGGAAATTAACACCCCTACGTTTGTTGTATGTAAAAATTGGTCCTATCACCAGATCAAAATCTAAGAAAGCACTAAGTCTATCTTTAGACATGGCTTCAAGTGCTCAGCCTAGATCTACCCCTGTCTCTAGGGAGGAGTTTGAAGGATTAAAGAACCAGATAGCTGAATTGGCTATTTTCTTGAGAGAACAAAGTAAATCTCTTAAAGAGAAACAAGCATAAGGTCATACAGAACCAATTACACCCGGTGGCAGTCAAGATACTGGAAAGATAGACACTCAGATTCCTGATCCTCAGAACCAGGGACCTACCAATAAAACCACTGAAATCACCATCCTTAACAAAGAGCAGGAAGCTGGTGATATTCTGAAAAAGGTCCAACAAATGGAAGAGACCATCCGGTCCATCAAAGGGACTGGGGCATTTGGGAGTGTCAATTACTCAGACCTATGTATATTCCCCGGGGCTCGTTACCCTAAAAAATTTTAAGTCCCTGATTTTGAGAAATATGATTAATTGGGAGACCCCTACACTCACTTGAAGGTATTCATTGGAGAGCTTGGATCCTATTCAGAGGATGAGAAACTCCGAATGCAGTTATTCCAGAAGAGTCTGACCGGAGAGGCTAGAGCCTAGTATGCTCGTCTAGACAATTCAAAGATTCACAGCTGGGAAGAGTTGGCACATGCCTTCCTCAATCAATACAATTTTCAGTCTTAAATGGTTCCAGAAAGATATCAGATCACTAAAATCAAAAAGCAAAACACCGAGTCATTCAGAGAAAATGCCCAACGATGGAGGCGGGTGGCAGCACAAGTCACCCCACCTATTACTGAGTCTGAGATAGTCATGACCTTCATCGACATCCAAGAAGCTCCGTATTACGAAAGGGTCCTAGCAAACATAGGAAAACCATTCTCATAGATGATTAAACACGGAGAGATGGCTGAGATGGGGCTGAAATATGGGAAGATAAAGGATCTGACCGCCTTGGAAGCCGTTGCCAAACATATCCAGTCTGGGAGTTACAGGAGTAATCCCCGGAGAGTACATAAGAAGAAAGGCAAAGAAGTGTCCTTAGTATTGCATGGACAGAATCAGAGGAGCGAGTCGAGTAGCCTGCCCATTCAAAGGAGGAACTATTCCCCTTTTCAAGCTCTAGCCCAACCTCCCTCCATTTCAGAAGAATTTGAAGGCCAGACGTCAGAGAACGTTCACCCCTTTAGGGGATTCACTAGAGAACGTGCTAAAATTGTTGACAGTACAGAAGAAGATTGTTCAACTCCTTCCACCAACCAATACCGGGGGAAGGAATTTTGACCCAAGTAAGAAGTGTGCCTACCATTCTGGATCTCCGGGCCATGACACACAGGACTGTTGGGCTCTCAAACACAAGATCCAAGACTTGATAGACAATGGAGAGATTGTGGTGACCAAATCAGAGCAACCACATGTGCAAGATAATCCACTCCCTCAGCACAAAGAGGAGAGTGTCAACATGATTAGCACAGGTAGTGGAGAGGGATCCAAATACCTCTGGTATGTCAAAGAATCAACTCAATCCAGTAACAATAGCCCAGACATTTGGGAGTTATCAGAAAGACGATTCCTGATAGAACAGAAGATCAAGTCTATTAAGGAACAGATTGGACAGCTAGCGGATCTTGTCGTATACCAACATCAGGTAACCAGGCAGCTATTAACTAGTCCAACCAGTCTGAAGCAAGTCCTCCTACACCGAAAATTAGTCCCATTGCTATGAGGGATCATTACCTATTTCATGAGCATGAACCCTGGGCCGATAAGGTGGCCAAGGAGGAGAAGTTTAAAGCAAATAGGGAGTTTGACTTTCAAAGGAACTTCACTAATTTGAACCAGCCGATGAAGGAAATCCTATAAATATTGATCAATGAGGGGATGGTTACAGATTTGTTACCCCCAGTGAACCCTTGATCCAGGAAATTCAAACCTGACAAGATTTGTCAGTACCACTCCAATGCACCCGGTCATGACACCGAGGATTGCTGGGGACTTCGTCACTTAATTCAGAATATGATTGAAAGTGGTGAGCTGATTAGAGGGAATCAAGACTATGGCCTCCCTGATGAGGAAACACTCTTTATTCCCACGACATGGGGTCAGGATACAGTGGCTGTTATTTCCTATGAGAAGGAGCTAGCCGGAACACCCTTAATACTGGCAGGGAAAGGTGTCCAAGAAACACAAAATCCTGTGAAAGTAGCTGCGCCAGAACCTTTGATATTACCTTTCAGACCTCAGTATCCAGTGATCAGTCTGAAGAGAGTCCCATAAAACTTTGGGAATGATGAAGGTTCAACCTCAAACAACATTGCCAGCATTTCCAAGGAGAATCCATTGTACCTGCCTCAGTGAGTGATCAATTCAGTCATCAAAGCCAAAGTGAAAGTGGCTGAAAAGTTCCTCAGCAAAATGGGGCATAATAAAATTAAGGTGGTGCAAAGATTGAAGGATGCACCCAAGAAGATGTCCATCCTGGATCTGGTTTTATCTTCGGTGGATCATCGCAACATTCTGGTGAAAGTACTAGAAGAAGCCCATCTGCCAAAGACCGTGGATGTTGAGAAATTCCGTCACGTGATAGAATATATCTTCAATAGCAATGTGATATCTTTCATTGACGATGATATACCCGCAGAGGGGATGGGTCATGGCAAGTCCCTGCATATAGCAGTAATGTCATCAGGGTATGTGATCGGAGGTGTGCTTATAGATGGAGGGTCTTCCCTAAACATCTGTCCCTACGACACCTTGGAGAGAATGAAGATCAACCCAAACCGGATTAGGACCAGTCATGTGGTCATCCGAGCTTTCGATGAGTCTCGCCGAGAGACTATGGGAGAAATTGAGCTTCCACTAGAGATCGGTCCCCACACTTTTTATGTATCCTTCCAAGTACTCAACAATACCACCGGATACAACTTATTGCTTGGAAGGCCGTGGATTCATATGGTAGAAGCAATTCCATCCATTCTCCATCAGCAACTTAAGTATATTATCAATAGCAACCTAATCACGGTGAATGCCGAACCAGAATACCCTGTCTGCATACAAAGGGACATGCCAGTGATCATCCTGGATGAAGGGGTTGAACCTGCGAGCTTTCAAGCCTTAGAGGTGAGTGATAGTACCTACCAGTTGGGGCACCAGCTTTGAAACCAAAAGTATCCCCTGAGATGATGACAGCAGGCCAGGAGATGGTATCTTTGGGTTTTTGCCCTAGAGAAAGATTAGGGAAAAATCAGCAAGGTATCAAAAGTCCGGTGCAAATCCCGAGTCAGTCAGGGAAAGTCGGATTGGGCTACACATCCTGGTCAAACCACCAGAACCCACACAAGCATCCAAAGGCTCATGTTGCCACTATACTATTGCCAAACCTTAATGATGCCAGATTCGTAAAGCCAATGAGGAATATTCTTGCTATTGTGTCAACCATGTTGTTCCCTCCAATCTTATCGATGAGTGAGAGAAAAGTCCCAAAGCCTGAGGGGGATAGCAAAAGGGGAAAAGAAAAGATCCTGTACGAAGGACGAGACCCATTTGCTAACATGCGCATTCTCATACATTATGAGGGTATGAATGATGATATCCCAGACAGTAAGGACGAAGACCAGATCCAAATTCCTTGCATCAAGAAAGAAAAGGGTGTAGTTCAAAGAAGAATCCCGACCCTGATCTAAAGGATGTCTTAGTCATCATCAGAGATGAGGCGAACGACCACAAATCTTTTATCCTCTCTATTCATGAGGATCTAACCCTGGATAACTGGAGCAGCGTCCCGTGCTTCATCTATAAAGGGTAAAAGGGTAGAGAATCAGTCTGCCCTGTAACATGGTTTCATTTACTAATTGTTTCATTGCACAGCTATAGCAGTAATTTTTATCATGCTTTGCTAAATGCTTTGTATGTTTAAGCAGTTGCATATATTAAAGTAAAAGCATTTTGTTTTCAGGACTCTAAGATTGGATTTGTTTGTCCCTGCTGATGAGATGCCAACCTGTCACAGTGACTATAACTTTGATGTAGAACTGAACTTCAAATTGATGGAGATTGATCAATAGGGGAAAGATGACTACGAGGTGCCCGAGGAGATCAAAGAATGGGTCGAAGATAAACCCAAACCAAACCTCGATCAAACCACCACCATCAATATCGAAACCTCAGAAAACCTCAAAGAAATCCAGATAGGCCTAGACCTCACACAAGACCAAAAAACCGATTTGATTGAACCCCTAACACAGTTCCAGGATGTGTTTGCATAGTCGCATGAAGATATGATTAGCTTGTCTACTAATATTATCATCCATCGACTCCCCATCAAAGATGGATTCAAGCCAGTCAAACAGAAGCTCATGCGATTAAAACCTAAACGGAGTCTGAAAGTCAAAGAAAAGGTCGTTAAACAATTCAAAGCCGGTATTGTCATGGTATCAACATACCCGAAGTGGTTGTCAAACATAGTTCCCGTGCCTAAGCCCGGAGGGAAGCTATGAGTGTGCGTGGATTATAGGGATTTGAACAAAGCCTGTCTCAAGGACAATTTCTCGGTACCTTTTATCCACATCCTGATAGACAATACGGCACAGTATGGCATATATTCGTTCGTGGATTGCTTTGCTGGTTACCATCAAATCATGGTCGCTGAAGAAGACATGGATAAAACAGCTTTCATCACTCCCTGGGGAATCTTCTGCTATAGACGATTGTCCTTCGGCCTTATCAATGCCGGTGCTACATATCAGTGAGCCATGATGGCCCTATTTCATGACATGATGCATAAGGAGATAGAGGTTTATGTGGATGACATCATCGCCAAATCCCGGGAGGAGGACGATCACATCAACCATCTCAAGAAGCTGTTCAACAGGTTGCGTAAGTACAACCTCAAGCTGAATCTAGCCAAATGTGCTTTTGGCGTCAAATCGGGCAAGTTGCTGTGATTTCTGGTAAGCAATAGAGACATTGACCTGGATCCTGCCAAGATTAAAGCCATCATGGAGATGCCCATACCATGAACAGAAAAGAAGATACGCGGGTTCATGAGGAGAATTAATTTTATATGCAGATTCGTTTCTCAGCTCACGGGAACTTGTGAACCCATCTTCAAGCTACTAAGGAAGAATTCCTCTATAAAATGGAATGAGGATTGTTAAAAAGCCTTCCTTGACATCAAGAAGCAGTTGATCGAAGCACCAGTCTTGGTACCCCCGAGGGATGAAGTTCCCCTGTTTATGTACCTGTCCATCAATGCCAACGCAATGGGCTGCATCCTGGGACAGAAAGATGATAGTAGTAAGGAGAGAGCTATCTACTACATCAACAAAATATTCAGCAGCGGTGAACAGAAGTACACCCTGATTGAAAAGGCATGTTATGCATTAGCATGGGCCGCCGTGAGGTTACAACACTATCTGCATAGGCACATGACCTACCTCATATCCCGTATGGATTCACTAAAGTACGTATTCAACAAGCCAATGTTGAATTATCGATTGTCCAAATGGCAGTTGATCCTTCAGCAAATCGACATTGTCTACGTGACTCAAAAGTCCATTAAAGGTCAGGGCATTGCAGATCAATTAGCCGAAGCACCATCAAGAGGGTTTGAACCCTTAGAAACTTATTTCTCGGATGATGGGATCATGGCAATTCAACAAATCCGATAAGAGAATACAGTCCAACCATGGAAAATGTATTTTGATAGAGCGGTGAACATGGAAGGTTCCGAAGCCGGGGCAGTCCTCATCTCTGGTACAGGAGAGTAGTATCCTATAGCTATCAAACTGTAGTTTGTCAACACCAACAACATGACTGAATATGAAGGCTGTATAATGGGGTTGAAATTAGCCCAATCCATGGGTGTCAAGCATCTACTAGTCTTTGGTTATTCTGAGTTGGTCATCAGACAAACCACTGGGGCATATCATACCAAAAAACTGCATTTTCTACCCTATCACCGATAGGTCATCAACATCTCCATGGGTTTTGAAGAGATAACCTTCATCCATATCCCTCGAGGTAGGAACAACTTTGAGGACGTATTGGCAACTTTGGCTTCCCTAATTAACGTATCGGGTAGAAGGGGAATTCCCGACATCAAATTTACAAACCAAAAGGCCCCGACATACGGGAATTACATTAGAGAAGTATCATATGAAATACCTCCTATCAAACAACCTTGGTATCAAGATATCAAGGAATATCTCTGAGATGGATCTACACCCGCTGGGGCAAGCCAAGCTGAACGAAAGCGGATTCACAAGATGGCTATGAAGTTATATTTGAGCGGAGATGCACTCTACAAAAGGGATGCTGGAATAGGCCTTTTAAGATGCCTCGATAAAGAGCAAGCCCTAAGATTAATGGTTGAAGTCCACGGTGGAGTTTGTGGTCCACACATGAGCGGTCATCTGTTGGCCAAGAAAATATTGAGAATAGGGCATTATTGGATCTCTCTCAAATCTGACTGTGATGATCACGTCAGGAGATGCCACGAATGTAAAGTCCATGGAAATGCTATTCACGCTCCTCCAAATGAGCTGCACAACATGAGTTCGCCATGGTCTTTCTGCATGTGGGGAATGGATGTGATCGGGCCTGTGACACCCCCAAATTCCAGGACCGCCACTTGGTCTCTCGAATTCGGTTCATCACGTGCTCATGGTAATACATCGCAATAATAATAACTAAATATCACACAATCACAGCGGAAAATCTATTCTAGAATAATTTACAATGATTTATTATAATTATTTCCCCAAGTCTCGCAACCTACAGTACTTAATAGATTACATACTAATATCAATTAACGACTTATTACATAATCTAACTTAAGCTTAAACATAATCAAATCCAGTCTTACTTCATCATCTTAATACAACATTAAAATATATAAAAAGAAAACATAAAAGAGACAAGCTAGTTGGTAGCCTTGCCCTTACCCTTATCAACGCCCGAAGGTTCGCCCTGCTCTGCCTTAACTGAAATGTTTTAGGGAAAGCAAGAATGAGCACAAATTGCCCAGCAAGTAATATACGACAAGGGTAAGTGATATAATTCTCAATTCCCGAAAAGGTATAGAAAAGTTTGATAGTTCAAGGATAGCAAGAGTATCAACAGTTCTCAATAACAGTCGCTAAGGACAGAATAATATCAATATGATTCAATAATAATTCAATTCAAGATTTCAAGATAACTGAATACTGAGCAGTCACTAAGGACTATGAACTTCCACATGATTTGACAGTAATAAACTAAAAATCCAACAAAAACAGATACAGCAGGTGATCAGCCTAAAGTACCCTCGTTATGCATAACAATCAATCATACTCAAGTGTGCACGTCGGTTCTCCGACAATTATATATTCCCTTGAAAGAAGGTTGTTCTTCTCAGTCAAATACAAGATCCCGCACCAATCAATTAGTTTGGGTCATTTTTCAATAACATAAGTCTAGCCGAATCAAATGGCATAGACACTTTCACAATATTCAAGAAAAATACTAAGTTCAACATGAATAATAGCTTTAATGAAATAAGAGTTCAAGTATGCTATCAATTCAAACAATTAAGTAGGAAACTAGTTCGCAATATACAAAGATAGAATATTTGTATCCAAAGAGATAAGTTTTAGATACTCGCTTACGATATCCGTTGAATAAAGTAATGCAAGGGTTTAGGATACTTGCCTTATGCGTAGTTTACTCACGTAAAGCTAGCCAACACTTTGGAATCCTATTTATAATGTATTACATGTATAGGATTTTCATTAGTTAACACATCCGTTACACAACTTATTACTCAATATACATACATGTTACTATCTTAGTCACATGTCATACTTATTCTCATATGACATGAAATCAGATTATATGTTATTACGAATCAAGTACATAGTTATAACATAAATGATATTATAGCAACTCATCATGATCAAGTAGCTATGATCCTTTGACCCATGGGCTTCTATTATATAAGTTAAACATTATCTTGTTACTTAATCATCACCTATGTACACATATCAGTAGGGTGTAAACCATTTCTAGCAATGTAGGCATCATATAAGCTATCTGTCCAAAAATCAGATTGTCAAACTGCATGGCTTCTGATTCCAGGCCGGCGCAGCTGCGCCATGGCTAAGCCTAGGGCCAGCGCAGCTGCGCAGCCTTCTGGCCAAGCTAAGGCTGAGCTGTGCCTTATGGTTTCTGTCTGGTCATGCAAGCCAACAACACCACATAGCATATAAACATATTAAAAGATACTTTTATGTTTGTACAACCTTTTCTCGTTTCAAATATATATGATATGGATTCTAAGTCAATACTTTCAATAACTTAAAGCCATTCAAGGATACGAACTCATAAGGTCTAACATGCTCGCTTTTTAAACACTTAAATTATTCACATAACTTGCATTAAACATGTTCATGAGTTTTCATATCACATATATGCAACTATCATTATCATTAGTTTGAAAACATGCTTTATTTACGCAAATTTGGTTTCACTACATGTAACATAGTAGGAAAACATGAATGATACCTTAGCAAGTCTACAAGTTCTATCAAACATGTTCATAAGTATAGAAATTCAAATCTCAATGTAACATGTCGACGTTCATGTTCAACACTTATACTTTCATTAATAAAGTTTGCTAATACGCTCTAACACGTTCATGCTACATTATGAAATTTATATACGTAAGTTAATGTGTCCGACATGTATGTCAAGGCCATATAAACATACCCGAAAATCAGAATATATATATGATCTTTATATGTCAAGGTTTGCCTTTAAAAACTTATATTTTCGCTCGAAATGTTTACTGATCGAGGTTTAGCATGCTCACGTCATACTATGAAACACGTATACACAAGTCAACATTCATTTCATGTGTTTCTAGATGGTACTAACGTGTCTCGAAAGTCAGAATATTAATATGCGTCATATATGTTTAATGTCCATTTATAAACCTTATGTTCCCTTCGAAAACTTTAAGTGCGTTTCCAAACTACATGTTGTTTTGTTAACCATGCATGCTAATATACTAAAACATGCTTACATTGCCTCATTGTGTTTATATATATATGTTACACAAGCTAGCATGCTGGTTTAAGCCATATCAATTACTTAACACACAACAGGATTTAAGCAGATTGCAGAAAACTGGAGCAGGGTGCCGGCGCAGCTGCGCCGCATCCCAGGCTTAAACCGGCGCAGCTGCGCCACTACTGGTTCGCACCAGACAGCAGGCAGCTACGACAGTTTCTAGCCCAACTCACAAAATGTCTTCACGAAAATAGTTTTTAAACAACTACATTCCAGTTCAAACATGTATATAAGCCATATAGCAACTAAACAAACTTCCTTCAATCCAATTATAGTCCAATTTGGCATAATCAGAAATTGAAATTTTTGACAGAAAAATGAAAATGAAGAACATGAATCATGTAATTATACCTTTGCTATGAATTAAGCTTGATGCTATCTCAATAACACTGATATATATATATATATATATATATATATATATATATATATATATATATATATATATATATATATGCTCTCTATTCTCACTTAGCCAAAATGCTCAGCAAAAGAAATGTGAAGAAATATGGCTACTATTTATAGACGAATTATTACACAGACAATGCAATTATATTGCAATTCAAACTAACAGATGAATGGATTGCATGCTAGATAAGAGGGAGTTGGTAAATGGTTGGTAAATCTCATCATCAAAATCACTCCCTATTGATCATTGCTAGCTAAGCTTGGGAGAAGAATGGGGAGAATAGGCCTTAGCCTTTTTGCCATACACGTGAAGGAGAAGGAGAGTGACTATTATATTGGGACAAGGCCATATATCAGCATTCTAGAATTTGTATATATACACAACACTTATGCCAAAATATGTTACATGTATATATACTATATAATTAGGCCACAATTATAGTTACAATGTAATTCTAATGATACTAACATGGATTCACATAATGTAGTAAGTGTGAATTGTACACATAATTCATGTACATTTTTATCATACTAGTATAATTTAATCGGATGTTATCACATTACATTATCTCATGTATTATTAAATTGCTCACCATATATTCATGATGTCTCACTTTATTAAAATTAATAGTTTACAATATGTTCATGATATATTATACAGTGTATACCCACATATTTATTATCACATAAGTATTATCATGCATTCATAACATATAGTTTTAACATGTACATAATATAATCACATTATGCTTCATGTTAAAATATGGTTTCTATGTGTAATATATTCACATTGCATTATATAACATAGCTTATGTATATACATACATGGTCACACTTAAGTGTCTCTCTACACTATATAATATAGTTGTATTCCATATACTATATATATTCAAGTATTGCACATTTGCACATATCAATTAATATAATCTTATTATATTAATAACTCACTTATTTGTCAAATAAATAAATCATTTATCTCATTGATTAATTAATGATAGTATTAATTAATCCATTCCTCATTGATTATTAATTTATATGATTAAATATCATACATTGCTTATTATTATTATATTTCTTGCAATAATAATAATCACGTATTATTAATCAATCACAGTTAATATTCCATAACCATCAACTAATATTTTACAATAGCAATTAACAATTAATATAGATTAATTGTTTACTTAATAAGTCATTCGTTAATTAATATAATCATTAATAATTCTCAACAATTAATTAATATTCTACAATAACAATTAATATAGATTAATTGTTTGCTTAAATTAATATAATCATTCTTATATTACGTCACTGTGCCACACAAGGCATTTCATCGAGTTTATCGTAAACTCCATCAATTTCTCAATTATTATAATTATTCAATTTAATATAATTGAATTAATCATTCTCATAACACAAAATCATTATATTCAAATAAATTCTCATTCCCATTAATATATTTATTTAATAATATTAGGAAATTCTCGGGTATTATAGGGCCAGTAGAACCCAAAGTCAGTAACGGACATCGATTCATCTTCACCATGATTGATTACTTCACCATGTGGGTTGAAGCTGCCTCTTTTCCCAAAGTCACCCAAGAGGTAATCACTGGGTTCATCAGAAATAGTGTCGTCTGTCGATATGGACAACCTGAGGTGATCGTCGTAGACAACGCTAAGAACCTAAATAATCATTTGATGAGAGATTTGTGCAGCAAGTTTCACATCAAGCATCTCAATTCCTTCATCTATCGGCCTAAGATGAATGGTGCTGTCGAAGCGGCCAATAAAAATATCAAGAAGATCATGCAGAAAATGTCCGCCAATCACAAAGGATGGCCTGACGTGTTGCCTCTGACTCTGTTAGCATAAAGGACGTCGATACGTACCTCTACTAGGGCTACCCCTTACTTATTGGTTTATATTATGGAAATAGTCCTTCCCATTGAAGTAGAGATGGAGTCCTAGCGAGTGTTAATAGACACTCAGATGGAAGAAGATCAGTGGTTACAAGAGCGGTACAACCAGCTTTCCCTGATAGATGAAAAGAGGGCTACATCCATTCTCCACGGGCAGTTATATCAGCAAAGATTGCTCGATTATACAACAAAAAAGTCCGAATCTAGAAATTCAAAGAAAATGACCTAGTCGTGAAGAAAGTTTTGGCCAATCAAGATGAAGCTAAAGGAAAGTTCGCCCCAAATTGGGAAGGCCCTTTTATTGTCAAGGAAGTGTTGATTGGAGGAGCCATCGGATTATAAGAAATGGATGGGAACGAATTTCCCCAACTCATCAACTCAGACACCGTGAAAAGGTACTATGTCTAAAACACATGTCAGCCATCAACCTGGTCCTACGAATCGACCAAATCAGTTTTGGTTTTCACTAGGAGATCGAACTACAAATGATCTGATCTCCCTTAGCCCGGGAGTCCGTAGGCAGCCATTCACGGTGCGGCCAAACCAAATAAAATTCAAAAAACTCATCAAGCCAAACTCAAAAGAAACATTTCTCAAACCTCTCACACAAAATTTGAACTATGAAAGACCTGATCTCCCTCCACCCGGGAGTATGTAGGCAGCCATTCACGATGCGGTATGACCTTCAAACAAAAACCAAAAAAATAATAAAAACTAGTCCCAAGACACCGAAGCCATATAAAACCTAAATCCTATCAAGCCTCCCTGGTCAACGGGCCCATCTGAGATATTCTCCGACATCTCACTATCAATCCATCAAGGAGAAGCTCATGATACATCAACAACAACCAGTTATGAAAGAAGTGGTAATCACTCAGCAGTGATAATATATATCCAACAGGGAAGTGAATCAAAATATATTTTTCTGATATATAATACTATTTGATATATACATTGTGTCTTGTACATGACAAAAATGGCTGATCTAGTATGTGCAGGAAAAACAAAGCTAGTCTATGGACCTATGGATAAGCGGGACAACAATGCCAACATAGCATCTCTCTCTGAAGATGGAGGAGCTGTTGCAAGTGCAATACCCTTAGCCTCCATACGAGTAAGCACATCCACAGCCATCTGCATAGTGGCGCTGTGACCGTCGATGAAAACACTCATCTCTCCAACCAGGCTGTCTGTATATGACCTAAGGGTTATGCTATCATCAATATATACATCTCGGGTGGCTATGGCCTCGTCCCTCTCATCATAAGCAGCATCTCCTCAATCTCCTCAAAGGCTGCATCTTTGACAGATCGGATCTCGTCTCTCTCCGCAAGAGCTGCATCTCGGGTGGATCGAGCCTCGTCTCTCTCAACTAATGCTGCATCCTGAGTAGCGCGAGCCTCGTCTCTGGCGGCGAAAGCTGTATCTCTTCCAGACAGAGCTGTTAACATCAACGCCCTAGCCTGATCTCTCTCGAAGATCATCCTAGCTAATGAATCTGCCATAGCTGGATCTATCCCGGCAGGGATAATTGGAGGATCACTAACTAATGCTGTTGTCATACCCATAAACAACTCATCCTCTATAGGAGAATCAGGATCCTCCATAGGTTCCTCCTCATCTGAATTCACAACTGGAGCTGACTGGATGACTGCGGATGCTGCTATATCAGCCTCCAACCACGTTGAATACTCTGAATAGCTATTCGGATGGCTAGTAGAGATATTAGCCCTCTCCCTATGAGTCCAACACTCATAAATCCTGATCAGGTCAGCTGACAATAGAGATGAAGCAGACATCCGCTGATCAATGGCCCCCTCAAACTGGTGTAGGCTCTGGAACTGATCAAACTGGCCCATGACTGCCAACGGATGGTAGGTGGTCACCCCTCTCAGTCTCGCTAGGGGCAGATAATCTAGGCCAACCGTATGGGTGATGAAGCTATAAGGGGATACCAGCCCTGAGCATGGAAGAATTAAAAAGGGATGTTTAATAACTGACAGAAAAGCCGACCATGTCGCTGCATCTAAACACTCCGCTGGCTGGAAGGAATAGGATAGGGCTATCTTATGGGTAAAGCAGTACCCACGGTGTCTAAAAGTGCCAATCTGACGCAAATGTGTCATGAGCTATACTTACAGCAAGACAGAGCTACCTCTGAAAAACCCCTCGGGATGGGTGCTGCAGTAGGTAGCCGACCTCAATGTCTCGGCCAGTATCATCGGCAGAATGGTGCTCCCCTGTCTGAGGGCACGGAGCACGACCATCAAACCAATATCTAAATGGTCCAAGTATAGTGGCATGTATACATAAGTCGTGACGCACATCAATAAGACGTCTATCCGAGCCGAATGCCACTCCGCTGTCGAGATAATAAAATCCCCAGCGTGTCGATCGTAGCTATCTAGCCTACCGAATTGATCGATCAAAAAGTCGATAGAGATCACATGGCCTGAAATGATCTCATCAATGATTACTCTGTGGCGCAAACCCGACATACGTAGGAATGGTCTCCTCATGTCACTAATAGTTGTACGAGCTTAAGGCAGGTCCAATGCTAAACCTGTAAGCCGCTTATACTCCTCCAATATCAGTATCAACTCATACTGCCCAAAGCAGAAAACTTGTCGCTCAAGTGTCTAACAGGATAGAATGTCATCTACGAATCTGTATGGGACCTGAAAATCTATAAGGGACAATGAATGCCCCAACATCCGATCTACTTTCCCTATGGCTGGGAAGGGCAGACTATCGTACCACGACCTCAATAACTATGCTACCAAGGATGGTGGTAAATGCTCGATGCGGCTAACCGTCAATGATGACATCTGTATCACCGTATCACGAGACCATACAGGGGTCAAATCTGAACTCATCTGTCTAAGTGCATATCCATGACATAATATATGCATAATAACAATAATAAACATGATGTAATAGATAGGAAATATCATACATATCTAGAATAAACTATCTACTGCAAGCACCATCTCTGTCTGATTATACAATCCAAAATAAAAAGTGCAGGGAGATGGGGCACAACCGCCCAACTACTAACAAAGGCCTATCAGAATAGGGCATAGTCGTCCAATAGCTAAACAGAGGCCTATCAAAAGAAATAGCAAGGGAAGCTATCAAAAAAAATCAGGAATATCTACATCCAGGCTATAAACCCGCTCCAGCTCCTTCTGAGTCACAAAGTCTCGGCCAATAGGAATGTCCGGTCGATATAAGGGAGGATCAACACCTGTAAAACTGCTGGAAAATGGATCTGTAGATGGGCTACATCCAGAGCTGGAAGGAGCAAAAGAATCTGCATCGATTGGCTCTCGGCCAAGGTGCCGGATAAATAAATGTGCCCTCTCCAACTATTGGGTCAGTCCTGTAATCTGGTCCAAGTGAGTAGGCTCCCTGAGGCAAGCTATCCAGTTTGTCATCATCACAGACCTTGGCACCATATCTGCCATGAACTGGGTAGCACGAGTCTAATATTGCGAGGACTCCACCCACTTTGAAACGCCTCCTGGCTGTACGGACCCTCTGACAGGGTAAAGCCATCTATGCCCTCTATAGGAATGTATATGAGTGGCTGAGCTAGTGGCTAGTGATGCCAAGCAGGAGGAATAAAAGGAATATGGATCTCCCCCGTGATGCTCCGAATAGCACACTTTCCTAAATAGGGCTCCCAACCTCCCCCTGTCAAAAATGGGACTCTACGGGTGGATAATGCAAACTCCCAGCCAGTGGGAAAATCGTTCTCAAACCCGACTGTCAAAAAGTCTAAGGTATATAGGACCCACGAGATCGATCCAGCCGTCAATAGCTCAAGCTGTAGGCGAGAGTGAGTGAATCCCTCAGCTACAAGGACCTCCGTCAAAGTGGAGTGCTGCTAGCCCCGACCCCAAGGATAGGTCTCCAGGCCTAAAGTAATGGTGGGACGTAGGTAAGGAAGCCTCTCATATGCCCAAAACTGGCTATGCAAATATCAAAAGTCCTCAGAGATCAAGACTGACAAATATAAATGAGGCAATCAAAAAGGTACAAGAGAGATGTACTTACCAGCAGGAATGGGTAAAACCCTAACTAAGTCTCCGTCACACCCTCCGAGCGCATGCGCATCGCTCGAAGGAAATAGGCAAAGGTATAGGTACCCCAATCGAAATCACTGAGGTGCTCCACGTACCGAGTGGCACTAACCAGGGCAAAGGACACCGTACACAAGTTGTCCGCAAGAAAACAACCCTTGATGATCACCAGAAATAATCACCTCAGAATGTGATCTCTAAACCTCTTATTATCAGGCAGAGGCTCAGTCAAAGCCCCACTCTGGGCATCTACGTTCAAGGGACCAGATCGGGCCGTTCGCCCCTTGATGGCCATCGCAGGATATCCCAAAAGGGACCGAACGGCAGTGGGTGTAATGTCAACCACTGGCTCACCTCCGAACTCTATACCGATGATGAACCTCCAATCCATAGGTGTCATCATCACCTCTCAATCCAGGAAGTGGAGAGACTAAGTTTGGTGGAACCAACGCTCAGATAAAGCCCTCAAATAACCTCAGGGGTAACTGCGGGGAGGAATAGAAAAGAAAGCCTGAAACTCCAAGGTATTTACAATGGCCCTGTAATCTGGATGCAGAGTGTGGTACAGAGAATGCACATTAAACCAGTTTCCTCTGAGTTGCATAAAGCCAGGAACCTGTAATAAAAGCCAACCCATATCAAACCTGTGCCCTAAAATGGCAGAAGAAAGAAAGAAAGAAAATCCAAAAGGAAAACTTCAATCACCTCATTGAAATGAAGGAATCTAGATGGATGATGCCTCAAATCCCTCAACAGCTCCTGAAGTGGCACCACAATGCTTGGGAGCTCCGCACGTGGAGCCTGAGCTGGGGCAGGATCAAAAAATGGAGCCTCTTCGTTGTCTACATAGATCAACGGATCTACCTGGACAGGACGAATCACCGACTCAGCCAATCTGCGAGGAGGTTGGGCTAGTCGTAGCTGAGGAACATCGGAGACCCTCCTCTGTCTAACTCCTAGGATGACCCTGCTAGCACTGTCAAGTCTATCTGGCTCCATCTCCTAGACAAAGTCTCCAAATTATCTCAAAAAGGGTGAGGTAAGCCTAGAACATGTGGCTTATTAATTTAAATCAGTATTTTATGCATTTCTAAGTCCTAAAACATGCATGGGTCAACCAAAATCCCCAGTAGAGTCAAAATTGCATGTTTATTAAATGCTTAGGCTTTTAAAAAAATTTCGCCAGTGTTTCCTTTGTATAATGGACTGTCCGTATGCACACAGGCATATCTAGGTGGCCATTCAGTAGCACACCTACCCAAAAATAGAAACAATTCATATTTATGAAGAAAAATCAAAAATAAACTTCATATGGTAGCTAAATTACTATGGACATCTTTTAGTTGAAAATTCAGGCTCACTAGGCCTCAAAAAGGATGAGTAAACTGATCAAAAAGGGCAAAAATTGACTGTCTCAAAATTCAAATTTTCTTACTTCAAAACGTGCATCACAGTAAAATATGCATACTTATGAAGTCAATTTTTTTTATCAATTCATATAAGCATACATTTTTGATACATTGCGTTCAAAAGCACCCTATGTGGTTTACACATTTCTAACGGTCAAAACTTGAAAAGAAAGGATGTAAACGTTACCTGAGATGTGCAGAACGTGTGTGCGTTGACAGAATCTGAAAAAAGCTTCCCGAACTCCGTAGATCTCAAAAAGAAAATCGGATTTCTATTGAAACTCAAAACTAAAAATGAGTCTGAGAGCCCCCTGCTGCCTATTATAAATTCGTAGGAAGGAGCGGGCCAACCTGCGGCTGCCTCAACTCTACCTGCGGCTCCCCAGGGTGGGGCAGACTCCCTCTGGCTCAGTCAAGTTCGGGTTAAAACAGAGTTTACAAGAGCTAAAAAGTCAAATCTGAGAAAAAAACTACTACGCAATTGAGCGGTTTGTCCTTAAATCCTGCGTTTAAACAGTGGATTCCTGATAGAGGGAGGAACTTCATGAAAGCCATTGGTTATCATCCCGAAGCAATATTCGGGGACTAATGATGAAAACTGCTGAAAAAATATGAAAAACTGCTGAAAACTACCGTTATCAGGGCGTCGGGAATGTCCTACAGTATAAACGCCCGATTATGACTGTATCAGAGCATCCAGATTGATCTGAGGGTGTGATTTGTCAGAAAGAGCACCCCCACGTCAAGATTGATCAGATTTAACAACTCAGCCGTTGGCACAACCCCAGCGAAGCATCAAAAATATACCGGTGACACTCAGTCGTTGAAGGCTACTTCGGTGAAGGTCAGATTGCCTGACAACTCAGCCGTTGGCACAACCCTAGAGAAGCATCGAAAAGGGTTCGATGACATTCAGCCATTGAAGGCTACTTCAGTGAAGGTCAGATTTCTGGACAACTTAGCCATTTGTACAACCCTAGCGAAGCATCAAAAATGAACCGGTGGCAGTCAGCCATTGAAGACTAATTCAGCGAAGGATAGATTGCCTGACAACTCAACCATTGGCACAACCCCAGCGAAACATCGAAAATGAACCAGTGACACTCAGCCGTTGAAGGCTACTTCAGCGAAGGTCAGATTGCCTGATAACTCAACCGTTGGCATAACCCCAGCGAAGCATCAAAAACGAACCGGTGACACTCAGCCGTTGAAGGCTACTTCAGCGAAGGTTAGATTACTTGACAACTCAGTTGTTGGCACAACCCCAATGAAGCATCGAAAACGGTTCGGTGACACTCAGCCGTTGAAGGCTACTTCAGTGAAGGTCAAACTACCTAACACTCTCAGCCATTGGCACAACCCCAGCGAAGCATCGAAAATGAACCGGTGACAGTCAACCGTTGAAGGCTACTTCAGCGAAGGTCAGATTGCCTGACAACTTAGCTGTTGGCACAACCCCAGCGAAGCATCGAAAACGAATCAGTGACACTCAGCCGTTGAAGGCTACTTTAGCGAAGGTCAGACTACCTGACACTATTAGCCATTGGCACAACCCAGCGAAGTATTAGAAATAAGTCGGTGACACTTAGCCGTTGAAGACTACTTCAGCAAAGGTCAGATTTCCTGACAACTCAGCCTTTGGCACAACCCCAGCGAAGTATTAGAAACGAACCAGTGACACTCAGCCGTTAAAGGCTACTTCAGTGGAGGTCAGATTGCCTGACATCTCAGCCGCTGGCGACAACTTCAGCGAAGCATCGGGAATGATACGGTGCCGAAAATAGTGTATCAATTTATCCCCATAAAGGTCAGATGATGGAATCTATTATACAAATCCTCAGAGGGAGCATTGAGAAGGTCCGATGATGTAAACCAATATCAGCTAACATTAGGGTAGGCCTCGGGAATCTCCAATGAAGTAACATAGCAAACGAGGAACATCCCAAGAAGAGGAAAAGTCAAAAAACTGATTTGGAGACGCGAGACGTAGGCGACCACCCTAACGTTAATCTTAGGAATGCCCCACGGCATCAGCCAAGAGAAAATCTTCCTCAATTGGTTATCATAAATAACGTCATCCCCAGCAGGAAGTGGCGTAAATAGACAAGGATGGCCTGGCATCAAGGGTGATCACGGATGACGTTATCCCCAGCAAGTAATGGCGTGAACAGTCAGTGATAGCCCCATCCCCTCGAAGATATCTAACATTCATAACATATCATGCCATGCATTACATCACATTTGCCTTTATCATATTTCTAGTGTCTAGCAATCTTTATCCTATTCATTTCATTACATTGCATGAACATGATAAAGAGGGTCATCTGTAGACACTCAAAATTTCTTTCAGTCCTGTTATAGACACTCAAAATTTTGCATTCCTGTTACTAACCCTACAGGAGGGCAAAACTATCTTTTTAACTCAACTCAATCCCGGTCTCAATACCGGGATGCCAGTTTAACCCCAAACTCAATACCAGGATGTCATCTCAACCCTGGTCTCAATACCGGGATGTTAACTCAGCCCCGATCTCAATATCGGGATGACAGGTCAACCCCGGTCTCAATACCAGAATGCCAGTTCAACCCCGGTCATAACCCAGGTGGTACAGGTCAACCCCGGTCTCAACCCAGGAGGTACAACTCAATCCCGGTCTCAATACCAGAATGTCAACTCAGCCCCGGTCTCAATACCGGGATGACAGGGCAACCCTGGTCACAACCCGGGAGGTACAGATCAACCCCGGTCTCAACCCAGGAGGTACAACTCAACCCCAATTTTAACCCGGGAGGTATAACTCAACCCCGGTCATAACTCGGGAGGTACAGGTCAACCCCGATCTCAACCCGGGAGGTACAACTCAACCTAGGTCTCAACCCAGAAGGTATAACTCAACCCCAATCTCAACCCTAGAGGTATAAGTCAACCCCGATCTCAACCCAGGAGGTACAACTCAACCCCAGTCACAACTCGGGAGATACAGGTCATTCCCAGTCTCAACCCGAGAGTTACAGATCAACCCCTATCACAACCCGGGAGGTACAGGTCAGCCCCAGTCACAACCCGGGAGGCCAAATCTACTTCGGAGACAACCCCAAAATATCACATCATCCCCAGAGATAACCCTGGGAGGACCAAGTCAGCCTCAGAGATAACTCTAAGGACAAACAAAATTGGCTGGGATCCAAACCTCGGAGACAACCCCGAGAAATTAGTCGAAGACCGTGCTAGTACAAGAGACAACCCCAGGAGGGGTAAAACGGTCATTTTACCAACTTATAGCCGATTCAGTCCAAATTAAGCCGAATTAATGCCATCAAGGTCAAAAAGAACCATAACGTTGATCCCGAGTGTAAATAATACAAGACAGCTCAATGGACAAACTACGGGAAAACGAAGACCTGTTTATGAACCCTTCTTCTTTGACTCGGAAAAAGTTTAGTCCCATGTCATTGTGACACTCGCATCGAGGGCTTTTCGGAAAGGTATAGCACACCTCAAACAAAAACTCCGATCAAAAGTTAGAAAGTTTCGAATCTGACCTCGCATTGCTCGGAGTGCACGCACTTCGAGGAAATGGGACCCACCACCCTGGCCCTACCACGTGGTGCCGTAAGTAGACCCGAGGTTGCCTCTAGTAGAGCCGCTTCCATCGGGTCTATAAATATAAGTGCACCCCTAGGCCAAAATTAATTTAGAAACACTCTAGAACTCGGCCCATTTCGTTTCTTAGCCCTACCTCTTGTACTCCAAACCCAAATTTTATCACTCTAACATGTAGATATACTCATATACTACCACATATCATAAATTAACCTGTACAAACGGACGTTTGAAGCCTACGATTTGGCAAATAGCCCATGTAGAAGCCCATTGTAAGTATTTTTATGATCAGAAAGTTCATATTACTTCATTACGCATTTATACACTTGCACGTTAAGTTTCATTTTTTGATTATGCCCGGAACTCAGTTCCGTGGCCGTTTTTGTTTACGTTTTCGTACATTTATGCGTTTTTTGGCATTTCTACAGCCCGGATCGACGATCAATGGCCTTTAACAACTTATATATATATATATATATATATACATATATATGCCCCTTGTCGGATTGGGTTATCTTCCCAGTCCCAGTTTGGCTTTTTTGTATATATTTAACTATATATATACTAACTTTTCAATTCTGTCAAACCCGAATGTCAAATCCGTGGCAGTTTACTGCTTTTATATATATAACTATATATATATATATATATATATATATATATAATTTTCTAACTTATTTGGGCTGGATTTCTATTTCGTGGCCTTCTGATTGCTTTAATATATATATACTAACTATATATATTAACTTTTTATATTCCAGTTTGACCTGGATCATTTCATGACCTTTTTCCTGCTTTTATAAATATATATATATATATACTTATATTTTTGTCCGGGCAAAGGATAGAATGTTCGTCGCCCTTTACAGTTTATATATATATATATATATATATATATATATATATATATATATATATATTATATATATTTACTTTCTGCCGAGCCTGGACAATTTCGTGGCTCTTTTACAGCTCTTTTATATATATATATATATTTCAATTCTGTCGAGCCTGGATCATTATGTGGCTCTTTTATTATATATATATATATATATATATATATATATATATATTCCATTCAGTTGAGCCTGGACCCTTTTCGTGGCTCTTTATTGCTTTTATAAATATATATATATATATATATATATATATATATATATATATATATATTTCCATTCATGTCAGGGCAAAGGATATAATGTTCGTCGCCCTTTACAGTTTTTATATATATATTTACATTTTAGTCTGGGCATCGGAGTGAAAATCTATCGCCCTTTACAGCTTTCGTATACATATAATTATATATATATATATATATATGGGAAAAATATAAGAACACAGCTGTGTAGTGCACAGTAGGCTATAGCGACGGTTTTTCAGGGCTATAGCGATGGTTTGTCTGTCGCTATAGACAGAATATCTATGGCGACAGACAAACCGTCGCTATAGCCCTAGAAAATCGTCGCTATAGCCTACTGTGTAACTACACAGCTGTGTAGCTACATATAGCCCTATATATATATATATATATATATATATATTCTTTATTCATTGTGATTAAATTGCTGCTTTAAATATTCATTTGACATGAATCGGCGCTGACATCTTTTTGGGTGAACAAGATTTCCTTAAATCTCGCCAACTCTACCTTTCAAACGGTTCAAAATAGGTCCAAATGGAACCGGGAAGCTAGAATGGCTGAGATTTATCTAAATTTAGCAGTTTTTCTAGTTTTATTCATTCGGAAAGCAACCTCGCGACCCTTAGATCGCTATCTAATGGGAACGAGACGCTTCGGCTACGCGCAAACCAGGATTTGACTGATGAATCCTTGGTTATTGCGACGTTTAGATGTAAATATACATTTCTATGCATATTTGAGTTGTGCAGTTTTATTGGCTTCCCTCTGTGATCCTAGGAATCGTGGGATTCATGATCAAACTAATCAGAATCTGATTCCCACGGCGGACAAAATCCACTTTACAAATGTACCCATCCAATTTTTCTGTAAAAATGTACATATAAAAGACCTTAAAACGGTTATCCGGGTTTAAGGTCTCAACATAGTGAAAATATAGTTTGTCATGTTCGAGTTACTCTGATGGTTATCATGCCCATGAGAAGACCGGCACTTGTATATATTTTGTGGTCGAGGATGCTTCGCAGCCCGACAATCACCATTCAAATTGAGCCTTAAGGCTGAAAAGATAAAATGGAAGTATCAACAGTCGTCCATTCCTATGATAGCGTAAGGGTTTGAAAATCGACTTTCAAAACATCATTTTAATATCTTGTCTAAAAAAGGACTTTTGCAAATCAAATAAAACCCTTCGTATATAGGTTCAACAAAGCAAATCACTACTTTCAAATCAAACATAGGCCCAATTACTTCCAGCATTCACACACACATTGCAAATAAAAAGGAAAATATTGAAAAGATACGGTACCGTATTTCACAGGAGTTGTGGGGTGCCTAACACCTTCCCCACACTTAACCAAGCTCCCGAACTTAGAACTTCGGTTTCAAAGATTCAGTTTCGATAGTGTCCATCAATTGGGCCTCATTTCAAACAAAACTTGGTTGAGTTGATACAACCATATCAAATTTACCAATTGGTGACTCTGTAAAACGTTCAAATCGTCAACATGATACATGTTGGCTTTTTTCCTAAAAACCCCTTCAAAACCTTTTTTCATAAAAAGATAAAATAAGGGTAGAAACAAACTTAGGAAAAGAGAGAAAGATCTGGGTTCCGACTCGACCCGCATATTTTTTCTCCACCGACGTCTATAGAGCACAAGAAGGTGAAATAAAAGAATGGGTAGAACAAATATCTAATAAGGTATAGACTTCGCAAGAGTTTATGATTAGCTTACCCGTGATAACTTCGTTC
The DNA here is from genome assembly GCA_020205555.1 of Panax stipuleanatus. NCBI lineage: Eukaryota > Viridiplantae > Streptophyta > Magnoliopsida > Apiales > Araliaceae > Panax > Panax stipuleanatus. The sequence goes on along the minus strand of CM035117.1, from coordinate 154,140,822 downwards.
GGGTTCCTTAGTTTTTGGGAAGTCACGACAAAAGCTCTCCTCTGAACCACCAACTTTGACTTATCTGGGACAGCCTTAGGTGTCACTATCCCAGCTGGGCTTGACTTCACTATAAGGCACACTTGAGCTATGTGACCTTCCTTTCCGCAATTGTAACATACTTTGGGTTGCTGTGTACAATTTGGACTGATGTGTCCCTCTTGTCCACATTTATAACATACGACCGGTAGTCATTCCCCTCCCCGAGAAACGGTTGTTGGTGCTGCTGCCGATGTCTTTCCGTTGTCATTGTTGAATCTTCTCTTTTTGAAATTTCCACCTAACTCACTTCTTTTAATACATTGGCCATGATTACCATAAAAGTGGTTACCATTTCCAGCATGATAATTCCCTCCACGCTGATTATCATTGTTCCAATGATTGTTGCCACCGGTACGACTATTATTATGTTGTCGGTTGTTGTCCATTGGTTAAACAGTGTCATTATCTCGCTCCAATAATTATGCCCTATTCACAACATCTGAATACAAACAAAGTTTATGAGAAATGAGTTATTAACGAATTTCAGGTTTCAAACCTCTTGAAAACATTCGTGTCATTCGTTCCTCATTATCCACTAAATGAGATGCCAACGGGGATAATTCCGCAAACTTGGCCTCGTATTGTGATACAGTCATATTATTTTATTCAAGTTTGATGAATTCAACCTCCTTCATATGACAAATACTTTTTGGAAAGTATTTATCGTTGAATAATTCCTGGAACTTATCCTAAGACATCTTAAGTGCGGAAAGCTGAGTACGTTTCACAGATTCCCACCAGTAATATTCCTCCCACGAACCATAAAGGTGGCAAAGGGAACCTTTTGCTCTGTGCATCCCAGAACATCAAATATTTTGGTGATCTGCTTAATCCAAGCTTCTGCCTTGAGTGGCTCTGGATTTTCCAAAAACTTCGGCGGTCCCAACTCCTTGAACTGCTTAGCAGTGACCAGCCGTGAGTTACCATTGTTTTCGCCTGCATTTTGAACAGGAGTCTCTCTCGTCTGATTTTGCATGAATTATATAAAAAAAAACCCTAAACACCCCATCGTTCATCGTTTGTTCGATGATGTTGTTTACATGAGGATTATTGCCTTCCTGATGCACATTATCCTGGTTATTGATTGGTTGTGTCTCAATGGTCTTATATGCTCTATTGCTTATCTCTCGATTTTCAGATGTCATTCTCAAATATTGCCATAAAACATAATTAAAGAAATTGATATGTCACATATTATCCCTATATTACAACTGACCAATTAAATAACAAATAAGCTTAGGTAGGACACACTAGCGAAGGTTTTACTCGTCTCTCCACTACTAGTTCTAGCCTCAAATCTCCACTAGAGGTCATATCCCTAAGCTTTGATACCAACTGTGACGCCCCAAAATAGGTCCACACAACCCATTTTGAGTCGCCAAATACATGGTACAGAATCTAAATACAAACTTCTTATTCCAACTATTACTCTGTAGTATAAAATACGACTACACATAAACTGTGAGTTTCAATACAAATATTGTGTTGTATATGACACGAAAATATCAACGCTCAAATTAAGTCCTCATTACAATTATTGTCACCTTATTTTATAGAATAGTTAGGACTACTATAGTAACCATCTTGGACCATTACTCAACTCCCTAACTAGTCCCAGCTACACTCTCTCTTCCTGAGAAGAACAATAGAACCAAAAAGAAAAGGGTGAGCTCAAATAGCCCAGTAAAGAATATTATGACTAAGATAATATAGAACAAATTATCCTTTGTCCTCAATAGGGAAAAATCTGATAGAATATAATAGACAACAAGTTTTAGATCAACAACTACAGCAGAAATAATAATTCATTAGAAGATTTAAGTAGAGCATGATGTCTACTATCTTCTATGATTTAAAAGTCCATCATCAATATTTTATCCCTGTAACACCAATCAATTAATTATTTCTAATCAACGAGTTATCTATGCACTACGAGCCAAAGATATTCATAATCATGCCAAACACCTATCCATATTTGCACTACAGGCCAAAGATATTCATCAATCAATTGTTCATCTTTGCACTACGGGCTAAAGATATTCATTAATCAACAGTTCATCTTTGCACTACGGGCCAAAAATTACTTTCACCATAATTTAAGTTTAAGGATTATGACAATGATATAAGGAAAGATCAAGGATAGATATTAAAGATTTATAATTCAATTTATTCAAAATTCAAGAATGTCCAAATTGTCAACATAAATATCAAAACATGGATCCAATTTCAAGAATATGATTCATAAATCAAAGATAATTTGGACAAAAAAAGAAACCAGTTTTGTAGTGAATAGTACCCTGTGAATAGTATCCCAATGAATAGTACCCCGATATGAAAAGATTAAAATTTCAATAAGAAAGTTCAGACCAATATTTCAGTGAAATAATATTAGATGAAGCAAAAACCTTAAGCAACTTCTAATCATTTCAGGAATTATAGAAGCAATACTTACCATAGTAATTTTAGATTTAGGAATATGAAATGAAATAATATACGAAACTGCAAATGGATTTTCATCCGTCATGCGGTAATCCGAGTAGACAGATTATTTTTGACAACTTTAATAAAGAATGAATACGAAGGTTATTCACCAGGCATGCGGCAGTCCGCGTAGACAGGTTATTCCCACAGATTAATAAAGAATGAATATGAAGGATTATTCACCATGCATGCTGTAATCTGCGCAGATAGTTTATTCCCACAGCTTAATAAGGAATAGAATGACAACTCTTACAAGTATTGAAAAAAATAACATCCTTTACCTTAGTAGGAGATTGGATACTGCAATAGTGTAGTAGCAGAATACTCTTCTTCTTTCTCTTTTATTCTCTCTATAGTTTCTCTCTATAGCTTTAGTGAATTGGTGAGAAAGAAGGAAGGAATGAGCTTCTATCTATAGAAGAATTCTAGCTTGGCCCTTGCAATGTGAAGAGGAAAGTGGCTTGATGCCTGTAATATGAAAAGATAAGTGGTTTGACGCTTGTAATGAGAAAAGGTAAGTGGTTTGGCGCCTGTAATGTGAAAAGGTAAGTGGTTTAATGCCTGTAATGTAAAAAGGTAAGTGGTTTGACGCCTGTAATGTGAAAAGGCAAGTGGTTTGACGTCTGGTAAAGGCAAGAACTGTTGGCGAAAGTGACTCTTAGATGATGACCTATGGGTCCCAAACTTACAAAATGCCATATAGCACCATTATTTCCTTCGAGTGTCGGCAACTTCTTCTAATGGTTATGTTACTCATCACATAATTAATCAACGCTTTTTAATCCTTCAATAATTATTCACAATTAATATTATAGATTTACAATATTGACAATCAGATCGTTCCCAGAAAAGAGAGGGCTTTTCGATAAGGATTTCTCTTTATTGGCGTGCAATTAGATAACCTAATCCCTTTTCTCGATGGAACTTTCTAGACATTGCCGATAATGCTAATCAATAATATCATTTCAATAATATGAGTTACTATGTCGTGACAATTATTGATTTACTAATATAAAATATTGTGCATATGGTACTGTAACAATTATTGAATTAATAATATGACATACTATGCAGCAACTACTGTGACAATTATTGAATGAAATACTAAGTGACTTCTTACATAAGAATCAATAATCAGAGATATTGTGCAATACTGTGTGCTACTGTGCAACAACGCATATTACTGTACTTTTATCACCGGATCAACAGTTTAACGGTAAAAGTCTTGTCGTTATTTTTATAAAAAGTTATTTTTGTCGCTTTCTATATCCGACAATTATTCCGTTGTGGGGTCCACCAATGATTGTGCCGTCGTATGAATATTCTCCAACAAAAAGAATATTTCCCAACCAAATGAATATTCCCCGACACAACGAATATTTTATGACAATTCGCTTACTTTGTAAAATTTGCACAAATCCCATAACTATAATATTATATCAAATCAACACCTTACTATTTAAAAATAATATATATAAAAAATTAAATCTTTATTCATAAAAGTTAGGGTCTTACAGTTTTACTTGCCTATCAATAGGAATTCCTCATGTAATAGTAGTACAAGTGATCCTCAGACTTGAGATCATCAAAGTATCTTGTGTATGATAAGTTATACTTTGAAATGCCCCTTAAGACCTTTAAGGTATATCAAAGGGTATGTTTGGGTATAATAAGTTATATATGGAGATAATGAATGATCAATAAAGAATCTACCGCTTCTAGTAAAAGAAGAGAATGTTCTTTGTGATTCGATAAATGACAACCCAGGAATCATTGGTCAAGATGGAATGAAATTAGAAAGGAGTTTCTAATTTGTATTATTTGGTGTTGTGCATTTAGGATCGAAATACATATAATTAAATAAAATAAGATTTGATAGTAATTCCATGTCTTATATTTAATTGGGATATTGTATAGCGGAATGATTGAATTGTATGGTAACTATTAACTCAAAGGTTCTTTTATGATTAATATTGAAATCTATATTATCTGGAAAGTCATTGATCGCTAATGAGGCTTACCCTTATTGTAGAATAAATGTTATTTATATTAATGAATTAAATAGTTTAATTTAATTTATTTAAATAAGATTAGAATTGTTCTAATTCATTTATTCACAACCGGTTTATATGGAGAACCTAAAGGGTTTCACCATAAAAGGAAGAATATTTATTTAAGAAGCAAATGGCATAATCGTAATAATAAGTTAAATGTATTTAATTTAATCTATGGTGATAGAATAAATTAAATAGCTTAATATTTATTATTTAATATTTTGGAAATATTAAATATAAATTAATAAGATGAGTCTTATTATTATTATTATTATTATTATTACTATTATTATTTTTATTTAATTCCTAAAGGAGTTTGGGAATTAATTAAATTATTCCCAATAGGATTGGAAAACCTAATTAATTAAAAGGTGTCAACGTCGGGAAAAAAAATCCACGGGTCGGGTCACAACTCGGGTCTTTCTCTCTTCCTAAGTTATCTCTACCCTTATTCTTTTTTTTTGTGAAAAAAGTTTTGAACGGTTTTTTAGGAAAAGGCCAACATGTATCATGCCGACGATTTGAACGTTTTATAGAGTCGTCAGTTGGTAGATTTGAAATGGTTGTACCAACTCAACCGAGTTTAGTTTGAAAAGAGGCCCAATTGCTGGACACTGTCGAAACTGAATCTTTGAAACCAAAGTTTTGAGTTCGGGGGCTTGTTAAGTGTGAGAAAGGTGTTAGGCACCCCACAACTCCCGTGTAAACACGGTACCACATCTTTTCAATATTTTCCTTTTAAATCTGCAATGTCTGTGTGTGAATGCTAGAAGAAAATGGGTCTATGCTTGATTGGAAGTATGTTTATGCATCATTGAACCTCTATACGAAGGGTTTAACTTGATTTGAAAAAAGTCTTTGATTTGATTTGCAAAAGTGTTTGATTTGATTTGCAAAAACTTCTTTTTTTTCGATAAGATTATTGAAATGATGTTTTTGAAAGAAGGTTTTCAAACCCTTACGCTAACATAGGAATTGAAGCATATCGATGCTTCAGTTTTATCTTTTCAGCCTTAAGGCTTAGTTTGAATGGTGATTGTCGGGCTACGAAGCATCCTCGACCACAAAATATATACAAGTGTCGGTCTTCTCATGGGCATGACAGCCATCGAAGAGACTCTGACACGACAATCCATATTTTCACTATGTTTAGCCCTTAAATTCGGATAATCGTTTTAAGGTCTTTTGTATGTATTTTTTTACAAAAAAAACTGGCAGATACATTTGAAAAGTGGAGTTTGTCTATTGTGGGAATCAGATTCTGATCAGTTTTGATCATGAATCCCACGATTCCTAGGCTCGCATAGGGAGGCCAATAAACCTGCACGACTTAAATTTGTACAGAAATATATCCAACATCGCCAGAACCAAGGATTCAACAGTAAATCCTGGCTCGCACAAGGCCGAAGCATCTCATTCCCACTAGATAGCGATCTAAGGGCCGCGTGGTAGATTTTATAACTTAAACTAGAAAAATACGAGATTTAAATAAATCTCAGCCATTTTAGCTTCCCGGTTCTGTCTGGACCTATTTTGAACCGTTTGAAAATTAGAGTTGGCGAGATTCAAAAAAATCTAGTTCACCCGCAGAAATGTCAGTGCCGATTCATATCAAATGAATATTTAAAGCAACAATTTAATAAAAATAAGTAAAGTAATATATATATTATTATATATATACGAAAGATGTAAAGGGCGATGGGTTTTCACTCGTAAGCCGGTACTAGAATTGAATTATTTATATTTATTTATAAAAGCTGTAAATAGCCACGGAATGATCCAGGCTTTGACAGAATTAAAATATATATATATGAAAGCGTAAAAAGGGCGATGGGTTTTCACGCATATGCCCGGACTGGAAAGTAAATATATATATATTTATAAAAAGCTGTAAAAGCCACGGAATGATCCAGGCTGGACAGAATTGAAATATATATATATAGAAAAATAGTAAAGGGCGGTGGGTTTTCACTTCGAGGCCCTGACGAAAATATAAATATATATATATATATATATAAAAGTAGTAAAAAGGCCACAGAATGATCCAGGCCGAACTGGAATGAAAAAAAAATAAAAAAATAAAAAAATAAAAAAATAAAAAAATATATATATATATATAGTTAAATATAGACAGAAAAGTAGTCAAACCAGGACTGGGAAGATAACCCAGTATGGTGAATGGTGCAAAAACAGTAAAAAGGCCACAGAATGATCCAGGCCAAACTAGAATGTAAATATATATGTATAGTTAAATATAGACAGAAAAGTAGTCAAACCAGGACTGGAAAGATAACCCAGTATGATGAATGTTGCACATATATGCATATATATATATATATATATAAAAGCAGTAAACTACCACAGATTTGACATCCGGGCTTGACAGAATTGAAAAATTAGTATATATACAGTTAAATATATATATAAAAAAAAAACCAAATCCAGAATGGGAAGATAACCCAGTCCGGCGAAGTTGCTAATAACGAAGATGTAAGTATATAAAAGCTGTTAGAAGAGACAGATCGTCAATCCGAGTTGTAGAAATGCCAGAAAATGCATTTAGGTACTAAAATGTACCAAAAGTTAACAAAAACGGCCACGAAACTGAGTTCCGGGCATATTTAGAAAACGAAACTTGATATAAAAGTGTATAACAGTGTAATGAAGTAGTAATAACTTTTAGATCGTAAAAATACTTATAATGGACTGCTACACGGGTTCTTTTCCAAATCGTAGGCTTTAAACGTTCAAATCTACCTATTAATTTTTGATATGTGGTAGTATGTGGGTATATCTACATGTTAGAGTGAAAAAATTTGGGTTTGGAAGATAAGAAAATAGCTGAAAAACCAAACGGGTAGGGGTTCAAAGCGTTTCTGAATTCTTGAAATGAGCTGGGGGTGAGCTCATATATATAGACCCAGGAGAAGCAGCTCTACCTACTGCTGCCGCAGGTAGAGGTGTGGCTCCATGTGGTAGGGCCCACGTATCGGGTCTAATTGCATCGAAGTATGTGCACTCCAAGCAATGCGATGTCATATTCGAAACTTTCTAACTTTTGATCGGAGCGTTCGTTTGAGGCGTGCTATGCCTTTTCGAAAAGCCTTCGCCGAGCACGTCGCAATGAAATAGGAGAAAACCTTTTCTGAGTCAAAAAAGACTGGTTCATAACCTGGTCTTTGATTCCTCACAGTTTATCTATTGAGCTATCTTGCGCTTTTTCCACTCGGGATCATTGTTATGGTTCGTTCTGACCTTAGTGGCATCAATTCAGCTTGAGTTTGACCAAATAGGCTTTAAGTTGGTAAAATGACCGTTTTCCCCCTCCCAGGGTTGCCTTCAGTGCTGGCATGGCCTTCGGCTGACTTCCTGGCGTTGATTCCAAGGTTTGGATCCCATTCGAGTTTGTTTGTCCTTAGTGTTGTTTCCGAGGCTGACTTGGTCCTTACAGGTTTTCCTTTGGAGATGGTGTAATGCTTCAGGATTATTTTTGAAGTTGACTTGTACCTACCAGGTTAAGATCGGGGCTGACCTGTACCTCCCAGGTTAAGATCGGAGCTGACCTGTACCTCTCGGGTTGAGACCGGGGCTGACCTATACCTCCCGGGTTGAGACGGGGGCTGACCTGTACCTCTTGGGTTGAGACGGGGGCTGACCTGTACCTTCTGGGTTGAGACCGAGGTAAATTTGATGACCCGGTATTGAGATTGGGGTTGATTTGATGGCCCGGTATTGGGACCAAGGTTGATTTGACGGCTCGATATTGGGACCGGGGTTGATTTGATAGCCCGGTATTGGGACCGGGGTTGATTTGATGGCCCGATATTGGGACTAGGGTTGATTTGATGGCCTGGTATTGGGACCGGGGTTGATTTGACGGCCCAGTATTGAGATCGGGGTTGATTGGATGTCCCGGTATTGAGACCGAGGTTGATTTGATGGCCCGGTATTTGGATCGGGGTTGATTTAACAAGACATTTTTTCCCTTCTACAGTGTTAGTAACAGGAAAACAAAATTTCGAGTTTCTACAGATGCCCCTCTTTATCATGTTCATGCAATGTAGTGGAATGAACAGGATAAACATTGCTAGACACTAGAAATGCAAATGCAACAGGACAGGCATGCATGGCAAGATACGCGATGAATGTTAGATACCTTCGAGGGGGTAGGGTTATCACTGATTGATTACGTTAGTTTCTGCTGGGGATAACGTTACCCGTGATAACCCTTGTTGCAGCATTATCATGCAGTCGCTGGGAGGACATCAGAGTTAAGCTATCACAGACTGTTCTCGCCACTTTATGCTACCTTGGTTTGAGACCAATGGTTTCCCACGCTTGTCGATACTCTTTATGGGGCATATTTTCCTTCCGGTTGATGCCATTGTACCTTTCTGCTAGTTTCTCTGCTGGGGATATATCTCGATTATCGAGTCAGCTCAGTATGTGCTTTCGATGCCTATCTTGATGATAATTTACATTGGTAGTAAGGAACAGGGGGTTGAATAACCAATCCTTCTTGGTACTCCCTCTGAGGACGTGTATAACAGATTCCATCATCGGGGATGGATTAGTATATTGCTTCCGCCACCGGATCATTCTCGATGCCTCGCAGGGGTTATGCCCACGGTTGATGTGTCATAGATCTGGACCCCTTCGCTGGGGTTGAGCTAACGGCTAAGCTGTCTTCAGTCTGTACCCGACGCTTCGCTGGGGTTGAGCCAACGGTTGAACAGTCATCGGTTAATACCCGACGCTTCGCTAGGGTTGTGCCAATGGCTGAACTATCATCGGTTAGTACCCGACGCTTCGCTGGGGTTGTGCCAACAGCTGAACTATAATTGGTTAGTACCCGACACTTCGCTGGGGTTGAGCCAACGGCTGAACTGTCATCGATCAATACCCGACGCTTCGCTGGGGTTGAGCCAACGGCTGAACTGTCATCGATCAATACCCATCGCTTCGCTGGGATTGTGCCAATGGCTAAACTGTCATCAGTTAGTACCCGACGCTTCGCTGGGGTTGTGCCAACGGCTGAACTGTCATCGGTCAGTACCCGACGCTTTAAAAGTGGCAGTTTTCGGCAATTTTTGCGCAGTTTTTCAGCATTATTTCAGCATTCTTCATCATTGGTCCCCAGACATTGCTTCGTGATGAATACCAATGGCTTTCAAAAAGTTCCCCTTTCTGTCAAAATTCCACTGCTTAAACGCAGGATTTCAGGACAAACCACTCAATCGCGTAGCGATTTTTTTCCCAAATTTGACTTTTCAGCTCATATAAACTCCGTTTTAACTCAAAACAAACCGAGCCGAAGGGAGCGAGACCCACCTTAGGGAGCCACAGGTAGAGGTGCGGCTGCCGCATGTGGGCCCGCTTCTACCTGTGGATTTATATTGGGCAGCGGGAGTCATTTAAAATCAGTTTCATTTCGAGTTTCAAACGGAATCCGATTTTCTTTTTTAGATCTACAGAGTTCAGGCAGGCTTTTTCAGATTCCGTCAACTCCCATGCAAGCACACTTCAGGTAACGTTTTACATTCTTTTTTTGCAAGTTTTGACCGTTAAAAGCATGTAAACCACGTAGGTTGCTTTTAGACGTACTGTATGAAAAATGTATACTTATTGACTTACAAAAAATTTTCTGACTTCATAAGTATGCATATTTTACTGTAATGCACGTTTTAACGTAAAAAAATTCAGATTCTGAGACAATCATATTTTGCTCTTTTTGATCAGTTTACTCATCCTTTTTGAGACCTAGTGAGCCTGGATTTTCAACTAATAATGTTAATGGTAATTTGGTTACCATGTGAAGTTTAATTTTGATTTTATTTCATAAATATAAACTGTTCCTATTTTTGGGAAGGTGTCCTAATGAATGGCCACCTAGACATGCCTGCGTGTATGTGGACAGTCTATTTTACAAGGGAGACACTGGCAAAAAATTTTCAAAAGCCCGAGCATTTAATAAACATGCAATTTTAACTCTACTAGGGATTTTTGAATGACCCATGCATGTTTTTAGGATTTAGCTTTTTGAAAAACATGCAGTTTTGAGTCTACAGGGAATTTTTGACTGAACCATGCATGTTTTAGGACTTTGGAATGCATAACGTACTAATTTATATTAATAAGCCACAGGTTTTAGGCTTACAACACCTTTTCTGAGGTGATTTGGAGACTTTGTCCAGGTGATGGATCGAGACAGATCTGGCAGTGCTAGCAAGGTAGTTTCAGGAGTTAGACGGAGGCGAGCTTCTGATGTTCCTCAGCCATGTCTAGCTCTACCTCCTCGTAGATTAGCTGAGTCAGTGATTCGGCTAGCCCAAGACGAGCCGCCGATTGATATAGATGATGATAAGGCTCCTTTTGCTACTCCCGTCCCAGGCCAGGCCCCATATACGGAGCTTTCGGGCATTGTTGTGCCCACCTAAGAGTTGCTGGGAGGCTTGAGTCGTCATCCACCGCGATTTCTTCATGCCAATGAGGTGACTTAAAGTTTTCTTCTCTCTGGATTTTCTTTCTTTCTTTTGCCATTCTTGGGGCGCAGGTTTTTTGATATGGGTTGAATTTTTATGCAGGTTCCCGGCTTTACGCAGCCCAGAGGGAACTGGTTCAACTTGCACTCCCTCTACCACACTTTGCACCATGAGTACAGGGATATCGTTGACGGTTGGGGGTTTTAGGCCTTCTTCTCTATTCTTCCCCACCGTTGCCCGTGGGGTTATATGAGGGCTTTGTCTGAGCGCTGGTTCCACCACACTCAGTCTCTCCATTTATTGGACTGGAGGTTCATCACTGGCATAGAGTTCGAGGGTGAGCTAGTGCCTGTCATGGCTGATATCACACTTCTGTTCGGTCCCTACTGGGAGTCCCTGCGACGGCGATCAAGGGTCGAATGGTCTGATCTGGTCCTTTGAACATAAATGCCCAGAGTGGGGCTTTACTTGAGCCTCTACCTGATGATTTGAGGTTTAGGGATCGCATCCTGAGGCGATTGTTTCTGGTGATCATCAAGGGTTATTTTCTGGCGGACAACTCATCGACTGTGTCCTTTGCCCTAGTCAGCGCTACCCGATATGTAGAGCACCTCAGTGACTTTGATTGGGGTTCCTACACCTTTGCCTATTTTCTCCGGGGCATGCGCATGCTTTCGGAGGTTTTGACGGAGGCTTGATTAGGGTTCTACCCATTTCTGCTGGTGAGTACATCTTTCTTGTACCTTTTTGATTTCTGCATTTATATTTGTCAGTCTTGGTCATTGAGGACTTTTGATATTTATATGGCCAGTTCTGGGCATATGACAGGCTTCCTTGCCTACAGCCCGCCACTGCTTGACGTCTGGAGATCTATCCCCGGGGACAGCGTTGGCATCACTCCACTCTGATGGAGGTCCCTGTTACTGAGGGTTTTACTCATTCCCATCTACAGCTGGAGCTTTTGACAGGAGGAATGATCTTGTGGATCCCATATACCTTTGCGTTTTTGAATGTTGGATTTGAGGGAGGCATCCCCACTAGTCAGGAGTTTACATTTTCGACCCGCAGAGTCCCGTTTTTGACAGAGGGAGGCTGGGAGCTCTATCTAGAAGAGCGTGCTATCCGAAGTATCACGGGTCAGATCCGTATTCCCTTTGTTCCCCCAACTTGTCATCATTGGCCATTGATCCAACCACTGACAGACATCCCTATGGAGGGCATAGATGGCTTTGCCCTATCAGAGGGCCCTTACAGCCAGGAGGCATTCAGCAGCTGGTGGAGTCCTCGCACAATTGGAGCTCAGACTCGTGTTACCCAATTTATGGCAGATATGGTGCCCGAGTCTGTGATGATGACAGACTGGATAGCTTGCCTTAGGGAGCCTACTCATTTGGACCAGATTACAGGGCTGACCAAGGAGTTGGAGAGAGCTCATTTGTTCATCAGGCATCTTGGCCGAGATCTGTCAGAGGCATCTTTTTTTGACCCTTCCAGCTCAGGAGCGAGCCCCTCATCAAGTCCATTTTACAGCAGTTTTGCAGGGGCTGATCCTCCCTTATATCGTCCAAACATGACTGATGACCGAGACTTTGTGTCCACGGAGGAGATGGAGCAAGTTAACCACCTGAGTGTAGATATTTTGGATCTTTTTGGATAGCTATTGTAGCTATATCTTTTGGTCGGCCACTGTATTGGCTGTTTGGGTGACTGTGCCCTATTTTGATAGACCACTGTTAGTAGCTGGGTGGTGGTGCCCCATATTCGTGTACTTTATATTTTGCTTTGTCTTATCAGACAGGGATGATGCTTGCAGTAGATAGTTTATTGTAGATATACATGATATTTCCTATCTATTGCATCATGTTTATCAGTGTCATTATGCATGTATTATGTAATTTATATGCATTTAGACAGATGAGTTCAGATTTGACCCATGGATGGTCTTGTGATACGGTGATACAGATGACGTAGTCCACCGTCAGTCATATTGAGCACTTACCACCATCTATGGTGGCATCATCCTTGAGATCGTGGTATGAGAGCCTGCCCTTCCCAGCCAGAGGGGCAGTGGATCAGATGCTAGGGCATTCATTGGCCCTCGTAGACTTTCAGGTTCCGTACGGGTTCGTGGATGGCGTCTTATACTGTTGGATACTTGAGAGACAAGTTTTCCGCTTTTGGAGGCACGAGTTGACTCCGACTTTAGAGGAGTATTAGCGGTTCACTGGCTTGGCTTTAGACTTGCCCTGCACACGTACTGCGATCAGCGACATGAGGAGACCGTTTCTTTGGATATCTAGTCTACGTCATAGTGTAGTTTCAGATGAGATTGCTTATGGACATGTGATCTCTATAGACTTCTTGATCGATCATTTCGGCCGGCTGGACAGCACGATCGTCATGCTGAAGATTTTATTATCTCAGCAGAGGCATGTCATTTGGCCAGGATAGATGTGTTATTGATGTGCATAGTAGCCTATGTCTATATGCCACTTCACTTGGACCACTTAGATGTCGGATTGATAGTTGTGGTTCGGGCCCTTAGATAGGGTAACACTATTCTTCCGATAATATTGGCCGAGATGCTAAGAGCAGCCACCCATTGCAGTACCCACCCGGAGGGGTTTTTAGAGGCAGTTCGATCTTGCTGTACGTATGGCTCATATCCCATTTACGACCGATTGGATTTTTCAGACACCAGGGGTACTGTTTCACCCATGAGATAGCCATGTCTTACTCCTTTCAGCCAGTGAAGTGTATCGACACAGAGACATGGTCAGCATTTCTGTTTGATATTGCACATCCATTCTCGATTCTGCCATACTCAAGGCTAGTCTGTCCCTATAGCTTCATCACCCATACATCTGGCATGGGCTATTTGCCCCTAGCGGGATTGAGAGGAGTGACTACTTACCATCCTCTACTGTTATGGGCCAGTTTGATCAGTTTCAGAGCCTATATCATTTTGAGGGGGCTGTTAATCAAAGGATATCAGCTTCATTTATGTTATCTGTTGATTTGATTAGAGTGTATGAGTGTTGAACTCATAGGGAAAGGGCTGATTTCTCTAGTAGCCATCTGGATCGCTCTCTAGAGTACTCAGCATGGTTGGAGGCAGATATCGCATCAGCTGCATTAATCTAGTCAGCTCTGATAGTGGATTCCGACGAGGAGGAGCCTATAGAGGATCCTGATTCTCCTACTGAGGATAAGTTATTCATGGATCTGACAGCAGCATTAGTTAATAATTTGCCAATTATTCCTGCCGGTAAAGATCCAGCTTTGGCAGACTCACTAGCTGGGATGACCTTTGAGAGAGATCAGACTAGAGCACTGATGTTGACTGCCCTGTCTAGCAGAGATGTAGCTTTTGCGGAGAGAAATGAGGCTCGAGCCATTCGAGATATGGCATTGGTTGAAAGAGACGAGGCTCGATCTTCTCGAGACACTACTTTTGTCAATATTGAGGAGACTTTGATTGCCAGAGATGCAGCTTTTGCAGAGAGGGATGAGATCTGGTCTGCCAGAGACGCATCCTTTGAGGAGATTAAGGCAGTTTTGATTGCCAGGGATGCTGCTTTTTTGGAGAGGGATGAGGCCATAGCTTCCCAGGACTTCCACATCACCGACAGTACTGCTCTCCGATCTTATACTCATGGTCTGGTTGCCGAGATGAGTGTTTATATTGATCATCACAGCGAGACTATACAGATGGCTTTAGACCATCAGCTCAACCTCGGTCTCAATACTGGACCATCAACTCAACCCCGGTCTCAATATCGGGCCGTCAACTCAACCTCGGTCTCAATACTGGTCCATCAACTCAACCCCGATTTCAATACCTGGCCATCAACTCAACCCCGGTCTCAATATTGGGCCATCAAGTCAGCCCCAGTCTCAACCCGGGAAGTACAGGTCAGCCTCGGTCTCAACCCGGGAGGTACAGGTCATCCTCGATCTCAATTCTGGAGGTATATGTCATCCCCAGCCTCACCCCAAAAAGTAGGTACAGGTCAGCCCCGATCTTAACCTGGGAGGTACCGGTCAGCTCTGGTCTTAACTTGGGAGGTACAGGTCAGCCCCGGTTTCAACCCGGGAGGTACAGATCAGCCACGGTCTCAACCCGGGAGGTATAAGTCAGCCCCGGTCTCAACCCGGGAGGTACAGGTCAGCCGCAGTCTCAACTTGGGAGGTACAGCTTAGCCCCGTTCTCAACCTAGAAGGTACAGGTTAGCCCCGATCTCAACTCAGGAAGTACAGATCAGCTCCGGTCTTAACCCGGGAAGGACAAGTTAGCTCTGATCTCAACCCAAGAGGTATAGGTCATCCCCGGTCTCAACCCGGGAGGTCAGGTCAACTTCAAAAATAATCTTGAAGCATCAAAACATCTCCAGAGGAAAACCTGGAGGGACCAAGTCATCATCAGAGACACCAGTGAGGACAAACAGACTCGAATGGGATCCAAATCTTGGAAACAACCTCAGAAAGTTAACAGAAGGCCATACCAACACTGAAGGAAACCCCAGGAAGGGAAAAATGGTTATTTTGCCCACTCTAAACCGATTCAATCAAAATCAAGCCGAATTAATGCCACCAAGGTCCGAACGAATAATAACAATGATCCCGAGTGCAAACAGCGCAAGACAGCTCAACGGACAAACTGTGGGGAATCGAAGACCTGTTTATGAACCCATCTTCTTCATCCCAAAAAATGTTTTATGCCATATCATTATGGCACTCTTGGCTAGAGCTTTCTGGAAAGGTACAGCACGCCTCAAATGGACGCTCCGATCAAAAGTTAGAAACTTTCGAACTTGACATCGCATTGCTCGGAGTGCACGTACTTTGATGCAATGGGACCCGCCATGTGGGCCCTGCCACGTGGAGCCGCACCTCAACCTGCGGTAGCAGCAGGTAGAGTGGAGGCTCCTGGGTCTATATATGAGCTCACCCCTAGCTCATTTTAAAAAAAAGAATTCAAAAATGCTCTGAACCCCTGCCCATTTGATTTTCTAGCTATTTTTTTATCTTCCAAACCCTAATTTTTTTCACTCTAACACTTAGATATACCCACATACTACCACATATCAAAAAATAATTGATAGATTTGGACGTCTAAAGCCTATAATTTGGTAAAAAGCCCGTATAGCAGTCCATTGTGAGTATTTTTACGATCAGAAAGTTATTATTACTTCGTCGCACTTTTATACACTTGCATATCAAGTTTCGTTTTCTAAATATGCTCGGAACTCAGTTCTGTGGCCGTTTTTGTCAACTTTTGGTACATTTTAGTACCTAAACGCATTTTCTGGCATTTCTACAACTCGGATTGACGATCAGTCGCTTCCAGTAGCTTTTATATACTTGCATCTTCGTATTGAGCAACTTCGCCGGACTGGGTTATCTTCTCAGTCCGGGTTTGACTTTTTTTTGTATATATTTAATTGTATATATACTAACTTTTCAATTCTTTCAAGCTCGGATGTCAAATCCGCGGTATTTTACTGCTTTTGTATATATATATATATATATATATATGCATATACAAGCAACATTCACCACACTGGGTTATCTTTCCAGTTTTGGTTGACTACTTTTCTGTCTATATATATGCATATATACGAAACATTCACCACACTGGGTTATCTTCCCAGTCTTGGTTGACTACTTTTCTATCTATCTATATATATATATATATATATATATATATATATATATATTTACATTCCCGTTTGGCATGGATCATTCTGTGGCCTTTTTACTGCTTTTATATATATATATATGCATATATATAAGCAACATTCACCACACTGGGTTATCTTCCTAATCTTGGTTGACTACTTTTCAATCTATATATATATTTTTACATTCCAGTTCGGCCTGGATCATTCTGTGGCCTTTTTACTGCCTATATATATATATATATTCCCGTCTGGGCCTCGAAGTGAAAACCCACCGCCCTTTATTATTATTCTATATATATTTACATTCTGTCAAGCCTAGATCATTTTGTGGCTTTTATACAGCTTTTATATATATATATATATATATATATATATTTACATTTCAGTCCGGGCACCAGTGTGGAAACCCATTGCCTTTTACAGCTTTCGTATATATAAATATATATATCTTTCGTATATATAAATATATATATATATATATATATATTGCTTGACTCATTTTTATTAAATTGTTGCTTTAAATATTCATTTGATATAAATTGGCACTGACATTTTTGCGGGCGAACTAGATTTCTTTAAATCTCGCCAAATCTAGCTTTCAAATGGTTCAAAATAGGTCCAGACAGAACTGGGAAGCTAGAATGGCTGAGATTTATTTAAATCTAGCGTTTTTCTAGTTTCAGTTAAAAAAGCTACGTCGCGGCCCTTAGATCGCTATCTAGTGGGAAGGAGACGCTTAGGCCAGGTGCGAACTAGGATTTACTGATGAATCCTTGATTCTGGCGATATTTGGATATATTTATGTATAAATTTGAGCTGTGCAGGTTTATTGGCCTCCCTATGTGAGCCTAGGAATTGTGGGAATCATGATCAAACAGATCAGAATCTGATTCCCACGATAGACAAACTCCACTTTACAAAATTACCCTGCCAGTTTTTCTGTTAAAATATACATGCAAAAGACCTTAAAACGGTTATCCGGATTTAAGGTCTCAACATTGTGAAAACATGGTTTGTCATGTCAGAGTCACTCCGATGACTGTCATGCCCATGAGAAGACCGACACTTGTATTTATTTTTGTGGTCGAGGATGCTTCGCATCTCAACAATCACCATTCAAATTGAGCCTTAAGGCTAAAAAGATAAAACTGAAGTATTGATATGCTTCAATTCATATGTTAGCATAAAGGGTTTGAAAACCTTCTTTCAAAACATCATTTCAATAACCTTATCAAAAAAAGAAACTTTTGCAAATCAAATCAAACACTTTTGCAAATCAAAGAATTTTTGCAAATTAAATCAAACCCTTCGTATATAGGTTCAACGATGCATAAACATACTTTTCAATCAAACACAGGCCCAATTTCTTACAGCATTCACACACACATTGTAGATTTAAAAGGGAAATATTGAAAAGATGCGGTACCGTGTTTACACGGGAGTTATGGGGTACCTAACACCTTCCCCACACTTAACTAAGCCCCTGAACTCGAAACTTTATTTTGAAAGATCAAGTTTCGACAGTGTCCAACAATTGGGTCTGTTTTAAACAAATCTCGGTTGAGTTGGTACAACCATTTCAAATCTACCAACTGGCGACTCTGTAAAATATTCAATCGTCGACATAACACATGTTGGCCTTTTCCTAAAAAACCCTTCAAAACCTTTTTCACAAATAAAAAGAGTAAGGGTAGAGATAACTTAGGAAGAGAGAAAGATTCAGGTTGTGACCCGAACAGCTGATTTTTTCCCGACGTCGACAGGTGGCGACTCTGCTGTGGAACAGTAGAGGGCTTAGGCCGCGTTCAAACCTTTTAAAAACTACGCATGCGTGAATGCTACGTCTTTACATTGAATAAATGCGTGAATGCTGTGTCTTTACATTGAATGAATGTGAATGAATGCTTTCCTTCTTTTTTAGTGCTTCACACCCATATTAGTGCTTTAGACCAATGTCATCATATGCATAACGGTGAGATATGATGTATGTGAATGTATGTTATGTGATTCGTCCTCCGGGAGGCAAACCAGTCGGTGATAAGTAATGTCTCTGGGGACGGATAAGTCTCTGGGGCTCATGAAAATGCACCACCCAGATTTGCCCCAGTTAAAAGATCGAATTAATTTTCCCTCTGGTAGATTGCAATGATCTGGGGATCTTCATGCCAAAAAGTCGCGAGAGTAGCCTAAGATAGGTCAGTCTATGATTAACCTAATTCGATGGGAAGCTTCTTCATGCCTTCCTCTTTCAATTCAATATCAAGTTTTCAATTCCAATGTAAAGGAGCACAATGTAAATACCATAATAAAATTTTTACATTCCTTGTTATATATATCTTGTCATCCTGTCATCAAAATAACTGACCTCTGTTTTGCAAGATAAGATTAAAAAACCACAAAAATATATCATGGCATGCATCCTATCCCTACCTACCTCAGGATATTGACACGCCTACGTTTTCTTGTAGGTGAAAAATTGGTCCTGTCACTAGATCTAAGTCTAAGAAAGTACTAAATCCATCCACGGACATGACTTCCACTGCACAGCCAGAATCCACCCCTGTCTATAGGGAAGAGTTCGAAGGACTGAAGAATCAGATTGCCGAATTGGCCAATTTCCTGAGAGAACAAAGTAAAGCTCTTAAAGGGAAGCAAACCCAAGATCACACAGAACCAGGTAAATGATAAGTGGTTTTATGACCACTTATTCGGATAGTAACCAGCTTGTTTCATTGCTTAAACTAAAGTAATCCTGTGCTTTTAATATGTTTTTCCTGTGTTTTGCAATTTTCATATTTAGGAACTCTTCGAGTGCAATTTGAGTGCTAAAGGACCAAAGAATGGCCTTTGAAGCAAAAATGGGAAGAAAATGCAATCCGGACATCGTTTGGGGAGTTTATGTTCATTTTATGTTCTTGGATTGGAGCTTAGTTCATATTACAGAGCATCTTCTAAGATTTCCAGAACATCTTGAATCATCCCAATCGGAGTTCGGAGGCGAGAGTTATGCCCCGTATACCAACGAACGTTAAACTTCACGGTTTTGAGCTTTCATGCACAGCTATCACTTGGAGCTCAATTTCAGCCTTCATCTATCCATTATTTCTCAATGCTCAAAGAATGAAAGTTGTATAACTCTTCGATAGCTTCAATTTGACAGGTGGAAGGCCTCGTAACTCCTCCCGGATCAAAAGTTATGGCCGTTTTACCAGAGGACTCTGCAGCAGAAAATCCTTGGCTCGGGCGCGCAGATTTTAGGGCATTTTTGGGCGCTGCCGCGCCAGTCCCCAGCTGTGCCAGACTTGACTTTTCAATTGAACGGGACTTGGGTTTTGATTGGGATATAAGGGGCCTCGTTTGTGGCAAGAAAAAGCATCATATATTGGCCCTAAGCCCTAGTTCCTCTCTTTTCTTCCTTCATATCTTGTTTAGTCTAGATTAGGAGTAGATTAGAGAGTAGATTAATGCTAGTTTAGTGTTAGTTCAAAGTATTTAGATTCTAGGGTTTGATTAGGTTTGAAGATTGAAGCAAGAGGATTGACATCAAGGGTCCAAGCTTGGAGAAAGATTTGAAATCTCTATCCTTAATCTCTCTTTGCTATTACATTGTATATTTAGATGATGTTATTGAATCTTGTGGATAATATACTTGAGTTATTTATGGCTTAAGCTTATTTTGAGGTTCCAATGGAACCTTTTGAGTAGTTTACTTTGATATGCTTCCATGCTTGTCTCTTTGATTGTTATATGACTGTCTATTACGATTCGTGCTTGCATTGCTTAATTGATTCGCGACCAATTACTGTGATAACCTATGTGGACTTGAAAGACAAAGCGTAGGTTTAGATCTAATCGTAGTAGCGGGTGATTGTGAATTCATATGGCGTTGGATGTATGATTTGTACTTAGGATAGACATATACCAAAGCGCCGTCCGTAGTTAATAGAGGACTTGATCTTAAACCCTATTTATTTGTAAACACCATAGACATATAGGGGTTTAGATAATGTGGATGTTCACGTGCGTTCTATCATCTGTGGATTGTACGTGATATGGAGTAGGTGCATCGAAAGATGGCCTTCTCTCACGTTCGTGTTCTCGGCTAACTATCTTGACTATTAATTTGACCTAATTGGAAGTATGTCGATTTAGACGAATCATTAAGGGAAATTGGAATCTCTTGTCTTCATTATCTGATTATACCTTAGGATTACTTAGTTTAAGTTTAATTTCTTGCCTAGTTAACTTAGTTTAAATTCATTCTCTTTACCGCCCGTTTAAATAAGACCGAGATGATTATGAGCTAGTGCTTTGGCGACCTATTATCTAGTAATTCTCCGTGGGAATGATCTTTACTTTCCCTTTATTACTCGTTGGCCGCGTATACTTGCGCGTTAATTGTGTCATCTAATCGGACCAACAAGTTTTTGGCGCCGTTGCCGGGGAATTAATTCGATAACTGTTTGCCAACATTAGTTTAATCAAATTAATCTTAATTTAAACTTTTTATTTTTGTTTAATTCTCTTTCTATATTCTCTTCTCAGGTAAATTGGACTTGAATTTCTATCCATGGAATGGTACAAGGCAAGAGCAACCAAGGGAAGTATACAATGATGGTGTCGACCAAATTGCTTCACTTTCAGCACATTTGGAGGTTCTCTCGAGGAAGCTGGATACTGTTTCAGCTCAACAGAGTCGAGAGACAGCAATGACTTATAACTACGATGCTGGGAGCTACGCAAGCCATCAGGAGCCTATCAGTTATGGCCAGGAGCAGTATGGGGGTGGTTATTCCTACACCGAACCTTATCCCACTTATCAACAAGATTGGGGGTATCACCCAAACTCTTCATCAGACTACTATCAAGACCAACACTGGGATCCAAATCCCGCATACGCCCCAGAATGCACCTTCCAGACTCCAGTTTACGAGCCTCAACACAATTTTGAGGGTGACACAGAAAATGCAAGCTTGGAGGAAGGAAGTGGCATAGAATCACTAAAGGACATCTTGAATGAGCAACAGAAGTCATTCAAGAGTATTCAGAACTGGGCAGAGCAGATTAGAAAGGCCTTGATGATAGAGGATGAACAAGGGATGCAAAACCATACTGTGAGCTATCAAGAACAATATGAGCCAAGTCCAACTTATGCACCAGAACCCCCATATCAATCCACATGTTTACAAGGAGAACAGTCTTCAATGGAATTTATGTATGCAAGCTCAGAAAACTAAGAGGAGTTGTTTGAGAGCCATGAACCATAAAACAAAAGTTTTCAATATCAGATGGCCCCCATCAACCATACTTCTACCAGTCAGACTCAGTACATGGATCCCATGGCTTAAACAGAAAAGGCAAGATTGGAAATTATGTGGGGGAATTCCATAGCATCGACAGAGGAGACCTTGATTGAGCAAGAGCAATCGATTGAGGATCTTTAGATTTGGGTGGAGCAGATTAGCACGACATTAAGGAAGGAGGAGGTATGTGAACAAGAGACAACAGTGCCAGATTTTGTGCCTCCAATGACTGAAGCCGTAAGTTATGATCCCTAGACTACTTGGTGCTATGACATGGGTGCAAAAATTGATAGAGAATCCGAAGTGCAATTGCAACTGGACGAGCCGAAGGCAATGGAAATAGAGGAGATAATTGGGGATATGGAGCAGTATGAACCAACAGTGATAATACCCCAAGAGCCTCCTCCGCCAAAGTTTGAGACTCCAGTCAAGTTTGCACACCCTTGCCCCCTTGGAAGCCACATTACAGAGCCGGATCTCGATGATATGAGAGAGTCCGCCAGCTTCAAACCATGGTGGTCAGAAGAGAACAGAATAGAAGAAGAGTCCGTTGTGTGGTCTATACCTCCATGCCCCGATCATTTCACCTACACAACGGAACCCTTGCCTAGCTCCCCAACCTTTAGGATGGGGAATTCCTTTACTTACCCAATGGTAGGTAGTTTAAATCTACATCCACTCCTACTGGGAAGCCGCCAAAGTCACACAGCTATTCTGATGGATGGAGGGGTTCTCCAGTATCGTCGGGGAGTTGGGTAGCAGTGGGCAGACACAGTCGAGCTAGAGGACTATAAATCAAGCGCTAGATGGGAGGCACCCCATCATTTCTCTCTCTCTTTGTTTAATTCTCCATTACCTACTTCCCATCATCCCTCTCTCTATTTGTTTAATTCTCCATTTACATGTTTTCTATCACATTTCCCTCCCCCTCGTTTAATTCTTATTAGTTAATATTTAGTTTAAATTTTTGCATACTATAGGAATTAGGAGTTCATTGCCTACATTTTTGAACTTAGGCATTAATGCGTATATTTTTGGAATTACAGAGCTTATAGCATACTTTTGATGCACTTACATTGCATATACGCCTTTAGAGAATTTTTGGGAATATAAATGCATATATCTTTCCATGTTCATTCTCTTGTTGTAAATAGATTTTATATACTTTTGTTAGTCTAGGAGGGCTTAATAAATATTGTCTGTGTATTTCAGGTCAAAGGCTGCTCGGAATGAATGAAAAGCAAAAGCCAACCTCAGTTCATGCCAAAAATCTGCAGTAACAAAATCTGATGGTCCGCTCGGCCGCGCCCAATCCAAGGCATTACCACGCGCGGCCGAGCCACACATAAACTGGGCCTATCTTGGGAAAAATCCTTCAGATTTTAGGGGGTACCACTTCATGTCAATTATTAGCAGCCCCCAAGCCTCAGTCCCTATAATCCCAAACCCTCTGTTCCTTAATGCAATTCCCCCACTGCAAGCCTTAGTTTTGAAAACCTCCTACCTCTTCAATCCAAAGTACCAATTCCCATCCACCTCATCCTCTCAACCTGATCAATTAAGACATTGAGTGTGGAATCTCTAGCAGAGCAAGATTGATATGGAGCTGGGTTGGTTCGTTGAGTATAGTGTTGAGCGGAGTTTATTTTACCAAGAGCATAGATGAGACGGGGAAACTTCTGAGAGGGCGCTACTTCATTTCATGCAGCATAAGAAGCCAAATAGGGGAGTTTCTTTCTTTTTACCTTTACCTTCAATGAGGACATTGAACAATTTAAGTTTGGGGGTATTGGTGTTTATTTTGCATATAGGTAATTCATTTCATATTTTGCATGTAAATAGTTTATTGCATGTAAGTTAGTTCATATAGTGCATGTAGGTTGTAAATAGTTAAAATTTGTGAAAATTTTAAAATTTTTCTTTTATTTTTGCATTCTGTTTTGCATTCTGTGTTAGAGCATACTGCATGAATCCAGTTTTCAGTTGATTAGCTATGTATGCTGCCTGTGAAGAAACTGAAATCACTTGATTGTTGAACTGATTTAAGACTTAAGCCTGATTTCATGGTCATATATGTAAATCCTTACCTGTCAGATACTGTGCAACCAGTAAGCAAGATAGAGTAAACACCATGATATGCTAAGTTTAAATGTTTACATACTTGTCTTCTGGTGGAAAAACTATGTTTTAATAAAAGAGTTTCAGTTCTTATATAATAATAACTAGACTGTTAAAAGCTTAAGTTTGGGGGAAACAGGGGACATGCATGATATATGAGGGAGATGGAGCATAAGACGCACTCCCTTCCAGGAAAAGAAAAAGAAAAAGAAAACAAAAGAAAATGCATTGAAAAAGAAAAAAAATAGAATAAACACTTCGGCTACGTCGAGTTCTGTGGCCTTTGATATTCGAGCAAGTAAGCCCTAGGGGTGTCTCTACACCCAGCGCCCTAAGGCCGTCTGGTCTGGGAGTCATTGGTTGAAAGCTCGCAACACAGGTATCATTGAAAAGCCTAAGAGGACTAGGCATTGAAAAGTCGAATGTGTACACGAGAAAGTGCGAATACGCCCTCGTGAGTAATAAAAGCTTAATGAAAACCCCCTGTTGACTCTTAACTCTAGTAATATATGGTCTTAGTTAGAACTTATATGATTTACTATTTTTCTTAAGTTAAAGCTTGTTTTTCCCCTAAGAAGCATAGTATGTGAGTTATTTATCTGAATGCATATCTAATGGTTGCTAGGCACACAACACACAATACATCAGTGCTGACAGTTTTGGATTTACAGAATATGCCTTATGGTCTTATTTTGGGTAGCTTATCTGTTCGGTTATCTTGTGGTTTTTTGAGGCATTGATTTAAAAGTTCAATACTGACTGAAACATGGATTCACATTCATAGTAGTATAGGTTGCATACATTGTAGATATTGCATTGCATATTTTGTTTAGTTTTATTTTGGTTGCTTGAGGGAAAGCAATGTTTAAGTTTGGGGGTATTTGATAAGTGGTTTTATGACCACTTATTCGGATAGTAACCAGCTTGTTTCATTGCTTAAACTTAAGTAATCCTGTGCTTTTAATATGTTTTTCCTATGTTTTGTAGTTTTCATGTTTAGGAACTCTTCGAGTGCAATTTGATTGTTAAAGGACCAAAGAATGGCCTTTGAAGCAAAAATAGGAAGGAAATGCAATCCGGACATCGTTTGGGGGGTTTATGTTCATTTCATGTTCTTGGATTAGAGCTTAGTTCATATTGTAGAGCATCTTCTAAGCTTTCTTGAACATCTTGAATCATCCCAATCGGAGTTCGGAGGCGAGAGTTATGCCCCGTATACCAACGAACGTTAAACTTCACGGTTTTGAGTTTTCATGCACAGCTGTCACTTGGAGCTCAATTTCAGCCTTCATCCATCCATTATTTCTCAATTCTCAAAGAATGATAGTTGTAGATCTCTTCGATAGCTTCGATTTGACAGGTGTCAGGCCTCGTAACTCCTCCCGGATCAAAAGTTATGGACATTTTACCAAAGGATTCTGCAGCAGAAAATCCTTGGCGCTGGCGCGTAGATTTTAGGGCATTTTAGGGCGCGGCCGCGCCAGTCCCCAGCTGTGCCAGACTTGACTTTTAAATTGAACGGGACTTGGCTTTTGATTGGGATATAAGGGGGCTCGTTTGTGGCAAGAAAAAGCATCATATATTGGCCCTAAGCCCTAGTTCCTCTCTTTTCTTCCTTCACATCTTGTTTAGTGTAGATTAAGAGTAGATTAGAGAGTAGATTAGTGCTAGTTTAGTGTTAGTTCAAAGTATTTAGATTCTAGGGTTTGATTAGGTTTGAAGATTGAAGCAAGAGGATTGACATCAAGGGTCCAAGCTTGGAGAAAGATTTGAAATCTCTATCCTTAATCTCTCTTTGCTATTACATTGTATATTTAGATGATGTTATTGAATCTTGTGGATAATATACTTGAGTTATTTATGGCTTAAGCTTATTTTGAGGTTCCAATGGAACCTTTTGAGTAGTTTACTTTGATATGTTGCCATGCTTGTCTCTTTGATTGTTATATGACTGTCTAATATGATTCGTGATTGCATTGCCTAATTGATTCGCGACCAATTACTGTGATAACCTATGTGGACTTGAAAGACATAGCGTAGGTTTAGATCTAATCGTAGTAGCGGGTGATTGTGCATTCACATGGCGTTGGACGTATGATTTGTATTTAGGATAGACATATACCGAAGCGCCGTCCGTAGTCAATAGAGGACTTGACCTTAAACCCTATTTATTTGTAAACACCATAGACATTAGGGGTTTAGATAATGTGGGTGTTCACGTGCGTTTTATCATCTGTGGATTGCACGTGATATGGAGTAGGTGCATCGAAAGATGGCCTTCTCTCACGTTCGTGTTCTCGGTTAACTATCTTGACTATTAATTTGACCTAATTGGAAGTATGTCGATTTAGACAAATCATTAGGGTAAATTGGAATCTCTTGTCCTCATTATCTGATTCTATCTTAGGATTACTTAGTTTAAGTTTAATTCCTTGCCTAGTTAACTTAGTTTAAATTCATTCTCTTTACCGCCGGTTTAAATAAGACCGAGATGATTATGAGCTAGTGCTTTGGCGACCTATTATCCATTAATTCTCCGTGGGAACGATCTTTACTTTCACTTTATTACTCGTTGGCCGCGTATACTTGCGCGTTAATTGTGTCATCTAATCGGACCAACAGAACACCTGGTGGTAGTGGTGGCAGTCAAAAGACCGAAAAAGTCGAGACTCAGATTCCTGGACCACAAAACCAGGACACAACCAAAAAAACCCCTGAAATCACCACCCTCAACAAAGAATAGGAAGCTGGTGACATTCTAAAGAAAGTACAGCAGATGGAAGAAACCATCCGGTCTATCAAAGAGACTGGGGCATTTGGTAGTGTCAATTATTCAGACCTCTGTATATTCTATGGGGCTCGTTATCCCGAAAAATTTAGAACTTCTGATTTTTAGAAATACTACGGATTGGGAGACCCTTATACCCACCTGAAGGTATTCATTGGAGAACTCGGATCCTATGTAGAGGAAGAGAAACTTTGAATGTAGTTATTTTAGAAGAGTCTGACCGGAGAGGCTAGAGCCTGGTACGCCCGTCTAGATAACTCCAAAATTCACAGTTGGGAAGAGTTGGCCCATGCCTTCCTCAGTCAATACAGCTTCCAATCTCAGCTGGCTCCAACAAGATACCAGATTACAAAAATCAAGAAATAAAGTTCTGAGTCATTCAGAGAATATGCTTAACAATGGAGAAGGGTTGCAGCACAAGTCACCCCAGCTATGACTGAGTCCGAGATAGTAATGACCTTCATCGATATTCAAGACACTCCATATTACGAGAGGGTCCTAGCAGACATAGGAAAACCATTCTCTGAAATGATCAAGCACGGTGAAATGGCCGAAAAGGGATTGAAGTCTGGGAAGATAAAGGACCTAACTGCCTTGGAAGCCGTTGCCGAACATATCCAGTCTAGGAGTTACGGGAGTAATCCTCAGAGGGTACAGAAGAAGAAAGATGAAGAAGTGTCCTTAGTATTGCAAGGACAGAATCCAAGGGGAAAGTCAAACAATGTGCCCATTCAAAGGAGGAACTATACCCCTTTTCAAGCTTCAGCTCAACCTTCGAACCCTCCATTTCAAAATACTATGGAGGTCAAACGTCGGAGAACATTCACCCCATTAGGGGATTCACTCGAGAATGTGCTGAAACTATTAACCGCACAAAAAAAGATTGTGTAACTCCTTCCACCATCCAACACTGGTGGACGGAATTTTGACCCAAGCAAGAAGTGTGCCTACCATTCTGGATCTCCGGGCCATGACACCCAAGACTGTTGGTCTCTCAAGCATAAAATCCAAGACTTGATTGATAATAGAGATATTGTGGCGACAAAATCGGAGCAACCACACGTGCAAGATAATCCCCTCCCTCAGCACAAAGAGGAAAATGTTAACATAATCAACACAGGAAATGTAGAAGGATATAAATACCTCCGTTAAGTGGGGGAATCGACTCCATCTAGCAACAACAGCCCAGACAGTTGGGAAGTCTCAAAAAGGAGATTCCTGATCGAGCAGAAGATTAGGTCTATCAAAGAGCAGATCGAACAGTTAGAAGAACTGGTCGTATATCAACATCAGATCACCATACAGATGATGAACTAGACCAACCAATCTGATGCAAGTCCTCCAACACCGTAGATTAGCCCCATTCCCATGAGGGATCACTACCGGTCTCATGAGTATGAACCCTAGGCAGATAAGATGGCCAAAGATGAGAATTTCCAAGTTGGTAGGAAATTCTTATTTCAAAGGAATTTCACCAACCAGAACCAGCCAATGAAGGAAATCCTCCAGATGTTAATCAACGAAGGAATGGTTGCAGATTTACTACCTCCATTGAACCCTCGATCCAAGAAATTCAAGCCTAACCAAATCTGTCAGTTCCACTCCAATGCACCCGGTCATGATACTGAGGATTGCTGGGCACTTCGTAACCTAATTCAGAACATGATTGAAAGCGGTGAATTGATAAAAGGGAATCAGGATTATGGCCTCCCAGATGAAGACACTGTCTTTATTCCCACCGCATAGAATCAGGATACAGTGGCTGTTGTTTCCTGTAACAATGAACCAACCCTCACACCCTTAGTAATGCCAGGAAAAAGGGTCCAAGAAACACAAAATCCTGTGAAAGTGGCTGCACTCGAGCCTTTAATCTTTCCCTTCAGACCTCAGTATCCAGTTATCAGTCTAAAGAGGGTCCCATGGAACTACGAGAATGATAAAGGTTCCACCTCTAACAACATTGCCATTGTACCAAAGGATAATCCATTGTACCTGCCTCAGCGGGTGATCAAACCAGTCATCAAAGCCAAAGAAAATGTGGTTGAAGAGAGAATTGAAAAGTTCCTCAGTAAAATGGGACACAATGAAATCAAAGTGGTACAGAGCCTGAAAGATGCACCCAAGAAAATGTCCATCCTAGACCTGGTCTTATGATCAGTGGATCATCGTAACATTCTGGTGAAGGTACTGGAAGAACCACATCTACCACATACCGTAGATGCCGAGAAATTCCGTCACGTGGTAGAACACATTTTCAACAATAATGTGATATCTTTCACTGATGATATACCTGCAGAAGGGATGGGTCATCGCATGTCATTACACATAGCAGTGATGTCTTCCAGGTATATGATCGGAGGTGTGCTTATAGATGGAGGATCATCCCTCAACATCTGTCCCTATGATACCCTGGAGAGAATGAAGATTAACCCGAACCGGATCAAAATATGTCATGTGGTCATCCGGGCTTTCAATGGATCTCGTCGACAAGCTATGGAAGAAATAGAGCTTCCACTAGAGATTGGTCCGCACACTTTCTATGTGCCCTTTCAGGTGCTCAACATCGCCACTGGATACAACTTGTTATTGGGTAGGCCATGGATCCACATGGCAGGGGCAGTGCCATCCATCCTCCATCAATAACTCAAATACATTATCAACGGCAACCTAATCACGGTGAATGTCGAACTTGAATACCCTATCTGCATACAGGGAGACATGCCGGTGATTAACCTGGATGCAGGGATTGAACCTGCTAGTTTTCAAGCCCTGGAGGTGAGTGATACTCAGTATCTACCTATCGGAGCACCCGCCTTGAAGCCTAAAGTCTCCCCTGAAGTGATGACAGTAGGCCAAGAGATGGTATCTTTAGGTTTACCCGGTATTGAGACCAGGGTTTAGTTGATGGCCCGGTATTGAGACCGGGGTTGATTTGATGACCCGGTATTATGACCGGAGTTTAGTTGATGACCCGGTATTGAGACCGGGGTCGAGTAGATGGCCCGGTATTGAGACCAGGGTGGATTTGCCGGCCCAGTATTAAGACTGGGGTTGATTTGACGATCCGATATTGAGACCGGGGTTGATTTGATGACCCGATATTGAGATCGGGGTTGATTTGATGACTCAATATTGAGATCAGGGTTGAGCTGATGACCCAGTATTAAGACCAGAGTTTAGTTGATGACCCGGTATTGAGATCGGGGTTAATTTGATGACCCGATATTGAGACCGGAGTTGAGTTGATGACCCGGTATTGAGACCGGGGTTGAGTTGATGGCTCAGTATTGAGACTGGGGTGGATATTCTGGCCAGGTATTGAGACCGGGGTTGATTTGATGGCCCGATATTGAGACCAGGATTGATTTGATGGCCCGGTATTGAGACCGAGGTTGATTTGATGGCCTAGTATTGAGATCGGGGTCAATTAGCCTGCCCGGTATTGAGACCGGGGTTGATTTGAAGACCTGGTATTGAGACCGGGATTGAGTTGATGGCCCGGTATTGAGATTGGGGTGGATTTATCGGCCCGGTATTGAGACCGGGGTTGATTTGATGACCCGGTATTGAGATCGGGGTTAATTTGATGACCCGGTATTGTGACCGGGGTTGAGTTGATGATTCGGTATTGAGATCGGGGTTGAGTTGATGGCCTGGTATTGAGACCGGGGTTGATTTGATGGCCCAGTATTGAGATCGGGGTGGATTTGATTACCCGGTATTGTGACCGGGGTTTATTTGATGACCCGGTATTGAGACTGGGGTTGAGTTGATGGCCCGGTATTGAGACCGAGGTTGAGTTGATGGCCCGATATTGAGATCGAAGTTGATTTAATGACCCGGTATTGAGACCGGGGTTGATTTGATGGCCCGGTATTGAGACCGGGCTTGATCTGATGACCCGATATTGAGACCGGGGTTGATTTGATGACCCGGTATTGAGACCGGGGTTGATTTGATGACTCGATATTGAGACCGGGGTTGAGTTGATGACCCGATATTGAGATCGGGGTTGAGTTGATGGCCCAATATTAAGATCGGGATGGATTTTCTGACCCGGTATTGAGACCGAGGTTGATTTAATGACCCGGTATTGAGACCGGGGTTGAGTTGATGACCTGGTATTGAGATCGCGGTCGATTCAAAAGATAATTTTGCCCTCCTACAATGTTAGTAATGGGGAAACAAAATTTCAATTGTCTATAGATGCCCTTCTTTATCATGTTTATGAAATGTAATGAAATGAACAGGATAAAGAATAGTAGACACGAAAAATTCACATGCAAAGGGGAGGCAATGCATAACATGATATTCGATGAATGTTAGATACCTTCAAGAAGGTATGGTTATCACTGATTGATACGTTAGTTTCTGTTGTGGATAACGTTACCTGTGATAACCCTCATGGCAGCACTGTCCGACGATTACTGGTAGGATAACCACTGACAGGTTATCAGAGTTAGGCTGCTATCTTGTTCTGCTACGGATGTCACTAATAGGCTACATTGAACTGTTTTCGTCACTTTCTACTGGGGATGACGTTACTTATGATAGCCTAGGTGAATTTCTTGGTTTGAGACCAAAGGTTTTCCTTCATTCGTCGATATTCTTCATTGGAGCATATTTCCTTTCGGTCGATACCGTTGTATATTTCTGAAGGCCCTCCGCTGGGGATATATCTTTGTTGCAGATTTACCTCAGTGGGTGTTTTTTATGCTTATCCTGCCTATAATTTACACCTGTAGTTGGCGACAGAGATTTTGAATCACCAATCCTTCTCGGTGCTCCCTTTGAGGATGTGTATAAGAGATTCCATCATCGGGGATGGATTATTATATTGCTTTCGTCACCTGATCCCTTCTGATGCTTTGTTGGGGTTGAGCCAACGGCTGAACTGTATAGGTCTGTACCCGACGCTTCGCTGGGGTTGAGCCAACATCTGAACTGTTATCGATCAATACATGAAGCTTGCTAGGGTTGTGCCAACGGCTGAACTATCATTAGTCTGTACCTGACGCTTCGCTAGGGTTGAGCCAACGGCTGAACTGTCTCGATCTGTACCCGACGCTTCGCTGGGGTTGAGCCAACGGCTGAACTATCTCTGTCTGTGCCCGACGCTTCGCTGGGGTTGAGCCAACGGCTGAACTGTCTCAGTCTGTAGCCGACGCTTTGCTGGGGTTGAGCCGACTACTGAATTTTCTCAGTTTGTACCCTACGCTTCGTTAGGGTTAAGCCGACGACTGAACTGTCTCGGTCTGTACCCGCATATCTCTGGGATTGAGTCGACGGCTGAACTGTCTCGGTCTGTACCTGTGACGCTCCCAAATTCATGACCGACACGGGGTCACTCGAATTCGGTTCATCACGTGCTCATAGTAATACAACAATAAATAAAAACACACATTCACAGCGGAAGATCCAATCTAGAATAATATACAATGATTTATTATAATTATTCCCCCAAGTCTCGCAACCTACAGTACTTAATAGATTACATAATAATATCGGGTAAAGACTTATTACATGAACCTTCTTAAGCTTAAACATAGTCTGAAGACAGTCTCAATACATCATAACAATTTTAAACATTAAAGGAACAAGCTAGTCGGTAGCCTTGCCCTTGCCCTTGTCTTTCCCAGAGACACTTCCCTGTTCCGCCTTAACTGAAAGGTTTTAAATAAGCAAGCATGAGCACAATTTGCCCAGCAAGTAATTTATAACAAGGGTAAAGAGTTTTATAACACGAGTTTGAAATATCAAAATATCATCCCTAAGATAGTTTAGGGTTTCAGAACAATATCATGAATAACGAATATCAACAATTTTTGAATCAAATCTTTGGAATATGAAACGATAATTCAATATAGATCAACAGATATATATGAATTCAAAGGCTATCAACGTATCCAACTGGATAAAACAATTTTATACTGAGTAGTCACTAAGGACTATTGAACATCTACTAGAATCATCAATATTAAACTGATAACCCAAAAATAAGTACGATAGATGATCAGTCTACAATACTCTATGTTATGCATAACCACAGTAATATTCACGCGTGTGTTGGGCAACAATATACACTCCCCTTACCATAAGGGTTGTTTAACTCAGTTTTCAAGATTTTCGCACCAATAAAAAGGTTTGGACAGTTTTATAAACATGCATATTGTCTAGCCAAATCGAATGGCATAGACACTTTCACAATATTCAAGAACAATACCAAGCTCAACATGAATAATAGCTTTCACAAGAGTACTAGCTCAATGAACGAGTAAGTAAGATAACTTGCATTGTAAAAGAGTGTAAGTTAGGGAACTTGCTTACGATATCCATTGAATAAAGTAATGCAAGGGTTTAGGATACTTGCCTTTAGCGTAGTCTATCCACGTAAAGTAATTCAACACTTTTCAACTCCTATCGTAATATAGTTATGTATATACGATATCCATTAGTCATATAGTTCAACATTATATCTCATCTTGGACATACGACCAACACACAAGTTAAGTCTTAGCCTAGCTTCACAGTTATATATTAATATAACTTCTATTCTTAACGTTCCTCTTTTTGAGTTTAAACTTATTCTCATATCATTAATATCGCATAAGAATCACAACAAATAGCAAACATACTCTATTTAGCAAGTTATAGCTTTATTGAAGTTAACCGTCAAAATTGGTTTCAAGTATCAACATATGATATCGCATAGCATATATAAATGTTAAAGAGTCTCTCCATGTTCATTCAACTTTTCCAAGTTCAATCATACCTGCTATAGTTCTAAATCATGATTTCTAACGACTTAGGGTCAAGAAACGCCATGAGTTCCCGTAAGTTATCATGCTTGTTATGTAAACATGTAAAGTGATCACATTTTAGACATGCTTGCAAGTTTCTACTTCATATACACATCGTGAGTATTGTCGCTTAGCATAAATCATGCTTTATTTGTGTTTATTTAACTATCAAGGCACCTAACATGGTATGTACACATGTATATATGTATGACACATTAGTGAGGTTCGAAGGCACTATCAAACATGTCCATGATTTTCAGAATCTAGACTTCGATATAACATGTCAAGAGTTACGTTTCAAACTTACACTTTCACTTAGTAAAGTTCATAAATGAAGTCCACATGCTCATGTCATACTATGAAACATATATAAGCAAGTCAACATGCCTTTCATGCATTTCAAGGCCATATACATATGCTCAAAAAATCACAATACTAACATAAGTCATGTATGTTTAAAGTTCAATTATAAACCTCATGTTTACTTCGAAAACTATAACCGTTCGTTAATCATATATACAAACATAGTGGAACATGCTTACATTAGGTCTACGTATCCATATATATACATTACTTAAGCTAGCATGATGTTTTAAACCATATCAATTGACCAACACATAACAGATTTTTAAACAAGAAACAAAAACTACAGGTTGGCGCGGCTGCGCGCTACTTGTACTAGGGAGACGCGCGGCCGCGCGGCTTCTGTTCCAGACCAGAGAGCAGCTAGCAACGGCAAACTACAAACCCCATTTCCAAATTTCACAATAATTTTGATTGTAACCAAGCTGCATTGCATACTAAACATGTTACTAAGTCTATATAACAACTAATTATCATTATCAAACCACAAAATCATGAATTCCAATTAACATTCAAAATCTAAGAAATCTCAGAGACCGAACATGAAGAACATAACAATTGTTATATGAATTTGATTGCTAGCAAGCCACATGGTATACTAATATGATTATAAGTTTTATACAACAACCCACAACCATTATCTAAGTATAACTTCATGGATTGCATACTAGATTCAAGAATTTGAAAACTTCAGTGAACAAGAAATGGAGAATAAGAGAGAGATTTTATACCTCTGTTATAAATTAAGCTTGCTCAAATGGCTTCCTTCCACTGATATATATATATATATATATATATATATATATATATATATATAGATACTCACTCTCTACTTCCCTTACTAGAAATTCTCAGCAAAAGAATTGTGAAGCAGAAGGGGCTTATTTATAGGAGAAATCAAAACACAGTCCATGACTTTGTTTTCCAAATCAAACCAACGGGAATGTAGCTTTGTATGGTGGTTAATAAGGGGTTGGTAATGGTTGTTGAAATCCATCATTTTTCTCACTCCCTTGCTCATCATGAGCCATGAAGCTAAGGAATGCTGAAGTTGAGGAAGTATAGGCTTTAGTCTTTTCACGTGTGAGGGAAATGAGCCTCATTGTGGGACAAGATCTTAGCATTTGGACAATCATATAATACTTAGTTATACTATACATGCCAAGGTTACATATATATAAGTCCACTTAGGTTATATAATATATACTTTAGGCTATAATTTAAGTCACAATGTACTTCACATAATGTAATAAGTGTAATTTACACACATATAATCCATGTACATTTTATCACACCGATATACTTTATTCGGATGTTATCACATTACATTGTCTTCTTTATTAAAATAATAGTTTACAATATGTTCATGGTATAATATTTTAAGGTATACCCACACACATATTGTCACATAAGTATTTCATGACGTATTCATAACATATGGTTTCAATAAATATGAATCTTATTATATGGTTTCTATATATAATATAGTCACATAGATGTTGTACTACACTATATATAATATAGTTGGCTATTATACATTACACTTTTAATATTGCATGCTTGCACATATGAATTAATAAATTATATTAATCAATCCATTTTTCATTAATCGATGAAATTATTAATATCCACAATAATTGATTAACACTTACATGATTAAATATCACATGAAAATAGATCTTATTATATTTATGAACACGTTGCTTATTATTATTATATTATTTACAATAATAATAATCCACACATCATCAATTAATTATCATTAATATTATATAACAATTAATTAATATTCTATGATAACAATTAATAACAATTAACAATTAATTAATTATTCACTTAATAAATCCTTCGTCAATTAATATCATCGTTAATCTTTCTCATCACTGTGCCACACAAGGCCTCTACGACTTTATCACAACTCCATAATTTCTCAATTATTATAATTATTCAATTTAATATAATTGAGTTAACTCATTTCTTAACACAAAAATCATTTATATACGAATAAATATTCATTTCCATTAATATATTCATTTAATAATATATGGAAATTCTCGGGTATTACAGTACCCGACGCTTCGCTGGGGTTGAGCCAACGTCTGAACTGTCATCGGTCTGTACCCGACGCTTTGAAAGTGGCAGTTTTGGGCAGTTTTTCGACAGTTTTGCGTAGTTTTTTAGCATTCTTCATCATTGATCCCCAGACATTGCTTCGGGATGAATACCAAGGGTCTTCAAGGAGTTCCCCTTTTCTGTCAGGATTACGCTGCTTAAACGCAGGATTTTAGGACAAATCGCTCAATCGTGTAGCGATTTTCTTCAGATTTGACTTGGCAGATCATATGAACTCCGTTTTAACTCGAATCGAACCAAGCCGGAGGGAGCGGGGCCCACCTTAGGGAGCCGCAGGTAGAGGTGCGGCAGCCGTAGGCGGACCTGCTTCTACCTGTGGCTTTATATTTGCTGCGGGAATTCATTTGAAATCAGTTTCATTTCAAGTTTCAAACAGAATCCGATTTTCTTTTTCAGATCTACGAAGTTCGGGCAGCCTTTTTTAGATTCCGTCAGTTCCCACGCATTCAGTGCATCGCATGTAACATTTTACTTTTTTTTGCAAGTTTTTATTGTTAAAAGCATGTAAACCACGTAGGGTGCTTTTAGACGCAATGTATGAAAAATGTATGCCTATATGACCTGCTAAAAATTTTCTGACTTCATATGTATGTATATCTTACTGTAATGCACGTTTTGATGTAAGAAAATTCAGATTCTGAGACAGTCATATTTTGCTCTTTTTGATCAGTTTACTCATCCTTTTTGAGGCCTAACGAGCCTGGATTTTCAACTAAAAGTGTCCATGTTAATTTGGCTACCATGTGAGGTTCACTTTTTCTTTTATTTCATAAATATAAATGTTCCTATTTTTGGAAAGGTGTGCTATTGAATGGCCACCTAGACATGCCTGTGTGCATGTGGACAATCCATTTTACAAAGGATACTCTGGCGAAATTTTTTTCAAAAGCCTGAGCATTTAATAAACATCCAATTGTAACTCTACTGGGGATTTTTGACTGACCCGTGCACGTTTTTAGGGTTTAGCTTTTGAAAAACATGCAGTTTTGACTATACTGGGGATTTTTAATTGACCCATGCATGTCTTAAGACATAGAAATGTATAAAATACTAATTTAAATTAATAAGCCACAGGTTTTAGGCTTACCACACCCTTTCTGAGGTGATTTAGAGACTTTGTCCAGGTGATGGACCGAGACAGACCCGGCAGTGCTAGCAGGGTAGTTTCAGGTGTTAGACGGAGGCGAGCTTCTGATGTTCCTCAGCCCCGTCCAGCTCGGTCGCCTTGCAGATTAGCAGAGTCGGTGATTCGTCCAGCACAAGACGAGCAGCCGATTGATATTGATGATGAGCAGGCTCCTTTTGCTGCTCTTGCCCCAGCTCAGGCCCGACGTGCGGAGCTTTCTGGCATTGTTGTGCCGATCCAGGAGTTGCTGGGAGACTTGAGTCGTCATCCATCGAGATTTCATCACGCCACTAGGGTGACTTGAAGTTTTCTTCTTCTGGATTCTCTTTCTTTCTTTTGCCATTCTCGGGGCACAAGTTTTTGACATGGATTGGCTTTTGATGCAGGTTCCCGGCTTCACGCAGCCTCGAGGGAACTGGTTCAACGTGTACTCCCAGTACCATACTTTGCACCAGGACTACAGGGATATCGTTGATGGCTGGGGGTTTCAGGCCTTCTTTTCTATTCTTCCCCGTCGGTGCCCCTGGGGGTATATGAGGGCTTTGTCTGAGCGATGGTTCCATTAGACTCAGTCCCTTCATTTGTTGAACTGTGAGGTGATGATGACCCTTATGGAATGGAGGTTCATCACCCGCATTGAGTTCGAGGGTGAGCCAGTGCCTGTCGTGGCTGACATCAGACCCACTGTCGTTCGGTCGCTGCTGGGAGTTTCTGCAACGACAATCAAGGGTCGAACGGTCCAATTGGGTCCCTTGAGTATAGATGCCCAGAGTGGGGCTTTACTTGAGCCTCTGCCTGCTGATCAGAGGGTTAGGGATCGCATCTTGAGGCGATTGTTTCTGGTGATCATCAGAGGTTATTTTGTGGCGGACAACTCATCGACTGTGTCTTTCTCCCTGGTCAGTGCTACACTACATGTAGAGCGCCTCAGTGACTTTGATTGGGGTTCCTACACCTTTGCCTATTTTCTCCGGGGTATGTGCATGCTTTCAGAGGGTTTGACGAAGGCATGGTTAGGATTCTACCCATTTTTGCTAGTGAGTACATCTCTTTTGTACCTTTTTGATTTCTGCATTTAAATTTATCAGTCTTGGTCACTGAGGACTTTTGATATTTATATGGCCAGTTCTAGGCATAATAGCCATCGAAGGGACTTTGACATTACAAAACATATTTTCACTATGTTGAGACCTTAAATCCAGATAACCGTTTTAAGGTCTTTTGTATGTATATTTTTACAGAAAAACTAGCAGGATACATTTGTAAAGTGGAGTTTGTCCATCATGGGAATCAGATTCTGATCAGTTTGATCATGAATCTCACGGTTCCTAGGCTCACATATGGAGGCCAATAAACCTGCACAACTCAAATTTGTACAGAAAAAGATATATATCCAAATATATTTAGAACCAAGGGTTCATCAGTAAATCCTAGATCGCACATGGCCGAAACATCTCGTTCCCACTAGATAGCGATCTAAGGGCCACGAGGTAGCTTTTACAACTGAAACTAGAAAAAATACTAGATTTAAAGAAATCTCAGTCATTCTAGCTTCCCAATTTCGTCTGGACCTATTTTGAACCGTTTGAAAGCTAGAGTTAGCGAGATTTAAATAAATCTAGTTTGCCCATAGAAATGTCAGTGCCGATACATATCAAATTAATATTTAAAGCAACACTTTAATAAAAATGAGTAAAGCAATATATATATATATATATATATATATAATTATATATACAAAAGCTGTAAAGGGCGATGGGTTTTCACACCGGTGCCCGGACTGGAATTGAAATATATATATATATTTATAAAAAAGCTGTAAAAGCCACAGAATGATCCAGGCTAGACAGCATTGAAATATATATATATATATATATATATATATATATATATATATAACATGAAAGGGTAGTGTGTTTTCACTTTGAGGCCCGGACTGGAATTGAAATATATATTTAGATAGAAAAATAGTCAAACCAGAACTAGGAAGATAACCCAGTAATGGTGAATGGTGCCAAAAATAGTAAAAAGACCACAGAATGATCCAGGCCGAACTAGAATGTATATATATATATATATATATAAAGAAAAGTAGTCAACCAAGACTGGAAAGATAACCCAGTGTGGTGAATGTTATATAGCAGTAAAAGGCCACAGAATGATCCAGGCTAGACTAGAATGTAAATATATATATATATATAGAGACAGAAAAGTAGTCAACCAAGACTGGGAAGATAACCTAGTGTGGTGAAAGTTACTTATATATGCATATTTATATATAAAAGCAGTAAATTACAGCGGATTTGACAATCGGGCTTGACAGAATTGAAAAGTTAGTATATATACAAAAAAAAGCTAAACCCAGACTGGTAAGATAACCCAGTCTGGCGAAGTTGCTCAATACGAAGATATTAGTATATACAAGCTGTTGGAAGCGACAGATCGTCAATCCGAGTTGTAGAAATGCCAAAAAAATACATTTACGTACTAAAATATAACAAAAGCTAACAAAAACGGCCACAGAACTGAGTTCCGGGCATATTTAGAAAACAAAAATTGATATGCAAGTGTATAAAAGTGCGAAGAAGTAATAATAACTTTCTGATCGTAAAAATACTCACAATGGACTGCTACACGGGCTTTTTGCCAAATCGTAGGCTTTAAACGTCCAAATCTATCGGTTATTTTATGATATGTGGTAGTATGTCGGTATATCTATGTGTTAGAGTGAAAAATTTTGGGTTTGGAAGATAAAGAAATGGTTGGAAAACCAAACGGGCATGAGTTCAGAGCGTTTTTTTTTCAAATGAGCTGGGGGTCACCACTTATTTATAGCCCCAAGAGCCTCCACTCTACCTAATGCTGCCGCCGGTAGAGGTACAGCTCCACGTGGCGTGGGCCCCGCGGCTGGTTCTATTGTCTCGAAGTACGTGCACTTCGAGCAACGCGAGGTCTGATTTGAAACTTTCTAACTTTTGATCGGAGCGTCCGTTTGAAGCGTGCTATACCTTTCCAGAAAGCCCTCACCGAGAGTGTCACAATGACATGGGATAAAACATTTTCTAGGTCCATGAAGACAGGTTCATAACCAGGTCTTCGATTCCCCGCAGTTTATCCGTTGAGCTGTCTTGCGCTGTTTGCACTCGGGATTATTGTTATGGTTCGTTCTGACCTTGGTGACATTAATTCGGCTTGATTTTGACCGAATCGGCTTAGAGTTGGTAAAATAATCATTTTACCCCTCCTGGGGTTGCCTTCAGTGTCAGCATGACCTTCAGCTAACTTCCTGGGGTTGTTTCCAAGGTTTGGATCCCATTCGAGTCTATTCGTCCTCAGTGTTGTCTCCAAGGCTGACTTGGTCATTCCAGGTTTTCCTCTGGAGATGTTGTGATGCTTCAAAATTATTTTCAAAGTTGACTTGACTTCCCAAGTTGAGATCGAGGCTGACCTGTACCTCCCGGGTTGAGGCCAGGACTAACCTGTACCTCCCGGGTTGAGACCGGGGCTGACCTGTACCTCCTGAGTTGAGATCAGAGCTGACTTGT
Organism: Panax stipuleanatus; assembly: GCA_020205555.1. Classification (NCBI taxonomy): domain Eukaryota; kingdom Viridiplantae; phylum Streptophyta; class Magnoliopsida; order Apiales; family Araliaceae; genus Panax; species Panax stipuleanatus. Next base: position 154,099,864 of record CM035117.1, on the reverse strand, counting down.
ACTTCCCGAGTTGAGACCAGGGCTGACCTGTACCTCTCGGGTTGAGACCAGGGCTGACCTGTACTTCCTAGGTTGAGACTGGGGCTGACCTGTACCTCCTAGGTTGAGACCGGGGCTGACCTGTACTTCCCGATTTGAGACCGAAGCTGACCTGTACTTCCCGATTTGAGATCGGGCTGACCTATACTTCCTTGGTTGAGATCGGGGCTGAATTGATGGCCCGGTATTGAGATCGAGGTTGATTTGATGGCCCGGTATTGAGATCGGGGTTGATTTGATGACCCGATATTGAGACTGGGGTTGATTTGATGGCCCGATATTGAGAATGGAGTTGATTTGTTGGCCCAATATTGAGATCGGGGTAGATTTGATTATCCAGTATTGAGACTGGGGTTGAGTTGATTGTCCGGTATTGAGACCGGAGTGGATTTGTCGGCCCTGTATTGAGACCGGGGTTGATTTGATGACCCGGTATTGAGACCAGTGTTGATTTGATGGTTCGGTATTGAGATCGGGGTTGAGTTGATGGCCCGGTATAGAGATCGGGGTGGATTTGCTGGCCCGGTATTGAGACCAGGGTTGATTTGATGACCCGATATTGAGACTGAGGTTAATTTGATGACCCGGTATTGAGACCGGTGTTGAGTTGATGGCCCGGTATTGAGACTGAGGTTGAGTTGATGGCCCGGTATTGAGACCAGTGTTGATTTGATGACCCAGTATTGAGACCGGGGTTGAGTTGATGACCCGGTATTGAGACCGGGGTTGAGTTAATGGCCCAGTATTGAGATCGGGTTTGATTTGCTGGCCCGGTATTGAGACCGGGGATTTGATGACCCGAAAGTGAGATCGGGGCTGATTTGATGACCTGGTATTGAGTCCGGGGTTGATTTGATGACCCGGTATTGAGACTGGGGTTGAGATGATGGCCTGGTATTGAGACCGGGGTTGAGTTTATGGCCCGATATTAATACTGGGTTGAGTTGATGACCCGGTATTGAGACCGGGGTTGAGTTGATGGCCCGGTATTGAGACCGGGGTTGATTTAATGGCCCGGTATTGAGACCGGGGTTGATTTGATGGCCTGGTATTAAGACCGAGGTTGATTTGATTAGCCGATATTGAGACCAGGGTTGAGTTTATGACCCGGTATTAAGACCGGGGTTGAGTTGACGGCCTAATATTGAGACCGGGGTGGATTTGTCAGCCCGGTATTAAGACCGGGGTTGATTTGATGACCCGGTATTAAGATCGGGGTAGATTTGATGATCCGGTATTGAGACCGAGTTTGAGTTGATGACCCGATATTTTGACCAAGGTTGATTTTATGGCCCGGTGTTGAGACTGGGGTTGATTTGATGGCCCGATATTGAGATCGGGGTGGATTTGATTACCCGATATTGAGACTGGGGTTGATTCGATGACCCGGTATTGAGATCGGGGTTGAGTTGATGACCCGGTATTGAGATCGGGGTTGAGTTGATGGCTCGGTATTAAGATCGGAGTTGATTTAATGACCCGGTACTGAGACCGGGGTTGAGTTGATGGTTCAGTATTGAGACCGGGGTTAATCTGATGACCCGATATTGAGACCGGGGTTGATTTGATATCCCGGTATTGAGACCGGGGTTGAGTTGATGGCCCAATTTTTAGACCGAGGTGGATTTGTCAGCCCGGTATTGAGATCGGGGTTGATTTGATGACCCGGTATTGAGATCGGGGTTGAGTTGATGACCCGATATTGAGACCGGGGTCGATTCAAAATATAATTTTGCCCTCCTACAGTCTTAGTAATAAGGAAATGAAATTTTAAGTGTCTACAACGTCTTCAGAAGGTATCATCTATTGGCATCTTTTGGTTCAGATTAGTTTTTATGTTTATGTGTATTGAAAGACTAATGAAATATTTAATGTTGGGATCAAATTCCTAATGTAATAATTATCTAACAGTTAACATATGCTTTATTTTGTCACAAATTAGTGCATCTTATATTTAGTCCTGCTATTTAGTTGTTAGTCTGTTTTGTTTGAATAAGTCAAGTCTTTGGTTACTGAGGTATAATAGTAGTTATTTTGTTATCTAAATTTATGCTGTTGACTAAGTCTTTTAGGAGTCTACTTCTACTGAAGTTAGTACTACTGTTAGCTATTTTTGCTATAACAATGGATAGTGGTAGGAGTGGGATAAGTAGCTTTTGTGATTTCCATTTTCTATAAATTTGTAAGTGGTAATCAGTAGTTGGTAAGAAATAAGAAACCATACAAGTTTCCATCTTTATTATTTCTTTTACCTTCTTAGTTCTCAAGTGTTTGAGTGTTGTATTCATTCTCTACAAAATCTCTTTTTTGCTTACATAGTTCAAAGCCCAAGGTTAGAGAGTGAGGTTTCTTTGTAGACAAGGTGTTTGTTGTTTTGTCTCTTAGTCTTATGACAACTAAGATGGAGTTCAACAACAGTGGCAGTAGTTCCACTCATTATGGTATTGATAAGCTTGTAGGCACAAACTACAAGTATTGGCGATTGTGCATTGAAGCTTACCTTCAAGGACAGGACTTGTGGGATCTTGTTTCCGGCGCCGATTCAGAACCGAAAGAGACTCCGGAGAATGTTGAACCGCGTCGGAAATGGAAGATCAAGTGTGGTAAAGCTCTATTTACACTTTGAACATAGATCAATAAGGATTATATTGATCATATTCAAAATGAGGATTCGCCAAATAAGGTGTGGGACACTTTGGCAACACTTTTCAGCAAGAAGAACATGGCTCGGTTGCAGTTGCTTGAGAATGATCTTGCAATGCAAACACAAAAAGGTATGTCAGTTTATGAATATTTTTTAAAGATTACAAATATATTTTCTAAAAATTCAGAATTAAATACTGATGAGAAGATTAGTGAGACAAGATTAAGAAGGTTTCTAATTCGTGAATTGAAGAAAGAATGCACACCTTATATTACCTCCATTCAAGGGTGGCCTGTTTAACCATTAATTGAAGAATTAGAGAACTTGCTTGCCAATCAAGAAGCCTTCGTAAAGCAAATGTCTCTAAAATCGGTGTATGAATCCAACAATGCTATCTTTTTAAAAGAAAAAATGTAAGGACCGAGAATTTTACATGATTATATGTGTAATTTTTACAAATAATTTTTTTAGTACATGAACCATATAAGTGAATATGTGAATAAAGCTAGATAGTTAATTTATTTATTAACTAAGATGAATACTTAATCATTTTGATTAAGGAAAAGTAAGATAAGTTTTGTTAAAAATTAACATAGCTTGAATGTTAACCTTAAATGATAAATTAAAAAGATTTATAATCTTTAAGTAATTAATTATTGATATGAATTATATATAGTGATTATGTTGGTGGTCATAACTTATAAAGCCAGGTAGGGCTATTAAGTTAATACACCAGTGGAATATGTGATGACTTATGTGGATTATGTAAGTGATTAAATAAATATACATTATATAATGTGTATACATTTATTTTGTATATAAAGAGATTTAAGAATAAAGTTATGTAACCTAATACATATATTAGGTATGGTAATGAAATAACCTAAGGGATTATAATATGAAATAATGTTAGTATTTAAAAATATATACTAACCCTAAGAGATTTATTTTCTACATGTCAAATAATTAATTTTATAACCTAAATAAAGCAAGTTTAATTGGGTTATGAAATTAAATGTACTTGAGTAAGGAATTTATTTACAAATGTGTGCAATAGAAATCCTAACTAAATAATTAGGGTAAGATAAAATTAAAAGTAATGGACCTAACCTAAATTACATAGCCCAAATAATTATTTAGAAAGCCTAAAAGAATTAAATTCAAAGCCCAATTTTTAGCCCACTTGTTAAGAGATATTTTAGTCATTTTTAAGAAAAATAAAGCATTAATAATTGAACCAAAATTGGGCTAGAATGAAGGAGGTGGGCAGCACATTAAGGGAGGAAAGGAGGGGGAGTGTATGTAATGATTGAACTTACTAACTCCATGCTAGATGTCATTCCTTTATTTGTCCACCATATTTAACCAAACTTACAAGTAAATCAAGGAGTGCAAGTCACTCATAATGATGAGAAAGAGAGAGTTGATGGGGGATGTATAAGATATATACAAAATATATCTACCTAATCTACTAACCCACCAAAACCAAATTTCATCTTATTTCTTTTCTCTTTCGTCATTAGCAAACAAAACAAAGCAACCAAGAGAGAGAGAGAGAGTGAAGATATTTCAACCATCATAGGGAGAGAGAGAGGGAGAGTATTTGGTGTTTTCAAAGTTCCTTAACCAAAATTAGGAAGAAGAGGGAAGGAAAACAAGTTAAGGTATAAAAGGTTTCTACTTAATATAGTTTATTTCCTTTTTATTTGATTTGATTTTTGATAATGTAAAGTTATAATCTTGAGGTTTAAAACCTTAGATATATGTGTTTATAAGTGTTATGTGTTTAGATCTAACCCTTTTGAGGATCAAAAATTGGATCTAAAGCAAGAAATGGAAACTAGGGTTTTCAATTAAAAGTTAGAAAACCCTAATTTTTCTTAGCATTGATTGTGTTTAATTTAGTGTTTGGTGAATGTTTGATGAAATAGATCATTGATTATGGTAGATCCATGAGTATAAGAGGTATTAGTATGTATTATGATGGATTATGTTGGTCAATGTGTGAAAAAATGGAAGTTTTCTTAGAAATCACAAAGGATGGAAAATTAGATTTTTGAGAAAACGAAATATAAAATTCAAATGACCATATCTTTCATTATATTTCAAATTTTTAAGCGTGATTCAGTCCTAGAGTTAGATCTATGAGTCTTCTAACATTTTCAAGTGGAATCACTAAAAAAACTGTTGTATATTTTCGTGTGGACTGTTTTTAGCAAAGTAGGCCAAATATGAAAAATGACAAAGTAATCTGCCCAAAATTTTCAAGGGCAGTTTTGGTAACTTAATTAATGAAATAAATTCAAAACTTTTGGGACAAGAAAATATATGATATAAAGTATCTCATGTCCAAAAATAAGCTTATTCCGATTTAAATCGACCGATTCATGGTCATTTCAATATTTGGGTTTTTTCGACGAAAACCGTTGTAACTGGAGTTCTATAACTCCGACGGCCACGAAATTTAAACTAGAAGTTCATGTTAATATGTGTAAGATTTTACCAAGAGTTGGAAATTGTTGTAGTAGAGCATGATATAGTTAATTTCTTAAGTCACGAACTAATAATGGACTTTTGAAAAATACTAAAGGAAATTAAAAAATTCCAGAAAAATTATTTTTGTGTATAAAATATATGTATATATGTGTAGCCAAAAGATAAAAAAAAATAAGATAATTTGGTATTTTTCATGGAAAATTAGTGAATCCAGGTTGCTGGATTGAAAAATTAGTGAATCCAGGTTGCTGGATTGAAAAATTAGTGAATCCAAGTTGCTGGATTGAAAGATTAGTGAATCCATGTTGCTGGATTGAATGTCAGTTGAATCCAGGCTTGCTGGATTGAATGTCAGTTGAATCCAGGCTTGCTGGATTGGATGTCAGTTGAATCCAGGCTTGCAGGATTGGAGGTCAGTTGAATCCAGTCTTATAGATTAGAAAATAGTTTACTAAATTGAAATTTAGTTTGAATCCAGGTTGCTGGATTAGGTATTCGGCTTACTGGATTATAAAGAAAAACTTATAAAATAAAAGATTAAGTGTTAATTCATAAGTTATATGATAAAGTAGTGGTACAGTCGTACTCTTTAATGGTTGATGTATAGTATATGGGCTAAACGATTCCTTCAGGGAGTGGAGGTATATACGAACTAGCTACCGATCTAACTCGCTATGTAAAAATAGTGTAGACGAGATGGGAAACTAGTTTGTTGGTTGTTTGTGGGAAACCACTCAGTATACTATATTTAATACTATTAAAGACTCAATGTGTGCTAGGTTTAGAATTGTGAATATGTATGGTGTTATCTAATGTTTGATTATGTGATTACATGTTAGATAAATTACTATAGGTAAGATATTTGATGCTAATTGAGAGATTGATCTTATTAATGATAGGTCTTACAAAAGAAGTTAACTTAAATTGCGTAGCAGTAGTCAACGATTCAGGCAAGTTCCCTAACTCAAACTCGAGTTATTATTTTGTAAGCATGGTAGTGGATAATTATTGTTGATTATTCCACATCTAAGATTATTATTTAATATTCGCTTTTATTGCAAGTTTCCTAACTCAACTTGAGTTATTAATTTCAAAGCGTGATTAGTGAATAATTATTGATAGTTATTCACATCTATAATGATTATTGTTATTCGCACATAGTGCAATTGATTCTTGTTCTATTATTAGAACTGTTTATGAGTCATGTCTCAACTATTTGTTTTGGCGAGACTAATATTTGTTAAAGCATGAAACGTTCTATTGAATATGAACTGATTTATTATTGAAAGATCTATGCCATTGATTTTGGCTAGATCAATAATGATATTATATGTTGAAATCATAGTATTTCTTTGAAAGCAATCCAAACCATATTGTTGTGGTACAGACTCAAGATGTAAAACTGAGATGAATAAACTTTATTGTCGTAAAACGACTCATATGCTATTTTTGAGTATTATGCATAATATAAGGTACAAAGGAGTAGGCCGCTCCAGGTACTTGCAGAGGAGTATAGTTTAGTTTTTATAACTAACTTATATTCCTGAGGTAATTTAGTTTTAATAATTAATGATTCATCTATTAGTTCATGATCCATTTGTGATCACTCAGCATGAAATCTGGGAACATCCCACTTTATTGAATATTGTTGCAGTATTGTTAATTCTTCTTATTCACTTGAATATAACAGAATCTTTGAAAGAATTTTACTCTTTCATCCTTGATATATTAATCAGCATGAAATTTAAGAAAGTCTTGTTATTGAAAATGAATTATTATTCAGCTACTTCGAAATCCTTTGATTATTGTTAAAGTTTTATAGAAGCTAGACTCTTATATTTATAATATATATATCCTTTATTGTATACTTTAACTTACTGAACAAACTCGTTGCTCACCCTTGCTTAAATAAAATATTTCAGCTAAGGCCGAGGTAGCAAAAGGTTCTAATAGGGACAAAGGAAAAGGCAAAGCTCAGGAGTAGTTATTATTGACTTTAATGGTTATGTTACATTATGTAAATTAATTATGTAAACCTTTTGAATAGATAAGGGTATGTAAGTTATGTCAAGGTTAGTTGACCTGGGATATTGTTATAAGTTGTATTAAGAATTGACATGGATAATGTTTTTCATTAATGAATGGTTAGTTAGATGTAGTATGTATGATGAATCGTGAGCACCAAACCCGAGGTTAGGGAACCTGGATTTGGGGGCATCACAAGTTGGTATCAAAGCTATAGGTTATAAACCTTAGGTGAGGGAAAAGCCTTAGGAATATAACCATAAGAAGGATAGAGAAAACTCATTTAGATTTCTAAGTGATGGATTAAGAAACTTCGTCATTAGAAAGATATAAGAACACTTAGTGTTTATGGATTATGTTTAATGGTGATATACTAATTAAGTTATTGAAAACTGATTGTAGGATGTTAGGAGATGATGAGATGGTTACGGAGGTGTTAGCAGCTGCACCAATGCCATTAGCCGAGGTGCCAGCTTAGAGTGAGTCATTTGAGGAAGTTTTAAGAGACGAACCTATGGTAAATCTAGCAAGCGATCATGAAGAATACCCCGAGATGGAGCTGAATAAAGAGGAAGAAGTATATTCCAAAGAAACTAAGGTGGAGTCAGAAACAAAGATCAAAGATGGAGAAAAAGGCAGAGTAGTAATCGAAGAAGGTCAAGCATCTGCGGAAGTTCAAGAACTAAGGACTAAGGTCATTATCCTAGAAGAATTATGGAAGACGGAAAGGGCATTGCGAGAGATGACAGAAGAACAAAATAATCTTAAGGTACAAGTCGATAGAAGGAGGGTTGAGTGCAGTGTATCGTCTGAAGATGTAAGTAAGAAAAAGAAAGGTAATAAAAGGAAAAGGAACAAATACAGTGACAACAACTTAGGGAATTCACATTCAAAGAAGAAACAAGCATTGTCAAGTGTGGAAAGAACTATTTGGGGAAATGTATGAAAGGAAAGAATGTGTGTTACAATTGTGTTCAGGAAGGACATATATCACCAAATTGTCCTAAGCCAAAGAAAGGGGGATGTTTTTTATATGGTGGAACGGGTCATCAGGTTAAGAATTGTATTAACTATAAGAGGTAGAACCTTTTGAAGTAAGATAATATGTTAGGAATATAGTATCATAGACGATGAGTAGGTATATGTAAATATATATATCTATATGAATATAATCCTCATTTTTGTATGAATATCAAGATAACTTTTGTAAGTCTCAACTTTTTGTATAAAGTTGTAGTAATGAATCCTGACTTTTGTTGCAAAGGGATATTAAATGATTATAGCAGTATGCGCTATGTACTGGAAAGTACTATGTACTATTTGAATGAATATGAATGCAATTATATGATTATATGTTTGAATAAGTAAATAAATTTTGAGAATTAAAATATTAAGATGTTTATCTGATGAATTTGTTGATTCAATAAGCTGAATTTGTTGATTCAGTAAGCTGAATTTATTAATCCAACAAGCTGAATTGGGCTGAGTTTAAAATTTTGTGTTAAATTATTATTATAATATTAATAAGATGTGTTATAAAGACAAACGATTAATGTAAGTCTTTATTTCAACGGATAATGCCGCCAAGACGACAAAATAGTAACCAAAGGGAGGAACGATCTGTGAATAATGAAGGAGATCAAGCAGACCCAATGCAGAACTTCGTAGACATGTTAGCTCAAGCTATGCAGACTAGAGCACCAGCAGCAAAAAATCGACCAGCTAATCAATTGGAGAACTTTAAAGATTTTAAGGTTGTAGGACCGTTAGAATTCAAGGGAACCACTGACCCTATAGAAGCCCAGACATGGGTAAAGGAGATGGACAAAGCTTTTATTATTGCTAGAGTAATGGAGGAGCAAAAGACAGACTTTGCTACCTACTTGATGAAGGGTGAGGCAAATTACTAGTGGGAGACAAATCAGGCTAGAGCCAGAACAGCAGTAGTAACCTGGACAAGGTTTAAGGAATTAATTTTTGAGAATTATTTCTCACCAAGTATGCAAGCAAGAATGGAGGTAAACTTCTTAGAGTTGAAAAAGGAGAATATGTCTGTTTCAAAATACGCAGTCAAATTCAACGAACTAGCGAGATTTGCTCTGCATCAAGTGGACACTGAGGTACGAAAGGCTCGAAGGTTTGAGAATGGACTAAAGCCAGGGATATTTAGCAAGGTAGCTGTGTTGCAGATTAATATATTTTCGGCCCTATTGGAAAAAGCAATCAGCGCCAAATGAGGAAGTGAAGCCGTGTCAAGGTATCATCAGGAGAAGAAGAAAAAGACGAATGAAGGACGTAGCAGTGGAGGAAGTAACACCAATAAGCGTAAGTGGAATGACAATACCCAATCGGGAAAAAAGTCAGGAGATAGTAGGAAGAGAGGTGAGCCGTATACAGTTTGCGATAAAAATCATCAGGGTGTATGTTTAAAGGGAAAAGGAGTGTGTTTTAACTGTGGACAAGAGGGACATATATCTCCCAATTGTCCCAGTCCAAAGAAGATACAAGGTTGTTTTCGTGTGGATCGCTAGATCATCAGATTCGTAACTATCCAAAGAAGAATGCAGAGAGAGGAAGCAACAATAGAGGAAATAGCAGTAGGACACTGACGATCAAAGGACCTACTTAGCCGGGAAGATCGACGACGCGCACGTTTAACATGCCGGTTCAAGACGCAGTGCAGTGGCTGCAAAGAAAGTGGTGACAGGTAAAGATTTCACTTAGTAATATAACCGTGTACGTTTTATTTGATAGATATCATTGCAAGGTATTGTTCCTTTACGGGTCAGAGTCACAAGATGATATATGAGTTAAAGGTTGGTATTACGTAGATAAAAATAAAGGAATTGATGATACAACTTTAAAAAGTTATTAGAACACGAGTATACCCATGTGGTCTATGGTAACCCTTAGAGGTTCCAAAGTAGAGTGAGAGAAAGCACAAGTTACTTAAAGACTACCATTGTGAATAAGATGTTGATACCTAAATGCAACAGGTAAATATGAGCTATGCCAAGTTAAATGAGACTTGAATTAAGCTAAGATTTTTCTGCCTTGAATTGGGATAAGAAGGAATAAATAAAATAATAAATACGAGGAGAATAATTCAATAAAAAATTTGATTGATTAATAAATGAGTGTCTAAGGATAGACATAATTTGAGTGAAAGGTAATAGTGATTCCGGGGATGGAATTCTTATAAGGAAGTGAGAATGTAAGGACCGAGAATTTTACATGATTATATGTGTAATTTTTACGAATAATTTTTTTAAGTACTTAAACCATATAAGTTAATATGTGAATTAAGCTAGATAGTTAATTTATTTATTAACTAAGATAAATACTTAATCATTTTGATTAAGGAAAAGTAAGATAAGTTTTGTTAAAAATTAACATAGCTTGAATGTTAACCTTGAATGATAAATTAAAAAGATTTACAATCTGTAAGTAATTAATTATTGATATAAATTATATATAGTGATTATGTGAGTGGTCATAACTTATCAAGTCAGGTAGGGCTATTACGTTAATACACCAGTAGAATATGTGATGACTTATGTAAATTATGTAAGTGATTAAATAAATATACATTATATAATGTGTATACATTTATTTTGTATATAAAGAGAATTAAGAATAAAGTTATGTAATCTAATACATATATTAGGTATGGTAATTAAATAACCTAATGGATTATAATATGAGAGAATGTTAGTATTTAAAAATATATACTAACTCTAAGAGAATTATTTTATACATCTCAATTAATTAATTTTATAACCTAAGTAGAGCATGTTTAATTGGGTTATGAAATTAAATTTACTTGAGTAATGAATTTGTTTACAAATGTGTGTAATGAAAACCCTAACTAATTGATTAGGGTAAGATAAAATAAAAAGTTATGGACCTAACTTAAATTATATGGCCCAAATAATTATTTATAAAGCCCAAAAGAATAAAATTCAAAGCCCAATTTTTAGCCCACTTGTTAAGAGATATTTTAGTCATTTGTTAAGCAAAATAAAGCATTAATAATTGAACCAAAATTAAGCTAGAATGAAGGAGGTGGGCGGCACATTAAGGGAGGAAAGGAGGGGGAGTGTATGTAATGATTGAACTTACTAACTCTATGCTAGATGTCATTCCTTTATTTGTCCACCATATTTAACCAAACTTACAAGTAAATCAAGGAGTGCAAGTCACTCATAATGATGACAAAGAGAGAGTTAATGGGGGGTGTATAAGATATATACAAAATATATCTACCTAATCTACTAACCCACCAAAACCAAATTTCATCTTATTTATTTTCTCTTTCCTCATTAGCAAACAAAACAAAGCAACCAAGAGAGAGAGAGCGAGTGAAGATATTTCGGCCATCATAGAGAGAGTGAGAAGGAGAGTATTTGGTGTTTTCAAAGTTCCTTAACCAAAATTAGGAAGAGGAGGGAAGGAAAACAAGCTAAGGTATAAAAGGTTTCTACTTAATATAGTTTATTTCCTTTTTATTTGATTTGATTTTTGATAATGTAAAGTTATGATCTTGAGGTTTAAAACCTTTGATCTATGTGTTTATAAGTGTTATGTATTTAGATCTAACCCTTTTGAGGATCAAAAATTGGATCTAAAGCAAGAAATGGAAACTACGTTTTCTAATTAAAAGTTAGAAAACCCTAATTTTTCTTAGTATTGATTGTGTTTAATCTAGTGATTGATGAAATAGATTATGGATCATGGTAGATCCATGAGTATAAGAGATATTAGTATGTATTATGATGAGTTATGTTGGTTAATGTGTGAGAACATGGAAGTTTTCTTAGAAATCACAAAGGATGGAAAATCAGATTTTTGAGAAAAAGAAATATGAAATTCAAATGACCATATCTCTCATTATATTTTGAATTTTTGAGTGTGTTTAAGTCCTAGAGTTAGATCTATGAGTCTTCTAACATATCCAAGTGGAATCACTGAAAAAGGTGTTGTAGATTTTCGTGTGGACTGTTTTTAGCAAAGTAGGCCAAATCTGAAAAATGACAAAAAGCAATCACAGTTTCGGTAACTTAATTAATGAAATAAATTCAAAACTTTTGGGATATGAAAATATATAATATAAAGTATCCCCTGTCCAAAAATGAGCTTATTCCGACTTAAATAGACCGAGTTATGGTCATTTCAATATTTGGATTTTTCCAACAAAAACCGCTATAACTGGAGTTCTATGACTCCGATGGCCACGAAATTTAAACTAGAAGTTCATGTTAATACGTGTAAGATTCTTTCAAGTGTTGGGAATTGTTGGAGTTGAGCATGATATAGCTAATTTCTTAAGTTACAAACTAATAATGGACTTTTGAAAAATACTAAAGGAAATTGAAAAATTCCAGAAAAATTATATTTGTGTATGAAATATATGTATATATGTGTATCCAAAAGATAAAAAAATAATAAGATTATTTGGTATTTTTCATGAAAAAATAGTGAATCCAGATTGCTGAATTAAAAAATTAGTGAATCTAGGTTGCTAGATTGAAAAATTAGTGAATCCAGGATACTGGATTGAAAGATTAGTGAATCCAAGTTGCTGAATTCAATGTCAGTTGAATCCAGGCTTGCTGGATTGAATGTCAATTGAATCCAGGCTTGCTGGATTGGATGTCAGTTTGAATCCAGTCTTGCTGGATTGGAGGTCAGTTGAATCCAGTCTGCTGGATTAGAAATAGTTTACAGAATTAAAATTTAGTTTGAATCCAAGTTGCTGGATTAGGTATTCGTCTTACTGGATTATAAAGAACAACTTATAAAATAAAAGATTAAGTGTTAATTCATAAGTTATACTATCGACGTCGGGAAAAAAATATTGTTGAGTTGGACAAAATCTTTCTCTCTTCTTAATCTTTTTGTTTTCTACCCTTATTACTTGTCTGTTTTATGAAGGGTGAAGCTTTTTAGGAAAAAGCCAACATGTATCATGTCGAAGATTTGAGCGTTTTGCGGAGTCGCCAGTTGGTAGATTTGAAATGGTTGTACCAATTCAACCGAGTTTTGTTTGAAAGTAGGCCCAATTGCTGGACAATGTCGAAACTTGATCTTTGAAACCGAAGTTCTAAGTTCAAGGGCTTGCTTAAGTGAGGGGAAGATGTCAGGTACCCCTCTACTTATGTGAAAACACGGTACTGCATCTTTTTAATATTTCACTTTTTATTGCAATGTGTGTGTGAATGCTGGAAGTAATTGAGCCTACGTTTGTCTTGATTTGAAAGTAGTGTCTTGCTTCGTTGAACCTATATACGAAATGTTTGATTTGATTTACAAAAGTTCTTTTTTAGACAAGATATAAAAATGAGGTTTTGAAAGGTGGTTTTCAAACCCCTACGCTCTCATAGGAATAGAAGCCTGTTGATATTTCTATTTTATCTTTTTCAGCATTTTGGCTCAATTTGAATGGTGATTGTCGGGCTGCGAAGCATCCTCGACCAAAGAATATTTACAAGTGCCGGTCTTCTCATGGTCATGACAGCCATCGGAGTGACGCTAGCACAACAGACCATATTTCATTATGTTGGAGACCTTAAACCCAGATAACAGTTTAAAGGTCTTTCGGATGTATATTTTTACAGAAAAACTGGCAGGGTACATTTGTAATATGGAGTTTGACCATCGTGCGAATCAGATTCTGATTAGTTTGATCATGAATCCCACGATTCCTAGGCTCACATAAGGAGGCCAAGAAAACCTGCACAGTGCAGATATTTACAGAAAATGTATATTTACATCCAGACGTCACAAAAACCAAGGATTCATCAATCAAATCTTGGCATGCGTGTAGCCAAAGCTTCTCGTTCCCAGTAGATAATGATCTAAGGGTCGCAAGGTTGCTTCAATAATGAACAAAACTAGAAAGAAAGCCAGATTTAAATAAATCTCCGTCATTCTAGCTCCCCGGTTCCAGTTGGACCTATTTTGAACCGTTTAAAAGGTAGAAAGAGCTAGATTTAAAGAAATCTAATTCTCCCAAAATGATATCAGTGTCAATTCACATCAAATGAATATTTCTAGCAGATATTTAATCACAATAAATAAAGAATATATATATATATATATAATTATATATATACGAAAATTGTAAAGGACGATGGATTTTTACTCTCAGGTCTGTACTAGAATGGTAATATATATATATATATATATATATATATATAAGCTGTAGAAAGCCACGGAGTAATCCAGGCTTGACTTAATATAAATATATATATATAAGTTGTAAAAGAGCCACGGGATGATTCAGGCTCGAAGAATGTAAATATATATATATATATATATATATATATATATATATATATATATATATAAGCTGTAAAAGAGCCACGGGATGATCCAGGCTCAACAGAATCTAAATATATATTTATAAAAGAGGTAAAAAGACCACGAAATGATCCAAGCCAAACTGAAATGTAAATGTTAATATATATACAGTTAGTATATATATATTAAAGCAATAAAGGCCACGAATTTAGCAATCCAGGCCAAACGAAGTCAAAAACATTTACATATATATAGTTATATATATAAAAGCAGTAACTACTGCGAATTTGCCATTCGAGCTTGACAGAATTGAAAAGTTAGTATATATATAGTTAAAAATGTACATAAAAAGTTAAAAAGGCCACGAATCAGTGATCCAGGCCGTGCAAGTTAGTATATATATGTATATATATACATAAAAGCGAGTAAAAGCTATAGATCGTCGATCCGGGCTGTGCAAATGCGAAAAAACGTATATATGTACTAAAATGTACTAAAAAGTAAGCAAAAACGGCCACGGA
Organism: Panax stipuleanatus; assembly: GCA_020205555.1. Lineage (NCBI taxonomy): Eukaryota > Viridiplantae > Streptophyta > Magnoliopsida > Apiales > Araliaceae > Panax > Panax stipuleanatus. Next base: position 154,084,837 of record CM035117.1, on the reverse strand, counting down.
ACTGAGTTACGGAAAAAATCAGAAGATGAAACTTTACGTGCACGTGCAAATAGACGTAATGACGTAGAAAACGAGTTCTGATCGTAAAAATACTTACAATGGACTGCTACACGAGCTTTTTGCCACTTCGTAGGCTTCAAACGGGCGTTTCCACCAGTTAATTTTTGGTATGTTGTAGTATATGAATATACCTACGTGTTAGAGTAATAAAATCTAAGTTTGGAGTACTAGAAGTCGGGCTAGGAAATGAAATGGGCGGAGTTTTAGAGCGTTTTCTATTTTTTTTCTTCTTTTTTTGGCAAGGGGGCACTTGTATTTAAAGACCCGATGGAAGCAGGCCTACCCGCGGCAGGCGCGGGTCTACCTACGACTTCATGTGGCTGGGCCCACATGGTGGGTCCTGTCGTCCCGAAGTACGTGCACTCCGAGCAACGCGATGTCAGGTTCAAAACTTTTTAATTTTTGATCGAAGCGTCCGTTTGAGGCGTGCTATACCTTTCCGGAAAGCCTTCGCCGAGAGCGTCACAATGACATGGGACTAAACCTTTTCTAAGTCAAAGAAGATGGGTTCATAATCGGGTCTTCGTCTCTTCGCAGTTTGTCCGTTGAGCTATATTGTGCTGTTTTCACTCGGGATCAATGTTATGGTTCTTTCTGACCTTCATTGCATCAATTTGGCTTGATTTTGACCGAAATGGCTTTAATTTTGTAAAATGACTGTTTTGCCCCTCCATGGATTATCTCCTGTGTTAGCGAGGTTTTCAACTGTTTTCTCGGGATCGTCTTCGAGGTTAGATACCAACTGACTCTTTTCTTTCTTTGGGTTATCTTTGAGGTTGACTTGGTCTCCTATAGTTGTCTCCGAGGATGATTTGATTTTGAGTTGTCAAAATTACTCTTTTGCCCTGCCGGGTTGGTTCCGGGCTTGACGTGGCTATAATTGTCTTTCTCGGGGTTATCTCCGGGATTCGACTGTTGTCGACTTTTTTCTGTCTTCAGGGTTATCTCTGAAGTTAGCTTGATGATTTCTCAGGGCTTTCTCTAGGGTTCTGGTTTGATGTTGTAATCCTCCGGGGTTGTTCTCCAGAGTGGAAAAAGATGTTTTTGCCCTTCTGTATGGTTAGTAACAGTAAAATAAAATTTTGAGTGTCTACATATATGATAAAGTAATGGTACAGTCGTACTCTTTTATAGTTGATGTATAGTATCTGGGCTAAACGATTCCTTCAGGGAGTGGAGATATATACGAACTAGCTACCGATCTAACTCCCTGTGTAAATAAAGTGCAGACGAGACGGAAAACTAGTTTGTTAGTTGTTTGTGGGAAACCACTCAGTATACTATATTGAATACTATTAAAGACTCGATGTGTGCTAGGTTTAGAATTGTGAATATGTATGGTGTTATCTAATGTTTGATTATGTGATTACATGTTAGATAAATTACTATAGGTAAGATATGTGATGCTAATTGAGAGATCGGTCTTATTAATGATAGGTCTTACAAAAGAAGTTAACTTAAATTGTATAGCAGTAGTCAAAGAATCAGGCAAGTTCCCTAAGTCAAACTCGAGTTATTATTTTTTAAGCATGGGAGTAGATAATTATTGTTTATTATTCCACATCTAAGATTATTATTGAATATTCGCATTTATTGAAAGTTTCCTAACTCAACTTGAGTTATTAATTTCAAAGCGTGATTAGTGAATAATTATTTATAGTTATTCACATCTATAATGATTATTGTTATTCCCACATAGTGCAATTGATTCTTGTTCTATTTATTAGAACTGTTTATGAGCCATGTCTCAGCTATTTGTTTTGGCGAGACTAATATTTGTTAAAGCATGAAACGTTCTATTGAATATGAACTGATTTATTATTGGAAGATCTATGCCATTGATTTTGGCTAGATCAATATTGATATTATATGTTGAAATCATAGTATTTCTTTGAAAGTAATCCAAACCATATTGTTGTAGTACGGACTCATAATGTAAGACTAAGATGAACAAACTTTATTATTGTAAAACACCTCATGCGCTATTTTTGAGTATTATGAATAATATTAGGTACAAAGGAGTTGGCCGCTCCAGGTACTTGCAGAGGAGTATAGTTTAGTTTTTATAACAAACTTATATTCTTGAGATAATTTAGTTTTAATAACTAATGATTCCTCTATTAGTTCATAATCCATTTGTGATCACTCAATATGAAATGTGAAAACATCCCACTTTATTGAATATTGTTGCAGTATTATTAGTTCTTCTTATTCACTTAAATATGATTGAATCTTTGAAAGAATTTTACTCTTTTATCCTTGATATATTATTCAGCATGAAATTTAAGAAAGTCTTGTTATTGAAAATGAATTATTATTCAGCTACTTCAAAATCCTTTGATTGTTGTTGAATTTTTATAGAAGCTAGACTCTTTTATTCATGATAGATATATATCCTTTATTGTATACTTTAACTTGCTGAGCAAACTCGTTGCTCACTCTTGCTTAAATAAAATTTTCCAGCGAAGGCCGATGTAGCCGATGGTTCTAACAGGGTCAAAGGCAAAGGCAAAGCTCAGGAGTAGTTATTATTAACTTTTAATGCTTATGATACATTATGTAAATTAATTATGTAAACCTTTTAAATAGCTAAGGGTATGTAAGTTATGTCAAGGTTAGTTAACCTGGGATATTGTTATAAGTTGTATTAAGAATTGATATGGATGATGTTTTTCATTAATGAATGGGTAGTTAGATGTGGTATGTATGATGGATCGTGTGCCCCAAATCCGAGGTTAGGGAACCTGGATTTGGGGGCGTCACAAAAACCCAAGGAGAAGTAGTTCAAAGGATATTCCAACTAACAATAAGCATCTTAGAGGGAGTTCAACTTCGAAAAGGGAGAATGCTGAAAATTGGAAAAAGGTCAAATGTCATCGATGCGAAAATTTAGGCCACATCAAGAAGTTTTGTCGTGTAAAGCTCGGTAACGATAATGCAAGCATGGTGTCACAAATTGTTGATGAACCAAAGTGGGAACAATGTTTCTCAACTACAGTATTGGAGAGCAATATTGGAGAGTATATGGCTTCCATCAATTATGAGAAGGAATGGATCATGGACTCTGGCTGCTCACATCATGTATGTGGAAATGATTCGCTATTCTCGAAGTTACAACAACATAATGGAGATCGAACAATTGTCACTGCTGATAATTCTATGCATCCATTCATAAAGGAAGGGATTATAAAGGAATGTAATTTTGTTCTTGACAGTGTTTATCACGTGCCAGACTTTGAGAAAAATCTAGTTTATGTTCCTCAAATAACAGATTCTGGAAAATATGTTCTATTCGGTCAAAATGTTGTGAATGTTCTAGATAATGTGAAGAATATAGCTGCTGATGTTGTTCTTGTTGGAGAGAAGAAAGATTCCTTATATGTCATGCCTGCGGTAGAAACATATGTGCCGAAAACAACTCGAAGTGACAGTACATCAATCTGGCATGCACGATTGGGCCACGTAGGCTATCAAATGCTGCAACAAATTTGTTCAAAGAAACTTCTTAATGGAGTTCTAGTTATGAAAGGTATCAGGAAAGGCGTGGTTTGCCAAGGCTGTCAATATGGCAAATTACATATCCATCCATTTAACAATTTGGAAAATTGAAAGAAGAATCCATTTGAATTAGTTCATCCAGATTTGATGGGACTAACTAAAAGTCCAAGTTAAAGCGGATTTCATTACATGATGGTGATTGTTTTCTCAAGGTCCTTTTGGGTGTATTTCTTGAATGAGAAAAGTGAGGCCTTCACAAAGTTTGTAAAGTTCGAGAGCACTATCAAGAGGGAGTTTGGCTCGAAGATTGGATGCTTAAGAACCGATAATGGAGGGGAATTCATGTCCAAAGAATTTTTCTAGCATTGTGATTTTAAAGGGATAAAGAGACAAATGTCATGTCCAAACACTCCACAACAAAATGGCGTTGTTGAAAGAAAAATTACGCATTTTTCGAGTGTAAGCTTATCTTGGTTACATGACAAAAATCTTTCGCAGGACTTGTGGGTGAAAGCTATGCAATGTGCTTGCCATGTCACTGAAAGTAGTATGCATACAAGCCAATCATGTATAATGATAAAGTATATACTTTGGAGACGATCTTATTTATCTATTAATAAAAATATTCATTTATTAAAAGCATTTAATTATCTACATGATGCTATTTTTATAATATATAAATAACTCATAGTTTTAAGCAATGCTTTTAGAATCATGATGTTGATCATGCTAATGAGATTTAAATTCTTAGAAAGCTTAAAACTAAAATAGTTCCTAATCGTTGGATTACTAAAAATGGGATTAGTAAATCCGGATAGATTGGTACATATGTTGCTTGCTCATTAGATGAGGATGATTGATCTCATGATCATTTGTGTGGAGACACTAAAGCAAGTATGTAGGTGTTTATTGGAGAATAAGTTCACTGAACGTGACTCCCTATGGAATACCTAATGGAGTTTTACTTGCATGTCAATAGGAATTCCTAATGTGATAGTAGTACAAGTGATGCTTGGACTTGAGATCGTCATAGTATCTTGTGTGTAATGAATTATACTTTGACTTATTTCTTAAGACCCTTAGGGTATATATCAAAGGGTATTGTAGACACTCAAAATTTTCTTTTCCTGTTACTAACACTATAGGAGGGCAAAACTGTCTTTTTAACTCAACCCCGGTCTCAATACCGGGCCGTCAGATCAGCCCTGGTCTCAACCCGGGAGGTACAGATCAGCCCCGGTCTTAATACCAGACCATCAAATCAACCCCAGTCTTAATACTGGGCTGTCAGATCAGCCCCCGTCTCAACCCGGGAGGTACAGGTCAGCCCCGGTCTCAACCCGGGAGGTACAGGTCAGCCCCAGTCTCAACCCGGGAGGTACAGGTCAACTTCGATCTCAACCAGGGAGGTATAGGTCAGCCCCGGTCTCGACCCGAAAAGTACAGGTCAGCACCGGTCTCCACCCGAGAGGTACAGATCATGTGACACCCCCAAATCCGGTATCTTAATTTCCACAGGATTTGGTATTCACTGTTCCAATATCATACAACTATCTACCCATAAATAATGAAATTCATTTATTAGATAAATAAATCATCATCTTACATCATCTGAAGTAATAATACATCATAAATCCCAGGTTAAACTTAACCTTAAATCTCTGTTGCGGAAACGTAAATAAATAAGTCTCAAGTCATCACACATAAATCTTGAACTTTAACATTCTTAACATCAACACAAGTCTTCAACACTTGTTAGCTTTTTCTTTGCCCTTGCTACTAGAAGGTACATCACTTCGTTCATTATTAACTGCAATGTTATTATGCAAGAGTGAGCACGGAGGCCCGCAAGTATAAAAATATGACAGAATAATAACATGCGAGTGAAAGAATTCTGAATAACAGAAAGCTCAACATTTGAATCAAGAATATTAATCAAGAGTCAAATTACTTCTCAACTTTTGAATCAAGAATATTAATCGAGAGTCAAATTACTTCTGAGGGTCATTAAGACCTTGAACCGAGTCTTAGGTTGTCAAGTATATTAACCTTTCCAACTTTTAACAGTCATAAGACTATAGACTTTACTTCTCGGACTTAGGGAGATCAGCCCTTCGTACTGATACTGTGCACACTATCTTAACGCTTTAAGCATCTTCATTAATTCCCTATATTAGGGTTGTTCATCTCAGTTTGACATCAGAATCCGCACCAAATAAAGTTGGTTTGGATAACTCAATAAATGATATTCAAATTGAATATTAACTTCTCAAGGTATACAATCGAATAAGTATTGTACACTTAAATGATACTTTTAAAAGAATCATGGCATCTCATGTGAAATTCTAAACTTGGATATTCAAGAGTAAGAATTTGCTCAACAATAGTAATTAAGCATAGCAATTGCTTAATTTAAAGAGTTTAGTTTAGGAAACTTGCCCAACAATAATAGTAAGTTAGGGATAGAAAACTTGCCTCGTGCACAAGCTACAATTATTTCTCACTTCTTTAATTACTCTTACCTATCACACATTTACAATATCAATTAATCACAAGTTTGATATGAATATTGATTTACAATAGTATTCTTCAAACTCATTATTAAGTTTTCAAATAATGGTTTACGTTGATTAATTAACTTGTTAATTAATCACGTAACTTAAGTTATTAACTTGTATTAATAACTCATTACATACATAACATGTCTTCATGTTAATTAGATTTAAAATAATGTCTTAATGTTTATAACACATTATTTAACCTTTACAAATAATAGTTTAAGTTACGTAATTAATTTATTAATTAATTACATAACATAAATTATTAAACTCATATCAATATTTTATTATATTTATACAACATGTATTCATGTTCATTAGACTCAAAACACATTTCACAAATTTCCAACACTTAGCATTTTTTTTTTCAAAATTTTTGGACAGGCGCGGCCGCGCGCCATTTTGCCTTGCAGCCGGTGCGGCCGCGCGGCTGCGGAATTTCAGAATCTAAAGTTCGCGAACGAACACAGATTTTCTCCCATTTTCTCCCAATTCACATCATTACACTGATTAATAACGTTACCCATGAAGTATAAACTTCACAGAAACATTATACAACACTTATATCATGTTCTTAACAATCATAATCACATAGTTACACAATCTAACACCATCAATTTCACTGTTCTTCATAAATTTTATAAAATTTAATGAAAAATATATAATCTAACATTACGGATTCGTTACTACATCGAATCCACTCATTCCAATTCCATTCTCTTTATTTTAACATACAAAATCATATTCATGTGTTAATTTAAATATAAACATATGATTACCACATCTATTTCACCCATATGGGTTATTCCCCATATTCAACACTTTGTCTTTTATAAAACTCATTCATTAACAAAATTACTTGATGTAATCATTGTGAATTATGAATGTATAGCATAAATTATATCATGGACATATGTTCATATATATATATATATCCATGAAATCATCAATTGTCAACTTTCTCCATTTACAGAGGACTTTTTAAAAAAAACACGAAAAATGAAAAACTCTGTAAATCTTTGAAAATCCAATTAAGGCCAAATTAAATAAAATTGATCCTTTAAAACATGATTATATGTTAGAAAAACACGTTATGATCCCATACCCATATAGATAAAGCCATATCGTAACCCAATTGGGAAACCCAATTTTCACAGAAAACTTAAAAGTACGTATTTAAGAAATCTTAATTTTGAAAACTTAAAAGAAGAATTACCCTTTTGGTTTGAAGATAACACAATCACAGACAATACTTAAGATTTCTCAAATTCCTTTCTCTCAATCTCTTCTTCTTCTTCTCTCTGAAACTTTCTACGTTTTTCTTTCTCTGACTTCTCTAATTTCTTTTGATAAAATGACTTAGGAAGATAACGTACACATATATATAAATATATAATATATCCGTTGTAATATAACTCCCACAAGGGCCTTGTTTGGCTTCTTCTTCTTTTATTTTTCCATTTATTTTAATAAACTAATTTACTATATAGTTAATTGTCACATCACTTATTAATTAATTAATTTTATTTAAATCAATTAAATAAAATAAGATAATTCACATTAAATCATATTGTCACATAATTAATATTTTTATTTATTAATTATGTTAATTCGCTAATTCTTTAATTAAATATCAAATTAATTAAAGTAACATATGCTTATTTAATTAATTCAACTAATCAAATAAACTCAATTAATTAAATACTTTGCACTATTAAATCACTACACATTAATTTAATTAATGTAACACATATAGTTAAATTAATCTACCACAAATTCATGACTTAATTATTTAACTCAATAATTAAATCATTAAAAATATTTATTTATTTTAATAAATATTCAAATATCTTTACAAAATTCTTGTTCGTCACATCTTTCCCCCCTTAAAAGGATTCTGTCCTCAGAATCGCGGTTCGATTAATAATTTCATCCTATTACATTCTCATAACCAAAATATTTATTTATTTCAATAAATATTCAAAACACTTTACAAAATTCTCAATATTTATTTATTTCAATAAATATTCAAACAACTTTGCAAAACTCTCATTTGTCACATCTCTTTCCCCCCTTAAAAGGATTTTGTCCCCAGAATCACGTTCACCTATTCAAGAAAATAATTGTGGATAATTCTTCATCATATTCTCTTCGAGTTCCCACGTAGCTTCTTCAGCGTTGTGGTTCCTCCAAATTACCTTAACAGAAGGTATTACTTTATTCCTGAGAACTTGCTCTTTCCTGTCAACAATCTGAACATGAACTTCTTCGTATGATAAATCTTTCTCAAATTGTAGGGGTTCATATTCTATCACATGTTTGTAATCGGGTTTATAACGTCGTAATACAAACTCGTGGAAAACGTTGTGGACATGCTCCAGTGCCGGAGGTAAAGCTACCTCATAGGCTACTTCTCCAATTCTTCGGAGTACCTCAAAGGGTCCAATGAACCTCGGGCTCAATTTTCCCTTCTTAACAAACCTGATCTTTCCCTTCCAAGGAGAGACCTTCAAAAATACAAAACTACCCGATTCAAACTCTACATTCTTGCGGTGTGGATCGACGTATTTCTTCTGCCTATCCTGAGTCGCTACTAATCTTGTCCGAATCACTTTAACTATTTCTGCCGTTTGTTGGACTAACTCTGGTCCTAGCAATTGTCTTTCACCAACTTCATCCCAGTACAGTGGAGTTCTGCACTTTCTACCGTACAACGCTTCGTAAGGCGGCATACCAATACTAGCGTGGTAACTATTATTATAACCAAACTCTACAAGCGGCAAATGATCATCCCAATTGCCTTTAAAATCTATTATGCATGCTCTAAGCATATCCTCCAATGTTTGGATCGTTCTTTCACTTTGCCCATCAGTCTAAGGGTGATAAGCGGTGCTCATCCTCAACTGTGTTCCCATGCATTCTTGCAATCGCTTCCAGAAATTCGATGTAAAGAGCGGATCACAGTCAGAAATAATTGACACTGGCACCCCGTGCCTCGAAACAATCTCTTTTACATATAACTTCGCCAATTGTTCTAGGTTAAATCTGATTTTGATCGAAAGAAAGTGTGCGAATTTCGTTAATCGGTCGACGATAACCCATACTGCGTCATAGCCTTTCTGGGTCGTCGGAAGGCCAACAACAAAATCCATTGTAATATGTTCCCATTTCCATTATGGGATTTCTAAAGGTTGTAACAAACCACTTGGTCTTTGGTGTTCTGCCTTGACCCTTTGGCAAGTCAGACACCTGGAAACACAATTGGCAACGTCTTTCTTTATATTTGGCCACCAAAAGTGTTGTCGTAAATCCTGATACATCTTGGTACTTCCGGGGTGAATGGAATACCTCGAACTATGAGCCTCGCTCAGAATGTCCTCCTTGATTTCTGGTATTGGCGGTACCCAAACCCTACTTTCAAATCTCAACAATCCTTCGCTGTCTATTTTAAATCTAAGTTCAGTCCCTTCAGATATCTTTTTCTTTACTTCCCCACATTCGTTATCCAGGATTTGTGCTTCCTTAATCTTATCCAATAAAGTTGTACCAGCTTGCATCTGGAACAGTTTCTCGTCAGTCTCCATTGGACATCCTACTTCCAATTCTAGCTTTTCCATTACTGAAATCAATTCTTCCTGTGCTGTCAGCATCATCAACCCTTTCTGCTTAAGGCGTCGGCTACAACATTCGCTTTTCCTGGGCGGTATAAGATATCACAATCATAATCCTTTATTAACTCCAGCCACCTTCTTTGGCGCATATTCAAGTCTTTTTGTGTGAAAATATACTTCAGACTCTTATGGTCTGTATATATTTCACACTTCTCACCATAGAGATAGTGTCTCCAAATCTTTAAAGCGAACACCACCGCAGCCAATTCCAAATCATGGGTTGGATATCCCTTCTCGTAATCTTTTAGTTGTCGTGACGCATACGCAATGACTCTGCCGTTTTGCATAAGCACACAGCCTAGCCCTTTATGCGACGCATCACTATATACCACAAAATTTCCTGTGTCATCCGGAAGAGACAACACAGGTGTTGTACTTAACCTTCTCTTAAGTTCTTAAAAACTTTCCTCATATTTCTCCGTCCAAACGAATTTCACAACTTTCCTAGTCAAATTCGTTAATGGAGTGGCGATCTTGGAAAAATCCTGAATAAATCTTCTATAGTAACCAGCTAATCCAAGAAAACTTCTTACTTCTGACGGTGTTTTTGGCTTATCCCAATTCATCACCGCTTCGACTTTGGAGGGATCCACCGAAATTCCATCCTTATCAATCACATGTCCGAGAAATTGCACCCTTTCAATCCAGAATTCACACTTTGAGAATTTGGCATACAACTTCTCTCTTCTTAATACTTCTAACGTCAACTTCAATTGCTCAACATGTTCTTCCTTGGTCTTAGAATAGACCAATATATCATTAATAAAAACCACTATGAATTTGTCCAGAAACGGCTTGAACACTCCATTCATTAGGCCCATAAATGCTGCAGGCGCATTTGTTAGACCAAATGACATAACCAAAAATTCGTAGTGACCATATCGTGTCCTAAACGCTGTCTTTGGGATATCTTCTGGTCTTACCTTCAACTGATGATAACCACTTCTCAGGTCTATCTTCGAGAAATATCTCGCTCCTTTTAATTGATCAAACAGATCATCAATCCTTGGCAACGGATACCTATTCTTAATGGTAACCTTGTTCAATTCTCTATAGTCAATGCAGAGTCGCATTGTACCATCCTTCTTCTTAACAAATAATACCGGCGCTCCCCACGGTGATACGCTCGGTTGAATATATTTCTTGTCCAACAGCTCTTGTAGCTGTACCATCAATTCCTTCATTTCTACCGGAGCCATCCGGTATGGTGCTTTAGATATTGGAGCCGTTCCTGGCACCAAATCGATAACAAAATCTACTTCCCTGTCAGGCGGAAGTCCTGGCAGATCATCCTGGAAAACATCCACGAAGTCTCTTACGACTGATATTTCTTCTAACTTTGGATTCTCTTTATGACTATCGACTATGTAGGCTAAATACCCCACACAGCCTTGTCTTAATAACTTCCTAGCCTGCATCATCGTCAAACAACTCGCTTGTCTAGGCGACTTACTTCCATAAAACACAACCTTTGACGGAGTCATAAGGTTAATACATTTCTTCTGGCAATCAATTACTACTCCATAATTGAATAACCAATCCATTCCCAGGATAACGTCAAATTCCCCAAGTTTAATCGGGATAAGATCTACATTCATAACATTACCCTTAATATCCACTCTACAGTTCTTGTGTATATACTTAACAGGAATTACTTCCTTGTTCGCAATCTCTATGTTCATAGGGATTTCTAATTCGTCTTTAAGCAATTCTAAATTCTTTGCAAAGTCATCGGATATAAATGAACAAGTAGCACCCGAATCAAATAAAACATAAGCATTGACTTTATTGATCGGAATGATACCTGACACCACATCACGAGACTTCACAGCGTCTTGTACGGTCATGTTAAATGTCCTTGCAGTTGGTCGGTTTGTCGAAGTCGGTCCGATAATGGTAAGAGCATTTCCACTATTATTTCCCTTATGTCCACCTGACCCTGCCCCTACAGATGCCTTCTTTAGACAGTCTCTCGCCAAGTGATCCTTTGACCCACATGTGTAGCAGGCGCCCTTCTTAGGGTTAGGGCAGTTAAGTGCTATGTGGCCTTCCTGACCATAATTGTAGCAAACTCTTTTTTCTTTCATGCAGACTCCCAAGTGAGTCTTCCCACAGGTTGGGCATGGTTCTAACTTTTTCTTCTGACTACCTTGCTGACTTACAGACGACGGGTTGTCATTCCATTTTCGTTTATAATTATTAGTTCCCCCTGTGTGACTGCCACTAGCCTTATTGTTTCCTTCACTATCATTCTTCTTCTTCTTTTGATCCTGATTGTACTTAGACACCGCTTCGCTTCCACCTTCAGCGAGAATTGCCTTCTCCAGAACTCCAGCAAAAGTGTTCAATTGAAACATTGACACCTTGCTATACAACCAGGGTTTCAGTCCCTGTTCAAAACGTCTAGCCTTTCTTTCATCAGTATGCACCTGATATTGGGCAAACCTAGACAATTCGTTAAACTTTGCCGCGTAGTCGGGCACAGACATATTCCCCTACTTTAATTCCAGAAACTACACCTCCATTTGATTCTGGGAGCTGGTCGGGAAATACATCTCGAAAAACATTTCTTTAAACCTTTCCCAGGTTATTACACCTTCTCCTCCCCTGATTTTATTTGCCTACCACCAGTAGCTGGCTAATGATTTTAACATAAATATCGCGTAGGCGGTCTTCTGGTCCTCCCTAACTCGAGCGACCTCAAAAATTTTCTCCATTTCCATAACCCAAGTTTGAGCTTCTATCGGGTTCGTGGAACCCTTAAAATCTGGCGGTCCCACTGCCTTAAAGTCTTTAAATAAGGTGTTCGGTGGAGCTTGAGGCTGATTGTTCATCGCTCCAGCTAACAGATTTACCAACTGCTGAACGGGGTTCGCATTGGCATCGTTGTTGTTATTAGTTGACCCTTCTTGGGCTTGTCGACGATTTTGTCTCCTTCTTGGCGGCATATTTCTGTTAAGAATATATGCTCACTAGATCTTTATTCAATCTCTTAAATATTTAAGACTTAACTCAAATATTTAACATAACCACTTTAACTCTTTTCTTTTCAAATAACCTTTGATATTTTATTTAAATCAAAAGTTTTAAACATAGTATTATAGCATCTCTGCCATTTACTTCAACTATCCCAAGATAAAGAATCTTCAGGATCTAGTTTCTCAAAATATTCCTTTATTTTTAATCACATCGGAATTTACATTAACTACTCCAAAGAGTATCACATAATGTTAAATACTTTAACATACTCACTTCACCGCTACCATTTTGAACAACTTTATTATTTTATTAAAACCAAAAGCTTTTAATACAATACGATAATATTTCTGCAATTTACATCAACTATCCTGAAATAAAGTTTCTACAGGATTTACATTATCACAATATTCCTTTGTTTATAATCACATCGGAATTTACATTATTTACGATTATTTAAACATTAACAATATCATATTGTTCTATCACGACCTACTAAGGCGTCGGACAGCTTCACTACGTTCCTCCTCTATAATGCGGGACATAGTCCTGCGATCTAACATATACCCAGGCAGTCCCTCGAACTGAATTGGATATCTCATAACTCGGTCCTGGGCCTCATCCATTGCCCTCAGAAACATGTAGCACGTCTCTGCAACCTTAACTCTCTTCGCACGCGCATCATCCTCTGCCAGATCTACACGTCGTGCATTTCTCACCCAAGCTTCTTCCACTATGGCGAGTCTTTCAAATTTCTCTTTCAACTCATTCTTTAACTTGTCTATCTCCTCTGTCTTCTGCTCAGTTTGGCCCTTCTCATGAACCAAATCCCACTCCACATTGCCAAGACGGGTGTGGAGTGTCTTGATCTCACCACCCTAAGCAACTGACTGCTCCCTCAACTCCTGAATTGTATCTCGTAACTCTATGTTGCGATAATACAATAAATCATACATATCAGCACTGACAGAGTTCGGTGGGAACTCCTCAAGGTCTTCCTCCTCCTCTTCCTCTTCAGGGTCTTCCTCCTCCTCGGCTGCCTCAGCCGGGATCTCAACCTCCTCAGGGTCCTCCTCTGAGTCAATCTTTGGCTCATGCTCCTGACCAAAATCTAGAATCACAGGAGATGGCTCTGGCTGTACTAACTGCTCCCAGATAGTATGTATGTCCCGGGGCTCCTCATCTCTAGTCTCTAGGGGTACAACATCCCTGGGTTGACTAGCTCCTCCAGTATCTGACATCCTGACAAAATAAGTTTTAAGTTTTAGTTTTTACGTGATGTTAATCAATACTCTAACAAGTATGAACACATAAGCACATAGCACATAAGGTAATTTTATTATCTTTCTTTGAACTCAATCAGAGTTGTCATTACTATCTTCACGAAGGCTACTATCCTAAGGTTTTTCCCCCACCTAAGGTTCATAACCTACGGCTCTGATACCAACTTGTGACACCCCCAAATCCGGTATCTTAATTTCCACAGGATTTGGTGTTCACTGTTCCAATATCATACAACTATCTACCCATAAATAATGAAATTCATTTATTAGATACATAAATCATCATCTTACATCATCTGAAGTAATAATACATCATAAATCCCAGGTTAAACTTAACCTTAAATCTCTGTTGCGGAAACGTAAATAAATAAGTCTTAAGTCATCACACATAAATATTGAACTTTAACATTCTTAACATCAACACAAGTCTTCAACACTTGTTAGCTTTTCCTTTGCCCTTGCTACTAGAAGGTACATCACTTCGTTCATTATTAGCTGCAATGTTATTATGCAAAAGTGAGCACGGAGGCCCGCAAGTATAAAAATATGACAGAATAATAACATGCGAGTGAAAGAATTCTGAATAACAGAAAGCTCAACATTTGAATCAAGAATATTAATCAAGAGTCAAATTACTTCTCAACTTTTGAATCAAGAATATTAATCGAGAGTCAAATTACTTCTGAGGGTCATTAAGACCTTGAACCGAGTCTTAGGTTGTCAAGTATATTAACCTTTCCAACTTTTAACAGTCATAAGACTATAGACTTTACTTCTCGGACTTAGGGAGATCAGCCCTTCGTACTGATACTGTGCACACTATCTTAACGCTTTAAGCATCTTCATTAATTCCCTATATTAGGGTTGTTCATCTCAGTTTGCCATCAGAATCCGCACCAAATAAAGTTGGTTTGGATAACTCAATAAATGATATTCAAATTGAATATTAACTTCTCAAGGTATACAATCGAATAAGTATTGTACACTTAAATGATACTTTTAAAAGAATCATGGTATCTCATGTGAAATTCTAAACTTGGATATTCAAGAGTAAGAATTTGCTCAACAATAGTAATTAAGCATAGCAATTGCTTAATTTAAAGAGTTTAGTTTAGGAAACTTGCCCAACAATAATAGTAAGTTAGGGATAGAAAACTTGCCTCGTACACAAGCTACAATTATTTCTCACTTCTTTAATTACTCTTACTTATCACACATTTACAATATCAATTAATCACAAGTTTGATATGATTATTGATTTACAATAGTATTCTTCAAACTCATTATTAAGTTTTCAAATAATGGTTTACGTTGATTAATTAACTTGTTAATTAATCACGTAACTTAAGTTATTAACTTGTATTAACTCATTACATACATAACATGTCTTCATGTTAATTAGATTTAAAATAATGTCTTAATGTTTATAACACATTATTTAACCTTTACAAATAATAGTTTAAGTCACGTAATTAATTTATTAATTAATTACATAACATAAATTATTAAACTCATATCAATATTTTATTATATTTATACAACATGTGTTCATGTTCATTAGACTCAAAACACATTTCACAAATTTCCAACACTTAGCATTTTTTTTTTCAAAATTTTTGGACAGGCGCGGCCGCGCGCCATTTTGCCTTGCAGCCGGTGCGGCCGCGCGACTGCGGAATTTCAGAATCTAAAGTTCGCGAACGAACACAGATTTTCTCCCATTTTCTCCCAATTCACATCATTACACTGATTAATAACGTTACCCATGAAGTATAAACTTCACAGAAATATTATACAACACTTATATCATGTTCTTAACAATCATAATCACATAGTTACACAATCTAACACCATCAATTTCACTGTTCTTCATAAATGTTATAAAATTTAATGAAAAATATATAATCTAACATTACGGATTCCTTACTACATCGAATCCACTCATTCCAATTCCATTCTATTTATTTTAACATACAAAATCATATTCTTGCGTTAATTTAAATATAAACATTTGATTACCACATCTATTTCACCCATATGGGTTATTCCCCATATTCAACACTCTGTCTTTTATAAAATCCATTTATTAACAAAATTACTTGATGTAATCATTGTGAATTATGAATGTATAGCATAAATTATATCATGGACATATGTTCATATATATATATATATATATATATATATATATATATATATATCCATGAAATCATCAATTGTCAACTTTCTCCATTTACAGAGGACTTTTTAAAAAAAACACGAAAAATGAAAAACTCTGTAAATCTTTGAAAATCCAATTAAGGCCAAATTAAATAAAATTGATCCTTTAAAACATGATTATATGTTAGAAAAACACGTTATGATCCCATACCCATATAGATAAAGCCATATCGTAACCCAATTGGGAAACTCAATTTTCACAGAAAACTTAAAAGTACGTATTTAAGAAATCTTAATTTTGAAAACTTAAAAGAAGAATTACCCTTTTGGTATAAAGATAACACAATCACAGACAATACTTAAGATTTCTCAAATTCCTTTCTCTCAATCTCTTCTTCTTCTTCTCTCTGAAACTTTCTACGTTTTTCTTTCTCTGACTTCTCTAATTTCTTTTGATAAAATGACTTAGGAAGATAACGTACACATATATATAAATATATAATATATTCGTTGTAATATAACTCCCACAAGGGCCTTGTTTGGCTTCTTCTTCTTTTATTTTTCCATTTATTTTAATAAACTAATTTACTATATAGTTAATTGTCACATCACTTATTAATTAATTAATTTTATTTAAATCAATTAAATAAAATAAGATAATTCACATTAAATCATATTGTCACATAATTAATATTTTTATTTATTAATTATGTTAATTCACTAATTCTTTAATTAAATATCAAATTAATTAAAGTAACATATGCTTATTTAATTAATTCAACTAATCAAATAAACTCAATTAATTAAATACTTTGAACTATTAAATCACTACACATTAATTTAATTAATGTAACACATATAGTTAAATTAATCTACCACAAATTCATGACTTAATTATTTAACTCAATAATTAAATCATTAAAAATATTTATTTATTTTAGTAAATATTCAAATATCTTTACAAAATTCTCGTTCGTCACATCTTTCCCCCCTTAAAAGGATTCTGTCCTCAGAATCGCGGTTCGATTAATAATTTCGTCCCATTACATTCTCATAACCAAAACATTTATTTATTTCAATAAATATTCAAAACACTTTACAAAATTCTCAATATTTATTTATTTCAATAAATATTCAAACAACTTTGCAAAACTCTCATTTGTCACATCTCTTTCCCCCCTTAAAAGGATTTTGTCCCCAGAATCACGTTCACCTATTCAAGAAAATAATTGTGGATAATTCTTCATCATATTCTCTTCGAGTTCCCACGTAGCTTCTTCAGCGTTGTGGTTCCTCCAAATTACCTTAACAGAAGGTATTACTTTGTTCCTGAGAACTTGCTCTTTCCTGTCAACAATCTGAACAGGAACTTCTTCGTATGATAAATCTTTCTCAAATTGTCGGGGTTCATATTCTATCACATGTTTGTAATCGGGTTTATAACGTCGTAATACCGACACATGGAAAACGTTGTGGACATGCTCCAGTGCCGGAGGTAAAGCTACCTCATAGGCTACTTCTCCAATTCTTCGGAGTACCTCAAAGGGTCCAATGAACCTCGGGAGGTACAGGTCAGCCCTGGTCTTAACCCGGGAGGTACAGGTAAGCCCCGGTCTCAACCCGGGAGGTACAGGTCAGCCCCGGTCTCAAATCGGGAGGTACAGGAAAGCCTCGGTCTCGACTCGGGAAGTACAGGTCAGCCCGGCCTCAACCCGGGAGGTACATGTCAGCCTCGGTCTCAACCTAGGAGGTACAGGTAAGCCCCGGTCTTAACCCGGGAGGTACAGGTCAACCCCAGTCTCAACCCGGGAAGTACAGGTCAGCCCCGGTCTCAACCCGGGAGGTATAGGTCAGCCCAGTCTCAACCCGGGAGGTACAGGTCAGCCCCGGTCTCAACCCAAAAAGTATAGGTCAGCCCCGATCTCAACCCGGGAGGTATAGGTTAGCCCCGGTCTCGACGCGAGTAGTACAGATAATCCCCGGTCTCAACCCGGGAGGTACAGGTCAGCCCCCGTCTCAACCCGGGAAGTACAGATCAGCCCCGATCTCAACCCGGTAGGTACAGGTCAGCCCCGGTGTCAACCTGGGAGGTACAGATTAGCCCCGGTTTAACCCAAGAAGTACAGGTCAGCCCCAATCTCAACTCGAGAGGTACAGGTCAGTCCCGGTCTCAACCAAAGAGGTACAGGTCAGCCCCGATCTCAACCCGGGAGGTACAAGTCAGCCCCGGTCTCAACCCGGGAGGTCAGTTCAACTTCAGAAACAATCCTAAAGCATCACAACATCTCCAGAGGAAAACCTTGAATTACCAAGTCAGCCTCAGAGATAACACTGAGGACAAACAGACTCGAATGGGATCTAAATCTTGAAAACAACCCCAGGAAGTCAACCGAAGGCCATACCGACACTGAAGGCAACCCCAGGAGGGGCAAAATGGTTATTTTACCAACTCTGAGCCAATTCGGTAAAACTAAAGCTGAATTGATGCCATCAAGGTCATAACGAACCATAACAATGATCTCGAGTGCAAACAGCGTAAGACAGCTCAACGGATAAATTGCGGGTAATCGAAGACCTGGTTATGAACCCGTCTTTTTGGACTCAAAAAACGTTTTATCCAATGTCATTGTGACGCGCTCGATGAGGGATTTCCGGAAAGGTATATCACGCCTCAAACGGACTCTCTGATCAAAAATTAGAAAGTTTTGAACTCGACATCGCATTGCTCGGAGTGCACGTACTTTGATGCAACGGGACCCGCCACGTGGGCCCTGCCATGTGGAGCAGCACCTCTACCTATGGCAGCAGCAGGTAGAGTGGAGGCTCCTGGGTCTATATATATGAGCTCACCCCCAACTCATTTCAAGAATTCAGAAACGCTCTGAACCCCTGCCCGTTTGGTTTTCTAGCCATTTTCTTGTCTTCCAAACTCAAATTTTTTTCACTCTAACACGTAGATATACCCACATACTACCACATATCAGAAAATAACCGGTAGATTTGGACGTTTAAAGCCTACGATTTGGCGAAAAGCCCGTGTAGCAGTCCATTGTGAGTATTTTTACGATCAGAAAGTTATTATTACTTCTTCGCACTTTTATACACTTGCATATCAATTTTTCATTTCCTAAATATGCCCGGAACTCAGTTACGTGGCTGTTTTTGTTAACTTTTGGTACATTTTAGTACCTAAACGCATTTTCTGGCATTTCTACAACTCGGATTGACGATCCGTCGCTTCCAACAGCTTTTATATACTTGCATCTTCGTATTGAGCAACTTCGCCGGACTGGGTTATCTTCCCAGTCCGGGTTTGACTTTTTTTTTTGTATATATTTAACTGTATATATACTAACTTTTCAATTCTTTCATGCCCGAATGTCAAATCTGCGGTAGTTATTGCTTTTATATATATATGCATATATAAGCAACATTCACCACACTAGGTTATCTTCCCAGTCTTGGTTGACTACTTTTCTGTCTATATATATATATATATATATATATATATATATATATATATATATATATATATATATACATTCCAGTTCGGCCTGGATCATTCTGTGGCCTTTTTATTGTTTATATATATATGCATATATAAGCAACATTCACCACACTAATTATCTTCCTAGTCTTGGTTGACTACTTTTCTGTCTATATATTTATATATATATATATATTTATATTCCAGTTCGGTATATGCATATATATGCAACATTCACCATACTGGGTTATCTTCCCAGTCTTGGTTGACTACTTTTCTGTCTATATATATATATATATATATATATTTATATTCCGGTTCGGCCTGGATCATTCCGTGGCCTTTTTACTGCTTTTATAGATATATATATATATATATAATTATATTTTTGTCCAGGCCTCGGAGAGAAAACTCACCGCCCTTTATTGTTTTTCTATATATATTTATATTCTGTCCAGCCTGGATCATTCCGTGGCTTTTATACAGCTTTTATAAATATATATATATATATATATATATATATATTTACATTTCAGTCCGGGCACCGGTGTGAAAACCCCTCGCCCTTTACAGCTTTTATATATTGCTTTACTCATTTTTATTAAATTGTCGCTTTAAATATTCATTTGATATGAATCGGCACTGACATTTCTACGGGCGAACTAGATTTATTTAAATCTCGCCAAATCTAGCTTTCAAACGGTTCAAAATAGGTCCAGACGGAACCGAGAAGCTAGAATGGTTGAGATTTATTTAAATCTAGCATTTTTCTAGTTTCAGTTATAAAAGCTACCTCTCGGCTCTTAGATCGCTATCTAGTGGGAACGAGATGCTTCTGTCATGTGCGAGACAGGATGTACTGATGAATCCTTGGTTCTGGCTATATTTGGATATTTCTGTACAAATTTAAGCTGTGCAGGTTTATCGGCCTCCCTATGTGAGCCTAGGAATCGTGGGATTCATGATCAAACTGATCAAAGTCTAATTCCCACGATGGACAAAATCCACTTTACAAATGTACCCTGCCAGTTTTTCTGTAAAAATGTACATACAAGACCTTAAAACGGCTATCCGGATGTAAGGTCTCAACATAGTGCAAAAATGATTTATCGTGTTATAGTCCCTTCAATGGCTATCATGCCCATGAGGAGACCGACACTTGTATATATGTTGTGGTCGAGGATGCTTCGCAGCCCGACAATCACCATTTAAATTGAGCTTTAAGGCTGAAAAGATAAAACTAAAGTATCAATATGCTTCAATTCCTATGTTAGCGTAAGGGTTTGAAAAACTTCTTTCAAAACATCATTTCAATAATCTTATCGAAAAAAAGAAGCTTTTGCAAAATCAAATCAAACACATTTGCAAATCAAATCAAAGACTTTTTGCAAATCCAATCAAACCCTTCGTATATAGGTTCAACGATGCGTAGACATACTTTCAAATCAAACATAGGCCCAATTTTCTTCCAGCATTCACACACACATTACAGATTTAAAAGGGAAATATTGAAAAGATGCGGTACCGTGTTTATACGGGAGTTGTGGGGTGCCTAACACCTTCCCCACACTTAACCAAGCCCCCGAACTCAAAACATTATTTTCAAACATCAAGCTTCGATAGTGTCCAGCAATTAGGCCTCTTTCAAATAAAACTCGGTTGAGTTGGTACAACCATTTCAAATCTACTAACTGGCGACTCTGTAAAACATTCAATCGTCGACATGATACATATTAGTCTTTTCGTAAAAAAACTCTTCAAAATCTTTTTCACAAATAAAAAGAGTAAGGGTAGATACAACTTAGGAAGAGAGAAAGATCCGGGTTGTGACCCGACTCACGGATTTTTTTCGACGTCGACAGGTATGCTTGGGTGTAATAAGTTATATATGGAGATAATGAATGGTCAATAAAGAATCTACCACTTCTAGTAAAAGAAGAGATATGTCTTATGTGATTCGTTAAATGACAACCCAGTAGTCCTTAGTCAAGGCAGAATAAAATTAGAAAGGAGTTTCTAATTTGCATTATTTGGAGTTGTGCATTTTCTAATCGAAATACATATAATTAAATAAAATAAGACTTAACATTAATTCCATGTCTTATATTTAATTGGGACATTGTATGGTGGAAGGATTGAATTGTACGGTAACTATTTACTCACAGGTTCTTTTATGATTAATGTTGGAATCTATATTATCTGAAAAGTCGTTGATCGCTAGGGAGGCTTATCCCTATTGTAGAATGTGGGTAAGAAAATTAGACATTGCTAGGGTTAGGGTTTCGTGTTGGCTGAGGAGGAGAGAAATCCACGAAGAGCATGAAATTGATTGATTGATTGAATAGGGGATATCGACAGGTGAGTGATTAATCCAATGACACGTGGCAGAACTCTTAGAATTCAAAAACCTTGTTAGGGTAGCAGGGATTCCAAGAGCCTTCTTGAGTGCTTCCATTCCTAGAATTCGAAAACCTTGTTAGGGTAGCAGGGATTTCAAGAGCCTTCTTGAGTGCTTCTAGTTCAGAGAGGAATGTCTGAGTCCTTCAATCTTCCAAGAGTCCAAGTCCTGAGTCTGAAGAGAGGTCCCCTCCTTCATATAATGGAATGGGTATTTATAGAGCTTCCTGAAACTTAAGTGGTCACATGTTAGGCACATGTCTTCAAGGAAATTCCAGAAATAGACTTTAGTTATTAGAATAATATCCATATCGTCCTGTCCTTATAGCCACCAATCAAATCCCTCAATCAATTCCCAAAACGAGCCGCCTTCAAAAGCCTTCTGCGTCAAGACACATGGAGGCTTGTCTCGGGTCTAGCATCTTTATTTTCGGCTTTACCGCCTTCATTTAATTAGGTCATGTGAATCCTAATTTGTACATTTAATGAGGTCATGGAACCCTAATTGTGCATTTAATTTAATTAGGTCATGTGAACCCTAATTTGCACTTGGGCCCACATTTGCCCCCTGCACGAGAGTCGCAATTCCAAAGAGACGATCGTGCAAGAATACTTTGAGCTAGCAAGGCTCCACTTTACAGGTCTTGAAGACAAGGATCCTAGAAGAGGGAGCCCCTAGGGAGCTAAACCCTTAGGGTTAAACCCTAAGGAGGCAAAATCTAGCAGGGCTCTTCCTTGGACATATTGGGAAACCTTCTAAAAATATTTCCATAGCTTGCTCATTAATATTTGTTTCCATATATTTTTTTTCTGGAAATTGAAACAAGAAAGCTCATCAAATATTACCAAATAAAATTCAATCTAATAAAATCTCTCTTTTTGGTAAACCAAATCTTTCCTTTTATCAAATCAAATATGACCAAATCAAATCTTATTTTATTTTGAAAATAGAATAAAATATTTCTTTATTTGATTTTGAAGACAATATCATTCCTCATCATTATTATTATTATTATTATTTAGAAGGAAATTCTAATTTCAAAATTTCCCTTTATTGGGAAATAAAAATCAAATCTTTTCTACGTTTAGAAAATAATATCTTTATATATTTCTATTTAGAAGGAAGAACAAATCTACTTATCTTTTGGAAACCAAATTAAATCCTTCCCTTAATAGGAACATGGTGAGTGCTTCCTTTTCTGGTGCAAGCATACTTGAGAACATATATATGTATTTATATATATACATGTCCCAAGCAATTCACTCTTCACTTTTTTATCTTGCATTGTTTTGGATTTTTTTCCCTTTCTACAAGCCAGCAAGATCATCAAGGGAGCAGCAAGGAGACATTCTTCAATCCGAGCAAGAGGTATCAAGTAGAATTCCTCCCTATAGAGTCGAACCCTAGGTTGAACCCTATAGGGCCGAACCCTAGGGGGAAACCGAACCCTTGGGGTTCCATTCCTTCTTCTCGTCTTCGCTTTTCAATTTTGCATGGTTTCTTCCGAAATTTTCTTGATTTTTTTTCATCTGTTTCCCTTTTCAGGCAATTGTAGTCTTTCTTTTGTTTTTCGAGCCCCATCACCTTGATCATATCTTGGTTTTTTCCCTCGGATATTATCAAAGAAAGGCTATAATTTTCGCGACGAATAAACATTCGTTCCGAGCAGTTGATTTGTGGTGCAACAGGACCTCAAAGGTATAAAGAGGAAAAACACCCCCTAAGTAGCCGAACCCTATAGCGGCTGAACCCTATGGGGGGACGAACCTTATAGGGGCTGATCCCTATTATTTTTTTTTATTTTTTCTAATGGCTTCTTTTTTTTTGGGTTTTTTTTCCTTTCTCATTCTTTCAGGTACTTCAAATCTTTCTTTTGTCTTCCAAGCCCCATTACCTTGATTATGTCTTGATTTTTTTCCCTCCGATCATAAAGAAAGATTGACGTTTTGGACAAAAAAACAAAGGACAAAAATGTTCTGCAGCAGTACCACCCTAGGGGGCCGAACCTTAGGGGGCCGAACTCTGGGGATAAATCACCAATTAAATGGAAAAAATGGAGTCCGGGAAGAGCAATCACTTTTTTGATCATAACTTTTGACTCGTTTAGAGTTTTGGAGCCCATAATATATCAAAACGAAGCTAACGATGAAACCTTCAAACATTATTACCTTTGGCCAAGATAGATTCCTGGATTTGTCCAAAAGAGGCTCCGAAGAATGCTTTTTAGATGTCCAAATTTTTTCCAAAAAATTTTAAAAAATTATTTTCTTGCGTAATTATGATTTCTAACTTTTCTTAACGCTGTTTTTCTTCTTTTCATACGTCTTTAAGCTTAAACCCTAGACTTTCCCTTTGCCATGATAAGCACTCAAGTTCAAATGCTTTCCTTGCCATCCTTTCCTTGCTCTTTAGAGCCCTTATGCTGAATTCTTCTTGCTTGCAGGCCCTATCCACTTAACATTCTGCAGACCCAGAAACCGCCAAGGAGGCTCCGTTCCTCAGTGATTGGGGAAGGGCTCCCCTCTTTTAGTCTTTTCGATGTCTTTTGGGAGCAACTTCAGACTTATGACCGACTAATTTTTGTTTTTTATTTTTTTCGCCAGAGAAGGAAGACTTATTTCTATATGCAGCGGCTTGTGAATGTTGGGATAACTTTCCCCATTTTGATCACATTCCCCACATATGCATGGAGAAACAGAAGTGCCCTTTCAGCCCTCTTCACTTTCTGTCTGATTCATCTGGTAACATTCAGGGATGGCAGGATTGGACTGACGAGATCCTAGGGAACGCTGATTATGTGGACATACTCAAGAGTGCATGCATCCTTCGTTGTGTTCAGTTATATAAAGACCTGCGTATCCAACAGGACCATAACGCCCTTATTGTATTGATCTCGCAATGGTGCTCCTCTACTTGCACATTTGTCACTGCTTGGGGGGGAATTCACCCCTGATCTGGATGATGTCTATGCCATCTACCAGTAAGTTGCTCACCTTTTCCCCCTTCACACGAGTCACGCCTTTGGTGGGACGATCGTGCAAAATATTTCAAGTGTTTAAGTCTTGCTTCAAGTTTTTGAACAATTCGCAGAGTTCAATTTTGCAAGTCTCGAAGACGAAAGTCCTAGGAAAGGGAACCTTTAGGGGGGTGAACCCTAGGGGGTTGAGCCCTAGAGAAGCTCTCTTGGACATCATGGAAAATCTTTCCCTAGGTGGCCGAACTCTGGGGGGGCGATTCCTAGGCGGCTTCATTTTGGGAACTTGATCAACGAGCGAGGAGAAGTTAAAGGTAAGAGGAGAGAGCCTCCCTAGGTGTTCGAGCCTTAGGGGCGAACCCTAGGAGACTTTAGCCTCTTTCTTCATTTTTTCATTCTTCTTCTTTTCACGTGAATCTTGGACGCCTCCTATCTTGGTTTGCATGTATACTTAGTCGGATACATATTCATAGGGCCCTCCTCCAGATCTTTTTTTGCTAGATCGTCTTGTGAGCCTTATTCTCCAAAATGCATAGTCTCTCACTATTATTTGTGAGCAGAGGACTTAGATAGGTTTAGTTGTGAGATTGATGACTTCTCGATCTTCTTTGGGCCTTGACATGCCTTCCTTCCATGCTAGGCTGGATCACATTACTTTTAGTTATCATGTTGTTACACTTTGTTCGGAGGTCACTTCACGTCATTTTGAGAATGGCTTACTTTATGTCGAGCTTCAGGAGCTTCAAGATGTCATGGATAAATTAAAGACCAAGCTTTGAGAAATTGAGTCATCTGCCCAAGACCTTAAAGAACTGATAGCCTAAAATTCGAAAGCTCGGGATACCGCCATTGTCGACTTGGAGGCTTTAGCTATGCATGCCCTCCTTCAATCCGACATGTTATGTCCTTTAGATCATAAAATTTTGTAGTTTTTCCATTTCCTGTATTAGAAAATGCATTTTCATATATTGCATTCATCAGAATAAAGTTTCTTTAACATTATTGATTGTCTTTAACTTGAATTTTTTTTTCTCGAAACCCAATGTTTTACATTGAATCCTAAGTTATTCAAATCAATACTCTAAGACAATAATATGCATAATATAAGAATAAACATGTATATATTTTATTTTTAAAAAAAATATGATTTTTTTTAATTTCATGCAAACCAACACTTGAATCTATACTTTTAAAAAAAAAATTAGAAAATTATTCAAGTATAAGTGAAAGTTTAACATTTTATTGATAATCAGATTGTTTTTAACGAAAAGCATAAAGTTTAGATTTTCATAAAAGAAAATCTGAACGGTCACCACTTTGTCAGAGAAAGCATAACAGTCACCACTTTTGAAGATAAAGTGTAACTTTTTTCGGGGTTGAGAGCTTATACTCAGGTGCCTCAATCCCTTTTAGAGTTGAAAGTGTAACTTTCAAGGATTTATAGTCAGGTGCCTCGATTACTTTTGAAGTTTAAAGTATAACTTCTGAGGAGTTATAGTCAGGTGCCTCAATTACTTTTGAAGTTGAAAGTATAATTTTTATGGTCTTAGGACTTATAGTCAGGTACCTCATTCACTTTTGATGATAAAGTGTAACACTTGGGTGCCTCGTCACTTGGGTCGTCCAATTTCTTGGCAAGTGTGATCTACGAGGACTTGAAATCGGGTGTCTCGTCACTTGAGTCATCCAATTTCTTGGCAAGTGTATTTTAAAAGGACTTGATCACCATCTTGGGTGATTTTTTTTCCAATTCTATTGCCTCCTCCCTTGGTCATCCAATTTCTTGGCAAGGGATACTCCTGAGGACTTCAACCACCATTTTCGGTGGACCACCATTTGGGGTGGATTTTTAATTCGTCAATTCTTGTATCTATAGTTCAGAGTTCTTTCTATGATAGAGCTAGTATTTGGGTTGTCCATCATATTGACTTCCGGGACTGCACCATGGGTGATAGTATTGCACGTTTCTTTTCCTAATTCAATCTCTCCGGCTGCCAGCTTCTCATGGTATATCCTCCGCAGACTGTAATAGTCCATAGTGGAATGTCCTGCGTATTGGTGGTATACATAGAAGTCCGATCTTCTTTTCATCTCTTTCGTCATAACCAACCAGGGCCTTTGAGGTTTCACCACTCCATGCTCAACCCATTATTCATACAGACCACTGAATGCCTTCTCACTGCATATAATAGCCTCCAAAATTGGCTTTCCTGCATATTTCTCTTCGAGCTTTCCTCTACTCGGATCAAAATTTCTCTCGTTCTTCTCCCTCTTATCCCCTTGTGGTTTTGACTGGGAATCTGCCAAGGCCATGATAAGTCAGTTTTATACCTACTTATCCACTATCTATTTCTTGACTTAGTTGCTTAAACCTATGTTTCGTAGTTACTTTTTATGCATTTTGTGTTCATTTTGTAGATCTTATGCTTGGGAACTGTGTGAGCGACTATTGGTATGAAAAGGAAAGGAAATACAATCCGGATATCGTTTGGGCTTTCATGTTCATTTCATGTTCTTTGCTTGGAACTTGGGTTTTATTGTAGAGCTTCTTCTAAGCTTTTCGGAACATCTTGAATCTTCCCAATTGGATTTCGGATGCGAGAGTTATGACCTTTATACCAACGGACGTTGAACTTTATGGTTTTGGGTTGCCATTGCACAGCTTTCAGTTAGAGCCCAATTTCGACCTTCATCCGTCCATTATTTCTCAATTCTCAAAAAATGAAAGTTTTCGATCTCGTCGATATCTTCAATTTGACAGGTGGCAGGCCCCGTAACTCCTCTCGGATCAAAACTTATCGCTACTCTACCAGAGGACACTGCAACAGAAAACCTATGCCACGGCCGCACCATTTTCTAGTGTATTTGGAGCGTGCCCGCGCTCTTCCCTGGTCCAAAAAAGTGTTATCTGCTACTAGTGCACCCGAGCTCAACTCTAGGCCATTTTCAACGCGGCCACGCCACTCCGAAAGCTGACCAGAGTTGACTTTTTTATTAAATAATGCAATTGAAGCGTAACTTGGACAAGGAGTCATACTATGGCTTACAAAAAAAAGACATATCAGTATATAAGGGGGTAATCCATCTCTTGGGGATCATCATCTTGTATATATCATCATTAGATATTCTACTCTTCCATTAGATTAGATAAACCCTAGATTAGTTAGATCTTTGGAGATTGAAGCTCTTGGAAAGCATTGGATATTCAGATTGGAAGCAAGGGTATTCAGATTTGCTCACCTCAAACCCTAAATTCTCTTCTTATCTCTTTATATCTTTCAATGTTTATTCAATTATGGATTATGGATTTCACTTCAATCATGAATTAACTCAATTTTGAGATTATAATGGATCTTGTTGTGTAGTTTACGTTGATATGCTTCCTTGTTAGTCTTGTTAATCATTATTTGATTGTCTATTATGGTTTGTATTAAATTGCTTAATTTCCTAGTTATCAGTTACTGTGATAATCCATATGAAATTGAGAAATAGATTATGGGTTTAGATCTTATCATAATGGCATGTGTTTGTGTGCTCTACATAGCATTGAAATTCATGATTCGTGCCTATGATAGAAATATACCAAAGCACCGCATGTAATCTAATAAGAACTTGCGCTTAAACCCTCTTTAATTGTAATTCACATAGAGATATAGTGAGTTAGTTAATTAGGGTGTTCAACTTGTTTCTATCATCTGTGGATTTGATTTGATATGGGTATGGTGCATCGAGAGTTGGCGATACTTTACCTTCGTGTTCTTGTTTAACAATTCATGATAATTAATTTGGCTTAACGGGAAGTGTATTGATTTAGATGAAACAGTAGGTGAAATTATAGTCTTATGTCTTCATTATCTAGTTTCATTCTAGGGATAGTTAGTATTAGTTTAATTGCATATTATTATTTAAAATACTAAATCAGTCGTTTAAATAAGATTAAGTTGGTTACGGGTTAGTGTTTGGTGATTTTTATTAGAGAATTCTCTATGGGATCGATACTCTACTTACTCTTTATTACTTGTTGACCTTGTATACTTGCACGCATATATTTATCGGGAATATGACCAACAAGTTTTTGGCTCCATTGCCGGGAAATTAGTTTAATGATTTTTGCCAACATTAGCTTCAATCAAATTAGTCTTAATTTAAACATTTTATTTTATTTTATTTTTAATTCTCTTCCTATATTTCTATCTTTTCCGGTACCATGGACGACTTTGCTTATCAATGGCCATACACAAGAATGACTCAACCAAGGGAAAAGAAGATTGATGGACTCAACGCAATTTCGGCATTATCAGCACAGCTTGAGACACTTTCGAGGAAGTTGGATGTTTGTAGACACTCGAAATTACGTTTTCCTGTTTCTAACACTGATGGAGGGCAAAATCGGGCCATCAAATCAACCCAGGTCTCAATACCGGGCCATCAACTCAACCTCGGTCTCAATACTGGGCCATCAACTCAACCCCGGTCTCACTACCGGGCCATCAACTCAACCCCGGTCTCAATACCGGGCCATCAACTCAACCTCGGTCTCAACCCGGGAGGTACAGGTCAGCCCCGATCTCAACCTGGGAAGTACAGGTCAGCCCCGGTCTCAACCCGGGAGGTACAGGTCAGCCTCGGTCTCAACCGGGGAGGTACAGGTCAGTCCCGGTCTCAACCCGGGAGGTACAGATCAGTCCCGGTCTCAACCCGGGAGGTACAGGTCAGCCTAGGTCTTAACCCCAGAAGTACAGGTCATCCTCGATCTCAACCCGAGAGGTACAGGTCAGCCCTAATCTCAACCCGGGAGGTATAGGTCAGCGCCGGTCTCTACCCAGGAGGTACAGGTCAGCCCCAATCTCACCCCGGGAGGTACAGGTCAGCCTCGGTCTGAACCCGGGACGTACAAGTCAGCCCCGATCTCAACCCGAGAGGTACAGGTCAGCCCCGGTCTCAACCCGGGAGGTACATGTCAGCCCCGATCTCAACCCGAGAAGTACAGGTCAGCCCCGGTCTCAACTCGGGAGGTACAGGTCAGCCCCGGTCTCAACTCGGGAAGTATAGGTCAGCCCGGTCTCAACCTGGGAGGTACAGGTCAGCCCCGGTCTCAACCCGAGAGGTACAGGTCAGCCCTGGTCTCAACCCGGGAGGTACAGGTCAGCCTCAGTCTCAACCTGGGAGGTACAGATCAGGTCTCAACCTGGGAAATAAAGGTCAACCCCGATCTCAACCTAGGAGGTACAAGTCAGCCCCGGTCTCAACCCGGGAGGTCAGGTCAACTTTGAAAACAATCCTAAAGCCTTACATCATATCCAGAGACAAACCTGGAAACACCAAGTCAGCCTCGGAGACAACCCTAAGGACAATTAGAATCAACTAGAATCCAAACCTCGGAGACAACCCCGAAAAGTCAGCCGAAGGCCATGCCAACGCTGAAAGCAACCCCGAAAGGGGAAAAATGGTCATTTTACCAACTTAAAGCCGATTCGATCAAACTCAAACCGAATTGATGGCACCAAGGTCAGAAAGAACCGTAACAATGATCCCGAGTGGAAACAGCGCAAGACAGCTCAACAAACAAACTGCGAGGAATCAAAGACCTGATTATAAACCCATCTTTTTGGACTCGGAAAAGGTTTTCTACCATGTCATTGTGACACTCTCGGTAAGGGCTTTCCGGAAAGGTATAGCACACCTCAAACAGACGCTCTGATCTAAAGTTATAAAGTTTCAAACCTGACATCGCATTGCTCAGAGTGCAAGTACTTCGATGCAACGAGACCTGCCACGTGGAGCCGCACCTCTACCTGTGGCTGACGCAGGTAGAGCTGCTTCTCCTAGGTCTATATATATGAGGTGATCCCTAGCTCATTTGATAATCGAAAACGCTTTGAACCTCTGCCCGTTTGGTTTTTTAATCATATTTTTATCCTCCAAACCCAAATTTTTTCACTCTAACACGTAGATACACCCACATACTACCACATATCAAAAATTACCTAGTAGAAACGGACGTTTAAAGCCTACGATATGGCAAAAAGCCCGTGTAGTTGTCCATGGTGAGTATTTTTACGATCAGAAAGTTCCTATTACTTCATTGCATTTTTATATACTTGTACGTTAAGTTTCACTTTCTGAATATGCCCGGAACTCAGTTCCGTGGCCGTTTTTCTTACGTTTTCAAACATTTTCATACATAAACTCATTTTCTGGCATTTCTACAACTCGGATCGTCGATCCGTCACTTCTAACAGCTTTTATATACATATATCTTCGTTTCTAGCAACTTCGTCGAACTGGGTTATCTTCCCAGTCTAGGTTTGGCTTTTTATTGTGTATATTTAATGTATATATACTAACTTTTCTATTCTGTCAAGCCCGGATGTCCAATCTGAGGTAGTTTATTGCTTTTATATATATAAGTATATATATATATATATAATTTTTCTAGCTTATTTGGGCCTGGATTTATATTTTGTGGCTTTTTTATTGTTTTAATATATATATTAACTATATATATTATTATTTATATTCCAGTTTGTCCTGGATCATTCTATGGCCTTTTTACATCTTTTATATATACACATATATATATATTTACATTTCTATACGGGCAAAGGATATAATGTCCGTTGCCCTTTACCACTTTTATATATATATATTTCAATTCTATCTAGCCTGAATTACTCCGTGACTTTTTACAGCTTTTATATATATATATATCCATTCCAGTCTGATCATCGGAGTGAAAACCCATCGCCCTTTACAGTTTTTTATATATATATTTCAATTCTGTCCATCCTGGATTACTCCGTGGCTTTTTACAGTTTTTATAAATATATATATATATATATATATATATATATATATATATTCATTCCAGTCCGGGCACCGGAGTGAAAAACCCTCGCCTCTTACAGCTTTCGTATATATATAATTATATATATATATATATATTGATTTACTCATTTGGATTAAATTGTTGCTCTGAATATTCATTTGATATGAATCGGCACTGACATTTCTGTGGGCGAACTAGATTTCTTTAAATCGCGCCAACTCTAGCTTTCAAAAGGTTCAAAATAGGTTCAGACAACATCGAGAAGCTAAAATGGATGAGATTTACTTAAATCTAGCATTTTTTTTCTAGTTACAGTTCTGAAAGCTATCTCGCGGCCCTTAGATCGCTATCTAGTGGGAACGAGATGCTTCGACCAAGTGCGAGCCAGGATTTACCGATGAATCCTTGGTTCTGGCGACATCTGGATGTAAATTTATATTTCTGTGCATATTTGAACGGTACAGGTTTTATTGGCCTCCCTCTGTGAGCCTAGGAATCATGGAATTCATGATCAAACTGATCAGAATCTGATTCCCACGATGGACAAACTCTACTTTACAAATGTACACTGCCAATTTTTTTATAAAATGTACATCCGAAAGACCTTAAAACGGTTATCAGGGTTTAAGGTCTCAAAATAATGAGAATAATGGTTTGTCGTGTCAGTGTCCCTCCGATGGCTATCATGCCCATGAGCAGACCGACACTTGTATATATTTTGTGGTCGAGGATGCTTCGCAGCCCGACAATCACTATTCAAATTGAGCCCATACTTCAATTCCTATGTTAGCGCAAGGGTTTAAAAACCTGCTTTCAAAACATCATGTTAATAATCTTGTCTAAAAAAGAGACTTTTGCAAATCAAATCAAACCCTTCGTATATAGGTTCAACGAAGCCTGTCCATGCTTTCAATCAACCAAACATAGGCCCAATTTCTTCCAGCATTCACACACACATTTCAAATTTTAAAGGGAAATATTAAAAAAATATTGTACCGTGTTTACATGAGAGTTGTGGGGTGCCTAACACCTTCCCCACACTTAACCAATCCCCCGAACTCAAAACTTTGGTTTCAAAGATCAAGTTTCGACAGTGTCCAGCAATTGGGCCTCCTTTCAAACAAAACTCGGTTGAGTTGGTACAACCATTTCAAATCTACCAACTGGCGACTCTGTAAAACTTTCAAATCGTCGACATGATACATGTTGGCCTTTTCCTAAAAAACCCTTCCAAACCTTTTTCACAATAAAAAGAATAAGGGTAGACAAAACTTAGGAAAAGAGAGAAAGATCTGGGTTTGACCCGACCCGAATTTTTCCAACGACGTCTATAGGTGGCAACTCTGCTGGGGACAGTAGAGGGCTTAGGTCATGTTTAAATCTTTTCAAAATTTCCCTTTCATATCTGCGTATGTGTGAAATGCTGTGTCTTTACAATTGAATGAATGCGTAAATACTGAGTCTTTACATTGAATGAATGTGAATGAATGTTTTCCTGCTTTATTAGTGCTTCGCACCCATATTAGTGCTTCGCACCAATGTCATCATATGCATATGGTGAGACGCGATTTATGTGAATGTATGTTGTGTGATTCCCCCATCGGTGACAGAGTAATGTCTTCGAGGACGGCTAAGTCTTCGAGGCTCATGAAAAAGCACCACTCAGATTCGCTCAAGTTGAAAGATCGGATTAATTTTCCCTCTAGTAGATTGCGATGATCTGGGGACCTTCATGCCGAAAAAACCACGAGAGTAGCCTAAGATAGGTCAGCCTTTGATTAACCAAATCCGATGGGAAGCCTCTTCATGCCTTCCTTTTTTAAATCAATGTAAAGTAAATATCATAATATACATTCCCTATGTACAGCCTGTCATGTTATCCTGTCATCAAAATAATTGACCCTTTTTTTGCAGGATAAGATTAAAAAACTTCAAAAAAAAAATCATAGCATGCATCCTATCCATCCTTACCTCAGGAAATTAACACGCCTATATTTTGTTGTAGGTGAAAGATTGGTCTTGCCACTAGATCTAAGTCTAAGAAAGCACTAAGTACATCTCCAGACATGACTTCCAGTGCTCAGCCAGAATCCACCCCTGTCTCTAGGGAAGAGTTTGAAGGGCTGAAGAACCAGATAGCCGAATTGGATCTTTTCCTGAGAGAACAAAGTAAGGCTCTTAAAGGAAAGTAAGCACAGGGTCACACAGAACCAGGAACACCCGGTGGAGGTCAAGATACCGAAAAAAGGATACTCAAGGTCCTGAGACACAGAATCAGGATAAAACCAACAAAACCCCTGAAATCACCGTCCTTAACAAAGAATGGGAAGCTGGTGACATTCTGAAGAAAGTCCAATAGATGGAAGAAACCATCCAGTCTATCAAAGGGACTGGGGCATTTGGCAGTGTCAATTATTCTGACTTATGCATTTTCCCTAGGGCTCGTTATCCCGAAAAATTTAGAACTCCTAATTTTGAGAAATACGATGGATTGGGAGACCCCTACACTCACTTAAAGGTGTTCATTGGAGAACTCGGATCCTATATAGAGGACGAGAAGCTTCGAATGCAGTTATTCCAGAAAAGTTTGACCGGAGAGGCTAGAGCATGGTATGCCCGTCTAGACAACTCTAAAATTCACAACTGGGAAAAGCTGGCGCATGCTTTCCTCAGTCAATACAGCTTCAAGTCTCAATTGGCTCCGGACAGATATCAAATAACCAAAATCAAGAAACAAAGTACTGAGTCCTTCAGAGAATATGCTTAATGCTACAGGCGAATGGCCGCACAAGTCACTCCACCTATGAATGAGTCTGAGATAGTCATGGCTTTCATTGACATTCAAGAAGCCCTGTATTATGAAAGGGTCCTAGCAGGCATAGGAAAGTCATTCTCAGAAATGATCAAGCACGGCGAAATAGCAGAAATAGAGCTCAAATCTGGGAAGATAAAGGATCTAACCACCTTAGAAGCTGTTGCCGAACATATCCAGTCCGGGAATTACGGGATTAATCCCCGGAGAGTACACAAGAAGAAAGACGAAGAAGTTTCCTTAGTACTACAAGGACAGAATCAGAGGAGCGAGTCAAGCAACATGCCCATTCAGAGGTGGAACTTTTCCCCTTTCCAAGCTCCTACACAACCTTCAAACCGGCCATTCTAGAAAAATTTAGAGGCCAGACGTCAAAGAATGTTCACCCCGTTAGGGGATTCACTCGAGAATGTGCTGAAATTGTTGACCGCCCAGAAAAAGATCATTCAACTCCTTCCACCAACCAATACCGGTGCACGAAATTTTGACCCAAGCAAAAAGTGTGCTTACCATTCTGGATCCCCGGGCCATGATACACAAGATTGTTGGTCTCCCAAGCACAAAATCCAAGACTTGATTGACAATGGAGAGATTATGGTGACAAAGCCCGAGCAGCCGCACGTGCAGGATAACCCCCTCCCTCAGCATAAAGAGAAGGGTGTCAACATGATTAGCACACAAAATGGAGAAGGATCCAAATACCTCCGATACGTTGGAGAATCAACTCAATCCAGCCCCTAAAGTTGGGAAGTCTCAGAAAGGCGATTCCTGATAGAACAGGAGATCAAGTCTATCAAGAAGCAGATTGGACAGTTAGCAGAAATGGTCGTATACCAACATCTGGTCGCCAGACAACTGATAAACCAGACCAACCAGTCTGACGCCAATCCTTCCAGTCCAGAAATCAGTCCCATTCTTATGAGAGACCATTATCATTTTCATCAGCATGAACCCTGGGCCG
Organism: Panax stipuleanatus; assembly: GCA_020205555.1. NCBI lineage: Eukaryota > Viridiplantae > Streptophyta > Magnoliopsida > Apiales > Araliaceae > Panax > Panax stipuleanatus. Next base: position 154,049,170 of record CM035117.1, on the reverse strand, counting down.
ACAAGATGGCCAAAGAAGAGAAGTTCCAGGTTGATAGGGAATTCGCTTTCTAGAGGAATTTCACCAACCTAAACCAGCCGATGAAGGAAATCGTCCAGATATTAATCAATGAGGGAATGGTGTCAAAATTATTACCCCCGATAAATTCGCGATCCAGAAAATTCAAACCTGACCAAATCTGCCAGTACCACTCCAATGCACCCGGCCATGATACTGATGACTGCTGGGCACTTCGTCATTTAATTTAAAATATGATTGAAAGTGGTGAACTGATAAAAGGGAATCGGGATTATGGCCTAGCTCCCAGATGAAGAAACTCTCTTTATTCCAACTGCATGGAGTCAGGATACAGTAGCTGTTATTTCCTATGATAAGGAGCCAGCCCTCACACCTCTAATGCTGATGAGATGCCAACCTGTCACAGTGACTACAACTTTGATGTAGAAATGAACTTCGACTTGATGGATATTGATCAAGAAGAGGAAAATGACTATGAGGTGCCCGAGGAGATCAAAGAATGGGTCAAAGACAAACCCAAACCAAACCACCACTATCAATATCGAAACCTCAGAAAACCTCAAAGAAATCCAGATAGGCATAGACCTCACACAAGACCAAAAAATTGACCTGATTGAACTCCTAACACAGTTCCAGGATGTGTTTGCATGATTACATGAAGATATGATTGGCCTGTCTACTGACATTGTCATCCATCGAATGCCCATCAAAGATGGATTCAAGCCCATTAAGCAGAAGCTCAGGCGATTGAAACCTGAATGGAGTCTGAAAGTCAAAGAAGAAGTTGTTAAATAATTCAAAGCCGAAATCATCATGGTATCAACATACTCAGAGTGGCTGTCAAACATAGTCCCCATGCCTAAGCTCAGAGGAAAAGTACTAGTATGTGTAGATTATAGGGATTTGAACAAAGCCTGCCTCAAGGATAATTTCCCGGTGCCTTTTATCCACATCTTGATCGACAACACGACGCAGTACGACATGTATTCTTTTGTGGAATGCTTTGCTGGTTACCATTAATTACTGGTCGCTGAGGAAGACAGGGAGAAAATAGCTTTCATCACTCCCTGGGGAACCTTCTGCTACAGACGACTATCTTTCGACCTCATCAATGCAAGAGCCACATATTAGCGAGCCATTATGGCCCTATTTCATGATATGATGCATAAGAGATAGAGGTCTATGTGGATGACATCATCATCAAATCCTGAAAAGAGGACGATCACATCGACCATCTCAGGAAGCAGTTTAATAGGTTGCGCAAGTACGAGACCTTAAGCTGAATCCAGCCAAATGTGCTTTTGGCGTCAAATCAGGCAAGTTGTTGGGATTCTTAGTGAGCAATAGAGGCATTGAGCTGGATCCTGCCAAGATAAAAGCCATCATTGAGATACCAGTACCTCGAACAGAGAAGGAGATACGTGGGTTCCTGGGAAAGATCAATTTCATAAGCCGATTCATATCCTAGCTCACAACAACTTGTGAACCCATCTTCAAGCTACTAAGGAAGAATTCCTCCACCAAATCGAATGAGGATTGTCAGAAAGCCTTCCTTGCCATCAAGAAGCAGCTGATCAAAGCACTAAACTTGGTACCCCCAAGGGATGGAGTTCCACTGTTTATGTACTTGTCCGTCAATGCCAATGCAATGGGTTGCATGCTAGAACAAAAGGATGATAGTAGCAAGGAGAGAGCTATCTACTACATTAGCAAAAGATTCAGCAGCGATGAACAGAAGTACACCCTAATCGAGAAAACCTTTTGTGCGTTAGCATGGGACGCCATGAGGTTACAACATTATCTGCATGGGGACACGACCTACCTCATATCCCGCATGGATCCACTGAAATATGTATTCAACAACCCAATGTTGAATTATCGACTGTCCAAATGGCAGTTGATCCTAAAGCAGTTCGACATTGTCTACGTAACTCAGAAGTCCATCAAAGGTCAAGGCATTGCAGATCAACTAGCCGAAGCACCGTCAGGATGGTTTGAACCTTTGGAGACTTACTTCCCGGATGATGGGATCATGATAATTCAGCAAGGTCTTCAAGAAAATACAGTCCAACCATGGAAAATATATTTCGATGGAGCAGTAAACATAGAAAGTGCCGGAATTGGGGCAGTCCTTATCTCTGGTACGGGAGAACAATATCATGTGGCTACCAAGCTGCAGTTTGTCAAACACCAACAACACGGCTGAGTATGAAGGTTACATAATGGGGTTGAAACTAGCCCAGTCCATGGGTGTCAAACATCTATTAGTCTTTGGAGACTCTGAATTGGTTATCAGACAGACCACTGGGGCATATCACACCAAAGAACTGCATTTATTGCCCTATCAACGGCAAGTCTTCAAAATATCCCTGGAGTTTGAAGACATAACTTTCATCCATATTCCTCGGGGTAGGAACGACTTCGCTGACGCATTAGCAACATTGGCTTCCTTGATCCACATATCCAATATGAGTGGGATTCCCGACATCAAATTCACAAGATAGAAGGCCCCGACATACGGAAATTACATTGGAGAAGTATAAGATGAAATACCTCCTATCAAACAGCCTTGGTATCAAGACATCAAGGAATATCTTCGAGGTGGATCTACACCCGCTGGGGCAAGCCACGCCGAACGAAAGCGAATTCACAAGATGGCTATGAAGTTCTATCTGAGTGGGGATGCACTCTATAAAAGGGATACTAGAATAGGGCTCTTAAGATGCCTTAATAAAGAGCAAGCTCAGAGATTGATGGATGAAGTCCACGGCGAAATCTGCGGTCCACACATGAGCGGTCATCTGCTAACCAAGAAAATATTGAGAACAGGGCATTATTGGATCTCTCTCAAAGCTGACTGCGACGATCACGTCACGAGGTGCTACCAATGCCAAATCTATGGAAATGCCATACACTCCTCCAAATGAGCTACACAATATGAGTTCGCCATGGCCTTTCTCCATGTGGGGAATGGATGTGATAGGCCCAGTGGAACCCAAAGCTAGCAATGGTCATCGATTCATCTTCACCATGATCGATTACTTCACCAAGTGGGTTGAAGCTGCATCTTTTCCCAAAGTCACCAAAGAGGTCATCATTGGTTTTATCAGAAACAATGTCGTCTGTCGATATGGACAACCAGAGGTGATCGTATCAGACAACGCCAAGAACTTAAACAATTAGATGATGAGAGAACTATGTAGCAAGTTCCACATTAAGAATCTCAATTCCGTCATCTATCGGCCCAAGATGAATGGTGATGTCGAAGCGGCCAACAAGAACATCAAGAAGAACATGTGACAACCCAGATTTTTCAGAATTAATAAATGAGAATTTAATAAATAAAATTCTTATTTTAAGATGTTCGAATATGTGTATGTGTATATGTGCTATATATTGTGAAATATGTGATTTGGTGTGAAGAGAATTTTATATATTAATTTTAATATTTATTGAATTAAATAAATATTTTAATTAATTTATTTATTGAGTTAAATAAATAATTATGTGTTGGTTATGGAGTAATTTAATTAAGTATAATATATTAATTAAATAAATATTTAATAATTAATTTAATTAATATTCAATGATTTTATGTTATAGTTCTAATTTAATTGGAATAATTAAATTAGATAAAGTTATGTGGTAATTGTTACATGAAATTATAATTAGCGAGTAATTATAATTGTTATGTTACAATTTCTAAGTGATTAATTGATGCTAACTTTTAATTAATTAAATTAGAATGTTAAGATTTAAATAATTAAAGTGTAACATTAAAAATATGTGTTAAAGGATTTATTAAAAGAATTAAAAGAGTTTTTAAAATCGTTTTCCCAAACAAGGCCCTTGCACTATTTTAAATCCATTTTGTCAAAAGGGGCCTTAACTACTAAAAACCTGTTTTTAAAAATAAGCTGTTTTGCCAAACAAGCCTTAGGGCTTTTAAAGTTCAAATTGTAACTTATATATTAATGGTACTTATTATATTTAATAAAGGTCATTATGTAGTGGAAGTTATATATCTTATATTTATATTTTATATGTATAATATATGTATATTATAGTATATGTATATTACGTTAGTTAGAATTACAAAAGAGTTAGAGTTTTATCAGTGTTAAAACAAGAAGAGAAAAATACAGAGAAAGAAAATAAAAGTTAGAGAGAAAGGAAGAGAGAATAAGAAGATGAAAGGAGGAAGGCTTTGAGAGAAAGTCCTTGTTAAACCTCATCATCATCTTCCTCACTAAGCATCAAGGGTATAATTCTAACCCTTGTATTTAAAAAAAATCATGTTTGATGTTATTCATGTTTTTGTTCTCTATAAAAATAAGTTTTCATGGAAATATAAATAAACATGAAATTCATGTATAAATTGTATTCATATATGCTTACAATTGATTTGTATACTTAGTTAGGATGTTTAATTCATGTGTATATGATGAACATGAAGAATTCATGTTTATCAAAAAGTTACAATGAAATAAGTTTTTGTTAATTGGTCTTTGAAAATCAAAATTTGTGTTTGATTGATAATCATTGGGTAAATTAATGTTAGATAATGATATATGTTTATAAACGGATTCAATGTGGTTTGAATTGTGTGTTTTGATTGAGAAATAAACTTTCAGTGTTCAATTTTATCAAGAACACTGAAAAATAGTTTTTATACAAAATTTTCAAAATTAAGAGTTTTGATTATGTGTTTAGATGATTAAATATATTAAAACATGTTAGAAATTTAGAATTTATGTTTTCTATAAAATTGATATGAATTATGTTGATTGGAATCGGAATTTGGTGTGGAGAAACAAGCCAAATTGGCTTTTTTTTACACAATTCGCGAACCAAAATTGAACCGCTGCAAGAGGCCCACCCCAGCGGGCGTTGCAAGGTATAGAACCCCCGCCCCGGCGGGGGATGTGCAGAAAAAAAAACTTGATTTGTTTTGTGCAGCTTTGTTTAAATCATGAAAAGTTAACCCAATGTGTTAAATTTGATGACATGTTAGGCATACCTTAAAATGCTAAATAATAGTAATGAATTATATTAATAAAATATAATGTGTGATTATAATTTGAATAATTATAATTAAAGTAAAGGTTTAATTTTAATTATAATTTGTTAAATTATAATGATATAGTTTGAGTAATTTTAATTAAGGTAAATGTGTAATTTAAGTTATAATTTATTTTAATTATAATTTAATGAGTGCATGGATTGAAAATTGATTAATTATAATCAAAGTAATTGTCTAATTTAAATTATAATTGGTTTAATTATAATTTAATTAATATCAATGCATAAATGGAGTGGATTAATAAATGTTTAATTTAAATTATAATTTATTTAATTATAATTTAATTAATATAAATTACAATTATAATTCGATTAATTATAATTAAGGATGTGTAATTTAAATTATAATTTATTTAATTATAATTTAAATATTAGTTGATTAATTATGTGAAGATGGAATATGATCATGTGATGTGATTAACTATGTGATAACTAATTGTTAAACCTATTAGTTAAAGAGGAATGAGTTAACCTAAATGGGTTAACTAATTATGAGAATTAGTTATGTGATAATTAATTTATATTATTAATTATACATATAAATTTGACAATGTGTGTTAAACAAATAAATGGGAGAGAATTATGAAGTGTAAAGTAGAAATTACTTAGACGTTTGCTAAGTGTTGCTAGGTGACTAATAATTGATGCGTATGGTAATACGTTGTGTAGAATTCATGAAGTGCAGATTATTATAAGTTATTTTTCGTTAATTGGTAATCTACGAGCCAGGCAAGTCTTTCAGTTCATATTTTCTATGTGAACTTGATGATGAACTATTTTAAATTGTATTGCAAAGAGCATGATATGTTATATATGTTGTATGCATGAAACGTTAAAGTCAATTTATGACTATTTTGATTGAGTAAAGAATATTGATTGAGTAAGGAACTCAATCTTTTACTTGTTATATGAATTGAAGCATGCATGATATGTTAGTCTAATGATTATGATGTATAAGATGAGCATGATATTTATGTGCTACGTGATGCATGAAAGCTGTTAGATCTTGCTGAGCTGTCGAGCTCACTCTTGCAAATAATTATTTTTGCAGGTCAGGGTTTCAAGGTAATGATACGTGCTATTTGAATTATAGATATCAATATTCAAGAAGATTACTTATGTTAGATGAGAAATTCATTTAATGTTTTGATTGTAACATAATTGTTGAGTTGTACAGTTAAGCTATCCGATGTATAGTGGATATTGCTTTGTGATGTAAGACTTTGTATAGTAACTTCGATGTAGCGATTCATGTAATAAATTTGAATCAGACATGTAATGATAAAGGTTGAGATTCAGGACAATAAAGAAGAAAATATATAAAAGTTTTAAATATTTCGCATTTTTAGTGATTTTAATATCGAATAATGATGTAAAGTTAGAATAAAGTTGTATTGTTAACGATCAAGAATGAGAATTATTTTGTATGAATTTTGGGGTCTTTACAGTTGGTATCAGAGCTGATAGGTTATACACCTTAGGTAAGAGTACCTTAGGCTATGACCTTAGGTTATAAGAAGTTAAGTTTAAGTTACGTATGATAAAAAAAGTGATTCTTTTCACATACGTAGAAGTATAGGATGAGTTGAGTCCTAGAAATTTTATAAGAAGAATATGATAATGACGAGGAGTAAACTCGAATAAAATATTGAGTAACTTGAATGAAATTTGAAATTCTTAAAGGAAGAGTTGTTAAATGAACAAGCAGATTCAAAGATGAATCTTGGAGAGAGATAAAGATAAGAATAAGGAGTTGCCTAACTCCAATAATAAAGATGACGAATAATGATGAGTAGACAAAGTCTATAAGATTAAAAGCATAATATAATCATGATATGATGTGATGAATAGGTAAAGATAAGAAGATTGTAAAACAAAACAATCATGAGATAAGAAAAGAATCATAAGGGAGATGATTATAGAATAAGATCACAACGTGATCTTTTAAAGTTGTAAAAGACAGATGGTCGATAATGATTGAATAGTTATAGTTTGATGCTATAACGAGTATGCACTATGATATAGTACGAGATAAACTCACGAGGAGTTATAAATGATGAGATACAGGAAATCTGTATCAATCATAGAGCAAATTATGAGCAAGATAGAGTTAAGTGGGATTTCAACTGAGAGCTCATGTGGTGGCTGAGTTGTACAAACCTTTGTATGGGCAGCAGTTTGTGCTTACACTTGGTTTATCACAGGGGTAATCATTGAAATGTGGTGTCGCGCTATCGATATATATATGGTGAGAAGGTGATTCTTGTCCCATGTTTATAGTTGATAATTAGATGTGATATTAAGATTAGATTAGATGATATTAAGATTAGGTTCGAGTTCTTCAAACTCATACTTATGGTAAGTTCGTGACTCATAATCATATGTATGTTTTTGAACCCCTAAGCATATGGACAGTCTCTGATCAGTTCTTTGACTACGTATTGCTAGGACCAGTTGTTAAACTCATATTATTGTGGTAAGTTCCTGAAATTTCAAAGTGTGGTAAATTTGTTGAACTATATTGGGTATAGAAAGGTTATGGTATAGAAAGCATTGATGTTGTTGAAGATTGATAGAATGTTTAAGTAATGAAATGGTGGAGTAAAGATTTAAATTGATGGATAAAATTTTTATATTCTAAATTTCCTAGCTTTGCTAGATTTTTGAAATTTATTGACTTTGTGCTGATGTTGCACTTCTATTTTCTTGAAAAATATTGGATCAAATGATGGAACCAATGGATTTTTATAATAGTGCTATTATTCACATGTCTATGTTAATTGCTTCAGCTAGACAAAAATGATTCAAAATTTTCAAAATGTATTTTATATATTCTATGCATCATTTGATATGATGTAGGAATAATAATCGAAAAAGTCATCAATGCGGTTAAACCTAGTATTGGATGTGATCGTAGAATCGCCAGCATACTATGGTATGATGTAGTATGACGACGTCATGTAATGACGAAATGCTCAACGCACCATTACTACGGTACGATATCAGGATATTGTAAAAAGATTTATTTATTTTTAGTTTCCTTATACTATATATATATATATATAAATTATTGAGTGGGTTAAAAATATATATATATATATATATATATATATATATATATTTCGATTGATGTTGGAATTGTTGCTAGAAGTCTATGCTACTTGATTCAGCTAGACAAGTATGGAAATATGTTTATGAAATTCGAGCGTTCTTGGTCAAACTATACCAAATCAAATTGTTTTGGTGCAGATTCAGATGTTAAGAAGCTGAGGTGAACAACCCTATAAAAGGGGACATGTTATCGGAGACAATAGTTCTGAGTGTAACGCATATAGTCGTTACGATGTACTACGTTTGTGCACGACGTAGTGGTACGATAGTCTGATCACCTAAAGCACCGATGCAGGACGTTTATTGTCTGTGTGATTGTTAAACATTTTGTTAGAGCGGTTTATAGTGTGAAGTACTGGGGGTGAAACACTGTTAAACCTAGAGATGAGTTCAAGGTCTTATGACCCCTCAGCATGATTTAAGAATCTTTTAAATTCCTGAGTTATTTATATCGCTTCCTAATTATTGAGCAATTGTGGAAGATTCTTATTATTCTGAAGAAGAATGTGGCAAGAAGGATATTCCCTAAAAAGAATTAGTTGTGGAATGCAACAATCCAGTGAATAAGGATTAACGTAAAATCTATTTTGATAGATTGATATAAGAAGATTAATGATTTAAAATTTCGAGGACGAAATTCTTAGAAGAAGGGATGAATGTGATAACCCGAATACTTATGAGATAGTGAATTATGAAGTATATGAATTCGACGAATAAAACATATGGTAATGATCCTTAGAAAGGAAATGAACGGGTTAAAGAATATATAATATTTGATATAATTGTGTTTAATTGAAGGTTATGTAATAAAACTTAAAACTTGTTGAAGGAATGAATGGAATAGTATATATATAATACTTTTGTTGAGATAATGTGTTGAAGTTTTTCAACAATAAAATTTTGAAAAAGATTTCGTGAAAATCGAGTAAGAGAAGTTTCGTTGATTCCGAGGACGGAATCCTTATAAGAAGGGAAGGATGTGACAACCCGGATTTTTCAGAATTAATAAATGAGAATTTAATAAATAAAATTCTTATTTTAAGATGTTCGAGTACGTATATGTGTTATATATTGTGAAATATGTGATTTGGTATGAAGAAAATTTTATATATTAATTTTAATATTTATTGAATTAAATAAATATTTTAATTGATTTATTTATTTATTGAGTTAAATAAATAATTATGTGTTGGTTATGGAGTAATTTAATTAAGTGTAATATATTAATTAAATAAATATTTAATAATTAATTTAATTAATATTCAATGATTTTATGTTATAGTTCTAATTTAATTGAGATAATTAAAATAGATGAAGTTATGTGGTAATTGTTACATGAAATTATAATTAGCGAGTAATTATAATTGTTATGTTACAATTTTTAAGTGATTAATTGATGTTAACTTTTAATTAATTAAATTAGAATGTTAAAATTTAATTAATTAAAATGTAACATTAAAAATATGTGTTAAAGAATTTATTAAAAGAATTAAAAGAATTTTTAAAATCGTTTTCCCAAACAAGGCCCTTGCACTGTTTTAAATCCGTTTTGTCAAACGGGGCCTTAACTACTAAAAATCTGTTTTTAAAAATAAGTTATTTTGCCAAACAAGCTTTAGGGCTTTTAAAATTCAAATTATAACTTATATATTAATGGTACTTATTATATTTAATAAAGGTCATTATGTAGTGGAAGTTATATATCTTATATTTATGTTTTATATGTATAATATATGTATATTATATTATATGTATATTACGTTAGTTAGAATTACAAAAGAGTTAGAGTTTTATCAGTGTTAAAACAAGAAGAGAAAAATACAGAGAAAAAAAAAGTTAGAGAGAAAGGAAGAGAGAAGAAGAAGATGAAAGGAGGAAGGCTTTGAGAGAAAGTCCTTGTTAAACCTCATCATCATCTTCCTCACTAAGCATCAAGGGTATAATTCTAACCCTTGTATTTCAAAAAAAAACCATGTTTGATGTTATTCATGTTCTTGTTCTCTGTAAAAATAAGTTTTCATGGAAATATAGATAAACATGAAATTCATGTATAAATTGTATTCATATATGCTTACAATTGATTTGTATGCTTAGTTAGGATGTTTAATTCATGTGTATATGATGAACATGAAGAATTCACGTTTATCAAAAAGTTACAAGGAAATAAGTTTTTGTTAATTGGTCTTTGAAAATCAAAATTTGTGTTTGATTGATAATCATTAATTGGGTAAATTGATGTTAGATAATGATAACATGTTTATAAACGGATTCAATGTGATTTGAATTGTGTGTTTTGATTGACAAATAAACTTTCAGTGTTCAATTTTATCAAGAATACTAGAAAATCGTTTTTATACAAATTTTTCAAAATTAAGAGTTTTGATTATGTGTGTTGATGATTAAATATATTAAAACATGTTAGAAATTTAGAATTTATGTTTTTTATAAAATTGATATGAATTATGTTGACTGGAAACAGAATTTGGTGTGGAGAAACAAGCCAAATTGGTTTTTTCTCTACACAGTTCGCGAAACCAAAATTGAGCTGCTGCAGGGTGCCTGCCCCGGCGGGCCTTGCAAGGTATAGAACCCTCGCTCCGGTGGGGGGGTGCAAAAAAATATTGGTTTGTTTTGTGCAGCTTTGTTTAGATCATGAAAAGTTAACCCAATGTGTTAAATTTGATAACATGTTAGGCATACCTTAAAATGCTAAATAATAGTAATAAATTATATTAATAAAATATAATGTGTGATTATAATTTGTTAAGTTATAATGAATATAGTTTGAGTAATTTTAATTAAGGTAAATGTGTAATTTAAATTATAATTTGATGAGTGCATGGATTGAAAATTGATTAATTATAATTAATGTAATTGTTTAATTTAAATTATAATTGGTTTAATTATAATTTAATTAATATAAATGCATAAATGGAGTTTTATTAATAAATGTTTAATTTAAATTATAATTTATTTAATTATAATTTAATTAATATAAATTATAATTATAATTCGATTAATTATAATTGAGGATGTGTAATTTAAATTATAATTTGTTTAATTATAATTTAATTATTAGTTGATTAATTATGTGAAGATGTAATATAATCATGTGATGTGATTAACTATGTGATAACTAATTGTTAAACCTATTAGTTAAAGAGGAATGAGTTAACCTAAATGTGTTAACTAATTATGAGAATTAGTTATGTGATAATTAATTTATATTATTAATTATACATATAAGTTTGACAGTATGTGTTAAACAAATAAATGGGAGAGAATTATGAAGTGTAAAGTAGAAATTACTTAGACGTTTGCTAGGTGACTAATAATTGATGCGTATGGTAATACGTTGTGTAGAATTCATGAAGTGCAGATTATTATAAGCTATTTTTCGTTAATTGGTAATCTACGAGCTAGACAAGTCTTTCAGTTCCTATTTTCTATGTGAACTTGATGATGAACTATTTTAAATTGTATTGCAAAGAGCATGATATGTTATATATGTTGTATGCATGAAACGTTAAAGTCAATTTATGACTATGTTGATTGAGTAAAGAATATTGATTGAGTAAGAAACTCAATCTTTTTACTTGTTATATGAATTGAAGCATGCATGATATGTTAGTCTAATGATTATGATGTATAAGATGAGCATGTTATTTATGTGCTACTTGATGCATGAAAGCTGTTAGATCTTGCTGAGCTGTCGAGCTCATTCTTGCAAATAACTATTTTTGCAGGTCAGGGTTTCAAGGTAATGATACGTGCTATTTGAATTATAGAGATCAATATTCAAGAAGATTACTTATGTTAGATGAGAAATGCATTTAATGTTTTGATTGTAACATAATTGTTGAGTTGTACAGTTAAGCTATCCGATGTATAGTGGATATTGCTTTGTGTGTAAGACTTTGTATAGTAACTTCGATGTAGCGATTCATGTAATAAATTTGAATCAGACATGTAATGATAAAGGTTGAGATTCAGGGCAATAAAGAAGGAAATATATAAAAGTTTTAAATATTCTGCATTTTTAGTGATTTTAATATCGAATAATGATGTAAAGTTAGAATAAAGTTGTATTGTTAACGATCGAGAATGAGAATTATTTTGTATGAATTTTGGGGTCGTTACAGAACATACAGAAAATGTCCGCCAATCACAAAGAATGGCCTGACTTGTTGCCTCTAACCCATTTAGAATACAGGACGTCAATGCATACTTCTACTGGGGCTACCCCATAATTATTGGTCTATGGCATGGAAGCAGTCCTTCCCATAGAAGTAGAAATGGAGTCCCTGAGAGTGTTAATAGACGCTCAATTGGAAGAAGATCGCTGGTTGCAAGATCGGTACCATCAACTGTCCCTGATAGATGAAAAGAGGGCTACATCCATTTTCCATAGGCAGTTATATCAGCAAAGGATTGCTTGATCCTATAACAAGAAAGTCCGAATCCGGCAATTCAAAGAAAGAGACTTAGTGCTGAAGAAAGTTTTGTCCAATCAAGATGAAGCTAAAGGAAAGTTCACCCCAAATTGGGAAGGCCTTTTCATTGTCAAGGAAGTGTTAACAGGAGGAGCTATCAGACTACAAGAGATGGATGGGAGCGAATTTCCCCAACTCATCAATTCAGACACCGTGAAAAGGCACTATGTCTGAAACACATGCATACCAGCATTCTGGTCCTGCAAATCAAATCAGTTGCAGTTTTCACTAAAAAACCTGAACTACGAATGACTTGATCTCCCTTAACCCGAGAGTACGTAGGTAGCCATTCCTGGTGCGGTCAAACCAAATAAAAACTCATCAAACCAAACTCAAAAGAGACACTTCTCAAACCTCTCTCACAAAGGACTAAACTACGAATGACATAATCTCCCTTTGCCCGTGAGTACGTTGGCAGCCATTCACGGTGCAGTTTGACCTTCAAGAAAAACTAAAAACCAATAAAAACCAGTCCCAAGACACCGAAACCTTATAAAACCTAAATTTTATCCAATCTCCTTGGTCAACAGGCACGTCTGAGATATTCTTCGACATCTCACTGTCAATCCATCACGAAAAAGTTCATGATGCATCAACAACAACAAGTCTTGAAAGAAGTGATAATCACTCAACAATGACAATACATATACAACAGGGAAGTGAATTAAAATATATTTCTCTGATATATGATAATGTTTGATATATACAATGTGTCCTGTACATGACAAAAATGGCTGATCTAGTATGTGCAGGAAAAATAAAGCTAGTCTATGGACCCATTGATAAACGGGATAGCAGTGCCAACATGGCATCTCGCTCTGAAGATGGAGGAGCAGCTGCAAGCGCAAAACCCTCAGCCTCCATACGGGCCAAAACATCCACTGCCATCTTCATAGTGGCACTGTCATCATCAATGTAAACGCTCATCTCGGCAACCAGACCATGAGCATATGATCGGAGAGCAGTACTGTCGGCAATGTGAAAATCCCGGGAAGCTATGGCCTCATCCCTCTCTACAAAAGCAGCATCCCTGGCCATCAAAACCTCATTAATCTCCTCAAAGGCTGCGTCCCTAGCAGAACGGATCTCATCCCTTGCCACAAAAGCTGCATCCCTGACAATCAGAGTCTCCTCAATTTCGACAAAAGAAGCATCTCGAGAAGATTAAGCTCCATCTCTCTCAACCAATATCGTATCCTGAGTGGCCCGATCCTCGTCACTCTCAGCAAAAGCTATGTCTCTGCCAGACAGGGCAGTCAACATCAGCACCCTAGCATGATCTCTCTCAAAGGTCATCATAGCTAGTGAGTCTACCAAAGCTGGACCTGTCCCGACAGGAATGATCGGCGGATCACTAACTAGTGCTGCTGTCAAACCTATGAATAAATAGTCCTCCGTAGGAGAATCAAGATCCTCCATAGGCTCCTCCTCATCTGAATCCACAATAGGAGCTGACTAGATGAATGTAGCTGGTGTTATATCGGCCTCTAACCTTGTCGAATACCCTGGAGAACTATCCGGATGACTAGTAGAGAAATCAGCCCTCTCCTTATGAGTCCAACACTCATAAATCCTGATCAGGTCGACTGACGACATAGAAGAAGCTAACATCCGCTGATCAATGGCCCCTCAAAATGGTGCAGGCTTTGGAACTGATCAAACTGACCCATAACTGCCATAGGATGATAAGTGGTCACTCCCCTCAATCCCGCTAGGGCCAGGTAATTCATATCGGATACATGGGTGATAAAGCTATAGGGGGAGACTAGCCCTGAACAAGGCAGGATCGAAAAAGGATGCACAATATCAGACAGAAAAGCTGACCATGTCTTTACATTCGAAAACTCTGCCAGCTGAAAAGAGTATGACATAGCTATCTCAAGGGTGAAGCAATACCCCTGATGTCTGAAGAAGTCAATCAGGAGAAAGTGGGACATGAGCCACACATATAACAAGACAAATCTACCTCTAAAAAATCCCTCCGGATGGGTACGACAATAGGTAGCTGACCTCAGTGTGTCAGCCAATATCATCGACAGGATGGTGCAATCTTGTCTAAGGGCCCGAACCACGACCATCAATCCAACGTCTAAGTGGTCTAAGGGTAGTGGCATATAAACGTAGGCCACAATACACATCAACAAGACGTCTACACGGGCGAGCTGCCACTCATATACCGAAATGATAAAATCCCCAAAATATCACTCATAGATGTCTAGCCGGCCGAAGCGATTGATCAGAAAGTCTATGGATATCACATGTCTGGCAATAATCTCCTCAGTGATAACTCGGCGTCTCAGACCTGACATAGTCATAAATGGTCTCTGCATATCACTGCTGGCTGTACGAGCGCAAGGCAGATCCAGTACCAAGCTTGTATGTTGCTCCATTTCGGTGTTAACAAAACAGACACACACATGTATGTATACACAGTCAACAAGTAATATATGATAAGTCAAGTATCGTTCTCATGGAGACAAGTAATTATCTCTAATCTATCATACAACAACTTTATAGCTATTTCTGGCTGCTTAAACGAGTGAATAAGATGTGAATTACAACTAGAATGATTATCAACTAAAACTAACTAATTAACAAGATACTAATTCAAATTGGGAAAATATGGGATCCTAACTTCACTTAATGCATCATCCAAATTAAATACCTCTTGTTAAGCCTAATTAATTATTTCGGATTGCTAGTCGAGAGCACGAAGGTGAAACATGGCTATCTTTCGATATACCATGCCCATATCATAAAAAATCCACAAAAGAGATAGAATTCATATGAACATCAATATTACCTAACTCACTATATTTCTATGTGACTTACAAGTAATATCAATTTAAGTGCAAGCTCTCTCAATTGACTACACACGGTAATATGGTATATGTCTATCCGGATTACGAATCACAAAATCTATCACATGCAAATTTCATGAACATATGCTAACATGGCCAAATCTGAATTTGTACTTCCTCTTTCAATTCCATACAAATTATTAAGGTAGATGGTGATCAAGCATCTAAACAATTAATATAACCATGCTAGGCAATCCATACATAATCAATTAGACATAACAAAGAGGCATAGAGATCTGAACTAAGCAATAAACTCCATTAGAATCCCATAATGGTGATTAGTTCATCACTGAAGTAATAACCATTATGGGGTTTGATCCAAGCATTGCGATAATACAATGAAAGCAAAGAGAGTTAGGCGAATAAGAAATTGCAAATCTGATAAATCTCTGTCCAAAGTAAACCTCCAAGCTTAGTTCAAATCCACAATCAACCCAAATTAAAACCCTAATAATCAAAATCTACTAAGAACCAAAGAGAGAAGCTAAAATAGTAGAATAGTAGCTAAGAACTCTCTCTAGCTCTTCAAAACCCTAGAATGGAAATAAAAACGATTAAAACTTAGTCTTGTAACTTGCAAATACACCGTTATATGGAAAACACGCTACATGAACTTTTTACATGAAAAGTCAATCTACTAGAAATTTTGACTGGCGCGACCGCGCCACCCTGTAAGCCATTTGGGCGCGGGCGGGCTAATATGCAGACTAATTTCCTCCTGGCGCGGGCGGGCCACTTTTGCCCTTCATGTCGGCGAGGTTGCGCTGTGCTGATTTGCTGTATTCTTTTGCTGGTGCATTGCTGGTTCACTTGTGCTCCTTTGCTTACTACCTTAGTCTTCTTTCTTCTTTCACTTGCCATTGCTCAGATGCCATTTCCACATGCAGGCTATGCTACATCTTCAGTTCACCATATGCTCACCATCTTGCCAAGTCCATGCCCTTTCCATGCCATTACTTGCCAATTGATTTTCCTTAATGCAACCTATAAAACAAAGATAAAAAGCATCAAAAGACACTAAAATATTTGAGATTAAGCCATAATTCTAGTAAGTTGATAACCAATAAGTAGGTATAAAACCTACTTATCACTGTAAGACGCTCATACTCCTCTAAGGTAGGAGTCAACTCGTGGAGCCCAAAACGGAAAATAAACAAGAACTACACAACCCTATTTTTTTGGCTGCCGAGGAACCTCTTTGAGTATTAGCTGCAACTGCTATGTCGAATCCTGCATACAAGGAAGTTCTTGACTCTAATCCTAGTAATCATTACTCATGAACGATGATGAAGGTACGTATTTGTGGAGTCAGATTCAAGACTATTTACGTTAATTGATCGCAGATTCATATGATATATACTTTCATGATGATAGAGATTGTGAGAGAAAGGGTTTTCCAAGAAAATGCTGATATTTGGTTACAAAATATTCAAAATATTAAGTAAGTCTTAATGATGCTGCAGTTGAGTTATTGATAGAGTATGTTCTCTCTTTTATTTATTTTAATTAAATCATTGTCATTCTTTTTTTTAATTACATCGATCGTTGTCATTTAAGTATATTTTTTTGGTAATATATTATAAAATAATGCTACTTTCACATAATTTTGGGTCACATAATGCTCACATACACACACATGCATACTATGTGTATGTGAGCATTATGTGACCCAAATTATGTGATAGTAGCATTATTTTATAAGTAAATTAATACTAATTAATTTATTTTTAATTAGTATTGGGAAACTAATAAGTAATATTAATATAAGTAAATTAATAATAGATCTATCTCCCTTTCCCTCTTACTTCTCTGTCTCACTCTCCAGAACACGTTTTGGCGGTGTTGGGTTACAAGGATAGGATAGGAAAAAGGAGTAAATTCATGAAACCAGCGGAATGGGAGGAATTGGCAAGAAAAGTAGCCAATTGAAGAAGAAAAAATGTTAATTTTTCTTGACAAGCCTCCCACTACCTCTACCTTCATGAGATCCATCTCCCTTTCCCCCTATACTCTTTTTTTTCTCTTAAATGAAAAGGATAGAGCCTGAGTTTGAGGTGGGGCGCATAATTTATAGAAAAGAAACAAGATACCGACCCAATAACATTAATGCCTTTGATGCACTACACCTTTACTATTAGAGTAATGCTATTATCACATAAAATCAGAGTAATGCTATTATCATAGTGGTATTTCATAATGTCTAATTGTGTTACTATTGGACTGGACTGGACTAGTATTGGAAAACTAATAAGTAATATTAATATAAGTAAATTAATACTAATTAATTTATTTTAATTAGTATTGGGAAACTAATAAGTAATATTAACTAATTAAGTAATATTAACTAATATAAGTAATATTAATACTAATTAATTTATTTTAATTAGTATTGGAAAACTAATAAGTAATATTAACTAATTTATTTTAATTAGTACGTATTGGGTATATAATAAGTAATATTAACTAAGTAAATTAATTAATACTAATTAATTTATTTTAATTAGTATTGGGTATATAATAAGTAATATTAACTAAGTAAATTAATATTGGGAAACTAATAAGTAATATTAATACTAATTTAAACTCAATTTATCTAACAAAATACAAATGATTTTGAATTTTCCGCTCACTCAATAAATCATCTGGGCCGTCCAAAGTTTGAAATAAATCCCACCGTCCATGTAGTGCCGGAGGTACGGGACAAAGCTAGTAGTTATAAATTTAGGAGTGAAAACTAAGTAAATGCTACTTAGTTGATTTTAGTAGATATTAACTAAGTAATATATGTTATTATGTTAACTAAGTAAAGTAATATATGTTATTATATTAACTAAGTAAAGTAATATATGTAATATATGTTATTTATATATTAACTAATTAAGTAATATATGTTATTATATTATATTATTTATTTTGTATTAAACTTAGTTTGTATTATTTTCTGTTATTTTATTATATTTATATGTTATTATATTTAATTTAATGTAGATTAATATTTAATTTATATATTTTAGTAATTAATATTATATAATAATAAACTAACATAAGCCTCAATATCATATTATGAACTCATGCACTCAAAATATCATATTATGAACATGCATGCACTCAAATTGCATAAATTAAAGCCAAATTAAAACTAAACATCACATATATATAAATCTAACCCATATACAAACTAAATAGGCAAATCAAACACATATAAACACATAATATGCAATATATATATATATATATATATATATATATATATATAATTTCAAACCAATATATATATAAATTAAATAATTAAAGTAAAGAAAAGAGAGAGAAATGATACCTAGATGGGGTTGCCGACGGCGACCGGCGTACGGCAGGAGGCAGAGGCGGGCGACTGGGCGGTGGCGTCGTCTTCTTCTTCCTCTCCTCCCTCCCTCTTTCTCTTCTGTTTCTGTTCGCGTCTTCTGCAGCAAGCTGATCTATTTAAAAAGAATCCGCGACTGCCTTCTGCGACCTCATGAGGTCGCTGAATTTTAATTGACTGACGGTTGAGCTGCTAAGGAAGTTAAACCATTCTATGACCACTATCTGCGACTGGATGTGATCGCAGACTTGAATTAATTTCCCCCGCCAACTCAGGCGCCAAAATTTAAGGCGACAAACTCAACTCGGTGACCGATTAGCGACCGCAAGGTGGTCGCTAGTAACAAATAACAACTACTTTGGATAGCTGTCGCTACTAGCGGTCGCTAAGTCTGATATTAGCGACGGAATACGGCGGTCGCAGATAATATTGGTCGCTGATGGGCCTGTTTCTTATAGTGATATGGGTATGTATTTAGAATAATTTATTGGGCATAATTAGTTGTATAAAATTATTTTTTAAGAAAAGAAAAAAAAAACAGAATCAATTTTTTTTCTCTCACTGTGTGAATTGGTGGGTTAGTCACGTTTTCCTTCCTTTTTTTCTCGTTGGGCGTGATTGTTTTAAACAAAAAAAGAAAAGAAAAGGGAATTCGTGGTTCCTGATTTTGTGTTGCGCCATTTTGTTGTAAACAAAACAGGCATAAAATGCGTGCAAGCATACACGGTCGACAAGTAATAAAGTGATGAATCAAGATCGTTCTCATGGAGAAAAGGAATTAGATTTAAACTATCATGCAACAATCCTATAGTTATTTTCATCTGCTCAAACGAGTATCACATTCTGAATTAATAACTAGACTGATTTTAAAGCTAAATTAACTAATTAACAGATGAGGGGTTCAAATTGGAGAAATATGAGATCCTAACTTCACTTATTGCATCGTCTAGATTACACACCTCATGTCAAGTATGATTGATTACTGAGGAATGCTAGCCGGGAGCACGAATGTGAGAAAAGGCTATTTTTTCAATAAACCAAGTCCATATCACATAATATCCACAAAAGAGATAGAAATCACATGAACATCGATAATACCTAAATCACTATATGTCTATGCGATTTACAAGCAGAATCGATTTAAGTGCAAGCTCCCTATTGGCTACATAAGGTAAGCCGGTATATTTCTATCTGGATAATGAATCATGAAATTCATCACATGTAAATTTCACGAACATAAGCTAGCATGGAAAAATCTAAGTTTACACTTCCTCTTTCAATTCCATATAAACTATTACAGTAGATGGTGATCAAGCATCTATATATTCAATACAACCATGCTAGGCAAACCATACATATTCAATTATACATCTTAAAGAGGCATAAAAACCTAGACTAAGCAATAAGATTCATTAGAATCCCATAATGGTAGTTAGTGCATCTCTGAACCATAAACCATTATGGGATTTGAGCAAAGCATGAAAAGAAAATATGAAAGTAAGAGATTAAGAGAAATAGAGAATGCAAATCTTGTGGTTCTCCTTTCAATAAAATGCTAGCAAGCTCAAGTCTAGACCACAATCAATCTCCAATGGAAACCCTAACAATGAAAATCTACTAGAGCTAGAAGAGGAGAAGAGTTAGTCTCCCAAGCTCTCTAGATCTCTAAAACCTAGAAAAAATGTAAGAACTTGAATGTTGTAATAAATGTTAAGTCTGATAAGTGATAAGTCCTCCCGTTCATTGCAACATCACCCATAAATAGACTACACTCAGCAGAAATAAAAAATGAAAAGTCAGCCCTTCTTGACCGGCGCGGTCGCGCTGCCCCATAGTACATTTGGGGCGCGACCGCGCGCTTCCCCAGGGATCTCTCTCTGCTCTGGATATCGTCGCAAGCACCCGGCTCTTCCTCTTTAACACGGCGCGGCCGCACGGGGCCTGCACTTCTGCTGGTGACTTGCTGGTGTGGTGCTGCTTTCCTTGCTTTCTTTGCTGCTTCTTTTCTTGCTTCTTGCTCCTTCACTTCTGCTGCCTTAGGACCCTATGCACATGCCTTTTGCCATCTCCTCAGTCCAAGCCCGTCATCACGCCATCCACCCTTGCCTTGTTGCCAATTCCATGCCAACCCATGTCTTTTATGCCATTTTCAATGCCATTCCATGTCAAAAGAGTTTTCTGACTAAGATATGCAAAACAAAGATAAAACACATTAAAAGACACTAAAATACCTGGGATTAAGCTATAATCCTAGCAAGTTGGTAGACAATAAGTAGGTATAAAACCTACTTATCAAATACCCCCAAACTTGAATTATTGCTTACCCTCAAGCAACAGACACAAATGCAAACTACATGATATGCAATTAAACTACATGAAAATGAATCCCATAGTTCAGCCATGCTGTGAATTCCAATAAGAAGCGCCTCAGAGAAATAACAAGAACTATGAACAGAGTCTCAACTCAAGCTACAGTTATAAAGACATACAATCTGTAAATCATGACCTGTTGCTAAGATGTAGTGTGTGTATGTGTGCTATGTCATACATAAGCTTGAACGAGGTGAAGATTCCACATGCTATACTTCTAAGGAAAGAAAATTGAGGTTTTAAGTCGAGAATTTTTCATATCTACAAAATGATGACCAAACCAACACATAGATACAAGCTAAGGTGCAACAAGGGCTTATTTTGCTTTTATTCACACACGGGGGCGATATTCGCACTTTTCCCGCGGTTACACCCGACTGTGCAATGTTAAGCCCTCTTAGGCTTTTCAATGATACCCATTTATCGAGCTTTCGACCAACGACTCCCAAACCATAAAGGCCTTAGGGCGCTGGGTGTAGAGACAATCCCCTAGGGTGTACTTGCTTGAGTATCAAAGGCCACAAGACTTCGCTAGTCAAGGAGTTTATTCTATATTTTTCTTTTTCTCAATTTATTTTCTTTTCTTTTTCTTTTCTTTTTAGCATGCATACCCCATGTTTTCCCTCAAACTTGTATTCCTGTGTTATTAAGGTCATTATTGCTTTTATTACACAATTCTAGCAATTAAAAACAAAATTCTCCACCTCAGAAGACAAACATGTTCTAATCTAGCCAACAAGCAAATAAAGACAATCTCGTGCAATCCGGTGACATCAAAGAAACATGTATAGATTACATCATGTATAAAAATATAACTGAGCTTAAACTAACCACTAAGTTCAAAAATCTATCATATCTCAATTTCATCATTGGTCAGACTAGAATTCAACAGGCTAAACACTTGGGATTATGCTATGCAATGCAATTAAACACGAACTAAATAAGCAAAACAAAATAAAACCAAAAAAAATTTATGCAAAATTTAACTAACACATACTAGAATGCAACTACTATATGCAACCTAGCATGCAATTAAAACTATATGCAATTAACTACTAACTACACCCAATACCCCCAAACTTAAAATATTCAATGTCCGCATTGAAGGTAAAGGGTCAGGAAAACTCCCCTACTGATTGGCATGGCCACCCTCCTCGGGTGGTGAATATGGCGGTGGGTATGTGTGACGCCCCCAAAATAGGTTCAATACTCAACCCATTCTGAGTCGCCAAATACATGGTATAGAATCCAAATACAATCTTTTATATCATACGGTCATGCAAAATACGACCACACAAACTGTGAGTGTTAATACAAACATGTAAAAAATATAAACACTCAAACTAAGTCCTTATTACAATTATTATCACACTATTTTACATAAATAATGAGGACTACTACTGCTCTTAACTCGGACCATCACTCTGTCCCCCGACTAGTCCCTGCGACATTCTCATTTCCTGAAGAGGACAATAGAAGAAAGGGTGAGCTCAACTAGCCCAGTAAAGAACATTATGACTAAGATAATAAAGAATAATTTATCGTTAGTCTTCAACAAATTAGATAAAATATTATGGACAACACGTTTTAGATCAACAACTGCAGCAGAAATAACAATTCATTAGAAGAGTTACGTAGAGAATGAAGTCTACTATCTTCTATGATTTAAAAGTCCATCATCAATATTTTATCCCTGTAACATCAATCAATATATCTTAAATCAAATATTCATCTTTGCACTACGGGCCAAAGATATTCATTTGTATCACCAGTGGTCATGTTCATCTCAACACCTGTTCATCTTTGCACTACGGGCCAAAGATATTCATCACGTAATCATTCATCTTTGCTCTACAGGCCAAAGATATTCAGTTATATCACCATTTAGGACTGAAGATGATGAAAAATAATATAAATAATGAATCCAGTGAGATAAAGGACAAAGATTATGGATTCGTAATTTAGTTTATCCAAGTTCAATAATACTCCATGATAATCAATTGTGGAGCAAAATTTAAGAATAAAGTTCAAAATATGGATACAATCAAAGATAGTAACCATAATAGACAACATGGATAAATAAAAGAAAATTTAATTTTTCTGTGAATAGCGCCATATACGTGAATAGTGCCGTATACGTGAATACCCTGACATGAAAAGGTAAAAATTTCATAATAAATTTTATACCAACATTCCAATGAAATGATACTAGATGAAACGCAAAATTCAAAGAATTTCTGATCATTTCAGGAATTATAGAAGCAATATTTACCGTAGTAAGTTTTAATTTGGGTATATGAAATGAAGTTTTATAGCTTTCATAATATGGAACATGAAAGAAAATAATATTCTTTATGAATATTGAAAGAAAGTAACATCATTTACGAGAAAAATAATATCCCTTACCTTAGTAAAAAACTAGATTTGACTAGAATATCGGATATTATTTTGAGAAAATCTTGTACAAAAAACTACACTCAAAGTATCCTTGTACTCAAAAGAAATACTCACAATACTATAGAATAAGAATTTCTGATATTGAAGGTGTGTTTAGGAAGGAGGGTTACCCCCTATTTATAGTGCAACAGAGGGAGAAAAATTAAAAACAACTGCCTAACTCTCTTTTTTTCTTTCCCTGCCTAACCTGCCTAACCTTCCTTTTCTTTTTCTTTCCTTGCCATCAATTCCTTCTCTGCCAAAATCCTCATTTTCCATGTTTGAGGGCCCACAAAAGTTAGAAAACACAACTTTGCAGGATTCTTACAAGCCACCAAAAAAAAGAATTGTGCAGAAGTGCATGGAAGGTTTTGGAAAAAGAATTCAAAACCAAAATGATAACCTTCACTCCACTTTTATTCACATGCTGAAAATTATAAATTATAATAATAATATTACCATTGTAAAAAAATTATATTATTATATTATCACATTATTATAATATAATATTATAATAATATATTTGAATGAATATTGTGTCGGAGAAAATAATTACCAAACTTTCAACAAATATTTCATGCAAAATTCCTTCATTTATATCAAAATTGAACTAATATCCACCACATAATAATTATTATAATTTATATTATAAGCTCACAATATTAACAACCAGATCATTCCTAGGAAAGAGGGGGCTTTCCGATAAGAATTTATCCTTATTGGCGCGCAATTATATAACCTAACCCCTTTTCTCGACAGAATTTTCTAAACATTGCCAATAATGCTAACTAATAATATGAATAATTATGTCATGTCAATTATTGATTTAATAATATAAAATATTGTACAGATGATACTGTGACAATAATTGAATCAATCATATGATATACTATGCAACAACTACTGTGGCACTTATTGAATAAAACTGAGTGACTTCTTACGTAAGAATCAATAATTAGAATTTACTGTGCAATACCGTGTGCTACTGTGCAACAACGCGTATTGTTGTTCTTTAACCACCGGGTATTTCAACAGTTTAACGGTAACAGTTTCGCCGTTATTTTTAGAAAACTTATTCTTGTCATTTTTTTATCCGACAGTTTTCCGTTATGGGGCCCACAAATGACTGCGCCATCGTACGAATATTCTCCAATAAAAAGAATATTTCCCGACCAAACGAATATTCTCCGACACAATGAATATTTTATGATCACTTGTTTACTTTGTAAAACTTGCACATATCACCCCATAACTTATCACATTTATCAAATCCACACCTTACCATTTCAAAATAATATATAAAGAAAATTAAATCTTTATTCATAAAAGTTGGGGTCTTACAGTATGGCATGGCAGAACCGAAGACGAGCCACTCCACTAGTGTCCCCTGCTGCGCAAAGGCCTCAACTAAGGAATGCGATAAACCATCGGCAAACGCTGCAAAGTTGCTGTGCAATGCATCCTTCCTCCTCTTCAATCGCCTAATCATGCGATCCTGATGTATGTCACCGGCTGGAGGAGGAGCAGCAGCCTCCGATGGCTGTGGTTGCGGTGGAGGAACTACTGGAGGAGGTGGTAAGATGAACCCTCTTCCTCGAGGTGTGTTGTGCTGCCAGGCCAATCCTCAAAATGCTTAACTGTGGCATGAGTGATGTCTCCGCTCGACATTTGGACCTGTTCATCGTCCCATTCAATCCCTGCCTCATAGCACAGGTAAGCCACCACGGATGCGTGTGGAATCAACCCGGTTGTACTGCCTCTCATAAAGCGTAGTATATTCTGATTTATCAAATGCCCGACGTCGATATATTTCCCCGTGATGATCCCCCACAGTATAATAGCCCTCTCGGCTATAATCTCATGCTGGTGCTTGGATGGCATCAGGTTGGCACATAAAAATAGGTTCTATACCTTGGCGTATCTGTTCAGATCGAAGGCTGGGAAATTGGTATGCTCATCGGTACCCGCCCTATATTTCCACTTTGTGCCTGGCGCACACAAATCAATGATTAATCGATCCAAATCAGTTTCAAACCTCTCTACTTCGACCCAATTCACTTGCCTAGCCGGGGGTGGAGGCAAATTTAACACGTTGCGGATCGCTATTGGGCGATAATCAATGGTTTTGCCCCGGACAAAAGATCGTCCACTCTGCATTTCCTTGGCGTTGGCATAAAACTCACGAACGATAGCCAACGGTACAGGCGGCGGTGTTGCACAAACCCCTTGCCATCCCATCTCGTGGATCATAGCAAGCAACTGGCCGTCCTCCTTCGCCGGCTTCAAAACCCTCTATTTCAATACTGTTTTGGTCGCGATCCGATAGTACTCCACATGGGCCTCAATACTGATTAACTTAGTCAAATCCATTGTGATGTCAGAGCCCCACTGTGAGCGGGAGACGCGGGAGAAGGAGATCGTGCACGTTTTGGCCCCATTGAGAATTACTGAAAAATTTCTGTGCAAACCCTTGATGATGAATTCTGAACAAAACCCCCAAACTTGTCTCTGAAAATTTCTGTAAACCTTGAGCAAACCCTAACTAGACAGAATTTGGTATGGATGATGGAATGGGAGAGGAGGCTAGGGTTAGGGATTGGTATATGGAATTCTAGTAGTGAAGTGGGGAAATTGCAAGGTTAGGGCTTGGATGTATAGTGGGCAGCAAGCAGATATGAGAAAGAGAAGGGTGAATTGTGTAAGTGATGAGGGTTTGGTTTGTAGAGAATGGGATTTGGAGAAGGAGAGTTCGTATGGAGGAGGGTTATGTTTTGAGAGAACGCATGAGTTCAATGGATATAGAATAGGGCTTTAAATCATATTTTATAAATTAAAAACTGCCAGTCTGCTGAGATCAGGCGCAGGCTCGCGGATCTGTACTGTGATAGGGGCGCGACCGCGCGGGTGCCTAAAATGGGATCTCTGGCCTGGATATTGGCGCGGCCGCACGACATTTAACCTTGAGCTTGGCGCGGCCTCGTTGCCCTGAGCCTGACCAAAAAAATTCTGTTTCCTGCAGCAATGAGGTGAAGGCTTAAGCAACAAATTTAAAGACTTTACTTTCCTGCACACATAGCAATCAAAAATAAGATGCAACTATATCCCATATTCACAGTTTGCCTATAGGAGATGAATGTACTGTTAAATCCTTAGCAATGCTATGTAAGTGAGTCATATATATGTTAATTCCCATAAAAATTTCTATATGAGCTTATATGCAAAATGCTAATACATCAAAAATCTGTTCAATGAGTTCCCAATTCCAAAAATATGTGCAATAATGCCTAATATCCAAAAATGTAGGCAATGATCGTTCAAATCCCAAAAATAGATGCAACAATGCCTAATGTCTAAAAATATAGGCAATGAGCTTTTAACATCCAAAATTGTTCAAAAATAGTCAACTTTTTCAAAATGCTAGAATTAAAAAGGGGGAGGGAGATATAGTCATGCAACCAGAATTAAACAAGAGGGAGAAAGAGAGATATGATGCAAGAATTAAATATGAGAGAGAAAAGAGTTGATGGGGTGCCTCCATCAAGCGCTTGTTTACAGTCCATAAGCTAGACTCTGTCTGAATCGGTCAAGTGGTGGAAAGAATCGAGGCGACCTTCTCTCGATTAACCTCGCCGCCATAATAGTGCTTGAATCTTTGTCCATTCACCTTGAAGGGTTTTTCTGGGTATTGATCATAAATTTCCACTGCGCCATACGGGAATACAGTTTTCACTATGAAGGGGTCCGACCATCGTGATTTTAGCTTTCCTGGAAAGAGTCTGAGACGCGAGTTATACAACAACACTTCTTGACCCGGCTCTGTGACACCCCCAAATTCGGTATCTTAATTTTCACAGGATTTGGTGTTCACTATTCAAATATTATATGACTATCTACCCATAAATAATGAAATTCATTTATTAGATAACTAATCCATCATCTCCCTATAATAGGGTTACAACATCTAAAATAATAAATACATAATCAATCCCAGGTTATACTTAACCTTAAAACTCTGTTGCGGAAACGTAAACAAATAAGTCTTAATCATTACACATAAGTCTTGAACTTTAACATTTCAATAACACCACAAGTCTTCAACACTTGTTAGCTTTTCCTTTGCCCTTGCTACTAGAAGGCTCATCACATCGTTCATTCTTAGTTACAATGTTATTATGCAAGAGTGAGCACGAATGCCCGCAAGTATAAAAATATGACAGAATAATAACATGCGAGTGAAAGAATTCTGAATAACAAATAGCTCAACTTTTGAATCAAGAATATTAATCGAGAATCAAAATTATTTCTGAGGGTCATAAGACCTTGAACTATGTCCTAGGTTGTCAAGTATATTAACCTTTAAACCTTTAACAGACATAAGACTATGGACTTCACTTCTCGTACTTAGGGGGATCAGCCCTTCGTACCAATACTGTGCACAATACCTCAACGCTTAAAGCATCATCAATTCCCCTTTAATAGGGTTGTTCATCTCAATTTGACATCAGAGTCCGCACCAAATAAAGTTTGGTTTAGATAACTCAATAGTAGTTCTAGAATTTAGAATGCTCATCAACTATGGACTAGTCGAATCAATAAGGGTTCGCTAGTCTTAAAGGATTCAGCATTAAATGATATTCAAATTGGATATTAACTTTTCAAGGGTATATAATCGAATAAGTATTATATACTGAAATGATACTTTTAAAAGAATCACATCATTTCATATGAAATTCTGAATTTAAATAATCAAGAATAAGAACTTGCTCAAAAACAGTAATTAAGTATAGAACACTTGCTCAATTTAACGAGTATAGTTAGGAAATTTGCCTCTGGCGCAAGCTACAATTATAATTCACTTTCTTTAATTAATCCATTGTTAGTATGCAGATGAATCAAATAATAACACCATGATTTCTCAAATTCGCTTTTCTCTCTCAATTCCTTTTTCTCAGAACTCTCACTTTTCTCTCTGACTTACTAAATTTTTTCTTCTAATAATGATATATGATATAACATAGTATACGTATATCTAATTAGTCGTTGTTTGTTAACTGACAAACTTCTACAAGGGCCTTGTTTGGCTAGCACACTAACCTCTTTTTTATTTATTTGTATTAACTAGTTTAGTATATAGTTAATTGTCACACTATTAATTACTCAATTAATTTTATTTAAATCGATTAAATAAAATATAATAACTTTACCTTAAATCACATTGCCACATAATTAATATTCTCCTTTATTAATTATGTCAATTCTTTATTATTCCAATTACTTATTTAATTAATTAGAATAATATTATCCTTAACTAAATAAATCATTTAATTAAATAAGCTCCATTAATATATGCTTTGGAACTTATAAAATTACCACACATTAATTTAATTAATATAACACATATAATTAAATTAATCTACCACCAATTCATGAATTAATTATTTAACTCAATAATTAAATCATCAAAAATATTTATTTAATTTAATAAATATTTAAATAACTTTATAAAATTCTCGTTCGTCACATCTTTTCCCCCTTAAAAGGATTCTGTCCTCAAATCACGGTTCGATTAATAATTTCGTCTCGTCACATTCTCCCCCCCCCCCCCCCTTACAAAGATTCTGTCCCCAGAATCGCTTACACATATTTAAGAAAATAAGTATGGATAAGTCTTCATCATATTTTCTTCGAGTTCCACGTAGTTTCTTCAGCGTTGTGGTTCCTCCAAATTACCTTAACAGAAGGTATTATTTTATTTCTGAGAACTTGCTCTTTCCTGTCAACAATCTGAACAGGAACTTCTTCGTAGGATAAATCCTTCTCGAATTGTAGGGGTTCAAATTCTATCACATGTTTGTAATCGGGTTTATAGGGTCGTAATATTGACACATGGAAGACGTTGTGGACATGCTCCAGTGCCGGAGGTAAAGCTACCTCATAGGCCACTTCTCCAATTCTTCGCAGCACCTCAAAGGGTCCAATGAACCTCGGGCTTAATTTTCTCTTTTTACCGAATCTGATCTTTCCCTTCCAGGGAGAGACCTTCAAAAATACAAAGCTACCCGATTTAAACTCTACATTCTTGCGGTGTGGATTGACATATTTCTTCTGCCTATCTTGAGCCGCTGCTAATCTTGTCCGGATTACTTTGACTATCTCTGCTGTCTGCTGTACCAACTCTGGACCTAGCAATTGTTTCTCGCCAACTTCATCCAGTATAGTGGAGTTCTGCACTTTCTACCGTACAACGCTTTGTAAGGCGACATACCAATACTAGCGTGGTAACTATTATTATAACCGAATTCTACAAGCGGTAGATGATCATCCCAATTGCCTTTGAAATCCATAATGCATGATCTCAACATATCCTCTAATGTTTGGATCGTCCTTTCACTTTGCCCATCAGTCTGAGGGTGATAAGCTATACTTATCTTCAACTGTGTTCCCATGCATTCCTGTAGTCATTTCCAAAAATTCGATGTGAAGCGCGGATCGCGGTCGAAAACAATCGACATTGGTACTCCGTGCCTCGAAATAATCTCTTTTACATATAACTTTGCCAACTGATCTAAGTTAAATCTGATTCTGATCGAAAGAAAGTGTGGGGATTTTGTCAATCGGTCAACGATAACCCATACTGCGTCGTAGCCTTTCTGGGCCGTCGGAAGGCCAACCATAAAATCCATTATAATATGTTCCCATTTCTATTTTGGGATCTCTAGGGGTTGTAGCAAACCACCCGGTCTCTGATGTTCTGCCTTCACTCTCTGACAGGTCAGACACTTGGCAACACAATCGGCAACGTCTCTCTTCATATTTGGCCACCAAAAATGTTATCATAAATCCTGATACATCTTGGTACTTCCGGAATGAATAGAATACCTCGAACTATGAGCCTCGTTCAGAATGTCCTCCTTAATTTTTGGTACTGGCGGTACCCAAACTCTACTCTCGAATCTCAACAATCCCTCGCTATCCATCTTGAATTTAAGTTCAGTCCCTTCAGATATCTTTTGCTTTACTTCTTCACATTCCTTATCTAGGATTTGAGCTTCCTTAACCTTATCCAATAGAGTTGTACCAGCTTGCATCTGGAACAGCTTCTCATCAGTCTCCATTAGATATCCTACTTCCAATTCCAGCTTTTCCATTGCTGAAATCAACTTTTCCTGGGCTGTCAACATCATCAACTTCTCCCGACCCTTTTGGCTTAAGGCGTCAGCTACTACATTCTCTTTACCCGGATGGTACAGGATATCTCAATCATAGTCCTTTATTAACTCCAGCCATCTTCTCTGACGCATATTCAAATCTTTCTGTGTAAAAATATATTTCAGACTCTTGTGGTCTGTATATATTTCCCACTTCTCCTCATAGAGATAGTGTCTCCAAATCTTTAAAGCGAATACCACCGCAGCCAATTCCAAATCGTGGATTGGATATCCCTTCTCGTAATCCTTTAACTATCGTGACGCATACACAATGACTCTGCCGTTTTGCATAAGCACACAGCCTAGCCCTTTATGCGACGCATCACTATATACCACAAAGTTTCCTGTGTCATCCGGATGGGACAACACAGGTGCTGTACTCAATCTTTTCTTAAGTTCTTGAAAACTTTCCTCACACCTCTCCGTCCAGACGAATTTCACAACTTTCCTAGTCAAATTCGTCAGAGGAGTTGCGATCCTGGAAAAATCCTGAATGAATCTTCTGTAATAACCTGCTAATCCAAAAAAACTTCTTACTTCAGACGGTGTTTTCGACTGATCCCAATTCATCACTGCTTCGACTTTGGAGGGATCTACTGAAATTTCATCCTTATTAATCACATGTCCGAGAAATTGCACCTTTTCAATCCAGAACTCACATTTTGATAATTTGTCGTGCAACTTCTCTCTTCTCAATGCCTCTAACGTCATCTTCAAATGCTCAACATGTTCTTCCTTGGTCTTAGAATATAACAATATATCGTCGATAAACACAACTATGAATTTGTCCAAAAAATGCTTGAACACTCCATTCATTAGGCCCATAAATGCTGCAGGCGCATTCGTTAGACCAAATGACATAACCATAAATTTGTAGTGACCATATCACGTCTGAAACGCTATCTTCGGAACATCTTCCGGCCTTACCTTCAGCTGATGATAACCACTTCTCAGGTCTATCTTTGAGAAATATCTCGCTTCCTTTAATTGATCAAACAGATCGTCAATCCTTGGCAACAGATACCTGTTCTTAATGGTAACCTTGTTCAACTCTCTATAATCGATGCAGAGCCGCATCGTCCCATCCTTCTTCTTAACAAATAACACTGGCGCTCCCCACGACGAAACGCTTGGTTGAATATATTTCTTGTCCAGTAGCTCTTGTAGCTGAACCATCAATTCTTTCATTTCTATCCGAGCCATCTGGTATGGTGTCTTCGATATTGAAGCCGTTCTTGGCGCCAAATCAATCACGAATTCTACTTCCCTATAAGGCGGAAGGTCTGACAGATCGTCTGGAAACACATCCACGAAGTCCCTTACGATTGGTATTTCCTCTAACTTCGGATTCTTTTTACGACTATCGACTATGTAGGCTAAATATCCTACACAGCCTTGTCTTAATAACTTTCTGGCTTGCATCATCGTCAGATAACTAGCTTGTCTAGGCGATTTACTGCTATAAAACATAACCTTTGACGGGGACATAAGGTTAATACATTTCTTCTAACAATCAATTACTGCCCCATAATTGAATAGCCAATCCATTCCTAGAATAACGTCAAATTCCCCAAGTTTAATCGGGATAAGATCTACGCTCATAATGTTACCCTTAATATCCACTCTACAGTTCTTGTGTATATATTTAACAGGAATCACTTCCCTATTCGCAATCTCTATGTTCATCAGGATTTCTAATTCATCTTTATGCAATTCTAAGTTCTTTGCAAAGTCATCGGATATAAATGAACAAGTAGCACCCGAATCAAATAAAATATAAGCATTGACTTTATTGATCAGAATGATACTTGACACCACATCACGAGACTTCACAGCATCCTGTACGGTCATGTTGAATGTCCTCGCAGTTGGTCGGTTTGTCGAAATCGGTCCGGTAATTTTAAGAGGATTTCCACTACTATTTCCCTTGTTTCCCCCTAACCCTGCCCCTCTAGATGCCTTCTTGGGACAGTCTCTAGCCAAGTGATCATTTGACCCACATGTGTAGCAGGCGCCCTTCTTAGGGTTAGGGCAGTTAGGTGCTATATAGCCTTCCTGTCCACAATTGTAGCCTTCTCGCAGGTTGGTCATGGTTCTATCCTTTTCTTCTGACTCCCTTGCTGATTTACGGACGACGGGGTGTCATTCCACCTTCGTTTATGATTATTGTTTCCTCCCGTGTTACTGCCACTAGCCTTATTATTTCCTTCACTTTCATTCTTCTTCTTCTAATCCTGATTGTACTTGGTTATCGCTTCGCTTCCACTTTCAGTGAGGATGGCCTTCTCCAAAACTCCAGCAAAAGTGTTCAATTAAAATATTGACACTTTGATATACAACTAGGGTTTCAGCCCCTACTCAAATTGCTTAGCCTTTCTCTCTTCAGTATGCACTTGATATTGGGCGAACCTAGCCAACTCGTTAAACTTTGTCGCGTAATCTGGCACGGACATATTTCCCTGCTTCAACTCCAGAAACTGCACCTCCATTTGATTCTGGGAGCTGGTAGGAAAGTACATCTCGAAAAACATTTTCTTGAACCTTTCCCAGGTTATTACACCTTCTCCTCCCCTGACCTTATTTTCCTGCCACCAGTAGCTGGCTTCTGATTTTAACATGAATGTTGCATAGGCGGTCTTATGGTCCTCCCTAACTCGGGCGACATCAAAAACTTTCTCTATCTCCATAACCTAAGTCTGAGCTTCTATCGGGTTTGTGGAGCCTTTAAACTCTGGCGGTCCCATTTCCTTAAAGTTCTTAAACGAAGTGTTCGGTGGAGCTTGAGGCTGATTGTTCATCGCTCCAGCTAACAGATTCACCAACTGCTGAACGGGGTTTGCATTGGCATCATTGTTGTTATTGTTATTGGTTGACCCTTTTTGGGCTTGTCAACGGTTTTGTCTTCTTCTTGGCGGCATATTTATGTTAAGATATACGCTCATTAGATCTTTATTCAATCTCTTAAATACTTAAGACTTAACTCAAATATTTAATATAATCACTTTAACTCATATCATCTCAAATAAACTTTTATATTTTATTAAAATCAAAAGTTTTTAACATAGTACGATTGCATCTCTGCCACTTACATCAACTATCCCGAGATAAAGGATCTACAGGATTTAAATCTTCAGAATATTCATTTGTTTATAATCACATCGGAATTTATATTATTAACTATCAGTTAAGCATTCACATAATCATACTGTCCCTATCACGACCTACTAAGGCGTCGGACAGCTTTGCTACGCTCTTCCTCAATAATGCGAGACATAGTCCTGCGATCTAGCATATACCCAGGCATTCCTTCGAACTGAAATATATAGCTCATAACCCGGTCCTGGGCCTCATCAATCGCCCTTAGAAATGTGTAGCCCGTCTCTTCAACCTTAGCCCTCTTTGCACGCGCATCATCCTCTGCAAGATCTGCATGTCGTGAATTGCTAGCCCAAGCTTCCTCTGCTATGGCAAGTTTTTTTGATTTCTCTTTCAACTCATTCTTCAAACTTTCTATCTCCTCTGACTTTTGCTCACTTTGGCCCTTCTCATGAACCAAATCCCACTCCACATTTCCAAGACGGGTGTGGAGTGTCTCAACCTCACCATCCTTCTGCTCGATGGTAGTCCGTTGAGTAACCGTCTGCTCCCTCAGCCCCTAAATTGTATCTCATAATTCTATGTTACGATCATATAATTCATCGTACATCTCAGCACTGATAGAGTTCGGTGGGAACTCCTCAGGGTCTTCCTCCTCCTCTTCCTCCTCGGCTGCCTCAGCCAGGATCTCAAACTCCTCAGGGTCCTCCTCTGAGTCAACCTCTGGCTATTGCTCCCGATCAATGACTGTGATCCAAGGAGATGTCTCTGGCTGTACTAACTGCTACCAGACTGTATGTATGTCTCGGGGCTCCTCATCTCTAGTCTCTCGGGGTATATCATCCATAGGCTGACTAGCTCCTCCAGTATCTGACATCCTGACAAAACAAGTTTTAAGTCTTAGATATTAAGTGATGTTAATCAATATTCTAACAAGTATATAATTATAAACACATAGCACATAAGGAAATTTTTATTATCTTTCTTAGAACTCAACAAGAGTTATCATTTCTATGTTCTCGAAGGCTACTATCCTAAGATTTTTCCCCACCTAAGGTTCATAACCTACGACTTTGATACCAACTTGTGACACCCCCAAATTCGGTATCTTAATTTCCACAGGATTTGGTGTTCACTGTTCAAATATCATATGACTATCTACCCATAAATAATAAAATTCATTTATTAGATAAATAATCCATCATCTCCGTATAATAGGGTTACAACATCTAAAATAATAAATACATAATCAATCCCAGGTTATACTTAACCTTAAATCTCTGTTGCGGAAACGTAAACAAATAAGTCTTAATCATTACACATAAGTCTTTAACTTTAACATTTCAATAACACCACAAGTCTTCAACACTTGTTAGCTTTTCCTTTGCCCTTGCTACTAGAAGGCTCATCACATTATTAATTCTTAGCTGCAATGTTATTATGCAAGAGTGAGCACGAATGCCCGCAAGTATAAAAATATGAAAGAATAATAACATGCGAGTGAAAGAATTCTGAATAACAGATAGCTCAACTTTTGAATCAAGAATATTAATCGAGAATCAAAATTACTTCTGAGGGTCATAAGACCTTGAACTATGTCCTAGGTTGTCAAGTATATTAACCTTTAAACCTTTAACAGTCATAAAACTATGGACTTCACTTTTCGTACTTAGGGGGATCAGCCCTTTGTACCAATATTGTGCACAATACCTCAACGCTTAAAGCATCATCAATTCTCCTTTAATAGGGTTGTTCATCTCAATTTGACATCAGAGTCTGCACCAAATAAAGTTTGGTTTGGATAACTCAATAGTAGTTCTAGAATTTAGTACACTCATCAACTATGGACTAGTCGAATCAATAAGGGTTCGCTAGTCTTAAAGGATTCAACATTAAATGATATTCAAATTGGATATTAACTTCTCAAGGGTATATAATCAAATAAGTATTGTATACTGAAATGATACATTTAAAAGAATCACATCATCTCATATGAAATTCTGAACTTAAATAATCAAGAATAAGAACTTGCTCAACAACAGTAATTAAGCATAGAACACTTGCTCAATTTAACGAGTATAGTTAGGAAACTTGCCTCTGGCGCAAGCTACAATTATAATTCACGTTCTTTAATTAATCCCTTGTTAGTATGCAGATGAATCAAATAATAACACAATGATTTCTCAAATTCCATTTTCTCTCTCAATTCCTTTTTCTCAGAACTCTCACTTTTCTCTCTGACTTACTAAATATTTTCTTCTGATAATTATATATGATATAACATAGTATACGTATATATAATTATCTGTTGTTTGTTAACTGACAAACTTCTACAAGGGCCTTGTTTGGCTAGCACACTAACCTCTTTTTCATTTATTTTAATTAACTAGTTTAGTATATAGTTAATTGTCACACTATTAATTACTCAATTAATTTTATTTAAATCGATTAAATAAAATATAATAACTTTACCAGAAATCACATTGTCACATAATTAATATTCTCCTTTATTAATTATGTCAATTCTTTATTATTCCAATTACTTATTTAATTAATTAGAATAACATTATCCTTCACTAAATAAATCATTTAATTAAATAAGCTCCATTAATATATGCTTTGGAACTTATAAAATTACCACACATTAAGTTAATTAATATAACACATATAATTAAATTAATATACCACCAATTCATGAATTAATTATTTTACTCAATAATTAAATCATCAAAAATATTTATTTAATTCTATAAATATTTAAATAAATTTACAAAATTCTCGTTCGTCACAGGCTCAAAAGTCCTTTCCATAATTTTCTTGTCATGCCACCTTTTGACCTTCTCCTTATATAGCTTTGAGTTCTCATAAGCTTGCAATCTGAATTTGTCAAGCTCATTAAGCTGGAG
Organism: Panax stipuleanatus; assembly: GCA_020205555.1. Lineage (NCBI taxonomy): Eukaryota > Viridiplantae > Streptophyta > Magnoliopsida > Apiales > Araliaceae > Panax > Panax stipuleanatus. Next base: position 154,012,246 of record CM035117.1, on the reverse strand, counting down.
AAGCCTTTTTTCCCCCGCAGCCTTCAAATCAAAATTCAACTTCTTGATGGCCTAGTAGGCTTTGTGTTCAAGCTCCATGGGGAGGTGGCAGGCCTTCCCATACACCAGCTGATATGGCGACATACCCAGTGGCGTCTTGTAAGCAGTCCTATAGGCCCACACCACATCGTCCAACTTTAGTGACCAGTCCTTTCTCGTGGGATTCACAATCTTTTCTAATATCCGCTTTACCTCACGATTAGATACCTCAGCCTGGCCATTTGTTTGGGGACGGTATGCAATTGCATTACAATGATTCACCCCATATTTGGCCAAAAGTGCAGAAAATTGATGATTGCAGAAGTGTGTTCCTTCGTCACTAATAATGGCTCTAGGTGTCCCGAAGCATGTGAATATGCTTTTCTGAAAAAAACGTAAGACCGCCCTAGCATCATTGGTTGGAAAAGCTGCTACCTCTACCCATTTGGACATATAATCGACCGCCAGCAAGATATATAAATTTCCACAAGATGAGACAAAGGGCCCCATGAAGTCTATCCCCCAGACGTCAAAGATCTCGACCTTTAAGATCATATTCAGAGGCATCTCATTTCTCTTGGATATGTTACCCACACGCTGACAACGGTCACAGTTCTGGACAAAATTATGAGCATCTTTAAACAATGTTGGCCAATAAAAACCGGCCTGAAGTACTTTAGCGGTTGTCCTCTCGCCCCCATAGTGTCCTCCATAAACTGATAAGTGGCAATCTCGCAGTATGCTTTCCATCTCGCTCTCTGGGATGCACCGCCTAATCATCCTATTAGCGCACTGCCTAAATAAGTACGGCTCATCCCAACTATACCATCTGGCATCATGTAGAAACTTCTTCTTTTGGGCTCTATTGAAGTCAGACTGGATAATATTGCTCACTAGGAAGTTCGCAAAGTCTGCAAACCAGGGCATCTCACCTTGCACCACGAATAACTGCTCGTCCGGGAAGGACTCATTACTCATTACTTGGTCATTTTTGTCCATCCCCGGGTTCTCCAGTCGAGACAAGTGGTCAGCCACTTGGTTTTCGGTTCCTTTTCTGTCTTTAATTTATAAGTCAAATTCCTGAAGAAGGAGTATCCACCGAATAAGACAAGGCTTAGCATCTTTCTTACTAATCAGGTATCTGATCGCAATATGATCTGCATATACAACTACTTTTGTGCCAATCAGATAAGACTTGAATTTATCAAATGCGTATACCACTGCAAAAAACTCCTTCTCTGTGGTGGTGTAGTTCAATTGGGCGTCCGTCAGGGTTTTGCTCGCATAGTAAATCACATGGAAAACCTTATCCCTGCGTTGTCCCAAGACGACTCACATAACGAAGTCACTTGCGTCGCACATCAATTCAAATGGGAGAGACCAATCAGGAGCTGTAATAATGGGTGCCGTAGTTAATTTCTTCTTTAACTGTTCAAAGGCTACCAGGCATTCCTAATCGAATTTGAATGGTACGTCATTCTCAAGTAAACTGCACAGAGGCTTAGTTATCTTTGAGAAGTCTTTAATAAAGCGACGATAGAAGCCTGCGTGCCTGTGGAAACTACGGACCCCCTTTACTGAGGATGGTGGCGGTAAACTTTCTATGGTCTCTAATTTCGCTCTATCCACCTCTAAACCTTTCCCAGAGACTTTATGGTCCAAAATAATGCCTTCCTTTACTATAAAATGGCATTTTTCCCAGTTTAGAACGAGGTTAGTCGCCACTCATCTCTTTAACACCAACACCAAATTCTCTAAGCAGATGTCGAAAGAGTCTCCAAAGACAGAGAAATCGTCCATGAAAACTTCTACATTGTGTTCGACCATATCAGAGAATATTACCATCATGCATCTTTGGAAAGTGGCGGGAGCGTTGCATAGCCTGAAAGACATCCTTCTAAATGCAAATGTACCGTATGGGCACGTGAAGGTGGTCTTCTCTTGGTCTTGAACCCTCATAGTTAATTCTCCCTTATGTACATCTACGAGTGTTCGCCTAGTGGCTAAAAATGGTCTCCCCAGAATAATTGGAATGTTCTTGTCTTCTTCGAAGTCCAGGATGATAAAGTCTGCATGGAATATAAATTTATCCACCTTTACCAACATGTCTTCAACAATGCCTCTGGGGTAGGTGATGGATCTATCAGCTAGTTACAATGAAATGCTGGTCGGCTTAGGAGTCGACAATCCCAACTGAGTGAACACCGATAGTAGCATCAAATTTGTACTTGCCCCCAAATCATATAGGCACTTGTTGAAAGACAACTCCCCAATAGAGTATGGTATTGTAAAACTCCCTGGATCCTTGAGCTTTGGGGGTAACTTTCTTTGTAAGACGGCACTGCATTCCTCTGTCAAGGCTACTGTTTCGTAGTCCTCGAGCTTCTTCTTCCTTGACAATATCCCCTTCATAAACTTTGCGTAGCTCGATATATGTTCCAACGCTTCGGCAAAGGGAATATTGATTTGTAGTTTCTTAAATACCTCTAGAAACTTTGCAAATTATTTGTCCAATCTTTGCTTTTGAATCTTATGTGGGTATAGTGCAGGATGGTAGACTACTTGTGGTGGAACCTTGGGTTTCTCAGTAGATACGTCTTTTTCTGGCTCAATTGCATTGCCCCCATCTTTCCCATCTTCAAAAACTATCTCAGAATTTTCTGCACTTGGGCGCCCCCGCGCCAGGTTTTTCTCTTTCTAGGGCGCGATCGGGCCAACCTCTGGTTTAGCAGTCTGCTTCCCAGACCTTAGTGTGATTGCTTGGCATTGCTCCTTGCCATCTCTTCTTCCCGGATTTGCTTCTGTACTGCTTGAAAGAGTCCCTTGTGGTCGATTTAAAACTGCATTGGCAATTTAGCCTATTTGAGTCTCCAATGTTTTGAGAGACACCGCTTGGCTCTTAACCAACAACTTAAGTTCTTCTATCTCAGCTCTCTCCTCTGATTGTTGACTGGGAGCTGGATTGTGTTGATGTTGTGGTTGATGAAATTCGGGTGGGTGTGACTGTCTCGGGACATACTGCTATTGAGACTGTTGTGGCTGAGATTTCTGTAGTTGGTAGGGTTGGTATTGTGATGGTTGAACATTTTGGTATGGTTGTTGTTGTTGAGGAGGTTGGTATTGAGAATGTTGAGCCTGTTGAGATGGTTGGGGCTGTTGAGCATTTTGGTTGTTGCTCCACTTGAAATTAGGATGGTTTCGATTGTTTGGATGGTAGGAGTTCGAAAACTGATTCTGAGGTTTCTGATAGTTGCTGACAAACTGGACCGACTCAGTAGTGATGGCACATTCATCTATCGGTTGTGCTCCGGCACACAACTCACATACAAATGCAACTTGTTGAACTCTATTCTCAGCCATAGAGTCTATCTTCTTCGACATTGCAGCCATATGAGCTGAAAGGGCTGTGACGGCATCCACATCTAAGACTCCAGCCAGCTTTGGTTGCGGCATTCTGGATGTCGGATTCTGATATTCATTGGCCGCCATAATCTCTATTAAGTCATATGCTGTCGGATAGTCCTTGGCCCATAGAGCTCCTCCTGATGCTACATCGATGATCGACCTCGACTACTATGACGCCCCCCAATCTGGGTTCCTCTCTTTCCTAGGATCTGGTGCAGTCACAATACTACTATCGTCGAACTATTACATTTTTATTCATAACTTAAAGAATAACTTGCTTTATTACAATTTAGAATATAAATTCTTTCCATAATCAAGATCTCATATAATGACTCCAAACTTTTACAAGTTATAATCTTAGTCATTTACCATTCTTGTCTTATATCATGTTCGATATTATAAAAATGCAGAATAACTTAAACTTTTTAATCTTCTTTGAATAAAATCTTTTATTGATTTCAAAATCTTAAATCAATTACAAATCCTTGAATCACTATATATGATTCACTATATCCAAATTATTGTATAAATGTTTACATCTCAATTCGATATCCTTTTTGTAATAACTAATACATCTTTACAATACGACAAGTATTAAACATCGTAAACAAGTATCAAGTACAACTCCTAGAACCTAAACATGGTTCGAGAGCATATATCTAAATAAACAGAAATCTTCGAACTCTATCACGTAGCACGTTACTCTTATCGTGAGTCCTTAACCTGGAAAAGTGGTTATTTGCAAGAGTGAGCTCAACAGCTCAGCAATTCTAACAGTTTTCATGCATCACATAACATATAACATCATACTCAGTTCATGCATTTATAATCAATTTATATTTACTAAGCATGTTACTTCTCACATAACAAGTATATCATCAAAGATCAACTTTCAATCTCATACATACCTCATATACAGTTCATATATAAGTTCACATCATCACAGCATAATATAATTCAGCTAACAATTATTGAATTCATATATCAAATAGAACTGAAAGACTTGACTGATGCGTAGTTTAACAACTACGACTTAACTGCTTAAAGATATTTGCGCTTCGTGTATTCCTACACAATCATACAATTATGAATTCATATATATTAGTTATACGTGTCCATACATTCTCAACACAATACATTTGATACATTGTTGACTAACTTGGTTCTTAGAACCTTCGTCTTACTTTCTTATCGTATTCTTAGAATAACTATGTACGTATAAGTATACTTTAACCATATGTACTTACTACCATTCTTCATATACACATGCCCACCTACCACTAATCTATTTACATATAGCTAATGTAGTCCATCCTTTGAGTTAATCATTCTCATATATCATTACTAACACAGAAGGCCATAACAATTAGCAAACATACTCTATTAACCGTCGAAATTGGATTCAAGTATTAACATATGATCTTACATAGCATGTATACATATTAAGGATACTTTCATGCTCGTTCAACCTTTTCACGTTCAATTTACATGATATAGGTTCTAAGTTAATACCCTTAATAACTTAAGTCCCTTCAAGGTTATAAAGTCACAAAGTCTAAAATGCTCGCCTTTAAACACATAAGGTAATCATATAACCCATGTTAGGCATGCTCATGAATATTCATATTTCATACATGTAACTATCATAGTTATTAGTTTAAAAACATGCTTCGTTTATCACTTTAAAACATGCTTGAACTCATGCTTGGTTAGTTTTCAATATATCCAATCACATACGAATCATATTTAGAGACGTAATAAACACAAACATGGCATCTTAAATCTTTAGAATCTAGTTACTCATACTTAATGCAACTTGATTTGAAAACATATTCAAGTTCGCCTTTGAAATCATTTTAAACTTGAACGATACAATTCGACACATACAAGACAACTTTAAAGCTCTTATCATATGTAGTTAAGGCATGTTAACATCTTCACAAGATCATAATGTTCATCATGTAGTATTCATGCATATTTGCTTTGATATATCAAGCTTTTCATTAAAAATATTTTCTAACACAAAGTCTAACAAGTTGGTCATGAATACAATAACTATAACTCATAACTCATGCTCATTTACATTTGAAATCAGTCATGTGTATAGACTACTAAGCTCAGAACTCATAGAACATAAGTTCCATCAAAGTTCATTTTCAAAACTTTAAGTTTATTTCCAACTATAAGCTTCTTCATCAAGTTTGTATCTATCATGGTTATATATGCTCGTACTACGTCTACGTACATATATATGTATGTTACTCATGCTCTTATGATTGCCTAATGTGGTACTATATGATGACATTCAACAGGCTACTTAACAGAAAAACAAAACTGGTTCCAGGACCCTGCGCAGTTGCGCTGCGCCCAGGTATTAACCCGGCGCAACAGCGCCGGTGTCCGACCAGTCCAGGAATTGTTCTGCTTCGACAGAAACAAGCCCAAACTCAGAATTTTCCACAGAAAATCGATTCTGAGCAACTATATAATAGTTCTAACATGTATATAAGTCCATATAACAACTAAGTAAACATTCCTCAACTCAATTATCATTTATCTCCACCTAATCAAGAATTTGAAATTCAAGAATAAAAAAGTTTGACAGAAACGAAATGAAGAACAAGAAGCAACTCGTATACCTTTGCTATATGAAGATGAACTTGCTGAATTAGAAATCTCTCCCTCTGTGACTCTCTTGCTAACAACTCACAACACTCTCCATTTTACACTTAGCAAAATTTCTCAGCAAATCAATTTTGAAGGAGATGGCTTGTATTTATAGAGAAATCATTAAATTGGCAATGCATATATTCATCAAATTAAACCAATAGGAATGCTAGTTTGTACAATGGATAAGAGGGAGTGGTTGAGAGTTGTTGAAATCTACTATTGGAGCCATTTCCATTCTCATTATTTAGCTAAGGTTTGCAAGATTGCTGAGTTTGAGGAAGAGTAGGCTAGCCTTGTACCCATTCACGTGAAGAATGAAATGAGGGGGACTCTTATATTGGGACAAGGCAAAATAAACTCAGCCTTGCAAGTGTGAAGTGAAATAATATCATATACTACACATAACATACTTAAGTCATTTCATTTTAGATCATACAAATCACACTCCAATTGCTATATTAATTAAGTCATATGTACATATACACAAATACATACGTACACCCACACATTGTCACATACCCTTAATATATCCAGTCATCACATATTGCTACATATACATTATTTATGTAACTCATCAACCATAATATATAGTTTCTTATATAATATAATCACATTAAAGTGTTACGCTACACTTTATACTACTATATGTTATATTTTTAATTATCATTCCCTTTGTACATATCATCTAGTTGAGTGTTTACAAATTATTATACTCAATGGCAATTAATTAATAAAATATTTATTAATTCATCCCTCATGAAATTATTAATCTCCATAAGAATTAATTAACATTTATATTATAAATATAAATCTTATTATATTTATAAATGATTTACTCATTAATCAACATATTATCAAATAATTACTTGATAATATTATATTATCCATAATAATAATATAGTGAGACAATATATTCCATTCCTTATGAATACAATTTTCGATTATATTTATAATCAACCTCTTTATTATTATACTATCACTAACCATAATAAATCAACATACCATTATAATAACAATTAACAATATGAATTAATTGTTAATTAATAATTCTTCCATCCTTAAATTTAATTAATCGTCGGATCTATTATCGTGCCACACAAGGCATTTTTCACAAGCTTAATCTCAAGCTTATTATTATTCTCATTACTTACTCATCTCCCACCACATTACTACTTATAACATGTTCAATATAATTAGAACTGCTAAGTCACAAGGTCCACATATAAATATATTACGAATAGAAATATTCAAATATTATTTATAACACTTACGGTACTATAGCAACTCAAATTATTAAAATAACTTAGTTTCCTTTCATTAATTAAACTCCCTTGAAAATACATTAGAAATTATGTATTTAGTCATAACATAAAATATTATGTTTTCTCCAAATAAGCACATTTATTATTAGAAAATAATTTACTTATTATCTCAAGATATTATAATTAATATAATATCTATTAGAAATAATCACATGTACAGCACATGTACATTATATATAGAAAATAGGTAATAAGTTTATTTTATAATAAATTGTTTTCATCAATTTATTTACATGTAGTAAATACGTTTTAATAGATTTACTATATTAATTAATCACACCTCATACAAAACATATAAGGTAATATTATTATTCAAAAAAATAATATTTTCTCCTTTTATTAAAATAATTCAATATTAGAAGTTATTTTAATATCCTTTGTTAGAAATATATAATTATTATTTCTCTCTCTCTCTCTATAAATTGTTCCCAAAATAATTTCTTCAAATATTAAATATTCATTTAAAATATAATGATTTCCATCTCCCTTTAATAACGTATGTTATTCGTACATTAGACTTTCTCACATATTACTATTCTAAGTAATATATATAAAAGTACCAACTATAATTATATATTCAACACACATATTAATTCACTCCTTTACTTAAGCAAATTAAATCATATACTATATCACCATAGTTAATTACGGTTCAATATTCACATTATATTATTCCAAAATATAACTCTCAACTTAAATTAACCAATATTTATTCATAAAATTATTTAATGCCACCAACTTCTATGATAAAATAATTTTATAAGTTGTTTTAATATCGATAGAAAATTATATCCACTTCCTTTATCTTACTTAAATCGTCTCTACGATAAACAACAATATATATTAATAATATATTTATTAATCACATATTACATAGCTCATATAACCCTATGTAATACAATACTTCCTTCCTCATAACACCCATATATATATTCGAACCCAACTCACACTTTAAGAATTTTATTTATTTAATCCTTATTTAATAATTTCTGAAAATTCGGGTTCTTACAACTGTCATCCCAAACTATTATAAAATAAACTTATCACCATCCAGTCCGGCATTCCGTGATGCGGGCATTTCCTGAGCATTTCTTTGTAACGTTCCCAGGCCTCATATAACGATTCCCCCTGTTGTTGTGCAAACTGAGATAAGGCACTCCTCATCTAAGCTGTCTTAGCCATGGGAAAGAATTTGGTGAGGAACTTCTGTACTAAGTCCTCCTATGTAGTGATTGATCCTGATAGTAGTGAATGCAACCAACTCTTCGCTTTATCCCTCAAGGTGAAGGGAAATAGGCGAAGCTTCACAGCATCATCAGACACATTGTTGAATTTGAATGTGTCGCATATCTCAATAAAACTCAAGATATGCTCATTAGGATCTTCTGTAGCTGCACACCCAAACTGGACTGTATTCTGAACCATTTGAAGTGTCCCTGGTTTGATCTCAAATGTATTTGCAGCTATTGCTGACCGGACTATACTGGACTACAGATCAGTGATCTTTGGTATTGAATAGTCCTTCAATGCTCTATTTTCGGCTCTCTGTTCTTCGGCTTCCATTTGCTTTGGTTGTTCAGGTTCTCCTTGTGTATTAGTATTTTTTGTGTTCGCTCTCCAAGCTCTGCCGTTAATGTTGTCTTGTAGAGGTACCAATACATGATTGGTTGCTCGAGGGTGCATATACTAAACACAAGCACCTGAAACACAAATAAAAATAAGTTAGAAATGAGATAATAAGTGAATTGTTCAAGTCAAACAAATCTAACAAATATTGATGTCAATAGTAATAAACTAAAAACTATCCCCGGCAGCGGCGCCAAAACTTGTTGCACCATTTCGGTGTTAACAAAACGGCCATAAAACGCTTGCAAGCATACACGGTCGACAAGTAATAAAGTGATAAATCGAGATCGTTCCCACGAAGAAAAGGAATTAGATTTAAACTATCATGCAATAATCCTATAGTTATTTTTGTCTGCTCAAACGAGTATCACAGTGTGAATTAATAACTAGAGCGATTTTAAAGCTAAATTAACAAATTAACAGACAATGGGTTCAAATTGGAGAAATATGGGATCCTAACTTCACTTATTGCATCGTCTAGATTACACACCTCATGTCAAGTATGATTGATTACTTAGGAATGCTAGCCGGGAGCACGAATGTGAGAAAAGGCTATTTTTTCAATAAACCAAGTCCATATCACATAATATCCACAAAAGAGATAGAAATCACATGAACATCGATAACACCTAAATCACTATATATCTATGCGATTTACAAGCAGAATCGATTTAAGTGCAAGCTCCTTATTGGCTACATAAGGTAAGCCAGTATATTTCTATCCGGATAACGAATCATGAAATTCATCACATGCAAACTTCAAGAACATATGCTAGCATGGCAAAATCTAAGTTTACACTTCCTCTTTCAATTCCATATAAACTATTACAGTAGATGGTGATCAAGCATCTATATATTCAATACAATCATGCTAGGAAAACCATACATATTCAATTATACATCTCAAAGAGGCATAAAAACCTAGACTAAACAATAAGATTCATTAGAATCCCATAATAGTAGTTAGTTCATCTCTAAAGCACAAACCATTATGGGATTTGAGCAAAACATGAAAAACAAATATGAAAGTAAGAGATTAAGAGAAATAGAGAATGCAAATCTTGTGGTTCTCCTTTCAATAAAATGCTAGCAAGCTCAAGTCCAGACCACAATCAATCTCCAATGGAAACCCTAACAATGAAAATCTACTAGAGCTAGAATAGGAGAAGAGTTAGTCTCCCAAGCTCTCTAGCTCTCTAAAACCTAGAAAAATGTAAGAACTTGAATGCTGTAATAAATGTTAAGTCTGATAAGTGATAAGTCCTCCCGTTCATTGCAACATCACCCATAAATAGACTACACTTAACAGAAATAAAAAATGAAAAGTCAGCCCTTCTTGACCGGGGCAGCCGCGCAACCCCATAGTATATTTGGGGCGCGGCCGCGCGCTTCCCCAAGGATCTCTTTCTGCTTTGGATATCGGCGAGGGCGCGCGGCTCTTCCTCTTTAACACGGCGCGGCCGCGCGGGGCCTGCACTTCTGTTGGTGACTTGCTGGTGTGGTGCTGCTTTCCTTGCTTTCTTTGTTGCTTCTTTTCTTGCTTCTTGCTCCTTCACTTCTGTTGCCTTAGGGCCCTTTGCACATGTCTTTTGCCATCTCCTCAGTCTAAGCCCGTTATCATGCCATCCACCCTTGCCTTGTTGCCAATTCCATGCCAACCCATGCCTTTTTATGTCGTTTTCAATGCCATTCCATGCCAAAAGAGTTTCCTGATTAAGATATGCAAAACAAAGATAAAACACATTAAAAGACACTAAAATACCTGAGATTAAGCTATAATCCTAGCAAGTTGGTAGACAATAAGTAGGTATAAAACCTACTTATCAATTTGTTTTGCCAAAAGGTGATGCATCAGGATTCACTAAAGGATTACTTTGATAATATATATATATATATATAACGTAACTGATCAGGAGATATAAGGGCTTCAAAAAGGTGAATCAGGATTTCAAATTCTTAACATATATATTATAAAGGTGACCCAGATTCTAAAAAAAGTTGTAACCATATATATATATATATATATATATATAAGATATACGGTAATATTATATATATATATATATATATATATATTATTCTAAATAATTTTATAATTAAAATAAAGAGTTTATTTTAATCTTGAAATTGGATTTCATGCAATTTAAAATTTTCCATTAAATGATATTCATATATATATGAAATGTTTTAATTTATGAGATGAATGTTTTTTTTATTGATGCATATGGTGATATGTATGAAAATAAATGGGGTTGATTATGAACTATTGACCAATGTGATTGGATTTTATTTTAATTGAATACTTGAATGAATGAGTTTTATTAAATGGGGTCTGTGTACCACGTCTTCTCTTGTTTTTTCTTGATGTAAAATTCTATCTCCCTTCTATATACTTCTCTTTGACTGCTGATCAAGGTTTCTATTTAAAATTAAACAGTTTGTGTAATAGAAATAATTAGAATTATCTTTAAGAAATTGGAGACCAATGAGCAAGGAGCGCGTGAAGACCCGTTTGTATGGAGCCCGTGTTTAAATGTAATAGTTACATTTAAATTTAAATTCTTGCACTCCTAGGTTTGACCTTTTGGTTCACTTGGTGACACTAATGAACCATACTAGAATAAAAGTCCATAATCAATCCAGGTAGACTATAGTATTCTATATGTGCATGCTAGTATTATATATATTATATTTTATGCAAACATGCTTCGCATATTTTAATAAAATAACGCGTATTTTATATATATATATATATATATATATATGTGTGTGTGTGTGTGTGTGTGTGTGCATGTGCGCTAAACAAGATGAGACAAATAATAACAATCCCCTCAAAAAAATTATATTAAGTCTAAAGCGTTCAATGATATTTAGAATATCGAACGTCTCCTTCTAGCATGATAAATTAATAGAGTATTAAATATTTAATATGAGTTTTTTGTGCACACATAAGGCAAGTATTAAGTATTTAAGATATTAATTTAATCACATTTGATAATTATAAAGAAAATTAAAAAATATTGTTTTGTTGTGCACACACAAGGACAATATTTTTCTTTTTTGAATATATGGAGTGCTAGGTTGGACTTAGCTTAAATCATTTTAGTTCGGATGTGCATACACTTGACCATTATGATCTAAGAGGCAGAACTCAAGAAGTTACATGTTGATGTAATTGACAAGAGTTGTCTTCCTATATATTTATGTATAGTTTCTTGTGCACACACAAGGCTATATACATTTAAAATGGGATCCTTATTCTCACTAGCGAATCTTTAATTAGATGTTGCCAAACTATATCAGTGAGGATAATATAGTTTGAAAAAAATAGTGGGAGGTACCAACTTAAAATAAGACCTAATTTATTTTGGTATATAAAATTAATTAAATGAATGTTTACTAAAATATTATCTTTTCACATACAGAAATTTAAAAATGTCAAAATTAGTAATTTGACTGTGTAGCATACTTGATGCTAACAAACTGACCGGACCGAATTACACGGACTTGTTAAGGAATCTGAGAATAGTTCTCACTGCTGAAAAGATTTCTTATGTCCTAAATTCACCTGTCCCTGAACTGTTCCAGAATCAGCCTCCAAGGAAGAGATTGCCACCATTATAAAGTGGCAAGATGATGCATCTGTGGCTCATTGCATCATGCTCGCATCCATGAATAACGAGCTTCAGCGTCGGCATAAAAATATGGATCATCCTACTATGTTGATTCACCTCAAGGAGTTGTATGGTGAACAAAGTAGGACTGCTATATATGAGATATCTAAGGAGCTCTTCCAATCTCGGATGATCGAGGGCACTGCCGTTGAGACTCATGTCCTAAGGGTGATCAATCTGATTGAACGCCTTGGACTGTTTGGGTTCATCATGGATGGGGAGTTGAGTCAAGACTTGGTTTTGCAGTCACTCCTTGAGACCTTCTCGCAGTTCATTGTTAATTTTCACATGAATAAGTTAGATGTCAGCTTGCCTGAATTACTTTATATATTGAAAACGTCAGAAGGGCACTTCTCATCCTATAAGAACCATGTCTTAATGGTGGATGATTCTTCCAAGAAAAGGAAGAGGCCCAAGGTATATTTTGAAAAAGAAGAAATCTAAGAAGGCTAAGGGCAAAGTGAATAGAAAGGATTAAAAGAAACCTGATCCAGCAAGCAAAGGAATGTGCTTCTATTGCAACGAGATGGGCCATTGGAAGAGGAACTGCAAGAAGTTTCTGGCAGAGAAGAAGCTTGGAGAAGCTTCGACTTCTAATCAAGGTTTGTTCATGATTGAAATTAATTTTTCTGAAAGTCAAAATTCTACTTGGGCATTGGATACCAGCTGTGATTCTCACATATGTAATACTGTGTAGGGACTGGTCAGAAGTAGAAAGCTGAACAAGGATGAGGTTTTCCTACGAGTGGGAAATGGAGCAAAGGTTGCTGCATTAGCTGTAGGTACTTATTGTTTAGCAATGCCTACGGGCAAGTCCATTTATTTAAATAACTGTTATTTTGTTCTGAATATCATTAAAAACATTATTTCTATTTTTGTATTAGATATGGATGGATTTGACATTATAATAAAGAACAACAGTTGTTCTATTTATAAAGACAATATTTTATATGGTGTTGGTAATCAGCGAAATGGACTTTATATACTTGACTTGCATGAAAATATACTTCAAATAAAACAAACTAAGAAAAGGAAAAGAGATGATGTTAATTATACCTATATGTGGCACTATAGACTCGGTCATATCAATGAAATAAGATTATCCAAGTTGCATAAAGATGGGCTCTTAGAGCTATCCGATTATGAATCATATCCAACTTGTGAATCTTGTCTCATGGGTAAAATGACTAAATCTCCTTTTAGTAGAAAAGGGAGTAAGAGTTACAGAGTTGTTAGCGTTAGTTCACACAAACGTTTGTGGACCTTTGACAACGAATGCATGGGGAAGGTATTCTTTTTTTATTACTTTCACTGATGATCACTCAAGATATGGATATGTGTATTTATTGAAATACAAATCTGAATCATTTGAAAAGTTCAAAGAGTTCAGAAGTGAAGTAGAGAAACAAAATGGCAAAAGTATTAAGATTCTTTGATCAGATAGAGGTGGTGAATACTTAAGCGGTGAGTTTCTCGATTGTCTCAAAGAAAATGGTATAATCTCACAATGGACTCCACCAGGTACACCACAGTTAAATGGAGTATCTGAAAGGAGAAATCGAACATTGTTGGACATGGTCCATTCCATGATGAGTTTTATCGATCTTCCAGTATCATTATGGGGTAATGCCCTAGAAGCAGCTGCATATCTACTAAATAAGGTCTCCTCGAAATCCGTCCCCAAGACTACATATGACATATGGAGAGGGAGGAAACACGGTCTTAAGCATGTTAAGATTTGGGGATGTCCAGCTTATGTGAAAAGGTTTCAAAATGATAAGCTTGGGACAAGATCTGATAAGTGCACGTTTATGGGATATACTAAAGAAAGTTTGGGATACTATTTCTACAATCCTACTGAGCAAAAGGTGTTTGTTGCGAAATACGCTACCTTTTTGGAAAAGGAGTTTATCCTTAAAGGGGCTAGTGGGAGAAAAATAGATCTTGAAGAAATTCAAGAACCACAAACCACTACAGATCAATTAGATGAACCTGTCCAAGTAGAGGCACCTACTGTACAACACCCTATTTATAAATCTAGAAGAGTATCGAAGATACCTGAAAGGTATGGATTCGTTATAGAGGATGACGATGAATGATGTTGATCCATTGAATTACGAACAGCTTATGAGTAATAAAGACTCAGGGAAATGGTAGATGACCATAAAATCTAAAATAGATCTTTGAAGCAATGCTCAAGTCCATTTGGATTTTACTTGCGATTGAAGCTTATTATTACTAGATCTGGCAAATGGACGTGGAGACGCCCTTCCTCAAATATACTTCTTAGAGGAGAATGTATGTACGATACAGCCAGATGGATTTATTTCAATGGTTGAAGCAAATTATGTATCTGAGCTACAACGATCCATTTATGGATTAAAGTAAGCTTCTCGTAGATGGAACATCCGTTTTGATGAGACAATCAAAAAGTTTAATTTTATCAAAAATAAGGATGAACCAAGTGTGTACAAGAAGGTTAGTGGGAGCGCTGTTTCATTTCTTGTATTATGTGTTGATGATATATTATTGATAGGGAATAACATTCCTATACTACAATCGATCAAAATAAAGTTGTCTAAACATTCCTCCATGAATGATTTGGGTAGAACATCCTAAATTGGTGACATAAATCTGTATAGATAGATTTAAAAGGATGTTCGACTTAACCCAAAGAATGTATATTCATTAGATGCTAAAGGCGTTTAGCATGGCAAACTCCAAAAATACTCATGATGATGAGACATGGATTGTATCTCTCTAAAATTATCCTCAATAAAAGAGAGATCACATGAGTTACTATCATGTATGCAATGAAATATACGAGACTTGATGTTGATCAGTCATATTCTAGAGAAGATCACTGTAAAACAGTGATAAACATCCTAAAGTACTTAACTAACACTAAGGATGTCATCATGACATATGATGGGTCTGAATTAAACTAGAGGACTAAACAGACTCAAGTTTTCAGACGGACCAAGACGACAACAAAATCACTTAAGGGTAAGCCGTTACCTTGAAAGGTGGTGCAATGAATTGAAAAGGTTCCAAACAGCAAAAGGTTGCTGGTTTAGTGACAAAGACAAAATATATAACTGTAAGTGAAGCTGCTAGTTGATGTTTCAGATGAAAAGTTCATTACAGAACTAGGAATAGTTCTTAAGTCTCATATTGAATCCAAATATGTGTTGCGGCACTTTGATTAAAGAAATCATTGAAAGAAGAGACGTCACCTTGGAGTGTGTAGACTCTCAAGACAATATTGCAGATCCATTTACTAAAACTTTAACACGACAACAGTTTAATTGTCACTTAGAGAAGATGGGTATGAGATATCATAACAATTGACTTTAGTGCAAGTGGAAGACTGAAAGTAGTATGCATACAAGCCAATCATGTATGATGATAAAGCATATACTTTGGAGACGATCTTATTTATTTATTAATATAAATATTCATTTATTAAAGGCATTTAATTATCTACATGATATTATTTTTATAATATATAAATAACCCATTATTTCAAGCAATGCTTTTAGAATCATGATGTTGCTCATGCTAATGAGATCTAAATTCTTAAAAAGTTTAAAACTAAAATAGTTCCCAATCGTTGGATTACTAAAAAGGGGATTAGTAAATCCAGATAGATTGGTACATATGTTGCTTGCTCATTGGATGAGGATGATTGATCTTATGATCATTTGTGTGGAGACACTAAAGCAAGTATGTAGGTGCTTATTGGAGAATAAGTTCACTAAAAGTGACTCGCTATGGAATACCTAATAGAGTTTTACTTGCCTGTCAATAGGAATTCCTAATGTGATAGTAGTACAAGTGATCTTTGGACTTAAGATCATCATAGTATCTTGTATGTAATGAATTATATTTTGACTTATTCCTTAAGACCCTTAGGGTATACCAAAGGGTATGCTTGGGTGTAATAAGTTACATATGGAGATAATTAATGAATGGTCAATAAAGAATCTATCACTTCTAGTACAAAAAGAGATATGTCCTATGTGATTCGTTAAATGACAACCCATTAGTCACTGGCTAAGGCAGAATGAAATTAGAAAGGAGTTTCTAATTTGCATTATTTAGAGTTGTGCATTTTCTAATCGAAATACATATAATTAAATAAAATAAGACTTGACAGTAATTCCATGACTTATATTTAATTGAGACATTGTATGGTGGAAGGATTGAATTATACGGTAACTATTTACTCACAGGTTCTTTTATGATTAATGTTGAAATCTATATTATCTGAAAAGTTGTTGATCGCTAGGGAGGCTTATCCCTTTTGTAGAATAAATATTATTTATTTAAATAGATTATTAGTTTAATTTATTTATTTAAATGAGATTAGAATTGTTTTAATTGATTTATTCACAACCAGTTTAATATAGAGAACCTAAAGGGTCACACCATAAAAGGAAGAATAATTATTTAAGAAGGTAATGACATAATCGTAATAGTACATTAAGTGTAATTAATTTAATCTATGGTGATAGAATATATTAAATAGCTTAATATTTATTATTTAATATTTTAGAAATATTAAATATAAATTAATAAGAGGAGTCTTATTAATTTTATTACAATTATTATTATTTTAATTTCAAAATGAGTTTGGAAATTAATTTAAGATCAGTACTCTCATTTATTCATAATAAGATTAGGAGGTAAATTAATTAAAGGAGTTTAATTAATTAATCCCAATATGTTGGGAAGCCTAATTAATTAAGGAGTTTAATTAATTAAATGAAACTCTATGTCTAATAGAATTAGAAGGGTTGACCAATATCTATATAAGAGGAGTCTTATGTTAGATATCAGTTGATGTAATTGAAATTGTTAGAGAGTAATTCTTTTTTATAGAGGATAGAAAACTAGGGTTTAGCCAACTACCCTCTTTGAATAATTCATTTTCCTTGGTGGATCACCTCTAGAGGCCAAACACTTGGGTGGCTAACGTTGATCATAGGAAAGAATCTAACCCGAAAATTCAAAGAGATCACGAAGAACAAGGAGTTGAACTCGTACATGTGGAAGCTTCGTTCTACAAGGGTATGATTCCATAACTTCTTATTTATCATTTTAAATTAATAATTTGCATAAAGGATGATCCGGGTAATGATTTCGTAATTTTTTTTTAAACTCTAATTTTACTATGCTTCCGCTAATTTTGCAATTTGATTGCGCCCATAATTTCGTACAAACCCAACAGTCACCAATCGTTTACCTCCTTGGTTAAGTACTAAATCTCCTTTTGATTTTTTATACAATGTAAAATAAGATGTTAGTTATTTTTGTGTTTTTAATTTTATTTTCTATGTTCATGTTCCAAAAAGCGATAGAACTAAATGTGGTGTTCGATGAGATGTATGGAGGTGTATGGATCCAAACACTGAGAGATATATCACATCACGAAATGTGGTGTTCGATGAGGTATCTCTGCACTACAATTCATCATGGGCAGCCACACCAACTATTGTAGATGATGAGCAATTTGACAAAACAGATGTAGATTTATCTCAGCTCGAGTCACTTGACAGAAGATTTATCTCACCTCGTGTCGCCTGATGATTATGGATCAAAAGGGAGTGTTGAAACCACAGAAGAAACACTCCAATCAATAGCAAGAAACGATGGGAAATTATAATTTGATTCAAGAATATCAACTAGAGCACGAAGGCAGCCTGATTACTTGAAAGACCATGATATACTGAAGTTAGTACTTCTGTTAGCTATTTTTGCTATAACAGTGGATAATGGTAGGAGTGGGATCAATAGCTTTTGTGATTTCTATTTTCTATAAATTTGTAAGTGGTAATCAGTAGTTGGTAAGAAATAAGAAACTAAGTGTCCATCTTTATTATTTCTTTTACCTTCTTAGTTCTCAAGTGTTTTGAGTGTTGTATTCTTTCTCTACAAAATCTCATTTTTGTTTACATATTTTATTTTATTCATGTATTTGTTTCATGCTTTCAATGTTTCTATATCGATCAATTCTCTTATGTTTATTGTGCAGGACCTGTAAAATGAAGTAAGCCAGGCCCTTCTCTTGTAAGTCAATCGCCATTAGAACACTGTAGCTACTAATATGGCTTTGCATTGCAAAGTCATGGGTCCGATTCCGCCTCCCAATTGTATTTGAAAAAAATAATGTTGTAATGAATTAATAGTATCAAAAAACAAATTGCTTTATTTTAGCATTATATATATATATATATAGGATTCGCATCCGTGTCAACCGTTTGCTAGAAAACCTATTCCAACAATCATCATCTTCATCGCTGATCAATATAATTGATGGTTGAAATTGAAAAAAAAACTAGCCTGCCGCTACAGCATATAGTGGCAGTAATATTGGCTTTCGGCTATAAAATTTACTACACTACCCCTCTCATGCGTACAAGTTCAAGTCCTCAAATCCAATCATGGCGTTTCATTAATCCTGGACTATGCATGCCTCCTAGACTAATGGTAATGGTAAAAAAAAATTCATACATAATATTAATATTAATATTAATATTACATACTCCATATTTAATATTAATATTATATACTCCATATTTAATATTAAATATGTAATGTTAATATTAATATTAAATATGGAGTATGTAATATTAAAATTAAATATATAATATGTAATATGTACTATTAATATTAAATATTATATACTCTATATTAATATAGGACTCCATTAAAATTTGGATCTACTTAGGGTAAACACCCACTTTACCTTAGTAAGTTCATATAACATTTCATTGCAATGAGTATAGAAAATTTTGCATTAACCATTGATGAGTAGGTTGAAAACCTATGATTTAATCTCATTTAGCTTGTCATATTGTAAGTTTTTAAGTATTGTTCGTATTACTTTTGGTGTTTTGTGTTTATAGTTCAGGTATGAAGGATGGAGTTGGATTCTTGTGGAAATGGATGAAGTATGGACATATCTGATGGAGAGGCGCTGACCGCGCGTAAGGAGGAAGAGATTCTGCATAAGGAGCGCTGACAGCGCAGCCGAAAAAGGGATTGAAGCGCTGACCGTGCTGGATCGAAACCAAGTTCCTGCATACTAGGCGCGGACCGCGCAGCTGTGAGAAGAGACCAAGCGCTGACCGCGCGTGTCTGACAGGGTTGACCAGATTTAGTTACTTTAAAATACAAAGTTGATTAGAAAAAGGATTGAAGACGTGCCTTATTGCACTAGGGTTTTGATAGACTATTTATATGAGTTATTTTCTTAGGTCTTAATCATCGGGGATCAGATATTTCATCTCTCATCTTGGAACTAGAGGGAGGCTATTGATTCATCAAAGCATGTCAGGCTAAGTTCTTTTATTCAATTCTTAAGGGATGTTGAACCTTATTATCAATTAATGGTTTGATTAAGTTTATATTATTTATTCTTTCATATTGAGATTTATTCTAATTATCTACATAAACTTTCATGTATGTTATTCAATTGACTAATTTGGTTTCTGCAAGATTAAATTAGTAAATTGATATCATCTGCTAGATTAATATATATATTAAGCAAACGATATATGTCTAATCATAAGTAGCAATTAATGATATTTGATTGTGGTCAAGCTTTTGAATATTGTTAAGATTTTCAGAAGGCAAGTTAAATAATTCCTTATTGTGTAATTATTGCTTGGAATAATCTAATTATCATTCTTCATGCTTCTGTCATATTAAATCTAGACTGATAGTTCTAGATTGTATGATAGTTAGGATCTTTTGTTGGCGATCGTAGCATTATATTTACACTTAAGGAGAATTTCGGGTAATTTACGATCGCGGTTATCTAGGGTTATTAATCTCATTGAAAGGGTAAATAGTGTAATCACTTGATTAATCCATAATTGTGAAAAGGGGATACTGAACTGAAGAATTGAAGCTTTTTACTCATTGATATTTTCTTTAAATTCACTTTCGTTAATTAAACTGTTCAAACTAAAAACCCCCAATTCATTGGAAATACTTGGATAGATATTAAACATAATACTCTCTGTGGGATCAATCCTTGCTTATTACTATACTAAGTCTTGAGTTAGTGGAATAGAAGTAAGGTAAATTTTGTAGTGCTAGACGACAGCTACCAAATTTTGGCGTCGTTGCCGAGGAGTGTTATTTGTTTTTATTTATTCAATTATTTTCATTTTTTATATTTTTTTTATGCCTCGATCCTCTCACTCTCTTGAATTGAAATTTGATCCAGAAATAGATAGAACCGCACGAAGGCTTAGGAAGGAAGCTCGAAAAACTCAAGGTCCACTTGCAAATTCTGACGAAGCTCCATCACCAGGCCTTAACATCGCACTCACACTACTTTCGGACCAATCTTTTTCAAGCGAATCAAAAGAGGAGATGGCGGTGCCAAATAACAGGACTTTAAAGGAGTTGTCAACTCCTAATCTTACTCAACAACCTCTTTGCATTGAATATCCTGCTTTGAATGCTGCGTTTGAACTAAAATCTGGACTAATTCATCTTTTGCCTACTTTTCGTGGTCTTACAGGTGAAGATCCGTACAAGCATTTGAAGGAATTTCATGTTGTGTGCTTAACTATGAAGCCACACAATGTTACGGAGGAGCAGATAAAGCTAAGAGCTTTCACATTCTCACTGGAGGATTTTGCAAAGGATTGGTTGTATTATCTCCCCTCGGGATCAATACAATCATGGAACGACATGAAAAGGCTGTTCTTGGAGAAGTATCTTCCTGCTTCAAGAGTGGCCAACATCAGGAACGAAATTTGCAAAGTACGACAATTCAGCGGTGAAACACTGTATGAATACTGGGAGAGGTTCAAAAAGCTTTGTTCCAGCTGTCCACCCCACCAGGTTGACGATCAACACCTTATCATATACTTTTATGAGGGACTCGTACCAATGGATAGAAGTATGATCGACTGTAATGATTGAGATTTTATATTTAATGAGTTAAATAAATATTTTATGTGATTTATTTATTGAGTGAAATAAATAAATTATGTAATTTATGGAAGTGATTTAATTAAGTATTTTATATTAATTAAATGAATGTGTAATATTTAATTTAATTGATGTATATTAATTTTATATTATAGTTCTAATTTAATTGAGATAATTGAATTAGATGAATTATGTGATGAAGTGTTACATGAATTATAATTAGCAAGTAATTATAATTATGTGTCAAATTTTATGTGATTTATTGATGTTAGATTTTAATTGATTAAATTAGTTGTTTAATATTTAATTGGTTAAAATATGACATTAAAGTATGTGTTAAAATGATTTGTTAAAATAAAAGAAAAAGGATTTTAAATGATTTTAAACAAACAAGGCCTTGCATTTGTTTTTAAATCTATTTTCCAAACAAGGCCTTAGCTAATAATCTGTTTTTAAATAAAGGGTTTGCCAAACATGACCTTAAGTTTTAAATTCAAAATTTTGTAATTGATATTAGACTTAATATAGTTATAATGCTTTGTCAGTTATATTATATATAATTAATCCTATATCTATTACTACATATTATATTATACGTTAGTTTAGTTTACGCTAAGTTAGTCTAAGCTAAAGAACATAGAGAGAAAAAGAGAGCAGAGAAAAGAAAAGAGAGAAGAAGAAGTAAGAAGAAGGAGGAGAAATTGTTAATCAAGCATACAATCATCACCTTCTTTACCTTTAAGTTGAATTTTATGTTCTTCATATTTTCTTTCTCTGTAAAAGTAAATTTTCATAAAAGTGGTATAATCATGAATTGAATATATGTATTGTGTTCATGTTATACTAATAGTGGTTTTATGCAGTAATGATTTTCAGAAATCAAATTACTGTAGAAAGATATTTTAACAGAAAATTCATGTTGATATGAGTTCATATAAGTTTTAGTTTTGTTGTCAATTTTGGTTTGAGAAATTGATGAATTGGAATATGCTAGCATGCTTATTGGAAAATTGTTTGATGATTACATGCAATTACGTATATAATGTATGTATATAGAGTGGAATTGATGGAGAAAATTTCTTACAGTGGATTATTTTGGAAAAACATGAGTTTTCATGAAAATGGCCAAATTGGATTTTTAAAACTTGTGATTATCGTTATTTAGATGGTTTTGTGTTTTGGAAGCATGTTATACATATGTAATATAGGGTATGTATGAGTTACAGTATCTATGGTACTGTATTTTTGCGTTTGTTGGCTTGTATGGGATGTTCGGTAAAGCAGAGGGTCGAAACTGTCTGCATCTGGCTGCGTTGCTGCGTAGCTGCGCCGACATCAAGGCCAGGAGCAGCGCAGCTGCGCCGCTTGCCCTTCCCAGAACCGACCCCTACGCAGCTGCGCCGGTGCCCAGGCTGCTGGCTGCGCCGTTTACAGTGATTGGGCAGTGACTTTAGTTTCTTATGCAGTTTATTTTTAAAGACTTAGTTTAATTATTCATTGATAGTGAACATATATTTAAATGATATAACATGTTGTTATATGATTGTGACAAATTCATATTTGAAAAAATAAAAGAGTTTTGAAAACCTAATGTAATATTTAAATTATAATTGTTACTTAATTATAATTTGATTAATTATAATTAAGAGTAAATGTTGAATTTAAATTATAATTCTTTGAAATTATAATGTATAGAAGTTGATTTATTTTAATCAATTAGATGTTAATTTAAATTATAATTTATGTAATTATAATTTAATAAATGCATGTTTAATTATGGATTATAAATTGATAATTGCATGATTAATTATAATGCATGATATAGTTTAATTGATTATAAATTATAATTTGTTTATAATTTAAAAGGTAATTATAATTTAATTAATTATAATTTGATTAAGTGTTTGAATTATAATTGTTTAATTATAATTTAGCTAAATACATAATTGATTTAATTATGTGAATATGTATGTGATGTAATTAACTATGTGATAGTTGATTATTATTATTTATTTAATTAGAGTGAGTTAACCATGAGAGTTAACCACTTATGTGAATTAGTTATGTGTTAACTGATTTAGATTGTTATAATTGAATGTATAGAGGAAGTGTTTAAGTACGTGGTTGAGTTAAGCAGCTTGCGCGTAAGGCAAGTCTTCTAACCCTAAACTTGTTAATTCTATACAATTTCTTGAGTTCATATATTCATTATTGAGAATGTTCTTTCCATTTCTGTATTGGACAATTGTTTATTTAATTGAAATGATCTTAACTTATTGTTCAAGTAAGATCTAGTTATTATTTTAAATGCTTTAAGTTGATTCTAAAGCATATGTTTGTTCATAATTCTGTTATTTACGAATTATTGAAAGACGATTCAACTAATCCTTAGTTGATGAACGTAAATTCTAAATTACCCTTGTAAGCTTATCCAAACGAAACTTTCTTTGGTGCAGACTTGAATTCAAATTGCTAAGTTGAACAACCCTATTTACTAGGGGAGGTTACTACGCATAGCGTTATGATGTTTGTGCACAATACAAGGTACAAATGGCTGATCCCCATAAGTACGAGTTAAGGTACATAGTCTTATTGACTGTTAAAGGTTTAAATAGAAATATTTATAACCTAGGACAAGAGTTCAAAGGTCTTATGACACTCAGATAAATTCTATTTTTGAATTGTAATTGCGATGAAAGAATTATTATTCAATTCTTTATCGTTGAAGCAAATCATATTATTCAGATTTTTTGAAAGATATCCTTTCATGTATATATTATTGTTAAACTCCAGTGAGCTGTGGTTTGCTCACTCTTGCATTAAATAACAATTTCAGTTAAGGTTGATAACGCTGATGCTCCGTCTACAAGAAAGAGCAAGGGCAAGGGAAAGCAAAGCAAGTGAAGACTTGTTTTTATTTATTTGAGAATAATTGTAATAAGACTTGAATGATATATTTTTATTTCCGCACTTTATTATTTTCATGTCAGGGTTAGAGTAACCTGGGATTATTTTAAAAGGGTTGTAACCCTTGTTGTAAGGGAGATTTATTTATTTTAATTTAAGTTGTAGTTTAT
Organism: Panax stipuleanatus; assembly: GCA_020205555.1. Taxonomy (NCBI): domain Eukaryota; kingdom Viridiplantae; phylum Streptophyta; class Magnoliopsida; order Apiales; family Araliaceae; genus Panax; species Panax stipuleanatus. Next base: position 153,987,499 of record CM035117.1, on the reverse strand, counting down.
TTTGCATTATTCATTGGGTAGATGTATGTTATATTAGATAGTGAACACCAAATCATGTGAAAACGAAGTACCCAGATATGAGGGTGTCACATCGACGCTGCTAGTGGAGGAGCATTAGTGGATAAAACACCAGAGGTTGCAAAGAACTTGATTGCAAATATGGCAGCCAATGCACAACAATATGGAACACGAAATGATCATTCAAAGCAAAGGGTAAGTGAGGTAAACACGACTAATATAGAGCAACAGATTTCTGACTTAACTGCTGTGGTGAAACAATTAGCAACAGGTAACTTGCCGGTTACACAAGCTTCCCAGATATGTTTAACGACGGGGCACCCTATAGATGCATGCCCAACATTACAAGAGGAAGAGAATTCACAGTAAGCTAATGCAGTGGGAAAGTACCAGGCACAGCCGCAGAGGAAGTATGACCCTTTTTCCAATACTTACAATCCAGGATGGAGGGATCATCCCAACTTGAGTTATGTGGCTGCTAGGCTGCAAGCACAAGGGTTTTACCCAGTTAAACCACAATTTCAGCCAAATCAGCCACAGTACCAACCCAGACCAACAGTACCGGCCAATCCTGGTGATAGTAGTGTGCATACAAGCCAATCATGTATGATGACAAAGCACATACTTTGTAAACAGTCTTATTTATGTATTAATAAAATATTCATTTAAGGCATATAATTATCTACATGGTGCTGTTTTTATAATATGTAAATAACCCATAGTTTTAAGCAATGCTTTTAGAATCATGATGAGATCATGATATTGAGATCTAAATTCTTAGAAAGCTTAAAAACTAAAATAGTTCCCAATTGTGGGATTACTAAAATGGGGATTAGTAAATCCGGATAGATTGGTACATATGTTGCTTGTTCATTGGATGAGGATGACTGATCTCATGGTCATTTGTGTGAAGACACTAAAGCAAGTATGTAGGTGCTTATTGGAGAATAAGTTCACTGAACGTGACTCGCTATGGAATACCTAATGGAGTTTTACTCGCCTGTCAATAGGAATTCTTAATGTGATAGTAGTACATGTGATCCTTGGACTTGAGATCATCATAGTATCTTGTATGTAACAAATTATACTTTGACTAATTCCTTAAGGCCTATGTAAAAGAGGAGATATGTCCTATGTGATTCGTTAAATGACAACCCAGAAATCCTTGGCCAATGTAGAATGAAATTAGAAAGAGGTTTCTAATTTGCATTATTTGGAGTTGTGCATTTTCTAATCGAAATACATATGATTAAATAAATTAAGACTTGACAGTAAATCCATGTCTTATATTTAATTGGGATATTGTATGGTGGAAGGATTGAATTGTACGGTAACTATTAACTCACAGGTTCTTTTATGATTAATGTTGAAATCTATATTATCTAGAAAGTCGTTGATCGCTAGGGAGGCTTATCCCTATTGTAGAATAAATGTTATTTATTTAAATAGATTATTAGTTTAATTTGTTTATTTAAATAAGATTAGAATTGTTCTAATTGATTTATTCACAACCGGTTTAATATGGAGAACCTAAAGGGTCACACCATAAAAGGAAGAAGAATTATTTAAGAAGAAAATGGCATGATAGTAATAATGCATTAAGTATAACTAATTTAATCTATGATGATAGAATAAATTAAATAGCTTAATGTTTATTATTTAATATTTTAGAAATATTAAATATAAATTAATAAGAGGAGTCTTATTAATATTATTATTATTATTATTATTATTTTAATTCTAAAGGAGTTTAGGAATTAATATAATATCAGTACTCTCTCTCAATCCTAATAAAGATTAGGATATAAATTAATTAAAAGTATTTAATTAATTAATTAAATAAAACCCTATTCTAATTGAATTAGGAGGGTTAACCTAATATCTATATAAGAGAGTCTTATATCAGAAATAAGGTACGTGAATTTTTTAAGAGTTGGGAGTGCACATATTCTATAGAGATAGAAACAAGGGTTAAGCCAATAACCCATCTTACTGAGTTCTTCATCTTCCTTGGTGGATCACCGTTAGAGGCCAAACATTTGGGTGGCTGACATTGATCAAGGGAAGGAGCCACTACAGAGGAATCAAAGGAGTAGAACTTGTACCTGAGGAAGCTTGGATCTTCAAAGGTATAATTCTGTTTTTCTCCTTCTTCATTCACTGATAATTGATGCATAAGAATGATCATGGTAATGGGTTTGTATAAATTTTTGAAAACCTAGTTTTTTACGCTTCCGCCCTATTTATGTGATTTGATTGCATGATTGCGTTACGTACAAACCCAACACCTGGAACATCCTTGGAGGACATATTCAAGGCGTTTATGACACAGACACTGTGACATCCCGGATTTTTAAGAATTTATAAATGAGAATTTAATAAATAAAATTCTTATTTTAAGATGTTCGAGTACAAGTATGTGTATATGTGATATATATTGTGAAATATGTGAGTTGGTGTGAAGAGAATTTAAATGTTAATTTTAATATTTATTGAAGTAAATAAATATTTTAATTGAATTATTTATTTAGATTATGTGATTAATATGGAGTAATGTAATTAAGTGTAGTATATTAATTAAATAATTATTTAATATTTAATTTAATTGACGTAATGATTTTATGTTATAATTCTAATTTAATTGGGATAATTAAATTGGATGAATTATGTGATGAGTGTTACGTGAAATTATAATTAGCGAGTAATTATAATTATGTGACAACTTTATATGATTAATTGATGTTAACTTTTAATTAATTAAATTAGAATGTTAAGATTTAATTAATTAAAAGGTGTAACATCAAGAATATGTGTTAAAGGATTTATTAAAAAGAATTAAAAGAGTTTTTAAAACCGTTTTCCCAAACAAGGCCCTTACTTTTGTTTTAAACCTGTTTTACCCAAACAAGGCCTTAACTATTAAAACCTGTTTTTAAAATAATGTGGTTTTGCCAAACAAGCCTTAGAGCTTTTAAAATTCTAATTTTCGTAACTTATATATGAAATTGGTAATTAGTTTATGTAATTATATTGGGAGTTACATATTCAATAATTATGTGTTATATGTGTATTGTATATACACTAAGTTACGTTAGTTTTATAAACCTAAGTCTAAACTAAGAACAAAAAAGAGAAGAGAGATCAGAGATTATCAAAGAAGAAGAAGAGGAAGAAGAACAAGAAGAACAAGAACAAGGAAAACCTTGAGAAAACAAGAGAAAAGCTTTCATCATCTCCATCTCTCTTTTAATTCAAAACTAGTAAGGTTATAATCTTAACCCTTATACTCAATTAATATGTGTTGTGTTTCTTCTTTGAAAAATTAGGTCTTTATGATTATGAATTTATATGTATATATGGTGTTCATATGTTTTCATATGTAATTGTATGTCATTAAAGGATTTTCAAAGTACAATTGTTGTAAAAACAAGTTTTGAAGTTATGTTCTTATATGTTTTCATAATTTTAGAATTCTATGTAAAAAAAATTTGGTGAAACTTCATAATTTTGATATGTGAATGGGATGTGTGTGTATATATATGTATATATATGCTTACATGAGATTTTTTTATAGTGGTTTAAGAGTTTCAATTCACAAGGACATGATGAACATGATGAAATCATGTTCATAGTGTTTGATTATGAAGTTATGTTGAAAATTGTTCTTAAGTCATTGATGAAGCCATGAAGTTATGAGTAATATGTGATATAGCATGAGTATATGAGTTATATGGTTGTTGAAGAAATTCAATCCATGTAAATTTGGATAAACAAGAGGAATTATATTTATAGTGATTTTTTTTAAATCAATTTCTAAAAAATAGCTTTTGAAACTATCAAATTGATGTTTGATTATGGGTTATTGTTACAATTGATCACGTATTATGTTAGTATGTTAAGGATATGAGTTATTACAATTGGAATCTCATGAATTGGGTTAAAAACAAATTCGTAGTAGCAATTTTCGTCAAGAACGCTTAATATTGTAGTTTTCTTTGAAAATCATGAAATCTTAGTTTTGATTATGTGTTATATGAATTTTATATGTTATGATCACGTTAATGAGTTTAAAATATTGTTTGTATCAAGTTTCATGTTTATCATGTTGGGAAAAATCGAATTTGGTGTGAAGGAATAAGCCAAATTGGCTTATTTCTCCACCAGTTCGCGAACCAACCCCTCCACCAGAGGGAGGACCCGTATTACCCTTAGGGGATCCGCCCCAGTGGGGTACCCTGCTGTCTGGGAATGTTGGTTTTTGGTTTTCGAGTTTTCATGCCCCGTTTGTTTAGTTAACTTATTTCTATGATTTGAAAAATGAAATAGGTAATACGATAACATATTTTTGATGTGTTTACGATGGATTGGAGTCTTAATATGAATGTGTCATATGTGTTGATGTGTTACTTTCATAAGGTACACAACACGATTGAAAGCGTTATAAGCTTATAAAATGTATATCGTAACCATAATCATAGTAAGGGTTCAATTTAAATTATAATTTGTTAAATTATAATGAATATAGTTTGATTAATTATAATCAAAGTAAATGTTTAACTTGAAGTATAATGTGTGTAATTATGATTTGATTAACATAAGATGTAATTGATTTATTATAATCAAAGTGGATGTTTAAATTATAATTTATTGGATTATAATTTAATATAAGTATGTAATTATCAATTGATTAATTATGTGAAATGTAATATGATTATGTGATGTGATTAATTACGTGGTGACTAATTATTAACTTATGAGTTAGTGAGGAATGAGTTAACCTAAATTGGTTAACTAACGATGAAGATGAGCTATGTGATAATTAACTTATATTGTTAATTATACATATGTTTTGACAGTGAGTGTCAAACGAGTAAATGGAAAAGGATTAGAAAGTATAAATTAGAAGTTACTTAAGCGTTTACTAAACGTCGCTATGAGACTAATAATTGATGTGTATGGTAATACGTTATGTAGGATCATGAAGCAGATTATATTAAGCAGTTTTTCGGTAATTGGTAATCTACGAGTCAGGCAAGTCTTTCAGTTCCTATTTTCTATGTGAACTTGATGATGAACTTTTTAAATTGTATTGCAAAGAGCATGTTATGTTATATATGTTGCAAGCATGAAATGTGAAAGTCAATTTATGACTTCATTGATTGATTTAAGAATGTTGATTGAGTAAGGAACTCAATCTTTATATTTGTTATGTGATTAAAGCATGCATGCCATGTTACTTTAATGTTTAAGAGATGTATGTTGAGCATGTTAATTATGTGCTACGTGAAGCATGAAAGCTGTTAGTTCTTGCTGAGCTGGTGTGCTCACTCTTGCAAATAACCATTTTTGTAGATCAGGGATGCAAGGTAAATATACATGTTAAGTGATTTATAGAGATCAATGTTCAAGAATATTAGTTATGTTAAATTTTAAATTGTAATTGATATTTTGATTGTAACTCAATTGTTAAGTTATAAGTTGAGCTATTCGACGTATAATGGATATTGCTTAGTGATGTAAGACTTTGTATAGTCCTTTCGTTGTAGCTATTCATGTAATATTATTGAATCAAATATTTTTAATGTTATGGTTGCAATTCAGGACCATAAAGAAAGATTGTATAAAAGTTTTAAATATTCTGCATTTTTAGTGATTATAATATTGAATAATGATGTAATGAGAAATTAAAGTTATATTGTTAACGATCGAGAAGGAGAATATTATTGTATGAATTTTGGGGCCGTTACAGTTGGTATCAAAGCTGATTGGTTATACACCTTAGGTAAGAGTACCTTAGGCTATGGCCTTCGAGAATAAGAAGTTAAGTTTAAGTTACGTATAACGAAAAGGTGATTCTTTTCACATACGTAGATGTATAGGATGAGTTAAGTCCTATAAATGTTATAAGAAGAAGATTAGAATGGCGAGGAATAAAACTCGAATAAATTATTGAGTGACATGAATGGAATTAGAAATTCTTAAAGAACGAGAATTGATTAATAAACAAAAAGATTCAAATAAGAATCTTGAAGAGATGTAGAAATAAAAACCAGGAGTTGCCTAACTCCAATAATCTAGATGAAGAATAACGATGAATAGACAAAGTCTATGAGATTAAAAGAATAAATGAAATCATGATATGACATGATGAAAGGTAAGATAAGAAGTTTTTAAAACAAAACGATAATGAGATAAGAAAAGAATCATAAGAAGATGATTATAGAATAAGATCACGGCGTGATCTTTTAAAGTTGTAAAAGACAGATGGTCTGTAATGATTGAATGGTTATAGTTTGAGACTATAACGAGAATGTACTATGATATAGTACGAGATTAACTCACGAGGAGTTATAAATGATGAGATACAGAAGTCTGTATCGAGTATAGAGCAAGAATTTATGAGTAAGATAGAGTTAAGTGGGATTTCAACTGAGGACTCATGTGGTGGCTGAGTTGTACAAATCTTGTATGGGCAGGGTTTTGTTCTTACACTTGGTTTATCATATTGATAATTATTGGAATTTGGTGTCGCGCTATCGGTATATATATGGTGACAAGGTGATTCTTGTCTCATGTTTATATTTGATAGTTAGAGTCAATAGAGATTAGATTAGATGATATTAAGATTACATTAGATGATTTTAAGGTTAGGCGAGTTCTTAAAACTCATATTTATGGTTCGTGACTCATAATCGTATGTATGTTTTTGAACCCTTAAGCAGATGGACAGTCCCTGATCAGTTCTTTGACTACGTATTGCTAGGACAAGTCTTTAACTCATATTATTGTGGCAAGTTCCTGAGTTTCCAAAGTGTGGTAAGTTCGATGAACTATACTGGGTATAGAAAGGTTATAGTATAGAAAGCATTGATGTGTTGAAGATTGATATAATGTTTAAGTAATGATGGAGTAAAGATTTAAATTGATGAAGAAAGTTTTTATATTCTAAATCTCCTAGATTTGCTAAATTTTCAAAATTTATTGACTTCGTGCTGATGTTGCACTTCTGTTTTCTTGAAAAACATTGGATCGAACGATGGAACCAATGAATTTTTAAAATACGTGCTATTATTCTCATGTCTATGCTAATTGCTTCAGCTAGACAAAAGTGATTTTAAATTTTCAAAATATATTTTATATATGCATCATTTGATATGGTGTAGAAACAATAATCGAGGAACTTATCAATGTAGTTAAACCTAGTATTGGATGTGATCGTATGATCATCAGCCCACTATGGTATGATGTAGTATGACGACGTCATGTAACGACGAAATCCTCAACGTACCATTACTACGGTACGATATCAGGATATTATGAAAAGATTTATTTATTTATTTTTGGTTTCCTTAAACGAAAAAAAAATATTTTTGAGTTAGTTAAAAAACTTTATATATATATATATATATATTTTTCGATTGATGTCCGAATTGTTGCTAGAAGTCTATGCTACTTGATTCAGCTAGACAAATATTGAAAGATGTTTATGAAATTCGAGCATTTTTGGTCACTCTTGCAAATAACCATTTTTGTAGATCAAGGAAGCAAGGTAAAGATACGTGTTAAGTGATTTATAGAGATCAATATTCAAGAATATTAGTTATGTTAAATTTCAAATTGTAGTTGATATTTTGATTGTAACTCAATTGTTAAGTTATAAGTTGAGCTATTCGACGTATAATGGATATTGCTTAGTGATGTAAGACTTTGTATAGTCCTTTCGTTGTAGCTATTCATGTAATAGAATTGAATCAAATATTTTTAATGTTAAGGTTGCAATTCAGGACAATAAAGAAAGATTGTATAAAAGTTTTAAATATTCTGTATTTTTAGTGATTTTAATATTGAATAATGATGTAATGAGAAATTAAAGTTATATTGTTAACGATCGAGAAGGAGAATATTATTGTATGAATTTTGGGGTCGTTACAGTTGGTATCAAAGCTGATAGGTTATACACCTTAGGTAAGAGTACCTTAGGATATGGCCTTCGAGAATAAGAAGTTAAGTTTAAGTTACGTATAACGAAAATGTGATTCTTTTGACATACGTAGATGTATAGGATGAGTTAAGTCCTAGAAATGTTATAAGAAGAAGATTAGAATGGCGAGGAATAAAACTCGAATAAAATATTGAGTTACATGAATAGAATTAGACATTCTTAAAGAACGACCTTGAATAATGTCCTAGGTTATAAATATTTCTATTTAAACCTTTAACAGTCAATAAGACTATGGACCTTTAACCGTACTCAGGGGGATCATCCATTTGTACCATGAATTGTGCACAACCATCTTAACGCTATCGCATAAGTATCCCCTAATAAATAGGGTTGTTCATTCTCAGTAATTGAATACAAGTCCGCACCAAAGAAAGTTTGATTTGGATAAATAAAGAAACTTTGGAGTTTCAAATATCATTAACTAGGAGTAGTTGAATCGACTCGTAGTACTTTAACAGTTCCATGATATAAGAATCATGAACCAACTATAAGATATGACAATGAAATTCGTAATAGCTAGGCATGCTTTAGAAGTAACTCAAAGCAATTGAAAGAATAAGTGAATCTTTCTTGAACAACTAAGTCAAGATCATAATACCTCGATAATACTTCAATATTTGAGCATTAGGAACATTTGAGTACAACAACATTTGTACAAAGTAAATAACAAGTTCGAAATGGAAACTTGTTTAACGTTAACGAGTTTAGGGTTTATAAGACTTGCCTTAAGCACAAGCTACACTTGAACAATTACAATCACTTCACAAATACCCTACACATTAATATTACATTCAAATCATCTATTAGTATCCAACTACAACATTTAAACCATCGAACTTCATATCTAAGTCCAATTCACAATGTAATTTACCACATTGGTTGCTAACTAGTCAAGTACGTGAGTCTATACTCACGACATACATTCATAAGCTTATAATACTATCAATCGTGTTGTGTACCTTAAGAAGGTAACACAATCATACACATGTAACACATTCATAAAATACTTCAACCTAACTTAAACACATCAAAATCATGTTATCTTATTACATATTTCACTTTCCAAGTCATAGAAGCAAGTTAACTAAACAAACGGGGCATGAAAACTCAAAAGCCAAAAAGCAACTTTTTCAGACAGATTGTTAACCCGCTAGGGCGGGTCCCCCAAGGGAAAAATCCCCGCTGGGGCGGGTGCATGCTCTGGTGGGAGGGCTGGTTCGCGAACTGGTGGAGAAATAAGCCAATTTGGCTCATTCCTTCATACCGAATTCGATTTTTCCCAACATGATAAACATGAAACTTGATACAAACAATATTTTAAACTTATTAACATGCTTATAACATTAAAAATCCATATACCACATAATCAAAATCAAGATTTCATAATTTTTGAAGAAAAACATAATTTTAAGCGTTCTTGACAAAAATTGTTATTACGAACTCGTTTTTCAATCAATTCAAGTAATTCTAATTGTAATAACTTCTATTCTTAATATACTAACATAACACATGATCAATTTCAACAATAAATCATAATCAAACATCAATTTGATAGTTTCAAAAGCCATTTTTTAGAAATTGATTCAAAGAAAATCACTATGAACACAATTTCTATTGTTTATCAAAAATTCATGGTTTGAATTGCTAACACAACCATATAACTCATATATAATCATGTTATATCACATATTACACATATCTCATGCTCACATCAAGGATTTAAAAACAATTTTCAACATCACTTCATAAAAGAGTACTATAAACATGATTTCAGAGTGTTCATCATATACTTATGAATTGAAACTCTTAAATAACTATAAAAATCATATGTAAACATATATATATATATATATATATACATATATATGTACACATCTCATACATATATCAAACTCAAGAACTTTCACAAAGAGACTTCCACATAGAATTCTAAAACCATGAGAACAAAGAAGAACATGCTTTGAAAACTTATTTTTACAACAATTGTATTTTGAAAACACTTTCATGGCATAAAATTACATATGAAAATATATGAACACCATATATACATAATTTGATTATAAAAACCTAATTTGATAAAGAAGAAATACAACACATAAAAATTGATTCTAGGGTTAAGATTATAACCTTACTAGTTTTTGACTTAAGAGAGAGATGGAGATGATAATGATGGGGCTTGCTTTGTCTCCTCAAAGCTTTCCCTTCTTCTTCTTCCTCTTCTTCTTCTCTAATAACTCTCTCTAACTCTCTTCTTCTTTCTTTCTTTGTTTTGTAAAACTAACGTAACTTTTAACTTAGCATATATTATACAATATACATACACATATATAATATATATGTAACCTATAAGTAATAAGTGTAATACTAATTATCATAATAAATATCACTAATTACATAGGTTATGAAATTTGAAAAGCCCAAGGCCATGTTTGGCAATCTTAGATAAACAAACTCTTTAGTAGCTAAGTCATGTTTGGTAAAAACAAATTTAAAAGAGAAGTAAGGCCTTGTTTGAAAAATCACTTTAAAACCATTTCCTTTATTTTAATAAATCCTTAATCCATAGATTAAATACCACACTTATTTAATTAAATTACAACATTCTAATTCAATTAAATAAACTAACATTCACATAATACCAAATTGTCACACAATTGAATTTTCTTTAGTAAACATAATTCATGTAACAAATTATTATTAACACTTAGCACATAATATTAAATCTAATTGAATTATTCTCAACTAAATTATAATTATGCTACACCATTGCTAACATATCAATTTAATTAAACACATAGCACTTAATTAAATTATCCATAACAACCACACAATTTATTTATTTACCTCAACAAATAAATTCAATAAAATATTTATTTAATGCAATAAATATTTACAATTAATATATAAAATTCTCAATCGTTACAGTCTTCCCTCCTTAAAAGGATTCTGTCCCCAGAATCACAACATAAAAAAAATTTCTCATAAAATTTTCATTTGTTACATTCTTTCCCCCTTTTCTATCCCCATAATCGATATAAAAGACACAAATCAATTAAGCAAATAATTGAGGATACGATTTCCTCATTACATCTTCGAGTTCCCACGTGGCTTCTTCAGCACTGTGGTTCCTCCAAATTACCTTAACATAATGTATCACTTTATTCCTAAGTACTTGTTCCTTCCTATCAACTATTTGAACAGGAACCTCTACATAAGTTAAGTCTTTATCAAATTGTAAAGGCTCATATTCTATTACATGTTTATAGTCGTGCTTGTAAGGTTGTAACACCGAAATATGAAATATGTTATGTATATTGTCAAGCTCCGGAGGTAATGCCACTTTATAAGCTACCTCGCCAACTTTTCGTAGTACTTCGAAAGGTCCAATAAATCAGGGACTCAGCTTCCCTTTCTTTCTGAATCGAATCTTCCCCTTCCAGGGAGATACTTTCAGGAAAATGAAGCTCCCTGGTAAAAATTCTCGGTTCTGTCGATATTGATCGGCATATTTCTTTTGTCTGTCTTGAGCAGCAACCAATCTTGTTATGATCAGTTTCACAATTTCAACGGTTTGTTGTACCAATTCCGGTCCCAACAGTTGATGTTCACCAACTTCATCCCAACACAAAGGAGTTCTGCATTTCCTGCCGTATAACGCTTCGTAAAGCGGCATGCCGATACTCGCGTGGTAACTATTGTTGTAGGCGAACTCCACCAACGGTAGATGATCATCCCAGCTTCCCTTGAAGTCCATCGCATAAGCTCTCAGCATATCCTCAAGCGTCTGAATTGTTCTCTCGCTCTGGCCATCGGTCTGAGGATGGTATGCTGTACTCATTCGCAATTGCGTTCCCAGACACTCTTGTAGTCACTTCCAGAAATTTGACGTAAACCGCGGATCTATGTCCGACACAATTGACACCGAAACACCGTGTCTAGAAAAAATTTCTTTAACGTACAGCTTCGCCAATTGCTCTAAGTTGTACTTAATCCTGATTGGTAAAAAGTGGGCTGACTTCGTCAGTCGATCCACAATCACCCAAATTGCGTCAAATCCTTTCTGAGTCGCTGGAAGACCAACCACGAAATCTATCGTGATATACTCCCACTTCTATTCTGGAATTTCTAACGGTTGCAGCAATCTGCTAGGTCTCTGGTATTCTGCCTTGACTTTCTGACAAGTTAGACATTTCGTAACGCATTTAGCAACATCCCTCTTCATATTCGGCCACCAGAAATGATGCCTGAGATCCTGGTACATCTTTGTACTCCCAAGGTGAATTGAATACTTCGAGCTATGAGCTTCACTCAAGATCTCCTCCTTAACTTTTGGTATTGGCGGTACCCAGATTCTACCTTCAAATCGTAGCAGTCCCTCACTGTCGATTCTGAATTTAAACTCTTCACCATCGGTTAATCTTTTCTGAATCTTCTCGCACTCTTCATCGTGAAGTCGAGCTTCTTTCACTTTGTCTACCAGAGTATAACCCATAGTTACTCGAAATAACTTCTCATCCAATTCCTTCGGAAACTTCACTTCCAGCTCTAATCTAGCCATCTGTTCTATCAACTGATCCTGATCAGTTAACATATTCTGCTTCTCTCGACCTTTTCTGCTCAAAGCGTCGGTGATGACGTTAGCTTTGCCCGGATGGTAAAGTATCTCGCAATCGTAGTCTTTGATCAGTTCTAAACATCTTCTTTGGCGCATGTTCAAATCCTTCTGGGTAAAAATATACTTCAAACTCTTGTGATCTGTGTATATTTCACACTTCTCTCCATATAAGTAGTGTCCCCAAATCTTTAAAGCAAACACTACTGCCGCCAATTTCAAGTCATGGGTTGAATACCCCTTCTCGTAATCCTTCAGTTGACGTGAAGCATAGGCAATGACCTTGCCGCTCTGCATCAACGCGCAGCCTAAACCCTTATGTGAGGCATCACTATATACCACAAAATTCCCCGTACTATCCGGTAAGGACAACACAGGCGCAGTACTCAACTTCTTCTTCAATTCCTGAAAACTTTCCTCACACTTTTCTGTCCAAACAAACTTAACTGTTTTACGAGTCAAATTCGTTAACAGAGTTGCGATCTTGGAAAAATCTTGGATAAATCTCTGGTAATAACCTGCCAATCCCAAGAAACCCCTCACTTCAAACGGCATTTTCGGCTGATCCCAATTCATTACCGCTTCAACCTTCGACGGATCTACCGAAATACCATCCTTGTCGATTACGTGGCCAAGAAATTGCACACATTCTAACCAAAATTCACACTTCGAGAATTGCATAAAGCTTCTCTCGTCTCAGCGATTCTAAGGTTAGCCTTAAGTGTTCAGTATGTTCCTCCTCGGTCTTAGAATAAACCAGGATGTCATCTATGAACACCACTACAAACTTATCCAGAAATGGCTTAAACACCCTGTTCATTAGGTCCATAAATGGAGCTGGGGCATTCGTTAAACCAAATAACATCACCAAGAACTCGTAATGACCATACCGAGTCCTAAAAGTTATTTTCGGTTTATCTTCCTTCCTCACCTTCAATTGATGATACCCGCTTCTCAAATTAATTTTCGAGAAGTACTTAGCACCCTTCAATTGATCAAACAAGTCATCGATCCTAGGTAAGGGATACCTATTCTTGATCGTAACTTTGTTCAACTCTTTATAGTCAATGCAAAGACGCATTGTTCTATCCTTCTTCTTCACGAATAACACTAGTGCTCCCCACGGCGAAATGCTCGGTTGAATATACTTCTTGTCTAGCAATTATTGAAGTGGAACCATCCATTCCTTCATCTCAACTGGAGCCATTCGGTACGAAACCTTCAAAATTGGAGCAGTTCCAGGCGCTAAGTCTATCACGAACTCTATCTTCCTATCTGGCGGAAGTCCTGGCAAGTCGCTCGAAAACACGTCCACAAACTCCTTAACCACCGATAACTCTTCTACCTTCGGGCTCTCCTTACGCGTATCTACTATGTAAGCTAGATATCCTACACAGCCTTGCATCAAAAGTTTCTTGTCTTGCATCACCGTCAGACAACTCACTTGTCTAGGTAATTTACTACCATAGAACACTACTTTCGATGGAGTCGTAAGGTTTACCGACTTCTTCTGACAGTCGATTACCGCCCCATGGTTGAACAACCAGTCCATTCCCAATATGACATCGAATTCCCCAAGTTTTATCTGAATCAAATCTACCCTCAGCTCCTGACCCTTAATGTCCAATCTACAGTTCTTGTATACTAACCTAATAGGAATAACTTCCCTGTTCGCAATTTCTATGTTCCAGGGGTAAGATAAATCCTCTATAAGTAAGTCTAGGGTCTTAGCAAAATCATCAGATATGAATGAACAAGTAGCACCCGAATCAAATAATACATATGCATTTATACTATTGATCGAAATAATACCTGCCACCACATCCTTTGATTGCACCGCGTCTTGCACAGTCATGTTGAATGTGCGGGCAGTGGGTCGAACGGCTTGCAATAGCGACGGTCCGGCAATAGTCAGAGAGCTGCCGCTGCCATTTCCTCCATTCCTTGTTGACCTTGCTGCTGGCTTCTTAGGGCAATACGAGCCATGTGATCCTTGGATCCACATGTATAGCAAGCTCCTTTCTTCGGGTTTGGGCAGTTCGGCGCAATGTGGCCTTCCTGACCACAGTTGTAGCATACCCGCTTCCCTTTCATGCACACTCCAGTGTGAGTCTTCTCGCATGTAGCACATGCTTCGAGCTTTCTCTTCTGTTGTCCTCCCTATTGACTTCCAGCAGAGGTATTGTCATTCCACTTCCTCTTCTGATGGATAACTACGCTACTACCAGCCTTGTTTTTAGTCTCAACTTTCTTTTTCTTGTCTTGGTTGAATATAATCACTGCTTCACTTCCTCCTTCAGCTAGAATGGCCTTTTCCAGCACGGCTGCAAACGTGTTCAGCTGGAACATAGAGACCTTGCTGTAGAGCCAGGGTTTCAGTCCCCGCTCAAACCTCCTCGCCTTCCTAGCGTCCGTGCTGACCTGGTAGGTAGCGAACCTAGCCAACTCGTTGAACTTTGCTGCATATTCCGATACTGTCATTCCTCCCTACTTCAGCTCTAAGAATTAGACCTCCATCTGGTCCTGCAAACTTATTGGGAAGTACATTTCGTAGCACATTTCCTTGAAACGTTCCCACGTTATGACTCCTTCTCCCTCACAGGTCTTATTCGCCTGCACCAAAAACTAGCATCTGCCTTCAACATGAAAGTCGCAAATGTTGTCTTCTGGTCTTCACCGACCCTAGCCACGTCAAAGACCTTCTCCATGTCCATAACCCACGTCTGAGCATCTATAGGGTTTGTCGATCCCTTGAATTCAAGCGGTCCTACTGCCTTAAACTCTTTGAACGTTGTGGCCTGCACTTGTTGCTGATTCGCCATCGCTCCTGTCAGCAAGTTCACTAACTGCTGAACTGAGTTAGGGTTTGTTCCATCGTTATTGTTGTTATTCGTCGAACCCTTGGGTTTTGACGTGTTGGTTTCTTCTAGGAGGCATTTTATGTTAAGAAAATATCATTATTAGATCCTTTATTTGATTCTTAAGTATTTGAGTTAAACTTAAACAAGCAAATAACTCAGTTGATATATGAACACATAGCACATCAATAAACTTCTTTTATTCATTACTCGTAGTTTTTAAAACATAGGATAGATAGAATTCTTGCTATTTACATCATTTTTCCTGAACTAGAACAATTTACAGGACTACATCATCACTTTATCCCATTATTATCTCAAGTTATGGGACTTACATCATTTATTACAAAAAGAAACACATAATTTAAAAGCTCTAATGTCTAGGCATATTAAGACGTCGCACAGCCTCTCTACGTTCTTCCTCCATCACCCGAAACGCTGTCCTTCGGTCCACCACATACCATGGTAACCCTTGGAACTGAGCTGGGTAATAAAAGATATGGTTCTGGGCCCTATCTATAGCCATATGGAAAGCGTATTCTATTTCTCTTAGCTTGGCTCTCTTGGTTTCCGCCTCGTACTCAGCTCGATCGGCACGTTGAGTAGCCCTCAAGCTTGTTTCCTCAGCTCTGGCACGCTTCGTCGACTCCTCTTGAATATCTTGCTTCAGCTTTGCTAGCTCGGCTCGTGCCTCATCTCAATTATTCTCTGCGTGAATTAAATTCCACTGTGTTTCTCTTAGGTCACTAGCCATATCCTCGATAATCTCGTCCCGCTGCTGGATGGTTTCCTCGAGCTCTCCGACTTGACCATGAAGCTCCACATCACTGTCGTAAACTACCTCGTATATCTCAGCACTAACAGAGTGAGGTGGAAATTCCTCTTCGGGATCTTCTTCCTCCTCTTCCTGGTCTTCAGACTCGTCCTCGTCCTCTTCCTCTGGAATAGGTGTCAGCTCACGCTCCCGACCAGCTACGGTGATCACTGGAGATGGCTCTCTCCTAACCAGCTGCTCCCAGACAACATGGATGTCTCGGGGCTCTTCCTCTCTAGGTACCTGAGGTATATCCTCTCTAGCCTGACTAGGTTCTCCAATGTTCGTCATCTTGACAAAAGAATTTTAAAGTTTATTATTACGTGATATCGAGTCGTCACTCTTCGAATACCTAAATGTAAACACATAGCACATAAGGTAGTTTATTATCTTTACCTATCACCACTATCTTTTCGATCTTCCTATAAGGCTACTACCTAAGGTTTTTCCCCCCACCTAAGGTTCATAACCTATAGCTTTGATACCAACCTGTGACACCCCCAAATTCGGGTACTTCGTTTTCACATGATTTGGTGGTCACTTTCTAAAAAAATCATACATCTACCCAATAATAAAGAATTGCAAAGTAAATTACAACCTTCATAAACCTTAATAAAAATCTTCCTTGATAAAGGATTACAACTTGACCAATAAAATCCCAGGGTTAACTAAACCTTAACATCAATAATGCGAAAATAAAACATAACATAATCAACTAAGTCTTATTACAATCAAAACTTGAAACAACAAGCCTTCACTTGTTCATCTTTCCTTTTTCTTTACTTGTTGACGGTATGTCAACATTCTTGGTCTCAACTGCAAGTGATGGTAAAAACATGCAAGAGTGAGCAAACAAAAGCTCACTTAAAATTTTAACAGTGATATGACATGTATGAATAGTTTCAAAAGAGTTTGAATAACTTTACTTTCATCAAAATAAGAATTGAATAATAATTCTTTCATCATCTTTAAAGTTCGAATATAGAATCTATCTGAAGGTCATACGACCTTGAACAATGTCCTAGGTTATAAATATTTCTATTTAAACCTTTAACAGTCAATAAGACTATGTACCTTTAATTCGTACTTAGGGGGATCAACCCTTTGTACCATAAATTGTGCACAACCATCTTAACGCTTTCGCATAAGTATCCCCTAATAAATAGGGTTGTTCATTCTCAGTAATTGAATACAAGCCCGCACCAAAGAAAGTTTGGTTTGGATAGATAAGGGAACTTTGGAGTTTCAACTATCATCAACTAGGAGTATTTTGAATCGACTCGTAGTACTTTAACAGTTCCATGATATAAGAACAATGAACCAACTATAAGATATGACAATGAAATTCATAATAGATAAGCATGCTTTAGAAGTAACTCAAAGCAATTGAAAGAATAAGTGAATCTTGCTTGAACAACTAAGTCAAGATCATAATACCTCAATAATACTTCAATATTTGAGCATTAGGAACATTAGAGTACAACAACGTTTGTACAAAGTAAATAACAAGTTCGAAATGGAAATTTGTTTAACGTTAACGAGTTTAGGGTTTAGAAGACTTGCCTTAAGCGCAAGATACACTTGAAACACAATTACAATCACTTCACAAACACCCTACACATTTATATTACATTCAAATCCTCTATTAGTATCCAACTACAACATTTAAACCATCGAACTTCATATCCAAGTCCAATTCATAATGTAATTTACCACATTGGTTGCTAACTAGTCAAGTACGTGAGTCTATACTCACGACATACATTCATAAGCTTATAATACTATCAATCGTGTTATATACCTTAAGAAGGTAACACAATCATACACATGTAACACATTCATAAAATACTTCAACCTAACTTAAACACATCAAAATCATGTTATCTTATTACATATTTCACTTTCCAAGTCACAGAAGCTAGTTAGCTAAACAAACGGGGCATGAAAACTCAAAAGCCAAAAAGCAACTTTTTCGAACAGATTGTTAACCCACTGGGGCGGGTCCCCCAAGGGAAAAATCCCCGCTGAGGTGGGTGCATGCTCTGGTGGGAGGGCTGGTTCGCGAGCTGGTGGAGAAATAAGCCAATTTGGCACATTCCTTCACACCGAATTCGATTTTTCCCAACATGATAAACATGAAACTTGATACAAATAATATTTTAAACTTATTAACATGCTTATAACATTAAAAATCCGTATACCACATAATCAAAATCAAGATTTCATGATTTTTGAAGAAAAATACAGTTTTAAGCGTTCTTGACGAAAATTGCTACTACGAACTCGTTTTTCAATCAATTCAAGTAATTCTAATTGTAATAACTTCTATTCTTAATATACTAACATAACACATGATCAATTTCAACAATAAATCATAATCAAACATCAATTTGATAGTTTCAAAAGCCATTTTTTAAAAATTAATTCAAAGAAAATCACTATGAACATAATTCCTATTGTTTATCAAAAATTCATGGTTTGAATTGCTAACACGACCATATAACTCATATATAATCATGTTATATCATATATTACACATATCTCATGCTCACATCAAGGATTTAAAAATAATTTTCAACATCACTTCATAAAAGATTACTATGGGCATGATTTCAGAGTGTTCATCATATACTTGTGAATTGAAACTCTTAAATAACTATAAAAATTATATGTAAGCATATATATATATATATATATATACATATATATGTATACATCTCATATATATATCAAACTCAAGAACTTTCACGAAGAGACTTCTACATAGAATTCTAAAACTATGAGAACATAGAAAAACATGCTTTGAAAACTTGTTTTTACAACAATTGTATTTTGAAAACCCTTTCATGGCATACAATTACATATGAAAACATATGAACACCATGTATACATAATTTCATGATTATAAAAACCTAATTTGATAAAGAAGAAATACAACACATAAAAATTGATTCTAGGGTTAAGATTATAACCTTACTAGTTTTTTACTTAAGAGAGAGATGGAGATGATGATGATGGGGCTTGCTTTGTCTTCTCAAAGTTTTTCCTTCTTCTTCCTCTTCTTCTTCTCTGATAACTCTCTCTAACTCTCTTCTTCTTTTTTTCTTTGTTTTGTAAAACTAACGTAACTTTTAACTTAGCATATATTAAACAATATACATATACATATATAATATATATGTAACCTATAAGTAATAAGTATAATACTAATTAGCATAATAAATATCACTAATTACATAGGTTATGAAATTTGAAAAGCCCAAGGCCATGTTTGGCAATCTTAGATAAACAAACTCTTTATTAGCTAAGTCATGTTTGGTAAAACAAATTTAAAAGAGAAGTAAGGCCTTGTTTGGAAAATTACTTTAAAACCCTTTCCTTTATTTTAATAAATCCTTAATCCATAGATTAAATACCACACTTATTTAATTAAATTATAACATTATAATTCAATTAAATAAACTAACATTCACATAATACCAAATTGTCACACAATTGAATTTTCTTTATTAAACAAAATTCATGTAACAAATTATTATTAACACTTAGCACATAACATTAAATCTAATTGAATTATTCTCAACTAAATTATAATTATGCTACACCATTGCTAACATAACAATTTAATTAAACACATAGCACTTAATTAAATTATCCATAACAACCACACAAATTATTTATTTACCTCAACAAATAAATTCAATAAAATATTTATTTAATTCAATAAATATTTATAATTAATATATAAAATTCTCAATCATTACAAAGGTAAGATAAAAAGTTTTTAAAACAAAATGATAATGAGATAAGAAAAGAATCACAAGAAGTTGATTATAGAATAAGATCACGACGTGATCTTTTAAAGTTATAAAAGACAGATGGTCTGTAATGATTGAATGGTTATAGTTTGAGACTATAACGAGAATGTACTATGATATAGTACGAGATTAACTCACGAGGAGTTATAAATGATGAGATACAGAAGTCTGTATCGAGTATAGAGCAAGAATTTATGAGTAAGATAGAGTTAAGTGGGATTTCAACTGAGGACTCATGTGGTGGCTGAGTTGTACAAATCTTGTATGGGCAGGGTTTTGTGCTTACACTTGGTTTATCATATTGATAATTATTGGAATTTGGTGTCGCGCTATCGGTATATATGGTGACAAGGTGATTCTTGTCTCATGTTTATATTTGATAGTTAGAGTCAATAGAGATTAGATTAGATGATATTAAGATTACATTAGATGATTTTAAGGTTAGGCGAGTTCTTAAAACTCATATTTATGGTTCGTGACTCATAATCGTATGTATGTTTTTGAACCCTTAAGCAGATGGACAGTCCCTGATCAGTTCTTTGACTACGTATTGCTAGGACAAGTCTTTAACTCATATTATTGTGGCAAGTTCCTGAGTTTCCAAAGTGTGGTAAGTTCGATGAACTATACTGGGTATAGAAAGGTTATAGTATAGAAAGCATTGATGTGTTGAAGATTGATATAATGTTTAAGTAATGATGGAGTAAAGATTTAAATTGATGAAGAAAGTTTTTATATTCTAAATCTCCTAGATTTGCTAAATTTTCAAAATTTATTGACTTCGTGCTGATGTTGCACTTCTGTTTTCTTGAAAAACATTGGATCGAACGATGGAACCAATGAATTTTTAAAATACGTGCTATTATTCTCATGTCTATGCTAATTGCTTCAGCTAGACAAAAGTGATTTTAAATTTTCAAAATATATTTTATATATGCATCATTTGATATGGTGTAGAAACAATAATCGAGGAACTTATCAATGTAGTTAAACCTAGTGTTGGATGTGATCGTATGATCATCAGCCCACTATGGTATGATGTAGTATGACGACGTCATGTAACGACGAAATCCTCAACGTACCATTACTACGGTACGATATCAGGATATTATGAAAAGATTTATTTATTTATTTTTGGTTTCCTTAAATGAAAAAAAAATTAAGTTGGTTAAAATTTTATTTATATATATATATATATATATATTTGGATTGATGTCCGAATTGTTGCTAGAAGTCTATGCTACTTGATTCAGCTAGACAAATATCGAAAGATGTTTATGAAATTCGACCATTTTTGGTCAAACTATGCCTGCGGATTCAGATGTTAAGAAGCTGAGGTGAACAACCCTATAAAAGGGGACATGTTATCGGAGACAATAGTTTCAAGTGTAACACATATAGTCGTTACGATGTACTACATTTGGGCCTGACGTAGGGGTACGATAGGCTGGCTACCTAGAGTACCGATGCGGTTTATAGTGTGAAGTACCGGGGGTGAAGCACTATTAAAACTAGAAAGATGTTCAAGGTCTTGCGACCACTCAGCATTATTGGAATCTTTTAAATTCTTGAGTTATTTATATCGCTTCCCAATTATTGAGCAATTGTGGAAGATTCTTATTATTCTAAAGGAGAATGTGGCAAGAAGAATAGCCCTTAGATAGAAGTAGTTGTAGAACGCTTTAATCCGGTGAATAGAGATTAACTTAAAATCTATTTTGATAGAATGATATATATATATATATATATATATATATGTTGATAGACTTAAATTTCGAGGGAGAAATTCTTAAAAGAAGGGGTGAATGTGATAACCCGAACAATTATAGATGGTGAATTATGTAGTACATTAATTTGACGACCTTAAAAAGGAATGAATGAGTTAAAGAAGATATATAATTTTTGATATGTGATTATATTTGATTGAAGGCTATGTAATAAAACCTAAAAGTTGTTGAAGAAATGAATGAAGTATATATATATGTAAAACTTTTTGCTAAGTTAACGTGTTGAAGTTATTCAACAATAATTATGAAGGGATTTTGTGAAAATCGAGTAAGAGAGGTTTCGTTGATTTCGAGGACGGAATCCTTATAAGAAGGGAAGGATGTGACATTCCGAATTTTTAAGAATTTATAAATGAGAATTTAATAAATAAAATTCTTATTTTAAGATATTCGAGTACGAGTATTTGTATATGTGATATATATTGTGAAATATGTGAATTGGTGTGAAGAGAATTTAAATGTTAATTTTAATATTTATTAAAGTAAATAAATATTTTAATTGAATTATTTATTGAGATTATGTGATTAATATAGAGTAATGTAATTAAGTGTAGTACATTAATTAAATGATTATTTAATATTTAATTTATTTGATGTAATGATTTTATGTTATAATTCTAATTTAATTGGGATAATTAAATTAGATGAATTATGTGATGAGTGTTACGTGAAATAATAATTAGCGAGTAATTATAATTATGTGATAATTTTATATGATTAATTGATGTTAACTTTTAATTAATTAAATTAGAATGTTAAGATTTAATTAATTAAAAGGTGTAACATCAAGAATATGTGTTAAAGGATTTATTAAAAAGAATTAAAAGAGTTTTTAAAACCGTTTTCCCAAACAAGGCCCTTACTTTTGTTTTAAACCTGTTTTACCCAAACAAGGCCTTAACTATTAAAACTTGTTGTTAAAATAATGTGGTTTTGCCAAACAAGCCTTAGGGCTTTTAAAATTTCAATTTTTGTAACTTATATATTAAATTGGCAATTAGTTTATGTAATTATATTGGGAGTTACATATTCTATAATTATATATGTTATATGTATATTGTATATACACTAAGTTACGTTGGTTTTATAAACCTAAGTCTAAACTAAGAACAAAGAAGAGAAGAGAGATCAGAGATAAGGGAAACCTTGAGAAAATAAGAGAAAAGCTTTCATCATCTCCATCTCTCTCTTAATTCAAAACTAGTAAGGTTATAATCTTAAGCCTTATACTCAATTAATATGTGTTGTGTTTCTTCTTTGTAGAATTAGATTTTTATGATTATGAATTTATATGTATATATGGTGTTTATATGTTTTCATATATAATTGTATGCCATGAAAGGATTTTCAAAGTACAATTGTTGTAAAAACAAGTTTTGAAGTTATGTTCTTATATGTTTTCATAATTTTAGAATTCTATGTAAAAATCTTTTGGTGAAACTTCATAATTTTGATATGTGAATGGGATGTGTGTGTATATATATGTATATATATGGTTACATGAGATTTTTTTTATAGTGGTTTAAGAGTTTCAATTCACAAGGACATGATGAACATGATGAAATCATGTTCATAGTGTTTGATTATGAAGTTATGTTGAAAATTGTTCTTAAGTCATTGATGAAAGCATGAAGTTATGAGTAATATGTGATATAGCATGAGTATATATGAGTTATATGGTTGTTGAAGAAATTCAATCCATATAAATTTGGATAAACAAGAGGAATTATATTTATAGTGATTTTTCTTAAATCAATTTCTGAAAAATGGCTTTTGAAACTATCAAATTGATGTTTGATTATGGGTTATTGTTAAAATTGATCATGTATTATGCTAGTATGTTAAGGATATGAGTTAGTACAATTGGAATCTCATGAATTGGGTTAAAAACGAATTCGTAGTAGCAATTTTCGTCAAGAACGCTTAAAATTGTAGTTTTCTTTGAAAATCATGAAATCTTAGTTTTGATTATGTGTTATATGAATTTTATATGTTATGATCATGTTAATGAGTTTAAAATATTGTTTGTATCAAGTTTCATGTTTATCATGTTGGGAAAAATCGAATTCGGTGTGAAGGAATAAGCCAAATTAGCTTATTTCTCCACCAGTTCGAGAAACAACCCCTCCATCAGAGGGAGGAGCCTCCCCAACTGGTGTATTACCCTTGGGGGACCCGCTCCAGCGGGGTACCCTGCTGTCCAGGAATGTTGGTTTTTGGTTTTTGAGTTTTCATTCCCCGTTTGTTTAGAAAACTTATTTCTATGATTTGGAAAGTGAAATAGGTAATAAGATAACATGTTTTTGATGTGTTTAAGATGGATTGGAGTCTTAATATAAATGTGCTATATGTGTTGATGTGTTACTTTCATAAGGTACACAACACGATTGAAAGCGTTATAAGCTTATGAAATGTATGTCGTAACCATAATCATAGTAAGGGTTCAATTTAAATTATAATTTGTTAAATTATAATGAATATAGTTTGATTAATTATAATCAAAGTAAATGTTTAACTTGAAGTATAATGTGTGTAATTATGATTTGATTAACATAAGATGTAATTGATTTATTATAATCAAAGTGGATATTTAAATTATAATTTATTGGATTATAATTTAATATGAGTATGTAATTATCAATTGATTAATTATGTGAAATGTAATATGATTATGTGATGTGATTAATTACGTGGTGACTAATTATTAACTTATTAGTTAGTGAGGAATGAGTTAACCTAAATTGGTTAACTAACGATGAAGATTAGCTATGTGATAATTAACTTATATTGTTAATTATACATATGTTTTGACAGTGAGTGTCAAACGAGTAAATGGAAAAGGATTAGAAAGTATAAATTAGAAGTTACTTAAGCGTTTACTAAACGTCGCTATGAGACTAATAATTGATGTGTATGGTAATACGTTATGTAGGATCATGAAGCAGATTATATTAAGCGGTTTTTCGGTAATTGGTAATCTACGTGTCAGGCAAGTCTTTTAGTTCCTATTTTCTATGTGAACTTGATGATGTACTGTTTTAAATTGTATTGCAAAGAGCATGTTATGTTATATATGTTGCAAGCATGAAATGTGAAAGTCAATTTATGACTTCATTGATTGATTGAAGAATGTTGATTGAGTAAGGAACTCAATCTTTATATTTGTTATGTGATTAAAGCATGCATGCCATGTTACTTTAATGTTTAAGAGATGTATGTTGAGCATGTTAATTATGTGCTACGTGAAGCATGAAAGCTGTTAGTTCTTGCTGAGCTGGTGTGCTCACTCTTGCAAATAACCATTTTTGTAGATCAGGGATGCAAGGTAAATATACATGTTAAGTGATTTATAGAGATCAATGTTCAAGAATATTAGTTATGTTAAATTTTAAATTGTAATTGATATTTTGATTGTAACTCAATTGTTAAGTTATAAGTTGAGCTATTCGACGTATAATGGATATTGCTTAGTGATGTAAGACTTTGTATAGTCCTTTCGTTGTAGCTATTCATGTAATATTATTGAATCAAATATTTTTAATGTTAAGGTTGCAATTCAGGACCATAAAGAAAGATTGTATAAAAGTTTTAAATATTCTGCATTTTTAGTGATTATAATATTGAATAATGATGTAATGAGAAATTAAAGTTATATTGTTAACGATCGAGAAGGAGAATATTATTGTATGAATTTTGGGGTCGTTACAGTTGGTATCAAAGCTGATTGGTTATACACCTTAGGTAAGAGTACCTTAGGCTATGGCCTTCGAGAATAAGAAGTTAAGTTTAAGTTACGTATAACGAAAAGGTGATTCTTTTCACATACGTAGATGTATAGGATGAGTTAAGTCCTAGAAATGTTATAAGAAGAAGATTAGAATGGCGAGGAATAAAACTCGAATAAATTATTGAGTGACATGAATGGAATTAGAAATTCTTAAAGAACGAGAATTGATTAATAAACAAAAAGATTCAAATAAGAATCTTGAAGAGATGTAGAAATAAAAACCAGGAGTTGCCTAACTCCAATAATCTAGATGAAGAATAACGATGAATAGACAAAGTCTATAAGATTAAAAGAATAAATGAAATCATGATATGACATGATGAAAGGTAAGATAAGAAGTTTTTAAAACAAAACGATAATGAGATAAGAAAAGAATCATAAGAAGATGATTATAGAATAAGATCACGGCGTGATCTTTTAAAGTTGTAAAAGACAGATGGTCTGTAATGATTGAATGGTTATAGTTTGAGACTATAACGAGAATGTACTATGATATAGTACGAGATTAACTCACGAGGAGTTATAAATGATGAGATACAGAAGTCTGTATCGAGTATAGAGCAAGAATTTATGAGTAAGATAGAGTTAAGTGGGATTTCAACTGAGGACTCATGTGGTGGCTGAGTTGTACAAATCTTGTATGGGCAGGGTTTTGTGCTTACACTTGGTTTATCATATTGATAATTATTGGAATTTGGTGTCGCGCTATCGGTATATATATGGTGACAAGGTGATTCTTGTCTCATGTTTATATTTGATAGTTAGAGTCAATAGAGATTAGATTAGATGATATTAAGATTACATTAGATGATTTTAAGGTTAGGCGAGTTCTTAAAACTCATATTTATGGTTCGTGACTCATAATCGTATGTATGTTTTTGAACCCTTAAGCAGATGGACAGTCCCTGATCAGTTCTTTGACTACGTATTGCTAGGACAAGTCTTTAACTCATATTATTGTGGCAAGTTCCTGAGTTTCCAAAGTGTGGTAAGTTCGATGAACTATACTGGGTATAGAAAGGTTATAGTATAGAAAGCATTGATGTGTTGAAGATTGATATAATGTTTAAGTAATGATGGAGTAAAGATTTAAATTGATGAAGAAAGTTTTTATATTCTAAATCTCCTAGATTTGCTAAATTTTCAAAATTTATTGACTTCGTGCTGATGTTGCACTTCTGTTTTCTTGAAAAACATTGGATCGAACGATGGAACCAATGAATTTTTAAAATACGTGCTATTATTCTCATGTCTATGCTAATTGCTTCAGCTAGACAAAAGTGATTTTAAATTTTCAAAATATATTTTATATATGCATCATTTGATATGGTGTAGAAACAATAATCGAGGAACTTATCAATGTAGTTAAACCTAGTGTTGGATGTGATCGTATGATCATCAGCCCACTATGGTATGATGTAGTATGACGACGTCATGTAACGACGAAATCCTCAACGTACCATTACTACGGTACGATATCAGGATATTATGAAAAGATTTATTTATTTATTTTTGGTTTCCTTAAACGAAAAAAAAATATTTTTGAGTTAGTTAAAAAAATTTATATATATATATATATATATATATTTCGATTGATGTCCGAATTGTTGCTAGAAGTCTATGCTACTTGATTCAGCTAGACAAATATTGAAAGATGTTTATGAAATTCGAGCATTTTTGGTCAAACTATGCCAAAACAAATTTTTTTGGTGCGGATTCAGATGTTAAGAAGCTGAGGTGAACAACCCTATAAAAGGGGACATATTATCGGAGACAATAGTTCCAAGTGTAATGCATATAATCGTTACGATGCACTACGTTTGGGCCCGACGTAGGGGTACGATAGGCTGGCCGCCTAGAATACCGATGCGGTTTATAGTGTGAAGTACCTGGGGTGAAGCACTATTAAACCTAAAAAGATGTTCAAGGTCTTGCGACCACATAGCATTATTGGAATCTTTTAAATTCTTGAGTTATTTATATCGCTTCCCAATTATTGAGCAATTGTGGAAGATTCTTATTATTCTGAAGGAGAATGTGGCAAGAAGAATAGCCCTTAGAAAGAAGTTGTTGTAGAACGCTTTAATCTAGTGAATAGAGATTAACGTAAAATCTATTTTGATAGAATGATATATATATATATATATATATATATATATATATATATGTTGATAGACTTAAATTTCATGGACGAAATTCTTAAAAGAAGGGGTGAATGTGATAACCCGAACAATTATAGATGGTGAATATGTAGTACATTAATTCGACGAGTAGGGTATTCGGTAATGATCCTTAGAAAGGAATGAATGAGTTAAAGAAGATATATAATATTTGATATGTGATTATATTTGATTGAAGGCTATGTAATAAAACCTAAAAGTTGTTGAAGAAATGAATGAAGTATATATATATGTAAAACTTTTTGCTAAGTTAACGTGTTGAAGTTATTCAACAATAATTATGAAGGGATTTTGTGAAAATCGAGTAAGAGAGGTTTCGTTGATTTCGAGGACGGAATCCTTATAAGAAGGGAAGGATGTGACATTCTGAATTTTTAAGAATTTATAAATGAGAATTTAATAAATAAAATTCTTATTTTAAGATATTCGAGTACGAGTATTTGTATATGTGATATATATTGTGAAATATGTGAATTGGTGTGAAGAGAATTTAAATGTTAATTTTAATATTTCTTAAAGTAAATAAATATTTTAATTGAATTATTTATTGAGATTATGTGATTAATATAGAGTAATGTAATTAAGTGTAGTACATTAATTAAATGATTATTTAATATTTAATTTATTTGATGTAATGATTTTATGTTATAATTCTAATTTAATTGGGATAATTAAATTAGATGAATTATGTGATGAGTGTTACGTGAAATAATAATTAGCGAGTAATTATAATTATGTGATAATTTTATATGATTAATTGATGTTAGCTTTTAATTAATTAAATTAGAATGTTAAGATTTAATTAATTAAAAGGTGTAACATCAAGAATATGTGTTAAAGGATTTATTAAAAAGAATTAAAAGAGTTTTTAAAACCGTTTTCCCAAACAAGGCCCTTACTTTTGTTTTAAACCTGTTTTACCCAAACAAGGCCTTAACTATTAAAACTTGTTGTTAAAATAATGTGGTTTTGCCAAACAAGCCTTAGGGCTTTTAAAATTTCAATTTTTGTAACTTATATATTAAATTGGCAATTAGTTTATGTAATTATATTGGGAGTTACATATTCTATAATTATATATGTTATATGTATATTGTATATACACTAAGTTACGTTGGTTTTATAAACCTAAGTCTAAACTAAGAACAAAGAAGAGAAGAGAGATCAGAGATAAGGGAAACCTTGAGAAAATAAGAGAAAAGCTTTCATCATCTCCATCTCTCTCTTAATTCAAAACTAGTAAGGTTATAATCTTAAGCCTTATACTCAATTAATATGTGTTGTGTTTCTTCTTTGTAAAATTTGGTTTTTATGATTATGAATTTATATGTATATATGGTGTTCATATGTTTTCATATATAATTGTATGCCATGAAAGGATTTTCAAAGTACAATTGTTGTAAAAACAAGTTTTGAAGTTATGTTCTTATATGTTTTCATAATTTTAGAATTCTATGTAAAAATCTTTTGGTGAAACTTCATAATTTTGATATGTGAATGGGATGTGTGTGTATATATATGTATATATATGGTTACATGAGATTTTTTTTATAGTGGTTTAAGAGTTTCAATTCACAAGGACATGATGAACATGATGAAATCATGTTCATAGTGTTTGATTATGAAGTTATGTTGAAAATTGTTCTTAAGTCATTGATGAAAGCATGAAGTTATGAGTAATATGTGATATAGCATGAGTATATATGAGTTATATGGTTGTTGAAGAAATTCAATCCATATAAATTTGGATAAACAAGAGGAATTATATTTATAGTGATTTTTCTTAAATCAATTTCTGAAAAATGGCTTTTGAAACTATCAAATTGATGTTTGATTATGGGTTATTGTTAAAATTGATCATGTATTATGCTAGTATGTTAAGGATATGAGTTAGTACAATTGGAATCTCATGAATTGGGTTAAAAACGAATTCGTAGTAGCAATTTTCGTCAAGAACGCTTAAAATTGTAGTTTTCTTTGAAAATCATGAAATCTTAGTTTTGATTATGTGTTATATGAATTTTATATGTTATGATCATGTTAATGAGTTTAAAATATTGTTTGTATCAAGTTTCATGTTTATCATGTTGGGAAAAATCGAATTCGGTGTGAAGGAATAAGCCAAATTAGCTTATTTCTCCACCAGTTCGAGAAACAACCCCTCCATCAGAGGGAGGAGCCTCCCCAACTGGTGTATTACCCTTGGGGGACCCGCCCCAGTGGGGTACCCTGCTGTCCAGGAATGTTGGTTTTTAGTTTTCGAGTTTTCATGCCCCGTTTGTTTAGCAAACTTATTTCTATGATTTGGAAAGTGAAATAGGTAATAAGATAACATATTTTTCATGTGTTTAAGATGGATTGGAGTCTTAATATAAATGTGTTATATGTGTTGATGTGTTACTTTCATAAGGTACACAACACGATTGAAAGCGTTATATGCTTATGAAATGTATGTCGTAACCATAATCATAGTAAGGGTTCAATTTAAATTATAATTTGTTAAATTATAATGAATATAGTTTGATTAGTTATAATCAAAGTAAATGTTTAACTTGAAGTATAATATGTGTAATTTTGATTTGATTAACATAAGATGTAATTGATTTATTATAATCAAAGTGGATATTTAAATTATAATTTATTGGATTATAATTTAATATGAGTATGTAATTATCAATTGATTAATTATGTGAAATGTAATATGATTATGTGATGTGATTAATTACGTGGTGACTAATTATTAACTTATTAGTTAGTGAGGAATGAGTTAACCTAAATTGGTTAACTAACGATGAAGATTAGCTATGTGATAATTAACTTATATTGTTAATTATACATATGTTTTGACAGTGAGTGTCAAACGAGTAAATGGAAAAGGATTAGAAAGTATAAATTAGAAGTTACTTAAGCGTTTACTAAACATCGCTATGAGACTAATAATTGATGCGTATGGTAATACGTTATGTAGGATCATGAAGCAGATTATATTAAGCAGTTTTTCGGTAATTGGTGATCTACGTGTCAGGCAAGTCTTTTAGTTCCTATTTTCTATGTGAACTTGATGATGTACTGTTTTAAATTGTATTGCAAAGAGCATGTTATGTTATATATGTTGCAAGCATGAAATGTGAAAGTCAATTTATGACTTCATTGATTGATTGAAGAATGTTGATTGAGTGAGGAACTCAATCTTTATATTTGTTATGTGATTAAAGCATGCATGCCATGTTACTTTAATGTTTAAGAGATGTATGTTGAGCATGTTAATTATGTGCTACGTGGTGCATGAAAATTGTTAGTTCTTGCTGAGCTGTTGAGCTCACTCTTGCAAATAACCATTTTTGTAGGTCAAGGATGCAAGACAAAGATACGTGTTAAGTGATTTATAGAGATCAATGTTCAAGAATATTTGTTAAATGTTAAATTTCAAATTGTAGTTGATATTTTGATTGTAACTCAATTGTTAAGTTATAAGTTGAGCTATCCGACGTATAATGGATATTACTTAGTGATGTAAGACTTTGTATAGTCCTTTCGTTGTAGCGATTCATGTAATAGAATTGAATCAAATATTTTTAATGTTAAGGTTGCAATTCAGGACAACAAAGAAAGATTGTATAAAAGTTTTAAATATACTGCATTTTTAGTGATTTTAATATTGAATAATGATGTAATGAGATATTAAAGTTGTATTGTTAACGATCGAGAAGGAGAATATTATTGTATGAATTTTGGGGTCGTTACAGTTGGTATCAAAGTTGATAGGTTATAAACCTTATGTAAGAGTACCTTAGGCTATGACCTTCGAGAATAAGAAGTTAAGTTTAAGTTACGTATTACGAAAAGGTGATTCTTTTCACATACGCAGATATATAGGATGACTTTAGTCCTAGAAATGTTATAAGAAGAAGATTAGAATGGCGAGGAATAAAACTCGAATAAAATATTGAGTTACATGAATGGAATTAGAAATTCTTAAAAAACGAGAATTGCTTAATAAACAAAAAGATTTAAAGAAGAATCTTGAATAGATGTAGAGATAAAAACCAGGAGTTGCCTAACTCCAATAATCTAGATGAAGAATAACGATGAATAGACGAAGTCTATAAGATTAAAAGAATAAATGAAATCATGATATGACATGATGAAAGGTAAGATAAGAAGTTTTTAAAACAAAACGATAATGAGATAAGAAAAGAATCATAAGATGATGATTATAGAATAAGATCACGGCGTGATATTTTAAAGTTGTAAAAGACAGATGGTCTGTAATGATTGAATGGTTATAGTTTGAGACTATAACGAGAATGTACTATGATATAGTATGAGATTAACTCACGAGGAGTTATAAATGATGAGATACAGAAGTCTGTATCGTGTATAAAGCAAGAAGTTATGAGTAAGATAGAGTTAAGTGGGATTTCTACTGAGGACTCATGTGGTGGCTGAGTTGTACAAATCTTGTATGGGCAGGGTTTTGTGCTTACACTTGGTTTATCATATTGATAATCATTGGAATATTGGTGTCGCGCTATCGGTATATATATGGTGAGAAGGTGATTCTTGTCCCATGTTTATATTTGAAAGTTAGAGTCAATAGAGATTAGATTAGATGATATTAAGATTATATTAGATGATTTTAAGGTTAGGCGAGTTCTTAAAACTCATACTTATGGTTCGTGACTCATAATCGTATGTATGTTTTTGAACCCTTAAGCAGATGGACAGTCCCTGATCAGTTCTTTGACTACGTATTGCTAGGACAAGTCTTAAACTCATATTATTGTGGCAAATTCCTGAACTTCCAAAGTGTGGTAAGTTCGATGAACTATACTGGGTATAGAAAGGTTATAGTATAGAAAGCTTTGATGTGTTGAAGATTTATATAATGTTTAAGTAATGATGGAGTAAAGATTTAAATTGATGGAGAAAGTTTTTATATTCTAAATCTCCTAAATTTGTTAGATTTTTGAAATTTATTGACTTCGTGCTGATGTTGCACTTCTATTTTCTTGAAAAACATTGGATCGAACGATGGAACCAATGAGTTTTTAAAATACGTGCTATTATTCACATGTCTATGCTAATTGCTTCAGCTAGACAAAAGTGATTTTTAATTTTTAAAATATATTTTATATATGCATCATTTGATATGGTGTAGAAACAATAATCGAGGAAGTTATTAATGTAGTTAAACCTAGTGTTGGATGTGATCGTATGATCATCAGCCCACTATGGTATGATGTAGTATGACGACGTCATGTAATGATGAAATTCTCAACGTACCATTACTACGGTACGGTATCAGGATATTATGAAAAGATTTATTTATTTGTTTTTGGTTTCCTTAAACGAAAAAAAAAATTATTTTTGACTTTGGTTAAAAATTTATATATATATATATATATATATATTTCGATTGATGTCCGAATTGTTGCTAGAAGTCTATGCTACTTGATTCAGCTAGACAAATATTAAAAGATGTTTATGAAATTCGAACATTTTTGGTCAAACTATGCCAAACCAAATTATTTTGGTGCGGATTCAGATGTTAAAAAGCTGAGGTGAACAACCCTATAAAAGGGGACATGTTATCGGAGACAATAGTTCCAAGTGTAACGCATATAGTCGTTACGATGTACTATATTTGGGCCCGACGTAGGGGTACGATAGGCTGGTCACCTAGAGTACCGATGCGGTTTGTGACACCCCAAATTCGGGTACTTCGTTTTCACATGATTTGGTGTTCACTTTTTAATTATAACAAACATCTACCCAATATTTCTCAAAGTAAATTACAACCTTTATTCGAAATAATAAAATCTCCCTTAAAATAAGGGTTACAACCTTCTCAAAAATCAATCACAGGGTTACTCTAACCTTGACATAAATAATAAAGTGCGGAATAAAAATATAACATAAAAGTCTTATTACAATCATTTCAAAATAATTAAACAAGTCTTCACTTGCTTTGCTTTTCCTTGCCTTTACTCGTAGACGAGGCATCGACGTTATCAACTTTAACTGCAATTGTTATTCAATGCAAGAGTGAGCAAACAACAGCTCACTGGAGTTTAACAATAATAAATACATAAAAGGATATCTTTAAAAAGATCTGAATAACTTAGCTTACTTCAACAATAAAGAATTGAATAAGAATTCTCTATCAACATTAAAATTTGAATATAAAATTTATCTAAGGGTCATAAGACCTTTGAACTCTTGTCCTAGGTTATAAATATTTCTATTTAAACCTTTAACAGTCAATAAGACTATGGACCTTAACTCGTACTTAGGGGGATCAGCCCTTTGTACCATGTATTGTGCACAAACATCTTAACGCTATGCGTAGTAACCTCCCCTAGTAAATAGGGTTGTTCAACTCAGTAATTTGAATTCAAGTCCGTACCAAAGAAAGTTTGGTTTGGACAAGCTCACAAGGGTAATTTAGAATTCATGTTCATCAACTAAGGATTAGTTGAATCGACTTTCAATAACTCATAAATAAAAGAATTATGAATTAACATATGTTTTAGAAGTAAACTTAAAGCATTTAAAAATAATAAATTGGATCTTACTTGAACAATAAGTCAAGATCACTTTGGTTAAGTAAATAATTGTTCAGTACAGAAATTAAAAGGACATTCTCAACAATGAATATATGAACTCAAAGAACTTGCGTAGAAATAGAGAGTTTAGGGTTTAGAAGACTTGCCTTAAGTGCAAGCTACTTATCACAATCACGTACTTTAACACTTCCTACATACATACATATTCAATCACAATAACCTAAATTAGTTAACACGTAACTAATTCACATAAGTGGTTAACCCTCATGGTTAACTCACTCTAACTAAATAAATAATAATCAACCATCACATAGTTAATTACATCACATAACATACTCACATAATTACCTCAATTATGTATTTAACTAAATTATAATTAAACAATTATAATCCAAACACTTAATCAATTTATAATTACTTAAATTATAATTACCTTTTAAATTATAAACAAATTATAATTTATAATCAGTTAAACTATATCATGCATTATAATTACACGAATTATAATTAATCATGTATTTATCAACTTATAATTCATAGTTACACATGCATTCATTAAATTATAATTACATAAATTATAATTTAAATTAACATCTAATTGATTAAAATAAATCAACTAATATTCATTATAATTTAACAAAAATTATAATTTAATTTAAAGATTTACTCTTAATTATAATTATTCAAATTATAATTAAGTAATTCATATTAACTAAATTCCAATTAAACAATTAAAATTCACAATTTAAATACTACATTAAGGTTTTCAAATCCTCTTTTCTTTTCCAAACATGCAATTATCGAATTCATGTTAACACATGTTATATTAACTGGATACATGCTTACATCATAAACCATTTAGCTTAAGCTAGAATAAAAATTGCACAATCCAATCAAGCTAACTCACTGCCTCTGCACTGGGCACGGCGCAGCTGCGCAGCCAGCAGCCTTGGCACCGGCGCAGCTGCGCAAGGGTCGAATATGGGAAAGGCAAGCGGCGCAGCTGCGCTACTCCTGGCCTTGCTGCCAGCGCAGCTGCGCAGCAACTCGGCCAGACGCAGACAGTCACGGCTCTCTGCTTTACCGAACAACCCATACAAGCCAACATATGGAAATTACAAGCAACTTTGTCATTGTAAATCATACATATGCAATGATACACATGCTATATATACTACCAATCACTGAATTTGTCCAAATTATGAAAATCAAAGGTTTTAAAAACTCAATTTTTATATTTTCACAAAAACTCATATATTTTCTAAAAACCATTCACTGTAACTTCAATTCTTAACCAATTCAAGTTACTACGCATGCAATCTCTTCGTAATTGAATATAACATCATAACCAATTCTAATTAGGCATAATAACACATATAAATTCCTAAATTTTCCATTCTAAAACCAATCAATATACATAAAACCATATGAACAAAAAAATTTCTATGAAACTTGTTTAAACAGTAGTTTAATTCCTGAAAATCCTCTTATGTCATACAATTATCACAATCAACACATGGATACAATACATATTTATAAAATTCATGATTTTACAATTTCATGAAATTCACATAAACTAAAATTTACAGAACTTAAAACAATGAACAACAACTACTTAACGTTTTTAAAACTATGAGATAGTAATTACCTTTATGCTTAGTGATTGTAGAAGAATATGAAGATTAACTCTAGCCTTCTCAAGCTTTTCTCTTCCTTTTTCCTTCTTCTTCTTTCTCTCTAACACACTGTATAGTTCTAACTTTCTCTGCTCTGTTCTCTCTTCTTTCTTTAGCTTAGACTAACTTAGCGTAAACTAAACTAACGTATAATATAATACGATATAACCTATACGATATAATAACTGACAAAATAATAATACCCTTATTAAGTATATCAGTTACGTAAGTTTTAAAATTCAAAAGGCCTTAAGGCTTTGTTTGGTAAACAGTTTATTTAAAACAGCTTTTTGATAGTTAGGGCCCCGTTTGGTAGAAATAGGTTTAAAATAATTACAAGGGCCTTGTTTGGTTAAAATCATTTAAAATTCATTTTCTTTTATTTTAACAAATCATTTAACACATATTTTAATGTCACCTTTTAATTAATTAAATATTAAACAACTAATTTAATCAATTAAAATCTAACATCAATAAATCACATAAAATTTGCCACATAATAATAATTACTCGCTAATTATAATTCATGTAACACTTCGTCACATAATTCATCTAATTCAATTATCTCAATTAAATTAGAACTATAATATAAAATTAATATACATTAATTAAATAAATATTACATATTCATTTAATTAATATATATAACACCTAATTAAATCACTTCCATAAATCACATAATTTATTTATTTCACTCAATAAATAAATCACATAAAATATTTATTTAACTCAATAAATATTTAAAATTAAATATAAAAATCTCAATCGTTACACGGTTTATAGTGTGAAGTACCGGGGGTGAAACACTATTAAACCTAGAAAGATGTTCAAGGTCTTGCGACCACTCAGCATTATTGAAATCTTTTAAATTCTTGAGTTATTTATATCGCTTTCCAATTATTGAGCAATTGTGGAAGATTCTTATTATTCTGAAGAAAAATGTGGCAAAAAGAATAGCCCTTAGAAAAAAGTAGTTTTAGAATGCTTTAATCCAGTGAATAGAGATTAACGTAAAATCTATTTTGATAGAATGATATATATATATATATATATATATATATATATATATATATATATATATGTTGATAGACTTAAATTTCGAGGATGAAATTCTTAGAAGAAGGGGTGAATGTGATAACCCGAACAATTATAGATGGTGAATTATGTAGTACATTAATTCGACGAGTAGAGTATTCGGTAATGATCCTTAGAAAGAAATGAATGAGTTAAAGAAGATATATAATATTTGATATGTGATTATATTTGATTGAAGGTTATGTAATAAAACCTAAAAGTTGTTGAAGAAATGAATGAAGTATATATATATGTAAAACTTTTTGCTAAGTTAACATGTTGAAGTTATTCAACAATAATTATGAAGGGATTTTGTGAAAATCGACTAAGAGAGGTTTCGTTGATTCCGAGGACGGAATCCTTATAAGGAGGGAAAGATGTGACATCCCGAATTTTTAAGAATTTATAAATGAGAATTTAATAAATAAAATTCTTATTTTAAGATGTTCGAGTACGAGTATTTGTATATGTGATATATATTGTGAAATATGTGAATTGGTGTGAAAAGAATTTAAATGTTAATTTTAATATTTATTGAAGTAAATAAATATTTTAATTGAATTATTTATTGAGATTATGTGATTAATATGGAGTAATATAATTAAGTGTAGTATATTAATTAAATGATTATTTAATATTTAATTTAATTGACGTAATGATTTTATGTTATAATTCTAATTTAATTGGGATAATTAAATTGGATGAATTATGTGATGAGTGTTACGTGAAATTATAATTAGCGAGTAATTATAATTATGTGATAATTTTATATGATTAATTGATGTTAACTTTTAATTAATTAAATTAGAATGTTAAGATTTAATTAATTAAAAGGTATAACATCAAGAATTTGTGTTAAAGGATTTATTAAAAAGAATTAAAAGAGTTTTTAAAACCGTTTTCCCAAACAAGGCCCTTACTTTTGTTTTAAACCTGTTTTACCCAAACAAGGCCTTAACTATTAAAACCTGTTTTTAAAATAATGTGGTTTTGCCAAACAAGCCTTAGGGCTTTTAAAATTTTATATTTTATAACTTATATATTAAATTGGTAATTAGTTTATGTAATTATATTGGGAGTTACATATTCTATAATTATATGTGTTATATGTATATTGTATATACACTAAGTTACGTTGGTTTTATAAACCTAATTTTAAACTAAGAACAAAGAAGAGAAGAAAGATCAGAGATTATTAGAGAAGAAGAAGAGGAAGAAGAAGAAGAAGGAAAACCTTGAGAAAATAAGAGAAAAGCTTTCATCATCTCCATCTCTCTCTTAAATCAAAATTAGTAAGGTTATAATCTTAAGCCTTATACTCAATTAACATGTGTTGTGTTTCTTCTTTGTAAAATTAGGTTTTTATTATTATGAATTTATATGTATATATGGTGTTCATATGTTTTCATATGTAATTGTATGCCATGAAAGGATTTTCAAAGTACAATTATTGTAAAAACAAGTTTTGAAGTTTTGTTCTTATATGTTTTCATAATTTTAGAATTCTATGTAAAAATCTTTTGGTGAAACTTCATAATTTTGATATGTGAATGGGATGTGTGTGTATATATATGTATATATATGCTTACTTGAGATTTTTTTATAGTGGTTTAAGAGTTTCAATTCACAAGGACATTATGAACATGATGAAATCATGTTCATCGTGTTTGTTTTTGAAGTTATGTTGAAAATTGTTCTTAAGTCATTGATGAAAGCATGAAGTTATGAGTAATATGTGATATAGCATGAGTATATATGAGTTATATGGTTGTTGAAGAAATTCAATCCATGTAAATTTGGATAAACAAGAGGAATTATATTTATAGTGATTTTCTTTAAATCAATTTCTGAAAAATAGCTTTTGAAACTATCAAATTGATGTTTGATTATGGGTTATTGTTAAAATTGATCATGTATTATGTTAGTATGTTAAGTATATGAGTTATTACAATTGGAATCTCATAAATTGGGTTAAAAACGAATTTGTAGTAGCAATTTTCGTCAAGAACGCTTAATATTGTAGTTTTCTTTGAAAATCATGAAATCTTGGTTTTGATTATGTGTTATATGAATTTTATATGTTATGATCATGCTAATGAGTTTAAAATATTGTATGTATCAAGTTTCGTGTTTATCATGTTGGGAAAAATTGAATTCGGTGTGAAGGAATAAGTCAAATTGGCTTATTTCTCCACCAGCTCGCGAAACAACCCCTCCATCAGAGGGAGGACCCGCCCCAATGGGTGTATTACCCTTGGAGGACCCGCCCCAGCGGGGTACCCTGCTGTCTGAGAATGTTGGTTTTTGGTTTTCGAGTTTTCATGCCTCGTTTGTTTAGCTAAATTATTTCTATGATTTGGAAAGTGAAATAGGTAATAAGACAACATGTTTCTGATGTGTTTAAGATGGATTGGAGTCTTAATATGACTGTGTTATATGTGTTGATGTGTTACTTTCATAAGGTACACAACACGATTGAAAGCGTTATAAGCTTATGAAATATATGTCGTAATCATAATCATAGTAAGGGTTCAATTTAAATTATAATTTGTTAAATTATACTGAATATAGTTTGATAAATTATAATCAAAGTAAATGTTTAACTTGAAGTATAATATGTGTAATTATGATTTGATTAACATAAGATGTAATTGATTTATTATAATCAAAGTGGATGTTTAAATTATAATTTATTGGATTATAATTTAATATGAGTATGTAATTATCAATTGATTAATTATGTGAAATGTAATATGATTATGTGATGTGATTAATTACGTGGTGACTAATTATTAACTTATTAGTTAGTGAGGAATGAGTTAACCTAAATTGGTTAACTAACGATGAAGATTAGCTATGTGATAATTAACTTATATTGTTAATTATACATATGTTTTAGCAGTGAGTGTCAAACGAGTAAATGGAAAAAGGATTAAAAAGTATAAAGTAGAAGTTACTTAAGCGTTTACTAAACGTCGCTATGAGACTAATAATTGATACGTATGGTAATACGTTATGTAGGATCATGAAGCAGATTATATTAAGTAATTTTTTGATAATTGGTAATCTACGAGCCAGGAAAGTCTTTCAGTTCCTATTTTCTATGTGAACTTGATGATGAACTGTTTTAAATTGTATTGCAAAGAGCATGTTATGTTATATATGTTGCAAGCATAAAATGTGAAAGTCAATTTATGACTACATTGATTGATTTAAGAATGTTGATTGAGTAAGGAACTCAATCTTTATATTTGTTATGTGATTAAAGCATGCATGCCATGTTACTTTAATGTTTAAGAGATGTATGTTGAGCATGTTAATTATGTGCTACGTGATGCCTGAAAACTGTTAGTTCTTGCTGAGCTGTTGAGCTCACTCTTACAAATAACCATTTTTGTAGGTCAAGGATACAAGGTAAAGATACATGTTAAGTGATATATAGAGATCAATGTTCGAGAATATTAGTTATGTTAAATTTAAAATTGTAGTTGATGTTTTGATTGTACTCAATTGTTAAGTTATAAGTTGAGCTATCCGACGTATAATGGATATTGCTTAGTGATGTAAGACTTTGTATAGTCCTTTCGTTGTAGCGATTCATGTAATAGAATTGAATCAAATATTTTTAATGTTAATGTTGCAATTCAGGACAATAAAGAAAGATTGTATAAAAGTTTTAAATATTATGTATTTTTAGTGATTTTAATATTGAATAATGATGTAATGAGAGATTAAAGTTGTATTGTTAACGATCGAGAAGGAGAATATTATTATATGAATTTTAGGGTCGTTACAGTTGGTATCGAAGCTGATAGGTTATACACCTTAGGTAAGAGTACCTTAGGCTATGGCCTTCGAGAATAAGAAGTTAAGTTTAAGTTACGTATAACGAAAAGGTGATTCTTTTCACATACGTAGATGTATAGGATGAGTTAAGTCCTAGAAATGTTATAAGAAGAAGATTAGAATGGCGAGGAATAAAACTCGAATAAAATATTGAGTTACATGAATGGAATTAGAAATTCTTAAAGAACGAGAATTGATTAATAAACAAAAAGATTCAAAGAAGAATCTTGAAGAGATGTAGAAATAAAAACCAGGAGTTGCCTAACTCCAATAATCTAGATGAAGAATAACGATGAATAGACGAAGTCTATAAGATTAAAAGAATAAATGAAATCATGATATGACATGATGAAAGGTAAGATAAGAAGTTTTTAAAACAAAACGATAATGAGATAAGAAAAGAATCATAAGAAGATGATTATAGAATAAGATCACGGCGTGATCTTTTAAAGTTGTAAAAGACAGATGGTCTGTAATGATTGAATGGTTATAGTTTGAGACTATAACGAGAATGTACTATGATATAGTACGAGATTAACTCACGAGGAGTTATAAATGATGAGATACAGAAGTCTGTATCGAGTATAAAGCAAGAAGTTATGAGTAAGATAGAGTTAAGTGGGATTTCAACTGAGAACTCATGTGGTGGATGAGTTGTACAAATCTTGTATGGGCAGGGTTTTGTGCTTACACTTGGTTTATTATATTGATAATCATTAGAATATTGGTGTCACGCTATCGGTATATATATGGTGAGAAGGTGATTCTTGTCTCATGTTTATATTTGATAGTTAGAGTCAATAGAGATTAGATTAGATGATATTAAGATTACATTAGATGATTTTAAGGTTATGCGAGTTCTTAAAACTCATACTTATGGTTCGTGACTCATAATCGTATGTATATTTTTGAACCCCTAAGCATATGGACAGTCCATGATCAGTTCTTTCACTATGTATTGCTAGGACAAGTCTTAAACTCATAATATTGTGGCAAGTTCCTGAACTTCCAAAGTGTGGTAAGTACGATGAACTATACTAGGTATAGAAAGGTTATAGTATAGAAAGCATTAATGTGTTGAAGATTGATATAATGTTTAAGTAATGATGGATTAAGGATTTAAATTGATGGATTAATTTTTTATATTCTAAATCGCTTAGATTTGCTAGATTTTCGAAATTTATTGACTTCGTGCTGATGTTACACTTCTGTTTTCTTGAAAAACATTGGATCGAACGATGGAACCAATGAGTTTTTAAAATACGTGCTATTATTCACATGTCTATGCTAATTGCTTCAGCTAGACAAAAGTGATTTTAAAATTTCAAAATATATTTTATATATGCATCATTTGATATGGTGTACAATCAATAATCGAGGAAGTTATCAATGCAGTTAAACCTAGTGTTGGATGTGATCGTATGATCGTCAGCCCACTATGATATGATGTAGTATGACGACGTCATGTACTGACGAAATCCTCAACGTACCATTACTACGGTACGGTATCATGATATTATGAAAAGATTGATTTATTTATTTTTGGTTTCCTAAAACGAAAAAAAATTAATTTTGTAGTTGGTTAAAAGTTTATATATATATATATATATATATATATAGATTGATGTCTGAATTGTTGCTAGAAGTCTATGCTACTTGATTCAGCTAGACAAATATTGAATGATTTTTATGAAATTCGAGCGTTTTTGGTCAAACTATGTCAAACCAAATTATTTTGGTGCGTATTCAGATGTTAAGAAGCTGAGGTGAACCACCCTATAAATGGGGACATGTTATCGGAGATAATAGTTCCGAGTGTAACGCATATAGTAGTTACGATATACTACGTTTGGGCCCGACGTAGGGGTACGATAGGCTGGCCACCTAGAGTACCGATGCGGTTTATAGTGTGAAGTACCGTGAGTGAAGCACTATTAAACCTAGAAAGAAGTTCAACGTCTTGCGACCACTCAACATTATTGGAATCTTTTAAATTCTTGAATTATTTATATTGGTTCCCAATTATTGAGCAATTGTGGAAGATTCTTATTATTCTAAAGGAGAATGTGCAAAAAGAATAGCCCTTAGAAAGAAGTAGTTGTAGAATGCTTTAATCCAGTGAATAGAGATTAACGTAAAATCTATTTTGATAGAATGATATATATATATATATATATATATATGTTGATAGACTTAAATTTCGAGGACGAAATTCTTCGAAGAAGGGGTGAATGTGATAACCCGAACAATTATAGCTGCTGAATTATGTAGTACATTAATTCGACGAGTAGAGTATTCGGTAATGATCCTTAGAAAGGAATGAATGAGTTAAAGAAGATATATAATATTTGATATGTGATTATATTTGATTGAAGGTTATGTAATTAAACCTAAAAGTTGTTGAAGAAATGAATGAAGTATATATATATATATGTAAAACTTTTTGCTAAGTTAACGTGTTGAAGTTATTCAATAATAATTATGAAGGGATTTTGTGAAAACCGAGTAAGGGAGGTTTCGTTGATTTCCTTATAAGGAGGGAAGGATGTGATATCCCAAATTTTTAAGAATTTATAAATGAGAATTTAATAAATAAAATTCTTATTTTAAGATGTTCGAGTACGAGTATGTGTATATGTGATATATATTGTGAAATATGTGAATTAGTGTGAAGAGAATTTAAATGTTAATTTTAATATTTATTGAAGTAAATAAATATTTTAATTGAATTATTTATTGAGATTGTGTGATTAATATGGAGTAATGTAATTAAGTGTAGTATATTAATTAAATGATTATTTCATATATAATTTAATTGACGTAATGATTTTATGTTATAATTCTAATTTAATTGGGATAATTAAATTGGATGAATTATGTGATGAGTGTTACGTGAAATTATAATTAGCGAGTAATTATAATTATGTGATAATTTTGTATGATTAATTGATGTTAACTTTTAATTAATTAAATTAGAATATTAAGATTTAATTAATTAAAAGATGTAACATCAAGAATATGTGTTAAAGGATTTATTAAAAAGAATTAAAAGAGTTTTTCAAACCGTTTTCCCAAACAAGACCCTTACTTTTGTTTTAAACCTGGTTTACCCAAACAATGCCTTAACTATTAAAACTTGTTTTAAAATAATGTGGTTTTGCCAAACAAGCCTTAGGGCTTTTAAAATTCTAATTTTTGTAACTTATATATTAAATTGGTAATTAGTTTATGTAATTATATTGGGAGTTACATATTCTATAATTATATGTGTTATATGTATATTAAGTTACGTTAGTTTTATATACCTAAGTCTAAACTAAGAAGAAATAAGAGAAGAGAGATCAGAGATTAATAGAGAAGAAGAAGTGGAAGAAGAAGAAGAAGGGAAACCTTGAGAAAACAAGAGAAAAGCTTTCATCATCTCCATCTCTCTCTTAATTCAAAACTAGTAAGGTTATAATCTTAAGCCTTATATTTAATTAATATGTGTTGTGTATCTTGTGACGCCCCCAAAATAGGTTCAATACCAACCCATTCTGAGTCGCCAAATACATGGTACAGAATTCCAAATACAAATC
Organism: Panax stipuleanatus; assembly: GCA_020205555.1. NCBI lineage: Eukaryota > Viridiplantae > Streptophyta > Magnoliopsida > Apiales > Araliaceae > Panax > Panax stipuleanatus. The sequence continues at coordinate 153,942,880 of CM035117.1, read as the reverse complement.
TTTTATAACAAAAGGTCGTGAGAAATACGACCATACAACTATGAATTTCAATGCAAATCGTATATAATACGAAATATAAACATTCAAATTCATTCCTTATTCATTACAATTATTATCTCACTATTTTATAGAATAGTGAGGACTTCTACAGATCTAACTCTGATCATCACACTGTTCCCCGACTAGTCCCCGTAACATTCTCATTCCTTGAAGAAGACAATAGATGAAAAGGGTGAGCTCAACTAGCCCAGTAAAAAATATTATGACTAAGATAATGAAGAATAAATTATCGTTAGTCTTCAACAAATCAGATAAAATATTATGGACAACAAGTTTTAGATCAACAACTGCAGCGAAAATATCACTTTATTAGAAGAGTTACATAGAGTATGAAGTCTACTATCTTCTATGATTTAAAAGTCCATCATCAATATTTTATCCCTGTAACATCAATCAATATACATCTCAAATCAAATATTCATCTTTGCACTACGGGCCAAAGATATTCATTTGTATCACCAGTGGTCATGTTCATCTCAACACCTGTCCATCTTTGCACTACGGGCCAAAGATATTCATCAGGTAATCATTCATCTTTGCTCTACCGGTTAAAGATATTCAGTTATATCACCATTTAGGATTAAGGATGATCAAAAATAATATAAATAATGAATCTAATGAGATAAAGGACAAAGATTAGGGATTCGTAATTTAGTTTATCCAAGTTCAAGAATATTCCATAATAATACTTTGTGGAGCAAAATTCAAGAATAAAGATCAAAACTTGGATACAATCAAAGATAGTAACCATAACAGTCAACTTGGACAAATAAAAGAAAATTTAATTTTTTTATGAATAGTGCCGTATACGTGAATAGTGTCGTATACGTGAATAGTGTCGTATACGTGAATAGTAACTTCAACATGAAAAGGTAAAAATTTCATAATAAAAATTCGTACCAACATTCCAATGAAATGATACTAGATGAAACGCAAAATTCGAATAATTTCCTGATCATTTCAGGAATTATAGAAGCAATACTTACCTTAGCAAGTTTTAATTTAGGTATATGAAATGAAATATCATCGCTTTCATAATATGGAATATGAAAGAAAATAATATTTCTTACGAGTATTGCAATAAAATAATATCCTTTACCCTAGTAGAAACTGGACTTGACTGGAATATCGGATACTATTCTGAGAAAATCTTGCACAAAAAGCAATACTCAAAATATCTTTATACTCAAGAAAATACTCGCAATACTATAGAATAAGAATTTCTGATATTTGAAATGGTGTGTTTTAGGAAGGAGGGGTTACCCCTCTATTTATAGTGTAACGGAGGGAGAAAAAAACAAAGCATTCTGCCTAACATTTTCCTCCGCCACCCACCTGCCTAACTTTTTTTTTCTTCTCTGCCAAATTTTGCCTAACTCCTCTCATTTTCAACAATTGGGGCCCACACTATTTGAAAACAAAGGAATGGTTTGCAGGAAACCAACTTGGAAGAAAAAAACAAGGCTACTATATATATATATATATATATATATATATTATAATAATATTATTATTTAAATATTTATAATATATTATAATAATATATTTGAATGAATATTATATCGGAGAAATAATTGTAATTCTATAGAAAATATGCCAAACTTTCAACAATTATCTCTTTTGCTAAAAATTCCACCATTTATATCAAAATTGAATAAATATTTCCTTATCATATATATCAACAATTATTTATTCATAAATAATATTACAGAACTACAATATTAACAACCAGGTCGTTCCCAGGAAAGAGGGGGCCTTCCGATAAGAATTTCTCCTTACTGACGCGCAATTAAATAACCCATCCTAGACAGAACTTTCTTAGACATTGCCAATAATGCTATCTAATAATATTATTCCATAATATTAATTATTGATTTGATAATTTAGAATACTGTGCAATGACAATTATTGAATCAATAATATACAATTATCAATGTAGCAATTATAAAATATTGAACTGTAATTACTGTAACAATTATTGAGTAGTGTCTTCTTTCGTAAGAATCAATAATTAGAACTACTGTGCAATACCGTGTGCTACTGTAGTTTAATCATCGGGTATTTCAACAGTTTTAACTGTAACAACCATGCTGTTATTTATAAAAAGATTATTTTTGTCGCTTTCTATATCGACAGTTATTCCGTTGTGGGGCCCACAAATGGCTGCGCCGTTGTACGAATATTCCCCGACAACAAGAATATTCCACGACCAAACGAATATTCCCCGACAACAATGAATATTTTATAACCACTTGCTTATTTAGAAATATTTGCACATTTCACCCATAACTTTTCACATTTATCAAATCAACACCTTACCATTTCAAAATAATATATAAAGAAAATTAAATCTTTATTCATAAAAGTTGGGGTCTTACAACCTCCATTCCTTATAAAATTTTGTCCTCGAAATTAACGTACGTACCTGGTATGTCGAAGAGGTGAGGATACCTCGCTTTTATTTATGATTCCAATTCCCAGGTCATTTCCTCAATATCATGGTTCCTCCACAAAACCTTAACTTGAGGTATAATTTTTTAGAGTAAGACATGTTCCTTCTTATCCAAGATCTTGACAGGTATCTCCTCGTACGTTAAATCTTTGGCTATCTCGTCTGGTTCTAACTCAATAATGTGGTTTGGGTCTTTCACAAATTTATGTAGCATGAATATGTGAAAAATGTTATGAACACGAGACATGCTTGGAGGTAAAGCGAGTCTATAGGCCACTTTTCCTACTCGGTCAAGAATCTCAAATGGACCAATGAATTTTGGATTGAGCTTTCCTCTCTTGCCAAACCTCGTAACTCCCTTCCAAGGAGCAACACGCAGCAATACATGATCCCCAATATTAAATTCCACGTCCTTTCAATGAAGATCCGCATAACTCTTTTGTCGATCTTGTGCGGTTTGTATACTTTGTCGGATCATTTGAATCTTATCCGTAGTCATACGTACTAACTCTGGTCCCAACAATGTTGTTTCACCCACCTCATCCCAGCATACTGGAGAACGACACTTTCTCCCATACAACGCCTCGAATGGAGCCATGCCTATACTTGCCTGATAACTGTTGTTGTAAGAGAATTCCACCAATGGTAGGTACTTATCCCAACTCCCTTTGAAATCAAGAACACAAAGTCTCAATGGATCTTCAAGAGTTTGAAAAGTCCTTTCTGATTGTCCGTCCGTTTGAGGGTGATATGCCGAACTGAGTCGTAAATCCGTGCCCATAGCTTTCTGCAAACTGATCCAAAATTGTGAAGTAAATCTGGGGTCACGATCCGAAACTATGGATACTCACATGCCATGTAATCTCACAATCTCATTCACGTACATACGAGCAAGACTTTTAAGGGAATAAGTCTCTCGTATAGGTAAGAAATGAGCAGACTTGGTCAATCTATCAATTATAACCCAAATCGCATCTATCCCTTGAGAAACCTTGGGAAGACCCGTAGCGAAATCCATGGTAATGTGTTCCCACTTCCACTTTGGAATCTCAAGTGGTTGCAATGGACCTTTTAGCACTTGATGCTCCGCCTTGACACGTTGACACGTTAAACAACTCGAGATAAACTCCGTGATCTCTCTCTTCATATTGCTCCACCAAAATGTATGTCGAAGATCACGAAACATTTTGGTACTCCCAGGATGGATTGCAAACGGTGTGTTGTGTGCCTCCATCATGATTCTATACTTTAAGTCAGAATCGTTAGGAAAACAAAGTCTAGAGTTGACTCGAAGTATTCCTTCTTCATCGATTTTTGCTTTTGGAATAGCACCTTCTTCTTCATCTTTATGAGCTCCGGGTCTGTAGCTTGAGCAGCTTTAACTTTATCAATCAAAGCTGGTTCTATGTGTATACTTGACATCATCGCATGGGATCCCGGAGTCTTGAACTCTATCTCCATCCTTTGTAAATCACACAAAATAGGCCTTGAAAGCATAGCATTCGTTCCCGCATATGATCTTCTACTCAACGCGTCAGCTACCACGTTCGCTTTTCCAGGATGGTATTAAATGGTATTTTCGTAATCCTTCAACAGCTCGAGCCAACGTCGTTGTCGTATGTTGAGTTTGTTCTAAGTAAAGAAATATTTAAGGCTCTTATGATCCGTATAAATCTCCACTTTCTCTCCATACAGGTAGTGTCTCCAGATCTTCAACGCGAAAACGACTGCTACCAACTCTAGATCATGAGTAGGATAATTTCTCTCATATTCTTTGAGTTGCCGTGAGGCATAGGCTATAACTTTCCCATGTTGCATGAGAACACATCCTAATCCTTTGCCCGAAGCATCGCTGTAAATGACAAATCCATCTGAACCAGATGGTATGGTTAGAATAGGAGCCGAAATGAGTCTCCTCTTGAGCTCTTGGAAGCTCTTCTCACATTCCTCGTTCCATACAAATTTTGTATCTTTTCGAGTCAGCTGAGTTAATGGAGTAGCGATTCGAGAAAATTCTTCCACGAATCTCCGATAATAACCAGCTAAGCCTAGAAAATTACGTACTTCGGTCAACGACTTCGGTTGCTCCCAACTTTGTATTTCTATAATCTTCGTCGGGTCAACAGATACTCCACGTTTTGATACCACGTGTCCAAGGAATGCTACCTCCTCTAGCCAGAACTCGCATTTCTTCAGCTTGGCATATAGCTTGTTTTCACGAAGCCTTTGAAGTACTAGCTTCAAGTGGTGCTCATGATCTTTACGGCTTTTGGAATAGATGAGAATGTCATCAATAAAGACAACCACGAACTGATCCAAATATTCTTTGAATACACGGTTCATCATATCCATGAAAGCAACAGGAGCATTAGTCAATCCAAAAGACATGACTAAGAATTCATAATGTCCGTACCGAGTTCTGAAGGCAGTTTTCAGAATATTCTCAGTTTTAATCTTCAGCTGATGATATCCAGAATGAAGATCGATCTTTGAAAAGAATTGTGCACCTTGCAACTGGTCGAACAGGTCATCAATACGAGGTAGAGGATACTTATTCTTGATGGTGACATGGTTCAACTCCCGATAGTCAATATAAAGTCGCATACTCCCATCTTTCTTCTTTACGAATAAAACAGGAACACCCCAAGGAGATGTACTAGGACGATTGAAACCAATGTCTAACAACTCCTGTAGTTCGACCTTTAACTCCTGAAGTTCAATAGGAGCCATTAAATATGGGGTTTTAGAAATGGGCTTTGTACCGGGGTCAAGGTTAATAAAGAATTCAACTTCACGTTCTAGGGGTAGACCGAAAAGTTCTTCGGGAAATACATCAGAAAACTCATTAACAATAGAAATATCATTCAAACTTAACGTATTCTGGTTTAGATTAGTGACATGTGCTAAGAAAGCTTGACATCCGTTTTCAATAAACGAATAACTTTATGACTTGAAATGATATTGACTGATTTTAGTGGTTTGGTGGTTTGGATTCGCACAACAGGTTGATTAGAAATATGAAAACTAATAACCTTACGAAAACAATCAATTTTGGAATGATAAGTGGTTAACCAGTCAATTCCTAAAATCACGTCAAATGCAAGTATTTTCAAAGATATAAGATCAACAGGTAGGGTGAGGGTACCAATTTGAATAAAGCAAGATTCGTAAACTGTGGATGTAACAAAGGTTTCTCCCAACGGAGTTTCAACAGATAAGTCAAAGTCTAATTTCTCAGGTGTCAAGTTCAAACGTTGAGCACAAGCAGGTGAAATAAAAGAATGGGTAGCACCGGTATCTAATAAGATATAGACTTTGCAAGAGTTTATGATTAGCTTACCCTTAATAACCTCATTCGGGTTCCTTGCTTGTTGGGCAGTTACGACAAAAGCCCTTCTCGGAACCACTGACTTCGACTTGTCCGGAACAGCTTTAGGAATCTTCACCCCCGCTGGACTTGGTTTCGCTACAGGACACACTCGAGCTATATGTCCTTCCTTTCCACAGTTATAGCACACCTTGGATTTATATGTGCAGTTGGGACTGATGTGTTCCTCTTGCCTGCATTTATAGCATACGACCGGCGGTCGATCTCCTCCCCTAGAAACAGTTGATGTTGGTGCTGCTGTCGACGTTTTCACGTTCTCATTGTTGTACCTTCTCTTCTTAAAATCTCCCCCCGACTCACTTCTTCTATTATTATGGCCACGATTACCGCCGGAGTGGTTACTTCTTCTGTCATGATACTTTCCTCCCTGCTGGTTGTCATTGTTCCGATGACTGCTGCCACCGGTACGACCTTGGTTGTTGTCCTTTGGTTGAATATAATCATTATCTTGTTCTAATAACTGAGCCCTGTTCACTACATCCGAATATAGAGAAAATATATGAGAAATGAGGTATTGACGAATTTTTGGTTTCAAACCTCTTAGAAACATCCGCGTTATACGTTCCTCATTCTCCACCAAATGAGGTGCAAACTAGGATAACTCCGCGAACTTAGCCTCGTACTGGGACACCGTCATATTGTTTTGTTCGAGTCTGATAAATTCTACCTCCTTCATATGACGAATACTTTCTGGAAAGTACTTGTCATTGAACAGTTTCTGGAACTCCTCCCAAGACATCTTGAGTGCGGCAGGCTTGGTACGCTTCACGAATTCCCACCAGTAATCTGCCTCTCCCCGGAACATAAACGTGGCGAATGGAACTTTCTGTTCCTCCGTGCATCCCAAGACATCAAATATCTTGGTAATTTGCTTAACCCACGTCTCTGCCTTGATTGGATCTGGCTTTCCCAAAAATTCTGGTGGTCCCAACTCTTTGAACTGCTTGGCAGTGACCAGCCGCGAGTTGTTATTATTTCCACCTGTATTATGAACACGAGTCTCCCTCGTCTGGTTTTGCATGAACTGCAAAAAGCTTCTAAACATCCCATCGTTTATCGTTTCTTCGCTAGGGTTGTTTACAGGATGAATATAGCCTTCCTGTTGCACATTCTCCTGGTTGGTGATTAAAAGTATCTCAACGGTCTCAATCACTCCATTGTTTAGATTTTCAGCTGTATTTCTCAAATACTGCCATAAAACAAGGGTTAATCAAATAAATTAACATATCACATATTAACCCTATGTTCCAAACGACTAATTAAATAACAAATAAGCTTAGGTAGGACACACTAGCGAAGGACTTACTCGTCTCTCCCCTCCTAGTTCTATTCCCAGATCTCCGCCAGAGATTATATCCCTAAGCTCTGATACCAACTGTGACGCCCCCAAAATAGGTTCAATACCAACCCATTATGAGTCGCTAAATACATGGTACAGAATTCCAAATAAAAATCTTTTATAACAAAGGTCGTGAGAAATACGACCATACAACTATGAATTTCAATGCAAATCGTATATAATACGAAATATAAACATTCAAATTCATTCCTTATTCTTTACAATTATTATCTCACTATTTTATAGAATAATGAGGACTTCTACAGATCTAACTCTGATCATCACACTGTTCCCCGACTAGTCCCCGTAACATTCTCATTCCTTGAAGAAGACAATAGATGAAAAGGGTGAGCTCAACTAGCCCAGTAAAAAATATTATGACTAAGATAATGAAGAATAAATTATCGTTAGTCTTCAACAAATCAGATAAAATATTATGGACAACAAGTTTTAGATCAACAACTGCAGCGAAAATATCAATTTATTAGAAGAGTTACATAGAGTATGAAGTCTACTATCTTCTATGATTTAAAAGTCCATCATCAATATTTTATCCCTGTAACATCAATCAATATACATCTCAAATCAAATATTCATCTTTGCACTACGGGCCAAAAATATTCATTTGTATCACTAGTGGTCATGTTCATCTCAACACCTGTCCATCTTTGCACTACGGGTCAAAGATATTCATCAGGTAATCATTCATCTTTGTTCTATAGGCTAAAGATATTCAATTATATCACCATTTAGGACTGAGGATGATGAAAAATAATATAAATAACGAATCCAATGAGATAAAGGACAAAGATTAGGGATTCGTAATTTAGTTTATCTAAGTTCAAGAATATTCCATAATAATACTTTGTGGAGCAAAATTCAAGAATAAAGATCAAAATTTGGATACAATCAAAGATAGTAACCATAACAGTTAACTTGGACAAATAAAAGAAAATTTATTTTTTTATGAATAGTGCCGTATACATGAATAGTACTGTATACGTGAATAGTGTCGTATATGTGAATAGTAACTTCAACATGAAAAGGTAAAAAATTCATAATAAAAATTCGTACCAACATTCCAATGAAATGATACTAGATGAAATGCAAAATTCGAATAATTTCCTGATCATTTCAGGAATTATAGAAGCAATACTTACCGTAGCAAGTTTTAATTTGGGTATATGAAATGAAATATTATCGCTTTCATAATATGAAATATGAAAGAAAATAATATTTCTTACGAGTATTGCAATAAAATAATATCCTTTACCTTAGTAGAAACTGGATTTGACTAGAATATCGGATACTATTATGAGAAAATCTTGCACAAAAAGTTACACTCAAAGTATCTTTATACTCAAGAAAATACTCACAATACTATAAAATAAGAATTTCTGATATTGAAATGGTGTGTTTTAGGAAGGAGGGGTTACCCCTCTATTTATAGTGCAACGGAGGGAGAAAAAAAACAAAGCATTCTGCCTAACATTTTCCTCCGCTACCCACCTGCCTAACTTTTTTTTTCTTCTCTGCCAAATTTTGCCTAACTCCTCTCATTTTCAACAATTGGGGCCCACACTATTTGAAAACAAAGGAATGGTTTGCAGGAAACCAACTTGGAAGAAAAAAACAAGGCTACTATATATATATATATATATATATATTATAATAACATTATTATTTAAACATTTATAATATATTATAATAATATATTTGAATGAATATTATATCGGAGAAATAATTGTAATTCTACAGAAAATATGCCAAACTTTCAACAATTATCTCTTTTGCTAAAAATTCCACCATTTATATCAAAATTGAATAAATATTTCCTTATCATATATATCAACAATTGTTTATTCATAAATAATATTACAGAACTATAATATTAACAACCAGGTCGTTCCCAGGAAAGAGGGGGCCTTCCGATAAGGATTTTTCCTTACTGGCGAGCAATTAAATAACCTCTTCTAGACAGAACTTCCTTAGACATTGCCAATAATGCTATCTAATAATATTATTCCATAATATGAATTATTGATTTGATAATTTGGAATACTGTGCAATGACAATTATTGAATCAATAATATACAATTATCAATGTAGCAATTATAAAATATTGAATAGTAATTACTGTAACAATTATTGAGTAGTGTCTTCTTTCGTAAGAATCAATAATTAGAACTACTGTGCAATACCGTGTGCTACTGTAGTTTAACCATCGGGTATTTCAACAGTTTCAACTGTAACAACCACGCCGTTATTTATAAAAAGGTTATTTCTGTCGCTTTCTATATCTGACAGTTATTCAGTTGTGGGGCCAACAAATGGCTGCGCCGTCGTACGAATATTCCCCGACAACAAGAATATTCCACGACCAAACGAATATTCCCCGACAACAATGAATATTTTATAACCACTTGCTTATTTAGAAATATTTGCACATTTCACCCATAACTTTTCACATTTATCAAATCAACACCTTACCATTTCAAAATAATATATAAAAAAAATTAAATCTTTATTTATAAAAGTTGGGGTCTTACATTTCTTCTTTGTAAAATTAGGTTTTCATGATTATGAATTTATATGTATATATGGTGTTCATATATAATTGTATGCCATGAAAGGATTTTCAAAGTACAATTGTTGTAAAAACAAGTTTTGAAGTTATGTTCTTATATGTTTTCATAATTTTAGAATTCTATGTAAAAATCTTTTGGTGAAACTTTATAATTTTGATATGTGAATGGTATGTGTGTGTATATATATGTATATATATGCTTACATGAGATTTTTTTATCGTGGTTTAAGAGTTTCAATTCACAAGGACATGATGAACATGATGAAATCATGTTCATAGTATTTAATTATGAAGTTATGTTGAAAATTGTTCTTAAGTCATTGTTAAAAGCATGAAGTTATGAGTAATATGTGATATAGCATGAGTATATATGAGTTATATGGTTGTTGAAGAAATTCGATCCATGTAAATTTGGATAAACAAGAGGAATTATATTTATAGTGATTTTCTTTAAAATAATTTCTGAAAAATGGCTTTTGAAATAATCAAATTAATGTTTGATTACGGGTTATTGTTAAAATTGATCATGTATTATGTTAGTATGCTAAGGATATGAGTTATTACAATTGGAATCTCATGAATTGGGTTTCGTAGTAGCAATTTTCGTCAAGAACGCTTAATATTGTAGTTTTCTTTGAAAATCATAAAATCTTGATTTTGATTATGTGTTGTATGAATTTTATATGTTATCATCATGTTAATGAGTTTAAAATATTGTTTGTATCAAGTTTCATGTTTATCATGTTGAGAAAAAGCGAATTCGGTGTGAAGGAATAAGCCAAATTGGCTTATTTCTCCACCAGTTTGCAAATCAACCCCTCCATCAGAGGGAGGACCCGCCCCAAAGGGTGTATTACCCTTGGGGGACCCGCCCCAGCGGGGTACCCTGCTGTCCGAGAATGTTGGTTTTTGGTTTTCGAGTTTTCATGCCCCGTTTGTTTAGCTAACTTATTTCTATGATTTGGAAAGTGAAATAGGTAATAAGATAACATGTTTTTGATGTGTTTAAGATGGATTGGAGTCTTAATATGAATATGTTGATGTGTTACTTTCATAAGGTACACAACACGATTGAAAGCGTTATAAGCTTAGGAAATGTATGTCGTAACCATAATCATAGTAAGGGTTCAATTTAAATTATAATTTGTTAAATTATAATGAATATAGTTTGATTAATTATAATCAAAGTAAATGTTTAACTTGAAGAATAATGTGTGTAATTATGATTTGATTAACATAAGATGTAATTGATTTATTATAATCAAAGTGGATGTTTAAATTATAATTTATTGGATTATAATTTAATATGAGTATGTAATTATCAATTGATTAATTATGTGAAATATAATATGATTATGTGATGTGATTAATTACGTGGTGACTAATTATTAACTTATTAGTTAGTGAGGAATGAGTTAACCTAAATTGGTTAACTAACGATGAAGATTAGCTATGTAATAATTAACTTATATTGTTAATTATACATATGTTTTGACAGTGAGTGTCAAACGAGTAAATGCAAAAGGATTAGAAAGTATAAAGTAGAAGTTACTTAAGCGTTTACTAAACGTCGCTATGAAACTAATAATTGATGCGGATGGTAATACGTTATGTAGGATCATGAATCAGATTATATTAAGCAGTTTTTGGGTAATTGATAATCTACGAGTCAGGCAAGTCTTTCAGTTCCTATTTTCTATGTGAACTTGATGATGAACTGTTTTAAATTGTATTGCAAAGAGCATGTTATGTTATATATGTTGCAAGCATGAAATGTGAAAGTCAATTTATGACTACATTGATTGATTTAAGAATGTTGATTGAGTAAGAAACTCAATCTTTATATTTGTTATGTGATTAAAGCATGCATGTCATGTTACTTTAATGTTTAAGAGATGTATTTTGATCATTTTAATTATGTGCTACGTGATGCATGAAAACTGTTAGTTCTTGCTGAGCTGTTGCGCTCACTCTTGCAAATAACCATTTTTGCAGGTCAAGGATGCAAGGTAAAGATACGTGTTAAGTGATTTATAGAGATCAATGTTCAAGAATATTAGTTATGTTAAATTTCAAATTGTAGTTGATGTTTTGATTGTAACTCAATTGTTAAGTTATAAGTTGAACTATCCGACGTATAATGGATATTGCTTAGTGATGTAAGACTTTGTATAGTTCTTTCGTTGTAGCGATCCATGTAATAGAATTGAATCAAATATTTTTAATGTTAAGGTTGCAATTCAGGGCAATAAAGAAAGATTTTATAAATGTTTTAAATATTCCGCATTTTTAGTGATTTTAATATTGAATAATGATGTAATGAGATATTAAAGTTGTATTGTTAACGATCGAGAAGGAGAATATTATTGTATGAATTTTGGGGTCGTTATAGTTAGTATCAAAGCTGATAGGTTATACACCTTAGGTAAGAGTACTTTAGGCTATGACCTTCGAGAATAAGAAGTTAAGTTTAAGTTACATTTTCGAAAAGGTCATTTTTTCACATACGTAGATGTATAGGATGTGTTAAGTCCTAGAAATGTTATAAGAAGAAGATTAAAATGACGAGGAATAAAACTCGAATAAAATATTGAGTTACATGAATAGAATTAGAAATTCTTAAAGAACGAGAATTGATTAATAAACAAAAAGATTCAAAGAAGAATCTTGAAGAGCTGTAGAGATAAAAACCAGGAGTTGCCTAACACCAATAATCTAAATGAAGAATAACGATGAATAGACGAAGTCTATAAGATTAAAAGCCTAAATGAAATCATGATATGACATGATGAAAGGTAAGATAAGAAGTTTTTAAAACAAAACGATAATGAGTTAATAAAAGAATCATAAGAAGATGATTATAGAATAAGATCACGGCGTGATCTTTTAAAGTTGTAAAAGACAGATGGTTTGTAATGATTGAATGGTTATAGTTTGAGACTATAACAAGAATGTACTATGATATAGTACGAGATTGTCTCACGAGGAGTTATAAATGATGAGATACAGAAGTCTGTATCGAGTATAGGGCAAGAAGTTATGAGTAAGATAGAGTTAAGTGGGATTTCAACTGAGAACTCATGTGGTGGCTGAGTTGTACAAATCTTGTATGTGCAGGGTTTTGTACTTACACTTGGTTTATCATATTGATAATCATCGAAATATTGGTGTCGCGCTATCGGTATATATATGGTGAGAAGGTGATTTTTGTCCCTTGTTTATATTTGATAGTTAGAGTCAATAGAGATTAGATTAGATGATATTAAGATTACATTAGATGATTTTAAGGTTAGGTGAGTTCTTAAAACTCATACTTATGGTAAGTTCATGGCTCATAATCGTATGTATATTTTTGAACCCCTAAGCATATGGATAGTCCCTGATTAGTTCTTTGACTACGTATTGCTAAAACAAGTCTTAAACTCATATTATTGTGGCAAGTTCCTGAACTTCCAAAGTGTGGTAAGTTCGATGAACTATACTGGGTATAGAAAGGTTATAGTATAGAAAGCATTGATGTGTTGAAGATTGATATAATGTTTAAGTAATGATGGAGTAAAGATTTAAATTGATGGAGAAAGTTTTTATATTCTAAATCTCCTAGATTTGCTAGATTTTTGAAATTTATTGACTTCGTGCTGATGTTGCACTTCTGTTTTCTTGAAAAATATTGGATCAAACAATGGAACCAATGAGTTTTTAAAATACGTGCTATTATTCACATGTCTATGCTAATTGCTTCAGCTAGACAAAAGTGCTTTTAAAATTTCAAAATGTAGTTTATATATGCATCATTTGATATGGTGTAGAAACAATAATAGAGAAAGCTATCAATACAGTTAAACCTAGTGTTGGATGTGATCGTATAATCGTCAGCCCACTATGGTATGATGTAGTATGACGATGTCATGTAATGACGAAATCCTCAACGTACCATTACTACGGTACGGTATCAGGATATTATGAAAAGATTGATTTATTTATTTTTGGTTTCCTAAAATGAAAAAATAAAATAAAATTGAGTTGGTTAAAAGTTTATATATATATATATATATATATATATATATATATATTGATTGATGTCCGAATTGTTGCTAGAAGTCTATGCTACTTGATTCAGCTAGACAAATATTGAAAGATATTTATGAAATTCGAGCATTTTTGGTCAAACTATGCCAAATCAAATTATTTTGGTGTTGATTCAGATGTTAAGAAGCTGAGGTGAACAACCCTATAAAAGGAGACATGTTATCGGAGACAATAGTTCTGAGTGTAACGCATATAGTCGTTACGATGTACTACGTTTGGGCCCGACATAGAGGTACGATAGGCTGACCACGTAGAGTACCGATGCGGTTTATAGTGTGAAGTACCGGGGGTGAAGCATTATTAAACCTAGAAAGAAGTTCAAGGTCTTGAGACCACTCAACATTATTGGAATCTTTTAAATTCTTGAGTTATTTATATCGCTTCCCAATTATTGAGCAATTGTGGAAGATTCTTATTATTCTGAAGGAGAATGTGGCAAGAAGAATAGCCCTTAGAAAGAAGTAGTTGTAGAACGCTTTAATCCAGTGAATAGAGATTAATGTAAAATCTATTTTGACAGAATAATATATTTATATATGTTGGTAGACTTAAATTTCGAGGACGAAATTCTTAGAAGAAGTGATGAATGTGATAACCCGAACAATTATAGATGGTGAATTATGTAGTACATTAATTCGACGAGTAGAGTATTCGGTAATGATCTTTAGAAAGGAATGAATGAGTTAAAGAAGATATATAATATTTGATATGTGATTATATTTGATTGAAGGTTATGTAATAAAACCTAAAAATTGTTGAAGAAATGAATGAAGTATATATATATGTAAAAAATTTTGCTAAGTTAACGTGTTAAAATTATTCAACAATAATTATGAAGGAATTTTGTGAAAATCGAGTAAGGGAGGTTTCGTTGATTCCGAGGATGGAATCCTTATAAGGAGGGAAGGATGTGACATCCTGAATTTTTAAGAATTTATAAATGAGAATTTAATAAATAAAAAATTTTATTTTAAGATGTTCGAGTACGAGTATGTGTATATGTGATATATATTGTGAAATATGTGAATTGGTGTGAAGAGAATTTAAATATTAATTTTAATATTTATTTAAGTTAATAAATATTTTAATTGAATTATTTATTGAGATTATGTGATTAATATGGAGTAATATAATTAAGTGTTGTATATTAATTAAATGATTATTTAATATTTAATTTAATTGACGTAATGATTTTATGTTATAATTCTAATTTAATTAGGATAATTAAATTGGATGAATTATATGATGAGTGTTACGTGAAATTATAATTAGCGAGTAATTATAATTATGTGATAATTTTATATGATTAATTGATGTTAACTTTTAATTAATTAAATTAGAATGTTAAGATTTAATTAATTAAAAGGTGTAACATCAATAATATGTGTTAAAGGATTTATTAAAAAGAATTAAAAGAGTTTTTAAAATCGTTTTCCCAAACAAGGCCCTTACTTTTGTTTTAAACTTGTTTTACCCAAACAAGGCCTTAACTATTAAAACATGTTTTTAAAATAATGTTGTTTTGCCAAACAAGCCTTAGGGCTTTTAAAATTCTAATTTTTGTAACTTATATATTAAATAGGTAATTAGTTTATGTAATTATATTGGGAGTTATATATTTTATAATTATATGTGTTATATGTATATTGTATATACACTAAGTTACGTTAGTTTTATAAACCTAAGTCTAAACTAAGAACAAAGAAGAGAAGAGAGATCAGAGATTATTAGAGAAGAAGAAGAGGAAGAAGAAGAAGAAGAAGAAGAAGAAGAAGAAGAAGAAGAAGAAGAAGAAGGGAAACCTTGAGAAAACAAGAGAAAAGCTTTCATCATCTCCATCTCTCTCTTTATTCAAAACTAGTAAGATTATAATCTTAACCCTTATACTCAATTAATGTGTTGTGTTTCTTCTTTGTAAAATTAGGTTTTCATGATTATGAATTTATATGTATATATGGTGTTCATATGTTTTCATATGTAATTGTATGCCATAAAAGGATTTTCAAAGTACAATTGTTGTAAAAACAAGTTTTGATGTTATGTTCTTATATGTTTTCATAATTTCAGAATTCTATGTAAAAATCTTTTGGTGAAACTTCATAATTTTGATATGTGAATGGGATGTGTGTGTATATATATGTATATATATATATATATATATATATGCTTACATGAGATTTTTTTATAGTGGTTTAAGAGTTTCAATTCATAAGGACATGATGAAATCATGTTCATAGTGTTTGATTATGAAGTTATGTTGAAAATTATTCTTAAGTCATTGATGAAAGCATGAAGTTATGTGTAATATGTGATATAGCATGAGTATATATGAGTTATATGGTTGTTGAAGAAATTCAATCCATGTAAATTTGGATAAACAAGAGGAATTATATTTATAGTGATTTTCTTTAAATCAATTTCTGAAAATAGCTTTTGAAACTATCAAATTGATGTTTGATTATGGGTTATTGTTAAAATTGATCATGTATTATGTTAGTATGTTAAGGATATGAGTTATTACAATTAGAATCTCATGAATTGGGTTAAAAACGAATATGTAGTAGCAATTTTCGTCAAGAACGCTTAATATTGTAGTTTTCTTTGAAAATCATGAAATCTTGGTTTTGATTATGTGTTGTATGAATTTTATATGTTATGATCATGTTAATGAGTTTAAAATATTGTTTGTATCAAGTTTCATGTTTATCATGTTGGGACAAATCGAATTCGGTGTGAAGGAATAAGCCAAATTAGCTTATTTCTCTACCAGTTCGCGAACCAACCCCTCTATCAGAGGGAGGACCCGCCCCAAAGGGTGTATTACCCTTGGGGGACCCGCCCCAGCGGGGTACCCTGCTGTCCGGGAATGTTGGTTTTTGGTTTTCGAGTTTTCATGCCCCGTTTGTTTAGCTAACTTATTTCTATGATTTGGAAAGTGAAATAGGTAATAAGATAACATATTTTTGATGTGTTTAAGATGGATTGGAGTCTTAATATGAATGTGTTATATGTGTTGATGTGTTACTTTCATAAGGTACACAACACGATTGAAAGCGTTATAAGCTTATGAAATGTATGTCGTAACCATAATCATAGTAAGGGTTCAATTAAAATTATAATTTGTTAAATTATAATGAATATAGTTTGATTAGTTATAATCAAAGTAAATGTTTAACTTGTAGAATAATGTGTGTAATTATGATTTGATTAAAATAAGATGTAATTGATTTATTATAATCAAAGTGGATGTTTAAATTATAATTTATTAGATTATAATTTAATATGAGTATGTAATTATCAATTGATTAATTATGTGAAATGTAATATGATTATGTGATGTGATTAATTATGTGGTGACTAATTATTAACTTATTAGTTAGTGAGAAATGAGTTAACCTAAATTGGTTAACTAACGATGAAGATTAGCTATGTGATAATTAACTTATATTGTTAATTGTGACGCCCCCAAATCCGGGACCGTCACGGGGTCTCTCGAATTCGGTTCATCACATGCTCATGGTAATACATCACAATAATAATAACTAAATATCACACAATCACAGCGAAAAATCTATTCTAGAATAATTTACAATGATTTATTATAATTATTCCCCCAAGTCTCGCAACCTACAGTACTTAATAGATTACATAATAATATCAATTAACGACTTATTACATAATCTAACTTAAGCTTAAACATAATCAGATCCAGTCTTACTACAACATCTCAATACAATATTAAAATATCTAAAGCATAACAGAGACAAGCTAGTTGGTAGCCTTGCCCTTGCCCTTATCAATGTCCGAAGGTTCGCCCTGCTCTACCTTAACTGAAATATTTTAGGAAAAGCAAGAATGAGCACAAATTGCCCAGCAAGTAATATACAATAAGGGTAAGTGATATAATTCTCAATTCTCGAAAGGGTATAACAAGGTTTGATAGTTCAAGGATAACAAGAATATTAACAACTTTTAATAACAGCCACTAAGGACAGAATAATATCAATGTGATTCAATAATAAATCAATTCAAGATTTCAAGATAACTGAATACTGAGCAGTCACTAAGGACTATGAACTTCTACTAGAATTGACAGTAATAAACTGAAAATCCAACAAAAAAAAATAGGTACAACAGGTGATCAGCCTAAAGTACCATCGTAATGCATAACAATCAATCATCCTCAAGTGTGCACGTCGGTTCTCCGACAATTATATATTCCCTTCAAAGAAGATTGTTCTTCTCAGTCAAATACAAGATCCCGCACCAATCAATTAGTTTGGGTCGCTTTTCAATAATATAAGTCTAGCCGAATCAAATAGCATAGACACTTTCACAATATTCAAGAACAATACTAAGTTCAACATGAATAATAGCTTTAATGAAATAAGAGTTCAAGTATGCTAATTCAATTCAAACGATTAAGTAGAAAACTAGTTCGCAATATACAAAGATAGAATACTTGTATTCAAAGAGATAAGGTTTAGATACTCGCTTACGATATCTGTTGAATAAAGTAATGCAAGGGTTTAGGATACTTGCCTTATGCGTAGTTTACTCACGTAAAGCTAGCCAACACTTTCGGATTCTTATCGTAATACAATTACGTATATATATGATATTCATTAGTCATATAATTTAACTTCACATTTTATCTTCGAATATACGATCAACACATAAGCTAAGTTTTAACCTAGCTACACAGTTATATAGAATATAATTTCTATCCTTAACTTCCTCTTTTCTCAAGTTGATCATATTCATACATCATTACTATCATGTGAGACTACCACAATTATCAAACATACTCGCATGTTATTAATATCACATAAGACTACAATTAATACTAAATATATTTCATTTTAGCAAGTTGTGGCATTCTCATAAGTTAACCGTCAAAATCGGGTTCAAGTAACATCATATAATCTCACGTAGCATGTATACATTTTAAAGAATACTTTTATATTTGTATAACTTTTTCAAATCCAATCATACATGGTATAGGTTCTTAAGTTAATAATTAAAGCCATTCAAGGACACGAACTCATAAGTTCTAACATGCTCGCTTTTTAAACACATAAGATATTCATATAACTTGTATTAAACATGTTCATGAGTTTTCATATCACATATATGCAACTATCATTGTCATTAGTTTGAAAACATGCTTCATTTACGCAAATTTGGTTTCACTACATGTAACATAGTAGGCAAACATGAATGATACATTAGCAAGTCTACAAGTTCTATCAAACATGTTCATAAGTATCGAAATTCAAATCTCAATGTAACATGTCGACGTTCACGTTCAACACTTATACTTTCATTAATAAAGTTTGCTAATACGTTCTAACACGTTCATGCTACATTATGAAATCTGTATACGTAAGTTAATGTGTCCGACATGTATTTCAAGTTTATACAAACATGCCCTAAAAATCAGAATATATATATGGTCTTTACATGTCAATATCAACCTTCAAAACTTGTATTTTTGTTAGAAATGTTCAATAGTGAGGTTTAACATGCCCTTGTCATACTATGAACTATATATCTATAAGTTAATATGTCTTTCATGCATCTCTACCTCATACTAGCATGCTTTGAAAATTAGAACATCAATGTGTTACACACATGTCAAAGTTAGTTTTCAAAACTTTGATTTTCGCTAGGAAAGTGCACTAGTTAGGTTCACATGTTAATATTATATCACGATACATGTATACTTAAGTCAATATGCATTTCGTGTGTGTCTAGGTTATACCAATATGTCTCACAAGTCAGAATGTCTAAAATGGATACAACGAATCAACTTCCATTTTGAAATCCTAAGTTTATTTCAAAAATCTATCACTTCATCGTTTATGTAAGCGATCCGAATATAACATGCTCAAACTAATTTAACAAGTCCATATATACGTATAAATCATATTAGCATGCTTGTTTTAATTTATTTCAGCAACTAATATGTAGCAGACATCAAGCAAGAAGCAAAAAGCAAAAATCTGCAGCAGAGGCCCTGCGCAGCTGCGCTGCGCCGCAGTGTAATGCCGGCGCAGCTGCGCCGTGCCTGGTTCGAACCAAGATGCAGTCTGCTTCGGCAGACTTCCAGCCCAAACACAAAACTTTCTTCACCAATTCGTATGTAGTCAGTCATATAACAATTTAAACATGCTTATATGGTTATATAATACTTAAATAAGCATTCTATATCCCAATTACACTTTAATTCAACATGATCAAGAATCTAAGAAATTGCAGAAAACCAAAATGAAGAACTTGAGAGTATACCTCTGCAATGCAATTGGGCTTGCTGCTATCTCAAGAACACTGATATATATATATATATATATATATATATATATATATATATATATAACTCTTAACTCAACACTCAAGTAATACTCAGCAATTTGAAATGTGAAGGAAATAGGTTGTATTTATAGCACAAACCAATACTCAGACAATGCTATCTTCCCATGAATTAAACCAATGAGAATTTGAATTGTATGGAGGTTAAGAAATGATAGGTAATTAGTAGTTGAAACTCATCATCATGCCCACTCCTTTGCTCATTATGAACTATAAAGCTATGATTTTACTGAGTTTGAGGAAGAGATAGGGAGTAAACTAGCTTGAGCAATTCACGTGGGAGGAGATAGTGACTCTCCTAGCAAAACAAACTCAGCCTTCTAGCAACATACTACACTTAAATCATTATACACATATGTATTAAATACTTAGGCTATCTACACATATATATATTTTATACATATGTCTTTAATTGAAATGTCACACTATAATTCACATAATGTAGTAAGTGTCACTTTTACACATATAATCCAGGTACATTTTTATCGTACTGGTATAATTTTCTCGGATATAATCACATCACATTATCTCCTTATTAAATTTTATTATTCCATTATAATCATCAATTATTATTTATATTCATGATACACTATTTTAATGTATACTTACATACATATTGTCACATAGGCTATTTTAATGTCACAACACATCTTGCCTTATTCAATGAATGAAGGAACTTTATTAATTATTTATATACTTAAACTATACACACATACTTATATTATATAAGTCCACTTAGATTATATAATATATACTTTTAAGTCACAATGTACTTTTAACATGGCAATGTGGTACAATTAATTTACACATATATAATCCATGTCATATTCTTTTACTGTATATTCACATGTCACATAGGCATTATCATGTAACTCCCATAATTCAATAAGCCTTACCATATAGTAGTGTCATATTACACTTCACATAATACATAATTAGCTAATATATGTTATACATTTAATTCGCATGCTTGCACATAGAATTACTCATCTTATTAATATTAATTAATAATATACACACATCCTTCATCAATTAATGAATTGATAATCTCCATAACAATTTAATTAACCCTTATATGATTAATTATCACTTTAATATAACTCTTATTATATTTATAAACACGTTGCTCATTATTATTATTATTTTTCTTGCAATAATAATAATCACATATTATTAATCAATCACAGTTAATATCCCACAATAATTAATTATTCTACGATGACAATTAATTAGTATTCTACAATTAATATAGATTAATTGTTTGTTTAAATTAATATAATCATTCTTATATTACGTCATTGTGCCACACAAGGCTATCAATGAGTTTATTGCAAACTCTATCAATTTCTCAATTATTATAATTATTCAATTTTATATAATTGAATTAATTCATCTCATAACACAAAATTATTTATATTCAAATAAATTCTTATTTTCATTAATATATTTATTTGATAATATTCAGAAATTCTTAGGTATTACATTAATTATACATATGTTTTGACAGTGAGTGTCAAACGAGTAAATGGAAAAGGATTAGAAAGTATAAAGTAGAAGTTACTTAAACATTTACTAAACGTCGCTATGAGACTAATAATTGATTCGTATGGTAATACGTTATGTAGGATCATGAAGCAGATTATATTAAGCAGCTTTTCGGTAATTGGTAATCTACGAGTCAGACAAGTCTTTCAGTTCCTATTTTTTATGTGAACTTGATGATGAACTGTTTTAAATTGTATTGAAAAGAACATGTTATGTTATATATGTTGCAAGCATGAAATGTGAAAGTCAATTTATGACTACATTGATTGATTTAAGAATGTTGATTGAGTAAGAAACTCAATCTTTGTATTTGTTGTGTGATTAAAGCATGCATGCCATGTTACTTTAATGTTTAAGAGATGTATGTTGAGCATGTTAATTATGTGCTACGTGATGCATGAAAACTGTTAGTTCTTGCTGAGCTGTTGAGCTCACTCTTGCAAATAATCATTTTTGCAGGTCAAGGATGCAAGGTAAAGATACGTGTTAAGTGATTTATAGAGATCAATGTTCAAGAATATTAGTTATGTTAAATTTCAAATTGTAGTTGATGTTTTGATTGTAACTCAATTGTTAAAATATAAGTTGAGCTATCCGACGTATAATGGATATTGCTTAGTAATGTAAGACTTTGTATAGTCCTTTCGTTGTAGCGATTCATGTAATAGAATTGAATCAAATATTTATAAAGTTAAGGTTGCAATTCAGGGAAATAAAGAAAGATTGTATAAAATTTTTAAATATTCCGCATTTTTAGTGATTTTAATATTGAATAATGATGTAATGAGAGATTAAAGTTGTATTATTAACGATCGAGAAGGAGAATATTTTTGTATAAATTATGGGGTCGTTACAGATACAACTGTTTCAACAAGAGACGAAGTCTTCCATCCAAAGTTTGGAGAGTCAAATGAGCCAATTAGCTATTAATGTGGGACGATTGGACTCTCAAGGTTCAGGGAAGCTTCCATCTCAAACTGTTATGAATTCGAAGGAGAATGCCAGTGCTATAACCTTGCAGAGTGGAAAGTAAATGGATACACCTACAGCCACAGTTGAGATTGAGAAAGAGCAATCTAAGGAGGAACCGGAAAAATCTAAGGTACATCCTAACCCTCCTTGTCAGCTTAGAGATATTCCACTTCCCTTTCCTCACAGAAATTCTAGAAATTCAAAGAAAGATGAACAAGAAAAAGAAATTCTGGAAACTTTTAAGAAAGTAGAAGTGAATATTCCATTATATGATGCAATTAAACAAGTGCCCCGGTATGCGAAATTTTTAAAAGAATTATGCACTAACAAACGTAAATTGGAAAATGATGAGAAAGTCACAGTTGGGGAGAATGTATCAGCTATTCTTCAAAGAAAAATGCCCCCTAAATGTAAAGATCCAGGCATGTTCACAATCCCATGTAAGATAGGAAACACTAGATTTGAGAAGGCCATGCTAGACTTAGGTGCTTCAATTAATGTGATGCCATTATCTGCTTATAAGTCTCTGAATCTAGGTCCTTTGAAAAATACTGGTGTGATTATTCAATTGGAAGATCGTACTAACGGGGTAGTTGAAGATGTTTTGGTGCAGGTGAACGAACTAATCTTTCCTGCAGATTTTTACATAGTGGATATGGAAGATGATACATCACCAAACCCATCACACATCTTGCTAGGAAGACCCTTCCTAAAAATAACGAGAACTATGATCGATGTGCACAATAGGACCCTAACAATGGAATTTGATGGCGAGAAGATCCAATTTAACATCTATGATGCCATGAGGTAACCTAGTGATATTTGTCAAGTTTTTGCAATTGATGTGTGTGACTCTTTAGTGCAGGAAACTTTTGAACAAATTCAGAGAGACAGTTTGGAGGTTTCTATTTCTAGCAGTTTGGACATGGATGGGAAGTATGAACTTGAGCACAGTTAGGAATTGAAGGAAACTATAGCTGCACTACAGTCATTGCCTAAACTCACAGATAAGGATGCAGTTCAGTTAATTCAATTGCCTGTGTCTCACCAAAAACTATTACCATCTGTTGAGCAAGCTCCAACACTTGAATTGAAACAATTACCTGCCCACTTGAAATATGCATATTTAGGGACTAATGAAACTTTACCTGTGATAATTGCTAGTAATCTAACCAAAGTGCAGGAAGAAAAATTGTTGAGAGTCCTTAGGAACCACATCATAGTGTTTGGTTGGACCATAGCAGATATCAAAGGTATTAGTTCCGCGATGTGCATGCATCGAATTTTTTTGGAAGAAGGAGCTAAACCCACAAGAGACGCACAAAGACGTTTGAACCCACCGATGATGGAGGTAGTGAAGAAAGAGGTAATTAAACTGCTCGATGCCAGAATCATCTACCCCATCTCCGACAGTCAATGGGTAAGCCGGTGCTGGTAGTTCCTAAGAAATCTGGAATCATGGTTGTCAAGAATGACAATAATGAGTTAGTGCCCACACGGATGCAAACAGGTTGGAGAGTGTGTATTGACTATAGGAGATTAAATGCTGTAACTAGAAAAGACCATTTTTCCCTTCTTTTTATTGATCAAATGTTAGAAAGATTAGCTGGGCATTCTTATTATTGCTTTCTAGATGGTTTTTCAGGCTATAACCAGATTGTGATTGCACCCGAAGACTAGAAAAATACCACATTCACATGTCCCTTTGGAACCTTTGGGTATCGACGAATGTCCTTTGGACTTTGCAATGCCCCAGGTACTTTTCAAAGATGCATGGTGAGTATTTTTTCTACCTTTTAGAAGAATGCATCGAAGTTTTTATGGTTGATTTCACAGTTCATGGTAATTCATTAGATGCCTTCTTAGATAATCTGACACGTGTATTGGATAGATGTTTAGAAACAAACCTTGTGTTAAATTGGGAAAAATGTCATTTTATGGTAGAACAAGAATTGTACTTAGTCATGTAGTGTCAGTTAATGGTTTAGAAGTCGATAGAGCTAAAATTAATATTATATTTGCATTGCCTTACGCCGTCCGCGTGCGGGAGATACGCTCTTTTCTTGGACATACAGGATTTTATCGCAGGTTAATCAAAGATTTTGCCAAGATAGCATTGCCCTTATGCAAGCTGCTTCAAAAAGATGAGGAATTCTAGTTTCATGGTGAATGCAAGGCGGCTTTTGATACCTTGAAGAAATTATTGATGTCAGCCCCTATCATTCAACCACCAAATTAGAAGTTCCCATTCGAGATAATATGTGATGCGAGCAACTATGCTGTCGGTGCCGTCTTGGGCCAAAAGATTGACAAAGTTGTCCATGGCATCTACTATGCTTCTAGAACGTTGAATGCGGCTCAGATAAACTATTCCACAACTGAAAAAGAACTCTTATCTGTTGTATTTGCTTTAGATAAGTTTAGATCATACTTACTTAGTACTAAAGTGATAGTTTATTCTGACCATGCTGCTCTCAAGTACTTGCTTACTAAGAAGGAGTCCAAAACTCGAATCATACGGTGGATCTTGCTGCTGCAAGAATTCGACTTGGAAATTAAAGATAAAAAGTGTGCGAACAACTTGGTAGCGGATCATTTGAGTAGAATTCTAAGGAGGAGGAAGCACTACCATTACAAGACATATTTTCGGAGAGCACCTACTTTCCATTGGAAATACAACTCCTTGGTATGCCGACACTGTGAATTATTTGGTAAGTGCGTATTTACCAAGTGAGTTTTCAAAATCCTAGAAAGAAAAGCTTAAGAGTGATGCAAAACATTATGTGTGGGATGACCCATACTTGTGGAAATTTTGTGCTGATCAGATAGTTAGACGTTGTGTACCTGATAATGAATTCCAATTTATTCTAGCTTTCTGTCATTCCTATGCTTGTGGAGGTCATTTTGGACCTAAGAGAACATCACATAAGGTGTTAGAGAGTGGTTTCTTTTGGCCCTCAATTTTCAAAGACTCTTATTTATTTTGTAAATCATATAAAAATTGTCAAAGAACTGGTAATATATCTCATAGAAATCAAATGCCACAAAACCCTATTCTAATTGTTAAAATCTTTGATGTTTGGGGTATTGATTTCATAGGACCTTTTCCTGTTTATTTTAGTAATATTTACATCTTATTGGCAGTTGATTATGTTTCGAAATGGGTGGAAGCTAAAGACACCAGGACTGACGATTCTAAAGTTGTTGTAGATTTTGTCAGGACTAATATATTTGTCAGGTTTGGAGCACCACGGGCCATCATCAGTGATCGCAGGACTCATTTCTGTAATAGGGTGTTAGCAGCCTTGTTGAAGAAGTACAACATTCTTCACAGGGTATCTACATCCTATCATCAGCAAAGAAATGACCAAGCAGAGGTATGTAACCGAGAGATCAAATCTATTTTGGAAAAAGTAGTCAACCCGAACAGGAAAGATTAGTGTCTTAGATTAGATGATGCACTATGGGCATATAGGACGGCATAAAAAACTCCAATTGGTATGTCGCCTTATAGGCTGGTGTTCGGGAAACCATGCCACCAACCGGTAGAGCTAGAGCACAAAGCTTTCTGGGCGATCAAACAGTGTAACATGAACGTGGATCAAGCTGGCGTCCATAGGAAGTTACAGTTATAAGAACTCGAGGAGTTGCGTAATGAAGCATATGAGAGTTCTAAATTGTACAAGACGAAGACAAAAGCTTTCCATGATAAGCAAAATTTGTGGAAGAATTTCACTGTTGGATAAAAAGTTTTCTTTTTAATTCACGACTGAAATTATTTCCTGGAAAGTTTCGTTCTCATTGGGAAGGTCCATTTATTGTTACTGATGTGTTTCCCCATAGTGCTATAGATATACAAAATCGAAAGACAGGAAATATATTCAAGATGAATGGCCATAGGTTGAAGCCATTTATGGAGAACATTCAGGTGGAAAAGGTTAAAATATTGACGCTGATGGAGCTGGTATCTGGATAGCTGAATGAATTCTAGTCAAGCTAATGACGTTAAACAAGGGCAGCTGTGTGTGAGGCAACCCATAAGTTTTATATACGATTTGTGTAATTAGTATTAGTTTAATTAGTTCATTAATATTTAGCATTTTAGGATACTGATAGGTGATCTATAATTGTGCAGGAAAGTAGAAGCAAAGTAAAGGAAAAAGTCCTAACGGAGGCGCGGACCGCGCAGCCACAGGCGTTGGGCGCGCGCATCATACAGAAAGTGGCACACAATTCAACCAAGGAAGCGCTGAGCGCGCCCCACAAGGCGTGGACCGCGCACGGTATGTAGCAATTTCCAGCCAATTCACCACAGGAACGCGCTGACAGCACTTAGTCGGGCGCTGACCATGCCATACGGCTGAATCGTCCAAAGTTGGAAATAATAAGTCGATTCGTGCACCCATACACCACTCACCCTTTTCGTTTCTCCTTAAACTTCCTAAATCCCTTATCCTATTATGTTTTTACCCTAAATCTCCACTTGCTCTTCTACTTAATCTTTACAAACACAACACCCATTGCCGTTACACATCAAATTCTTCATCTTTTCCCAATTCTCTCTCCTCAATTTGTGGATTACAAACCTAAACCCTCTAAACTCCTAAAACCATATACAATCTCCTCAACACCCCTCTTTAATCCAAAATCAGCACACACTCTTTATATCCATCTCATCTTCACAAAGGGTAAGGATAAACAACAAAGATTCTAAGTCTCAAAAGGTAACAAATTGATTTGTTCTTACTTATTGAAATTCATATCATAGTCAATTTTGTTAGTTTTTGTCTTGCTATAACTGTGATTGGGATACCTTGGGTTACTGAAGACCCAAGGCTTTTAGTACTAATTTGTGGATTAGATTGTGATAACAAGGAAGTTAGGTTTGGGGGAAAAAGAATGATGCACGCCAAGTGTTCGACAAATTGTCCCAGTTAACAATTCGGTGCAAATTTCCAATCATGACATCAAAACGACCTAGAACATCATCCTCTGGTGCTCGGCCAACTTTTGACCCATCAAAGTTCGTGAGCTAGGAGGCAGCGACTCGATACAAAGCCGTGCTCGCCAAAAAGACTCTTGTTTCGAAACGGGGGTTTACATCCGATGCTAACTTTGATGGTGACATGGCTTTGATGATCGTCGAAAGGCAATGGTCGGGCACAACGTCACATTCTCGGGGCAAGGGTTACATCATGATACCAGCTTCCACACCGCCCTCACCACCGCCAGCCATAGACGAAGTAGGATCTGCTACGACGTCTACAACAAGGAGTCAAAATCAGATGCTCCGGCTTGCCCAACGCCAAAACCAAATGCATGCGTACAACATTGGCGCATTCACGGCATTGGCGGTTGCGTTCTCCCGTATCAATCCAAATGCACCAGTCCAGCTTCTAACTCATACTATTCTGGTTGCTTACACCCCTTCGGATGATGAAGGATCTCCAGACGAGCATTGACTCGTCTCGCCGAGAAGTCCTTGTGCTTAAATTCTTTATTTACACGTAATGAGGACATTACTAAAAATAAGTTTGGGGGGTAATTTAAATTATTTAGTATCATATTTAGGTAGTTGCATTATAGTATTATATCTGCATATATAAAAAAAATTGCATTCATGTAGGAATTGTGTTAGTTTGCATAGAGATTGAACAATTAAGCCTTGTTAGTTATGATGAAAGCCAATGAGGAAGTTGATTTATGACTTGCATGCCTAAATTTACTATCATGTGTTGACTACTTTTGACTATAGGAACTTCATAACATGAGTTTTGTGTTTTCTAAAATCAAGCACACCAACTGATTTTCAATAATAATGGAGATACATGTAAGATAAGACATGGGCATATATTCATTTGATTACAGATTAAAATTAAACAGTGGCTTATACATAAGTTTGGGGGAATTGTGGCTCAAAAGAAAAGAAAAATCAGAAAAAGGAAAAAATATATAATGTTGAAAAAAATTGATTTAGTTCAATTTTGTGGCCTTTGTTACTCGAACAAGTAAACCCTAGGGGATGTCTTAACACCTAGCGCCCTAAAGCCTCCGGGTTTGGGAGTCGTTGGCCGAAAGTTCGTTACACGAGTAGCATTGAAAAGCCTAAGAAAATTGAGCATTGCACAAGTCAAACTTGAGAAATAATTAGAGAGATGGAGCATTAAAATGCACTAACTTAGTATAAAGAGTTTGTTTCAAAATGTTGATTGCCCTCGTATTTATGTGTATGTGATGATTAAAGTACAAGTCTAGTTTTAGATGTTTTACATGCGTATGAATTTAGCTAAGTTATTCATTGTTATTGTTGGCGTCATGTTGGACACACACACAGAAACATGCAAATCTTATATTTGTGAGGTGAGGATATGAGAAGTTAAGGTAACGCATGATGTGATATTGATATCATAAAAGTTATTGATCTCTGAGGTATATAATTAGTCTAACTAACTTGGTTATTGTTCGATCTCTGTAGTTGCATTCATTTTAGTTTAGTATTAGTATCATTGTGTTTGCTTGAGGACAAGCAATGATTCAAGTTTGGGGGAATTTGATGAGTAGGTTGAAAACCTATGATTTAATCTCATTTAGCTTGTCATATTGTAAGTTTTTAAGTATTGTTCATATTACTTTTGGTGTTTTGTGTTTATGGTGCAGGTATAAAGGCTGGAGTTGGATTCGTGTGAAAAAGGATGAAGTATTGACATATCTGATGGAAAGGCGCTTACTGCGCCCTAGCTATGGTAATTGAGGCGCTGACCGCTCGTAAGCAAGAAGAGATTCTGCATAAGGAGCGCTTACAGCATAGCCAAAAGAGGGATTAAAGCACTGACCGCGCTGGATCGAGACCAAGTTCTTGCATACTAGCTGCGGACCGCGCGGCTGTGAGAAGAGACCAAGCGTTGACCGTGCGTGTTTGACAGGATTGACCAGATTTAGTTACTTTAAAATATAAAGTAGATTAGAAAAAAGATTGCAAACTTGCCTTATTATACTAGGGTTTTGATAGACTATTTATATGAGTTGTTTTCTTAGGTCTTAATCATCAGGGATCAGATATTTCATCTCTCATCTTGGAACTAGAGGGAGGCTATTGATTCATCAAAGCATGTCAGGCTAAGTTTTTTTATTCAATTCTTAAGGGATGTTGAACCTTATTATCAATTAATGGTTTGATTAAGTTTATATTATTTATTCTTTCATATTGACATTTATTCTGATTATCTACATAAACTTTCATCTATGTTATTCAATTGACTAATTTGGTTTCTGCAGGATTAAATTAGTAAATTGATATCATCTGTTAGATTAAGATATATATTAAGCAAACGATGTGTGTCTAATCATAAGTAGCTATTAATGATATTTGATTGTGGTCAAGCTTTTGAATATTGTTAAGGTTTTTAGAAAAGAAGTTAAATAATTCCTGATTGTGTATTTATTACTTAGAATAATCTTATTCTCATTCTTCATGCTTCTGTCATATTAAATCTAGATTGATAGTTCTAGGTTGTATGATAGTTAGGATCTTTTGTTGGCGATCGTCGCATTAGATTTACACTTAAGGAGAGTTTCAGGTAATTTGCGATCACGGTTATCTAGGGTTATTAATCTCATTGAAAGGGTAAATAGTGTAATCACTTAATTAATCCATAATTGTGAAAAGGGGATACTGAACTGAAGAATTGAAGCTTTTTACTCATTGATATTTTCTTTAAATTCACTTTCGTTAATTAAACTGTTCAAACTAACCCCCCCCCCCCCAATTCATTGGAAATACTTGGATAGATATTAAACATAATACTCTCTGTGGGATCGATCCTTACTTATTACTATACTAATTCTTGAGTTAGTGGAATAGAAGAAAGGTAAATTTTGTAGTGCTAGACGACAGCTACCAACCATTGCAATAAAAAAGTTGAAGAACTTATTAATTAATGTAATGTTTTGTATACCCAGTACAATAATAAAGTATAGAACTTATAAAGGTGAAATTGGTGCTAACTGCACCCTAACTGAATCCATTATAATCTAGTATGGGGCTCATTTGTGTAATTGGAGGTAAGTAAAATCTACTATTACCTCGATGCTCAAAAGAATGTCCAAGCACAACTTTCGCAAATTACCAATGTGACGCCCCTAAATTCAGACCACACGTGTCTCGAATTTGACGCATCACGTTCTAAATTCTAATAACATACTAACAACTCATGTAACGGAATAGTAGAATAATTTACATTTATTTAATATAATTATTCGGGTCCCTCGGTCTCGTAACTTAAACATCTCATATATAGCTTAAACATAACTAATACCTAATATGATATAATCTTATTACAATCATCATAATAGTTCTAAAAGAGTACAAAGCTACGTCGTAGCCTTGCCCTTTCCCTTATCTGTACCGGAGGGTCCGCACTGCTCTGCCTTAACTGAAATATTTTAGGGAAAGCAAGAATGAGCAACGAGTTTGCTCAGCAAATAATATAGCAATAAGGGTGAATAATATAGATTTCAAATCTCAAGGGTACAACAGTAAATGATAGTTCAAGAATAATAAGAAGTATCAATAGTTCTCAATAATAGTCGCTATGGACAGAAAGATATCAACAAGATTCAAGCTTCAACCATTTCAAGGTTCAAGAATAATGAACACTGAGCAGTCACTAAGAACTATGAACTCTTACTAGAATTAACAGTAATATGCTGATAATACAATAAAACAAGTACAACATGTGATCAGCCTAAAGTACCATACGTTATGCATAACATTTAATCGTACTCATGTGCGCACGTCGGTTCCCCGACAGTTGTATATAATTTTCCCCTTCCATGAGGGTTGTTCATCTCAGTAGAATTTTAAGAGTCCGTACTAAGTCAATTGGTTTAGATAGCTTTCTAACATACAATATTAGTCTAGCTGAATCAAATGGCTTAGACAACTTTTGTAATGCATTTAGGAACGATAAGTTCAATGCTTGCAACAACATTAAGATATAAAATAGATTTTTGAATAGCAACAGATATTTGTTCGATGGAAATATGATTGATATGGCAACAATTCGAATTTATACAATATGTAAAGTGAAAAGAGTTAGGGAACTTGTTCAATAAAGAGTAGGGTTAAGAAACTTGCCTTATGCGTAGTTTATCAACCTAAAGCTTATCAACACTTCACAGACTAAGATATCCTATCGTAACATAGTTACGCATATATATATTTTTATTAGTTACATAAGTCAAATACATATACTTGATATGTAAGTTAAACAAACCTATAAGATCTTAACTTAGTCGTACAATCCTACACGTATATCATTACATATCTTATGTACACATAGCACATAATCAGTTTGTATATTATTCTATAATCAAATGACATAGCTCGTAGTTATCGTTAAATTAGCGTTTTGAAAATCGTATACTCACTTATCAATATATGGTTGTATCGTAACATACTTCTTAACACTTTAACACTTCACTAAACATGTATTGCAATTTTGGATATCAATATAAGCATGCATCAATTTCAGATTACAAACAACATGATCAGATCATTCTGCAAGGTGACGCGACCGCGCTGGATTTAAACTAGAGAGTGGTGTGGCCGCGCTGCTCCCAGTTCAAACCAGAGATGGCTTGCTCCTGAAGAAAACCAACTTGTCCAATATTATACTTTAGACGATGATACATGTAAAACACATGAGGTTTTATGATTAGGTTCGGTCTCCGTTTTACCTTCAACATAGTTTGTTATCAATTCTCATTCAACAAGGCTTAATGAGTTCAATTCAAAAGCTTCTCATGTTTAGCCATTACACTCACGCAATGAGGTCAATAAACCTTAATCATACATGCTCAAGTCATCCTAGTCATGTATTTTAAAGTAGTATAGTTTTACTTCTTTAAAACTTATTTGAAACTATGCTTGACTAGTTCACTCATTAATAGCTAGATATGTGTACATGCCAATCATGTCTAGATGCATAACATGTCCTATCATGATAGTCATAAATTTTAGAATGCACATAAAGTAGTTATCAACAAAATTAGTTTTCAAACTTTAAGTTTTCTTTGAAAATCTCATGTTAAACCAACCAAGCATGCAAAGCAACTTCACAATCTATACATCATACTTTTGTGTACACATAACTAAACCATAATAGCATGCTCACAAGTTCAGAATTTAAAGTGTACTTAGTTCATCAAGTTTGTATTTTGAAAACTCTAAGTTTCTTTTAGAACCGTTTAAAACAGTGCTAAGGTAGGTGATACCATGTAAGGCCACCTATACTAGCATGTCAGGGACATAAATAGGCATAGTCAGGTTAAACTAGCATGCTCAACATTTTAGGAACCACAAAAATTAGATTTCACTTATGCATATCGACGCGGCCACGCTGTGTTTGTACTAGGGAGTGGCGCGGTCGCGCCACTCCGATTCCAGTCCAGGAAGGTTTCTACAATAGCAGAGCTTGAAATAATTTCCAAAATTCCTCATGAATCATGCTTGTATTCCATCATATTGCATATACAACATGTATAAAAACTTAACTAACACTTCTATATCAACTTACAATCAACTTAACAAGAATTCATGGAAATTCTAGAAATCTATCAAACTAAGAATCAAGAATGTAGAGTTGTAATAATACCTCTTAAGGCTTGAATTTGGCTAAGCTTGCACTAAATCTCAGATTACTCACTCAATTCACTCTCTATATCAATTATCGAAAAACTTAGCAAAATGAAATGAGAAGAGAAGAGCTTAATTTATAGAGAATTCATTACCCATACAAAGCTTTTGCACAATGTTTGAAATCAATGGAAGAAAGGAAGAGATGTTAGGCAATGGAGAGTTGGTGAAACACTATTGGAGCCACACCCCTCTCCATCATCACCATCATTGGCATTCTCTGAGTTTGGTATTGTAGGAGTAGCATAGGCCATTGGCCATTCACGTGATTGAAGTAATGGGACTCTTAATTAGGGACAATGCCAATAAGAACTCAGCATTTGAAATAAAATAATATCAACATACTTTAGGTTTAATACAGATACATATATATATATATATCTTCATAAATGTATATATATGTATACCTAGGTTTTGATCCCCCTTTAAGTTACAATGTAATTTTAGTGAGGAAACATTATTACATTGTAGTAAGTTAGGGGTATATATATACATCATTATATAATTCATGTATATTTGATAATACCAGAATATAATTTAGTTGAGTACTGTCATTCCACATTATCATAAAACCTTATTATTTCAAGTATACTTATTTATTGAAATAATTATTAAATAACAATCATTTATTTAGTCTAATTTAATATTCCTCATAAAGTACTCATTTAATGTACCCACACATAACATGTTGTCACATAAGCTTATTTAGGTAACTTATGTGATTCATTTAATTTTACCATATAGTTTCCTATATTATATATTTTCCTTGTAATGTCACACCTTATTTTATATTAAATAGATGTAGGTACTATATAACATATGATTAGTCATTACATATTATTGTACATAGCAATTAATTGAATAAATATTAATTTATTATATTAATTAATTATTTACTCATTAATATGCCCTTACTCATAATAATAATAATTAATTAATAATATAATATTAATTAATTGTTCACTTATTAATTCATTCATTTTTTAATTCAATTAAATCATCATAAATTCCATCATCGTGCCACACAAGGCATTTCACGAGCTTATCATAAATTCTCCATATTTCTCAATTATCATAAATTTAATTTAATCTAATTGAGTTACTCATCTCATGTTTCATAAACGTTTATATTGGAATAAATATTCACACGTTTATTAATATCAATATTAATATTATTTATAAAATTCACGGGTATTACATCATCCCCCCTTATAAAAATTATATCCTCAGAATTAGTACAAGGTTACACAAAAAGATGGGGATAGTCTCTCCTCATCTTATCTTCTAATTCCCACATGGTCTCCTCGACATTGTGGTTTCGCCAAACTACTTTTACAAAAGATATAACTTTATTTCTTAGTGTTTGTATCTAGTATCTGGATAGGAATTTCTTTATATGCCAGATTCTTCTCTACTTGAATGGGCTCATAGGAGATTATGTGCTTGTAGTAGGGCTTGTACGAACGCAACACGAAAATGTGAAATACGTTTTGGATGTGTTCCAATTCGAGTTGTAACGCTACTTTGTATGCCACTTCTCCCACTCGCTTCAATATCTCGAATGGCGCTATAAACCTTGGGCTCAATTTTCCTTTCTTGTCGATTCGTATCTTTCCTTTACATGAGATACTTTCAAAAATACAAAACTGCCGACTTCAAAGTCTCGGTTCTGATGATGCAAATCCGCGTACTTCTTCTGGCGATCTTGAGCTGCTACCAATCTGGCTCTTATTACTGTCACCACATCTGCGGTTTGTTGCACTAATTCTGGTCCCAACATTCGTCGTTGTCTGACTTCGTCCCAACATAATGGCGTTTTGCATTTTCTCCCGTAAAGAGCTTTGTACGGTGGCATGCCGATACTCGCATGGTAACTATTGTTATATGCAAATTCTACTAGGGGTAGGTGATCGTCCTAATTCCCTCTGAAGTCCATCACGCAAGTTCTAAGCATGTCCTCTAGCGTTTGTATAGTCCGATCACTTTGTCTGTCTGTCTGAGGATGATACGCAGTACTCAACCTTAACTGGGTTCCCATCCTCTCTTGTAAGCTTTTCCAGTAGTTTGATGTGAAGCGCGGATCTCGATTAGAGACAACTGACACCGGCACTCCATATTGTGACACAATTTCCTTTACGTACAAGCTCGCTAACTGGTTCAAATTATATAGGATCTTGATCGGTAGAAAATGAGATGTCTTCGTTAGTCAATCCACGATAACCCAAATAGCATCATAACCTTTCTGCGTGACTGGAAGTCCTACCACAAAGTCTATCGTAATATGCTCCCATTTTCTTTCTGGTATCTCCAACGGTTAAAGTTAACCACTCGGCCTTTGGTGCTCTGCTTTGACTCGTTGACAAGTGAGACAACTGCTGATGCACTTTGCGACCTCTCGTTTTAGATTGGGCCACCAAAAATGTTGCCTCAGATCTCGATACATCTTTGTGCCCCCTAGATGGACAGAATACGTCGTATTCTGTGTCTCATGCAAGATTTCCTCTCTTAATTCGGTTACCGCTGGTACCCATACTCTTCTTTCGAATCTCAAGATACCATCTTTATCTATTATGAATCTTTCTTCTTCATTTTCTACTATCCTCTTTCTTATTTTCTCGCATTCCTCATCCTTTTCTTGTGATCCCTTTACTCTATCCAATAATGTTGGACGAGCTTCCATTGCAAATACTTTCTCTTCAGACCTCCCAGGTCCCTTTTCCTCTATTTCCAATTTCTCCATATCTCTTATTAACTCCTTCTGAGTCGTCAATTGGAACAATTTCTCCCTTCCTTTTCTGCTTAGTGCGTCGACAACTACGTTTGCCTTTCCTGGGTGATAAAGAATCTCGCAGTCATAATCCTTGATTAATTCTAACCACCTTCTCTGTCGCATGTTCAACTCCTTCTATGTGAAGATATATTTCAGACTCTTGTGGTCCGTGTATATCTCACATTTCTCTCCGTACAAATAATGTCTCCAATTTTTTAACTCAAAAACTACTGCCGCTAACTCTAGGTCATGAGTAGGGTATCATTTTTCGTAATCCTTCAA
Source organism: Panax stipuleanatus (assembly GCA_020205555.1). Lineage (NCBI taxonomy): Eukaryota > Viridiplantae > Streptophyta > Magnoliopsida > Apiales > Araliaceae > Panax > Panax stipuleanatus. The sequence continues at coordinate 153,906,328 of CM035117.1, read as the reverse complement.
TTGTCGTGATGCATACGCAATGACCTTGCCATGTTGCATGAGCACACATCCAAGTCCCTTGTGAAATGCATCACTATACACCACGAAACCTCCCGCATCGTCTGGTAATGATAATACAGGCGCTTCGCTTAATCTCTTCTTTAACTCCTGAAAACTTTCCTCGCATTTTTTCGTCCATATGAACTTTACCGTCTTCCTCGTTAGATTGGTCAACGGGGTTGCTATCTTAGAAAAATCTTGGATGAATCTTTGATAGTACCCAGCTAACCCTAAGAAACTTCTTACCTCTGTTGGTGTCTTCAGCTTTTCCCAATTACTCACTGCCTCTACCTTTGCAGGGTCTACTGAAATTCCATCCTTGTCTACCACGTGTCCTAGGAATTGAATCTTATCCATCCAAAATTCACATTTAGAAAATTTCGCATACATCTTCTCTTTCCTTAACGCTTCTAAAACCATCTTCAGATGTTTGGCGTGCTCTTCCTCCGTCTTCGAGTAGATCAAGATGTCGTTGATGAAAACTATCACTAACTTATCCAAGTATGGCTTGAAGACTCGGTTCATTAAGTCCATGAATGCTACCGGAGCATTAGTTAATTTGAATGACATTACCAAAACTCGTAGTGCCCATAGCGGGTTCGAAACGCTGTCTTTGGTATGTCCTCTTCCCATACTTTCAACTGGTGATAACCTGTTCGCAGATCTATCTTTGAGAAACACTTCGCTCCTTTTAATTGGTCAAAAAGGTCGTCTATCCTTGGTAGCGGATATCTATTCTTGATCATTACTCTGTTCAATTCTCAATAATCGATACAGGGCCTCATCGATCCATCCTTCTTCTTAACAAACAACACTGGTGCTCCCCAAGGAAACACACTCGATTGTATGTAACCCTTATCCAGCAATTCTTGCAATTGTATCATCAATTTCTTTATTTGTACTGGCGCCATACTATATGGAGCTTTCAAAATCGGTGCAGTGCTAAGTCTATTATGAATTTGATTTCTCTATCTGGTGGAAGAACAGGAAGATCGTTCGAAAATATGTCTTGGAATTCTCATACCACGGATATATCCTTAATCTCTACTCCCTTCTCTCGAGTATCTACAATATAAGCTAAGTAACCTACACATCCCTTTCTTAACAATTTCTTGGCCTGCATCATCGTAAGACAACATGATTACTTAAGCGATGACCTACCATAAAACACTACCTTAGACCGATTCAGAGTCTGAAGGTTCACACTATTGTTCTGACAATCAATTATCGCAGCATGGTTATACAACCAATCCATTCCCAATATCATGTCAAATTCTCCCAATCTAATCGGAATTAAGTCTACGCTTAGTTCATGATCTCTAATATTTACGTGAAAATTTCGGTATATAAATTATACGGGGATCACTTCCTTATTTGCAACTTCTATGTTCAAACGATTTCCTAATCGTTCTCGGGGTAAGTTTAACTGACTAGCAAATTCTTCAGACACAAATGAACAGGTAGCACCCGAATTGAATAATACATATGTATTTATTTTATTGATTGGGATAATACCTGACACCACATCCTTTGCAGCTACTGCATCTTGGACCGTCATGTTAAAGGTTTTGGCGACTGGGCGGTTGGATTGCGTTGGTCCGCCAATCATTAGTTTGTTGCCTCCCCCTTGTTGGTCGCTTCCTCCGCTGTTCCCCTTCTTCGGGCAATCCTTGATCTGAAGTTCGGTTGAGTTTCAAGTGAAACATCCCTTGATCTTCTTTGGCTTAGGGCATTTGGGTAAAATGTGTCCCTCTTGGCCACAATTGTAGTAGGTACTGCGCCCCTTCCAGCACTCTCCCTGATGGTTCTTCCCACACTTTGGGCATCCTTCCGCTTGTTTCATAAAACCTCCTTGGTAACTTCCCTCTTGATTGTTGTTTCTGTTATTGTTGTTGTTGTTATCCCACTTTCTCTTCCCTAGATTACTTCCTCCGCCGCTGCTTCCTCCACGACTTTCTCCTTCAGTGTTCTTACTCTTCTTCTCTTTGTTATACTGACTTAAGGCTTCACTATCTCCCTCGGCAATGATAGCCTTCTCCAACAGTGTGGCAAATGAGTCAATCTGAAGAACCGACACCTTGTTAAACAACCAAGGTTTTAATCCTTGCTCAAAACATCTGGCTTTTCTTTCTTCATCCCCTACTTGATGTTCTACAAACCAGGCTAGCTCGTTGAACTTATCCGCATATTGCGCCACCGTCATATCTCCTTGCTTAAGTTCTAGGAACTTCACCTCCATTCTATTCTTCATGCTCTTCGGGAAATAATTCTCAAAGAACAGAGTCTTGAACCTATCCCAGGTTATAATCCTTTCTCTCGCTCTTTGCTGATTTATCTCCCACCAGTAGTTTCTTCGCCCCTCATCATATACGTAGTGAATACAGTCTTTTGATCCTCGCCCACACGAGCAATGGTGAAAGTCTTCTAGATCTCCTTTATCCATATTTGTGCCATTATAGGATCGGTAGTACCTTCAAACTCTGGAGGTCCTACGTTCCTAAAGTCCTTAAAGTTCGTAATTGAAACCACTTGGGGATTGGGGTGAACGGGTTCATTGTTCCTTCCCCGAAGGGCTTCTCCTAACAGATCAAAACCATTAGTTAATATTTCAACTATTTTAGGCTGAGTTAACTGCTGAAAGCTGTAATATAACTATTGGCAACCATAGACAAATGATTTATTTTGGTAAAATTTGATGTTCATTAAAACCATCAATATTTCACTCATAAATTTTATTAGAAGAAACATAAAATTGATTGTCTAGATTCTTTTCCTCATGCTGGAGATCAGGAGGAGTGGGTCTAGATACCAATTTTTTGTAATACTAGTGTTATTAAAGGTTAATTTGTTTAATTGTTCAGTAAGATCTGGGATGGAAGCAGCTTCAGAATTAATTTCTGATTGGCTATTACTATCATCATCAGATTCTTCAACTTAATCGATGATAGCAACAGTTCCACTGGTTTCACCAGTACTTGAACTAATTTTTTTAAGTAACTTATCAATAGTTTTAACTAGATCAGAATCTTTATTAGGCAATCCCATTCCTTCTCTTTTTTCAGGGAGAGTTAATAAAGGTTGATCAAATTTTTTATCAGGATTTTTAACCATAGAATGATCAAAATTTTCTTCTATTTTATCTAACTGTTTACCAATTGTAGCCAAATACTGATTAGTAAAATTATTTTGTTCAATAATTTTCTTTTCATCAGCTTTTCCATTAGCAACTTTGAATGGACTGGCAACAACCGAAGTATTTTAACATGTAAAAGAACAGTTTCCAAAGGAGGATGACTTGCTAAAATCTTAGATTTATCCTCTTTGGTTCACTGACTTTTTGTAAGAACTTTGCATCGTGAATGATATTTCTCATACCAATCATAAAATGTAAGGTTCTCTTAATTAATTTTTATAAATTTTTTCCATTTATTAACAATTTTATCTTTGTCATGCTTATCGTATTTATTACGAAAAGCATGCCTTTTTTCCTTATTAGATATGGAATTAAAATCTGCAACCAGATTATCCCAATCTAATTTAAAAAATTTAGTAATGACTCTTAACTGATGATTAATAGGGGCTTCAAAATTCGAAGGGGTCGGTCCTATAGAAGTAGTAGGAGAAATATCTTGTTCTTCTTCTACTAGATTAGTAGGAGTATAACAAGGATGACTGGTTTGACCCTGGTTTAAAACTCCTTTCATTTTAATATCAGGAATAGAAAAATTACTTAAGACTTCAGTATCTCTTCTGGAAATAACCGAAGGAACTGAGGAATTAGTAAATTCTTCAATTATCAAAGGTCTTCTGGTACGTTCAAAACTAACTCTGACAGTACCATCAGAAAATTATTTAATATTTTCTAAATTCAATAAATTATTAATAACTGGTTTTTGTGGAATTTCTTAAGATAAAATCCACTGACTAGGTAGCGTAATATCTTTTCAAAGAATGGTCCTTAGGGTTTAGATATTAGCATTACTAGTACTGCTTTGAATTAAAACCGTATGATCTTTTGGGCTTTTATTAAGAGCATGAATGTTTAAGTTGATTTTCATAACTTTATAATAAATTTTGTAAATTAAGGCTATAGGTTGTGAACCCTCAATCATATGAGTTATCTCACCTGCAGTCTTAACATTTAGAGTTAAAGCTTTTATATATATATATATATTTCATTCCTGTCACAGCCTGGATCATTTCATGGCTATTTACAGTTTTTATAAATATATATATATATATATATATATATATATATATATTTCAATTCCAGTCCGGGCTTGCGAGTGAAAATCCATCGCCCTTTTATAGCTTTTATATATATATAACTATATATATTGCTTTATTTAATTTATTCAACTGCTGCATTTAACATTCATTTGTATATGAATTTGCACTGACATATCTGCGGAAGAACTAGATTTATCCAAATCTCGCCAATTCTAGCTTTAAACGATTCAAACAGGTCCCGACAGAACCTGGAAGCTATAATGGCTGAGATTTCTTTAAATCTAGTTATTTTTATAGTTTCATCTTCAAAAGCAACCTCGCATCCCTTAGATCGCTATCTAGTGGGAACGAGATGCTTCGGCCGTGCAGACCGAGATTTACTGAATGAATCCCTGGTTCTGGCTATCTTAGGATATTTATCTATTTTTGTACAAATTCGAACTGTGCAGGTTTTCTAGCCATTCATATGTGAGCCTAGGAATCATGGGATTCATGATCAAATTGATCAGAATCTGATTCCCACGATGGACAAACTATGATTTATAGATGTACTCTGCCAGTTTTTTCTGTAAAATGTACATACACAGACCTTAAAACGGTTATCTAGATTTAAGGTCTCAACATAGTAAAAATATGGATTGTTGTGTCAGCGTCCCTCCGATGATTTTCATACCCATGAGGAGACTGACACTTTGTATTTTTGTGATCGAGGATGCTTCGCAGCCCGACAAATCACCAGTTGCATACAGCCTTAAGGCTATAAAGATAAAATTGAGAGTAGCGATATGCTTCAATTCCTATGTCAGCGTAAGGATTTGATAAAACCAGCTTTCAAAACATCACTGTCAATTCAATTCAAAAGCTTTTGCAAATCAAATTAAATCATGTTTTTTGCAAATCAAATCAAAGATTAATTTTCAAATCAAATCAAACCCTTCGTATATAGGCTCAACAAAGCCTGTCAAAGGTTTCAATCAATTAAAAGGCCCAATTTCCAAACAGCATTCACTCGCGCATTCCAATTTTAAGGGAAATATTGAAAAGATTGTGGTACCGTGTTTACACGGGAGTCGTGGAGTGCGTAACACCTCCCCACGCTTAACCAAGCCCCCGAACTCAAAACTCCGATTTCAAAGATCAAGTTTCGACATTGTCTAGCAATTGGGCCTCTTTTCAAATCAAATTCGGTTGAGTTGGTACAATCATTTTCAAAACTACCAACTAGCGACTCTGTTTAAATCAAATCGTCGACATATACACATGTTGGCCTCTTTCCTAAAAAATCCTTCAAAACCTTTTTTGCAATAAAAAGAATAAGGGTAGAGATAACTTAGGAAGATCGATTTGAGAAAAACTAGGTTATAAATCGACCTGCGGTATTTCTTAAATTTTCCAACGTCGACAATAATTGGTGAATAATAATTGATTATTGATAAAAATGATAAGGAAATATTTAATTCAATTTTGATATAAATGGTGGAATTTTTAGCAAAAGAGACAATTGTTGAAAGTTGATATTTTATCTTTTCCGATAAAATAATTCATTCAAATATATTATTATAATATTACATTATAATAATGTGATAATATAATAATATAATTTTATGGTATAAAAATAAAATGAAGTGGAAGAGAGAAAAATGGAATTGGAAATTCTTTTAATAATTATAAGTATTTTAATATATATATATATATATATATATATATATATATATATATATATCTGTGTGTGTGTGTGTGTGAAGGAATTGATGGGGAGAGAGAGAGAAAGTTAGTGGAAAATGGTGGGGGACTCTTATTAATTTATATTTAATATTTTTAAAATATTAAATAATAAATATTAAGCAATATAATTTATTCTATCACAATAGATTAAATTAAATACACTTAACTTATTATTACGATTATGCCATTTGCTTCTTAAATAAATATTCTTCCATTTATAGTGTGACCCTTAAGGTTTTCCATATTAAACTGGTTATGAATAAATCAATTAGAACAATTCTAATCTTATTTAAATAAATAAATTAACTATTAATTTATTTAAATAAATAATATTTATTCTACAATAAGGGTAAGCCCTCTTAGCGTTCAACGACTTTTCAGATAATATAGATTTCAACATTAATTATAAAAGAACCTTTGAGTAAATAGTTACTGTACAATTCATTCCTTCCACCATACAATGTCCCAATTAAATATAAAACATGAAATTACTATCAAGTCATATTTTGTTTAATTATATGTATTTCGATCCTTAAATGCACAACTCCAAATAATGCAAATTAGAAACTCCTTTCTAATTTCGTTCCACCTTGGCCAAGGATTCCTGGGTTATCATTTATCGAATCACATATGACATTCTCTCCTTTTACTAGAAGCGGTAGATTCTTTATTGATCATTCATTATCTCCATATATAACTTATTACACCCAAGCATACCCTTTGATATATCCTTAGTGTCTTAAGGTTCATGTCAACGTATAACACATCATACACAAGATACTATAATGATCTCAAGTCTAAGGATTACTTGTACTACTATCACTAGAGGAATTCCTATTGATATGCAAGTAAACCTCCATTAGGTATTTCTCAATGAGCCATGTTTAGTGAATTTATTCTCCAATAAGCACATACATACTTTCTTTAGTGTCTCAACACAAATGATCATGATATCCATCATCCTCATCCAATGAGCAAGCAACGTATGTACCAATATATCCGGATTGGTACTTGCTTTAGTGTCTCCACAAAGTATATGCTTTATCATATCATATATGATTAGCTTGTGTGCATACTACTTTCAAGAAGGCTAAGGGCAAGACAAAAGTAAAGGATAATAAGAAATCTGATCCAGATAGCAAAAGAATATGCTTTCATTCCAACAAGTCGAGACACTGGAAGAGGAACTGTGATAAGTCCTTGCGGAACAAAAGCAGAAGAAGCTTGGAGAAGCTTCAACTTTCAATCAAGGTTTGTTCATGATTTAAATTAATTTTTCTGAAAGTCCAAATTCTGCTTGGGTATTGGATATCGGCTGTAGTTCTCACATATATAATACTATGCAGGGACTAGTCAGAAGTAGAAAGATGAACAAGGATGAGGTCGTCCTACGAGTGGGAAATAGAGCAAAGGTTATTTCATTAGCTGTAGGGACTTATTGTTTAGCACTGCCTACAGGTAAGTCCATTACTTTAAATAATTGTTATTTTGTTCCAACACTTATAAGAAATATTATTTCAATGTTTGTATTGGATATGGATGGTTTTGAAATTATAATAAAGAACAACAGTTGTTCTATTTATAATAAGAATGTTTTATATTGTGTTGGTAAATTGCTGAATGGACTTTACATACTTGACTTGCATAAAAATATACTTTAAATTGAACAAACTAAGAAAAAAAAAGATTATGTTAATTATACCTTTTTGTGGCACTATAGACTCGGTCATATTAATGAACCAAGATTATCCAATTTGCATAAAGATGGGCTCTTAGAGCTATTTGATTATGAATCATATCCAACTTGTGAATCTTATCTCTTGGGTAAGATTATTAAATCTCCTTTTAGTGGAAAAGAAGAAAGAGTTACAGAGTTGTTAGCGTTGGTGCACACAGACGTTTGTGGACCTATGACAACGAATGCACGAGGAGAGTATTCTTATTTTATCACTTTCACTGATGAACACTTAAGATTTGGATATATGTATTTAATGAAATACAAATCTGAATCGTTTGAAAAGTTCAAAGAATTCAGAAGTGAAGTAGAGAAACAAACTAGCAAGAGTATTAAGATTCTTCGATCAGATCGAGGTGGGGAACACTTGAGCAATGAGTTTCTTAATTTTCTCAAAGAAATTGGTATAATATCTCAATGGACTCCACCGGGAACATCACAGTTGAATGGTGTATCTGAAAGGAGAAATCGAACATTGTTGGACATGGTTCGTTCCATGATGAGTTTTATCGATCTTCCAGTTTCCTTCTAGGGTTATGCTCTAGAATCGGCTGCATACATACTTAATAAGGTACCTACCAAATCCATCCCAAAGACTCCATATTAGATATGGACAGGGAGGAAACCAGATCTTAAGCATGTTAAGACTTGGGGTTATCCAGCTTATGTCCAAAAGTTTAAAAATGATAAGCTGCAGACTAGATCTGACAAGTGTAGATTTGTGGGATACCCTAAAAAAACATCAGGGTATTATTTCTATCATCAAACTGATCAAGGTGTTTGTTGCAAAACATGTTACCTTCTTGGAAAAAGAGTTTATCCTTGAAGGGGTCAGTGGGAGTAAGATATAACTTAAAGAAATTCAAAAACCACAAATTACTACGGATCAAAGTCAAGTACCTGACCAAGTGGAAGAACCTACTGTAACACACCCTATTCGTAAATCAGTAAGAGTACCGAAGATACCTGAACGGTATGAATTCGTCATAGAGGATGACGATGAGGTACGCTGTGATGCCCCCAAAATAGGTTCAATACTCAACCCATTTTGAGTCGCCAAATACACTCAATAAAATTCAAATGCAATCTTTCATATCACACGGTTGTGCAAAATACGACCACACAACTATGAGTGTCAATAGAGACATGTAGAAAATATTAACATTCAAACAAAGTCCTCATTACATTTATTATCACACTATTTTAAATAAAAAAAATAGTGAGGACTTCTACAGCTCTAACTCGGAACATCACTCCATTCCCCGACTAGTACCCGCGATATTCTCATTTCCTGATGAAAACAATGGAAGAAAAGGGTGAGCTCAACTAGCCCAGTAAAGAATATTATGACTAAGATAATGAAAAAATAAATTATCGTTAGCCTTCAATAAATCAGATAAAATATTATGAACAACAAGTTTTAGATCAATATTCGCAGCGAAAATAGCAATTCATTAGAAGAGTTAAGTAGAGAATGATGTCTACTATCTTCTTTGATTTAAAAGTCCATCATCAATATTTTATCCCTGTAACATCAATTAATATACATCTCGAGTCAAATATCCATCTTTGCACTACGAGCCAAAGATATTCATTTGTATCATCAGTTGGTCATGTTCATCTCAACACCTGTCCATCTTTGCACTACGGGCCAAAGATATTCCTCAGGTAATCATTCATCTTTGCACTACAGGCCAAAAATATTCATCAGGTAATCATTCATCTTTGCACTTCAGGCCAAAGATATTCATTACGTAATTATTCATCTTTGCACTACAGGCCAAAGATATTCAGTTATATCACCATTTAGAACTGAGGATGATGAAAAATAATACGAATAACGGATCCAGTGAGATAAAGGACAAATATTAGAGAATTTATCCAAAGTTCAAAAATGAAGATCAAAACCTGGATCCAATCAAAGATTATTTGGAAGAAATTACCGTGAATAGTAACTCGTGAATAATAACTCGACATGAAAAAATAAAAATTTCACAAGAAAGTTTAGACCAATATTCCAGTGAAATAATATTAGATGAAGCGCAAAACTCAAGTAATATCTGATCATTTCAGGAATTATAGAAGCAATACTTACCGTAGTAAGTTTAGAGTTAGGAATCTAAAATGAAACAATATACGAAACTGCAATTGAATTTTCACCCGTCTGGCGGTAGTCCGCTCAAACAGATTATTTTCACAATTTAATAACAACTGAATACGAAGAGTTATTCACCAGGCATGCGGTAGTCCGAGTAGACAGGTTATTCCCACAGAATAATAAAGAATAGAATAACAACAGAATTTCACCATGCATGAGGTAGTCTGCGTAGACAGGTTATTCCAACAGAATAATAAAGAATGGAATAACAACCCTTACGAGTATTGAAAGAAAATAACTCTCTTCATGAATACGAAAGAAATAATACCCCTTACCTTAAAATTTGGAGACTGCACTAGCGTAATAGCAGAATACTCTTCTTCTTTCTCTCTTATTCTCTCTATACTTTCTCTCTCTATAGCTTTAGTGAATTGGTGAGAAATAATGAAGAAATGAGCTTCTATTTATAGGCTCGACAGAGTAAGGGTAAAATAGTCTTTTCGCCATAATTTATGACATCATCGCTTACATCATCGATCTATGACATCATTGCTTACCTCATCGCTTCGATGACATCATTGCTTACCTCATCGCTCCGATGACATCATTGTTTGCATCAAAAGAGTTCAAATTCAATTTGCACTCTTCCACATCGTTTAACTTTTATACCATGAATTTACTATAATAATGTTACCATTCAAATTATAAAAATCATACTATTATATAATCACATCATACTACTATAATGTAATATTATAGTAATATATTTGAATGAATTATTTTATCGGACAAGATAAAATACCAACTTTCAACAAATGTCACATGTTAAAAATTTCTCCGTTTAAATCCACATTGAATAAATATTTTCTTATCATATATATCAAAAATTAATTATTCATAAATAATATTACAGAACTACAATATTGACAACCAGGTTGTTCTCAAGAAAGAGGGGGCCTTCCGATAAGGATTTCTCCTTACTAGCGCGCAATTAATCAACCCCTTTCCTAGACAGAACTTCCTTAGACATTGCCAATAATACTATCTAATAATATTATTCAAATAATATGAATTATTGATTTGATAATTTGAAATATTGTGCAATGACAATTATTGAATCAATAATATAAAATAGCAAAGTAGCACTTATTGATATAAAATATCAACGTAGCAAATATTGAACCAATAAAATATTATGCAATTATTGAATAAATAATATAAAATATTGAATAGTAATTACTGTAATAATAATTGAGTAAGTGTCTTCCTACGTAAGAATCAATAATTTGAAATACTGTGCAATACCGTGTGCTACCGTGCAACACCGCGTATTACTGTATTTTAACCACCGGGTATTTTAACAATACTAACGGTAACAGTTTTATCGTTATTTTTATAAAAAGGTTACTTCTGTCGCTTTCTATATCCGACATTCATTCCGTTGTGGGGTCCACCAATGACTGCGCTGTCGTACAAATATTCTCCGACAAAAAAAATATTTCTCGACCAAACGAATATTCCCCGACACAACGAATATTTTATAACCACTTGCTTACTTTGTAAACTTTGCACATTTCACTCATAACTTATCACATTTATCGAATCAACACCTTACTATTTCAAAATAATATATAAAGAAAATTAAATCTTATTCATAAAATTTGGAGTCTTACATACGCAATAGTTTATGATGATCCATTAAATTACAAACATGCTATAAGTAGTAAAGACTCTGAAATGGCTAGAAGAAATGAAATCCAAGATGAACTCCATGTATGAGAACAAAGTATGGACTTTGGTTTCATCACTTGAGGGCATTAAGCCTATTGGGTGCAAATGGGTCTTTAAAAGAAAGACTGGAGCGGACAACAAGGTAGAGACCTATAAGGCCCGATTGGTTGCGAAAGGTTTCAAACAAAGATAAGGTGTTGACAATGATGAAACCTTCACACCAGTAGCGATGCTCAAGTCCATTCAGATTTTGCTTGCGATTGCAGCTTACTATGACTAAGAAATCTGGAAGATGGACGTAAAAATGGCCTTCCTCAATGGGAACCTTGAGGAGGATGTGTATATGACACAACCAAAGGGATTTTTTTTAATGGTTAGAACAAATCAAGTCTGTAAGATGCAACGATCCATTTATGGAATGTATCAAGTTTCTCGTTAGTGGAACATCCGCTTTGATGAGACAATCAAAGATTTTGATTTTATTAAAAATGAGGATGAACCATGTGTGTACAAGAAGGTTAGTGGGAGCGCTGTTTCATTTCTAGTATTATATGTTGACGATATATTACTGATATGGAATGATATTCCTATCCTACAGTCGATCAAAATTTGGTTATCTAAGCACTTCTTCATGAAGGACTTGGGAGAAACATCCTATATTTTGGGGATAAAGATCTAAAGAGATAGATCTAAAAGAATGCTTGTCTTGTCCCAAGGAACGTACATTGACTCGATGCTAAATAGGTTTAGCATAGAAGATTCCAAGAGAGGTCTCATGCCGATGAGCCATGTAATACATCTCTCCAAGAAACAGGCCCCAAAGACACCTGAGGAGAGAAACCGTATGAGTAAGATTCCTTATGCTTCAGCAATAGGATCTATCATATACGGTATGATATGTACTAGACCGGATGTCTCTTATGTACTTAGTGTGACAAGAAAATATCAGTCGAATCCATGAGAAGAGCACTAGAAGGCAGTGAAAAATATCCTAAAATACTTAAGAAGAACTAAGGATGTATTTCTTATCTACGGTGGGTCTGATTGAAACTAGAGGGCTATACAGAGTCAAGCTTTTGAACGGACCAAGATGATAGTAAATTTGTTTCGGGGTATGTGTTTAGCTTAAACTATAGCGTAGTGAGTTGGAAGAGTTCCACGCAGTAAACAGTTACTGATTCAGTGACTGAGGTAGAGTACATAGCTGCAAGTGAAGCTGCAAAGGAGGGTGTTTAGATGAAAAAGTTCATAACTGAACTTGGTGTGGTTCCTAGAATTAGAGGAATAGTAGCTTTATTCTGTGACAACACCAGAGCTGTTGCACATGCAAAGGAACCCATGTCTCATCAAAAATCCAAACACGTGTTGCGGCGGTTTCATTTGATTAGAGACATCATTGAAAGAGGAGATGTCACCTTGGAGCATGTGGACTCTCAAGACAACATTGCAGATCCATTTACTAAAGCTTTAACACAACAACAGTTTGATCGTCACTTAAAGAAGATGGGTATGAGATACCATGGCGATTGGCTTTAGTGCAAATGGGAGATTGAAAGAAGTATGCATACAAGCCAATCATGTTTGATGATAAAGTATATACTTTGTAACAATCTTATTCATTTATTAATAAAAATATTTTTTAATTAAAGGTATTTATTTATCTACATGGTGCTGTTTTTATAATATGTGATAAACCCATAATTTTAAGCAATGTTTTTAGAATTATGATGATGATATTGCTGATGAGATCTAAAGTCTTAGATAACTTAAAATTAAAATAGTTCCCAATTATTGGATTACTAAAAAAGGAATTAGTGAATCCGGATAGATTGGTACATACGTTGCTTGCTCATTGGATGAGGATGACCGATCTCATAATCATTTGTGTGGAGATACTAAAGCAAGTATGTATGTGCTTATTGGAGAATAAGTACACTGAACGTGGCTCGCTAAAGAATACCTAATAGAGTTTTACTTGTCTATCAATATGAATTCCTTGAGTGTAGTATAAATAATCTTTAAACTTGAGATCATCATAGTATCTTGTGTATGATGAGTTATGCTTTGACATGTCCCTTAAGACCCTAAGGTTATATCAAGGGGTATGCTTGGGTATAATAATTTATACATGGAGATAATAAATAATCAATAAAAAATCTACCGCTTCTAGTAAAAGAATAGAATATTTTATGTGATTCGATAAATGACAACCCATTAGTCCCTGGCCAAGACAAAATGAAATTAGAAAGGAGTTTCTAATTTGCATTATTTGGAGTTGTGCATTTTAGAATCGAAATACATATAATTAAATAAAAAAAAGACTTGATAGTAATTTCATGTCTTATATTTAATTGGGACATTGTATAGTGGAAGGAATGAATTGTACAATAATTATTTACTCAAAGGTTCTTTTATGATTAATGTTGAAATTTATATTGTCTAGAAAGTCGTTGAGATCTAAGGGGGCTTACCCTTATTGTATAATAAATGTTATTTATTTAAATAAATAAATAGTTAATTTATTTATTTAAAATAAGATTAGAATTGTTCTAATTGATTTATTCATAATCGGTTTAATATGGAGAACTTAAAGGATCACACCATAAAAGTAAGAGTATTTATTAATGAAGCAAATGACATAATCATAATAATAAGTTAAGTATATTTAATTTAATCTATGGTAATAGAATAAATTAAATAGTTTAATATTTATTATTTAATATTTTGAAAATATTAAATATAAATTAATAAGAGGAGTCTTATTATTATTATTATTGTTGTTGTTGTTGTTGTTGTTATTATTATTATTATTTTAATTCCTAAAGGAGTTTGGAAATTAATTAATAAGAGTACTCTCTCTCTCTCTCTCATATATTCCAAATAAGATTAGGAGGGTAATTAATTAAAGGAGTTTAATTACTATTTCTAATAAGATTAGGAAGCCTAATTAATTAAAGCAGTTTAATTAATTAATGAAAAACCCTAATCCTAAATAGTTTAAGAGGTTTGCCTACATATATAAGTAAGAGGAGCCTTATTTAGATTTGGAATCAATGATCTTTCCAAGAGTTGGGAGAGTACATAATTTCTATAGAAATAAAAACTAGGGTTTTAGCCAAACACCAATCTTAGTTTCTTAAATTTTGTTCTTCCTTGGTAGATCACCTTTAGAGGCCAAATACTTGGGTGGCTAACGTTGATCAAAGGAAGGAATCAAACCCGGAGAACTCAAGGAGAGCGCGAAAGATTTTGAGTTGAACTCGTACCTGTGGAAGCTTAGTTTTATAAGGGTATAATTTTATAATTTCTTCTCTTTCGTTTAATTAATAATTATGCATAAAGGATGATCTAGGTATATGGTTTGTAAAATTTTAAAATCTGATTTTGCCATGTTTTCGCTACTTTGATCCAATTTGATTGTGTTCATGAATCTTAAAAACATAACAAATATATGTAAAAAATAACAAGTTTAACTAGATTCAAGCAATATATAACATAAATTTAGTATATTGAATAAAGTTTACAAAGAAAGTGACCAAAATGAGCATTTTTCACCTTGGGGGACGCGTAAACAAGCTTCTTTTGGCTCGGGATCAAGTTATATCGTTCAAGACACTCAATGTGTATGATAAAAAAGATCAAACCACTCAAATGTTGTATAAAATGCTCAAATCCAAGCCTTTCTATCTCTTAAATCTGCTTATCTCTCTAACTTCTTATTACTCTTTTTTATGATCTGTTGATGCTAATTTAAGGAACCCGAGACTAGCCGCCGGTACACCTGCGGCCAGCTACAGGTACACCTGCGACTGGACTGATGAAAGTTGAGCTTCGTACCCAAAAAATCTCGGAATGTTCTTACGAAAGGTTGGGAAATAAGGTCGAGTCTGACTGAAACGGAGTCCCGAAAGATGATTCAATAAGCTGAAAGGTATCTTCCGATTCCCGAGGGTCATCAATCGGCTCGTCTTAGATAGCTCGTAGTTCAATGATTACTATGGTGGCTTCTTGTGGCATTTTCCTCAGCTTTGTGACCCTCATTCGGTCTGCGTCATATGTGGACGTCGTTGCACTTTGATTTCTCCACGGGGTTGTCTCTAGGTAAAATAATGCCTTTGCCCTACCTCGGGGTTGTCTCCGAAATAAAATTATGTTTTTACCCTCCTGAAAGGTTAGTCCAAGGAAAACAAAATTATGAGTGTCTACAAGAACACTATAACACCCCCAATAAATCCAACCTATTTTCAATCCCGATCTTGTGCGTTAGATACTATCTTAATTCAGCTTTACATCACAATTAGATGTAATAACAGCTAAAAATGAGGATAATTAAAACTTTTTCTAACTTCCTTTCATTCCATGAACCGTAACCTTTACTATTTTCTTATTACGAAATCATATTTATTTTATGATTCCTTTTATCAGAGCAACTATGGTACTATAAGAACTCACGTCTTAATACTTATCTTCTTTTATATTGATGGTTCACCTATATATCTTTACATACAAAATAATCACCACAATTCATTCTAATTTCAAAACAAACATTCTTTTTTATTAAACATTTCATAGTTTACATGACTGCACATTGTTCATTGTCATCACCATACATTACAATTCCAACTACAAAAGTAGTTCTGTCTACGCGTTCCTCTAAGCTGTATCATTTGGTAGCGAGATTATCCTATTGCATCTTTAACTTGTAATTTAATGCAAGATTAGGCACGACGGCCCAACAAGTCTAACAGTCTATCAGTTTATCATGCTTCATGTAGCACAAAGTTTCATATTCAAATCATACGTTATATATCTTCTACTATGCATATCATACATGCATCATGAATCTAATCAAGGCATCCATCTATGCATCATATACCACATACTATACTTTTATAACATACCTCTAGTACCATCAAACTTATCATCATTCACATATCACATGCTTTAAATAAATTGAGTTCCATAACTAAAATCACTTTAGTTATACATTGAATTTATTCATTCATAGAGCAACATAATACAAATAATGAATATCCACATACTTGTAAGCATATTAACATGCTAACATTTACCTATAACAAATATAATTTGACAGAAATAAACTAAGAAACTTGTCTTGTGAGTTGATTACAACTTATAGCTACATGCGCTTCACGAATCCTACACAACATATGATCATGCATATACACACATCAGTCACACATACACAATGAAATCTCTTATATTACATTAACTTTATCGATCTTTATAACATTGGTTTCATTTGCTAACTTCTAGCCAATCTTTTAATTTGCTTATCACTCTTTGCTTAACATAGCCATCTTATGTTTGGTCAGGTTCTAATTTACTTGACTCTTGTATAGGTCATTCTACACAAGCCCTCAGCCTTGATTCATAAATAAAACAACTTGGAAGCTCTGCAATGCGGCACGATCGAGCTGCAATTTAGCCTAGGAGTGTCGTGACCGCGCTACTCCTGCTGAGACTTTTTTCTGGGTTTTCTCTTTCTTTAATCAATTGATATCATGCTAGAGTCCTTCTACACTTATACACAAGTCATGGAAGTTTTACACCAAATTAAGTCCTCACTCAAATTTAGTTTACAAAAAAAGTTTGAACACTTTTATCAAACTATGCTCAACTAAGTCATTTCTTTTAGGCCAGGATAAACACCTCTTTACACATGCACTACGGCATAAAGGACCTTATTTCTCATGCCCCTTAATTCTCATGCCCCTTAATTCAGTTTAATAAACAACACATTTTTCAATCTCTACAAACCAGCGCGTCTGCGCCACCTTATGATTCCTACTATACAATCTAACTTTCAAACTTGAGCAAGGCTACAACTAAACCATCTATTATGATAGTGACTAAGAATTACTTCACATGTCTTTTTAATTCTCATGATTTTAGAGAATTACTTCTCTTGGACAATTAATGAAACAATATGAAGACATGATTATAGAGCTTCAACTACGTAATCTTTTGAAAGCTCTCTGGTCCAGATTTCATATAGAAATCTTTACTAAAGACAACAACTATAACGACCAAGAAATCCGACATAACTTGTAATTAGGGTTTTTGAATATTATTGAATTAAATAAAGTTTTAATGAATAATATTCTGATTTATGTGTTTGAAGGTCGTTTTATGACCTAGGATGATTGTACGATGTTAGGATTTTGGCTATGTGCATGAATTAAAAAGTACGAATTTTCAAGACGAAAATAAAATTTTTCTGAGAAATTTACGTAAAAACACTATTCATCAAGAACTGCTATAGAAATATTTTTGAGTTTCCGGAAAACGCGTAATGTTAGAGTTCCGAGGAAAGATGAAATATCCAATAAAATTCTAAAAATGAAAAATATAGTTTTAGCCTGCATGTTGGATTTTGAGAAAATAATAACTATAATATAAACTTTATACAAGGAGAATACGAGTATAATATGAAAACTAATACGAGTATAATACGAAGTATTATACTAATAGAATATAAAAATGATACGAAAATAATACGAAGATTATACGAAAGAAATACGGGAATTCAAAGTCAAAAGGTCAACAAAAGTCAACTAAAGTCAATATGGGTCAATTCACCAATGGACTTTGACTTTAAGAAGCCCAAAATGGAAAGTATGCTGAGGCCCAATTGAAATTAATTCAAGGCCCAATCAAATATTAATTCAAGCCCCCAAAGTGAATTTAATGTAAGTCCAACCCAAGATCCAAACACATGGGTCAACCTATGAATCAAATGAGTGGGTAACACTTTAACCAAACCTATGTTGGACCCCCCAAAGGGGCACATGGTCGGCTACATCTCTTCAAGTAAGGAGGTTTACCATAAAAATATCCCACACACACTTGAATGCTTTTATTAAATTTTGGACCAAAAGTCTTGGTGAGTTATTGTTTAACCTAACCATGGTTCAAATAGTAAGGAGGTGATGAGGGGGTGAAACTTAAGGGGTTTTACTAGAAGAGACTAAGCCCTAAATGATCAATTAGTGACCTAATTAAGTGTCCTAATGACCTAAATGCCCTAAGATTTGCCTAGCCTATAAATAGAAAGCTATTAGTTGATTTTCATTACATAAAGTCAATTAACAAACCAAATTGAGAGATAAGTGAGTGCTAATCTTGGAAAAGGAAGGAAAGAAGCTATTTTGATCAACAAATTGCTCAAGTAATCAAGAACTCAAGAGGTAATAATCAATAACATATCTATCTTCTTCATCTCAAATCTTTAAAAGCTTTATAGAGATGTTATCAAGTGCATGTCAGTGGTTGGTTAGGAGATTCATGATGAATCTTTAGCATATAGGTGAAATGAGGAAGGTTTAGTGGATTGGAATCACTAAACTATGCATGCTAAATAAAACTATACTCTTAAAATGAAGAACATAAGAAACTATATTAAAAAGTTGTTGATGGAAAGGTTTAAAACCATCATATATGTGTTGTTGATGAACAAATTGAAAACCATCATGTGTTAGTGTAAGAATTATGGAAATGTTCCCTTTGGAACGGAGTAAAAATATGTTATAACGAAGTTATGGCGAAAATTTCAATAAAAGACGTTAATCGATGAAAAACCAGATTTAATATGATTTTCATGTAAAGTTAGTCAATCCTGGGAATTATGATTTTTAGGAGTTATGTAGATCATAAGAAATGGGAGCCATAGGCTAGAAAATGAACTCGTTTCGATATCGGGTGAATAAGTTATGAAGATATGAAGTAGGTACGTCTAAAACCACCAAGAAATCAAGTTTGTCAAAAAGTGCAGCAAAAACTCTGCTGGGGTAGCGCGCCCCGCGCTGCCCAAGGCTTATTTAAGGCGCGCCCCGTGCAGGGGTTATAGCAAGGGTTGACAATTTGGATGTCCTTTAGTAAAATGACCATAACGTTTTCATACAAACTCCAATTTGGATGATTCAAGATGATTAGGAAAGATAAAGAGTAGAACTACAACTTTCATTCTTTAAGTTTTTAGATTTGAGGTTGGGATCAAGGTCTAAAATTAGCAACTTTAGGACTGTTGTTCAAAAGGAGGCAAACTGTGATGGTTTTATAGGACCATTGTGGTATCGAGCCATGTTTGACTGTTATTTTCGAATTCTAAGTATTGGACTTTGAAAATATAGTCTAGAAAAATTTAAACCTAGGATTGGTATAAGTATTGGACGTGCTAATCATACACATTGGCGTATCGGTTAAACGATCGGGTTTAGGAAGTCAAGTGTGTGAAGAACGAACGTCGAAATACTAAGTCAAAAGATAATGAATGTGACTAGTGTTCAAATTCTTATGAAATGGACATTATAAAATATGAAATAAATTTAATATGAACCATAAGAAATGGTTATACGTTGCCTAATTGGTGTGTCTATGTGCACTAAATGTGTATGATTTGCAAAGTGCGAATTAGCATAAAATATAATAGAAGACGCTTGAGGCAAGTTTCCTAAACCTTTCTCGTGTGAAATTATGTGACTTTTTATAAATAAACAAATCTTTTACATATTTGTTCAAGTACTCAAGTTATGTTTTGTCATGAACTTCTTAAGAAAGTGTTGATGCCATTGTTCGACTCAATAAATGTTAAATTGATTTATTGATTTCATAATAACTCTTCTAAATGTTATTTATGAAAATTTAATCTATCTAACGCCAATTTCTTTAGTATTGATAAAAAGGTAAGCCTAAGAATATACAATCAAACGTATTTAGTCGTTTGTTCGATTGACACGCATGGTGTCAAAACTAAACGTAAACACGTTTAACGAATGAGTGTTGATCAACATAGAATACTATAGGCTGATCACCTAGAAGTGCTCGTAAGATCTATTGAATTTACGGTTTTATACTCGGGAAGTCTCTTTTAATGAAGTTAAATGGTTAATTCTCGGTCATTTGACCATCACAGATTCAATTTTCTCATTGTGGTTCCAAATATATTTTAAACAAAGGAAAAATATCGGTTTTGATTATTCTTGTTGATTGTTAACTATTTGTACAGTTGAGGTCAAATGTGATGTCAATACTAATCATGTCTAAAGCTTTTCATCTAGTAAGCTCCTCAGGGACAAACCTGATCCTTAGCATTCAGCTAAGAGGTTGGCCCTTTCTAAGCTACCTTACTTTAGAAGGAATGCTAATATAAAATCCATCACAAGATTCTCTGCTGAATCAAGCAGCATCTCCTCAGAAGATTACAAGATGCAGATGAGAATTGTCAATCCCTTAAAGTCTAATGGAGAAGTTGTCTATTGAAGCATGACCATAGACTACGATCATCGAAGAAGAAGCAAAGATGGTAGAGCAGTCAGGGAAATCGTGGAGTACTAAGAAAAGACATAAGTCACTCCACGAATTGAAAAAGTCAATAGTCAACAGAAGAAAAAGTTAAATCTGGTTAACTGACACGATGGAGAAGTCACAGATTGTGACCTATCATCAACATACAGCTGTCCCACTAAGAAACGTGAAGGGAACAATTACAAGAGGGAATTTCAAATAATTGACAGTTTCACTTTAGCTGGTTCATCAAAAGCTGCAAACCTGTCAAACCCATACACTCATCCTCTCAAAGCCAAAACCTAAATACTTCCAAATAACCAAGATCCTCTCAAACAGTTATTAAATCTTGAATCGCTCCCTGACATCTCACAAGATCCTCACAGAGTTGTACTCAGAAAACCCTAACTCTTCAAATGGAAAACTGGCGAGTAATCATTGGCATTCAGCTCGGAACCAAGACGTTCGAGAAATCTGAGAAGAAGTTCAGAGATATTCTTGAACTGGTGAAGAAGGCCGGATTCTCAGAATGCCTTGAGTCAAACACTCGGATATATGTTGACATGGTTAAAGAATTTCACTTAATGCAACTATAAGTTTTGGAACTCTTTCTACCAATGTAAAAGGGCATATTCTGAAGCTGAAGTCTTCTGATATCAATCAGTGCTTAGGTTTTCCTGATCTAGGACTAAAAAGCCTTGATAAAGTTGATATCAAAGGAGCCAAGAAGATTATGGGATACAAAAGAAATCCCAGTTTGGAGGATATGAAGAAAAAGGAGCTTCCTAAAGAATTTGAGTTTCTTGCAGAGATTGTAGGTAAATGTATACTATGCAAGGACACTGTACATGATACTGTGAGTGATCAACAGTTGAAGATTATGTCTGCCATAGTTCTGAAGAAGCAGATAAATTTTGGAGATATCCTGCTTGATCAAATGTCTAAATGGCTGGACAAAGTGGAGAAGAAAAGGCTATCAAGAAAACCACTCACAAAGGTTTTCCATGGAAGGTTTTTGAGTATCATTCTGAAAAAGAGGCTGAAGAACAAAATTAAGGATGATGAGGGTGAAGTCCTTAATAGCCATAAGATAATGACTACACAGCTGTTTGCAAACTGGAAGAAGAATCCAACGGAGAATAAATGGCTAACATATGGCAGCAGCAGCAAGAGTTCCTTAAAGAAAAGGAAGGCAAGTGCCATGAAAGAAGAAGAGTCTTCATCCTCTGAAGGTGCAATTATCCCAGAACCCAAGTATGCAAAGCCTTTGAAGAAGAAAGCCAAAGTGGTGCAGAGGCAGACGTCAGTTTCCCAAAGGAGTTTATCCACTGAAGAAGAAAATGTGGAGCCAGAAAATAAGATGGGAACTGAGGAGTCCAGAGGTGAACCTTCGCGGAGCAAATCTGGTAATGAAAAAGAATATGCAAGTCATGTGGCTCATCCTTAAGGTAGCCATTCTGCTGATAAGGGAGAATCTGAACATAAAGCAGTTAGATCTCCCAGTGCAGAAGTGTCAAGAAGTCCATCTAATGAAGCAAAAGATGAAGAATCTAAAGAAGAAGTATATGTCACTCCTGTTGTTGAATCTCAAGGAAGTCTGTCTGATGAATCAGAAACCTCAAGTTCTGAAGATGAAGAAGAGTTTGAAACTCATAAAGCTGAGCTTCCAAGGAGAAGAAAGAGCAATAGACTGATTGCTCAGATGATTTCAAAGAGAAGAAAATCGTCTCCAATGACAATCGAAATCAGGGATGATGAAGCTAAATCGAAGGGAGGAGATACTGAGTCTACAAAGACAATCTCTGCTGAGGAGGAAGATGATGATCAAATGCAGAACCAATAGGCAATGCTTGGTTATAATTTTGAACAAACTGATAAGTCAATTGAAGGAAGTCTGCAACAGTCTGACTCCAGCTCAGAACGTGAAGAAATTGAAGGAAACTGTAGTCCTGAGAATGATGTGCCAGAAGATTTTCACATTCCTTGTCTTGCTCAACGCAAGAGGAGAATAGTGGTAGAAATTGATGAAGAACCACTAGATGCACTTCCAAAGAAATGGATAAATCATGGGAATGGAAGGTTGCAAGTGGTGAAAATGACTGCAGCACATCTACTCAACCATCAAGATACTATAAAGCTAGATTCCTCAACCTTTTTTTATGATACTGAAGTCAAGGATCATGCTATAAGATGGTTTCATCCTCACATGCCATGGGCAAAGGCATCTCTCACTGGAGACAGTAGTTATCTTTTATGGTGCTTCTCTCAACTCCCCAACCTAGAATTGGTGGCACAAAACTTTTCAAGAGTGAAGAAGTTTGCAACTCTGCTGATCAAAGATAAGTCTCACTTCAAGATATACAAACATGCTGAAAATTATTACATCCCCTACGATTGTCGAGCAGACTCAGATGGAAGAAGGATTCTGCCCAAGTCTACAATCGTGGAGTCATCTCACTATATCCTTGAAGAAGATCAAGATGAATTTATGAAGTTGTATTCTGCCCAAGCAGCGTGGAACTCAACGATTTATCAGATTCTCGCTACCTTTGAAAATCTATCCAAAGGTGAAAATCGTGGAGTTCACCCTGATACTGAACAGGAGGATGATTAACCAAATGCTCAAAAAGAGGATAAACAACCTGATACCACATATCCTCAAGAGCAAGAGTTGCTGAAGAACTCTAAAGAACTGGTTAAGGAGATTTCTCAAATCACTGCAGAAATAAAGGACATATCAACTAACGAAGATGATGAGCTGTCCAAGAGGCTTCAAGGCAGACTTTCCGACATATCCCTAAAGCTTCATCTAAGGGATCAAGTATTTCTGAAGGCCATGAGTGATCAGAAAAAAGAAGCTCTAAAAGTTCAGAAGGCTAATAAAGATTAAATCCTATTTCTCTCTGACAAGATTGACGATCTGAAACAGTCTCTCTTCCTATAGCTTGAGCTAAGCCAACAAGAACTCAAGATTGAGGTTGGTAACTCATCTCACATGATGAAGCAGCTTATGTCAAACGTGGAGCAGCTTTCACAAGTGATTAATGACAAAAAGGGGGAGAAAAAGGTACATCAAAAGAGATATTCAAGAGGAAAGCACTCAATGAAGATCAGAGAGGCCAAGAGGACAAAGGCAAAGAAGAAAACGGAAGCAGCAGCAGAAGCAGAGAAGAAGGAAGCAGCAGCAGAAGCAGAATCATCATCTGAGGGGGAGCCAAGAACACAGAATCTGAGGGGGAGCTAAATAAAGAAGAAGAATCATCATCTGAGGGGGAGCCAAAAGATGATGACCCCATGAACACAGAATCTGAGGGGGAGATAAACAAAGAAGAAGAGCATGCAACTGGACCAGAGCTTGATCAGACAAAGAAGTGAAGCATGCATATAAGGGGGAGCAGGGGAAAGAAGAGAAAGAAGAAAAAGAAGAAAGAAAGATGAGCAGCAGCAGAAGCTGATCAATAGACATTCTTGAGACATACATGGAGCAGAAGAGGTACATCTCTATCTAATTAAGTATGTTCTGGATTCAGAATGTAGAGTGTCATAGCATATGTAATTCATATTATCATCAATGACATTCATGATTATCTACTTTAGAAATACAGCTGCTCACTGTATATAAGATTCATTCATCTCATGCATATGCACTGATTGTTTTTGTCATAATCAAATAGGGGGAGATTGTTAGGAATATACATGAGAATGTTATTCCTATTTATATATGATTTAATTATGATATAAATGAATGAATATGCAAGTATGCTTGCATTGACAAAAGCTGTAAAGTCCTCTGATAGATAACATGAATATATGTACAAGGACTTAGAATGAACTGATCAAATATGTTAGGTTGATCCTACATAAGCAAAACAGCTTTTGTAAAGTCTTTAAAAAAAATGATGTAAAAGGACTATAAATATAAAAAGATCAAACTTGTTAGGTTGATCTTATAATGTAATAGAAAGGCTTGTCTGATCGACGAGCACTGCATTAGAAATTGTAGTTTTCCAAGAGAGACAAAGGAGACTCGAGAGCTATCAAGGCAGAATCGTAGTCTACAGGATAGTAGATCTCGGAGTTCGTAGTTTGCCAGGAGAAACGAGGAAGAATCGTAGTGTGTCGAGAAGAATTTCCTCGGAGCCGTAGTCTGCTGAGGAAGACATGTTCAGAATCGAAGAGACAGCCTGTCTATGAGCCGACCGAGAAACTGCCAGAGCTAAGTCAAGAATCGTAGATCACACTTAAAGTAATGGAGTCTAATGATCATCAGAGGCAGAGATCGTAGTCGGGTAAAATCAGACAAAGGCAACAAGCATGAAGGCAGAATCGTAGTCTGTCAAGGTCTGATCTCGGAATCGTAGTGTCTGCAGCAACTAAGCTAAATCGTAGTCTGCAGAACTAAGGCTTCCACAAAGGTTGCTCAACAACGCTAAGGGAAAAATCATAGTGTCAACACGATTCTCATCAAATAGGCACTCCCAATATATCCAAAGCATGAAGCCTCTGGTCTGAGCTACAAAGATGCATCCTACATGAAAAGTACCAGAGAGCACTCACCGAATGGCATGCAAGCTAACAGAATATCCAAGCATCAACTCTATCAACATGCAGATTGAGCTGTGAGGCCATTCGAGATGAAGTCTTCCACAAGCTAATCAGAAGAAGACTTCATACAAAGTGACTGACTAGAGAAAGTCAGCAAGTGTAGTAGCTGTCAAGAGAACAGAAGACAACGATCTTGAGAATCACTCAAGATTATAGTGTTTGCCAAAGTAAAGAAGGAACTGACACAATCTACAGAGATACCGGCAAATTTGTGAAGAACAAGATAGAAATAATTAAGCATGGGTCAGACCATTGAAGATAGGTGAATGGGAGATCACCAGGAGAAAGGAGCTGGGTATGCCACAAATCTGAAGTGTCTTGCTATTCAGAAGAGGTCAGAACGACAAGTCAAGATATCAGTTCCTAAGATCAGTCAAGGCAAGCAGAAGTGTTAAAACACTGCACAAATGAAGGAAGAGATGGTCTACATTGAAGATCCAAGAACACTCATCAGAATCATAGTGTTGTCTCAGCTAATCAAAGTAACATTCAATATGACACACTACGATCAAGGTCCAAGAACATCTACATCAGAATCGTAGAGTTCTGACATCTGAAGATTGAAGCATTGGCAATGGTTTAATCTGAAGACTGACATCCGAACGTTGCTATTTGAGAGCATCGATGCAGAAGGACAACTCCTAAGGATTCGAATCAAGGAATCAGAAAGGAGTAATAAAGAAGACTACCAGCCTGACACGAAATAGTGACATCTCTGAGGCGGTAGGTGAGAAAGCAGACTGCTGTGTCAGTAAAGTCAAAAAGGAGCTGTCACGCCACATCAGCAGTCTGCATCAAACAACTCAAGATCTGCGAAGCAATTCAAATAACTTTCAACGACTACTTTCCAACGGGAAGATTATGGAAGGGTATTTAAAGGACAAGCTTCAAAGATAAGAGTTGTTGCTAAGTTATAGATTCGTCGAGTTGTTGGAATGCTACACTGTTGACTCTACGAGTTCCACCAGAGCTGAAGAGAACAAGTCTCAGTGGCAGTGAGATTACGAAGGTGGAAGTGAAGCAGACTTGAAGAAGGACTGAACAGACTAAAGCTTCATTCAACAAGGATGAGGATGCCACTAAAGATGGCAGCCAAGCTGAGAGCCGAGAAGGCCAATAAGATAGCATTCAAGAAGGTGGCTGAGTATAAAAAAGATCAGAAGAGCCACTCTACAGATCACCATGAAGAACCAGAAGCTGAACAAGAGAAGATGCAAAACCATGTCTGTATATCATTCAAGAAGGGTTCAAGGGTTGCTAAGGATCAGAAGAAAGTGACCCACAATGAAAAGCCTTAACAGTCCTATGTGGTGATGGTGCACAGCTGACAGCAAGTGAAGATGAGCTGAACAGACTGAAGATCAACTGCACCAGAAAAGAGGTCCAGACTCGAAGCAGAATGCTGAGGACCGAGCCTAGCTGCTAAGTACAAAGATGATCAAGCTTCAAGACATCTTAGTAGCAAAGCACAAACAACAACAACAACTACAACTACAAGTAGCCAGGGCCAAAGGGTCCTTGTCCAAAGGGACTAAATGAGTTCCAAGCAGGAGGGCTTGAAGAGTTCTCAGTGAACTAGAGTTCCAAGCCTAAGGGCTTGAAGAGTTCTTAGTGAACTAAAGGAGTTCCAAGCTAAAGGGCTTGAAGAGTTCAAAACTAAACTAAAGTTCCAGGGCTGCTGGCCTTGAAGGGATCTTAGTGATTCAGGATGCTGCCCATTCCTTACTGAATTTCCTACGATAGTGCAGAAGAGTGGATTAGGAGTCGAGTTGGCTCTGAACCACTTAAAACCCTTTTGTGTCTTTTACATTCTGTCATTTACTTTATATCTTTACACTATGTACTTAACTACTATAACTGCTATATATGTACTAACTACTTACAACTAAACTAACTCCAAGAACAATGTATCAATGTTTATCAATATATCAATGAAGGGGAGATTTAACTTATTTCGTTGTGCTTAAAATGATTCTTATGTTTGTCATATGCTAACTTCTTAGCTATACAAATTAAAATGGAAAAGAGTTTAAAATCAAAGAATCTATTCAACCCCCCTTCTAGATCTATTGTGTGCCTATTGGGAACTAACACATTGATTTACTCCTGACTGCTGCTATTGTTGAATCTTTTAGGTTTGCTGCTTCTCCCTTTGAGCATGAACCTTCTAAATCTTTTAGCCAACATTGCAGTTTCATCATTATTATCATCATCCTCAGAGTCAAATTCATCTTCATTATAAGCTTTGGAAATTTCCTCTTTTACTTTGAGAGCAACTCTTTTATCCTTCTTTCTTCCTACTGATAGAGTTTCTGCTCGTTAAGTCAGCTCTAGTTTATAGGTAAGAAGGTTTTCGTAGAGTTGTTGAATAGTCATCTCATGCAGGTTCTTTGACTCTCTGATTGCAGTGGTCTTGGCATCCCACCTGCTTGGCAAGGACCTCATGAACTTGATGATAAGATCTTTGTTTGGATAGACCTTTCCATAAGCTCGAAGAGAGTTGAGCAGCAATGTGAATATTTCATAAGTAGAAGTGACATTTTCTCCAGGAACATGGGCAAACATCTCATACTGTTGAGTCAGTAGAGATTGCTTGTTTTCTCTGACTTCTTCAGTTCCTTCATGCATGATGAGCAATGCTTCCCAGACTTCCTTAGCAATTTTGCAGTTGACCACGTTCTCAAACAGATTGTCTTCTAAGGACTGGAACAAGATGTTCTTAGCCTTTTTGTCCAGCTATACATCTTTCTTCTCGTTGTCAGTCCATTCAGATTTAACTTAACCATAACTCTGTTTGGTTCTTCTGGAGTTGGTGCAAGCCTTGTTGGTATATGGGGACCATTTAAAATAGTTTCAAATAGATCATCATCTATTGAATCCATGTAAGCTTGCATCCAAACTTTCCAGTTTACAAATTTATCTTTGTTGCACATAGGTGGCTTGCTTACTCCACCTGTCTTGGTCTCGCTTATCAGTTGTGCCATTGGATATACTCAAGCTTGTATGCTTAGTTGAGAGAACCTGCTCTGATACCAATTGTTAGTTCCCAAAGGCACGTTAGTTATCTAGAAGGGGGGGGGGTTGAATAGATATTTTAAAATTTCTTCTTTTAAAATACTTTGTCAATATTGAATATACTGACAACAGCGGAATATATGTTTGTTCCCCCTTTAAGATATTGCAATTATGGTTTGATAAGTAGTTAAAGCAATTATAACAGATATAGCAGTTATGACAGTTAATGAGAGACAAAGAGACACAAGGGTTTTAAGTGGTTCAGAGCACACAAGGCTCCTAGTCCACTCTTCTACTCCACGAGTAGGAAATCCACTAAGGATATCTCTTACAACTTGAATCACTTAGATTCCTTCAAGGCCAGCAGCCTTGGAACTTCTCTTAGTTCACTTTTGAACTCTTCAAGTCCAGCAGACTTGGTACTTCTCTTAGTTCACTCTAGAACTCTTCAAGTCCTTCTGACTTGGAACTTCACTTGAGTTGATAGTTGTATTCCTGGGTGTGCTACTCAGTTGCAATTAAGCATCAGTTCTGAAGAACTGAGTAGCGAAGCAAGCTTTCCTCTTTTAGGATCGTAGAGTTGATCGTTGAGTGTTCTTGAGCTTTTCTCTTGATATTCTTTCTTTTTGTTGACTTGCTTCTTAGTCTGAATCCTTGTCTGATTTCCTTATAAAAGAGTCATTCAAAATGTTTTCGTTTGAATGTTCCCGTTGCAGCATTAAATGCTTCAGACGTTTCTGTGCAGTTGATGTTGACATCCTGCTTCCCTACTGTACAGCCGACTGGCCCACTGACACAGCAGACTGCAATCTCACCTAACACCTGAAAAGATGTTTTCAGCAGGCGATTTAGTCCTTTTCTTAGCTTCTTCAATACGCTTCTTCGATTTGGACTATGGATGAATATGGAATCATTGGGACCATCAATTTGTCAACGGCTATAAGCCTTTCTTCATTTGTTGCTCTTCCTACCTTCATCAGAACTACGAACTATGATGCTGACTGGAGGAACACTATGATTATGGTCATTGTACTATAATCGTTGTGTGTTGTCTTGCACAGGCTTGACTCAGACTTAATCGTAGAGAACACTACGATTCCTCTTAAGCTCTTTGGAAAACTACGATACCTGCTTGCTTGGTCTTGCAGACTCCATGATTCCGAGAGCACACTGCAATTCTTGACTTAGCTCGGTAGGCGCTCGGATCATCTTCATGATTCTCAGTGTGGCGTTCAAGGCAGACTACGATTCTTCGATGCTTTCACTTAAGCTCCACGAATCTTACCTTGGCCTCTGCAGACTTGGTTTTCTTGGCGGACTACGATTATGGACATCTTCATTAAAACTCTACGATTCTGCCTTGGCTTCTGTATGCTGCCTTTAACAGACTACGATTCTGTCAAGGCTTTAACTTTTACATCTCAAATAGATCAACCTAACAGTTTTGATCTTTTCTTCTATACATTTATTTATATAAATGATGAACATTAAAGCTCAGATCAACCTAACAGTTTTGATCTATCATCTAAGTCCTTGTACATATGATCATTGAAGGACTTTACACTTAAGCATTTATATTTACTTTCAACATCAAATTTGAATATGCAATTCCCAGCAACATGGGCTAAGAAAGCTTGACATCCGTTTTTTAATAAACGAATAGCTTTATGACTTGAAATGACAATGATTGATTTTAGTGGTTTGGTGGTTTGAATTCCCACAACAGGTTGGTTAGGAATATGAAAACTAACAACCATATGAAAATAATTAATTTTAGCATGATAAGTGGTTAACCAGTCAATTCCTAAAATCACATCAAATGCAAGTATTTTCAAAGATATAAGATCATCAAGTAGGGTGAGGGTGCCAATTTGAATCAAACAAGATTTTATAAACTGTGAATGTAACGAAGGTTTCTCCCAACAGAGTTTCAACAGATAAGTCAAAGTCTAATTTCTTAGAAGTCAAGTTCAAACGTTGAGCACAAGCAGGTGAAATAAAAGAATGGGTAGCACCGATATCTAATAAGGTATAAACTTTGCAAGATTTTATGATTAGCTTACCCGTGATCACCTCGTTCGGATTCCTCGCATTTTGGACAGTCACGACAAACGCTTTTTCAGGATCCACCGACTTTGACTTGTCTGGGACAGTCTTTGGTGTCACCATCCCAACTGGACTTAACTTTTCTATGAAGCACATTCCACCCTCAACTGCTTCGTCGCACTCCTGATCCATGATTTGAATCATTACTCTTCGATCCATATCGAATTGGGGTTGTCCGCTATGCACAGGGTAATTCCAAACTCGATGTTGGATTCTCCCAATTTCTGTCCAAAAAGTGAAATCCATATCGTCTATTTTGGCCTTCTTGGATCGGACGTCTCTTTCTAAAACATCAACGCATCGTGCGACTTTTACCCATGCATCTTCAATTCTCACTCGTTCAGTTATTTCTTCTTTCAGCTAATCGTTGACATTTGCATTCTCAGATTCCAGCTCTAATATCATATGCTCTGCCAGAGAGAGCTTTTGTTTAAGCCTCGCATATCGAGTAGCAAATTCTTGAATTATTGTATCCCTTTGTTCCACGGCTGTCTGTCGTTCTTCACCCTGCTCTTCTAACTCACGAATACGATTCTGCAGTTCTACATTTCGATCATAAAATTCTCCTAATAAATCCTCCTCATGTTCCTCTTCTTCCTCACTCTCAGCTGCTACCTCTGCGATTAGCTCGGGTGCAACTATTAATTCTTCACTCACCACATGTATATCTCTAATTTCTTCTTTGCTTAATATTCTACAATCAAGTTTAATAACTTAATTAGCACTCCCCAATAAACACCTTTGTTATAACAAAATATTATACTCCAATATTTATTCTCTAAATAAATCTCCTCGATTCATCACTTAAAACTCTATATGAGTTTATTTCTTAATTTTCAAATGTCATTCTTAAATACTGCTACAAAACATGGGTTAATTAAACAAATTGACATATCACATATTAACCCTATGTTCCGACCGACCAATTAAATACCAAATAAGCTTAGGTAGGATACACTAGCGAATGATTTACTCGTCTCTCCCCTCCTAGTTCTATTCCCAGATCTCCGCCAGAGATCATATCCCTAAGCTTTGATACCAACTGTGACGCCCCCAAAATAGGTTCAATACTCAACCCATTCTGAGTGGCCAAATACATGATACAGAATCTAAATATAATCTTTTATATCAAACGGTCGTGAAAAATACGACCACACAAGCTGTGAGCTTTAATACATATCGTATATAATACGAAATATAAATGCTCAAATTCAGTCCTCATTCATTATAATTATTATCACACTATTTTACAAAAATAGTGAGGACTACTACTGCTCTAACTCTACCCATCACTCTGTTCCCCGACTAGTCCCTGCAACATTCTCATTTCCTGAAGAGGACAATAGAAGAAAAGGGTGAGCTCAACTAGCCGAGTAAAGAATTTTATGAAAAAGATAATGAAAAATAATTTATCGTTAGTCTTCAACAAATCAAATAAAATATTATGGACAACAAGTTTTTAATCAACAACTGTAGCGAAAATAACAATTCATTAGAAGACTTAAGTAGAAAATGATGTCTACTATCTTTTATGATTTAAAAGTCCATCATCAATATTTTATCCCTGTAACATCAATCAATATATATCTCAAATCAAATATTCATCTTTGCACTACGGCCAAAGATATTCATTTGTATCACCAGTGGTCATGTTCATCTCAACACCTGTCCATCTTTGCACTACGGCCAAAGATATTCATCAAGTAATCATTTTTACACTACAGGCCAAAGATATTCATCAAATAATCATTCATCTTTGCACTACAGGCCAAAGATATTCATTTATATCACCATATAAGACTGAGGATGATGAAAAATATGTTAAAGAACGAATCTAGTGAGATAAAGGACAAAGATTAGGGATTCGTAATTTAATGTTATCCAAGTTCAAGAATACCCCATAATAATCAATTGTGGAGCAAAATTCAAGAATGAAGATCAAAACTTAGATCCAATCAAAGATAGGAACCATAACAACCAACTTGGACAAAGAAAAGAAAATTTAATTTTTTCTGTGAATAGTATCGTATTTGTGAATAGTGTCGTATACATAAATAGTGTCGTATACGTGAATAGTAACCCCGACATAAAAAGATAAAAATTTCATAATAAAATTCATACCAGTATTTCGGTAAAATGATATTGAAAGAAATAACATTATTTACAAGAAAAATAATATCCCTTACGAGAAGAATAACATCCCTTACCTCAATAGAATAGTATTTCTGACTGGAATAATGGATATAATGTTGAAGAAAACTTGCACTATTTATCAACTCTCAAAGTATCTAAATACTCACAAAAATACGCTCAATATTATAGAGAGAGAAACTTCTGATTCTGGTGTGATTTTCAATTCTAACTAAGCACCTTATTTATAGAAAAATAATAGAACACCAAAGCAAAAAATTTAATAAGATTTTTTTTTCCTCCGCACCAACTCTTTGACTTTCTCATTTTTCAGCATTTTACAACAAGTGGGCCCCACAAAACATGTTTTAAATATTTTTGTAACAAAACAATTCAGACTCAATATTCAGAAACTTCAATAATTCATAATAAATAACCTTTTATCAGAAAAATACGAACCTTATGTCTATTCCATATGAAATTTAATTCTCTACAACTTTGTAGAAGAAAGATTTTTCATATTTCGAACGAAAAATGACCTAAATTTACATACGGATGACCTTGCAGGCTATAATCAAATTTCAGTCAAAAATGGGACCCACCAACATATTTAACATGTTTTTTGTAACAAAAATACTCTGGACCCAATTTGCTCTCTTTCTCCTCATTTTATTCGGATATCGTGCATTCATTGTAAAAATATCACCATTATTATATTATTATATTATTACATTATACACTTATAATGTAATATTACAATACTATATTTGAATGAATTATTTTATTGAAGAAGATAAAATATCGACTCTTAATAATTGTCTCTTTAAAAATTCTTCCATTAAATAAATATTTTTTTATCATTTTTATCAATAATTAATTATTCACAAATAATATTACAGAATCACAATAATGACAACCAGGTCATTCTCAGAAAAGAGGGGGCTTTCTGATAAGGATTTTTCTTTACTGACACGCAATTAGATTAACTAACCTCTTTCCTAGACAGAACTTCCTAGACATTGCCAATAATGTTGTCTAATAATATTATTCAAATAATATAAATTATTGATTTTATAATGTAAAATACTGTGCAGTGACAATTATTGAAACAACAATAATATAAAAATACTGTGTAATACCGTGTGCTACTGTGCAACAACGCGTATTACTTTATTTTAACCACCGAGTATTTCAACAGTGTAACAGTAACAGTTACACCGTTATTTTTAGAAAACTTATACTTGTTTTTTTTCATCCGACAATTTTTCGTTATGGAGCTCACAAATGGCTGCGCCGTCGTACGAATATTCTCCGACAACAAGAATATTCCACGACCAAACGAATATTCTCCGACAACAATGAATATTTATAACCACTTGCTTATTTTGTAAACTTTGTGCGTATTACCCATAACTTACCACATTTATCAAATCCACCCTTACTATTTCAAAATAATATATAGAGAAAATTCAATTTTATTCATAAAAAGTTGGGGTCATACAGTAGCCATTGACGAACTAAAGCAGTTAATTCAAAAATTTGTTGTTCAATATTACTTGTACTTACCCCATTTACCCTTTGAGGTGTATGATCCATCCTAGTTCCATACTGCTGCGAGTTAGCAGCCATATTTGCAATTAAGTTTCTTGCAACTTCTGGAGTCTTGTCTACCAATGCTCCTCCACTTGTTGCATCAATCATGTTTCTATCCATTGGTAGCAACCCCTCATAGAAGTACTGAATCAAGTGATAGTCATCGATTCCGTGAGGTGGACAGCTGGAACACAACTTCTTGAACCTTTCCCAATATTCATAGAGATTCTCTCCGTTAAACTACATGATTCCACATATCTCCTTCGTTATGTTAGCAACTCTCGACGCAGGAAAGTACTTCTCCAAGAATAACTTTTGCATCTCAGGTCATGATCGTATTGATCCTGAAGGAAGATAGTATAACCAGTCTTTAGCCAAATCTGCTAATGAGAACGAAAAAAGTCTAAGCTTTATCTGCTCCTCTGTCACTCCTTGTGATTTTATTGTGTAACACACCACATGGAACTCCTTTAGATGCTTATATAGATTTTCACCTGTAAGACAACGAAAAATAGGCAAAAGACGAATTAGTCCAGAGTTAAGTTCGAAAGAAACATCTAAAGTAGGATATTCAATACACAAAGATGGTTGATCAAGGTCAGGAGTAGCCAGTTCTTTTAAAGTTCTGTTGTTTCTTGGCACCTCCATCTTTTCCTTTTCAAGTGTTGGAACAAGAGCTTCTTCTGTATCTGCAATTTTGTCTATCTCTTGATCAAAATTTAAGTCAATAGTGAGAGGATTGAATCATAAAATAAAAATAAACAAAATAAAAAAATAAAATAAAAATAAAAAAACGAAAAACAAAGAATAAACAAAAACAAATAACACTCCCCGGCAAACGACGCCAAAATTTGGGAGCTGTCGTTTAGCACTCCAAAATTAACCTTACTCCTATTCCACTAACTCAAAAATTAATATAGTAACAAGCAAGGATCGATCCCACAGAAAGTGTATTGTTTTATATTTATCCAATTATTTACCAATGAATTGGGGGTTTTGTTTTGAATAACTAAATTAACAAAAGTAAATTTAGAAGAAATATCAATAAGTAAAAATATTCAATTCTTCAGTTCAGTATCACCTTTTCACAATCATGGATTAATCAAGTTTTACAATATTTATCCTTCAATGAAATTAACAACCCTAGATAACCGCGATCACTAATTATCTGAAATTCTCCTTATGTGTAAATCTAATGCGACGATCGCCAATAAAAGATCCTAACTATCATATAACCCAGAACTATCAGTCTAGATTTAATACAATAGAAGCATTAAGAATGAGAATTAGATTGTTCCAAGCAACAATTGCACAATCAGGAATTATTTAACTTGTCTTCTGAAAACCTTAAAAATATCCAAAAGCTTGTCCACAATCAAGTATCATTAATTGCTACTTATGATTAGACATACATCGTTTGCTTAATATATATCTTAATCTAGCAGATGATATTTATTCAGATTAATCTAACTGGCCATATCAAATTAATCAAATAGTATAGCATACAAGAAGTTTATATAGATAATCAGAATAAATCTCACATACGAAGAAATAAATAAAGTAAACTTGATCAAACCATTTATTATGAATAAGGTTCAACATCCCTTCAGAATTGAATTGAGAAGATTAGCTCGACATGCTTTGATTATCTAAAACTAGGGTTTGAATGAATGAATAGCCTCCTTCTAGTTCCAAGATCCAAGATGTCCCAAATCCAAGTTATAATCAAATATTTATAGTTCTAAGAGAAACCCTAACACTTTAGGCACTCACAATCCTATTACAACTCAATTTGGACACTAAAACACCTAAATAAGCTGTCTCCCCGCCGCCATGCTCGCCCCGCGCTGTCCCTAGGCCAATTTGGGTGTCCCCCGCGTTACAGTGCCAAAAAATCTGGTGTACTGGCGCTCCCCGTGCCGGTTTTAGTACATTTCTGGCGCTCCTCGCACCGATCATTTTCTACTACAACGTCCTTTGGTAAAACTATCATAACTTTTGATCCGGGAGGAGTTACGGGACCAGCTACCTATCAAATCAAAGCTGTCGACGAGATCTACAACTTTCATTCTTTGAGCATTGACATATTCTGATTGGATCAAGGTTGAAATAGGCTCCAAGTGATTGCTATGTAAATTGCAACTTCCAAACTCTGAGGTTTAACTTCCGCTTGGTAAAAAGGTCATAACTCTTCCATATGAACTCCGATTGGGACGATTCAAGATGTTTCAGAAAGCTAAGGAATACCTCTACAATAAAATCCAAGTCCCAAGCCAAGACCATGAATCCAACTCAGCATTAAAATCCCAACAATCTTCCTATTTTCCTCGTTTCATCTCCATTTTGACCTGAAACTCATAAACAAACCTATTAAGCCCTTATTAACAACCAAACATGCAATAGACTACGCATAAAGGAATCAAAATAAATGAATATCATGCATTCGTTAATCATTCACCTACCTCCATGTACACTTTATTATACGTGGACATACCCTTTGATATACCCAAAAAGTCTTAAGGAATATGACAAAGTATAACTTAGAATACACAAGGTATTATGATGATCTCAAGTCCAATGATCACTTGTACTACTATCACTATATGAAATCCTATTGACAAACATGTAAAACTCTATTAGATGTTCCTTTAAGTGAGTTACGTTCAGTGAACTTATTCTCCAATAAGCATCTGCATACTTACTTTAGTATATCCACACAAATGCTTATGAGATTAATCATTCTCTTCAATAGAGTAAACATAGTATATATTAATTTATCTGGAATCAATAACCCTACATTAGTGATTCAACGATTAAAAATATTTTAGTTTTGAGCTATCTAGAATTTAGATCTCATTAACATAATCAATATCATGAATCTAAAATCATTGCTCCAAAACTATAGGTTTATTACATTTATTTAATTCAACCAATTAAACATGTATAAAGAATGCCTTTAATAAATTAAACTTTTTTATGGGCATACAATTTTTAGATAGAGCTCTTAGGCAGCGCCCACCATGAGGGGGAGACCCCTTGGGGCCAGGTGGCCTCCCACCTTATGGTGGTTTCTTCTTTCATTCTTTTCCCATTTTGATCCTTCCTATATGTTTCTTAATTTTGGCCAAGTGTTGGAAATGAGGCATGATAAATGAACACTTGGGTAACCCCACCATGAGGGGGAGCCCACTTGGGGCCGACCCTAGGGTGGCTTCCCACCTCATGGTTGTTTCTTTCTTGGTTCCTTCTCATTTTGATCCCTTTTTAAATTTAACTAAGTATTGGAATGAAGACATGATGGAGTGTTTGTGCAGCCTCACTATGAGGAGTAGCCCGCTTGGGGTCGACTTCCACACTTACTACCAACCTTGGGATGTGCCCCCACCTCATGGTGGTTCTTTCCTTGGTTGTTCCTCATTTTGACCCATCTTTGCATGACTTTCTTGAATTTGACCTAGTGTTGGAAGCAAAGACATGATGAAGGAGTGTTTGGACAATCTCACCATGAGGAGGAGCCTCCTTGGGCCCAACTTCTACACTTGGGGTTGACCTTATGGTGTGTCCCCACCTCATGATGGTTGTTTTCTTGCCCGGTTTTGCTTCCTTGGTTACTTATCTTCATGCTTGTTTGATATTCTTTTTCTTCATTATTTCTTGCTTGCTCGTGGGAGTGGGAGGTGGGACCATGTGGTAGCATATGACATCTCCTCTTAGTGGTTCACCTAGTGAGGTTGTCCATACTTAGATATTTTTCTTGTTGATTTCCATACTTAACTAATTTTGGCTCATTTGGATGGAAATAACCAATGTTTTGCCTGGACTCCTTGGACACTCATGATGGATGGTGAGGAATGTCAATGAAGGTGCTAAGTCCTTTAGAGCTGGTGCGACTATAAGGGTGCCTAGGTGGCCTCTTGGGTGGGGCCTGTTGAAACTATTTTATGACAATGCATTTTTCTTGATATGATCAGATATATGGATTAATTATCACTAATTATAATTTAGTTAGAATAATTAATCCCTTAATTTATACTCGAAATATAATATGTAATTATCAACCCTAAAAACTTAGAGTACTTAAAAAAGTAGAGAGGTGAATGTTATGGGTTGTCAAGAAGGGTGTTCCAATACTTTACTCTATTTTTTTTTCTAAATCCCTTTATAAAATATATAGATAAAAAATAATGCTACTATCACATAAATTTTTTTTCATATAACTCTAATATGCATATATATATTGCGGGTTCCGCATATCAGGCAGATATACACTATATGTATGTGTGTATGTGAGAGTTATGACGTAGAATTTATGTCATAGTAGCATTGCTCAATGCTCATTACTACTATCACATAATCAGGTCACATAAAACTCATTTAAAAGTCGGGTGATAATTTCTGATTTGTTGTTGATTCAAGTGAGCCATGTCAACAAAAATGAGAGAGTGCCACTATGATCCATGCGAAGATCTTTTGACTGGATACGACTTTCGGTTTTTCAGTGTAGCATTTTTGGGGAAAGTTCAGAAGATGGCTGCAGATAATGAAAAACAGATCACCCGTGTTATCTTTTGTGGCCCTCATTTCCCTGCTTCCAATAATTATACAAGAGAATATTTGCAGAAATACCCATTCATCCAGGTAGTTCTGATTACGCATTTTTCTGCTTAATTTTGTCTCGCATCTAGTCTAATCTAAGATGTGTATTGAATAAGTTGTTGGTAATAAAAATTCTGATAACTTAAATTCACCCCTCATAATTTTCCATAAACAATGGTATATCAATTATTATTCAAAATTGTACTACTATTTACTGTTTCTTGTCTTATTACATTACATAGAGCTTCTTCTCTTATTTAGTTGGAAATGTCTGTGGTTTATTGTGGTTAAATTTGTTGCCTGGGATTTTTGATAGAAACTGTATATGCAATCTCCATTGGGTCTTGATTGGTGCGTTGATTAGGCTGGGAAACCTTAAATTGAGATTATGAAAACCAAGTACTCTTTAAATGTTTTTTTTAACATACTTGCCTCCGTAGTCTGTTTAAGAAGACTTTTGAAAGTTCAATTTGAGACTTTCACACTTAAAGTTGAGTTAATTTATCAAAAATTATGAAAAAACAAATCTTACAAATATTTTTTTAGATAGTTTATAATATTCATCATTGTATTAACTAAAATTAAAGGAATCCATGTCAATTTTGAGTTTGCTAATGTCTTAAATTGATTTAAAAAAGTCAATAAGATCCTATATTTTGGAACGGAGAGAGTTTAATGTTTTTCAAGATTAATAAGTGTCATTTCCAAAAAGACAAAAATGAGAGATTTGGGGGATTAATTGAGTTGAGTTATGAAAGAATTCAAATGATAAACTTGTTGGGTTACTCTTCGAATTCTATTCAGAAAAGAATTGCTATTATGGAAAGGGAGGTGTCCTATTTTTAGTAGGATATTTATTCTATGCTGGAGTCCTATTATGAGAAGAAATCTTATTTTTGGTAGGAGTATTATTTTGGAAGTGTTCTTTTTTGAATAGGAATAGGAGATTTGTAGGTACTCTATAAATAATAGTCTTATGTTTAGCTGTTGAAGTGTAGCACAATCAAAAGTCATGTCGCATCCTAAGAGTTGAGAGAGGGTGTGAGTGAGTTTTGTGTTTATGTGAGGAAGAGGGTTTTTGCATTTTTTATATTTCGTGCAAAAAAGTTATATTGTGGGTGGGATAGTTTTGCAGCTTTTAGTCCGTGCAAAAATTTGTGTCGTGGTATTGTAGAACCTCAAGTTTTAAAGCATAAAACTTGGGAGGATTATTGTAAGCCCATTATATTATTATAGTGGAGATTCGGAGTTTGACTTGTAGTTTTTCCTTTTAAGGATTTTCCACGTCAAATATTGTGTTTGATTATCTCTGTGGTTTGCGTTGACTTCATTCCCAACAAAACCAATAGTTATCTAGACCCAGTGTTGTGGTAGATTGGTGAGAAAAGAGAGAATAGATAGAAAGATGAAAGAGTGTAAAAGAGGAAGAAGACTAAGAAGATAGAGCGGTAGAAGAGGATGATGGGAATAGAAGCAGAAATTGAGAACTAGAAGGAAAAAATTGATTTTAAATATGCTGTAAGCATTTATCAAAACATTCTGTATCACATAGG
The DNA here is from genome assembly GCA_020205555.1 of Panax stipuleanatus. Taxonomy (NCBI): domain Eukaryota; kingdom Viridiplantae; phylum Streptophyta; class Magnoliopsida; order Apiales; family Araliaceae; genus Panax; species Panax stipuleanatus. The sequence goes on along the minus strand of CM035117.1, from coordinate 153,865,866 downwards.
AAGAATGCAGATATCAAATAATATAGAGGATAAAGATTAAATTTAAAACTTGAGCAAGATACTAGAATCTCAACAAAAAAAAACTGAATTACTATAATTTCTAAATAAAGTATTAATCTATTGAGCTAGGCTTATGTCTACGATTATGAAGGACATGTATGGTCTTGCTTGGTGTCAATCCTGTTATGTTTTTGAGGTGGAAAAGAACTCTTTTCCTGAAGATGAGGATTGTACAAGTGAATAATAAATCCCATCTTCTAGAATTATGACATTGTTATTCAATCAAATCCTCCGTATTCTAAATAATGTAGGTGTACTCCATAATGAGAAAAAAGAAATGCATCTGTATATACTTCTGAGATGCCTTCTGTTATATTCCAACAAATAAAACTTTGATTTTCCAATTTAAACCTACATACTATTGCTTCAGGTGGTATTCCCCAAAAGGTTGCATTGACAATTGAAGGTTCATGAGTTAATGACACCAACCTGCCAATAGTTATTAACAACTTTGATCTCCCTCGATATCTTGAAAACAATAGTAATCTTAGGTGGTGTTTGATAAAATTGAGTGTTAAGATCTGAACAGTTTAGACATATGAATAATATAGTGTCTCTGTCCAGAATTGTGTCTGAATGAAAAAATGTTGTTTGATAATTAATTTTTCCAAAATGTCTGAATAACAGTATTTTACCACTTTAACCCTTTGAACAGTTTAAGCAAAACCTGTTTGATAATCAGAAAGGTCTGAATAGTATTTTAAATACATGTTTATAATATTTTGACCACAATATGATGACACAAAATGTATCATGTCCAATGAAAACATCAACATAGCGTAATAATTCAATCATACAAATTAAATGAACTTCAAACAGTTGTTAAGAGTTGAAGTGCAATTTGTTCACGTAGATTAATCATAAATTCTATGCCTTGATCTCCCCATTGCTGTTCATCTTGTCCCTCTTCTTCGTTCCCTTCATTTTGCTCCGCTTCATCGTCAGACATGTTATCTCGATCATATTGAGCAAAGAATTCATCCATGATTGTGGCTTGAGGCTTGATTTGTTTTTGATCCACAATCATATCTTCATTTGTTTTTGATCCACAATCAAGTTGTAGGTATCTTTTAATATTTCTACCACCCTTCTCCATGATTGTGGCTTGAGGCTTGCACCTTCCCTACCATTTTCCACAACCTCACGAATACATGCTTCTAAAAAAGTCTTCACTAATGTTTCATTCCTTTCCTTTTTTGTTTTTGAGTTTCACTGCCTTATTCCATACCTAAAGTACATAGATTATAAAAGATGTAAACAATAAATAACAAACATTTAAATAGTTTGAACAATAAAGAACAAATTAGACTTTATAGACTACAACAAATATTTGAAGAAAATACAATCAATAAATAGAATAGTGCATTGTTAGGAGAGTCTATTTTGAAATTTTCATGCAAGTGAAGTCAATATTGTGCATTCATGTAACTGAAAGGTGGATGTTGTAACTATTATTTGCAGCATTTTGGTTTCCCAGTACCAAATACTGATGTATGTTGGATGGCTTGATCTGGAGCTGTAAATTATACTAACACTTCAGTGTAAAGCAGACAGTACCAAATACTGATGTATGTTGCAGCAGGGTAAGGGGAAAAGAATAAGCATTTCCGATTTGAGACGGGCGTTGATAATGAGAAATTTAAGCATAATTGTAGAATATACAAATAGAAGAGAGCTTGTTGATCTTCAACTCGGAAAATAAGATCAGCTGTTAAAAGCAATGATATGCTAAACACTAGTTCAAATCAATACTATATCCCAGCACACAACAAGACACAAGTTCCCTAACTACTTGTATAAGGCGGTCCAAACTATGTTGAAAAATAATTTTTCAACACTATGATCTTGCCATTTTCCTATAAAGTATTCTGGCAATTTATAGGGCAATAAAGAGTTTTTACCCCGCAGTAGTTATCAACTAAAGCAATAAAGAGAATCTTAAAACATGGCTGCTAGGAAACACGCACCCTTTTCCCTTGACCCCTCTCCCCCACAACCCAACAGGAAGAATTTTCTGATGTATAAAACACATCAGAAAACAACTCAAATACTTTCTCATAACTGATCTGCTAATCATAAATAAGCCAATATATACTTTCTCATATGAAAGTTTATTCAATGACCTCTAAAATTCTTTTCATAGGACTCCCAAGTGCTATAAGTACTTGTTATGTTACTTTGGCATCAGATCATACTCCTCTTCAAGTTTCTGTTTTGCAGACAAAAATAGTCAAGGTAATTAGATGTTAAGAAAATTTATTTTCTCTTTTAATTTGATATTCTCCTGCTTTTTTTTCCACTTTGATGTTAGGTTTCTTCATTTTATAAAATAAACACCTAATATAACTTAACAAACTAGGGATAAACTAGATCAATCCATTCAATTTTCAACTGACAAGAAACACACATTAATCACAGAGCCAAGGCAAGAAAATCAAGAAGTAGAACCAATAACAAAAATAAACCAACACAAAAAGCATTTTTTAGTGGGGAAGAGCAAAATATACCACATTAAAAATAAAATCTCAAGCAGCCACAACAAAAAGATCAACAAAATCACAAAACTCAGAAACAATACAATTAATTCCAACACTCGGTCATTCTGAAAGATAAATATATGTCTTGTGGAATTGGGGAAATTTAACCTGATGATTAACAGGAAATTTTAGATTCAAAGAAATTGCACATGCAGCTTCAGCAAGAACAAAGATCTAGGATTTAAATGACCAGAGAAAGGAGCGAAGGAGAAGAGCAACAGACACGAGCGACAATCGAAGTGAAGGAAACGGGAGAGATCAGTAGGGTTCAGATTGTATTGTGGACAAAAGAGGGATTTTGTAATATAGCTGAGGTTATTTTTGTCCCAAAAAACTTAAACTCGGTAAGAGGAGACTCTGGATGGTTTAGAATTGTTTTTGAATCTTACCGATTAAGAGGCAATTTTTTTTTTACCAAACAAGTTTTGCCTCTGACCGAATCAAAGGCACACCTATTAAGAGGCATTAAGACCTAATCAAACACTACCTTGGTTTCAGGATTTACATCTTTACAATGATAGCAAGGCTTGTAAATCTTTTTGATAGGTAAATAAATCACATAGAAGAAATAATACGATTGCTTTTTTCTTTCTTTCTTTTTTCTTTTTTTTTTTTTTTGGGGGGGGGGGGGGGGAGGGTAAGGGGAGAATTGACGTAGGACAAGGTGGAAGAGTTATAAGGCTTCAATAGAAAACCTAAACTTGGAGAATAAGTAAAAATCCTAATAAAGAGGAAACTACTATTAATACTCTACTACCTTAATATTCTAGAAAATTCTACTTAATCTAATACAAATATAATTACACAAATACTTAAGTATTTATCTCTAAACAATAATTATATTAATATAGTGGAGATTCGAAGTTTGACCGGTAGTTTTTCTTTTTAAGGATTTTCCATGTCAAATATTGTGTTTGATTATCTCTGTGGTTTGCGTTGACTTCATTCCCAACAAAACCAATAGTTATCGAGACCCAATGTTGTGGTAGATTGGTGAGAAAAGAGAGAATAGATAGAAAGATGAAAGAGTGTAAAAGAGGAAGAAGACTAAGAAGATAGAGCGGTAGAAGAGGATGATGGGAATAGAAGCAGAAATTGAGAACTAGAAGGAAAAAATTGATTTTAAATATGCTCTAAGCATTTATCAAAACATTCTGTATCACATAGGAAGAATGCAGATAGCAAATAATATAGAGGATAAAGATTAAATTTAAAACTTGAGCAAGATACTAGAATCTCAACAAAAAACAAACAAACCGAATTACTATAATTTCTAAATAAAGTATTAATCTACTGAGCTAGGCTTATGTCTACGATTATGAGGGACATGTATGGTCTTGCTTGGTGTCAATCCTGTTATGTTTTTGAGGTGGAAAAGAACTCTTGTCCTGAAGATGAGGATTGTACAAGTGAATAATAGATCCCATCTTCTAGAATTATGACATTGTTATTCAGTCAAATCCTCCGTATTCTAAATAATGTAGGTATACTCCATAATGAGAAAAAAGAAATGCATCTGTATATACTTCTGAGATGCCTTCTGTTATATTCCAACAATGGCAACAAATAAAACTCAATGATTTTCCAATTTAAACATACATACTATTGCTTCAGGTGGTATTCCCCAAAAGGTTGCATTACAATTGAAGGTTCGCGAGTTAATGACACCAACCTGCCAACAGTTATTAACAACTTTTATCTCCCTCGACATCTTGAAAACAATAGTAATCTTAGTTTCAGGATTTACATCTTTACAATGATAGCAAGGCTTGTAAATCTTTTTGATAGGTAAATAAATCACATAGAAGAATTAATTCGATTGTTTTTATTTTTTATTTTATTTTATTTATTTATTTTTTTTTTTGGGGGGGGGGGGGGGGTTAAGGGGAGAATTGACGTAGGACAAGGTGGAAGAGTTATAAGGCTTCAATAGAAAACCTAAACTTGGAGAATAAGTAAAAATCCTAATAAAGAGGAAACTACTATTAATACTCTACTACCTTAATATTCTAGAAAATTCTACTTAATCTAATACAAATATAATTACACAAATAATTAAGTATTTATCTCTAACCAATAATAAAAAAAACAATAATATTAACTTCTTAATTTTCTTCTTCTTCCATTTCGTATCAGGAACCCATGCACAATATGCACATCATTGGGAAAAAGGCACATCTGTGTCTCAAACAAACCAACACCTATAGATGAAACCTCCAAAACACATACACCTACATTAGGTTCCTAATGTAAACTCTCTCAAAAAAAATCCACAAAATGCATAATGAAACTCAAATAAACATCATGAAGTTAAAAAAAAAAGAGAAATTTAAAATAAATAAAATGAAAAAAAGTTATCACTTTGCCTTCCCAATATTGGTTGTTCTATTTCTTCCAAATCTATGTGGCACCAGCTCTCGATGCCTTTTCCATTTCTTTTTCACCTTCACCCTGTGCCTGACTTTCAGGATCGACATCGCCCAAGAGATGCTGCACAGAGAAAACTCAAATGTCCATAAACTCCTTGCCGCCTCGCTAGGGAAAAAAACAAGTAATGAACTGTCTCCTCCTCACAACCACCATCATGTATACTGCTAGTTGATGACCTCTATTGGTTAATTATTGTGCATCGAGTAGAGTTTCATTGTTTTTATGGGATTATTCTGATTGACGAGGGTAAGCTTGAAGTTGAGAAATTATTTTTGACCACATTCCCTTGGATGCTGCTCAAGAGCAAATATATATTGGAGCCTGAATCATATGTTTTAATCTCATTATTAGTGTTTAAGACAGTTTAAAGTTTCTTTGTAGTTCCCAATTGGTTAGGGGCTTTGTGAAAGAATTCTGCACAAGTTAGGAGGGTGTTTTGGCAGTCAAGGCACAGATTTAGTGCAGGCTTAAATCAAAAGATTTGGTTCTCTAATCTGTTTTAAAAATATGTTTTTGAGACTATTGAAGGAGAGTTGATACTTGATAGTAAGGCTCCCTCAGAAACTTTGCTGCTGCTTAACAAGATTTGTACGAATTAATCTACTTCCTATTTGGTCATTACTCTGTTTTCTAGTTTTTATTTTTTATTTTTTCACTTTATCCTATTTATTTATCCTATCCACATGATTTCGTTAGACTTGGACATGTGAACTAAGTTACTTGGTAATTGTCCGTGGAAATTGTTAGGATCGGGGTACTAATAGTGGTCAAAGAACAAAGTTAAATTTTGACTACACTAGTATGCTAAACAATGTGTATACTTTCATTATTTTGGTATAAAGAGAAACTTAGCACTTAAAAATTAAGAAGGATGAAGATTACGGATGACATAAATAATAGTGGTTGGTGGTAAGGGCGAGTGCTAAGCTTTCTTGAAGAAAAATAAAATTGTGAAGGTGCCAGGATGAAAGCAAATGCATAGTCTTCACACCTGATTGTGAATCCTACAAATTGTCCCTATGGACACCAATGACTCGCTCTCATCCATAGAAAACTATGATGAAACTATGCTTTTCTTATTTGTGTGGATAGTTTGGCTTTAGTTATGAACCCTCGCACCCTCAAAATGTTAGATAATTGACTCTTCTGGGGGGGTCACACCCCCACTGAATAACTTAACCATGGAACTCCTAGATCGACCCAAGAGGGCAGTAATGCAAAGGATGAATGTCCAGTATTCTTTTCGTAAGGCTCGCAGATTGCAGAAAAGGGTAGGGCCACTAGTTTATCTTGCAGAAGACTACACATGGAGAATGTTCAAATTTACCATGAGAAAAATTTGCAACAGCATCTTGAGTGCTGAAAAATGAAGTCAGTATTACCAGGAGTTCATCATTTACTTGTGAAATTTCCAATTCAGGGGATCATTGGAAATTTAGGCTCTGTCTGAATGGCGGAAAACATTTTCAGCAAGGCATTTTTCATATCACACAGGCTCCTACACTATCTCTTCTCCATTTAAATTTTTTAATTTAATGTTCTATTTGTGCCATCCATATCTAAACCTTTATTATGTCTTTCTTATTATCTTCATGGACAAGCGGGACTAGAACATGATCTTCAAGTTAGGAAAAACTTCTTCAATCTGAGTTTTTTCTGCTTCATAGATAACCATCGTTGAATCTTCCATTCGTATGACACCTGCTGTATCAATTTTTTTGGTAACTGGCTCATCTTTGATTGCTATTGAAAGATTGCTTCAATGTTTTTAAGATCAACAAGTATAGAACTCAAAAAGTCAAGGTCATCTGCTTTCGATTGTGCTACTTTAGACTTGTCAACTTGATGAATCACCTTTAGAAAATATCAAGGAGTGGTTGCTTCCGCATACTTCACTTGTAAAACTTCACTTGTAAATCTCTAAGTTCACTCTCATATTGCTTTAAATCTTAACATAATTTCTCATAAGCAAAACCAAATGGATAAAAAAACTCGTACTTTTGTTATGGCAAACAAAAATTTGATATTCAACTTGCTTTATTTGAGCCCAAAGATAATCAGGAGTTATGTAAAAAGACACAATAAAAAAAAAAACTTTTTTTTTTGACTCTAGGAACCTTAGTGAAAATAAGAGACAAAATAGGGAAATTTTTTTGCAAAAATATTTGATTAGGTTACTTAATATTTTACTTGGTCATCAAGTATTTGGGTCTTTCTTATTCCTATATAAATATTTGTAATCATGGTTGTTAAGGCGTGCCTAACCGTCCAAGTGGTTGCTCAATGGCTAGGCGAGGATACGCTTTGGTCGACGTTCGTAAGTTGAGTGCCTCGGCAGCGAAGTCGTCGCATTCGATCGCCTAGGCGACAAGTAAGACGACTTCATGCTAAGTCGTCGCTTTCTGACCAACTGTTTTGCGGATAGTCCAAAACTCTAAGAGAGAAAGAGATGGAGAGAGAAACTGTTTATTGCTGGTCGAGTTGCCGTCACAACTTGGTTCCTGTAATTAGAGTGCTGACTGGATAAACATGATAAATGAACTGTTGATTTATGTTTGGCTTTTATATGAGTATGGTTGTATGGGTCAGTAGGATCTTATCCAAACAGGCCTTTGCTAAAGGATTTCTGCTGGTTAAAAGTAATGTACCCATATGTCTCCCACTAAGAGATACTTTTGGTTTAGTGGGTTACCAAGACTAGCATGTGGTCATATGCTTTGCCACTTGCTACCTCCAAGTTACAGCTTTAAATTAATATGTTTTAACTTTCATGACTATTTATATGCTAAATTGACATTTAAATTCCCACTTAAATATACCAAATAATTATCTTGTATATTCAAATATATCATAGAACTTTGACATTCTTCCCTTGAACTTTCGTTCTTTGTAGTTTTAGCCCCTTTTAAAGTAAATAAAAGAAATTTTTGACTTGTATATGTATATATATGTGTGTGTGTGTGTATGTACATATATATATATATATAATATACCTATTATTTCAAGTTTTAATGCCTATAATGTTCCTAAGTTTAATGTATTTGAGAAATACAATACACTTAAAATTATACATGTATAAATTTTTCATTGTTAACGACTTGACGCCTTGTGGACGACTAGTCAGGCGCCTTATCGCCTAAGCGCTTAATCTCCCAGCTACCGCCTCGCCTTGTTGCCTTCACAACTATGGTTGTAATATATCATTATTATATTCTTGAATGATTGATACTATTGAATTAAGCCTTGTGCCTTGTGGCTTTTTAGCCTAATTATCTTCTTAAATCCCCTTTATTCCTTCCTCTATCTTTGTCCTACATCATGGTCCAACAAGACGAACATTTGAAACAAAATAAAATTCTAGCTCACATCAAATGTTGCAAATGTTCAAGGGTCCATAATAGCACTTAAAAACAAAAGTCGACATGCTTATGGAATGCGTAAATAAAGGAAAAGAAGTTGCTCATGAGGATCTTGACAGTCTGCCTCTTGATCCTAATTATATGGTAGTACTTCTACAATAGGATGGACCCAAGCCATGGATAAATCTCCATGCTCTGTACCCTAGGTTGAATGCAGTGGATAGAGGAGCGAAATTGGATGTTGGAGAGTTCAATGGTGATCTCTACCTTGAGCTATTCTTTGATTGGATTTACACTTTGGAATTTTTTTTCGCTAGGATAGGGCTTTTATTCACTGAAATGAAATTTGAAGGGACAAACCAAATTTGGTGGTATCAACATCAGTGTGAAGTTTATATATAGTTGCGTGAAAATGGAAAGATATGAAAGCTGCAATGACAAGACATTTTGTGCCTTTAGATTATGAGCAGTGAACATATTTATAGTTCAAGTTGGTGCAAGGGAGTAAATTTATAGTAGAGTACAACTCATTGTTCTACAATTTGGATACATGGTTCGAGTTCCCTTGGGTATTGTCAATGACTAAATGCGGAGATTGCAGGTGTAGTTTCGGATAAACTTCTGCTTATGGATGATGTCGTTCAGCCACCCAAATAGAGGATAATCTGAATTCTGAAGAAAACAACATTTGTTAGACCTCCAATGTGAGCCCAAACTAGGATTTAACATGATTTTTTGGAGCCTATTCAAAGCATGCCATTTGACAAGTCTCCAACCCCTCATTTACTAGCTGACCTAATTGCACTCTAGTTTCTTTACAAGCTAGTAACAATCTTTTGTCTAGGTGTTACAATTGTCATGGTTTTGGCCATAAATCCTTTGTTTATTCGTCTCCACGGATGAAAATTACCCCTTCCCTACACCACATGGAAGTTTATAAGCTTGATGATGAATACGATCTCGATGAACAGGTTTGGCCACTAATGCTCATTTAGAAGGATGTTTTAGGTATTCTTCGACCTTTACTTGCTTCTCAAAAAAGGGAACGATGAATTGATGATCCTAAAGTACACTGTGGGAGAATTTTTCGAACAAGGGTTAAATGTGCAGGACGTGTGCTCTCTTGTGAATGATAGTGAAAGTTACACTGATGTTATTTTGGAGGAAGCAGTTAAGAAACTTGGGTTAGGGCCGTTAGGCTAAGCCTCACCTTGAGCCATATGATGTAGCATGGATTACTAATACAAAGTTGCAGTTACCCACAAATGTTTGGTTGCATATTTTTCTAGCAAGCTTAGAGATAATGTTATGTGATGTTTTGGCCCTTAAACTTTACCACATCATTAGGGGCATACATGGCTAAGGATCTTCATGCATTACATGATGTCTGTGTTAGTATGTATTCTCAATACACTTTCACTTGTGCTATTGACATGTCAAATTTGAAACTTACGAAGAATTCCTTAGTGACCCCGCAAATTTGTTCTTGTTTTAATGTTCTTAACTTGACAAAGTCGAGTTCTTTTCAACGAAGGAGAATTGATGCAACATGATCTCACGAGATTTGGTTGAGCCAATATAAGAGGCTTTGGAAGCTCGTTGAAATAATATAACATTTTAAAATTGTAATTAATTATTTACTTTATTTGTAATTTACTTATTTTATAGGAATCCAATTTGGGTTAGGAAAATTGTTTAGAGTATTATAAATAGGAATGTACTTTATAATTTATATACAACAGTTTGTTTAATTACTTGAGATTCTGTATAAGAGGAGTTTGTGTAACAACTACCTTTTTACTAATTGCCTGCTCACCACCAACTACTAGGCAAAATAAATCACCTATTCAGGGCAATAAAAATCTTGTAGCTTGTTTGGATTGTCACGTTGGAAAAGCTACAAAATTGTCACTTCCATTGTCTAATATTTCTTCTTCAAAAATTTTATATTTAATTTTCATGGATGTATGAGGTCTCGCTTTGGTGAAATTTTTTCAGTGGAAATAGCTATTTCTTACTCGTTGATTCTTTCCCATGGTATATGTGGTTCCTTGTTGATTCTTTTTCACGGTATGTGTGTCCAACATAAACATATCTCCGTCCTAGAAGCCTACACCTCCCTCTCCTCCTCGCCCTCCTTTGCCACCAACAAATTGTCGCTCATATGCAATGATTTTTGGCCAAATTTCTATACCCTGAAGTACGTGTAGCCATTGTTGAACCCACATGCTATATTGAAGCAAATAAATTTTTAGAATTGCAAGAGGCACTGAACACTGAATAAAATGCTTTATATAAAAACAAAACTTGGTGATTAGTTCCTCCAAAATCCATCAATGAATTTTGTGCGTTGTAAATGGGTTTTTCGTATCAAACGACGTGTAGATGGGGCCATTGAGCAATACAAAGCGCGTCTTGTGGCTAAGGTGCAAGTGTGTAACACCCCAGTTCCACATCGAAAGATAGGAAAAAATTTGTCTCCATATAAGGAAATAAATTACTACTAATAGTATTTTCAGGTCATGACCTTTTGAGTGAGCCCGTGATGGGCTAAGATAACCAAGAAGATACTATTGGGCCAATGGTTTAAGACTTTATTTGTATTGATTTGATTCGATTCGAACTTGGGATTTGACCCGAGATTTGTTCCGGACTCGGGATTTGACCTGGACTATTTCATATGGTATCAGAGTCGACTCTCGAAAGTTCGAGTCGGGTCATCCGATTGGGTTACCGGTGGTGGGGACACGAAGGCTGGTGATATTATCCCACAATGGAGAAAAGAAGGTCCGGAGGTGGGGACACAAAACCAACCGGTATTATCCCAAAATGGCTAGAGGCAAAGATTTGTGAACTGTGTGTGATCGGTTCTGACGGGGACGTCATAAATTTAAGTGGGGGAGTTTGTAACACTCCAGTTCCACATCGAAAGATAGGAGAAAAATTTGTCTCTATATAAGGAAATAAGTTACTACCAATAGTACGTTCAAGTCATGACCTTTTGGGTGAGCCTATGGTGGGTTAAGATGACCCAAGAAGATACTTTGTAGCCAGTGATTTAAGGCTTTATTTGGATGGATTGGATTGGATTCGATTCGATTCGGACTGAAATTTGTTTCGGACTCGGAATTTGACCTAAAATTTATTTCGGACTCGAAATTTGACCCGGGTTGTTTCATAAGGGGTTTCATCGAAGGTATGGTATTGACTACATCGAGACTTTTAGTCTGGTTTTTAAACCAGCCACGATAAGACTCGTATTGTCCTCTATTTGGGTGGCCACTGTAATTGCTAAAGGGAGTGATATTCTTGAGTTGGTTTTACTTATTATAACACTATTACCTCCAACATGCTAAGATTTTCTTTATACAAGGACGTGTCCTACATCTTGTGGGTTAATTTTTTATCTTCCCTTTTTGTTGTCTTTTGTTTGTGTAGGTCGATGATGTTCCATTAGGTGACGTGGTTGATGTTATTGGCAACTACGATATTTGTATAATAAACTGCATGCAGCTAAACTCGAGTATTATTTCTCGTGCAACTCGGACGAAGCTTATAATGCAGTATGGTGTTGGGCTGGAAGGTCTTTTTCTTTTCATTAGTATATTATTTATTTTTCTCTATGATACACACAAAAAATTGAGAAATCTTTTAACTTGTGAGTATGTTAAGGTTCTTTCGTCTATGCTAAGTGATACACTATTCAGACTGATTCTTTCTTTTATCTGTTCATGAAGGTGTTGATGTTGATGCTGCTACAGATCATGGAATTAAAGTTGCTAGAATTCCTGGTGGCAAAACTGGAAATGTAGCTTCATGTGCTGAGATGGCCATATATCTGATGTTGGGTCTTCTGCGTAAGCAGGTTGGTCTACTGCTATATACTAATGTAGAATTAATTTTACATTTCCACTTTAAGTTAACTACGTAGGTGTTTTAACAAGTATCTTATAAAGTTGTCCATTTTATTTATATACATAGACGAAGATTATTTTCTCGATAATAACAACACGATATCAAGCCTCTTAGAGCACGGGATTATCCTGCTGGTAACATCCAGATCGTCTCATCCACAACAAAGAAATCACTAGAAATCAGGTTCTGATATAGGAAGTGAAATCTTGTTAACATTGAAGAAGAACATAAAGGAGCGGAATCTATTCATTTTAAGTCAAATTTTACTAGAAAATATGAGACTTAGAGGTAGAAGAAAGTTTAGATGAGTTTCTACAGTATGGTTATTTGGTCTTTCTATTTGGGAGATTAGAGACTGATCTATCTATCTATATATTTTTTGTTGGTGTTTATTAATTTAATTTGGGTCAAATTTGTCTTTGGTCAAACAGGCCATTAAGAATCTTGGGCACAATGTTTTCTAGGAGACCAACCAAGTCCTCTTGGTCTCCTAGTAATAGTCTACTATACAGGCGCGTGTATATATGTATATATATATATATATATATATAGGATGACTAAATGTACAAATATTTTTCCCCAAAAAGATGAGATAAATTACATAAAGTGAAGGGTAAATATGTCATTTAGTGGGGTCCATTAGTATACAAAAATAAAACTACTCATCACTTTATATAATCTTGAGGGCTACTAAGGATAAATTTGGAACTTATTTACTCTTTTTCCTCTACTTTTACCTTTCTTAATATGTGTGCAAATTGTACTTTACTCGTCCTTTTGAGGATGAAGGGTGTATATATTTATTCATTTATCTATGTTCATAGGTGTTGAATATAATTCTTAGGAAAGTAATATACTTTTGAAAACTTGTTTGGGTGTCCGAGGCATCTTTTCTTGGGTGTGAGGCCTTGGCTTTTCCTTTTCTTTCATACTCCCTCCGTTCCACAAAAAAAATCCCATTTGCAAAATTTGCAAATTCCAAAAGTTTATATTTTTGTTCCATCTTTCTCTTAATTTAGTGTTTAGTTTAGTAGTAATGACATGATAATTGAATCCTGATGGTAAATTTGAGGCAATGTTCTAAAAGGCGCTAGGCGGGGCGGCCGGGGGGGCCTAGCGCCTAGGCGGGATTTATTATTTTAAGCCAATTTTAATATTTTATCTTACATTTATCCAAACAAAACAATAATATAAAGCAAAACAATCTATAATAAAGATAATAAAGGTTTTTGCTTAAGGATCAAACACATATCCATATTGCCAATGTCAAAATTCAAATACAAACATGCAATTGTTCAATGTTCAAACACAAACAAATTAATATTAATTTCTTAAAAATCAATTTGAGATATTTTTAAATTTAAATAAATGTTATTTTTTAAAATTAGTGTGAATTTTATTGAATGAGACATTTGATATTATTAATTATGAAATTATTTTTATTTGTGTAATCTTCAAAATTGAGGACTTAAAGAAAATGACAAATACCATATGCTAAGTATGGCTAACATATTTTTAACGTATTAGTTTTATTCATAAACAAGATTGTTATTAAATAATAAAATTTAAATTGCCCGCCTAATTTTCCGCCTAGGCCCTGCCTAATTTCCTGGAGGAATTTTTTTGCCGCCTTGGGCCTAGGTGAGGCGCCAAGGGGAGCCTAGCACCTAGACGCCGCTTAGGCTGCTTTTTAGAATACTGATTTGAGGACATTGTGGCCTTTTTTACAACAATAAAAAAAAACCTTTTTTTGGAACAATTTTTTTGGTGAATGGGTCTTATTTTGTGGAATGGAGGGAGTGGTTTTGAGCCTAAGACTTTAAGTGTGACCTTTAGCTTTATTTATCCTTTCCTCCATTTTCCTTTGGTCCTGCATAAGTCTATCAATTTGGTTCCTCAGCTATATTTGTAAGCCAAGACAACTAAAAGCATGAAAATACTTGCGTTTGCGTTTGAGCAGTCATGTTGAGGATTGAAATTATTGAAGCTCAAAATTGCACTAGAAAGCTAATAATCAAAGTTCGTCAAATTTTTTACAAGATCTGGTTATGGGTAAGTGGGGTTTAAGTCTCGTGTTCCCATCCCCCTATTGTAAACATTTCTTTTATAGAAGAAGAAATTTAACTAGAACAGACGGGAGAAAACAAAAAATAAGGAGGACAAGAGATACTCCCAAATTTAAAAGTAGAAAGGCTACAAAGTTCTCAATGAAGGACAACCCTCTAATACTAGTGTAAATCTGAAATATAAAGCTATACAAAGGCAATCATTGTAGTAGATTGTAGAGAAGCGAAAACACAATTTTTTCTTACAATAAATTGGAAGACAACAATTGCCCGCTCTAGATCTGCATTTCAATTTGTTCACACAGCCATAGGATATCAACAGGCCCATTCGTTTTCCATACTTGCTCCAAAACCATGAAATCAAATAAGGAGAATCTCCTATAAGTTGAATAGCAGTACCAATTCTCCCCCAAAACCTTAAATAACAAACTCCATAGCTGCCAAGCCAAAGAAAAAAGAAGGAAAAGATGAGACTAGACTCACTAGTTGCATGCACATGACATTGGTAGTCTGTATTTTTCTTCCCTAGTATATATAGATTTCTTAAAAGTACCACAAGAAGATTAAAGCTTGGTCCTAATCAGTGACGAAGCCATATTTTTTTTTTCAGTGGGGTCAAAATTATTTTAAGGTTATAAATAATTTTGTGGGGCAGCGGGAGTCTGGGGGGCAGCACCTCTGGCCCAAATTTTGCGAGAAATTTTAAACTTTTGAGTAGTCCCTCCTTTTCAAAATTAGAAATATATTTTACTTTTGAATCCAATCAAAAATTAAAGATATATTTTTATTTTTAAAATATAAAATACCATGAAACTTTTAACTTGACATCATTTATGTACTTAGGTAATTGAATACTACCATGCCACTATTACTATATTTTTAACAAATATTAAGGAAAAGTAACTTTTTTCTTTAAAATCTTCGTTTTAGAATTTTATATCTAATTTTGGAACTGAGAAAATATTTGATTATAATGAAATATAATCAATAATAACATTATATATATACGCTATTGGTCCCTAATAGTTTTTTTAATCACAAATTTGATATAAGTATTTGATTCTTTAAATATTTTACAAAATAAAATAAATTAAATCGTTATCTAATATAAAAAGATTAAAGGAAGATTCATATATGGAGTACTTAGTAGTGATATGGGACTGAGAAAGTCATAAAACATACAAAATTGTAGTGGTGTCAATTTGTATATTTTACCTTACATTTTCTAAAATTTTCATATATTAATGGAAGAAGAAAAAAAAGTTTAGTGGGGTCAATTGACCCCACTCTCCAACACGTCTCTGGTCATACTTGATGCAGGACATATTTGGACAATGAATTGATGGAGAAATTGGGTGAGGCTCCGCACCTCACTACCCCAAGGATTTGTCAACAGTAGAAGAGTGAGAACATAGTTCAATGTCAAATAATATTGAATAATCAATGTGCATTTTCAATTAGCTGAATGACACTTTTGTCCCTCCAAGTTGACCCACTTTCAAAGTCGTCCCTACAGTTTATTTTTCGCCAGTTAGGTCCTTAAAGTGACATTTTTTGGCGTTTTCGTTCTGTAAACCCGATTTAATCCAAACCCGACTCATTTTGACCGAATTATGACCCAACCTGACCTAGTTTGACCCGACCCAAATTTTTAATATTTAAAAAGTAAAATAAATATTTTTAATATTATAAAACAAAATATTATTTTTATAATAATTTTAAAATAATAATTATATTTAATATTTTAAAATAAATTATTATTTTAAAAAAGATTAAAATAATAATTATTTTTAATGTTTTAAAATAAAATATTTATTTTTAATATTTTAAAATAAAATATTGTTTTAAAATAATTTTAGAATAATAATTATATTTATTATTTTAAAATAAAATATTTGTTAAAAATAATTATTATTTTTAATAATTTAAAAGAAAATAATATTTTTTTTAAAAATTCAAATAATAATTAAATTTAATATTTTAAAGTAAATTTTTTTACAAAATAATAATTATTTTTAATATTTTAAAATAAAATATTCTTTTTTAAAAACATTTAAAATAATACTTATTTTTATATTTAAAAATAAATATTATTTTAAGGAAAAAATATTAGAAACTTTTATTTTTTCCAAAAATGAGTAAAGTTTCATAAAATATAGATTCAAAAAAAGTTAAAGTTAATTTTTTTTAAAACATAAATTATTTTTATGAAAATTTACACGTCTTTAAAAAAAATTATTTTTCTTTTATGAAAATAAAGTTTTATTTTTTGAATATATATTTTAGAAAACTTTACTCATTTTTTAAAAAAATGATTTTTTTTCTAAATTCTTTGTCCTAAAAAGAATAATTTTTTTTAAAACTTATTTTTTTATTTTAAAAAAAAATTGAATTAGTTTATTTTATTTATCTTTTACTATTTTTTGTATTTTAATAACTATTTTTAGTTTTTGTTTTTAAAAATTCTAATATTAAAAATACATATAATAATGGTAAAGATATTAATTTTTTTTTCTGAAAATAAAGTTTTACATAAAAAATGAAAAAATATACTTTTTTTAAAACAAAGTTTTATTTTTTATGTAATTTTTTCGAATCTATATTTTATGATAGACATTACTCATTTTTGAAAAAATAAAAGTTTCTAATATATTTCCTTGGAATAATAATTATTTTTATAACTTTTTAAAAATAATATTTTCTTTTAAATATAAAAAATAATTATTATTTTAAAAAGAATATTTTATATTAAAATATTAAAAATAATTAATATTTTCAAATTATTTTAAAAAAATATTTTATTTTAAAATATTAAATATAATTATTTTTTACAATATTTTTTTATTGTAAAATATTAAAAATAATTATTATTTCAAAAATTATAATATGTTAAAAAATTTAAAATTAGGGTTGGTTCAAAATTTTGTCAAAATGGGTCGGGTTGTGGTCAAATTGGGTAGAAAGAACGGAAATGTCAAAAAATGCCACTTTAATGACCTAACTGACGAAAAATGAACTTTAGGGACGACTTTGAAAGTGGGTGGTAACTTGGAGGGACAGAAGTGTCATTCAACCTTTTCAATTTGTGGGATTGCATGTTTAAACATATATATATATATATATATATATATATATATATATATATATATATATACGGTCCGGATCTTAAACTCACCTAACTAAAAGCTCACCCTCCTTTAGCGACAGATCGGGCGACGGTTTGGTCTGTCGCTATATATACAACCGTCGTCTTAGCTTTTAGCGACGGACGACATATCGACGACGGTTGTATATATAGCGACGGACTAAACCGTCACCCGATCCGTCGCTAAAGGGGGTGAGTTTGGGTGAGCTTTTAATTGGGTGAGCCTAAGATCTTTATCGTTTATATATATATATATATATATATGTATATATACGGTAAGGCTCTCCAGCGAATTATAGAAAGCGAACTAAAAACGAACCGGCTATAGGGACGTTTTTTTTCGTCGCTATAGCATAAAAAACCGGCTTTCTATGCTATAGGGACGGGAAAAACCGTCGCTATAGCCGGTAATTTTTAGTTCATTCCCTATGGTTCGCTATATATATATATATGGGAGACCGATCAATAGGCAACGTTGTAAATTTAAGATTTACAACATATCGTGATCGTTCACCTGTAGATCTAACGGTGAAAATAATATCCAGTTCGCACTTCAGTATGGGAGAGCCCGCAGAACTAAACTGCGATTGCAAAAATGAGCAAAATTCCCTCAGGCTTCGCAGTTTAGTTATGTGGACAAGAAAAATAACTAAAAAAGCCTAACCCAAATTTATACCATCCGCACAACTAAAGTGCGGACTAGGAGAATCGCTTTTTTCTTAGGAGAGATAAATGTAAATACATATACACATGTAGAGAGAGAAAGTGGAGAACCCTGGCGTTAACGAGATTATAGTTGACTGACTAAATGTAGCTTCCGGTGGTGTAATTTGGAAGATGAATGCCGCATGCGAGAAGGATTAAACATGTAGAGAGACTTTTCTTATACACTATTCGGTTCTCTCTTTCTCCTCCGCACAGAAAAGCTTTGTTTGGGTGGAAATGGCGTTTTTAAGGGGCATAATATATTATTATATTGTCACATACATGATACACCTGAAGAAAGTATCATATATATAACTTTTGAAGGACCAAAAAGGTTATGCTTTTTAGACTAAAAAACAATATGCTTTCATAAGAAGACAAAATGGCAACTGTGATCATCAAGAAAGAAATCTCCTAAAGCTCTTGGTAATTAAATGATATTACCGGTTGGCTTTCTCCATCCCAATCGGAACAAGCCTTATTCCTTATTTCGAAAACCGACGGAGGATTAAAATTGATAAAAAGCCCACGACAGATCTAGTATAGAGGAGTTACCGTCCGCACAACTAAAGTGCGGATGGGTGAGGGTTTTTGGACAATAGTTGGCTTCGCACTACTAAAGTGCAAGCTCCCTCGTACTAAATTACGGATGGAGTATATTTTTCATCGTTAGATCTGCGATTCGATTGCCACGATCTGTTGTAAGGATAATTCTTTTCTTACAACGTTGGCTATGGATCAATCCCATAAATATATACGCGGGCACTAATGGAAATATTTGGGCTCCTAGAAAAATACTTGGCCAACAAACTACACTTGGGAACTAAGTACTTGGACATAAAGGAAAATACATACAGATTATAAGTACCTATTATCTAAAGATAACAAAATAACTGTAATATCCCGGATATTTATAACGAAAATGTCAATGAAGGGTGATTTTAAACCCTAATATATTCAATTTATAAATTAAATTACCAATTAAAAGTAACTCGAAAAGGAAAGAAAAGAAAAGAAAAGAAAATAAAAGAAAAGAAAAGAAAGGAAATAAAAGTTATAATAGGCCAAAACTCAAATTTGAGTTCGGGATGGAATTTTGAGACGCGGACTTCGCCATTGAGTCTGAAACGTCGAATTTAGTAGGAAAAGACTGTAAACACAATGGCGTGTAGGGGTTGACTTTTAGGATAAAAAGTCAAACTTTGAGTTTGAAGGCGGATTTAGGAAAACGGACATCACCATGATGATTAGGACGTCAACTTTAATAGGAATTGACTGTAAGCATGAAGGGGGTAGAAAAAGTTGACTTTTAGAAGTCAAAAAGTCAAATGGACAATTAAATAGATAAGTGAGTAAATAAAAGGGAGAAGATATTTTGGAAGGGATAAATCCCCATGTGATCAGCTGATAGAGAGAAGGGGGGAGCCTTGTTGGCCAAATGAAGTCTTGTGGTCCATGGTGAAGTAAAAAGAGAAGTGGTGATGTGGCCCAACTTTGGACCACCAACCAAAAGTTGCTATATAAAGCCAAAAACCTAACAAAAATCAACACAAACCCACACATACACTACAATTTCGGTTGTAGCATAGAGAGGAGAGCTAATAAGGAAAAAAAGAAGAAGAATTGGAGGTTCAAAGCAAAGAAGCAAAACTAGCTAAGGTAAATCCTAAATTCATTTAAAACTTAGTTTTTCTTAAAGAAAGTTCTTTTTTTGTGAGTTTAAACATGTATTATACATGTATGGACCTAACTATGTTAAATCATGGTGGTAGATACCATTGATCATGGAGAAATTTCATTGGAGCAAAATAAAGAACAAATGAACCTAAGCTAGATCAGTTTAAAAATATCATAATCTGACCCAAAATGGTGGTAAAGGACATAACTCCTTGTGTATAATGAATTTTTGAGTGAGGTTTGTGATGTTGGATAGATCTATGAATTAGCTAAATTTTGGCAGAGGTTTGAGGTTAAAATCCTTTGTTAGATTATTTTTGGTGAATTTTCTACCAAAATAGGACAAAGCTGAAAAACAAAGGAAGCACACTGCCATAATTTTTCTAGGGACAGTTTCAGATGGTTAACTTGTGAAATAAAATCAGGCCTTTTGAGGGACGATACCTGGTGGTATAAGGTATGTTGTGTCCAAAGATGAACAATAGTGGACTTAAGATGGAGTTATGACCAAATCAAAATTGAGAATATTAAAATTAAAACATAGAATAATTTGAGTTCTGTAACTCAATTTGGGATGAAATTTAAAGTGGAGATACCCACTGATGGAGAGAGATTACTGTCCAAAGTTCATAATTTTTGGAAGTAATTTCAAATTTTAATAGATCATGCAATTTTGGACAGAAGCAACCCCTTAAAAAAATACTAATAATAAAAGGAAAAATCTGGAAAAATTAAAATAAGTCTAATATATTTACCTAAGTGGGGTTAGAAGGAAGAAAAATAATAAAATAGTTAAAGAGGTTTAATGGAGAAAGTAGAGTTAAGAAAAATTAATTTTAAGTACAACCGATAAATATGTATTATATTTTCGACGGTTAATATACGTTCAAAACGGAACGTATGAGCATATGTGAGTGATGTATGGACGTTATAAGAGTGAGGTAATGAAAATGGTATGGGAGGATGCTCAGGAACGAGTTTACGTTAAAAGGAATTGTTGAAATGGATTTACGAATAGTTACCGACGGTACTATTATTTATAGCAGTTAAGTTAATTAAGTAAATCCTTATAGATATTGTAGCATAGCATGCAAAGGACGTTAATAACGTGGACGAGGAAAGTGCACACAAATTAGACAAGTTCCCACCACACTTATGTGCATTTCGAATTATTCTTTATTGAATTGCGATTGTATTCTTTAAAGTTCTTGTTATTTATGAACTGTTTTATGTAATGAGTTATGCCATTTATTTCGGTTAGACAGTTGAGAAGATTGTTCTATGTAATGAGTTATGACATTTGTTTTGGCTAGACTCAATTGATGAGATTATTTAAATTAATGAGTTTACGTTATTTGTTTCAGCTATACTCAATTGATGTGATTAGTGATGTGATTCTTTGAATTATTGAATTGTTTAAATTTTTTTGGAGATAGTTCATGTAATCCAAACCAAATTGCTTTGGTGCGGACATTGTTGTTATAATTAAGTAGAACCCTAGAAATAAGGGGATGTGTACTGTTGTCGGGTAACCGACATACACTGTAAAAATACAGTGTGAAGATTTTGTTACGCGTAACAAGGACTATCATTGGGTTGGCCCCCTAAATGACTCTGTGGAGAGTTCATAGTCTTTGTGACTGTTATTGAACATTACTGGAGAGTTCGCAGTCTGTGTGACTTTTTAAACATTATTTGAGAGTTCTCAGCTCACGACTGATGAACATTTAAGATAGTTTATAGTCCCTACAACCACTCAGTTGACTTTCTGTTGGGCTTGTGTCTCATAACCCCGCTGGGGTGGAGCTCGGAAGGGATAGAAACCCGCTGGGGCGGGGGGGAAGAATTGCAGGACAGTAAGGTTCCCTGCTGGGGCGGGGGGGCGCGAACTAGAGCGAGGAGAGGCGGATCGAGCGGCTTCCTTGTGCGACTTGGAAAGGGATATTATGGGGACTTAGGGCCATAATATGTAGTAGGGTTGGAATAGGATTGTTGGGTATAAATAATGCCTATTGTATAACTCTATGTAACCAATTCATTCATAATAAGGAAAATGAACGCCTCTTCCGTGGACGTACCCAAATTGGGGAACCACATAAATCTGTCTGTGTTAATTCTCTATAATCGTGTGCGTGTGTGTGTGTGATCCAATAATTCTAACAAATTGGTATCAAAAGCTAGGTTAGATCTGTTAGATTAGTTTGGATTGAACACGAAGAACGATGGCATCAAGTTCGTCCTTTTCAAAGTTCGACGTGATGAAGTTTGATGGAACAGGGAATTTCGGGTTATGGCAACAGTGGGTCAAAGATCTGTTGGTGCAGCAGGGACTGGTGAAGGTGTTGAAGAAGAAACCAGAGGCTATGACATCGAAAAACTGGAGGAACTCGAAGCGAAGGCGATGAGTACAATTCATCTGTGTCTTGCAGACGAGGTTATGTATCACGTGATCGGTGATGAATCGCCATCGAGAGTATGGAGTAAACTGGAATCCAGGTATATGTCTAAGTCTTTGACAAACAAGCTGTTTCTGAAGCAGAAGTTGTTTGGGTTGAAGATGAGTGAAGGTTCAGAACTCATTCAACATATTCACACGTTCAATCAAATTATTAGTAATTTAATTAGGATTGAGGTGAAGTTTGAAGAAGAAGACCAAGCGTTGATGTTACTGTGTTCCTTGCCAAGTTCCATGGAGAATCTTGTTACAACTCTGCTATGGGGGAAAGAGACTCTGAAATTGGAAGAAGTCACATCTGCTCTTCTGATGTTTAATCAGCGAAGGCTTCAGACTGAGGGTGTTTCGGGTGAAGGGCTGATGGTAAAAGGGGGAGAGCAACGTGGCAGAAAATCGGAAAGAGGAAAATCAGGAACACATGGAAAATCTAAATCTAGAGGGAAGACTCCTAGGCATAGGGAGTATAAATGTTATAAGTGTCATGAGACAGGTCACTTCAAGAGAGACTGTCCGATGAATAAGGATGATGGAACGAAGACTGGAAAGAAGGCAGAATCAACAAAATCGGCAAACGTTGTGGAAGAGTCATCTGAAGATGGGGATATGTTGTCAGTTTCAACAAACACAGATGTGGCAGATTATTGGATTCTGGATTCAGCATGTTCGTTTCACATGTCACCTAACAAGGAGTGGTTTGACACATAAATCTGTGGACTGTGGTACCGTTTTGATGGGTAACGATGCTTCGTGCAATATCATTGGAATTGGCACAGTGAAGATGAAGATGTTTGATGGTGTCGTGAGAACTCTGGCTGAGGTGAGGCACATACCAGGATTAAGGAAGAATCTAGTTTCATTGGGAACCTTAGACTCAAATGGTTGAGTGTAAAACAGGTGGTGGAGCCATGAGAGTGACAAAGGGTGCGCTAGTGATTATGAAGGGTTCGAAAGTTAATGGAAATATCTATCGTTTGATAGGGAGCATAGTTGTAGGTTGAGCTGTAGCCACTACAGCTGATGATACTGATGATACTTCGTTATGGCATATGCGGTTGGGGTATATGGGAGAACGTGGGATGCTGGAATTACATAGAAGAAATCTGTTGAAAGGGGTGAAATCGTGCAAGCTTGATTTCTGCAAGTTTTGTGTTCTGGGGAAACAGTGTAAGGTGTCATTTAAACGTGCGGCGAACAAAACTAAGGGGATACCTGATTATGTTCATACTGATGTTTGGGGACCTGTGAGGGTAGCTTCAAAAGCAGGATCACTGTATTTCTTGACTTTTGTCGATGATTATTCGAGGAAGGTTTGGGTGTACTTCATGCGACACAAGTCTGAAGTTTTTGAGAAATTTAAGGTGTGGAAAGCTGAAGTGGAAAACCAAACAGGGAAGAAATTAAAGCGTCTTCGATCAGATAATGGAACAGAGTATAAGTATGAGCCGTTTGTGAAGTTTTGTGAAGAGCATGGGATTCAGAGGCACTGGACTGTAAGAAAGACACCACAGCAGAATGGGGTGGCAGAAAGGATGAACAGAATTATAGCAGAGAGGGCACGGTGCATCAGGTTGAATGCAGGACTTTCAAAGGATTTCTGGGCAGAAGCAGTGAATATGACAGTTTACATCATAAACAGGTCACCGAGTACTGCTCTGGATAATAAAGTAGCACAGGAGGTGTGGATAGACAAAGAGGTAGACTATTCTGGTTATGAAGATCTTTGGGTGTCCAGCCTATGTTTATGTTCCCAATGATGAGAGATCAAAGCTTGATCCAAAGTCCAAACAATGTATCTTTCTTGGGTATAAGAAAGGTGTGAAAGGGTACAAGCTTTGGGATCCGAAAGCAAAGAAGGTGGTGATCAGTAGGGACGTTGTTTTTGACGAAGCTTCTATGGTTAAGGCACATCAAGAAGTTCAGAAAAACACAGTTGGGGAAGACAACAGCAGACAACAGTAGGATATACAGGTTGAGCTGGAAAGTTGTGACTCTAGCATTCCACCGCTAGAAGAATAGGTTGATCAACAACAGCAGGAGAGCATAACCGTAAGGAGATCCAGATGCACTATCAAACCACCGGAGAGGTATAGGTTTGATGATATGGTTGCATATGCACTCTCTACCACTAGTGGGGATCCGTCTACGTTTCAGGAGGCAATTTCTAGTCCTGGAAGGGACAGATGGATGGAAGCCATGGTGGAAGAGATAGAATCTTTGAATAAGAATAAGACTTGGGAATTGAAAGAATTGCCTGAGGGGATGAAACCAGTGGGGTGCAAATGGATATACAAGAAAAAGGAAGCTGTATTAGAAAAGGAAAAGGAAAGGTTCAAGGCTCGGTTAGTGGCAAAGGAATATTCACAGAGGAAGGGGATTGACTACGATGAAGTGTTTTCTCCGGTAGTGAGGCATACTTCAATCAGGATTATATTGGCATTGGTGGCAAGCTATGATCTAGAGTTAGAGCAGCTCGATGTGAAGACGGCCTTTCTTCATGGTGATTTGGAGGAGGTTATATACATGGAGCAGCCTGAGGGGTTCAAGCAGCCGGAGACTGAGCACATATTTTGCAGATTGAAGAAATCTTTATATGGGCTGAAGCAGTCTCCAAGACAATGGTATAAGAAGTTTGATTCTTTTATGATCCGGATTGGGTTCACAAGATGTGAGTATGATTGCTGCGTTTATGTTAAGAGTCTTGAGGATGATTCCCATATTTTTCTGTTACTTTATGTGGATGATATGCTTATTGCTGTGAAAAGTATGGGTGAAGTCAACAGGTTGAAGGCCTTGTTGGGAAAGGAGTTTGACATGAAGGATTTGGGTGCTGCGAAGAAAATACTTGGAATGGAGATTCGCAGGGGTAGGTCAGCGGGGAAGCTGTGGTTGTCCCAAAGGACTTATGTGAGGAAAGTGTTGGAGAAGTTTAGTATGACTAATGCTAAACAGGTCAGCACTTCATTTGCGAGTCATTTCAAGTTGTCTACAGCACAGTGTCCGGAAAAGGCTGAAGAGATTCAGGATATGTCAAAGGTGCCTTATGCGAGTGCAGTTGGTTGTTTGATATATGCGATGGTATGTACAAGACCGGATTTGGCACATGCAGTCAGCACAGTGAGTATGTTCATGGGAAATCCAGGAAGAGAACACTGGAAAGCGGTAAAGTGGATATTCAGATATCTGAAGGGCACTGCAGATCATGGAATTATGTTTTCAAGGCAAAATCAGATATCAGTGGTGGGGTATGTAGATGCGGATTACGCTGGAAGGTTGGATGACTTGAGGTCTACAACAGGGTATATGTTCACTTTAGCAGGTGGACCGATTTGTTGGAGATCCATGGTACAATCTCTAGTAGCTCTATCGACTACTGAGTCTGAGTATATGGCTTTGGCTGAGGCTGGGAAAGAAGCGTTGTGGTTAAAGGGTTTTGTGACAGAGCTGGGCATAGATCAAGGTGGAGTGCAGTTGTATTGCGATAGTCAGAGTGCCATTTACTTGGCAAAGCATCAGGTATATCACGCGAGGACCAAGCATATTAATGTAAAGTATCACAAGGTGAGAGAATTAATTGTTATGGTTGATGTGATATTGGAAAAGGTGCACACTTCTGAAAATGTAGCTGATATGTTGACAAAGACTGTGATCGCGGACAAGTTCAAGCATTGATTAGACTTGGTTAATGTCTCCGAATGTTAGTAGGAGGAAATCCCCCCCCCCCGGGTTGGCTGGAACAAGTGACTTAACTTCTGAATGGGCGAGGTTATTCGTCAAGGTGGAGTTTGTTGGGCTTGTGTCTCATAACCCCGCTGGGGTGGGGCTCGGAAGGGATAGAAACCCGCTGGGGCGGGGGGGAAGAATTGCCGGACAGTAAGGTTCCCCGCTAGGGCGGGGCGGGGCGGGGCGGCAAAGAAGGAAACCCCCGCTGGGGCAGGGGGGGGGGGCGCGAACTGGAGCGAGGAGAGGCGGATCGAGCGGCTTCCTTGTGCGACTTGGAAAGGGATATTACGGGGACTTAGGGCCATAATATGTAGTAGGGTTGGAATAGGATTGTTGGGTATAAATAATGCCTATTGTACAACTCTATGTAACCAATTCATTCATAATAAGGAAAAAGAACGCCTCTCCCGTGGACGTACCCAAATTGGGGAACCACGTAAATTTGTCTGTGTTAATTCTCTATAATCGTGTGCGTGTGTGTGATCCAATAATTCTAACACTTTCAATTATCTTTGAAAATGTAATGAGCTTTGAAATTCTAAAGTTCAATTCAATTCGAGATTGTAAATTCAAAATTTTGTGAAGATATCTTTGTTGCTTCCTCAATTTACAAATGTTATTTATTCCTTATAAATCTTTAGATATTGATTCAGTTATAGTTATTCCTATATTGAATAAACTTTTTATACTTGCTGAGCAAATTAGTTGCTCACTCTTGCAAAATCTTATATATTTTGTAGCTAGAGTTGAAGTACCCGAAGGGTTGGGGA
Source organism: Panax stipuleanatus (assembly GCA_020205555.1). Lineage (NCBI taxonomy): Eukaryota > Viridiplantae > Streptophyta > Magnoliopsida > Apiales > Araliaceae > Panax > Panax stipuleanatus. Next base: position 153,839,027 of record CM035117.1, on the reverse strand, counting down.
AGAGAAATCTAAGGAAGAATAGAAGATTACGATGAAATAAAATTATATTATGTTGTAAAATTGATATTGTATTATTATTTGTAATAGTTGAGTGAGGTTGAGAGAACCTGGGAAGAAGGTAAAAGACATTTATAATTATTGTTTGTCTTTTGAATTATGTTATTAGATAGATGTTGTGGATGTGATGAATAGTGAGCACCAGATCTGCGTCACAATAACACCCATAAACTAACCCACAAATGTATCTAGAAATTCATCGGCATCTATGAGATCTCATGGCTGATCCCTATCAGTACTAGTCTTAGTTTTTAACTTGACAAAAAATAAATTAAAATTAATCTTAGTTTCTTATGTCTATACTCTCTAGAGTTGGTTTCACAGTCTCGGGGTAGTGCTTTTAAATATATATTTTCCTGATTGCGGTAGCCGGTATGTAGTTTTTTTCGAAGATGATGCTTAATCTTTATGATTACCTAATTACAGCTACGCTTTTTCAAAGATTTATAATTTGCTTATGATGACTTAATTAATCGAGCTGGTTTGTTCCTTTGTTGTGCTTATTGAATTTCTTTAAATCATGTGCTGCTGCAGAACGAGATGCAACTTGCTGTAAAGCAGAAGAAACTTGGAGAGCCAATTGGTGAAACACTGCTTGGAAAAACAGTGAGCTTCATATCATTTCTTATTTTTCTTTTTCCTCTATGCCTCACTGGTCGAATAATTCATGTGATGAATAAATGGTCCTTCTTATGTTTTCAGCTCTATGCATACATGTAATCTGAAATGAAAGGCATAACTGAAGTGAAAATGTGATTGTGGCACAAAGTAGTTTTGCAGCAGGGATGGTTAGAGTAGTCATATTCACGGCCAATCATTTTTATTATGTAATATTTCCTAAACCTAGCTACTTGTGATACATTTAGCTACTTGGGTTGAACTTGCAAAATCATTAGGAAATTGCAGATGTAGACAAGTATTGGCTTACTATATAATGACAACTTGGTTAATTTCCTAGACTTAAATTATTCTCTAATAAGGCTAGTGTGGCCATTATTATAGCATGTTATTATGGATCACCACAGCCAAACATTAGTCACTACAGCCTGTATATATATATATATATATATATATATATATATGTATATGTATAGTCCCCCCCCCCTCTTATTCTAAGAAATTTGATCCATACGTCGTGTGTATACGTGTTTCTCCCAATCTCTCTCTGTGTGTGTGTATATATATGTATCCTCACCTCTAAAGTAATTATAACTTCGTTAAATAAGAAAAGAGAAACTGGATTGGGTTTACTTTCAGGAACACAAAGGACAGGAAATGGAGAACAACTCTGAACGTTTTCTTCAATAAATAAATCCCTGTAATAGGATTATTGGATTAGTCATCCATAAAGGTATGAAAACACTTGAAAACCACTCCAGAAGGACATGATATGGACCTCAAAATGAGTTTGTATATCAAGTATTGCTATAGGTGGTAAGACTATATGATGGTGTTCCCAAGGTAACAACACTCGCATTGAAATTTGCAAAGAACCAAAACTGGGGACTGAATTTCTTATACACTTAAACAAGTTATGCCACTATGGCCAAGTGAAACTCTGATTATAAAGGAGTTGATACAACAAGGGAACATGTAATGTAATGGAAGCTTAAAAAAGAAGTGAAGCACCGTGAAGAAGATAAAGTTCACCTACTGGTGCCTTACCTATCTTCATCCTCTATTGATTCTCTAAGGATTAATCTTAAATAACCTAATTTAACCCCACCCCCTCCTAGGCATTAGTTGCCTGTGGTATGCAACCTCTTCGGCAGAAGGGTTTCTCTAAGATAAAGTTACAAGTGCCTTATAGATTCCCCTAACAGCTTGAGCAGCATGCATTACTAATACTGCCCTGAAAAAGTGGACTTGGCACATGCACTTTAATGTCCACTTTGTGCAGAACTTGGCACAATGCCTAATTATTCCTCAAAGTGACGTAGCCACGTTGAGACCGGAGGGGTCCATGCCCCCCCCCCCCCTTTTTATTTTTTTTACCTATTATATAATAGCACTTGCATATATTTATTTATATTGGTCCATTCCCAATTGTATTATTTTTATTTTTATTTTTTATGACAGTGACTCATTTTTTTAGAATATAAACATATACTACCTTTGTTCCAAAATATAACATCATTTGATAGAGATCACCGTGGATGATTTATTTATCTTGTTTATTTAGTTATGGAATTGTTTTAATTTTAGAAGATAGTTGTTCTTTATTTTAATTAGTTAGGGTATTTTTTTAAAATTATTTTATTGGTCCCCAAGTACAATTTAGGGTTTGTTTTGCTTAAATACAGATGTAATTCTTTAACACTTCACATTATTGAATAGTGAGATTATCAAGGGACTATTTTATATCGTGGAGATATTTCATTCTAGAGTGATACGTGGAGTTAAACTCTAGTGAGACCCTAGGGATTTAAACGTGGAGTTTAAATCCTTGTTATTCTTTCCTGTTAACTGCAATTAATATTGGTTCGGAAATCTGTCCTGCATCATCATTATTGACTTTTTAAAGTCAATTTAAAATATTTTCAAATTCAAAATTGATATAGATTTATTTAATTTTAGTCAATACAATGATGAACATTGTAAACTATTTAAAGTGTATTTTTTTATAAGATTTTTTTTTATCTTTGTTAATGAATCATATCAATTTTGAGTTTAAAAATATCTCAGATTGACTTTAAAAAGTCAATAACGATCTTAAAATTTGGAACAGATGGAGTACTATATTAGAACCTGTTTCAGAACATATCAACGCCTAGTTGTAATTGTTTAAATTTAGTTAAAAAATTAAAAATTAAAAGGTTCACTTATAGTCCCCCTCTCTCTCTCTCTCTCCCAATCGGCTTAGTGGTTGTTTTTTTATCGCGACTTCTCCTTTTTCAAAATCCACCTTACACTCCTACAGAACCTACATGGCTACACTATAAATACCGACAAAGGTCTGTAGAGCGCTAATTTTCTTTACTTTGTCAATCATTTTTTTATTGCAATACAAATGTAAAAGCTTTTATACTTATTTTGGGATCTTAAATGTTAAATCTATATATGTTTGGAGCTCAAGGTCTCGACAAATTTGAAGAAAAAAAATTAAAATATAGTATTAAAAAGAAAATTACTATAGATTGTAGCATTATACTACATGAATACTTTTAACTTGTTTCATAAAAGTTTCACCCTTACCCACTCAAGTTCCTGACTACACTCCTGATTCCTCAAATATGCAGGTATTCATTATGGGGTTTGGAAATATTGGGATCCATTTGGCAAAGCGCTTGCGCCCATTTGGTGTGAAAGTCCTTGCTACAAAACGGAGTTGGGTTTCACATTTGCAGAATTCATGCAATTCTGGTGGTATGAAAGGGCATATAAAATTGAAATAGAATAACTTGTTTGCATTTATGGTCTTAATATCTTTTTATCTGTTTCAGCATTGCCCAGTCAAAATAGTATTTATGATGATCTGGTTGATGAGAAGGGTGGTCATGAAGATATCCACAAGTTTGCAAGAACAGCCGACATAATTGTCTGTTGCTTGGCAATGAATCATGAAACGGTCAAACTTCCCTCTGTTATATAATTCATTACCTACGCATCTGCTTATCGCAAAAATCGTTAGTCCAATATCAACTCACATATACTTTTTTCTTACAGGCAGGCATAGTAAACAAGTCTTTCATAGCTTCAATGAAAAAGGTTTGTTCTCTATGAACTGCTGTTTTTTTAGAAGCTTGATAACTCATTTTCTTTGGTATACCTTTGAGATCCCCTGCAATACACCATAAGATTGTTTGGTTATTCATGAGTATAATGTGATTTCTATAATTTATGGTAGATTTGTGAGTTATAATTCACACCAAAGTACCAATCTACTCAACATAAACTAGAAAGTATATGAGAAGGAAGAGGTGTGGAGGAGGCTGCATATGCATATAACAAACAAACACACATCGACTATGTTATTAGATTGTCAAGGTTGACTATAGCATCTTTCTCTGTTATATTTAATATTATTATAAGATTTTCTGTTCAACTAAACATAAACTAACTCAAGTATGTGGAAACAAGAAAAGGTGTTTACTCTATTTAAGTGACGGTGTACAGTTGATATATTTTTGTTTAGGGTGCACATTTGGTGAATATATCTCGAGGGGGTCTTTTGGACTATGAGGCTGTATTTTATCATCTTAAATCAGGCCATTTGGGAGGATTAGGCATTGACGTCGCTTGGACAGAGCCATTTGATCCGGATGATCCAGTTTTAAAGTTCCCAAACGTAATAATCACACCTCATGTAGCAGGGGTAACAGAATGTTCCTGTAGATCTACGGCAAAGGTATGAAGCTTCTTAAACGTACTATAGATGATTATAGTTATATGATGACTCCATTAAATTTTGTGAATGTTGTAAACCCATTAACTCACTTTTTGCGAGTTAAATGTTCAGTAAAAATTCACATGTGAAAACAATAACAGCTATGTACTTGAAGTTCTTCAATTGCACGGGGTTCATAGTTTTTTCCATGAGAATCAAGTTTGTATGATATGGGTTAGGGATGGAAATAAGTAGCAAAGGGAATAAAACGTAGATAAAGCTAAAAAGCCACAAAAGTACAAGGCTTTTCAATAAAATTCTTTCACCCAATAAACTTGTAGGGATGACAAGCATGGTTCAAAGTTTCGCAACTCTGTTTGGTCCTTGCTGAACTGCAACTTTGATATGAGTCAGAAAATCAACGATTATTTATGTAAAGGGTATGTTTTGGCGAAATTATGGCTTATCGGCGTAGCGGAACGATTTCAAACCAAATAACGGAGAAATTTTGTCGTAAAGGGCAAAAATGCCACACACAAAAATTATATATATATATATATATGAGGATTGATCTAGGTCCAAAGTTGGATGGGAGGCTATAGCCTTCCAACCCATCTTGGACAAGTCAGTTGGGTAATAAAAGGGTGAGATTAACCATATCTAGACAACAGTTATTTGTTAGGTAACAAACAGTTGTGCGGACGGTGGACCTACTAAGAAAATGACCAAAAAGCCCTTACTTACAAAAACAACACAATTCGCACAACAGTTATGTGCATGAACCAAAAAAGCAGCAGAATGCGAGTATAGTGCCGCACAATTGTTATGGGGCGTGGCTTTTTCGTAATTAAGTAGTGCGCATAACAATTGTGCAATGCGTATAACAGAAGAAGCCTCATCGCCTTAAACTCTTAATCCAACAGTATGCATTTGGTATAATTCTCAAACTTTGTCAAGATCTACTCTCAATCTCTCTCAAGCTCTCTTCAAGACCTAAATCTCTCTCATGCTCTTTGCAAGATCCAAATCTCTCTTAAGATTTCAATCTCTCAACTCTCTCAAGCTCCTAAATTCCCAATCCATCTCTCAAGGTGTGCAAGTATTTGGTCAAGACATATATACATATATTTTGTGATGAATGCATATATATACGCATATACATACATATATATATATATGTATATATATTGTGAGTTGAGTTGGAGGTGGATTCAATGGTGGATCCAGCGGCGAGTCCGCGAGTTTGATAATATTGAGATTTTATGTTGGTAAATATTGCATGTGTAAATTTCGGATATGTTTATAAAATATTTCCTATAAATAATTCCCTATATTATAATGAAAATTTATGATTTATGTTGATAAATCATGGGTAAATTTATGTTGATTATTATTAATATTGATGAAGTAGTAGACAATAATTTAGTTATTTGGGTAATGAATATACACAAGTTGTAAATGTTTTTAGATATTTTTGTATATTGGTTGAATATATAATTTATGTGAGAATTTTAATTTAGATAATGGACTTCAGTCTTGGATCACATAATTGTTCTGTATTGTGGGACCAAAACAACATGTTTAGACTGAAGTATAGAACAATGAAGATGATAACACGCCTAAACTACGTGGTGATGAGGGTGGGCAGTCATTGTCTGAATTTCGAAACCCAAAAACGAATGGATTTATTAGATGAATGGGGTTTTGGAGTATTTAACGAACCTAGAATTGCAAACAAAATGGATTCGTCTCTAATTTCTGTATTAGTTGAAGAATGGAGGAGTGAGACGAATACTTTTCACTTCCCTATTGGAGAGCTGATAATAACGTTAGAAAACATGTTTTATATATTAGGATTACCTATGGTAGGAATGCCAATCCCATGTGGTTTGTATGAGACCTAAGCTGGAGTTATCTGTAACATCGGATTTTTTTTTAGTTTGTACAACCTGGGGATAATCCTTATGATTGTGGCGGTATATCATGGCTAAGGCTTAGATTTGCGGGGTTGCCACGTCGTGCTAATCTTGATCTTGTTAGGATACACACAAAAGCATATGTTCAGTTTGTCTTGGGAAAATATTGTTTCTCAATCCAAATCAGAATGTCAGTCATCCGAGGTATTTGTTGTTTTTGGATGATGTCACTAAGATTACTGAATACGCATGGGGTGCCGCCGTGTTGGCTTGTTTATACCGTAATTTAAACAAGGCGGCTCATATTAGTGCAACTGCAATTGGTGGTTGTCCCACTCTTTTATAAGTTAATAAATTGCATTTAAAATATTTGTAAATTTGAACAATTTGTATGTTTATTTGTTTGTTGATTTTTCATTTCAATTGATTTGACTCGAAGCCATGAATGATGCAATGGTCACATAGAGGTCATTTGAGGCATATGATGATAGGACATGGAGCGAATTCGAACGGGCTATTTTCGGAGGCACCTCACGCATCCCTCATATATGGCTTGATGTGGTTGAGTTTCAAATGCCGGATAGGTTTTGCGTCAGTTTGGGGACCTTCAAGATATAATACCTCTATCGGCAGAGGACATGGATTACTTGCGTGCACCGCAAAAAAAAATATTGAAACAGTGGACTGCATTACTCAAAGACGACCATATATCAATCTTTGGAATGATTGAAAAGATATTTTGGTTGTCTTAGTAGTTGCCACTAGACAGGTTATCCCAATATCACAATATTTACAGTGGTGTAGGCGGATAACTAGACTTAAGATTCAACGACTACGTCTCATACCAGATGAGTGATATGCGACACGTAGATTATATTCGTAGTACGAGGCAATGAACCTTGCAAGTATTATATTCATGTCTATTTGGTTAAGTAACTGTTTGGTGGGGGTGGGGGAGTTGGGTTACCTTCATAAAGAGGTGCCACCGTGGTTAATGGTCAAATTCTCTATAGCAAAGCATATATTCAATAAGCATAAAATGTATGAAAAAGATAGAGTTTAAGAGAACATATAGTGCATGCTAGGGGATGCACGTTGGATGGTTACTCGGAGCAGGAAAAGGCTCTTTTATAGGATCTCTTTGGGGTGTGGCAGTAGCTCATCCTTGCCCTTAAAATAGAGGTTAAAAGCACGAGGCACATGCTTAGCAAGTGTTGACTAGTAGGTTAGGATTGGGTTTCTAGGGAGGTTGCTATATGAAGGTTAGGTCCTCTAGGGAGGTTTCTGGTTCAGGAATTCCTAGAGAGGTTTATGGATTAAGGATTAGGATTGTGACGCCCCTAAATCTGGGTATCCTTAAAACCCAGCATCTGGTGCTACACGGTACTACGCATTAAATACATACACCCATATAATCTTAAGACATAAATGTAACCTTAATATTATTACAATATGTCACCTTCTAGTCTCAGGTTTTAGATACCTTTACATCTTCAAACATACTAATGAATATTACATTATTCAAATAATACATTAAAACACGTGCCTTTTATCCGCCACAACAGATACATATAAACTAGCTTATAATCTTCTAACCATATACTTTATTCTTTCTTTAACCTTCACCGGAATCTTTGGTCTGCTTCGACTTAGTTGAAAATATATATTTAAAGAAAGAGTGAGCATTCAATTGCTCAGCAAGTATAACAGTTGAATAAAATTAACATCATCATTAAAATCATCTTACGAATCTTCGACAATTGGAAAATAATTGTGAAGCACTTCGAATATATAGGAATAAAAAATTTCCTTCACCTTTTTAAACGCCTTTAAACCCCCATGCTGAGCGATCATCAAGATCTTAAACTTTTCTTTTCAAAACAATATTGTTTTATCGTTCACCGACAAAATATCTACCAACAAATGCTAAAAATATTCTCCGCAAGTACTCTAGGTGATCAACCTATCGTACCTTAAATTATGCATAGCCCATCACGTTCAAACGACTATATGCGTTTATTTTAGACACTCCCCTGTGTCTTGGTTTCATTTTTAGTTTTGACACTCCCCTGTATCTTGTCAGATATCCCTGACTTAAAAATTCCCCTAATAATTGTTTATCTCAGTCTTACCATCAGAGTCCGCACCAATTCAATTTAGTTCATATGACTTTACTTAACATCAATGAATTAATAGAATTTAATAAAACACCTTATACACCTGTCTAGTCGAAACAATTGACATCGACATACTTTCTAACACAGTTCATGAATAATATGAACTTTAAAAATTAAAACATTTCAATAACATAGAATAATTATTCTCAATTTGCACATAAGTGCGGATATTGGTCTAGCGCCCAATTTATAGCTCAAACTTGTACAAACATATAATATTTGCATAATAATAGAATTTATTGACACAACATAGAAAACTGGCACAAGAATGGCAACCAATTGCTTGAATTCACAAATCAAACAAAAGTTAGAAACTTGCTACAAGTAAAACTTGTACTAGATTAGAAACTTGCACAAAATAATAATTTACACAGGTTAGGAAACTTGCATTCAATTTAATAATGTGAATGCTTGTCTGCCACGCTCCTTACAGTTTATGCTAAACTGCTCTTCAAACGTCCTACATAATACATTTAAGGTCGACATACTAATTAGCAACAAAAATGACGCTAGACATTGGTTTACATTAACTTATTTTAGTTTCATTCATAATTTAGACCGCCATCTCGAAGTCCTTTGATTTTCGCGTTTTATAACTCGAAACATATTAGATTATGCCCTTAGGTCATGTTTGTTTGCAAGGATTATAATCCCGGGATTATAATCTATAGGATTATAATCCAGGACTATTCATCCTAGAATTAAATAATTCTAGTCACATGTTTGTTTTTTATGGGATTATTCATGGGATAACTTAAAATAATCTCATGTTATGTTTGTTTTTTCCAGGATTAATTAAAGGATTGGATTAAAAAATATCGTTTGGACTATTATACCCTTACCAATAATAACATATTTTAAACTATAATTTAAACTTATTTATACATCAAAAAATAATGAAAAATTAATTAAAAACTTTTAAATAAGTAGTTATATTATTCAGTAAATATTTTTTTTTTGAGAGGGGGGTGGAGTGGGGTGAGGTGGGAGTGTATACATAATCAGTCAATATTATTTTTTTAATTTTTGTGGGGGCGGGGTGGGGTGGGAGTTATATATAATCAGTAAATATTATTTTTTTAATTTTTGTGGGGTGAGTGTGGGGGTGGGGGTGGGGGTGGGGGTGGGGGTGGGCGGGGCGGGGTGGGGGTGGGGTGTATGTATACATAATCAAAAAATATTATCTTTTTTTGAGTGGGAGTGGAAGGTGGGGGTGGGGGTGGGCGGGTTGGGGGTGGGCGGGGTGGGGGTGGGGGTGGGCGGGGTGGGGGTGTATACATAATCAAAAAAAAAATTGAGTGGGGGTGGCGGGGTGTATACGTAATCGGTAAATATTTTTTTTTGAGGGGTGAGGGGTGGGGGCGGGTGGAGGTGTATACATAATCAATAAATATTATTTTTTTAGGGTGGAGGGTGGGGGGGGGGTGGTGTGCGGGGTGGAGGTGTATATATAATCAATAAATATTATTTTGAAAAAATAGATCGACTGATATGCGGAAAGGATAGAATTGGATATTAAGAAAAAGGTCTAGGGGTAATTTTGTCTAACAATTTTTAATCCCAAATGGTAGAGATTATAATACCAGGTAGGAGATGGTATTAAATAATCTCATATCCTAAGTTATTTTATAATCCCAGAACTAATAGTCTCAAGCTCAAATTTAAAAACAAACAGTCACTTGGGATTAATAGTCATATTCCAAGTGTATTCCTTGCAAACAAACATAGCTTTAATAATCTCCACGATGTTTAACTTTTATAAGTCGGAACGTGTCACAACAAACGTCGCACGACGACTTGACATTTGGAAGTCCGCACGCTTTGGTTTACTTCTTGCTTTAGCTTAATTCATAATTTAGACTTACATTTCAATGCCCCTCCATGACCATATTAATCTTCATTTCATATCCTATAATGTTTCTTTTTATTAGAAACATAACGTTAAACTATGTCATAAGGACTTGGCACGGCATCATGACACATGCACAACGCTTGCCCAACACGTCTAAGCGAACGCCCAACCTCCGAGTACAGAGCAGCCCATCATTGGGCTTCTTAACCGTTGGGCGTTGTCGCACCCATTTTTGCCTTGCAAGCTGCGCTGCCACGCCGGCCAAACAACTTACATTCTGCAAGTGACGTCATCAATCTTGAAATTTTTGATTTCGTGCCTATTTTGCAACGTCATAACTCGCTCATCCGATATCGGAATGAGTCCCTTTTTGAGCCATTTTCTTGTTCGCAACATTTTCTACAATTTCCCCGGACAAAATAATTAAACCAAAAGGTAACACTAACCACTCATATAAACCGTACTTTGTTTTAAAAGTAGTTTTCCATTCATCTCCTTTCATTTTAATTTGATGATACCCACTTTTTAAGCCAATTTTAGAAAACACACAAGATCCATGCAATCTAATATATCATCTAAGAGAGGAATAGGATGTCGATACTTTACCGTAATGTTATTTACTGCTCGACAATGAATGCACATGCGCCATTTCTCATCGTTCTTGGGTCCTAAAATCACCGGAACTGCACACGGACTTGTGCTTTCTCTCACGAACTCTTTCTCCATTAGTTCACCAACTTGGTTTTGCAACTCCTTCGTTTTCTCGGGATTGCTCCGATAAGAGGGTCAGTTAGGAATGGTAGCACCGGGTACGAAGTCAATTTGATGCTCTATTCTCCGAATAGGTGGTAAACCTTGTGGAAGCTCCTAAGGAAATACATCGGCATAATCCTGCAAAAGAGATGCAACAACACTAGGTAAAGAAGAGTTAATTTGGTTAGTATTTAAAAACGCCTCCTTATGCCCAAGTATAATCATCGGCTGTTTAGAAATCAAAGCCCTCAGATCACTTTTTTTTGCATAGATATTTGTTTTTCTCTAATCATCTTTCTTTTTCTCTCTTATTTGTCCCTTCATTATTTTTTCCCTCTTTATTTTTCTTCTCTTCACTCTGTTTTACATGATTTTTTTGTAAATGCAATTGATCGCTTCAGTGTTATAGGACAAAGAGTAACTTTCCGTTGATTGTGCACAAATGAGTTCGTTCGTAAAGCCATCATGTTTCACGCGCCTGTCAAATTGCCATAGCCTTCTAAGTAACAAATGGTCTGCCTGCATTGGAACCACGTCGCACAATACTTCGTCAACATATCTACCAATAGTAAATGGAACCAATACCTGCTTAGTCACTTTCACATCACTACTGTCGTTGAGCCATTGCAATCGATATGGTTGAGGATGCTTCGTTGTTGGCAGCCCTAGCTTCTCCCCCATCGTAGTACTCGCCACATTGGTACAACACCCACCAGTAATGACCACAAAACAAATTTTCCCATGAACAAGACGTCTAGTGTGAAAGAGGTTTTCTCGTTGCTCCATGTTTTCTTCCTTCACTTGTGTACTAAGAGCTCTCCTAGTAACCAACACTGCACCATGAATAGCGACCTCCCTCTCATCTACCTCCAACGGCGGCATAAAATCAATGTCACTATCATCACCCTCGGTCTCCATCTCACCATTGTCAAGTAACAGCATAGTCCGTTGATTTGGACATTGATTTGAAATATGGCCTCTGCCTTGAAATTTAAAGCATATAATATCACGATTACGACTAAAAGAAGGTTCAGTTTTACCTTGATTTCCACGGTTAGTCATATCCGGTTTTAGCTCTACTTTAGGCTTGTTCACGACTGGCTTCTCTCGCATCACAACGTTGAGCTTCCGAGATGAACCCGAAGTGGAAATTGATTGTTGATCACCTCTCCTCTTGAGTTGCTTCTCTATTTGGATGGCCATGTGTACCATATCTTCTAATTCCACATAATGTTGTCGTTCCACCAAATTCGCAATCTCCCAATTTTGGCCTGCTGAAAATCTGATCATTGTCTCGCGGTCCTCAATGATGTTGGCCATCATAGTCATCATCATCTCCATCTCCTTAAAGTAGTCCTCTACGCTCCTACTCTCTTGCTTAAGATTCTACAAACTTCATAATAGGTCTCGGTGGTAGTGGCTTGGCACAAACAACTTCTTTATCACGGTTTTCATCTCCTCCAGCTAGTCATCAGATGATCCCACCAAGTAACGGCATAGTCAGAAAATTTCATGGCTGCAAGCTTGACTTTCTTAAGCTTCGAGTAGTTGTGGCAGTCAAACACCCACTCTATCTTCTTCTCCCACTCCAAGTATGCCTCAGGATCACTTCTCCCTTAGAAAGCTGGAATTTTCATTTTGATGCTATCCAACTCGATTTCGATCCCCTCTATTCTTTCACCATGTCTCCGATGAATAAAGTCGGATTCACGGTCCTCCTCCTCACTAAACTTACCATCATAGTAAGTCGCTTCCTCCACTCTAGCTCCTTTTTGCTGAGCTCTTCCTCTTTGATGCTCACCATGAGGGTTTTGAGATGATTCTCCTCGTGTAACGCTTATCTGGTCAAGACGCCCATGCACGTGCTCCATTGCCATGGCCTATTGTCTGGAAAATTCCTTCATCATGGCCTCCATCACAAATTTTGGATCAAAATTCGTTGGGGACTCTTCAAAAACACCTTTATCCTTTGAGTTAGACATAATTTGCTGCAAAACAAGGGTTGGTAGATAAAATAAAAATAACAAATTCCTCACCACTCCCTTACGTATTTCTTTCAAACAATGTTTCACTCGTGTACCACTCAATTGGCTTTTACCCTCAAATAATCTCACAATTCGTCTTTTACCACTCAAATATTCTCTCTTATAGGTTTTTTTTTTATTCACCAAACAAAATCACAGTTTACTAATCAATTCAAAAATAACTTATCAAGGACAAAAATATAACAAGATATGACTATGGTTACCAACAAAAATACGGATTGATCGTCTTGAAATTTTCGGGAAAGCTTATTAGGCTTGCGAAAATTTGTAGGCTTCGTTTGATCGGAATTGATGAATGAATGCTCGGAATATCGCTGTTGAATTTGTTAGCTAGTAATAACATAAATCTGAAAATTTCTTTACTTTTTTTTTTTGCTCGAGAATTCAAACAAGAAAATTTAAAGATATATAACTCGCTAGAAGACTTAGCTTTGTTACCAAATGATAGACTACACGACACACTTGCGAGAGATGGCCGTCGCTCGAATCGTTTCTAGCAAAGTTGTACGGTAGAACACACTCGGCACCTCAACCGTTCATCTATATTGAAACAAGAACATTGGTACAATCGATAGTGTAAGGAATTTGAGTTGAATGGAACACTAACGACACCTTGACCTCATGCTTATATAGAAGTAGGAACTTTGGTACAATCGACAATTGATACGGTAGAATATGCCAGACACAATTATGAATTGTTGTATGATAAGTCAAAATTGAATCTCAAAGAAAAACTAAGAATTGTGGACAAAGATCTTATGAGATGGAGGCAATGTTATAACAGTCTTTTAGACTAGGGTTAATTATGTCTTTAGGTAAGTCCTTAGCAGGGGTATTTTGGTAATCAAGGAAGAAAGTTTGTTAGGAGGTGGTTAAAAGGTGAATTATGGTGTTCTGTTGTCGTTCATTGAAGTAATAACATAAATTCTCTCTCTCTCTCTCTCTCTCTCTCTCGCTCGATAGATCGATCCACATGGAGCCTCTAAATCCACAATCGCTCGATAGATCGATCGACATGGAGCCTCTAAATCCACAACATATGAGGTCAGATTAATGTTGACCAATATAAATGAGCTCACTACTGTGTATGCATTGAGGATTAATTTCCCACCCTCTAACAGCAAGGCAGAATATATGAAGTTTTCATAGCAACAAGAACAATGCACAAGCGACGAGGGTAGAAAGCATTATTGCTTACAATGACAAGTATCAGCGCAACTCAAAAAGTGTTCATATATGACCCTCTGAATAATAAAATTGTTCAGTTTTGATTCTTTGGAAATTTGAACATAATATATGCTCATTTGGCTTGAATGATAGATGTTTGAAAAACCTGGATAAGATTTCTCATGTTGAAACTAGTAATAGCGTAATACGGACCAGATAATCTATTATGCTTGTCGTTCTTAGAATATACTAAAAGCTACAACCAATTTTGAAAATGATATCCAAATTGAAGGCCATCAGCGGTAGTGCCCATGAAATCTTTATTCATCTTTTTTGCTGTCCGTAAAGAGATTTTTTATAATCTTAAAAATTTACCCATTACTTCTGTCAATTGTTTAACTGCAGGTTGTTGGTGATGTTGCCATTCAACTACATGCAGGAACTCCTTTGACAGGGATCGAGTTCGTCAATTGATTGAGCTCAATTCACCGAGTTCGTTTTGTGATACAAAAAAACCACTGGGTGTACTCTACTTTCAACATTTCCAGTGGCAATGCCCTTATTTGCTTTCAGTGAATTTATTATCTTTTTTCTTTTCTCATCAGTAATTAAACAATGTTAGTGGAGAGCCAGAAACACCAATTAAATCCGCATTCACATTACAACTCCACAAGCGACCGTACTATTATGGATAGAATAATGCTACAGATACAAACTATTTTACAAATATTTTACAAACTGCTGATGTGGCACACTCCACCTCAGCTTTTTATGTGGGGCCGAAGACTACATTGAAGTAATTTGTTGATCAATATGCTGAGATGGAGTATGTCATATTAGCAGTTTATAAAATATTTGTAGAATAGTTTGTGTCTGTAGCATTACTCTTATGGATATGGATGCAGAGTTGGATGCTAATGAAATGCCTTATTCAAAATTTGCAAATAGCATACGATGAGGCGGATACTCCATTTGAAACCGCAAAAATGGCACCGCTAAGTAATATAATTTGTATATTCGTTTTTAATGAACATTAAAATGTTGTTTGCCCCTTTGAAATATAATCTAATGCTCCCTGTCCCAAGAAGAAAAAAAAAAGTTGGATCAAGTACACACTTAGTTCTTTTCAGGTAACTTAAGAAACTTAAAATAGAGGAGAGTATCAAGTAATTTCTATTTTTTACCCCTAATTGACCTTACTTACATACGGTACACATGAAATCATTCTTCCTTTGAATTATCGGTCCCATCTAGGTATTCTAGGAACAAAGTAGTTTTTATATTAGTTAAATATAAAAATGATCACTGTACTCTTAGCATAATGTTTGGTTAATGCAAAACAAACTCTCTACTATATAAAAATTTAAATAATAAACATTTATGTGACAGTTGGACATTGACTTAAAAAATTCGTTTCAGTCAAGATTTAAACTCAAAACCTCAACCTCGTAATTTTAAACAGCTGTCTAACTGAGCTCCATGATGTAACTGTAAATAAGACTATAAATTTTATTTATACAAGGTTTTTCATTATAAATTGAGTACGTAAAATTAATGTTTTTATTGCAATTTAAAAAAATGTTAATATTAGATATTTTAAGTAAATATTTACAACTTTATTTGACCAAAAATAGCACTTTATTTTTATAATAATTAAGATGTTTTAATAAAGGTGCGTCAAATAATATTTTACGACTTAATGAATAAAAAGTGTAAACTAAATTAGTAAATAAGTTAAAAATTACATTATAATAAATTGTAACTTAATGTACAAAATTTTGAAGCAGTTGCATTAAAATAAAGAATACGAGAAATTCTTTTTTTTTCCTATAGGTCTTTAGATATATATCACTTTTAGTCTTAAGAAATTCTTTGCGTCAATAGAAATACATATTATAAGTATAGTTCCTAATCAATAAATAAATTTGATAAATATAGATTGGTTGATGCGTCCCTTGTTTTAATACGTGAAGAAATGTCAAAATATCAAAATATAAAGTTCATTATAGTATTCAATAAATGCAATTAATTTTTTTTAAAAAAATCTTATGATTATCAAAATAAACTTAAAACCCCCTATAAATCAATACCAAACAAAAATTATTTACCAACTTATTTATCTTTTCTATTCTTTTTTTTTGGTTTAAATAGAGAAACTTGTATAAATAAAATTTATGTTATTTAAATTATAATTATAGCATGTAGCTCAGTTGGACAATTATTTAATAGTCAATGTCCAGTTGTCACATAAAGGTTTGTTATTCAAATTTTTATATAGTAGAAGATTTATTTTGCATTTACCAACAAAAAAAGGCACAATATCCAAATATATACTATAAGAGTACAATAATCACTTTTACATTTTACTCATTTTTATATAGTAATTTAGTGTACTTAATCATTTTTTATGTGATAATATTTTTTGTACTTGTGCCATATTTTATGAGACGGTGGGAGTAATTCAAGTTTAATACAGTTGTGATTACATACATACTGACATTTAATAATTGTAAACATAAGCTTTCGCCAATATACTTAAGTCTTAACTTTTTATTTTTCGTTACAAACCTTGAAACAAATTTAGGAAAGATTCATTCATTCGATCAAAAATATGCAAATTAAATGTATGATAGAATTGAGAGAATATTTATTTTATACAAAAATGAAAATTGAATTACAATTTTTTTTTATATGAGTAAAAATAATAATTAAATAACAATTAGAAAGTAATTGTCGAAGATTCATTACATCACGCATTCAATTAGCATATTTGCGATCATCCATGAAATCAATTCTCTTCATAGAGGAGAATTTAAAACTCCCAAAAGTTGAAAAATAACTACACGAGTAAAGAAATGAGAGATTTAACCCTAACATAAGAGAAAACACAATCCCGCAATAAGGGAAAAAGGAAAATGAACTCTACAAAGAGAAATAATAATAAAATAATATATTAATGATAACAAAAAGATCTAGCAGTAGGTCTCTTTGAAAGAGAAAAAAAAGAATTTCTCGCATATCCAACTCTGAAAGTTTTGGAGATTATGTTTTCTGATTAGAGAAGAGAGAAAAAAAAAGGCAAAAAAGGCAAAAAAGTGTTAGTATTAACTTGGTTACTAATATGCAGATATGATTTATACTAAATTATTTTATAACGCTTGATCTTGGTATAAATTTTTTTTATATGTGTAGCATATATTATTCCATTCGTCTCAAGATAAAAATCATCCAACAACTTTTATGGTCAAATTGACCATTTTTGAAATCCATAAATCTTATTTTTCTTTTTAATATATACAAAAAACTAATAAACATTATAAAATAGAGACAATTTAGTATTAATCTTAATGTATACCTTTTTGAAAATATAAATATATATGTTTAATTATTAATTTTAAAAAGGTCAATTTGACAAAAAAAATTAATAAATAACTTTTATCGGGAGTAATATTGTTACTAATAATATATATAATAAACAGATAGAATATGTACTTGAGAGACCACATGCGGATTTCGAAACCGCGGATAGTGTCAAAATTGCACCATTACGTATCGCATAGCTCCAAAATTACGTGTTTATCACATTTATTTAATTTAACTAATTAAATATGAATAAAGAATTCCTTTAACTAAATAAATTTTTTTATTAATAAATGAATAAGATTATAAAATAAATGTTTATCACATCCAATGTGATTGGCTTGAGGGCATACAACTTTCAAGATCATGAAGGATCTTGGTGTTATAAGGTAGTTGTTATAGTATATGAACTTGAAAACTACCAGTAATTTGCATGTCAAGAGAACCAAAAATTAAAAACCTAAGCCCAAGCATAAGGATTGACAATAATTGTTTGGAAGACTGTAAATGGACTTGCTTAAATGGTTGTCAGTATGGACTAATCGAAATCTAGAAAGAAAGAAACGTACATATGGGGGTTACGTAAATGTTTAAAGTGGAACAGAGTAAAAATCCACCATAACAAAGTTATGGCGAAATTTTTAGTAAAAGACGTTAAAAGACGAACACCCTAACTTGGAACAATTTCTGGTCCAAGTTTGTGAGTAGTTAACACTTCAAAAAAATTCTGATATTGTGGGGGGTTTTGTAATTCATAGTGTAAGTGAGTCGTAGGCTCAAGAACAAGCTCAATCCGACTTCGGATGAGCGAGTTATGAAAAATTGAAAATTTGACGTCGAAAACGTCATTTAGTGAAAACTGGCTCACAAAGGATTTTTAAGCCAATTTTCCGGTTAGTTAAAGAATCAGAAAAAATGTTTCACCAGAGGGAATTTGTAAAAAATGTTACAAGCAAGAAAATGGCTCAAGAACGGACTCATTCCGATATCGGATGAGCGAGTTATGATGTTGCAAAGTAGGTGGGACAAAATTCCAAAAATAAAAAATTTTCAGGAAACCAGGCGCTGGGAGAGCGCCGCAGTGCTTAAACTGCAGTAGTTGAGGTTTTTGGCCGACACCGCAGCGCCGCTTCCATAGCTTGTTTTGGCGCTGCAGCGCCTGAACTGCAAAAACCAGGGAAATTAGCTGGCGCCGCAACGCCGCTTGTAAGGAAAAAATGGGCGTTGCAGCGCCCAAAGGTTAGAGTGCCCAGTGAAGAGTTGTTATGCGTCGTGGGACGTTCGCATAGACTTATTAGACATGCGTTATGCAAGTGTCGTGGCGCAATGCCAAGACTTAAATACGTAGTTTGATGTTATGTTTCGAATAAAAAGGAAACAATTAAGAATATGAAATGAAATGAATGTAAACTAACGTGGCGATGGTTAAACGGGTCGTGACGTTCCCGAATGTCGCGATGCTAAGAAACAATTTTAAAACTTGGTCGCGTTAATTGAATTATAGAACGCGAACAACATGAAATGGAAAATAAGTAACTTAAACCAATATATGATAGTCTATAAGTGGCTAATTGGTGTGCTATTATGAATGAATTATGTAGGACGTTCGACGAACGATTTAAAGTAAATTTTTAAAGAACGCTTAAGACAAGTATCATAACTCCATTCAACTTTCGTATTGAATGCAAGTTTTTGGATATTGTACATTAACTTGTATGTGCAAGTTTTACATTTATTGGATTATATTCTTATGAATATTCATATGTATGACTTGATTTACGCAATAATTATATATTGTGTGAATTTAAAACTTATGCAAATCTTTCAGTATTTGTATAAGTTGTTCAAGCTTTGCTATAATGCATGTTAATGAAACCTTTAAGTTTTGATATTTATGAACTGTTTAAGAGTTATGTCAATGTCATTTGTTCCAGCTAGATGCATGTTAAAATGTTTTACTGATTTGATAATAAATCTTTGAAACGTTATTGATGTTAAGTAAAGTTGTCCAACCGTATTGTTTTGGTTTGGATTCCAGTTTGAGAAGAACAACTCTAATATTGAGGGGAATTTTGGTTGGTAATACCGCAATACCTTGACGGGTGATAAACAAACGCATATAGTCGTTTTTAGTATAATGTTGTACAACATAGGATACTATTGGCTGATCACCTAGCGTGACTCGATGAAAATAAAATCGGTAGATAGTTGAATTGCTATTAAACCTTTTTACATAGTGAAAATGTTAAATGTTTTATGGCCGCTCAGTATGTCATTTCAAAAATGTTAAACGAAAAGTCTCGTTATTCAGAATGATTTGAAATGTCTTCACAACTATTGTTCAGTTGTTGAAGTTTAGTATAGAGAGTACATTTGATTCTTGATTTTGTTGTTGTTAATTAACTGTTAATACTTGTTGAGCAATTAAATGCTCATCCTTACTTGAAATTAAATGTTTTCAGCAAAGTCAGAACGGATAGAAGGTTTAGGTAAAGACAAAGGTAATGGGAAGATGAACGAATAGAAGATGTTTGTAATAGTTAGAAGTATTGTAATAAATAATTTGTACTTATTAACATGTAATGAAGATTTAAAAGTCTGAGAACTTGGGAGAGTGAGTTAAACATATTGTAATAATTAATAATTACATTTATGTCATTATTATTATACTGAATGGGTAGTACCGTGTCGCACAGGACCCGGGTTTAAAGGTACCCGAGTTTGGGGGTGTCACAGCTAGCCCACCTACCTCTGTTTTCATGTTGCGACGTCGGTTTTTCGTGTTTCGCGCTGAAATGTCCATTACTTTCAAACCGAGAAGAGTTAGGAGACGTGTCATACTATTCCGGAAAGCACTTTTCGAGAGCTACACAATGAAATAAAGTTTGACCAATTCCAAATCCGGGAAGATAGAGCAAAAAGTAGAAAAACATCTTTCTGAATATGCTGGCTGGTCAACCGTCTTGCCTTGAGTGTCTACTGCTCGGAAATCGTTGTGATAATTTTATATACTCATTCTCGGCTTTACGATCTTTGCTCGGATATCTTGTTGTTGGAGTGAAATGACGTTTTTGTCCTCCTGCCATGGTTAGGGAACGAATGCAAAATTTTGGGGGGTTTACAGCAACTCCAAATTATTGTACCACTGATTCGGCTTAGTATCATTTCAGTTCTACCATTTTTTATTGTTGCTTATTCTGATGACTTCTTTCCTTTCTTAATTTGTTCTTCAACACATTTTATTGGCTCCATTTCTAGTCGCTTATATCATCCATGAGCATAACATCTGAGAAGGTTCTTCGTCACATTCAGTCTGGCTAGTGGAGTACTTATATGTCCATTATGCTAGATAAATTAAAAACAATAATTTCATGTTCTTATTCTCTGAAATAGATTTCTGCTTCTAGTTTTTCAACTAAATATTAGCTTCATTTTGGTAATGCATATTTGTTCCGCAAAGAGTTGCTCTTTATCTTACAGTAGTTCCTAATCTAACCTGATACTGATACACCTCCGTTCCCCAAAAGTCCCATTTGCAAACTTTTCAAACTTTAAAAATATACTCCATTTGTTTCATATTATTTGATCATTATTGACTTTTTAAAACCAATTTCAGAGATTTTTAAACTTCTTTTAATTTTAATCAATACAATAATAAATACTGTAAACTATCTAAAAAATATTACTCGTTATAAGCTTTTTTTTCATAATTTTTAATTAGTTGTTTCAATTTTGAATTTGAAAATATCTTAAATTAACTTTTAAAAGTCAATAATAATCATATAATTTGAAACGAAAATAGTAGTATTTTTGTTCCATGTTTATCTCTAAATTTTTTGAATGGTTAGTTTAGTTGTGAATGCATCACGATGAAATTGTGATGGTAAAAGACTAAAAGTCATTTATACTACTATGAAAAGAAATATAACTCTTTTTCTAGAATAATTTTTTCGGTAAATGAGACTCTTTTTGTGGGACAAAGTATAGAAATGTCAGTAAATTTTTGGTGTATAATTGGCACTGTCAAGTAGTATTCTACCCTGGAGTAGAAACTAATGCTGCGTTTGGATTGAAGGAATGGAATGGAGATTAGAATGATTCATTCTAATTAGTTGGAATGAGTTATTCCATACTCTCTCTCCCTCAAGACCCTCGTGACTCAATGATAAAAAAAATTATTCACAAGGCTTTGGACATGAAATCTTGGGCAAGAATGTTAAATTTCAGTCGAAAATAGCAAAAAAAAAGCAAAAAAAGGATGGTTCAATTCATTCCAATCGCAAACAAAAATAATTTTTTTTATTCCATAGAAATGAGTCATTCCATTCCTACCTTTATTCCTTCAATCCAAACGTAGCATAAGGGTATATAAATTATAGAAGATAGTATGACAATTGACCACTAGATTTTGTAAGGGTTAGGTAGGACTGTAAATGGTAACCGAAAAATTCGTATTCGTCCGCATCCGCATTCGAAAAAAAACGGATATTATTCGTATTCGAAAAAAAACGGATATATCCGTATTCGGTTTAAAGGTATCCGCAAATAAACGGATACGAATACGGATATAGGCGTATTCGTATTCGTTTAACATTCGTCCGTAAATATATCCGATGGATAGCGAATATCCGGATTCAAATCCGTATTCGAAATTCGTATGTAAATAACTTATATATTACTCCCTCCGTCCCAAAATAACTGCTCAATTTTGTCTTTTTTTAGTCAAATTGATTATTTTTAAAATTAATAATTAAGCATGTATAAATATATTTTTAACATTATAAAAATTGGTATTAGTAATAAATTGTATATACTTTTTTTTTGTTATAACCTCTTCACCTATATTCTGTAAAAATGGTACAAAAAATAGCTTTAAAAAATAGTCAATTTGACTTTAAAAAGTCAAAACTAAGCAGTTATTTTGGGACGGAGGGAGTATATAATAAGCAAAATAATTTTTTTTAAAGTGACATTCCTTATATAATAATTAGTTTTCACTATCATACGAAAATTATTTTAAAAATATATCATTTTACTTCTAAAAAATAGGAAACAACACTTTTATTTTAATATTAATAAATTGATTTAAATATAGTTAATAGATTTTTACTATTATAAAGTTAAAATATCTAAAATGTATCATTTACCAAGAAAATTATATACTAAAAGAACAAAATTATAGTTATTATTTTATTATAAGTTTTTTACTTTCAAAACTTACTTGCAATATTGGGAGACGGAAACAATGAATAATATAATTTTATTGTTAAAATATGTTAAGTTCGAATTAATTTAGAATTAATCTAGAAGGGAGTTGAATAATTAATTCACGTTTATGAATTTTCGGGTGGAGGGAGTATTTACCACTTTCATTTGCCCAATTATTTAAGAATTAGAAGTCCAAATCTTTAAAGCAAGTACAAAGTAAATTTTGGATGAAGTCGTATTAACTAATTGTCAGTTGTCACATATACATTATAACTCGCACTCTCCATAAATATAATGAAATAAAATAAACTTTTTATAACTATGTAAATTGTAATCTATGTATTGCGGATAACTTATAAATAAAAGTTCCCATAAACATATTATTAAAATTTTAATCAAGTATTTGAGAAAAAATAATTAGATATTTAATGTAAACTTTTGAATCTAATTATAAATTATAAATATTCATACGCACTACAATATTGAACATCTAAAAATTAATAAGTAGTATTGAAATTTAGAATTTCAAAAATGATGAGAACTTATTTGAATTGTAATTAAGAACATTGATTATTGTATTTAAATATTTATTATAAATAAATAAATTAACATTCATTCATTAATAAACTATATTTTAAAACTCATTATTTTTTTATTCTAATTATAGTTAGGACTATAAATGGTAACCGAAAAATCCGTATTCGTCCGCATCCGTATTCGAAAAAAAACAGATATTATTCGTATTCGGAAAAAAGCGGATATTATCCGTATTCGGTTTAAAGGTATCCGCCAATAAACGGATACGGATACTACTGAATCCGTATATATCCGTTTACACCCCTAGGGTTAGGTAATGACAATCTACCAAGATCCAGAAGCTGAGAAATGAGAAGCTGTTACAAATTACAAACAGGGCCAATGCTGTTAACTGAGCAACAAGAATTATACATGAAGTTGCTTGGTTGCACACTGCAGCTCTTCATATTTAGTAAATTATAAGTGCTGTCTCACAAAATGAGTTCACTTTTTGAAGTAAGGAGTATGTGCAAAATCAAATATCACAAAGGTAAACTAGGACAATTTAACATTTCAGGTTCATATATTCACCTGCACGAGATCCATGCTCAAATCACTCAACCCATAACTGAAAATGTACACAACAAACATGCGCACATATGTAATTGGCATTATACTTATTTGTGAACAAATTAAGAAAGAAAAAGACGGCTACTTACATAGAAAAAGAGGCTAAGCATATGGCTATGATTTTACCTAAATAAAAAGAAGAACATACTAGTAACCAACATTCTGACCCTTGTTAATTTGCCATGAGACAAGGCTGTTTACATGCGGTTGGTAGCAGCCATGGACAGGAAAATGTTCCCTTTTCATGTCAATCTTTTTCATTACCTGGAATTGAAAATCATAAGCAAACAGAGAGCCATCTTTGTCCAAGAAAATCATTTCACCTTCAAATTTAGAACAATAGAGGGGGACCAAATCCTTTATGCAACCAACTCTGATGGTATACGTCTTTGTCCAATCTTCTCCACAAATATTTCTCAAGATCCACAAGTCAATTTCATTCATCTCTTCATGAGTGACAAAACAAAGATGCCCACCCATTTCAACAATTCTGTCATTCGTTCTGCTACTTTTTGGGAGCAGTATCTTGTGAAACTTTTCATTATCCACTGTCATAGACATTATGTACTCGCTATGATCAATATGTGGAATCCAGTGTAAAGCCCCAATTGCAGAAATTGGTTCATACCCAAACCAACTAAAGAGTCCAAAAGTGGGTCCATTGACCAACCTCCACGATCTTGTTCCCAGCGTAAGAATCTCGCAACCAATGAAGTTCAGTTCGTCCAGAAATAAATGAACCAGTTTAAAATAACCTGTACTTTTACAAAAGGATAATCCATATGATTCCTTGTGGGGAGGATATAAAGTACCTAAAGGAAGCATACTCAATTCCCTAGTCACAGGATTCATGATAACTAGCCCACCTTTCTTCATCTCGTCATTAAGAACAATTAGACCATTGCAAGTCGCTCTAATTTTCCCCAAACATGTAGAATTGAACTCTCCGATCATGACTTTTCCATTTTTGATTACCATGTACTTTATATAGAATTTTGATGAAGGGCATATGAGGGGTTGATGAAATACATGTACAGACTGCAATTGGAAAACTCTGGCTTCAACAGAAATAGTGTTTGGCCTTTCTTGTGCGATTGATGCTGTAGAATAATGGTGGAAAGCTTCTTTTTTCAAAAAGATCAAGACAGTCTCAGCTCGACGGAGATAGGCATCAATGAAAACAGGACTATAAATGATGTTATACCATGGCTTGCAAACAAACCTTGACCTTTGGAGAGATTCAAGAGGTAGTCGAACAAGAATATTAGAGATGCAGTCCTTTGGAAGATAAGGTACAACAGTTAGTTGTTTTTTGTTTTTATCTTCATCCAGCTCCTTCTTTGACAATGCTCTTTCTTCTACTATCCTAAATAAGCTGGTAGTGCCTTTGTCTGTCATCGTTTTTGTAATCATGTTCTTCTCGTTGGCTCTGTAGTTCAAAAATAAAAGAAATGTTCAAAGATAACAAGTGGAATATTTTAATTGAGAGGATGTTACAAATGAAAGAAGAATGACGCTTAATTAGGATTACAAATACTAATCCACTTCTCTAACAAACTTCAAGATCTATGTGATGCCTCGTGAGCAGGATAAATTTGGGTTTTTGGGGATAAGCAGAATACCATGTACCACAAGGCAGTCACTAAGCCAGTGATGCACCATATATGATCCAAGTGAATGCGTCCAACATAGTTTGTAGGTCATACTTATATTATGATAATGATCACAGTTTGTAATTATGATAAGTTAACATGATAAGCAATTTATTCCTTTTCATAAGGGTGAATTACCTTCCTTGTCTTTTCCTTTTGACATATTAAAAATCGTACCACTACATCATTCTAAAATTAAGCAACAAATAGCTTATTTGCTTTGACAAGAACATTTGGAGTTTGGCCAAACAAAGATTACCACAAACATATTCCTAATTCTATATAACGAACAAACCCTGAAAACATCAACCTGAAACACTGTAGCAGTAATTCAAGTTCACATAGCGACTCTTTAGAGGTATTGCTTATGTTTTAAGGATCATATTAGATAGTGTTAATGATGACCAGTAACTTTTGGATTATGTTTTACTAGCCTATACAATTCTGGTATTTTATTAATTTCAAGACTTGGTTGACACGGAGTATAAGTTTTGTCCATCAAAAATAACAAGGATAAACATAATAATAGTTTTATGATACCAAAAGGTAGGTCTTTAGAATAATCATAGGCAATTTAGTATAATCTTCTTCTTTTCTCTGATATAAAAATGATAAAATAAGGAACTTTACTGGAGAGAAAAAGAGACTACAGCTGGGGGTTGGGGGTGGTAGAAATAGTCCTTATAAGATAAATAAAAAAGTAAAACGGAACTGCCCACCAATTTCAATGAATGTCAAAATTAGAAATCCTCAAAAAGTCCCAAAGGTAGATGCGTCCGAAATGATGCTAAAAACTCGCAGGTCTTACCAAAGATGGAAATGTACCTAAAATTCTATGAAAAAACAAGCAGTCCCCAACATTCCATAAACTCTAGAATCATCTTATTTCTTGTAATGATACAAGGCTTCCATGAGGTTAGGAGTGGGTTTCGTAGACAGTTTGAAAAGATTAGGAGGTATATAAAGTTGAAAAAGAAAGTGAGAGTAAAGTGTGAAAGATCATTCCAATTTATCATATTCCCAGGGACAACTGTTAATCATTTTCATTTCCTGCAAGTGTTACAAAAGTCCAATTTCCATCAAATAACACAAAACTATAACACATCTGATATCATCATCTTTAAAAGTTGCATTTAAAACCGATCTGTGGTTTAAATGGGAATTTTTTCAGTGGTGGTATCAAATGGGAATTTTTTCAGTGTTGTTTCACACATTTAAAGTGTTTAAGGACCGTCATGCCCCTTTTAGTTTTTTTTTTTTGGTTTTTTATCAACCTCTCTTCCCTTTCTTGTAGAGACATTTCTTTGAACAGTTTGTGTGAAGAGGTAATGTCTATGGATTCAAGTAACTAAGGGATGAGGATCAGAGGCACCAGGAAGATAGTGATACTGAATCAACATGTAGTAAAAAATAAAATTTCCAAACTCCATACAATGAAATTACACTTTTCCCACATTCATAAGCCTGACAAATAAGATATGAGTATTCCAATTTTTCTACAGAAAGTAGAGAGGTTCATTAAAGTAAACTGGAAGACAAACTTTTGTGGGATCCTTGCCAATGCTATCTTTAAACGTTGACTAGAGACTTACTCACTATTCTTGTTCAAATGGATTAAGCAATTAGCACCAACAGATCTAATGGAAGGTTCACCGCCATCTCCAAAGTCTCACTGAATTTCTTCATCATTTGACTTTAAAAAATGGTTTCTGATAGTCAGACCCATTTCTTCTAAACGAACTTGATGAGTAAAAATTTATAGTTTCAAAAATAGCATTACCATTTTTCAAAAAAACTTGTTTGAGGTAAAATATAATATTTATGAGTATGACATAAATACCTTATTCCCTATTGTGCCTAATTTAAGTTATAATCTGATTATACTTTATCAAAACAGTTGCAGCAGGTTTTCACATTAAAGAAACTGTGATTAGCACATTATTTAATCTATTCTTCTATATACTCTATTATTCACAGTTGATAATGGCAAACAATAATTGTCATAGCAAATATATATTTAGCGACAATTTTACACTTCAACATCACTTCGAACTTTCAACTAACACTAATTAGTTTGCCAGCATAATTAACCAGACCCTATTATTTACTAACTTTTGACAAGTATATAAAAATATAAACACATGGCTAGATTGTGCTTCCAATTGATAATTCATAATCTTGAAACTAACAAAGGACAAATAAATTGTCAAACAGATTCATAATTTGCAAAAGAAAAAAAACACGGAATCAATAGAACCATTATGAGGAAAAGAAACTAGAGACCAGTAAACGTAATTATGAGCATGACTTACCTGTTTTAGCGGCCATTAGCTTCCAAAATCGCTAATCGAGATAATACATAAAATTGTGGGCATGAAGGTTATCAAATATTTTGGGCGAATCTGATGGGTGATGATTGCTTTCGGCGAGACCGCCAAAGTCTTTGCCTTCGATCACTCTATGCTGGCCTGCTGGGTTTACTAAAATACAGTTTGTTCGTTACATAAAGTTTGGGGGAAAAAACATAAAATTAGGTATACAGTTGCAGACGAAAGAATATATATATATATATATATATATATATATATATATATGTTTCACTCCATCACAAAGGGTTGCTGAACTCACTATTCAACATATAGCGGCCAGATTAACAGTATGTACCTACTTCTATTTTAATAATAGAGCCCCACTTGATCAAAACTTTGTAAATACGTCCCACTTTGTCAAATTTTATATCAACCGCTATAACATGTAACGACTTGGCCTTAAATTTTTTTTATTTTTTAAACTCCCACCGTAGCGACTAACCAATTTATGTATTAATTTATTATTAAACATTTATGTATTCATGTGGAAAGCATTTGCATCTGACTTGGCAATGTGAAAAGCATCTGACTTGGCAAACGGTTCATGTGGTTCATATGCGCCGCTACATGTTGTAGCGGATATACATCCTATTTAACACTCCCGAACCGATTAATTTATTCATTTTCTTTTTAAAACTTTCTCATAATAAAATAAAAATAATAATTGTAACACCTCTTTTCCGAAATAGAAAGAGAGGTTACTCAAATACAACAAAACTGATGAATCATAATAAGGCTCTAAATCACAAAAGAATAGTCTTTATAACCAATAAATATTAAAAGGGTAAATCAGAATAAATATCAAACTTGCCCAAACTATAATCTGAAATAATTATTACAACTCCGAACAAACTAATGTATCACAACCTAAACAGAATATATCTAAATCATTTGGATAAATGGGAGCTCTCGTCACACTTGCCCTTGATCCCCCTGATTACATGCCAGAAGAAAAACACAACATGAGCCAAATGTCCAGTACGGATATAGAATACAAGAATAACGAAACAAAATAACTAACTCAATAAAATGAACTGAACTGTAACGAACAAACTAATACAACGAAATAATAGGCTGAATCAAATTGCTGAGTGTTATTTCATACCGAGCTCAAAATAAAACAGAAATATATCTTATCACACAGGCAAGTCAAATAATGACACACAGGCAAGCCACACACATTGGACCGCGAATCCAAATGCATGTAAAATCGGAAGGAGTGTTTGACACAAATATCACCAATCCGCAGAACAGAACAGAAAACTAAGGTCGACCCATACGCCTCCCACAACAAATAACCAAATGGCCAACTCCCATCGGAGCACAAAACAGAGACGTCGTGGACTGATCACACCGTTACGGAAAGTGTTATGCCTCGGTGCCAAGAGGACATGTCTGTGGTACCCCCACAGGTGGTTATAGCTCAGGTATACCCTACGGTATATTCTAACAAAAATACTATGTCACAACACATGCGACGCAATATCAACACAAAGGGGTTCTAATACGTACATGTTAAGTCGAAACGAATCAACAACACAAAGTTTCCAAAAATATATTAACATGTACATTACTATAAATATCGAAATAAATTCTAGACATGATACACTAGTCTAAAGAGTACAAATATGAGTTCTAAATATCAACGCCAAAACGAAACCATCACATGAATTTGAGAACGAACAATCATGCGAAACAATAACTAGCTTCTAAATGAAAAACAAAATGAACAAATCAAAAATAAAAGGATTATCGCTAAAGGAGTACAGAATCCGTACCTGGATTAAGCAATGTAATACCCCAAATTATATTCTAAAAATTATTCGCTAAACTCCTTCCGTTCAAACTAATTAAACAAAATAATAAAATAAGTACAATTAGTGAATTATTATTATTATTATTATTATCATCATTATAATTATTATTATATTCTATAAACTTTAGTGATTCCATCATGTGCTGTACATTCACCGTCACACCTTTCGAATCTAAATTATATATATAACTTATGTTCCAAAATAATTATAACTTTAGAAATTCGTCAAAAGCATTTACTACAATTCTGAACTTTCAGAACATTACTAACCTGGCCAAATCATTAACATACATATACTATAATAAATTTATTACGTAATAGCATGTAGTATATTAATTAACATAACCAAAACTTACTCTATTACTAAACACTAAGTCCTTATATTCGTTTATGTTTACACACACACACACGAAGACAAAAGTTCTACACATATACATATATATAATATTTACAATTGATTTGAGAGTTTTATCTCACATTTGTTAAATGAATTTCTTCTTTCTCGGTAGTGAAAGCTTGCGGCCTTCTCCCTCCCCAAATTATAATGCACCGCTCTCCCTTCCTTATTTGCAGATTAGGTTTTTAGTTATTCATTTTTAATTAATATATCTTATTAACTCTTTAAATTTTAATAGGATTTTAATATTACACAAATATAAATTTGATCCAATTAGTTTTAAGGCCCAATTAATGTAGTTCACATAATTAAATACAATTTGACCCAAACACAAGAAAAGCCCAATTAAAATATTTAAACAAAAATTTTAAAATGTCATTTATTTATTTATTTATTCGGGTATTACATCACATACCCCTTAAAAGGATTCCGTCCACGAAATCAAAAGAAAAGAATGTACCTAATTATCAAAAAGATGTGGATACTCCGCTCGAATAGACTCCTCCATCACCCATGTAGCTTCTCGCTCCGAATGGTTTCTCCACAAAACCTTAAAAAACGGAATTGTCTTCCTCCTCATAACCCGCTCTTGAAGATCTAAAATTGCCTTGGCTTGCTCATCACAAGTAAGATCACCCCGAATCTTATCGAACTGATATTGGACCACATGCAACAGATGATATTGATAACTCATCAACACCGACACATGGAACACATTGTGCACATGAGCTAGCTGTGGAGGCAAAGCTAACCGATATGCAACTTCACCAACCCTCTCCAAAATTTCAAATGGGCCAATATAACGCGGACTAAGTTTTCCTTTCAGACCAAATCGCCGAATGCCCTTCCAAGGAGAAACTTTTAGAAACACATGCTCGCTAGGTTCAAACTCTAAAGTCCTCCTATGGTTATCAACATAACTCTTCTGTCGTGATCGAGCCAACTTCAATTTCTCCTTAGCCACCGTTACCTTCTCCGTAGTGATTTGAACTAACTCAGGCCCTTCTATGGCTCTCTCGCCAACCTCATCCCAACAAGTTGGTGTTCGACACTTCCTACCATACAACGCCTCAAACGGAGCCATCCCAAATACTTGCATGCCAACTGTTATTATAAGCAAACCCAACTAGGCTCAAATAATCATCCCAATTACCTGACCACTCAAGTGCACAAGACCTCAACATATCCTCTAACGTCTGAATAGTCCGTTCGGATTGCCCATCAATTTGTGGATGGAAAGAAGTACTAAAGTTGAGCCGAGTACCCCAAGCTCGTTGAAACCCTTTCTAGAACCGTGAAGTGAATCGTGGGTCCCAATCTGAAACAATAGACACCGGAGTACCACGAAGTCTAACAATCTCTTGTTGAAAGATCTGTGCCAATCTATCCACTGAGTAACCCCCGTGGATCACCAAAAAGTGTGTCGATTTAGTTAACCGGTCCACCATAACCCAAATGGCATCATTCTTCCTGAAAGTCTTCGGCAAACTAGTCACAAAATCCATCGTGATATCCTCCCACTTCCACACTGGAATGTCTAACTGTTGCAGCAAATCACTAGCTCGTTGATGTTCTATCTTCACTTGTTGACAAGTGAGGCACTTACTTACATATTCAGCCACATCTCGCTTCATCCTATTCCATCAAAAATTTTCCTTCAAATCCATGTACATCTTTATAGAACCTGGATGAATAGAAAATGGCGAACTATGAGCCTCCGCCAAAACTGCCTCCCGAATGATTGGATCAGACGGTACACATAACTGCTCACCCAACCAAATCACACCATGGTCATCAATACGAAAGTCGGGCTGCTTGCCCTCCTCCATATTCTGCGCCATACTCCACAATTCCCCATCTTCCTTTTGAGCTTTTTGTTAGATCCCAGTAGGCACACAATAGATCTAGAAGGGGGGGGGGGGTTTAATAGATCCTTTGCGTTTTTTAAAAATCTTTTCCTTTTTATTTTGTATTGCTAAGAAGTTAGCACATGATAAACATAAGAATTATTTCAAGCACAGCGGAATAAGTTAAATGTCCCCTTTATTGATATATTGATAAACATTAATACATTGTTCTTAGGGTTAGTTTGGTTGTAAGTAGTTAAAATATACATAGCAGTTATAGCAGTTAAGTATATAATGTAATGACAGAAAGTAACTGACAGAATGTAAAAGACACAAGGAGTTTTAAGTGGTTCAGAGACACAAGCTCCTAATCCACTCTTCTGCATTCTCGTAGGAAATCCACTAAGGAATGGGCAGCACCCTGAATCACTAAGATTCCTTCAAGGCCCGCAGCCCTGGAACTTCATATCACTAAGAACTCTTCAAGTCCTTCGACTTGGAACTCCTTTATTTCACTAAGAACTCTTCAAGGCCAGCAGCCTTGGAATCTCTAGTTCACTAAGAACTCTTCAAGCCCCGGCTTGTAACTCATTTAGTCCCTCTGGACAAGGACCCCTCAGGCCCTGGCTACTTATAGTTGTAGTTGTTGTTGTTGTTTGTACTTTGCTGCTAAGATGTCATGATGCTTGATCATCTTTGTACTTAGCAGCTAGGCTTGGTCCTCAGCATTCTGCTTTGAGTCTGGACCTCTTCTCTGGTGCAGCTGATCTTCATTCTGTTCAGCTAATCTTCACTTGATGTCAGCTGTGCACCATCACCACATAGAACTGCTAAGGCTTTTCATTATAGGTTAACTTCTTCTGACTATTAGCAGCCCTTGAACCCTTCTTGAATGATATGCAGACATGGTTCTGCATCTTTTCTGGTTCAGCTTCTGGTTCTTTATGGTGATCCGTAGAGTGGCTCTTCTGATCTTCTTTATGCTCAGCCACTTTCCTAAATGCTATCTTCTTGGCCTTCTTGGCTCTCAGCTTGGTTGCCATCTTTAGTGGCATTCTTATCCTTGTTGAGTGAAGCTTTAGTCTGTTCAAGTCCTTCAAGTCTGCTTCACTTCCACCTTCGTAGTCTCACTGTCACTGAGACTTGTTCTGTTTAGCTCAGGTGGAACTCGTAGAGTCAACAGTATAGCATTCCAACAACTCAACGAATCTATAACTCAGCAACAACTCTTATCTTTGAAGCTTGTCTCTTAAATACCCTTCCATAATCTTCCCGTTGGAAAGTAGCCGTTGGAAGCTATTTGAATTGCTTCGCAGATCTCGAGTTATTTGGTGCAGACTACTGATGTGACGTGACAGCTCCTTTTTGACTTTACTGACACAGCAGTCTGCTTTCTCACCTACCGCCTCAGAGATGTCACTATTCTGTGTTAGGCTGGTAGTCACCTTTATTACTCATTTTTGATTCCTTGATTCGAATCCTTAGGAGTTGTCCTTCTGCATCGAAGCTCTCAATTAGCAATGTTCAGATGTCAATCTTCATATTGATTCATTGCCAGTGGTTCAAAACTCAGATGCCCGAACTCCACGATTCTGATGCAGATTGTTCTTGGACCTTTATCGTAGTGTGTCCTTGTTGAATGTTGCTTTGACTGGTTGAGACAACACTACGATTCTGAAGAGTGTTCTTGGATCTTCAATGTAGAACATCTCTTCCTTTACTTGTGCAGTGCTTCAACACTTTTGCTTGCCTCGACTGATCTTAGGAACTGATATCTTGACTTGTCGTTCTGGCCTCTTCTGAATATCAAGACACATCAGATTTGTGGCATACCCAGCTCTCTTTCTCCTGGTGATCTCCCATTCACCTATCTTCAATGGTCTGACCCATGCTTAATCACTTCTATCTTGTTCTTCATAAGCTGGCCGCTATCTCTGTATAAACTGTATCAGTTCCTTCTTCATTTGGCAAACACTACGATACTGAGTGATTCTCAATATCGTTGTCTTCTGTTCTCTTGACAGCATCTGCACTTACTGACTTTCACTAGTCAGCTACTATGTCTGAAGTCTTCTTCTGATTTGCTTGTGGAAGACTTCATCTGGAATGGCTTCACAACTTCAATCTGCATGTTGATTGAGTTGATGCTTGTATCTTCTGTTAGCTTGCATGCCATTCGTTGAGTGCTCTCTGGTTCCCTTGGAATGTATCTTTGTAGCTCAGACCAGAGACTCCATGCTTTGGATATTCTGGGAGTGCCCATCTGTTGAGAATCGTGTTCACACTATGATTCTTCCCTTAGCGTTGTGAGCAACCTTTTTGGAAGCCTTAGTTCTGCAGACTACGATTTAGCTTTGTTGCTGCAAACATTATGATTCCGAGATCAGACCTTGACAGACTACGATTTTTGCCTTTATGCTTGCTGTCCTCGTCTTATCTGGTTCGACTACGATTTCTACTTCTGATTAGATCCGTAGACTCCACTGCTTCAAGTGTGATCTACGATTCTTGACTTAGCTCTGGCAGACATTCAGTCAGCTTATAGACAGGCTGTCTCTACGATTTTGAACTGACTTTCTCAGCAGACTACGATTCTAAGAAAGTTCTTCCTGACACACTACGATCCTTTCTCGTTTCTTCCGGCAGACTATGAACTCCGAGATCTACTATCCTTGCAGACTACAATTCCGCCTTGATAGTTCTCAAGTCTTCCTTGTCTCTCCAGGTAAACTACGATGCTGGTGCAGTGCTCGACAATCAGACAAGCCTATCTATTACATTATATAAGATCAACCTAACAAGCTTGATATTTCTATATTTATAGTCCTTGTACATCATTTCTTTTTTAAGGACTTTACAAAGCTGTTTTGCTTATGTAGGATCAACCTAACATATTTGATCAATTCACTCTAAGTCCTTGTACATATATTCCTATTATCTATCAAAGGACTTTACAGCTTTTGTCAATGCAAGCATACTTGCATATTCATTCATTTATATTATAATCAAATCATATATAAATAGGAATAACATTCTCAATGTATATTCCTAACAATCTCCCCCTATTTGATTATGAAAAAAATAATTAGTGCATGTGCATGAGATGAATGAATCTTATATATAGTGAGTAGCTGTATTTCTAAAGCAGATAATCATGAATGTCATTGATGATAATATGAAATTACATACACTATGACACTCTATATTCTGGATCCAAAACATACCTAACTAGAATAGAGATGTACCTCTTCTGCTCCATGTATGTCTCCAGAATGTCTGTTGATTAGCTTCTGCTGCTGCTCATCTTTATTTCTTCTTTTTCTTCTTTCCCCTGCTCCCCCTCAGATGCATGCTCTCCTTTGCTTGGCTCCCCCTATAATTCTATATTCATAGGGTCATCATCTTTTGGCTCCCCCTCAGATGATGATTCTGCTTCTGCTGTTGCTTTCTTCTTCTTTCCTCCTTTCATGGCCTTCTTTGCTTCTCTGCTTCTCTTCTTCTCAGACTTCGTCTTTCCCATTGAGTGCTTCTTCTTTTTCCTCTCTCTTGAAAGTCTCTTTTGATGTATCTTTTTCTGTCCCTTTTTGTCATTAATCACTTGTGAAAGCTACTCCACGTTTGTCATAAGCTGCTCCATTAGGTGATAAGAGTTACCAACCTCAATCTTGAGTTCTTGTTGGGTCAACTCAAGTTGGAGAGAGAGAGACTATTTTAGATCGTCAATCTTGTCAGAGAGAAATAGGATTTGGTCTTCATTGGCCTTCTGAACTCGTAGAGCTTCTTCCTTCTGCTCACTCATAGCCTTCTGAAGTACTTGATCCCTTAGTTGAAGCTTGAGGGATATGTCTAAGAGTCTGGCTTGAAGTCTTGTTGACAATTCATTGTCTTCTTCTGTTGACAGGTCCTTTACTTCTACAGCCATGAGAGAGATTTCCTCAACCAGTTCTTCTGAGGACTTCTGAAGCTCTTGCTCTTGAGGAGGTCTGTCATCATGTTGTTTATCCTCTTTCTGAGCAGCTGGTTGATTAGCCTCTTGCTGAGTATCATGGTGAACTCTATAATTTTTACTTTTGGATAGACTCTCAAAGGTGGTGAGAATCTGGTAGATCGTTGAGTTCCATGCTACTTGGGCAGAGTACAGCTTCTCATATTCATCTTGATCATCTTCAAGGATAGAGTGAGATGACTCTACGATTGTGGACTTGGGCAGTATCCTTCTTCCATCTAAATTTGCTCGACAATCGTAGGGGATGTAATGATTTTCAGCATGTCGATAGACCTTGAAGTGAGATTGGTCTTTGATCAGCAGAGTTGCAAACTCCTTCACCCTTGGAAAGTTCTGTGCCACCAGTTCTAGGTTGGGAAGGTGAGAGAAGCACCATGAGAGATAGCTGTTGTCTCCAATGAGGGATGCCTTTACCCATGGCATGTGAGGATGAAACCATCTTATAGCATGATCCTTGACTTCAGTATCATAAATCAAGGTTGAGGAATCTAGCTTTATAGTATCTCGATGGTTGAGTAGATGTGCTGCAGTCATTTTCACCACTTGTAACCTTCCATTCCCATGATTTACCCATTTCTCTGAAAGTGCATCTAGTGGTTCTTCATCAATTTCTACCACTATTCTCCTCTTGCGTTGAATAGGACAAGGAATGTGAAAATCTTCTAGCACGTCATCCTCAGAACTGAAGTCTTTTTTACCTTCGTCATGATCTGTGCTAGAGTCAGATTGATGTAGACTTCCTTCAACTGACTCATCAGTTTGTTCAAGCATTTGATCATCATCAGCAGAGCTTGCCTTTGCGGACTCACTAGTCTCTTCTAGCTCTGTAGTCTTCAGCCTTTTTCTGCTATCCTTTTCTGATAGCGTCTTCCCTTTTTCCTTAGCCTCTCCTCTCTTGGATTCAGCCTCATCATCGCTGATTTCAATTATCTTTGGAAACAATTCTCCTCTTTTTGAGACCATTTTAGCAACCAGCCTGTTGCTCTTTCTTTTTCTTGGGGGTTCAGCTATAGGAGACTTGGATCTCTCTTCATCTTTAGTCTTTGAAGTCTCTGATTTATCTGATAGATTTCCTTGAGATTCAACAGCAGGAGTGACAGATACTTCTTCTTTAGACTCTTCGTCGTTTGATCCATCAAATGGACTCTTTTGAATTTTAGCACTATGAGATCTAGCTGTTTCATAATCAGATTCTTCTTTGTCAGCAGAATGGCTACTCTGAGAATTAGTTATAGGACTTGCAGCTTCTTCTTCATTATCAGACTTGCTCTTTGAAGAATCATCCCTAAAGTTCTCAGTTCCCACTTTATCTTCTGACTCTACGTTTTCTTCTTCAGTAGATATACTTCTTTGGGGAACTGATTTAGGCTTCTTTACCACCTTAGCTTTCTCTTTTGTAGGCTTTATAGACTTGGGCTCTAGGATAAATGCACCTTCAGAGGATGAAGACTCTTCTTCTTCCATAGCACTTGCCTTCCTCTTCTTCGAAGTACTCTTGCTACTGCTGCCATATGTTAGCCGTTTGTTCTCTATTGTGTTCTTCTTCCAATTTGCAAACAGCTATGTGGTCATCACTTTATGGCTATTAAGGGCTTCTCCTTCATCATCCTTAATTTTGTTTTTCAGCCTCTTCTTCAGAATGATACTTAATAATCTTCCATGGAAAACCTTAGTGAGTGGTTTCCCTGTTAACCTCTTCTTCTCTGCTTTCTCCAGCCACTTGGACATTTGGTCAATCAGAATAACCCCAAAGTTGTTATGCTTCTTCAGAATAATTGCAGACATGATCTTCAGCTGTTGATCACTCACAGTGTCATGTGCAGTGTCTTTGCATAGTATGTATTTGCCTATAATCTCTGCGAGAAACTCAAATTCTTCAGGAAATTCCTTCTTTATGTCCTTCAGACTATGGTTCCTTCTGTACCTCATTATCTTTTTGGCTTCTTCAGTGTTGACTTCATCAAGACTTTTCAGACCTAGGTCAGGAAAACCTAAGCACTGATTAATGTCAGAAGATTTCAGCTTCAGAATCTAACCTTTTACTTTGGTAGAAAGAATTCCAGAGTTTGTAGTCATGTTGGAGTAGAACTCTTTAACCAAGTCAGCATAAATTGGAGTATTTGACTCAAGACATTCTGAGAATCCAGCCTTCTTCACAAGTTCCAGAATATCTCTGAACTTCTTCTCAGATTTCTCGAACGTCTTAGTTCCAAGCTGAATGCTAGCAATTACTCGCCAGTTTGCCATTTGAACAGCTAGGGTTTTCTGAGTTTATGACTGTATGAGAATCTTGTGAGATGTCAGGGAGCGATTCAAGGTTTAATAACTGTTTGAGAAGATCTTGGCTGTTTTGAAGTATTTAGGTTTTGGCTTAAGAAGATGAGTGTATGGATTTGACAGGTTTGCAGCTTTTGATGAACCCGGTAAAATGAAACTGCCAATTATTTGAATTTCCCTCTTGTAACTGTTCCTTCCACGTTTCTTAGTGGGACAGTTGTAAGAAGATGATAGGTCACAATTTGTAACTCCTCCATCGTGTCAGTTGATCAGATTTGACTTTTCTTCTGTTGACTATTTACTTTTTAAATGCGTGGAGTGACTTATAGCTTAGTTCAGTACTTCCATGATTTCTCAGGCTGATCTATAACCTTTGCTTCTTCTTCGATGATCGTAGTCTATGGTCATGCTTCAATAAACAACTTCTCCATTAGACTCTGAGGGATTGGCAATTCTCATCTGTAGCTAGTAATCTTCTGAGGAGATGCTGCTTGGTTCAGCAGAGAATCTTGTGATGGATTCCATATTAGCATTCCTTCTAACATAAGGTAGCTCAGGAAGGGCCAACCTCTTAGCTTAATGCTAAGGATCAGGTTTGTCCCTGAGGCGCTTATCAGATGAAATGCTTTAGACATGATTAGTATTGACATCACATTTGATCTCTCTGCTGGGGAGTTCAGTTACCAACTCTGGATATTCAATGGTGTTGGTTTTTGTATAGGTTGTAATCGTGGTGTCCTTCTGCTCTTTTGCTATGATCAGATGGTTAATCATAGGCACTCCACGATTTTGAGGTGGGTGGCTGATATGGTTATCAGTAGTATGTTTTGGGACATTACTATTGACTATGATGGATATTTATTTGGTTCATCAGTTACAGAATTTTGGGACTCTGCAACTGGAATCTTTCTATTTTGGGTTAGCTCTTGTTCTCTATGATCTTGGCAGAAGTGGTCTTGATAATCGTGGTGTAATAGATAGACATGCATCATGACCGTCTTATCTTCTGAGTTTTTCTCATAGCTTCTAGCAAGAATTTCACTTCTTTATTTTGCTCCCTGAGCTTCACCATCTCCATACCTTCAGATAATCTTCTACACTCTTCACCACCTTCAAACTGTTCTTTCTCAGCAGCATCACTTGGTTCTTGCATTCCTTTTTCATCATTGATCATGGTCTGATCAAGTGCAGTAGTATGCTCTGCATGACTGATCACTTCTTGATCATCTTCTATGACTCTGGTCTCTTCTTTGACTTGGATACAGCCTTGGCACTTTCTTCAGATTCAACCCTGACCATTTGTTCAGGCTGAGAGGCTGTTGCAGCTTCTCCGTCTGCAGTAGTTCTTTGTATGGACTCTACGATTAGTGATGACTCCACAATCGTAGTGAGTGAGGACTTCTTTGTTATGTGGCTGCTTTTCTTCTTCTTCATATGCATCAGAAGGAAGCTTTGTATATCTCCTTCTGACTGGAATCATCACTATCATGTAAACCTCCTTGCATCATAGAGAGAGATATCTTTAGAACTGATTACTCAACGATTGTTGACAGAACTACCAACGTAGTCTTCTTTATCTGACACCTGAACAGGTGTTTACAGCAGGCTTATAGTCCTTCCTTACTTTCTTCAGTATACACTAAGGATGAATGAAGAATCATTTGGGACTATCAATTCGTTAACATTTATCAACCTTTCTTCAGTTGGTTGCCCTTCCTCCTTTATCAGAACTACGGACTTTGATGCTGACTGGAGAGACACTACGATTGTGGTCATTATACCATAATCGTTGTGTGTTGGCTTTCACAGGCTTGACTTAGTCTTGACCGTAGAGAACACTACGATTTTCCTTAAGCTCTTTGATAGACTGCACTCGTGGAGTTCTGCTTCTATGGTGCATTCTTCATGATCAATACTTGATGATCCTTTGATGTGAACTTCTTTGATATTCCCTCTGAGTTAATATGCTTTATATGAATAAGCATAGAGGATCTTGGCATGAATGGTCAGCTACCATTTGAAGATCAGCAATCAGGTGAGCTTTATTCATGTGGGCTCAGCTCATCTTTAGAAACAGACTTTGGCATAAGATGAGTTTTGACAAGAACATTGCTGAAATGTCTTGAGCCTCCAGCTGGGTGAATCTTCGTGACTGAAGTCATCTGCTTCAGCATTCCTTAGTGTAGTCAGATAGACCAAGTATCTGCAGGTTAGATAAATTTCTATATTTGGTACCCATGGTTAAATGGGTCCTGCTAGGTTAGTTTCTCAAAAACCCTTATTCCTCATATACTAGAATTTACATCAACTTTAGCATCAATAATCATATCTATGCATGTATCAGATTTAGATATGACATTTAAAATGCATGATTGTGAGTGTGTGTAAGATTAATCATTTTAATAAGACACTCTTTTTCTTTGAAGGTTTCACCCTTTGCTTGGTTATGTTCACAGATTTTTGAATGTTCACAGAGTAGGAATCAACTCTATTACTTATTTATATCTGGTTGATTCATGGAGATGATCAGTTTCTAAGAATCTTCAAGATACTCCTTTAGAACTGATCATACTCTACGTGTTGTCAAAAACTTAGAGCATAGGTTTGTACATACATACCAACCCTTAAGCAAGGATTACTTCACTTAAACTTAATTAATTCTTGATATGCTTATGACCTATTTCAGACTTTTTTCAAGATGTTATCTTCAACCTAAAACTTGGGTGGAGAGAAAGTTTCTTAGCAATTGAGTTCCCAACCTTAGTGTACTTTCTCTCTTCCCCTTTTTAGGAAGAATATGGCCTCTTGATAGAATACTGTTATAGTACATAAGGTGATGCAACATGATGTACACATTTATATTAATGAGGAACAGTACCTTTGCACTGTCAGTTTCTTGACAGTCATTTATCTTGCTATAATGAGGTTAACCATTGGTGTGCATATCTTTACATTCATTTCTGGCAACTTGTTGCTCCAGTTGTCCTTTGATCAATCAGTCATAGCCTTGAAGAGATAAGCTAAGAAGGTCTTGGCATCTTTAGTTCTTTAATCACCTTGAACCTCAGGGTTCACATCCAACTGCTGGTTAGCCAAATACATATTTGAGAAATTCTTCTTTCTCCTCTGGATAGACATTTCTTAGCATGTATGGCCTTTCATCTTTCAGAATGAAGGATGCTTGATTCTTTGCTGTTGATGCCACTTGACTTCTCCTCTCTGGTCTTCAGGCTACTAGATTGACTGTGGACAAGGATTGGTCTTGATGGTATGGCATTTAAGAACCTGGACCAATTTGAGCAGCTTAAGGTGTATATACACATTTACCTGTACACATTATTTCCAACGTGTGAGCTCATCTGCATTTACAAGTGACTTACTACTAAACTAAGTTTAGAGCAATGTTTGTGCCTAGGATCAGACTCAAAGCAATCAGCTTTTGAATATAGCATGAGAACCTGCTCTGATACCAATTGTTAGTTCCCAGTAGGCACCCAATAGATCTAGAAGGGGGGGGGGGTTGAATAGATCCTTTGTGGTTTTTAAACTCTTTTCCTTTTTATTTTGTATTGCTAAGAAGTTAGCACATGACAAACATAAGAATCATTTCAAGCACAGTGGAATAAGTTAAATGTCCCCTTCATAGATATATTGATAAATATTAATACATTGTTCTCGGGGTTAGTTTAGTTGTAAGTAGTTAAAACATACATAGCAGTTATAGCAATTAAGTATACAATGTAATGACAGAAAGTAAATGGCAGAATGTAAAAGACACAAGGAGTTTTAAGTGGTTCAGAGACATAAGCTCCTAATCCACTCTTCTGCACTCTCGCAGGAAATCCACTAAGGAATGGGCAGTACCCTGAATCACTAAGATTCCTTCAAGGCCCGCAGCCCTAGAACTTCAGTTCACTAAGAACTCTTCAAGTCCTTCGACTTGGAACTCTTTTAGTTCACTAAGAACTCTTTAAGGCCAGCAGCCCTGGAATCTCTAGTTCACTAAGAACTCTTCAAGCCCTCCGGCTTGGAACTCATTTAGTCCCTCTGGACAAGGACCCCACAGGCCCTGGCTACTTGTAGTTATAGTTGTTGTTGTTGTTTGTGCTTTACTGCTAAGATGTCATGAAGCTTGATCATCTTTGTACTTAGCAGCTAGGCTTGGTCCTCAGCATTCTGCTTCGAGTCTTGACCTCTTCTCTGGTGCAGCTGATCTTCATTATGTTCAGCTCATCTTCACTTGATGTTAGCTGTGCACCATCACCACATAGGACTGCTAAGGCTTTTCATTGTAGGTCACCTTCATTTGACCCTTAGCAGCCCTTGAACCCTTCTTGAATGATATGCTGACATGGTTCTGCATCTTTTCTGGTTCAGTTTCTAGTTCTTCATGGTGATCCGTAGAGTGGCTCTTCTGATCTTCTTTATGCTCAGACACTTTCCTGAATGCTATCTTCTTGGCCTTCTCGGCTCTCAACTTGGCTGCCATCTTTAGTGGCATTCTCATCCTTGTTGAGTGAAGCTTTAGTCTGTTCAAGTCCTTCTTCAAGTCTGCTTCACTTCCACCTTCGTAGTCTCACTGTCACTGAGACTTGTTCTGTTTAGCTCAGGTGGAACTCGTAGAATCAACAGTATAGCATTCCAACAACTCAACGAATCTACAACTCAGCAATAACTCTTATCTTTGAAGCTGGTCTCTTAAATACCCTTCCATGATCTCCCCATTAGAAAGTAGCCGTTGGAAGCTATTTGAATTGCTTCGCAGATCTCGAGTTATTTGGTGCAGACTGCTGATGTGACGTGACAACTCCTTTTTGACTTTACTGACACAGCAGTTTGCTTTCTCACCTACCGCCTCAGAGATGTCACTATTCTGTGTCAGGCTGGTAGTCACCTTTATTACTCCTTTCTGATTCCTAGATTCGAATCCTTAGGAGTTGTCCTTCTGCATCGATGTTCTCAATTAGCAATGTTCGGATGTTAGTTTTCATATTGATTCATTGCCAGTGCTTCAAAACTCAGATGCCCGAGCTCCACGATTCTGATGCAGATTGTTCTTAGAACTTTATCGTAGTGTGTCCTTGTTGAATGTTGCTTTGACTGGTTGAGACAACACTACAATTCTGAAGAGTGTTCTTGGATCTTCAATGTAGAACATCTTTTCCTTTACTTGTGCAGTGCTTCAACAATTTTGTTTGTCTCGACTGATCTCAGGAACTGATATCTTGACTTGTCATTCTGGCTTCTTCTGAATATCAAGACACTTCAGATTTGTGGCATACCCAGCTCTCTTTCTCCTGGTGATCTCCTGTTCACTTATCTTCAATGGTCTGACCCATACTTAATCACTTCTATCTTGTTCTTCAAAAGCTGGCCGCTATCTCTATATAAACTGTATCAGTTCCTTCTTCATTTGGCAAACACTACGATATTAAGTGATTCTTAATATCGTTGTCTTTTGTTCTCTTAACGGCATCTGCAGTTACTGACTTTCACTAGTCAGCTACTATGTCTGAAGTCTTCTTCTGATTTGCTTGTGGAAAACTTCATCTCGAATGGCTTCTCAACTTCAATCTGCATGTTGATTGAGTTGATGCTTGTATCTTCTGTTAGCTTGCATGCCATTCGTTGAGTGCTCTCTGGTTCCCTTGGAATGTATCTTTGTAGCTCAGACCAAAGACTCCATGCTTTGGATATTCTGGGAGTGCCCATCTGTTGAAAATCGTGTTGACACTACGATTCTTCCCTTAGCGTTGTGAGCAACCTTTTTGGAAGCCTTAGTTCTGCAGACTACGATTTAGCTTTGTTGCTGCAGACACTACGATTCCGAGATCAGACCTTAACAGACTACGATTTCTGCCTTTATGCTTGTTGTCCTTGTCTGATCTGGCTCGACTACGATTTCTGCTTCTGATTAGATCCGTAGACTCCATTGCTTTAAGTGTGATCTACGATTCTTGACTTAGCTCTGGCAGACATTCAGTCGGCTTATAGATAGGCTATCTCTACGATTCTGAACATGACTTCCTCAGAACACTACAGTTCTGAGAAAGTTCTTCCCGACACACTACGATCCTTTCTCGTTTCTCCCGGCAGACTATGAACTCAGAGATCTACTATCCTTGCAGACTACGATTCCGCCTTGATAGTTCTTGAGTCTTTCTTGTCTCTCCAGGTAGACTACGATGCTGGTGCAGTGCTCGACAATCAGACAAACATATCTATTACATTGTATATGATCAACCTAACAAGCTTGATCTTT
This sequence comes from Panax stipuleanatus, assembly GCA_020205555.1. Lineage (NCBI taxonomy): Eukaryota > Viridiplantae > Streptophyta > Magnoliopsida > Apiales > Araliaceae > Panax > Panax stipuleanatus. The sequence goes on along the minus strand of CM035117.1, from coordinate 153,794,393 downwards.
CTATATTTATAGTCCTTGTACATCATTTCTTTTTAAGGACTTTACAAAGCTGTTTTGCTTATGTAGCATCAACCTAACATATTTGATCAATTCATTCTAAGTCCTTGTACATATATTCCTATTATCTATCAAAGGACTTTACAACTTTTGTCAATGCAAGCATACTTGCATATTCATTCATTTATATCATAATCAAATCATATATAAATAGGAATAACATTCTCAATGTATATTCCTAACACTTTTTTAACCCTCGAAATAAGAGAGGGCTCCACTCTCATACCTGCCAAATGCCCATCTGAACCTTGCACAAACAACTCCAACTCTAGCCCCTCTATATCCGAAATAAGCTGAGGTTGTGTAATAAGAGCTGCTACACTTCCTGAGCTCTTTCGGCTAAGAGCATCTGCAACCACATTTGCCTTCCCCGGGTGATACTGAATCCTCGCATCATAATCTTTTAGAATCTCCAACCAACGCCTCTGCCTCATGTTAAGCTTCTTTTGAGTGAAAATGTACTTAAGACTTTTGTGATCGATGAAGATATCACAAGTCTCTCCATAAAAATAGTGCCTCCAAATCTTTAGAGCAAAGATTACTGCTGCAAACTCCAAATCATGAGTGGGGTAGTTCACCTCGTAAGGTTTAAGCTGCCTAGAAGCATAAGCAATCACCTTACCGTGTTGCATCAAAACACACCCCAAGCCCTTCTTAGAAGCATCACTATAAATCTGGTAACCTCCTGTCCCCGGCGGTAATATAAGTATAGAAGCTGTCATAAGTCATTTCTTCAAATCCTCGAAACTCTTCTCGCGCTCCTCATTCCACACAAACTTCGTGCTCTTTTTCATCAACTGAGTTAATGGCAAAGCAAGCAAAGAGAATCCTTCCACAAATCTCCTATAATACCTTGCTAAACCCAAGAAACTCCTAATCTCTGTCACAGTAGTAGGTCTCGGTCATTTAGTGATAGCCTCAACCTTTGCAGGATCCACCTTAATGCCTTCAACAAAAACAACGTGGCCCAAAAATGCAACCTGCTTTAACCAAAAGTCGCATTTGGATAATTTAGCATACAATTTCTCTTTCTGAAAAATTCCCAACACTGTTCGAAGATGCTCCTCATGCTCCTCCCTAGACTTAGAGTAAACCAAAATGTCATCAATAAAGACAATAACATATTGGTCCAAGTACTCCTTGAACACTCGATTCATCAAATCCATAAACACCACCGGAGTGTTAGTCAACCCAAATGGCATCACCAGAAACTCGTAATGCCCATAGCGAGTACGAAAAGCTATCTTAGAGACATCCTCATCTCTCACCCTCAACTTATGGTAACCCGACCTCAAGTCTATCTTCAAAAAATACTTCGCCCCCTGAAGTTGGTCAAACAAGTCTTTAATCCTCGGCAATGGATACCGATTTCTGATAGTAATCTTGTTCAACTCCCTGTAGTCTATGCACAACCTCATAGACCCATCTTTCTTCTTCACAAACAAAACTGGAGCACCCCACGGCGAAACACTCGGTCGAATCACACCACGATCTAGCAGCTTTTGCAACTGCTCCTTCAACTCCTGCAACTCTAATGGTGCCATCCGATACGGCGCCTTAGAGATAGGCCCCACACCAGGAACAAGCTCAATAGTAAACTCAACTTTCCGCTACGGTGGCAACCCTGACAACTCCTCAGGAAACACATCGAAAAAGTTACGAACAACTGAAATATCCCCAATACGAGACTCACCCTTGGAGGTATCCTTCACAAATGCCAAATATCCCTCACAACCCTTTGCCACTAACTCCTCAGCCTTTAAAGCTGAAATCAACTTCACCACTCTACTCGGCTGTGAACCCTGAAACACGAATTCCGGAGACTTCACATCTCCAAATATAACCTTCCTCGCCTGGTAGTCGATAGTGGCCTGGTGCTTATCCAACCAGTCCATTTCGAGAATAACATCGAAATCGTGCATACACATTGGAAGAAGATTAGGCCTATGAATCTTATCCCCAAAACTAATCGCACACCCTCGATATAAATTAGAAATTGCAATAGAAGTCCCCATCGGGGGAGCAATAGTTATAACAGAATCTAAAGACTAAGATGGCACACCAAGGTGCCTAACATAAGACTGAGCAATAACAGAATGAGTAGAACCCGTATCAAATAAAACAAAAGCCTCACGATTGCCAACTAAAAGAGTGCCAGAAAGAGTACCTGGCGCACCTGCCGCCTGATTATATGTCAAGGCAAACACCCGACCACCTTGACGCTGACCTCCATTGCCACCATTATCACCACCTCCACCATTACCACGTGGCCCGATACAATCTCTAGCCAAGTGACCCATCTGTCCACACAAGAAGCATGCACCGGTAACTCTATGACACTGTCTCCCCGGATGATTATCCCCACACATAGCACAAGGAGCTATCGGAATATGATTTGGGTTACCCCCACCAACTGGTCTCGGATAACGACCTTGATTCTGCCCTTGCTGGAGATTCTGACCATACCAAGGAAGCTGAAGCTGACGATTATGCCCTTGCTGAGGCAACTGTTGATAACCCCTATTCTGATTCTGGCCACGCCATTTCCCCTGTTGGACACCACGATTTCTGTTCCACTGACCACCTTGATTTCCCCCATGCTGACCCGAAGCTTGACCCTGCTGGTCATCTCTGTCCCTCTTTCGACTCCTTTCCGGTTTAGAAGACCGAAAGTCCTGCTACTCCATCTCAATGTTCTTGGCCGCATTAGCTACAGCTGACACATCTGCAAACTTGGTGTTAATGAGATGTTGTCGATACCTATAATGACTCCTCCACTTGAACTTATCCGCCTGTTCCGCTGCAGTCCCTGCAGAGGTTCCCAAAAAACTTGCCAACCTGGTGAACCTCAACATAAAATCTATGATGAACTCATCATCTTTCTGCCGAATAGACAGATTGTGACACCCCCGAATCCGGGTCCTCTGACCCCGGTCCGGTCACCACGAAACAATACTAACATCCACCTCTAAACAACATACGATAACTAGAAATGCGAAATATAATAAACGTACGTCGTTCATTCAAAAGGTGTTACTAGTCCCAAGATTCGATAACCTTAAAACAATCTTACAAACATACCCTAGAATAAACATTAGGGTTCATATTACATTAACAATAATTAAACAAATTATAAAGACAAAGTCTGCTCCTTGCAAACCATCCTATATCTTTCCTTTACCCTTGTTCTTCCCTGAGGGCTCGAGCTTAACTGCAATATAAGTCATGATATAGCAATAATGAGCAACAAGTTTACTCAGCAAGTTTAAATACAACAATAAAGGATATATCATGATGAATGGAAAAATATCTGATAATGATTTCAACAAAATGAATATCTTAAAGATTCAACAATATGGATGTTAGAATGATTCAACAATCTGTATGATTCAATACTATGAATATCTGTATGATTCAACGATATGAATATCTGTAAAATTCAACAACATGCATGATTCAACACTATGAATATCTGAAAGATTCAATAATCTGACTATTAAAAGCAAAGATAATAATTGCCTTTAGAATGACTGATAGTAGAGTAGACTTTGAGTAATAACTTTCCAATGGGTTCAATAGCTAATTGACCCTTTTTGGGTTACTGGCTTCTAGCTACAGAAACTTAGTACCTCGAGGAGATCAGCCTCGGGTACAACGTGAATATGCATAACACTTATATCTGCTTACTCATATCATATATTAGATACCTGGGCACACTCCTACATATGAGGGGTGTTCTGTTCCGTCTAAGAATCATTACCATCAATTGGTTTGGATAGCTTTAAAGAAAACTTCATACACTAGTCTGACCGAACAAAGGTTCAGACTCTAACTGACACGGTTCAAGAAATTTAGAACCTTGAATATTGTACAAGTCCAAGACTGTACGAGCTCAAATGCACTAGGTGCGGACATCAATAATATCAATGTGGAATAATTGATAAGTAATTAAACCACTAAATAACATGCTTGGAAATAAAGTTCAAGCAATTAAGTAAACAACTTTCGATTCATTAATAACCTACTCAATACAATATGAGAAAGATAGAGAACTTGCACAAAGTGAAGTTTAGAATTTGCACAATATATGAATTTGTGTAAGTTCGGGGAACTTGCACAATACTCAACGTGTGAAGTTCGGGGAACTTGCACAATAATAGATTCCTTGTATAAAATAAATGCATAGGCTTAGACACTTACAACATCAAAGAGTGAAATTCAGAGAATTTCACCATAATAGATCCCTTGCATAAAGTAAATGCATAGGTTAGGACATTTGCTTACAACGTTCTTTAAGTAAAGTAAACACAAAGATAAGATACTTGCACAATATACGAGTTTGTATAAATTTGGAGAACTTGCATAATAAAGAAATGAAGTTCGGGAACTTGCAAAATAACCAAAGTGTGAAGTTCGGGGAACTTTCACAATACTCAAAATGTGAAGTTCGGGGAACTTTCACAATAACCAAAGTGTGAAGTTCGGGGAACTTTCACAATACTCAAAATGTGAAGTTCAGGGAACTTTCACATTAACCAAAGTGTGAAGTTCGGGGAACTTTCACACTACAATAATAACATGCTCAATACAATATGAGAAGGATAGGAAACTTTCACCAAAAACAAGTGAAGTTTAGAAACTCGCTTATACGGTTCTTTGAATAAGGTAGTACAAGAATTTAGAATACTTGCATAATAGGGTCCGAATACTTGTACAATAAATAAGTATAAGTCAAGAAAAACTTGCTCAAATGTTCAGGAAAACTTGCAATATAATAATACCCTGCTCAATATAAATTTGAGTAAAGTTAGGGAGACTTGCAAATAATACAAGAACGGGTTCAAAGGAACTTGCTCACAAGATTTATCGAATAAAGTAATGCAAGGTTTTAGAATACTTGCAACACAATAAAAGTAGGGTACGGATACTTGCACAAATAAGGAGTGTAAGTCAGGGAACTTGCCTGTTTGCTCAGCTACAAATAATTCTAGCTTTAATTTAAATGGCGTTGGAACGACCTAATAATAACAAGTCGATCTCTCCAATTAGTATAAACTAATATAAGTTCACACATACTAGAATTTAGTCGTTATATAAATCTATCACATAAGATTACGTTCAATATCAAACATACCATTTATAGCATCATAATATGTTAACTATTAAAATCTGACTTAAGCAAATTGTTCGGGTCTGAAAGTGTCCCGGCGTAACTCTAGCATGCAACTATTGCCATTAAACCAATACACATGCTTATCAAGTTATAATCTCTCATTCAAAACTAGTATGCTCTTTCTATATTCAATTCGAAGTCATATATTTTCATGCTGATAAACCTTAAGTTAAACAAGTTCATACTTTAAAGGTTCGCTATTCCTGTCATACTACCTCATACGAGACCAAACAATACTTAATATATATGGTCGAGTATACTACACACATATACTCTAATCACATAGTTGAAGTTCATTTTCTATAAATGTGCGTGCATAGTTGAAATCTATGTTTAACCAAGTGAGGTTCATGTCAAGATGTCTATAGGCATAATGAATACTAATATACATGCTTGCATGATCATAATATCATTCACATGGTAATCAATGCTATTTAGCTTTCACATTCTAAGTTTCATTACACTAAGTCCATAAAGACAACACAGTATATGTAAAGCATCTCGTATTCGCGATTCACATGTATTAGAACGCATACATAAGTCACATATATGTATTTAAGTGGTCACAATCTAAAAGACACAAGTCTTGGTTAGGTTCACTTTGAAAGTCTTAAGTCTCTCTTTTTTTGAAATGTCTTAACTTACGATCGAGTATGCTAGTGTGTTCTATCATATTAGACTTAGTTCTCATGTTTATAGAACACACAATCATGACCATGAAATCAGAATTCATACATACTACGTATACGTCAAAGTTCACATTTAAAGCTTATGTTGTTGTTAGTAACGTTCACTAATGAGTTCAACATGCTAATGCTTCATTAAAAGTCATATAAACACAAGTCAATGGATTATTCATACATTTCTAAACCACACTAACATGCTTGCAAAATCAGTACCTAAATGTGTTACACGCATGTCAAAGTTTATTTTCAAAACTTCCATTTTCGTTAGGAATGTGCACTAGTAAGGTTCATATGATCACAGTTCATTATGGAACCTATATACATGAGTTAGCATACTTCTCATACATCTTTAAATCATACTAATATGCTTGCAAAGTCAGAATACTAGCATGCTTCACATATGTTGACATTCGTTCATGAAATCTTAAGTTTATTTTCATAACTATATGTTGTTTCATAAACCTTGTATGCAAACATAGCAAAACACGTTTACACAAAGTTAATATACTCATATATGTGTGCTAATCTAACTTACATGTTTGTTCTAACAAAGTATTACATGATGACATGACAGCCTTGTAGCAGAAAAACAAAATCTGATTTCCAGGGCCTGCGCAACTGCGCTGCAACCAGGCATAAACCCGGCGCAGCTGCGCTGGCTCCTGATCCAACCAAGACTGAACTTCTTCGGCAGTTCATCAGCCTAACTCAAAATTTTTCCAACAAAATTTATTCCAGCCACCATGCAATACATTTTTAACATGGTAGTAAACTATCATAGAATCTAATAAGCATACTCAAATTAATCAAAGCATGCTCAATTCAAGAATCAAGGAATTAGAATTTTATAGACTTTGAACAAAGAATGGGAGTATACCTCTGTAATTGCTTAAATTGAGTTTACTGCTATAATGATCCTTACAATGCTGCTATAATACTCTCCCAATAATATGAAAATCTCAGCAAATGAATGAAGGAGAAGGGAAGAGTTCTTATATAGCCAATTTCTTACTCGGTTCTTGACAGTGTTCCTTAAATCAAACTAATGGGAGATGCAATTAGCTAATGGTTATCAAATAGTGGGTGAGGAATTGTTATATCTCATCATAATCTCCACTCCGTTGCTCATTATTGCTACAAGGCTATCCTAGCTTTGCTGAGTTTGAGGAGTGTAGGCACGTGAATGAGAAATGAGGGTGGGACTCTCATTTAGGAACAATGTAAACTCAGCCTTTGCAATTTTATATATATTATGTATGCTCAACACTTAGCACAATATATACATACTTAGATTATATAATGTATATGCACATAGATATACTTAAGTTATATGTATTTATTCTATATACATTCAAATGGGTGATACTATGTTATAGCAATTAATAATGAATAGGTACACAATATATAATCCATGTACATTTTCTATTAACACCAGATATAATAGAATTGTGTATTGCTCATTTTTTATTATTATAACTGTTATTATTATACACATAATAACTTAACGAAACTATTATCAATTAATTATATTTATTGATATTAATATAAAGTAATAGGGTATTCATTAAATCTTTCTCACACACAACATGTAACTCACATAATGTCATTAATCTCACTATATAGTCTATATATATTATATAGCCATATCAATTATGTTACCTTGCACCTTATACAATATATAGAGGTAACTACTATATATTAAAGGTTTACATATCACCTGCTTGTATAAAACAATTAACCAAGTAAATATAATATTATTATTATTTATTAATTTTCTTACTCATTAATTATTATTTATTCATAATAATAGTTAATCAACACATTATCAATTAATTACTCCCAATTGAAATTAATCAAACACGATTAAATCTCTACATCATATTCAAGAAATTTGAATATATAATTTACTAACACTTTTATCAATATTCTGATATAAAAGTCTCAGGGTTAATCTACTAATTTAAATAACCATTAGTGATTCCCTTTAATAAAATCCTAGCATTTATTCGCATAGGTTAAATTCACATAAACACATAACCACATAAGGTTTAAATAAGTTTGAAAATTTAACTTCTAAAAATTTTAAATCACATATAAAATTAATAAGAAGCTTAAAATTCCTGGTTGTTACATCCCTCCCCCCTTATAAAAATTCCGTCCTCGGAATTGTAAAAATAAGGTTACTCAAATAAAAACGGATAATTTGCTCTTATCACTTAGATAATCTCTACCGTCTGCTGTACCACTTCTGGTCCCAACAGTCGACGTTCACCTACCTCGTCTCAGCACAACGGTGCTCGACACTTTCCTTCCATAAAATGCTTATAACAAAATCTCTTCTCTTAGTTCTAGTACTAACGATACCCAAATTTGTCTTTCAAATCATAGCAGTTTAGTGCTATTAATCTTAAATTTCAACTCATCACCTTCAGCTAATCGCTTCTTGATGTTATCATAATCTTCGTCCTTCTCTTGTGCCTCCTTAACCTTATCTAATAAAGTCAGGCTTACTGACGCTGTAAATAATTTCTCGTTGATCTCCATCGGATACTTAACCTCTAAGTCTAGTCGTTCAAAAACTCTCGCTAATTCCCCTTGAATGGTCAACCTTGATAATTTCTCTCTGCCTTTCCTGCTCAAGGCATCTGTCATCACATTTGCTTTGCTTGGATGGTACAGAATTTCACAATCATAATCTTTGATCAATTCTAGCCATCGGCGCTGCCTCATGTTTAATTCCTTCCGTGTGAAGATATACTTCAGACTATGTATATTTCATACTTCTCGCCATACAAATAATGCTTCCAAAACTCCAAGGAAAAAACTATTGCTGCTAAATCTCGTTTGGGAAGACATCCACGAATTCCCTTCAAATTGGTATAATAATTCCTATGAATGTATTCTACATGGATAACTTTCTTGTTTGCTACTCCTACGTTCATAGGGTGTTCTAATTCCTCACGGGGTAAGTCTAACTGTTTAACAAATTCTTCAGAAACAAAAGAGCAGGTGGCACCTGAATCGAATAACACATATGCATCTAAATCATTGATCGGGATGATGCCTGACACCACGTCATTGGATTCCACCGCATCCTGTACTGTCATGTTGGCTTGATTAGCTGGCTCTTCAATGCTCAGTCCATTGTTGTTGTTGTTGCGGTTGTCGCTAGCTGCATTGCCCTTTCTTTTCGGACAGTCCTTGACTTGATGGTCTGTGGCTCTACACGAGAAACATCCTCCTTTCGATTTATTCCAACACTGAGGAGCCATGTGCCCTGGTTGTCCACAACGATAACATGTGTTCTTCCACTTCATGCATTCCCCCGAGTGGTTCCTTCCACAGTTACTGCACTTTAAACTTTTCTTAGCCTCTCCCCCAGATTTGCCACCTCCGGATGATTGGCTCTCCATCCATTTTCATTTGTTGGGGTTGCTGCCTCCGCTGTTTCCCCCTTTCGGTCCTTCCTGGCTGGTCTTCTTATCTTGTTTAAATCGCGCTATGGCTTCAATGCCTCCTTCGGCAATGATAGCCCTTTCCAAAAGATCAGAAAAAGTCTTAATCTTCAATACATCTATTGCCTTCTGCACCTATGGTTTCAATCCTAATTCAAATCTCTCTACTTACCTGGCCTCCGTGTCCACCTGGTGTGACGCGAATCTGGCCAACTCATTAAATCTTGTCGTGAACTCTGCGACAGACATACCTCCTTGTCTCAATTCCAGAAACTTAACTTCCATATCTTGTTGCATATCCTCCGAAAAGAAATTCTTAAATCTATCCCACATAATAACTCCTTCTCCTGCTAGTTCTTTAATGGGTTCCCACCAATTGTTAGCTTCGCCCTTCATTATGAATGTGGCAAAACTCGTCTTCTGTGCCTTGGCCACCCGTGCGACCTCAAACACCTTCTCCATTTCTTCTATCCATGTCTGGGCTTCGATTGGGTCTAAGGTTTTCTAGAATTCCGGTGGTCCTACCAATTTAAAGTCCTTAAAGCTAGCCAAGTAATGTGTTTGCTGCTCAGCTGCTGGCGGGATCATGTTCTGCATTGCTTTTGTTAATAGGTTAACGAAGCTCTGCATTGGGTCAACATTTCCCCCTCCACCATTGCTAACAGATCCTTCCTCCCTCTGGTTTCGCAAAAATCCCCTAGGCGGCATGATCCTGAGGACAGGAAGAAAACATTAGGTTTTATGTGATATGCTATTCATGTTAGCATTAAGAAGTTAGGACGTCTATCAATCATAGCTGATTTAAATAAACAACTTCAGTATCACAATAAGACTCGATGGATATCCTCAATTCATCACCTACAAACTCTACTTGAGTTTTCTACTAAGGTTATAACTTAGGTTTCGCATTCCTAACGTTTATAACCTAAAGCTTTGATACCAACCTGTGACACCCCCGAATCCGGGTCCTCTGACCCCGGTCCGGTCGCCACGAAAAAATACTAACATCCACCTCTAAACAACATACGATAACTAGAAATGCGGAATATAATAAACGTACGTCGTTCATTCAAATGGTGTTACTAGTCCCAAGATTCGATAACCTTAAAACAATCTTACAAACATACCCTAGAATAAACATTAGGGTTCATATTACATTAACAGTAATTAAACAAATTATAAAGACAAAGTCTGCTCCGTGCAAACCATCCTATATCTTTCCTTTACCCTTGTTCTTCCCTGAGGGCTCGAGCTTAACTGCAATATAAGTCATGATATAGCAAGAATGAGCAACAAGTTTACTCAGCAAGTTTAAATACAACAATAAAGGATATATCATGATGAATGGAAAAATATCTGATAATGATTTCAACAAAATGAATATCTTAAAGATTCAACAATATGGATGTTAGAATGATTCAACAATCTGTATGATTCAATACTATGAATATCTGTATGATTCAACGATATGAATATCTGTAAAATTCAACAACATGCATGATTCAACACTATGAATATCTGAAAGATTCAATAATCTGACTATTAAAAGCAAAGATAATAATTGCCTTTAGAATGACTGATAGTCGAGTAGACTTTGAGTAATAACTTTCCAATGGGTTCAATAGCTAATTGACACTTTTTGGATTACTGGCTTCTAGCTACAGAAACTTAGTACCTTGAGGAGATCAGCCTCGGGTACAACGTGAATATGCATAACACTTATATCTGCTTACTCGTATCATATATTAGATACCTGGGCACACTCCTACATATGAGGGGTGTTCTGTTCCGTCTAAGAATCCTTACCATCAATTGGTTTGGATAGCTTTAAAGAAAACTTCATACACTAGTCTAACCGAACAAAGGTTCAGACTCTAACTGACATGGTTCAAGAAATTTAGAACCTTGAATAATGTACAAGTCCACGACTGTACGAGCTCAAATGCACTAGGTGCGGACATCAATAATATCAATATGGAATAATTGATAAGTAATTAAACCACTAAATAACATGCTTGGAAATAAAGTTCAAGCAATTAAGTAAACAACTTTCGATTCAACAATAACCTACTCAATACAATATAAGAAGGATAGAGAACTTGCACAAAGTGAAGTTTAGAATTTGCACAATATATGAATTTGTGTAAATTTGGAGAACTTGCACAATACTCAACGTGTGAAGTTCGGGGAACTTGCACAATAATAGATTCCTTGCATAAAATAAATGCATAGGCTTAGACATTTACAACATCAAAGAGTGAAATTCGGAGAATTTCACCATAATAGATCCCTTGCATAAAGTAAATGCATAGGTTAGGACATTTGCTTACAACGTTCTTTGAGTAAATTAAACACAAAGATATGATACTAGCACAATATACGAGTTTGTATAAATTTGGAGAACTTGCATAATAAAGAAATGAAGTTCGGGAACTTGCAAAATAACCAAAGTGTGAAGTTTGGGGAACTTTCACAATACTCAAAATGTGAAGTTCGGGGAACTTTCACAATAACCAAAGTGTGAATTTCGGGAAACTTTCACAATAACCAAAGTGTGAAGTTCGGAGAACTTTCACAATACTCAAAATGTGAAGTTCGGGGACTTTCACAATAACCAAAGTGTGAAGTTCGGGGAACTTTCACACTACAATAATAACATGCTCAATACAATATGAGAAGGATATGAAACTTTCACCAAAAACAAGAGAAGTTTAGAAACTCGCTTACACGGTTCATTGAATAAGGTAGTACAAGAATTTAGAATACTTGCACAATAGGGTCCGGATACTTGTACACTAAATAAGTATAAGTCAAGAAAAACTTGCTCAAATGTTCAGGAAAACTTGCAATATAATAATACCCTACTCAATATAAATTTGAGTAAAGTTAGGGAGACTTGCAAATAATACAAGAACGAGTTCAAAGAAACTTGCTCACAAGATTTATCGAATAAAGTAATGCAAGGTTTTAGAATACTTGCAACACAATAAAAGTAGGGTACGGATACTTGCACAAATAAGGAGTGTAAGTCAGGGAACTTGCCTGTTTGCTCAGCTACAAATAATTCTAGCTTTAATTTAAATGGCATTGGAACGACCTAATAATAACAAGTCGATCTCTCCAATTAGTATAAACTAATATAAGTTCACACATACTAGAATTTAGTCGTTATATAAATCTATCACATAAGATCACGTTCAATATCAAACATACCATTTATAGCATCATAATATGTTAACTGTTAAAATCCGACTTAAGCAAATTGTTCGGGTCTGAAAGTGTCCCGGCGTAACTCTAGCATGCAACTATTGCCATTAAACCAATACACATGCTTATCAAGTTATAATCTCTCATTCAAAACTAGCATGCTCTTTCTATATTCAATTCGAAGTCATATATTTTCATGCTGGTAAACCTTAAGTTAAACAAGTTCATACTTTAAAGGTTCGCTATTCCTGTCATACTACCTCATACGAGACCAAACAATACTTAATATATATGGTCGAGTATACTACACACATATACTCTAATCACATAGTTGAAGTTCATTTTCAATAAATGTGCGTGCATAGTTGAAATCTATGTTTAACCAAGTGAGGTTCATGTCAAGATGTCTATAGGCATAATGAATACTAATATACATGCTTGCATGATCATAATATCATTCACATGGTAATCAATGCTATTTAGCTTTCACATTCTTAGTTTCTTTACACTAAGTCCACAAAGACAACACAGTACATGTAAAGCATCTCGTATTCGCGATTCACATGTATTAGAACGCATACATAAGTCACATATATGTATTTAAGTGGTCACAATCTAAAAGACACAAGTCTTGGTTAGGTTCACTTTGAAAGTCTTAAGTCTCTCTTTTTTTTGAAATGTCTTAACTTACAATCAAGTATGCTAGTGTGTTCTATCATATTAGACTTAGTTCTCATGTTTATAGAACACACAATCATGACCATGAAATCAGAATTCATACATACTACGTATACGTCAAAGTTCACATTTAAAGCTTATGTTGTTGTTAGTAACGTTCACTAATGAGTTCAACATGCTAATGCTTCATTACGAGTCAATGGATTATTCATGCATTTCTAAACCACACTAACATGCTTGCAAAATCAGTACCTAAATGTGTTACACACATGTCAAAGTTTATTTTCAAAACTTCCATTTTCGTTAGGAATGTGCACTAGTAAGGTTCATATAATCACAGTTCATTATGGAACCTATATACACGAGTTAGCATACTTCTCATACATCTTTAAATCATACTAATATGCTTGCAAAGTCAGAATACTAGCATGCTTCACATATGTTGACGTTCGTTCATGAAATCTTAAGTTTATTTTCATAACTATATGTTGTTTCATAAACCTTGTATGCAAACATAGCAAAACACGTTTACACAATGTTAATATACTCATATATGTGTGCTAATCTAACTTACATGTTTGTTCTAACAAGGTATTACATTATGACATGACAGGCTTGTAGCAGAAAAACAAAATCTGATTTCCAGGGCCTGCGCAGCTGCGCTGCAACCAGGCATAAACCCGGCGCAGCTGCGTCGGCTCTTGATCCAACCAAGACTGAACTGCTTCGGCAGTTCATCAGCCTAACTCAAAATTTTTCCAACGAATTTTATTCCAACCACCATGCAATACACTTCTAACATGGTAGTAAACTATCATAGCATCTAATAAGCATACTCAAATCAATCAAAGCATGCTCAATTCAAGAATCAAGGAATTAGAATTTTACAGACTTTGAACAAAGAATGGGAGTATACCTCTGTAATTGCTTAAATTGAGTTTACTGCTATAATGATCCTTACAATGCTGCTATAATACTCTCCCAATAATATGAAAATCTCAGCAAATGAATGAAGGAGAAGGGAAGAGTTCTTATATAGTCAATTTCTTACCCGGTTCTTGACATTGTTCCTCAAATCAAACTAATGGGAGATGCAATTAGCTAATGGTTATCAAATAGTGGGTGTGGAGTTGGTATATCTCATCATAATCTCCACTCCGTTGCTCATTATTGCTACAAGGCTATCCTAGCTTTGCTGAGTTTGAGGAGTGTAGGCGCGTGAATGAGAAATGAAGGTGGGACTCTCATTTAGGGGCAATGTAAACTCAGCCTTTGCAATTGTATATATATCATGTATGCTAAACACTTAGCACAATATATACATACTTAGATTATATAATGTATATGCACATAGATATACTTAAGTTATATGTATTTATTCCATATACATTTAAATGGGTGATACTATGTTATAGTAATTAATAATGAATAGGTACACAACATATAATCCATGTACATTTTTTATTAACACCAGATATAATACAATTGTGTATTGCTCATTTTTCATTATTATAACTGTTATTATTATACTCAAAATAACTTAACGAAACTATTATCAATTAATTATATTTATTGATATTAATATAAAGTAATAGGGTATTCATTAAATCTTTCCCACACACAACATGTAACTCACATAATGTCATTAATCTCACTATATAGTCTATATATATTATATAGCCATATCAAATATGTTACCTTGCACCTTATACAATATATAGAGGTAACTAATATATATTAAAGGTTTATATATCACCTGCTTGTATAAAACAACTAACCAAGTAAATATAATAATATTATTATTTATTAATTCTCTTACTCATTAATTATTATTTATTCATAATAATAATTAATCAACACATTATCAATTAATTACGACCTGACGGTCCGATTGGAGATCGGAGTTGATTTGATGGCCCCATATTGAGATCGAGGTTGATTTGACAGACCGATTGGAGATCAGAGTTGATTTGATGGCCCGATATTGAGATCGGGGTTGATTTGACGGTCCAATTGGAGATCGGAGTTGATTTGATAGCTCAATATTGATATCGGGGTTGATTTGATGTCCCGATATTGAGATCGGGGTTGATCTGACAGCCCGATTGGAGATCAAAGTTGATTTGATGGCCCCGATATTGAGATCAGGGTTAATTTGATGGTCCGATTGGAGATCGGAGATGATCTGACGGTCCGATTGGATATCGGAGTTGATTTGAAAAGACTGATTTACCCTTCTACATTGTTAGTATCGGGGCAAGAAATTTCGAGTGTCTACATATATATATATATATATATACATATAGTACTTATTGAGTTTATTGAATATTGCGACAAACTAAGCAAATGCTACTTAGTTTATTTTGCCAATGAAAAACTAAGTAAGTGCTACTTAGTTTATGAGAACAGTTATTTGGAATATATATGGACTACTGTTTGACATTCATGACTACTTGTCTGTTAGGTTTATAATTAATTGCATCCCAACTAAGCAATTGCTACTTAGTTTATTACTATATTTTCTTTTATTTTAATTTATTTTATTAAATTTTATTGTATTTATTATTATATTTTATGGTATTTTATTTTATTTTGTATTATATTATATAATTTTTTTAAAAATTTATTATTTTATTTTATTTCATTGTATTGTATTGTATTGTATTGTATTTTATTTTATTTTATAATTTATAATTTATAATTTATAATTTATTTTATTTTATTTATTATTTCAATTTATTTTATTTTATTTTATTCAAATTAATTTATTTTATTTTATTTTAATTTAATTTAATTTAATTTTAGTAGTAAGAAACTAAGTAAATGCTACTTAGCTTATTTAAATATTAGGAAACTAATTAAATAATAAATAAATATACTTGTAGGGCCCACAAATTTTGCAATTGCAGAATTATGACAGAAATTTCGTCTGAAATTTCGTTGGAAATATCAAATATCACATTTCCCTAATCTAGCTACTATAAACAAACACATACAATATCCAATTCACAGTATGCCCAATTCACAGTCACAGTATGCCCAATTTCACAGTATGCCCAATTTCACAATTTCAGAATAATGAACATGTCCAAACAAATTCAACACAATCAACAACTCAAGTATCCCAATTTCATCAAAACAAAATATAGTAAACCCTAATGATACAATATCCAAATTAACCAAACAATATAGTAAAATATAGTAAACCCTAAATTAAACACAAATTTCAGCATACAATATCCAAAATCATTCATACTTTTCATAACAAAATATAGTAAACCCTAAATTAAACACAAATTTCAGCAAATTAAATCAAATATACAAAAATAAAATTAACCCTAAAAGGAACCTGTACAGCAGAAGAGGTGGTGGCTGGTGGAGGAAGGGACAGTGGTTGGTGGCGACGGCAGTAGGTAGTGGCTGATGGTGGTGGCAGGAGGTGGTGGCTGGTGGTGGCGGCAGGAGGTGGGGAAGGAGGTGGTGCCGGCAGGAAGTGGCGGTGGACGAAGGGGAGGCGGTGACAGGAGGTGGTGGTGACCGAAGGAGGTGGTGGTGGCGACACAAAAAGAGATAGAGCGCGCGCGCGTGATATATATATATATATATATATATATATATATATATATATATATATATATATATGTAAATGAAAATGAGAGGAGGCGCTGGAGAAGAAGAGACTGATTTAGGTTTTATTCCTTATTTCCGACGAAATTTTCGTCGAAATTTATTCCCTCGGAAATATCTTATCTTCAACGTAACGATTCCCTTGAAAATACCTTTATTCCGTCGAATTTAGATTTCGCGCTGCCGGGAAAGCTGGCGCCATGGAAGGCCAATTGGTTTCGACGGATTTCCGTCGAAAATATATTAGTTTCGAGGGACTTATATTCGACGGATTATTCCGTCAAAAATAACTTAATTTCGACCGAATCTATTCCGTCGAGGATGAATCCGTCGGAAATAGACGGCTTTCTTGTAGTGTGACGAAGCTTTGATAAGTTCTAAAAGACTTTTTTGCTATGTTTTAATTGTTGTCTTTGTCAAAGCAAATTCTATTACTACATTATTTTTGTTTTAATTAAAATATATTTTGTAATGGTGAAATTTTACTTTTTAGTGATGAATATATTTTATGTTGTTAAAAAAAAAAAATTTGACACCCCCCCCAAGAACAAATCATGGCTTCGTCCCTGATTGTGCACAAACAGTATAAAAGAGAGTAAAAATCGGGATCTACCATCGAAATTTTTATACATTTTTATTGGTACGCAATACATGAGTCATATAATTGGTGTGCAAATTTTTGGTATACAGTTTGTACATAGAACTACTTATATTATTATAAAAGTCTAATTATTGTTGGAGAACATTTCAACATTGGATGCAATAAGGTAAAAAATTAACTAACTGGCACATGAACACCAACAAGTAATTAGAGTATTCACAACAGTTTTTCTAATTAACTTTTTATCCTCAATTTTAAAGAATACATCAACAAATCATTATCCAACAGTTTACTTATCCTTATTTGACTCTCTATTTTAATCCCTATATAGGATTTTACTCCTCATTATGAGGGAGTCAAAAGACTGTTCTCTATATGTATAAAATGACATTTCACACCCTCATTTAAGTGAACAACTCATCAATCATACACATCTTGACATTTTTTTACTACTTCATTTTCAAATTATAAAATTAATATTGACTTATTTTTTAAAAATTAATTTCAAATGTATTTAAATTTAAAATTGATATAAATTTATTTAATTTATGTCAATATAATTATAAATATTATAAAAGTACTATTAATTATAAAATTTATTATTTTCAAAATTTAAATGAATCATATTAAATTTAAAAATGTCATAAATTAACTTTTTAAAAGTTAATATTGATCTTATGTACATTTGCAGCTACAATCCATTCAATATTCACTTCATAAATTACTTAAAATTTAAAATAAAATAAAATTTATTTTATATTGAAATACAATTGATAAATTATATTCTTTTTTAAAAATTATAAGATTATTATTAATTTAATGTTTTGACTGTTGAAACTTTAAAATTTTATTATTTAAAGAATCAATATAAGGAACATATTGGGTACATAGTGAAAAAATTGAATCCCTATTTTGCAGAATGACAATAACACTATAGGGTAAGAATAGAGATAAAAAAAACTGTTTTGAATACTCTTAGTAGTGTACATTGATTGTATATTAACAGACTATTAGCAGATACAAATTTACTGTTAACGCCAAGTTTTGCCGGCTCGTCCAATCACCGAATCCACGCGCTCAAACCTGCACAATAACACGTCAACAACGAAGCTTGACGGCTGGGGCCGCCGGGTGATAGCTCCGGTGTGAGAGTAAGTACAGGCTGGTCACAAGGTTAACAATGGAGGCAATAGTGTATAATGCTCAAGAGAATATTACCCGTTACCATTAGGTTAAACCTTGCATTTATAGTCATCCTCACCGCCTCTAGAGTCCATGTCCCAGTTGAGTTAGGACTCCTAAACATGGCAGTTACCATTGTTTGGGTCCAACACAATCTCCTTTATAAGTACAAGTTGGTGGTTATCCAACCACTTGCCTTATAAGAGTTAGTATTGAGATAGAATTAGGGTTAAGACCCTTAATCCTTTAGGTTCCTTATTGCTCCGGGCTCCATCCGAGAAATAACCTTCGGCATGGGCCTTTCAAAGTGGTCTGGACCCCGTCCCGAAGGGATCGGTAGTCCGATCCCGATCATCATTAAGTTGGTCTGGGCTCCGGCTTCGAGGGACTAAGATGCCCGATCCAGCTGGGTCTGGGTTCTGGCCCAAAGAGCTCAGATACCCGATCCCGAACACTGCTACCCCAATTTGGGCTTTGTCCTATTGGACCCGGTAGGCTCCCCTCGGCCCAAGCCTTCTGTCATATGCAGGGGTCGGCGGATTATACCTGATCATTGCCCCCCAGTCTCTCATTATAACAAGCCTTTAATGGGATATTTAATGAGAGATTTAAAGAGATGCCTAGGTAATCCAACCGACCTAATTAATGCGGTACACGATACACAAAAAATGAACGGCCCAACGTCATTATTAGCCGCCTGTTGAGATTCTTGCAGTATCAGTATAAATACCTTCCCCCCTACAACACCCATTTTTTACGAACTCTCTTTGTCTAAGCTAAATTCAAAACTCATTTTCCGGCGAGTACGATTTCCGTCGAGAGATTTCTTGTTCTCCGACCAGTCCTTTTACCACCCAAATCACCTCACTTGCACCGATTTTTCGTTCTAATGGCTGATTCCGGCATTCTTCCAGCTGCTTCCACTTCCGACCTGAACTCTACCATTGAGGTCACTCCTAATTCCGCCGAAATGGCCGCCATTGCCACCATCGCCAGCACCGATTTGGTGCCGGTTGACCTACCGGAAGCTCCCACTGGAGACTCGGCTGATGGAACCGAGACACAGATCCGGTCCGTCTACCGTTCTGAGACGGAGTATTCTCATGTCAACACTGTGTCCACCATTACTCCGTCCCAGATTTCTGATGTTCGAACCCTCTTCAACATCCCCCAAGAGTACAGTCTTCGGGTACCCAGGGGCGAAGAGAGGATGTTCTGGCGCCCCGAAAGCAAATGGGTGGCCATCCCCACTTACGCCCTGCGGTACGGCATCCGCTTCCCTCTTCACGAGTTTATCGTGTCCTTTCTCTGCTTCGTGGGGATCGGGTTCGCACAACTTGTGCCGAACTCATACATCCACTTGGTAAGCTTTATAGCTATCTGTCAAGAACTAGGGATCACCCCTGGTCTTGACTTTTTCTTCGTCCTATTTTCGGTCGGCAAATCCAAGGAGCCCGGTTTCCGTCAACTAAACCGTATCTCCGGCCGAGCCACCTTTGCCAAGACTCCCTCGAGCAACAAAGGTTGGCACAATCAGTGGATCTTCGTCAAGGGGACCGACCTTCAACTTCTCCCGAACTGGGCCTCCCCCGAAGATCCGATCGTGAAAGTGACCACCTTCCCCACCGACCGAAGGGAGGAGTTCCGAACCTTCTACCAGAAGGTGAAGGAGACGATGTGGAGCCTGGATACCTTTGCCGACGAGGCCTGGCTTTACAGGCACGGATGTGAGTATTCTATCTTGACCTCTTTTCTTTTCGAGCATTGGTTTCTGATTTGTTTTTCTGATTTTCTGGAGTATCTACTTGTTTCGGCAGTGACAATCTTCAAGCCGAAGGGCGCTGATGAGTCTCTTACACCCCTCCCCGTTCGGTCCGGCCCGATACTTATACCTCTCGGGGATGACGCGGCCGAAGGGGAGACTATCCCGATTTCTGAGCTCTCAGTCGACTCCTCTCATGCCGTGCCGAAGAATGTCATGAAGATGACTGCAGCCAAAAAGGTGGCCCAGCTGAGGAAAGGCAAGAAGAGGGCCCTTCCGAAGGGCTCCTCTAAACCATCTCTTCGGAAGCAGGCTATCCCGAAGCTGACTCTTGTTCTTGAGGATCCCAAGGGGACCAAGGAGGAAACTCTGAGGCCTCGCCCCAAGAAACAAAAGTTGGTTGATGAGCCTGACCTCCAGATGGTCGAGGTTCAACCAGACGCTGCTCCGCAGACTCCTGTGGTCCAGCTTCCTGCTGAGGTCGGGCCCTCTGCCGCCTCCGGCCCTGCTGCCCAAGCCGATCCTTTTGATGTGTCTCCGACCCAATCCTTTTGGCCGAAGAGTCCGTCAGAAGCTTTCCCTTTTGACCGCTTGGATTACTTCAAGCTTCCTGCTGATGATGCCCGGTTCAAAGGGTATTCGGCCGAAGCCTTGATGGTGGCGTACATCAAAGCCCAGAGTCAGGTATTCCCGAAAGCTTTAGCTTGTATCTTATGAATGTCTGTCTGGCCGTTATTGAACTGTTTATTTTTCCTTGATGCAGGCTAACGCCATTCTGGCCCGAGCTATTCCTCCTGTCGTCAAGGCCACCCGGAAAGAGGCTCAGCTTCGAGCCGAGGTGGAAATGCTTGAGGCGGATGTTCGGGGGTTATCGGCTGATTTAACCAAGGAGAGGGAAAATCATGCCGATACCCGCAATAAGGTGACCTTCGCCGAACGTCAGGCCAATGAACACCAGAGGCTCCATCATAATCTGCAGAAGGAGTTCATTGCGCTTGATGGATACAATAAACAGCTCATCGAGGAGAGGGCTCTTCTGAAAGAGAAAGATCTTGATCAGCAGAATGCGCTTCTGATCCTCCAGAGCCAAGTTTCTGAAATGCACGCCAACCACTTGGTGCTGGTGAGGGAGAACACAGCTCTGGGGGCAGAATGTGCCGAGGCCAAGCAGCAAGGTGCGCGAGAGTATCAAGAATCGGCTGAGCTCCGCGATACCATCATGGGCCAATTTGCCGAAGGCTATGGAGCTCATAAGGAGCGGGCTCAGGCGAAGATGAAGGCTGCTGGGCTCGATCCTGCTATCTTGGACTCCTCTGATGATGAGTCCGATGCCGATGATGATGCTGATGGCGAGGGTCCCCATCCGTAGTTTATGATTTCTCATGTAATTTTTGTCTTTATTTCTTTTGTAACTTTGCCCGATCGGATCTGCGTGTAACTTTTTCCGATCAGTTCAAGTTGTTTTGTAACTATTCTGATCGGATTTGTTCGTCGCTAGTCCGAGGGTTTTGTAAACTTGTAGAATTTGAATGAAGATAACAAAAAAATTTTGCCAAGAGAAATCCACTTTATTTTATTAATGTATAAAGCAGCTTACATAAGCGAAAGTAAATTACATGACTTTTACTGATAATATTTTCTAAGTCTTCCAGCATGCCATGTATTTTTTACCTCCGTACCGTCTAACGTCCGAAGCCGATAAGTTCCCGGCTTCGGCACTTCAGTTACTTCATAAGGTCCCTCCCAGTGCGGCATTAACTTGCCTGTGTTCTGGGGGGTTGATGCCTCCGCTTCCCGAAGAACCAGGTCCCCGACCTCAAACCTCCTTTGCTTCACATTCTGATTGTAATGTCGGGCTGCTCTCTTCTGGTATATAGCTAGCCTTATCGACGCTGAATCCCGAACCTCATCCAACAGATCCAAATTTAATCGTAAACCATCATCATTGTATAATTCTTGGTACTGACTGATTCGAAGTGTTGGTGATCCGATCTCAACGGGTATCAGTGCATCGGTTCCATAGGCTAATCTGAACGGTGAGTCACCTGTAGTAGTCCTCGGGTTAGTCCGATACGCCCAAAGGACACTGAGCAACTCTTCGGGCCATCTTCCCTTTAGTTCATCCAACCTTCTCTTAATTCCTGTGAGCAAGATCCTGTTGGTGACTTCTACCTGTCCATTGGATTGGGGGTGGGCCACAGAAGTCTTTCTGTGTTGGATACCTAGCTCCTTTAGGAAAATTTCGAATTTAGACCCCACAAATTGTCTGCCATTATCCGAGACCAAGACCATGGGAATGCCGAACCGGTAAACAACATACTCTTTAAAGAACTTGAGGCACTCTTGTTCAGTAATCTTATGCAATGGTTTGGCTTCCACCCATTTTGTCATGTAGTCGATTGCGACGATTACGAAAGTGACCTGCCCTTTGGCCTTCGGTAATGGTCCCAAGATATCAATCCCCCACATAGCAAATGGAATAGGGGATAAAACCGAATACAGCTCTTCGGGAGGTCTATGTGGGATAGAACTATGTAATTGACACTTAGGACATTTTTTGACGTAGTCCTTTGCTTCTTGGAAGATGGTCGGCCAATAGTATCCCTGCCTCATAATTTTGTAAGCCAATGACTTGGCTCCCATGTGATCCCCACAGATTCCTTCATGCACTTCCCTCAGTGTATACTCCGCTTCCGAAGGTGTCAGACACTTCAGTAAAGGGGAGGTGAATGCCCTACGGTACAAATTCCCATCAATAAGGACGAAGTTAGAACTCCTGTGTTTGATTTTTCTAGCGTACAAACGATCCGAAGGCAGAATCCCCTCGGCCAGGTAAGTAATGTAAGGCGTAAGCCAACAGTCGAGCCGATCCAGGGTCAGTACGTCTGCCCTTTGAATACTAGGTTTGTCTAATACTTCCAAGTACACTGATCCGTTGAATGAACTTGCTTCGGTTGTGGCTAATTTGGCTAGGGAATCTGCTACTGTATTGTCTGTCCTATCGATCCCCAGACAGCTGTACGACTCGAAGTATGAGAGTTCGTCCTTTACCTCCGCCAGGTATTTTGCCATTCGGGCCCCTCGGGTCTCATACTCTCCCGATATCTGCTTTACCACCAGCTGGGAATCACTATACACCATTATCCTTTTCACCTCCAGGCATTGGGCTAATCTAAGTCCGGCCAAAATGGCTTCGTACTCGGCCTCGTTGTTGGTGGCTTTGAATCGGAACCTAATGGCCTGTTGGACTCGGAACCCTTCGGGACTAGTCAGAATGACCCCCGCTCCGCTGACGTCCGAGGTAGACGACCCGTCTACGTAGAGGGTCCAGGCAGTTTGTAGTGATCGAGCTTTGATGACCGAAGTTACCTCTGGTTCGCTGAAAGAACACTCCACAACAAAATCCGCTAAGGCCTATCCCTTAATGGCCGTTCGGGGATGGTATTCTAATGCGAATTGAGTTAGTTCCATTGCCCATGCAGCTAGCCTTCCCGAGACTTCGGGCCTGTGCAGTACTTTTTTCAAAGGTTGATCAGTATAGACTATTATTAGCCGGCCCTGGAAATAGTGCCGAAGCTTCCTGCTTGCGATGATCAGAGCGTAGGCGAACTTCTCCAGGTTAGGGTATCTGGTTTCTGCATCGGCTTCTGTTTCTTCCCGTCTCATGTTGTCGTGGAGATCTAGATCGGCTTCGATTCCGGCGCTTTTTCGAAGAAGCCTCCTGTTCGCCTGCCACCTTAGCCATCTGGAACTCCAATTCTTCTTGCTGGAGACGCAAGGCCAGCATGGCGTCTTTGTTCTGTTGAATTTTGGTCAACAGAATAACCTGACGCTGGTCCTTGCTATTCTCCACTTGATCCTCCTCCCGTCGTTCATAGGCCTGAGACTGGTTATCTCCTACGTGGGTGTGTTGATGGATAGGGGTATGTTGACTGGGGACGAACAGCTGTCTCCGTGCAGACCGGGCCCGCACCGAATTGCCTTCCTGGTTGCTAGGTCCCAATCTATCCTTAACCGAGGTCCTCCCTATGGTCGTCGGGTGGGTCCTGGCCCTTTCCGGATTCGAGGCTCCTCCGTCCTTACTGGCCATGTCCTTTCTACCGGAAAGGTACAAACGTGATTGATTAGAGCACTAAAAAAGCCCTCCTTCTAGCGCCAATGTTAACGCCAAGTTTTGCCGGCGCGTCCAATCACCGAATCCACGCGCTCAAACCTGCACAATAACACGTCAACAACGAAGCTTGACGGCTGGGGCCGCCGGGTGATAGCTCCGGTGTGAGAGTAAGTACAGGCTGGTCACAAGGTTAACAATGGAGGCAATAGTGTATAATGCTCAAGAGAATATTACCCGTTACCATTAGGTTAAACCTTGCATTTATAGTCATCCTCACCGCCTCTAGAGTCCATGTCCCAGTTGAGTTAGGACTCCTAAACATGGCAGTTACCATTGTTTGGGTCCAACACAATCTCCTTTATAAGTACAAGTTGGTGGTTATCCAACCACTTGCCTTATAAGAGTTAGTATTGAGATAGAATTAGGGTTAAGACCCTTAATCTTTTAGGTTCCTTATTGCTCCGGGCTCCATCCGAGAAATGACCTTCGGTATGGGCCTTTCAAAGTGGTCTGGACCCCGTCCCGAAGGGATCGGTAGTCCGATCCCGATCATCATTAAGTTGGTCTGGGCTCTGGCTTCGAGGGACTAAGATGCCCGATCCAGCTGGGTTTGGGTTCTGGCCCAAAGAGCTCAGATACCCGATCCCGAACACTGCTACCCCAATCTGGGCTTTGTCCTATTGGACCCGGTAGGCTCCCCTCGGCCCAAGCCTTCTGTCATATGCAGGGGTCGGCGGATTATACCCGATCATTTACCAACAAGTCAATTGCATTCATAATATTTACCGTCCAAGTAACGTAAACACAATCAATTTACTGAAACACAATACTCAAATAGAGGTCAGGACGACTTCTCTAGTCTAAATTGTGAGACAATTAACCTCTCTAGGGAACAAGTAAATACAAGCAGATTAAGTTCCAGCACTCTTACGGCCAACAGGAGGAACAAAACCAGCCCTAACTGGAGCTACGGACCGGCCAGAACCACACTGCAATAAATTACTACTCAAGAGGAAACAAGATATTAAGAGGAAAAGCTACTAATGCACGCAGCGAAACTACAGTCAATTAGGGGTTTTAAAAAAAAGTCTGACACTCGACATTCAGACTAATGGCGGAACCAGAATATTTTTAGAGGAGTCAAAATACATTACTAAAAAAATTTATTTATTGAAGCATGGAGTGCTTTTAAATTCATTTTGTCCAATTATAGTATTTCATAATATCCTATTCCAACCCTTGTCAACCTTTGAGTTGTGAGTCTAATGGCTTTAAATACATACATATATATATATATATATATATTAATTTCCCCGAACTATGAGACTATTAATCAGACTTCGAAGTTTTTAGTTAACTGATTAGCTACTTTTATAGATAAATTATAATATTATATATTCAAAACTTTATATTGTGGTTCATCTTGAAAGAAAGAATTCCAACAACAAAAAAAAAAAAATTAGAAGAAGAGAGATTTAATAATCTTGATAGGATAGAACTATAGTGAACTTATGGTCACTATAGTGGGGGATCCAAAAAAATTTATTTTATTTCTTTAGTTTTTTATTTTTAATTAGTTTACAGAGAGAATTGCTACTACCTTTTTTTGGCTCACTTTGATGATAAAGCAAAAGCAAGAGAAAATCAAAGGAGAAAAGAAAATACATAAAAGAAAAAAGAAGGGAAAAAAAGCAAATAACCCTCAAAAATTACAAGATGGGGGTCATATCCTTGGTTCCGCCTCTGATTCGGACAAGAGTATGTATACTAGACACTTCATTTTAATGTAAAAATGGGCAAACTTGAGAAGTACTCCTGTCACACTTTTTAAAATACCATATCTAACCGGACATTCCATCTAAATCCGTGTAACATAGGATCACACTACCTAATAGGAACACCCCTCAGTGAGCCATAACTTAATGAAAATTATAAACCTACATATATGTTCATGACAGCTAATGAAACAAATGCATGCTCAAAAATGTGAAAGCCTGCCTTCAGAAAAGGTCATACATACGGTTAAATGCTTTTTTGGTCATTGTATTTTATGTCAACTTACAAATGAGTCACTCAACTGTTTTTTTTACAGTCAACTCATTATACCTTTGTTTACTTACAAATCGTTAGAAAATCCGTTAAATCATGTTGACTTTTAACGGAAATACACATAAGCTGCTGAATTGTAAAAAAAGCTGTGTCAAAGATTATCCTACGTGGCCTTCATTATGTGAATTTGAAGGGAAAAATTTATTGAGAAAATGAAAAAAATATTTTAAAGTATAATGTAAATTAGAAAAGTTAGCCAAAAAAACAAAAAAATAAATGAAAAAATATATTTAATTATTTTTGTAATTAATATCAAATAATTTTTTATTTAATAAAGTGACAGATAAATATAATTAAGGAAATAATAAAACATAAAAACTAAAAATATACTAATTAAAATTAAGGAGAATATGAAAGATTCTTTTTTAAAATAAAAAAAAAATTTAAGAAAAAAACATGGAAAAAATATATATTTTTTACTTGTTTTTGTAATTAATAGAAAATAATTTTAAGTGAAAAAAAATGAATTGAAAAAAAGGGCTTCCTGACTACTGTTCAAGATCAGATCTAACCAAGAGTAATTCGAATAAAAATGGAACCCGAGATGAGCTCACCGACAGAGAGAACACACTATGAGATGAAATTGAAAGTTAAGTTTAATCATTTGAAATAATGTTTAAGCCTTAGCTAAAAAATTAAATGTCATACACTTTTCTCTCTCCCATTTCATCAAGCAAATAACAAAATATACAGCAGTGTCCATCATCTTCTTCAATTAAACCTCCATAATTTAGTCAAATACACAGCACAATATGCCCAAAGTCTAGGGCTTAATTACAATGGTTATAATTTGAGCAATCATCATCTTCAATCAAGCCTGCATAGTTTTCATCTTCTTCATCTGAGTTTCCAACCAAAATAACTCCCCACTGTTCATCATCTTCTTCTCTCCAAACTAAATCATCTATATACATTAAATTTTCAAAAACAAAATTATTCATAAACCCAAAATAATAGATCTTTGCTGCTCTTTAGACCCAAAGAACGATGATATTTCAGATCACCAAGATCCGAACCCCAAAGCCTTTAGCTCCAAAACCTCACCATTCCAGATCATAACTACAAAATCCACACTCGATTCAAACCCCCTACTAATCTTCTACAGAGAAGCCCCCACGATCTAAAAGCCCTCGGATCTTCTTCTTCTTCATCCGAGTCTTCTTCTTCTTGTGCCATTTCTTCATCTGGGTTTTGGGTTTCCAGATGAAATTTCGGATTTTCAAGAAAAAAGAGAGAGAAATCAGAGAAAAAAATAAGAAGAAATCGAACGAAAATCTTTCTCTTCCCTTTATTATAGCCCTATTTGTGTTGTTGGTAGAACAGAGTATATGGTTTGTGTATATGTATGTATATAAAATCAATAAGAATTGATTTGTAATTTTAATATATTTTATTTTCATAATTTTTTAAATAATTATACTTGTTACTAATTATCTAAAAACTAATTTTCTAATAATCACAAAAATAAATAAATTTTTATTTTTATTTTTTTCATTTTTTGCTGACTTTTCTGATTTTATTTTATTTTAAAAAAAAATTCTTTCATTTCCAATCAAGAGTAGCCACATCATAATGTCAGCTTTCTCTATATTATTTGGCATCAGAAGTGACAAACCGTTAAAAGTCAACCTGATTTAACGGATTTTCTAACGGTTTGTAAGTAAACAAAAGTATAATCTGTTGACTGTAAGAAAAAACGGTTGAGTGACTCACTTGTAAATTGACATAAAGTACACCAAAAAAGCATTTAACCCACCTACATACAGAATGAACCAGTTTCTGATATTTGTATTCAACTTCAGCAAACCAAGAAAAATGGTTGTAATTTCCAAGGCCTCAAAAAGATCACGACTTTTAAATCAGGTTAAAAGAATAACAGGGGCGTAGCCAAGATTTCAAGTGGGAGGGAGCCGAAAAGTTTATGAAGTTTTTTTTAGCACTAAAAAAAGTGTCAATGTAATATTAAATGTATATAAACATAAAATAAAGTTATGTATTTTAGTTTTAACATAATATGAATTCATCAATATCAAAGTGTTTTAATATTTGGTGGATCCTACAAATCTCATTACATATGAACACAATGATAACTTGTATATTTAAGTTAATTTGAGACCCACCAGATTGTATGGACAAAGTCACATCCAGTGAATAAAACATATGCCAGATCGCAAAAGCAAAATATGATCCCTCAGAAAAGGTCATATAGAAATTAAATGGCACATAGAACTTGAGCAAACTAAGCGAGGGTGGTAATATTTTAAGGCCTCAGAAATTTCAGATTTTTCTGTCAGTTAAAAATAAATAGACAATGTAGGCAAATCTTTAGATCATCATGGGCCTAGGAAGTATTAGAAGGTAATAGAAGTTTTGATTGTTTTGTCCTCAATTGAAAGTAATAAAACAACATTCATCTAAGAAGTTTGAATCCACAAAAAAATCACAAGATATCACCAAATGTCAAGGAAATCATACAAGGAGACTGATAAATGCGAACACAAGGGAGAGAAAGGTAAAGGGAATTGCAAATATACCCTCTCACATCGAAGAAATAAGAGACGATTCTCCTTCAAAAGAATTGTATCTGGACTGCAGCCATTACAACTAACATATTCATCTGATGAAAATCACATAAAAACATCAATAGCAATACAAGAATTATCAAGGACATAAAGAAGTACTATGCAAACAAGGACGCGTAGAAGCACCAGACAGACCACGAAACACATGTGCGTCCCACATGTGTCCCATCTAGATTGTGACATTATTAAATGCTCTCAATAAGGTAATTTTGAGAGCTGTCGTTGACACTTCTAAATTAATTTCATTTTGACCAAACAATTAGTATAATAGCAAATAATGATTGATCTTACAAAGAGTTACTTTGTTTTTAATTTATTCTACTATTTTAACAGAAAATAAAGATGGAGAATTTTGAATTTATTTTAAACTAAGAAAGCATAATTAAATTAATAAGATTAACCAAATATATAACAACTTCAGTTTTGTAGTTCAGTTTCGCTAAGTTACAACAATCAATTAATCAAGTTGTTATTATTTATCCTTCAATGAAAATATTAGCCCTAGATAACAATAATCTCTGTTATCCGAAATTCTCCTTAGTTATCCAAATATGTAACAACTTCATATCAACAGTTCAGTTTCACAAAGTTACATCATTCAATTAACCAAGTTGTTATTATTTACCCTTCAATGAAACTATTAGCCCTAGATAACAATAAGTTCTGCTATCCGAAATTCTCCTTATATAGTATTGTATAAACAAACTCTCCACCATATTCTAACTGTGATACAACCTAGAATAAGCTCTCTCAATTTAATATGACAGAAGCATTAAGAAATAGAGAATTAGGCTAATCCAAGCAACAAACACATAAGCTCAATTTGTTTAACTTGTTTTCTGATAATCTTAGCAATACCAAAAAGCTTGTCCACAATTAGTATTACTAATTTTCTACTTATGATGAAGAAAGATATAAATTACACGTAATACCACTCTTAATCTAGCATATGTTAATGATCAAATTAACTCAATTGGCCATATCAAATCAATTAACATGCAAACAGTGAAAACATAAGAATAAGTTTCATGCAAGAAGGAATAAATAAGATAACTCAATTAATCAATTACTTGTAAACAAGGTTCCATCTTCCTTTAGAACTGAATATAGAAAACTAGCCAGACATGCCTTCAATTCTGCACTCCAATGTTTAGATGATAGATGATAGATAATGTATTCCTGACTATTACAATGTATTTATAATGTTAGAAAAAGTCTTAAATCCTATGAGAACTAGAAATCCAAATCCTAAAAGGAATTACAAAATATAACTCTAGTTTACATAGAGAAATAGAAATCAATTTAGAAATAGAATCTTAGTCTAGAAAAAATCCTAAGTTCAATAGAAATATCAATCCAATTCCATTTAGAAGTCTGCCAAAATCTGCTTTGAGAAGTTTTCAAAAATCTAAGATTTTCCAGATTTCCCGACCAATCCGCCAGGGCAGATTCGTTTGTACTATTGAATTCGACGGGGCGAACTCGTCCAGAGAGGAATCGGCTGAGGCGAGTTCAGAAAGTGTTGGGGCGGATTGGTCCAGAAAGGTATTCGCGGGGGCAGATTCTCTGGGCCATTTGGATTCGTCGGGGCGAATTAGCTGGAAATCTGACCTTTCTTCCTTTTTCATTCTATCAGCTACAATTCATCCCGTTTCATCACTTAAACTCCATTTTAACCCTAAAATCAATAAACAACCTTATCAAGCTCATATACACAATAAAGCATGCAATAAACCAACCGTAAAGGAAGCAAAATCAATGAATATTGTGTACTTATCAAATTCCCCCATATTAGCATTTTACACATCCTCGCATAAAGCAAAAAATTTGATTTTCAGAAGAAAAAAATTTATATTCAAGCAAACTTTCAGAAAGATCAAGTTTCACATCATGAATATCAGCACCAGCATACAGATATCCGATTAGCACCTCAATAATCAATGTATAACAATAACTTCACGTTTCACCATTGAACTTCCTCAAATCAAACTGTATCCACATAAATAACTTTCATGTAATCCACACACATACTCAACTCAACTATTATGGAACAAAAAACTATGCACACTAACCCATAATTCAAAACATATTTTCTCTGCTTTTCATTTTTTTTTCTTTCAGAGAACCTTCTTTTTTAGTACAGATGAATGCATTTTGACGCTTTGTCTCACATTTTTTTCTTTCTTGACTTGTGCAATATCTCATTTTTTTTAGGCTTTTTAGAGTTATCCATGTAGCAAATTTTTCACTAATGACTCCCAAACTATATGATTTTAGGGCGCTGGGTATAGAGACACCCCTAGGACTTACTTATTCAAGTAACAAAGGCTACAAAAGTCGACTAGTCAAGCTGATTTTATCTATCACACTTTTCAGCGCGAATACCAATACTTCCTGAGGCTTGGATACCCACTTATTTCGTACAATGGACATTGAAATATATTTTCAATTATATTCTTTTTCATTCATCATTTTCATCATTTTTTCATTTTTTTTCACCACAAGGTTCTGCAATAAACATAAGTAGTTAAATAGTTCCAAATCATGAAATCAGTGCACATAGACAACTCCACAGATAAATAGAAATTCAAGTACTTATGCAATACATATTCAATTCAAATCAGTTACTATAGATCATGACTTAGTTCTTATTAATCATCAATCAATTAAGCACATACATTTTTTGAATTTTATCATTAATTTCCAATCTATGATCTTAACCTTTTAAAACTTAGCTAAATAGAATAATGGAACCAAAGTAAAAAAAATTCAAAGCTGTCAAAATGGATTGATTGCTAAACCTAGAGCATATACCTACCTAAACCTTCCCCCCACACTCAAACCACACATTGTCCCCAATGTAAAAAAATAATGCAAAGAAGCAAGTAACTCCTAGCTAATATGCAAATAATAAACTAAAAAGTATAGGGATAGAAAAATCAAATCTGAGATCTTGGGTTGCCTCCCAAGCAGTATTGGCTTGACAACATATCTCTGCTCTCATCCTGCATAGATCGGATCTTCCAGATCCACCAACTCGATATTTTCCACATGATGCCCCTCATAGAAGGGTTTCAACCTATGCCCATTCACCTTAAAGATCTTTCATGTACTTGGGCTTTGAATTTCAACTACACCATGAGGAAAACCATTAGTGATAACAAATGGACCGACCCATCTAGATCTCAATTTACCTAGAAATAACTAAAATCTGGAATGATATAAAAGAACTTTTTGTCCCACAACAAAGGTCTTTCGCACGATCTGCTTATCATGAAAAGCCTTGGTCTTTTCCTTGTAAATCTTCGAACATTCATAAGCCTCATTCCTCAACTCTTCTAACTCTTTCAACTGTAGCTTCCGGTGTTCTCCAACTGTATCCAAACTCACTGTTTAATTTCTTAGAAAGCTCTATGCTCCAACTCGACAGGTAAGTGACACGGTTTTCTAAACACAATCCTATATGGTGACATGCCGATAGGAGTTTTTTACGCAGTCCTATAAGCCCAAATTGCATCATCCAATCTCCGACTCCAATCCTTTCTGTTCGGGTTGACTATTTTCTCCAAAATAGACTTGATCTCCCTGTTAGATACTTCAGCTTGGTCATTACTCTGCGGATGGTAGGATGTAGAAACTTTGTGCAAAACATTGTATTTCTTGAACAAAGCTGCTAACCCTATTGCAAAAATGGGTTTCACGATCACTAATGATGGCTCGAAGTGCTCCAAACCTGACAAATATGTTAGTCCTGACAAAGTCTGCAACAACTTTAAAATTGTCAGTCCTAGTGGCTTTAGCTTTCACTCATTTTGAGACATAATAAACAACCAAAAGAATGTAAACATTACCAAAGGAGGAAGGAAAAGGTCCCATAAAATCTAACCCCAAACAACAAAAATTTCAACAACTAAAATAGGGGTTTATGGCATTTGATTTTTTGTGAATTATTCCATGTCATTTGACAATTGACACATGTTTTGCAAAACAGATAAGAGTCTTTAAAAATAGAAGGTCAATAAAAACCACTTTTCAAAACTTTATTAGATGTTCTTTTTTACCAAAATGACCTCCACAAGCATGAGAAAGGGTTGTTGGTTCAAATTAGGAGTAGCCAACTCCTTCAAAGTCCTGTTATTACGGTTGAGAGCAACCATCTTCACTTCGTCTGAATTGCTGGATGATTTGTCAGACAATAATTTAAGAGCTATGTTGAGACTTGGTGATGGAGCTTCGTTTGAATCTTCATTGGTGCTTCTGGTATGGCGAGTCTCTTTCCTTAGCATGTGTGCAGTTTTCTCTATTTTTGGATCAAATTTCAATTCAAAAGAGTGAGAGGATCGAGTCATAAACTAAAATAAAAGAAAAACAAAGAATAAATAAAAACAAATAACATTCCTCGACAACGACATCAAAATTTGAAAGCTGTCGTTAACACTCCAAAATTAATCCTTACTTCTACTCTATGAACACAAAATTCAATATAGTGATAAACAATGGTCGAACCCACATAGAGTGATTTAATTCAATATATTCTATTGTTTTCTAAATCTAAATAACTAGTAAGTAAGAGTTGGGGGGTTTTGAATGTTGAAAATAGCTAAATAATGTAAACAGAAAATAATTAGTAAGAGTAATCAATGAATTAAAACTTTAGTTCTCAGTTCAGTTTTACCTTTTTCACAACAATAGATTGACCAAGTGAAAGACTATCTATCTTTTAATGAAACTAATAGTCCTAGATAACAATAAACTTTGTTAACTGAAATTCCCCTTAGATGATCACTCAATAAAACAAGCTCTTCACAAGATTCTAACTGTTATACAACCTAGAACAAGCTTTCTAGATTTAATATAATAGCAACATTAAGAATTAGGGAATTAGACTATTACAAGCAAAAATCACATGAGCTCGAATTCTTTAACCTATTTTTCGATAATCTAGCAATACTCAAAAGTTTGTTCACAGTCATGTATTACTAATTACTACTTGTGATTAGGAATAATATCAATTACACGTAATAATACTCCTTAATCTAGCAGACGATATTAGTTAATCAATTCAATCATGTAGAAATCAA
The DNA here is from genome assembly GCA_020205555.1 of Panax stipuleanatus. Classification (NCBI taxonomy): domain Eukaryota; kingdom Viridiplantae; phylum Streptophyta; class Magnoliopsida; order Apiales; family Araliaceae; genus Panax; species Panax stipuleanatus. The sequence goes on along the minus strand of CM035117.1, from coordinate 153,760,079 downwards.
ATTAATTAAACCAAATAACATTCAACAGTTTAATCATATTATCAAGAATGAATTTCGTATAAGAAGGAATAAATAATAAATACTCAATCAAACCATTAATTCTGAATAAGGTTCAACATCCCTTAAAACTAAAAGTAAAAACTTAGCCTAACATGTTAGGTTTGTAAGATTCATGGACACAATTAAATTGCATAAAAATAGCGGAAGCGTGAAAAATTAGAGTTTTAAAATTTTACAAACCATATACCCGGATCATCTTTTATGCACAGTTATTAATTAAACAAAAAGATTAAGAATAAAATTCATACCCTTGAAGATTCTAGCTTCCTCAGGTACGAGTTCAACTCCAAATCTTTTTTTGCTCTCCTTGAATTTACCGAATTAGATTCATTCCTTTGATCAACGTCAACCACCCAAATGTTTGGCCTCTAGAGGTGATTCATCAAGGAATAATGTTTACTCAAGAAGAATGGTGTTTGGCTAAACCCTAGTTTTCTTCTCTCTAGAAAAGGAGTGCTCTCCCAACTCTTGGAATAAAGTGTCTAACCTTGTTCCATAATAAGCCTTTTTTATTTATAGATGCAGGCAACCCTCCTAAACTATTTAGGTTTAGGGTTTCATATTAATTAATCAAAACCTTTTTAATTAATTAAGATTCCCAATCTAATTGGAATAATTAAACTCTTTTAATTAATTAGCCTCCTAATCCTATTATATATATATATATATATATATATATATATATATATATATATATGAGAGAGAGTGACTTATTAATTAATTCCCAAACTCTTTTAGGAATCAAATAATAATAATAATAATAATAATAAGACTCCTCTTATTAATTTATATTTAATATTTTCAAAATATTAAATAATAAATATTAAGCTATTTAATTTATTCTATCACCATAGATTAAATTAAATATACTCAACTTATTATTACGATTATGCCATTTGCTTCTTAAATAAATATTCTTCCTTTTATGGTGTGACCCTTTAGGTTCTCCATATTAAATCGGTTGTGAATAAATGAATTAGAACAATTCTAATCTTATTTAAATAAATAAATTAAACTATTTAATTTATTTATATAAATAACATTTATTCTATAATAAGAGTAAGCCCCCTTAGCGATCAACGACTTTCTAGATAATATAGATTTTAACATTAATCATAAAAAAACCTTTGAGTTAATAGTTACTGTACAATTCAATCCTTCCACCATACAATGTCCCAATTAAATATAAGACATAGAATTACTATCAAGTCTTATTTTATTTAATTATATGTATTTCGATCCTAAATGCACAACGCCAAATAATGCAAATTAGAAACTTCTTTCTAATTTCATTCCACCTTAGTCAAGGATTTCTGGGTTGTCATTTATCGAATCACATAGGACATTCTCTTCTTTTACTAGAAGCGGTAGATTCTTTATTGATCATTCATTATCTCCATATATAACTTATTATACCCAAGCATACCCTTTGATATACCTTAAAGGTCTTAAGGGACATGTTAAAGTATAACTTATCATACACAAGATACTATGATGATCTCAAATCTAAGGATCATTTGTACTACTATCACTTGAGGAATTTCTATTGATAGGCAAGTAAAACTCCATTAGGTATTCCTCAGCGAGCCACGTTCAGTGAACTTATTCTCCAATAAACACTTTCATACTTGCTTTAGTGTCTCCACACAAATGATTATGAGATCGATTATCCTCATCCAATGAGCGAGCAACGTATGTACCAATATATTTGGATTCACTAATCCCCTTTTTAGTAATCCAACGATTGAGAATTATTTTAGTTTTAAGCTATCTAAGAATTTTGATCTCATTAGCATGATCATCATCATGATTCTAAAAGCATTGCTTAAAACTATAGGTTTATCATATTTTATTATAACAACATCATGTAGATAATTAAATGTCTTTAATTAAACAACTCTTTTATTAATAAATAAATAAGATTGTTACAAAGTATATGCTTTATCATCAAACATGATTGGCTTGTGTGCATACTACTTTCATGACATGCCTTCAATCTCGCCTCCAAGTCTAGGGTTCACAATTGCGTAGCTAAACATTTTAAAACTTGACTAGTAACATATATTTATACTCCTAGAATAAAATCATAAGCCTCTAAGATTTAACAATCCAAATCCTAATAGAATTCCTCAAAAATTGCAAAGCTGGAAAATTTCTGAAACCCGTCCTGGCGTGGCCACACTAGGATTTGCTCTTGAAACGGCGTTGTCGCGCCCAAAGTCCAAAGGAAGGTTATTCAAGCTCTAGCATATAGCGCTGTCGCGCCACTTTGTAGTGTAATTCTGGCGCAGCCGCGCCAAACCTCTGTCAGCAACAATTTTGTATCTTTTTCCTCTTTTAGCTCCAATTCCTCCTAAAATTAATAAATACCTTAATAAGTTCATATATACATGAAACATGTGTTAAAACCAAACATAAAAAAATCAAAATCATATAATATTATGCACTCATCACCCCTTCGAAAAGAGTCGTTTTCCAAAAATCTCACCTAAATCACACCATTTTCCTAAAAGCCCAAAAAAAGACGAGTTTTAGAAAAGAAAAATCCATTCCCGACATCGGCAATGGGTGAACTTAATAATAATAACTAAACACAACCAACAACATCATCTTGTAATTATCTTTAATAACCACTAACTTATAATCACATGCGAAGCACAAATTTTATTATAAAATTATTGTATTATTTATATTTTCATATTATACTAATATATTAATTTTAGGAATTAATAATAAATTAATATTGTGTAGGATGATTTTTATAATAAAAAAATATTTCTTTCTAAAATATATTATTTAACTAATAATGGAAATGAAATATTTAATAAATTTAGAAATCTACAATAGTAGCTCATATATTTATATAATATATATGATAATATTCATTTTAAAGTTAATAATTTATTTATTTATTTATATATCCATATATTCATCTATTTATGTAATAGGAAAAAAACTCAATTAAACTCAAATAGTTATACTTATATGATTTCATAATAAAAATTATTATATAATTAAATATCATTTTTATCAAGAATATGAATTTTAAAGAACATTAACTAAATTAAAACTTGTATGAGAATAATAAATAGTATGGTAAGTAGATAATTATCATAGTAAAAATGTAGATAAAAAGATTTTAAAATTTCATTTAAAAGATGAAAAAAACCTAAATTTTACGTTTTTATTTTTAAATTTTAAGGTTGAAGGGTCATTCCCAAAATGGGTTGAAAGACAATTTTATGTTATTAATATTGTATATATATATATATATAGTCGGCTTCTCCAGCGAACCCAGGTGGTGAACCAAAAATGAAGCGACGAACAAAATCTCCGCTAAAGCATAAAAAAGGCCGCTTTTTATGCTTTAACGATGATTTTGTTCGTCGCTAAAGTCGGTACGTTTTTAGGTGGAGAGAGTCAGTGTGTGTGTATATATATATATATATATATATATATATATATATATTTATAGGTTTTCAATTCATAGTAACCGGTTGCTGAAGTCACTATTCCAACAACCAATATGTCAGTCGTTCATCAATAACATAGAAGGCTGAGATTGATTAAGAAAAATACCCAGCCGCTACAACATATAGGGGTTAGATTAACACTATGTACCGGCTTCTATTTTAATAATAGGGCCTCACCTGGTCAAATATTTGTAAATGGGTCCCACTTTGTCATATTTTATAATAAAAAAAAATTTAAATATACCAACCGCTACAACATGTAGCGGCTTGGCCTTAATTTTCTTTTTTTAAACTCCCACCACCACAACATGTAGCGACTAACCAATTTCTGTATTAATTTATTATTAAGCATTCATGTATTCGTGTGGAAAGCATCTACATCTGACTTAGCAAAGGGTTCATGTGGTTCATATGGGCCGCTACATCTTGTAGCGTTTGTAAATCCTATTTAACACTCCCGAACTAATTAATTTATTCATTTTCTTTTTAAAACTCCTCCATAATAAAATAATAATAATAATAATAATAATAATAATAATAATAACAATAAATAACAAGAACAACAATAATATTAATAATAATTATTATTATTAATATTGTTATTTTATATTAATATTACTAATATTATTAAAAACAACAACAACAACAACAACAACAACAACAACAACAACAACAACAACAACAACAACAATAATAATAATAATAATAATAATGATTATTATTATTATTATTATTATTATTATTGACTGACATGGATTTGGAAATGGGAAAAAGTGAATGGACGAAATTAAGGGTGTAAACGAGTCGAACCGTAGCGAACAATGAGTTGCTCAAATTCAACTCGAAATGATAAATTTGTACTCGAATTCGACTCGAATTCGAATTGTATTTGAAAAATTCTACTCAGATTCGACTCGACTCAAATATTTATTCCTCGAATTCGATCCGACTCGGACCGAATTATATTCAAACTACTCGTGAGATTCAAATTCAAGCTCGAATTCGAGTATTCACATAATAACTAGTTTTATAATAAATATAATTATAAATTGAACTTGTTATTTTACTTTAGAAATGAGAAAATATATTTACTATTACACTTTACAAATATAAAATCAAAATTAAAATTAAAATTAAAAATATAACAAATTAATAATAATTAATTATCCTAATTTGATTTAAATTTGTATATATTATAATAGAATGTATCGAACATCTAATTGAATCTGTATCAATCGAGTATGTATCAAATCACAATCAAGAATTTGAGTAGTTTGAATCTTAAACGAGTCGAATATAACATTGCTCAGATTCTACTCATATTTTTATTCGAACTATTTTTAATGATCAAATTTGGATCATATTATTAACGAATTCGAGTCTCGCTCGCATTTTTTCGAGTCGAGCCTGAATCGAGCCCAAATTGTTTGGCTCGTTTACAGCCTTAGACAAAATAATGATTTCTTAGTATTATTACTATCAATATTCGTAAACAAATTCATTAACTTCTCAATGATATTTTCATTAACATATTTACAAAAAATATAATAATAATAATAATAATAATAATAATAATAATAATAATAATAATAAAAAAATAATATTTACAAAAAACATAATAATACTAATTATTATTATTATTATTATTGTTGTTGTTGTTGTTATTATTATTTTTTTAATAATATTAGTAATATTAATATAATAATAACAATATTAATTATTATTATTATTATTATTATTATTATTATTTATTATTATTATTATTGTAATACCCGAATAAATAAATAAATGACATTTTAAAATTTTTATTTAAATATTTTAATTGGATTTTTCTTGTGTTTGGGTTAAATTGTATTTAATTATGTGGACTACATTAATTGAGCCTTAAAACTAATTGGATCAAATTTATATTTGTGTAATATTAAAATTCTATTAAAATTTAGAGAGTTAATAAGATATATTAATTAAAAATGAATAACTAAAAACCTAATCTGCAAATAAAGAAGGGAGTGCGGCGCATTATAATTTGGGGAGGGAGAAGGCCGCAAGCTTTCACTATCGAGGAGGAAATTCTTTTAACAAAGGTGAGACAAAACTCTCAAATCAATTGTAAATATTATATATGTGTATATGTGTAGAACTTTTGTCTTCGTGTGTGTGTGTGTAAACATAAACGAATATAAGGACTTAGTGTTTAGTAATAGAGTAAGTTTTGGTTATGTTAATTAATATACTACATGCTATTACGTAATAAATTTATTATAATATATGTATGTTAATGATTTGGTCGGATTAGTAATTTTCTGAAAGTTCTGAAAGTTCGAAATTGTAGTAAATGCTTTTGACAAATTTCTAAAGTTATAATTATTTTGGAACATAAGTTATATATATATATATATATAATTTAGATTCGAAAGGTGTGATGGTGAATGTACAACACATGATGGAATCACTAAAGTTTATAGAATATAATAATAATGATAATGATGATGATGATGATGATAATAATAATAATAATAATTCACTAATTGCACTTAATTTATTATTTTGTTTAATTAGTTCGAACGGAAGGAGTTTAGCGAATAATTTTTGGAATATATTTTGAGGTATTACATTGCTTAATCCAGGTACGGATTCCATACTCCTTCAACGATAATCCTTTTATTTTTGATTTGTTCGTTTTGTTTTTCGTTTAGAAGCTAGTTATTGTTTCGCATGATTGTTCGTTCTCAAATTCATGTGATGGTTTTGTTTTGGCGTTGATATTTAGAACTTATGTTAGTACTATTTAGATTAGTGTATCATGTCTAGAATTTATTTCGCTATTTGTAGTAATGTACATGTTAATATATTTTTGGAGACTTTGTGTTGATTCGTTTTGATTTAACATGTACGTATTAGAACCCCTTTGTGTTGATATTGTGTCGCATGTGTTGTGACATAGTATTTTTGTTAGAATATACCGTAGGATATACCTGAGCTATAACCACCTATGGGGGTACCACAGACATGTCATCTTGGTACCGAGGCATGACACCTTCCGTGGCGGTGTGGTCAGTCCACGGCGTCTCAGTTTTGTACTCCGGTGGGAGTTGGCCATTTGGTTATTTGTTGTGGGAGCCGTATGGGTCGACCCTAGTTTTCTATTCTGTTCTGCGGATTGGTGATGTTTGTGTTAAACACACCTTTCAATTTTACATGCATTTGGATTCGCGGTCCAATGTGTGTGACTTGCATGTGTGGCATTATTTGACTTGCCTGTGTGGTAATGTATATTTCTATTTTATTTTGAGCTCGGTATGAAATAACACCCAGCCATTTGATTCAGTCTATTATTTCGTTATATTAGTTTGTTCGTTACAGTTCAGTTCATTTTATTGAGTTAGTTATTTTGTTTCGTTATTCTTGTATTCTATATCTGTACTGGGCATTTGGCTCATGCTGTATTTTTCTTCTAGCAGGTAATCAGGGGATCAAGGGAAAGTGTGATGAGAGCTCCCTTTTATCCAAATAATTTATATATATTCTGTTTAGGTTGTGATACATTAGTTTGTTCGGAGTTGTAATAATTATTTCAGATTATAATTTGGGTCAGATTGGCATTTATTCTGGTTTGCCCTTTTAATATTTATTGGTTATAAAGACTATTCTTTTGTGGTTTAGAGCCTTATTATGATGCATCAGTTTTGTTGTGTTTGAGTAACCTCTCTTTCTATTTTGAAAAGGGGGTGTTACAGAGTTGGTATCAGAGCTTAGGTTCTTTCTTGTAGAAAACCTATTTAGGTTTGACTTGTGAGTTATAGGTAGACTTCTGGGTTATGTTTTATTTAGTTTGATTTTCTGTTCAGTTATATTCGAATCTGTCTTTAATCTGTGTTGCTTATATCCGTTGATCTCTTTCTTAGATGGCTCGTAGATCCGTTAGAGTTGTTGGGAGGCAAGGTAACAATAGAGGAATTGAAGAGGTGATGGTCAGCCCACTGAGCAACCTAATGATCATATTAATGCTCAATTGGCTACCTTGGTGAATCAGGTAGTTAATCAAGCTTTACTGTAGTTGGTGGCACAGGTTGTACAGGCAATGCAGCAGCCGCCAGAAATTCCTGAGCATGGGAACTCGGAAATTAATGGTCCACAGGCAAATGAAGAGGAAGGGAATGCAGATGGTCTTGATCAGTAGGTGGTTCCAATGTATGTATGGTTGGAGAGGTTTCAGAAGCAGAAGCCACAGTCATTCAGTTCTGCTTTGACTCCAATTGATGCGGAGAATTGGATTGCACACTTAGAGAAGATCTTTGATGTGTTGGGGTGCTCAGATAATCAGAGAGTGTTGCTTGCTGCTTATAAGCTAGAGGGGGATGCACAGAGGTGGTGGAAAGCGATGAACATAACAAAGGGTGATGGATATGTTGAGACACTTTGTTGGGCAGAGTTTTGTGAGGTCTTTTATCGGCAGTACTTTCCAGCTGCTGATAAAGAGGCCTATGTCAGAGAGTATCTGTGTAACAACCAAGAATTTTAAACTTCTTATTAATTTTATATGTGATTTAAAATTTTTAAGAGTTAATTTTTCAAACTTATTTAAACCTTATGTGGTTATGTGCTTATGTGAATTTAACCTATGCGAATAAATGCTAGGATTTTATTAAAGGGAATCACTAATGGTTATTTAAATTAGTAGATTAACCCTGAGACTTTTATATCAGAATATTGATAAAAGTGTTAGTAAATTATATATTCAAATTTCTTAAATATGATGTAGAGATTTAATCGTGTTTGATTAATTTCAATTGGGAAACCCCGATCTCAATATCGGGCCATCAAATCAACTCCGATCTCCAATCGGACCGTCAAATCAACCCCGATCTCAATATCGGGCCATCAAATCAACTCTGATCTCTAATCGGACAGTCAGATCAACCCTGATCACAATATCGGGCCATCAAATCAACTTCGATCTCCAATCGGACTGTCAGATCAACCCCGATCTCAATATCGGGCCTTTTAAATCAACTCAATCACCAATATCGGGACAACCACAGCCTCTAACACCAGTCTTGGGATGTCAACTTAGCCCCGGTCTCAACCCGGGAGGTATAAATCAGCCCCGGTCTCAGCCCGGGAGGTACAGGTCAGCCCCGGTCGCAACCCGGGAAGTCAAGTCAACTTCAGGAACGAATCTGAAGCTCCACAACATCTCTAGAAGACAACCTGGAATGACCAAGTCAACTTTAGAGATTACACTGAGGACAGACGACTCGAATGGGATCCAAGTCTTGGAAACAACTCCCGAAAGTCAACCAAAGGCTATGCCGACACTGAAGGCAACCCCGGGAGGGGCAAAATTGTTATTTTAACAACCTCAAGCCGATTCGGTCAAACTTAAGCTGAATTGATGCCACCAAGATCAGAACAAACCATAACGACGATCCCGAGTGCAAACAGCACAAGACAGCTCAACGGACAAACTGCGGGAAATCGAAGACCTGGTTATGAACCCATCTTCTTGGACCCGAAAAATATTTTATCCCATGTTATTGTGACACTCTCGGTGAGGGCTTTCCGAAAAGGTATCGTACGCCTCAAACGGACGCTCCGATTAAAAGTTAGAAAGTTTCGACTTCAACCTCGCGTTGCTCGGAGTACACGTACTTTGAGACGACTCAACTGGACACGTGGGCCCCACTAGGGGAGACTTACATCTACCTATGACAATATCAGGTAGAGCAGAGGCTCCCTGGCCTATATATATGAGGTGACCCCCCTCATTTCAAAAAAAAAAACGTAGCGAACCCCTGCCCGTTTGATTCTCTGACTATTTCACCTCTTCTAAACCCAAATTTTTTCACTCTAACACGTAGATATACCCACATACTACCACATATAAAAAAATAACCGGTAGATTCTGATGTTTAGAGCCTACGATTTGGCAAAAAGCCCGTGTAGCAGTCCATTGTAAGTATTTTTACGATCAGAAAGTGATTTCTACTTCTTTGCACTGTTTTGCATTTGCATATCAAATTTCATTTTCTAAATATGCCCGGAACTTAGTTCCGTGGCCGTTTTCGTCAAAATTTGGTATATTTTTGTGCATAAACTCAATTTCTGGCATTTTTACAACTCGAATTGACGATCCGACAGCTCTAACAGCTTCAGTGCACTAGCACCTTCGTTTTAAGTAACTTCTACGGACTGGGTTATCTTCCCAGTCCGGGTTTGGCTTTTTTGTGTTTATTTAACTGTATATATACTAACTTTTCAATTCTGTCAAGCCAGGATGTCAAATCCGAGGTAGTTTACTGATGCATATATAAGCAGCCTTCACCACCACTGGGTTCTCTTCCCAGTCTTGTTTGACTATATTTCTGTCAATATATATATATATATATATTTATATATTTCTGTCCGGCTTGAATTATTCTGTGGCCTTTATACTGCTTTTTGCACCCTTCACCATTATTGGGTTATCTTCCTAGTCCTTGGTTGACTACATTTCTGTACATTTATATTTCAGTTAGGCATGGATTATTCTGTGGCTTTTTTACTACTTTTATATATAAATATGCATATATAAGCAGCCTTCACCACCACTGAGTTCTCTTTCCAGTCTTGGTTGACTACTTTTCTGTCAATATGTATATATATATATTTTAATTCCAGTCCGAGCACCGGTGTGAAAACCCATCGCCCTTTACAGCTTTTGTATATAGAACTGTGTATATATCTTGGCTTTACTTGCTTTTCATTAAATTAATGCTTTAAATATTCATTCAATATGAATCGGCATTTTTCAGTCACAAAAGCAACCTCGCGTTTCTTAGATCGCTATCTAGTGGGAACGAGTCGCTTTGGCCAGGTGCGAACCAGGATTTACTGATGAATCCTCGGTTCTGGCAATACTGGGATATATATATCTTTTTCTGTACAAATTTGAATTGTGCAGGTTTATTGGCTACTCTCATGTGAGCCTAGGAATCGTGGGATTCATGATCAAATCGATCAGAATATGATTCCCACGATGGACAAACTCCGCTTTACTAATGTACCCTGCCAGTTTTTCTTTAAAATGTACATGCAAAGACCTTAAAACGGTTATCCGGATTTAAGGTCTCAATATAGTGAAAAATATGGTTTGTTGTGTAAGAGTCCCTCCGATGGCTATCATGCCCATGAGGAGACCAACACTTGTATTTATTTCTGTAGTCGAGGATGCTTCGCAGCCCGAAAAATCACCATTCAAATGCAAGCCTTAAGGCTATAAAGATAAAAAAAAATGGAAATATCAACAGGCTTCAATTCCTATGTTAGCATAAGGGTTTGATAACCATCTTTTAAAATATCATTTTCAATTTAAAACAAAAGAAAAGCTTTTGCAAATCAAATTAAAAACTTTTTGCAAATCAAATCAAAGAATTTTACAAAATCAAATCAAACCCTTCGTATATAGGTTCAACAAAGCAAAGCACTACTTTCAATCAATCAAACATAGGCCCAATTTTCAAAACAGCATTCACACACGCATTTCAGTTTTAAGAGAAATATTGAAAAGATTGTGGTACCGTGTTTACACGGGAGTTGTGGGGGCACCTTCCCCACACTTAACCAAGCCCCCGAACTCAAACTTTGTTTTCAAAGATCAAGTTTCGATAGTGTCCAGCAATTGGGCCTCTTTCAAACAAAACTCGGTTGAGTTGGTACAACCATTTCAAATCTACCAACTGGCACCTTTGTAAAACGTTCAATCGTTGACATGATACATGTTGGCCTTTTCTTAAAAAACCCTTCAAATCCTTTTTCGCAATAAAAAGAGTGAGGGTAGAGATAACTTAGGAAGAGAGAAAGATCCGGGTTGTGACCCAACCCGTGGATTTTTTCTCGACGTCGACAGGTGGCGACTCTGCTGGGGACAGTAGAGGGCTTAGGCCGCTTTCAAATCCTTTCAAAACATTTCCCTTTCAAAACTATAAATGCGTGAATTCTGCGTCTTTACATTTAATGAATGCATGAATGCTGCGTCTTTACATTAAATGGATGTGAATGAATGCTTTTCTGCTTTTTAGTGCTTCGCACCCATATTAGTGCTTCGCACCAACTGTCATCATATGCATACGGTGAGTGCGATGTATGTGAATGTATGTTGTGTGTTCCTCTCACAAGGAGGCAAAACCCGTCGGTGATAAGTAATGTCTCTGGGGATGGCTTAGTCTCTGGGGCTCATGAAAATGCACCACCCAGATTCGCTCCAGTTGAAAGATCGGATTAATTTCCCCTTTAGTAGATTGCGATGATCTGGGAACCTTCATGCCAAAAAAGCTATGAGAGTAGCCTAAGATAGGTCAGCCTCTGATTAACCAAATCCGATGGGAAGCTTCTTCATGCCTTCCTCTTTCAGTTCAATGTCCAGTTTTCAATATTTATTTCTTGTCATCTTGTCATCAAAACAACTGACCTCTGTTTTATAGGATAAAGTTAAAAACCACCTCATGCATCCTATCCCTACCTACCTCAGGAAATTGACACGCCTACGTTTTGTTGTAGGTGAAAAATTGGTCCTGTCACTAGATCTAAGTCTAAGAAAGCACTAAGTCCATCCACGGACATGGCTTCGAGTGCTCAAACAGAATCCACCCCTGTATCTAGGGAAGAGTTCAAAGGACTGAGAAATCAGATAGCTGAGCTAGCCGGTTTTCTGAGAGAACAAAGCAAGACCCTTAAAGGGAAGCAAACCCAAACTCATACAGAACCAAGAGCACCTGGTGGTAGTGGTAGTCAAGAGACCGAAAAGGCAGAGACTCAGATTCCTGGACCACAAAACCAGGACACAACCAACAAAACCCCTGAAATCACCACCCTCAACAAAGAACAAGAAGCTGGTGACCTTTTCAAGAAATTACAACAAATGAAGGAAAATCTCCAGTCTATCAAAGAGATTGGGGCATTCGGCAGTGTTAATTACTCCGACCTCTGTATTTTCCCCGAGGCTCGTTATCTCAAAAAAATTCGAACTCCTGATTTCGAGAAATATGATGGATTGGGAGATCCATATACACATCTGAAAGTGTTCATCGGAGAACTGGGATCCTATGTAGAGGACGAGAAGCTTTGAATGCAACTATTCCAGAAAAGTTTGACTGGAGAAGCCAGAGCCTGGTATGCCTGTCTGGACAACTCTAAGATTCACAGTTGGGAAGAGTTAGCTCATGCCTTCCTCAGTCAATACAGCTTCCAATCTCAGCTGGCTCCAGACAGATACCAGATAACCAAAATCAAGAAAAAGAACACTGAATCATTCAGAGAATATGCCCAACGATGGAGGCGGGTGGTAGCACAAGTCACCCCAGCCATGAATGAATTTGAGATAGTCATGACCTTCATCGACATCCAAGAGGCGCCATATTATGAGAGGGTCCTAGCAGGCATAGGAAAACCATTCTCTGAAATGATCAAGCACGGTGAAATGGCAGAAATGGGGCACAAATCAGGGAATATCAAGGATCTAACTGCCCTCAAAGCTGTTGCTGAACATATCCAGTCCAAAAATTACGGGAGTAATCCTCGGAGGGTACACAAAAAGAAAGATGAAGAAGTATCCTTAGTATTGCAAGGACAAAATCCAAGGGGCGAGGCAAACAGTATGCCCATTCAAAAGAGGAACTATACCCCTTTCCAAACTCCAGCACAACCTTCAAACCCTCCATTCCAGAAAAATATGGAGGTCAGGTGTCGAAGAACTTTCACCCCTCTAGGGGATTCACTTGAGAACGTATTCAAACTTCTGATTGCTCAGAAGAAGATTGTCCAACTCCTTCCACCCACCAATACTGGTGGACGAAATTTTGATCCAAGCAAGAAATGTGCTTATCATTTTGGATCTCCAGGCCATGACACACAAGACTGTTGGTCTCTCAAGCACAAAATACAAGACTTGATCGACAACGGATAGATTGCGGTAACAAAGCCTGAACAACCGCATGTGCAGGACAATCCTCTTCCACAACATAAAGAGGAGAGTGTCAACATGATCAGCACCACAAGTGGAAAAGGATCCAAATACCTCCGTTATATAGGAGAAACAACTCCATCCAGTAACAGTACCCCAGACAGTTGGGAAGTCTCCAAAAGGAGGTTCCTGATAGAACAGGAAATGAAGTCTATCAAAGAACAAATCGAACAATTAGCAAAACTGGTCGTTTACCAGCATCAGATCACCAGAAAAATGATTAAACGGGCCAACCAGTCTGACATCGATCGTTCTCCCACACCGGAGATCATTTCCCCGAGGAATCAATATCAGCCTCATGAGAAGGAACTCTAGACCAACAGGGTGACCAAAGAAGAAAGCGTCTAAACTAGTGGAAAATTCCTATTTCAAAGGAACTTCACTAACTTAAACAGTCAATGGAAGAAATCCTCCAGATGCTAATCAATGAGGGAATGGTTGCAGATTTGTTACCTCCACTGAACCCTCGGGCCAGAAAGTTCAAACCTAACCAAATATGTCAGTACCATTCCAATTCACCTGGCCATGATACCGAGGATTGCTGGGCACTTCGCAAACTGATTCAAGATATGATTGAAAGCGGTGAATTGATGAGGGAAAATCAAGTTCTCGACCTCCCAGATGAAGACACTCTCTGGATCCCCACTGTATAGAACCAAAATACAGTGGCTGTCATATCCAGCGATAGGGAGTCGACCCTCAAACCCTTAGTATTGCCAGGGAAAGGGGCCCAAGAGATACAAAATCCTGTAAAGGTGGCCGCACCCGAGCCTTTAAACTTTCCCTTCTGACCCCAATATCCAATTATCAGTCTGAAGCGAGTCCCATGGAACTATGGGAACGATGAAGGGTCTATCTCAAAAAATATTACCGTTGTGCCAAAGGACAATCCATTATACCTGCCTCAGCGGGTGATTAAACCAGTCATCAAAGCCAAAGCAAAGGTGAATAATGAGAAGATTGAAGAGTTCCTCAACAAAATGGGACACAATGAAATCAAGGTGGTGCAAGGCTTGAAAGACGCACCCAAGCAAATGCCCATCCTAGACTTGGTCCTATCCTCAGTGGATCATCGTAACATTCTAGTGAAAGTACTAGAAGAAGCCCATCTGCCATATACCGTAGATATCGAGAAATTCCGTCACGTGGTAGAACACATTTTCAACAATAATGTGATATCTTTCACTAATGATGATATCCCTGCAGAAGGAACGGGCCATCATAAGTCCCTGCATATAGCTGTGATGTCTTCCGGGTATATGATCGGAGGGGTACTTATTGACGGAGGATCATCCCTCAACATATGTCCCTACGATACTTTGGAAAGAATGAAAATTAACCCGAACAGGATCAAAACCTGTCATGTGGTCATCTGGGCTTTCGATGGATTGCGAAGCCAAGCTATGGGAGAAATAAAACTACCCTTGGAGATTGACCCACACACTTTCTACGTATCCTTTCAGGTGCTCAATATTTCCATTGAATATAACCTGTTGCTGGGCAGGCCCTGGATTCATATGGCAGGAGCAGTGCCATCCACCCTCCATCAACAACTCAAATACATTATCAACGACAACCTCATCACGGTCAATGCTGAACCAAAATACCATGTCGGCATACAGGGAGACATGCCAGTGATCAGCCTGAACGCAGGGTTTGAACCTGCAAGTTTTCATGCTCTGGAGGTGAGTGATACCCAATATCTACCTATCGGGGCACCAGCCCTGAAGCCTAAGGTCTCCACCGAAGTAATGACAGTGGGCCAGGAAATGGTATCCCTGGGTTTTCAACCTGGAGAAGGGTTAGGAAAGAATCAGCAAGGTATCAAGAGCCCGATACAAATCCTTAGTCAGATTGGGAGAGTAGGATTGGGATTTTCATCCCGGGAAAACCACCGAAACCCACATAAGCATCCCAAGGCTCATACTTCCACCGTATTGCTGCCAAACCTTACTAATGCCGGATGGGTAAAACCAATGAGGAAGATCCCTACTGTGGTATTAATAATACTGTTTCCTCCAATTATACGTGTCAATGAAAGAAAAGCCCTCAAGCACGAGGCAGATAGCAAAAAGGGAAAAGAAAAGATCCTGTATGAAGGATGAGACCCATTTGCTAATATGCGGGTCATCATAAACTACGAGGGTATGAATGATGAGATCCCAGACAGCGAAGACGAGGATCAAATTCAAATTCCTCGCATCAAGAAGGAAAAAAGGGGCAATTCAAGGAAAAACCCCGGCCCTATTATAAAGGATGTCTCAGTCATCATTGAAGACGAGGCAGATAATCACAAATCCCTGATCCTCCCAGTTCATGAGGATCTGACCTTGGATAACTGAAGTAGTGTCCTTTGCCTTGGTCGAAAAGGTTAAAGGGGCAGAGAGAGTGCATCTGCCCTTTAATCATGCTTTCATTTACTACTTACTTTTGATTGCATAGCTATAGCAACAACTTTGTCATGCGCTGCAGAATGCTATGTATATTTAAGCAGTTATATATATCTAAGATGAAAGCCTTTTTGTTTTTAGGACTAAATCATTGGATATGTTTGTCTCTGTTGATGAGATGCCAACCTGTCAAAGTGACTACGACTTTGATGTAGAACTGAACTTCGATTTAATGAATATTGATCAAGAGGAGGAAGATGACTATGAGGTGCCCGAAGAGATCAAAGAATGGGTCGAAGACAAACCCAAACCAAACCTCGACCAAACCACTACTATCAACATAAGAACCTCTGAAAACATCAAAGAAATCCAGATAGGTTTAGACATCGCATCAAACCAAAAAGCCGACCTGATCGAACTCCTAACACAGTTCCAGGATGTATTTACATGGTCACATGAAGACATGATTGGACTCTCTACTGACATTTTCATCCATCGAATGCCCATCAAAGACGGGTTCAAGCCAGTCAAACAAAAGCTCAGGCGATTGAAACCTGAATGGAGTCTGAAAGTTAAAGAAGAAGTTGTTAAGCAATTCAAAGCCAGGATTATCATGATATCAACCTACCCAGAGTGGCTTTCCAACATAGTTCTTGTGCCTAAGCCCAGAGGGAAGGTACGAGTATGTGTTGATTATCGGGACTTGAACAAGGCCTACCTTAAGGACAACTTCCCGGTACCTTTCATCCACATCCTGATCGATAATACTGCGCAGTACGGTATGTATTCCTTCACAGATTGCTTTACTAGTTACCATCAAATCATGGTTGCTGAAGAGGACTGGGAGAAAACAACTTTCATCACTCCTTGGGGAACCTTTTGCTATAGACGACTATCCTTCGGCCTCATCAATGCCGGAGCCACGTATCAGCGAGCCATGATGACCCTGTTTCATGACATGATGCTCAAAGAAATAAAGGTCTATATGGATGACATCATCATCAAATTTCGGAGGGAGGATGATCACATCGACCATCTCAGGAACCTGTTCAACAGGTTACGCAAGTACAACCGCAAGCTAAATCCTTCTAAATGTGCTTTTGGCGTCAAAGCAGACAAGTTGCTAGGATTTTTGGTGAGTAATCGAGGCATCGAGCTCGACCCTGCCAAGATCAAAGCCATCACTGAGATGCCGGTACCTCAAACAGAGAAGGAAATACGGGGGTTTCTGGGGAGAATCAACTTCATAAGCCGATTCATTTCCCAGCTCACAACAACCTGTGAACCCATATTCAAGATACTAAGGAAGAATTCCTCCACTAAATGGAATGAGGATTGTTAACAAGCCTTCCTTGCTATCAAGAAGCAACTGATTGAAGCACCAGTTTTGGTACCTCCGAGGGATGGAGTTCCCTTGTTCATGTACCTGTCCGTCAATGCCAATGCAATGGTCTGCATGCTAGGATAGAAAGATGATAGTAGCAAAGAAAGAGCCATCTATTACATCAGCAAAAGATTCAGCAGTGGGGAACAAAAATACACCCTGATCGAGAAAACATGCTGTGCATTTGCATGGGCCGTAATGAGGTTACAACACTACCTCCATGGGCACACGACCTACCTCATATCCCGCATAGATCCACTTAAATAAGTATTCAACAAGACAATGTTGAACTGTCGACTGTCCAAATGGCAGTTGATCCTACAATAATTCGACATTGTCTACGTGACTCAAAAATCAATCAAGGGTCAAGGCATTGCAGACCAATTAGTTGAAGCACCTTCAGGAGGGTTCGAGCCCCTGGAGAACTATTTCCTAGATGATGGAATCATTATAATTCAGCAATTCCAGCAAGAGAATATAGTCCAACCTTGGAAAATGTATTTAGACGGAGCAGTAAACATAGAAGGTGCCGGAGCTGAGGCAGTCCTTATCTCTGGTACAGGAGAACAATACCCTGTGGCTACCAAACTTCAATTTGGCAACACCAACAACACGGCCGAGTATGAAGGCTGTATAATGGAGTTGAAACTAGCCCAATCCATGGGTATCAAACACCTATTGGTCTTTGGAGACTCTGAGTTAGTCATTAGACAATCCACTGGGGTATATCACACCAAAGAACTGTATTTGCTGCCCTACCATCGGCAACTCGTCAAAATATCCTTGGAGTTTGAAGATATAACCTTCAACCATATTCCTCGGAGTAGGAATGATTTCGCTGTTGCATTGGCAATGTTGGCTTCATTAATCCGCATATCCGATAGAAGTGGGTTTCCCAACATCAAATTCACAGTTCAGAAAGCCCCAACATACGGGAATTACATTGGAGAAGTATCAGATAAAATACCTCATGTCAAGCAGCCTTAGTATCAAGACATCAAGGAATATCTACGAGATAGATCTACACTCGCTGGAGCAAGCCAATTCGCGCGAAAGCGGATTCATAAGATGGCTATGAAGTTCTATCTAAGCGGAGATGCCCTCTACAAAAGAGATGTTGGAATAGGCTTTTTAAGATGCCTTGATAAAGATCAGGCCCAGAGACTGATTGGTGAAGTCCACGGTGGAGTCTGTGGTCCACACATGAGCGGTCATCTGCTGGCCAAGAAGATACTAAGAACATGGCATTATTGAATCTCTCTCAAAGCTGACTGCGACGATCACGTCAAGAGATGTTTTCAATGCCAAGTACATGGAAACGCCATACATGCTCCTCCGAATGAGCTACACAACATGAGTTCACCATGGCCTTTCTCCATGTGGGGAATGGATGTGATCGGTTCAGTGGAACCAAAAGCCAGCAATGGTCATCGATTCATCTTCACCATAATCGATTACTTCACCAAATGGGTTGAAGCAGCCTCTTTTCCCAAAGTCACCATAGAGGTCATCATTAGTTTCATCAGAAACAATGTCGTATGTCGATATAGACAACCGTAGGTGATCATATCGGACAACGCCAAGAACCCGAACAATCAAACGATGAGAGAACTGTGCAGCAAGTTCCACATCAAGTATCTCAACTCTGTCATCTATCAGCCCAAGATGAATGGTGCTGTCGAAGCGGCCAACAAGAATATCAAAAATATCATGCAGAAAATGTCTGCAAATCACAAAGAATGGCCTGACCTTCTGCCCCTAACCCTGTTAGCATACAGGACGTCAATGCGCACCTCTACTGGGTTTACCCCATATTCATCGGTCTATGGCATGGAAGAAGTCCTCCCCATAAAGGTAGAGATGGAATCCTTGCAAGTATTGATCGATGATCAGTTAGACGAGGATCATTGGTTACAAGACCGATACCACCAACTGTCCCTGATAGATGAAAAAAGGGCTACAACCATTTTCCACGGGCAGTTGTATCAGCAAAGGATTGCTCGATCCTACAACAAGAAGGTCCGAATACGGCAATTCAAAGAAAACGACTTGGTGCTGAAGAAAGTTTTAGCCAATCAAGATGAAGCTAAAAGAAAGCTTGCCCCAAATTGGGAAGGTCCTTTCATTATTAAGGAAGTGTTGACGGAAGGAGCTATCAGACTACAAGAAATGGACGGGAATGAATTTCCCCAACTCATCAACTCAGACACCATAAAAAGGTACTATGTCTGAAGCACATGCATACCCGCATCCGGGTCCTACAAATCAAATCAGGTTTGGTTTCACTAGAAAGTCGGAACTACGAATAACCTGATCTCCCTCAACCTGGGAGTACGTAGGCAGCCATTTCTGGTGCGATCAAATCAAATAAAAACTCAAAAACTCATCAAACCAAACTCAAAACCCAAGACAAATACTTTTCAAGCCTCTCTCATACAAAGCCAGAACTACGAATGACCTGATCTCCCTCAACCCGGGAGTACGTAGGCAGCCATTTACGAAGCGGTTTGACCTTCAAGAAAAAACAAAAACCAATAAGAAACCAGTTTCAAGACACCGAAACCCTATAAAACCTAAAAACTATCCAGTTTACCTGATCAACAGGCCCATCTGAGATACTCCCTGACATCTCAACTGTCAGTCCATCAAGGAGAAGCTCAGGATACATCAACAACAGCAAGTCATGAAAGAAGTGGTAATCACTCAGCAATGACAATACATCTCCAAATAGGGAAGTGAATCAAAAAGTATATTTCTTTGATATATACATAGTATCCTGTACATGACAAAAATGGCTGATCTAGTCTGTGCAGGAAAAATAAAGGTAGTCTATGTACCCAAGGATAAGCGGGCCAGCAATGCCACCATGGCATCTCTCTCGAAAGATGGAGGAGCAGCTGCAAGTGCAATACCCTCAGCCTCCATACGGCTCAAAACCTCCATAGTTATTTGCAGTGTGGTACTGGGGTCATCAATATATGTGCTCATCTCGGTAACCAGGTCGTGAGTATAAGATTGAAGGGCAATACTGCCAGCAATGTGGAAATCACGGGAAGCTATAGCCTCATCCCTTTTCGCAAAAGCTGCGTCCCTAGCAATCAAAGTCTCCTCGATCTCATCAAAAGCTGCATCTCTGGCTGAGCTGATCTCATCTGCATCTCTGGCAGATCGGAGCTCCTCTCTCTCTATTAAGCTAGCATCCTGAGCGACTCGAAGTGCGTCCCTCTCAGCCAAAGCTATATCTCTGCCAGATAAGGCAGTCAACATCTGCGCTCTAGCTGATTCCCGCTCAAAGGTCATCCTGAATAGCGAATTCGCCAAAGCCGGATCTGTGTCTGTAGGAACAGTCGGTGGGTCGCTAACCAAAGCAGCTGTCAAGCCCACTAACAGCTCATCCTCAATAGGAGACTCAGGATCCTCCATAGGCTCCTCCTCATCAGAATCCAAAATCAGAGATAAATGATTAAGTGCAGTTGCTGCCAAATCTTCCTCCAACCATGCCAAGTACTCTGGAAAACGGGCCGGATGGCTACTGGAGAACTCAACCCTCTCTCTATGAGTCCAACATTCATATAATCTGATCAAATCGACCGATGACATAGACGATGCCAACATCCTATGATCAGCAGACCCCTCGAATTGGTGCAAGCTCTGGAACTGATCAAACTGGCTCATAACAGCCAGGGGATGATAAGTAGTCACTCCCCTCAAACCCGCTAGGGGCAAGTAATCCATGCCAGGCGAATGAGTAATGAAGCTATATGGGGAGGCTAACCCTGAGCATGGCAAAATCAAGAACGGATACTCAATATCCGACAGAAATGTTGACCACGTCTCGGCATCAGTACACTCCACAAGCTGAAAGGAGTAAGATGTGGCTACCTCGCGGGTAAAGCAATATCCATGAGGCTTAAAAAATTCGATCGATCGGATATAGGACATCAGCCATACATACAGCAAAATCGAGCTTCCTCTGAAGAACCCCTCCAGGTGGGTAATAAAATAAGTGGTTGACCGCAGCGTCTCAGCTAATATAATCGGGATAATGGTGCTACCCTGTCTAAGGGCCCGAACAACAACCACCAATCCCACATCTAGGTGATCCAAGCGCAGCGACAGGTAGACGTATGCCACAATTCACATCAGCAGAATATCTACCCTGGCCAGATGCCACGCCCCTGCTGAAATAATAAATTCCCCAACATGTCAATCGTAGCTGTCAAGATCCCCAAAATGATCGATCAAGAACTCAATCGAGATCACACGCCCAGATACGATCTCGTCCGCGACTACCCTCTGACGAAGACTGGACATCCGCAGGAATGGCCTCCGCATATTACTAATAGCAGTTCGGGAGCACGACAAGTCCAAAGCTAGACCGGTAAGCCGCTCGTACTCCTCCAAAGTCGACGTCAGCTCATGTCGCCCAATGCGAAACACCTACCTCTTGGGTATCCAGTAGGATAATATGCCATCCACAAACCCATATGGCACCTAAAAATCTGCAAGGGCCAGCGAATGCCCTAACATCTGGTCAACTGTCCCTCTGGCTGAGAAGGGTAGGCTCTCATACCACGACCTCAATGATGAAGCCACCTTAGACTATGGAAAATGCTCAATACTGCTCACGGCAGATGACGTCATCTGTGTCACTGTACCATAAAACCATCTAGGGGTCAAATCTGAACTCATCTGTCTAAATGCATACATATGACATAATACATGCATGATGACAAATATAAACATGATGCGATGGATAGGAAATAGTATGAATATCTACGATAAACTATCTACTACGGGCATCATCCCTGTCTGATAATATAAAGTAAAATGAAGAAGTACAGGAAAATAGGGCACCACCACCCAACTACTAACAGTGGTCTATCAAAATGATGGCACAACCGCCAAATAGCCAAAACAGTGGCTGTCCAAAAATATAGCTGCCATAGCTATCCAAAAAGATCTAGATAATCCACGTCCAGGTGATCAACCTGCTCCATCTCCGCTGTAGATATAAAGCTACGATCATTAGGCATGCCTAGGCGGTATAAGGGAGGATCTGCCCCTGTAAAACAACTGCTAAATGGACCTAAAGAGGGGCCCACTTCTGAGCTGGACGGGTTAAAAAAAGATGCCTTTGACGGATCTCGGCCAAGGTGCCTGATAAAGAAGGGAGCCCTATCCAACTCCCGGGTCAGATCTGCAATCTAGTCTAAATGAGTCGGCTCCCTGAGCCAAGCTATCTAGTCCGTCATCATCACAGACCCTGGCACCATGCCTGCCATGAACTGGGTGGCCCGAGTCTGAGCTCCAATAGTGCGAGGACTCCACCATCTGCTAAATGCCTCATGGCTGAACGGACCCTCTGATAGGGTGAAGCCATCTATGCCCTCCATGGGAATCTCTATCAGTGGCATGATCAAAGGCCAATGATGCCAAAAAGGAGGAGCAATGGGAATGCTAATCTCACCTGTAATACTCCTGATGGAACGCTCTCCCAAATAGAGCTCTCAGCCTCCCTCTGTCAAAATCGGGACTCTGCGGGTCAACAATGCAAACTCTCGACCAGTGGGAAAGCCTCCCTCGAATCTAACAGTCAAAAACTAGGAGGTATACAGCACACAAGAGATTGATTCAGCCGTCAAAAGCTCCAACTGTAGGTGAGCATGAGTAAATCCCTCAGCAACAGGGACCTCCGTTAAAGTCGAGTGATGCCAACGCCGTCCTCGAGGATAGGTCTCTAGACCTAAAGCAGTGGCGGGCCGTAGGCAAGGAAGCCTCTCAAATGCCCAGAACTGGCCATGTTAATATCAAAAGTCCTCAGTGATCAAGACTGACAAATATAAATGCTAAAATCAAAAAGGTACAAGAAAGATGTACTCACCAATAAAAACGGGTAGAATCCTAACCAAGCCTCCGTCGAACCCTCCGAAAGCATGCGCATGCCCCGGAGAAAATAGGCAAAGGTGTAGGAACCCCAATCAAAATCACTGAGGCGCTCTACATACCGGGTAGCGCTAACCAGGGTGAAGGACACAGTAGATGAGTTGTCCGCCACAAAATAACCCCTGATGATCACTAAAAATAATCGCCTCAGAATGAGATCTCTAACCCTCCGATCATCAGGAGGAGGCTCCAGCAAAGTCCCATTCTGGGCATCTATACCCAAGGGGCCAGATCGGACCGATCGACTCTTGAGCGTCGTCGCAAGAACTCTCAGCAGGGACCAAATGGCAGTGGGCGTAATGTCAGCCACGACAGGCACTAGCTCGCCCTCAAACTCAATACCGATGATGAACCTCCAGTCCATAGGGGTCATCATCACCTCATAGTCCAGCAGATGAAGGGACTGAGTCTAGTGGAACCAGCGCTCAGACAAAGCCCTCTGATACCCCAGGGGCAACGGCGGGGAAGAATGGAGAAGAAAGCCTGGAACCCCCAGCCATCAACAATATCCATGTAATCCTCGTACAAAGTATGATACAGAGAGTGCACGTTAAACCAGTTCCCTCGAGGTTACGTAAAACAAGGAACCTGCATCAAAAACAAATCCATGTCAAAAACCTGTGCCCTGAGAATGGCAAAAAAAAGAAAAAG
The DNA here is from genome assembly GCA_020205555.1 of Panax stipuleanatus. Lineage (NCBI taxonomy): Eukaryota > Viridiplantae > Streptophyta > Magnoliopsida > Apiales > Araliaceae > Panax > Panax stipuleanatus. The sequence continues at coordinate 153,736,175 of CM035117.1, read as the reverse complement.
AATCCAAGAAGAGAAAAACTTCAAGTCACCTCATTGGAGTGGAGATATCTCGAAGGATGGTGACTTAAGTCGCCCAGCAGCTCCTGGGTAGGCGCAACAATTCTTGGAACCTCTGCACGTGGAGCCTGAGCTGGAGCTGGAGCAGCAAAAGCAGCCTGCTCATCATCAATGTCAATCGGCAGTTCATCCTGAGCTGGACGAATCACCGACTCTGCCAACCTGCGGGGCGGTCTAGCTAGTCGTGGCTGAGGAACATCAGAGGCCCTTCTACGTCTGACGCCTAAAACGACTCTACTGGCACTGCTGGGTCTATCTCTGTCCATCACCTGTGCCAAGTCTCCAAATCACCTCAAAAAGGGTGTGGTAAGCCTAAAACCTGTGGCTTATTATTTTAAATCAGTATTCTATGCATCTCTAAATCCTAAAACTTGCATGGGTCAGTCAAAAATACCCAGTAAAGTCAAAACTGCATGTTTTTCAAAAGATAAATCCTAAAAACATGCATGGGTCAGTCAAAAATCCCCAGCAGAGTCAAAATTGCATGTTTATTAAATGCTCGGGTTTTGAATTTTTTTTTGCCAGAGTCTCCTTTGTAAAATGGACTGTCCGCATGCACATATAGGCATGTCTAGGTGGCCATTCAATAGCACACCTTCCCAAAAATAGGAACAGTTCATATTTATGAAATAAAATCAAAAGTCAACCTCACATGGTATCCAAATTACCATGGATATTTTTTAGTTGAAAATCCAGGCTCACTAGGCCTTAAAAAGGATGAGTAAACTGATCAAAAAGTGCAAAAATTAACTGTCTCAGAATCTGAATTTTCTTACATCCAAACGTGCATTACAGTAAGATATGCATACATATGTAGTCAGAAGATTTTTAGCAGATTATATAGGCATACATTTTTTATACATTGCGTCTAAAAGCCCCTACGTGGTTTACATGTTTTTAACGGGCAAAACTTGCGAAAAAAGGATGTAAAACGTTACCTGCGCTGCGCTGAACACGTAGGAACTGACGAAATCAGAAAATAGCTGTCCAAGCTCCGTAGATCTAAAAAAGAAGATTGAAATCCGTTTGAAACTCAAAATGGAACTTTGAAAAAATGAAATCCGTAGCCCAATATAAAGCCCAGGTGGAAGTAGGCCCACCTGTTGCTGCCGCACCTCCACCTACAGCTCCCCAGGGTCGGTCTCACTCCCCCGGGCTCGATTTGGTTAGGTTTGAAACGGAGTTTCTATGTGCTGCCAAGTCAAATCTGAAGAAAAATCGCTACGCGATTGAGCGGTTTGTCCTGAAATCCTGCGTTTAAGCAGTGTAATCCTGACAAAAAGGGGGACACTCTGGAAACCCTTGGTATTCATCCCGAAGTCATATCCGGGGATCAAAAATGAAAAATTGCGCAAAACTGTCGAAAAACGGTGCAAAACTGCAGAAAACTGCCACTTTCAAAGCGTCGGGTACAGACTGAGTTTAATCCAGTCGTTGGCTTCAATCCAACAAAGCGTCGGGCACAGACCAAGTTCAATCCAGCCGTTGGCTTCAATCCAACAAAGCAAAGTTTTGGATACAGACCGAATCCAATTCAGCCGTTGGTTTAACCCCAGCGAAGTATCGGGTACAGACCGAATCCAATCCAGCCGTTGGCTTCAATCCAATAAAGCAAAGTTTTGGGTACAGATCGAATTCAATTCAGCCATTGGTTCAGCCCCAGCAAAGTATCGGGTATAGACCGAATCCAATTCAGTCATTGGTTCAGCCCCAGCGAAGTTTCGGGTACTGACCAAATCCAATTCAGCTGTTGGTTAAGCCCCAGCGAAGTATCGGGTACAGACCGAATCCAATTCAGCCGTTGGTTCAGCCCCAACGAAGTATTGGGTACAGACCAAATCCAATTTAGCCATTGGTTCAGCCCCAACGAAGTATCGGGTACAGACCGAATCCAATTCAGCCGTTGGTTCAACCCCAGCGAAGTATCGGGTACAGACCGAATCCAATTCAGCCGTTGGTTCAATCCCAATAAAGTTTTGGGTACAGACCGAGTCCAATTCTGCCATTGGTTCAGCCCCAGCGAAGTATTGGATATAGACCGAGTTTAATTCAGCTGTTGGTTCAGCCCTAGAGAAGTATTGGGTACAGACCGAGTTCAATTCAGCCGTTGGTTTAGCCCCAGCGACGTCTTAGCCGTTGGAGCAACCTCCGCGAAGAATCAGAAGTGATCCGGTGACGGGAACCATATAATAGTCCATCTCCGATGATGGAATCTGTTATATACATCCTCAAAAGGTGCACCAAAGAGAATCGGTGACTCAACCACATATTGCCAAATAACGGCGTAAACTTTCATCAAGATGGACATTGGAAGCCTCCATGAAGGAGACTCAATAATCGAGAAATGTCCCCAGCAGAGGAGCCTTTAGAAATGTATAACATCACCAGCCGAAAGGAAATCACCCTTGCAAATAGCACCGCTGGACAGGGAAACCATTGGTCTCAAACCAAGGTAGCATCAGTAGTATCATCCTTATCTAAATCAATGAAGCTATCGCAGAGAACGTCATCCCCAGCAGAAAGTGATGAACACAGTTCGCGGTAGCCTGGTATTGACATCCCCAGTAGAAATGTAGAAAACATTTCAGATTATCATCATCAAATAAACATCGATAACACCGATGGGAATCAAACAGCTGGTATCAGCCCCAACACAAGCACTGATAAAGGTAAACAATTTACAATGCGATCTGCGATGCGATTTGCGAAGCAATTTGCGATGCGATTGGCGAAGCAATTTGCGATGCGATTGGCGATGTGAAGTGTGACCTGCGATCTACGAAAACATTACAACATTCATTGCATTGCATCATTGATATCTTTGCATTTCAAGTGTCTAGCAATCTTTATCCTGCTCATTCCATTACATTGCATAAGCATGATAAAGAGGGGCATTTGTAGATACTCGAAATTTCCTGCCCCGATACTAACACTGTAGGAGGGTAAAACTTTCTTTTCAAATCAACTCTGAGATTCAATCGGACCGTCAGATCAACTCCGATCTCAAATCAGATTATCAAATCAACCCCGATCTCAATATCGGGCCATCAAATCAACTTCGATCTCTAATTGGATAATCAAATCAACCCCGATCTCAATATTGGGCCATCAAATCAACTCTGATCTCCAATCGGACCGTCAAATCAACCCCGATCTCAATATCGGGTCATCAAATCAACTCCGATCTTCAATCGGACAGTCAGATCAACCCCGATCTCAATATCAGGCCATCAAATCAACCCTGATCTTAATATCGGGCCATGAAATTAACTCCGATCTCTAATCGGCCCATCAAATCAACCCCGATCTCAATATCGGGCCATCAAATCAACTCCGATCTCCAATCGGATCATCAAATCAACCCCGATCTCAATATCGGGTCATCAAATCAACTCCGATCTCCAATCGGACAGTCATATCAACCCCAATCTCAATATCAGGCCATCAAATCAACCCTGATCTTAATATCGGCCATCAAATTAACTCTGATCTCTAATCGGTCCATCAAATCAACCCCGATCTCAATATCGGGCCATCAAATCAACTCCGATCTCCAATCGAATCATCAAATCAACCCCAATCTCAATATTGGGCCATCAAATCAACTCCAATCTCCAATCGAACCGTCAAATCAACCCCAATCTCAATATCGGGCCATTAAATCAACTTCAATTTCCAATCGGACTGTCAGATCAACCCCGATCTCAATATCGGGCCATCAAATCAACTATGATCTCCAATCGGACCGTCAGATCAACCCCGATCTCAATATCGGGCCATCAAATCAAGTCCAATCTCTGATTGGACTGTTAGATCAACCCCAATCTCAATATCGGGCTATCAAATCAACTTCGATCTCCAATCAGACTGTCAGATCAACCCCGATCTCAATATAGGCCATCAAATCAACTCTGATCTCCAATCGGACCGTCAGATCAACCCCGATCTCAATATCGGGCCTTTCAAATCAACCCCAATAACCAATACCGGGACAACCACAGCCTCGAACACCAGTCTTGGGATGTCAACTCAGCCCTAGTCTCAACCCGGGAGGTACAGATCAGCTCCGGTCTTAGCCCAGGAAGTACAGGTCAGCCCCGGTTGCAACCCGGGAAGTTAAGTCAACTTCAGGAATGAACCAGAAGCTCCACAACATCTCCAGAAGACAACCTAGAATGACCAAGTCAACTTTAGAGATTACACTAAGGACAGACAGACTCGAATGGGATCTAAGTCTTGGAAACAACTCCCGAAAGTTAACCAAAGGCCATGTCGACACTGAAGGAAACCCCGGGAGGGGGAAAATGGTCATTTTACTAACCTCAAGCTGATTCGGTCAAACTTAAGCCAAATTGATGCATCAAGATCAGAACGAACCATAACGACGATCCCGAGTGCAAATAGTGCAAGACAGCTCAACGGACAAACTGCGGAGAATTGAAGACCTGGTTATGAACCCATCTTCTTGGACCCGAAAAATGACTTATACCATGTCATTGTGACACTCTCGGTGAGGGCTTTTCGAAAAGGTATCGCACGCCTCAAACGGACGCATCGATCAAAAGTTAAAAAATTTTGACTTCTCGGAGCACACGTACCTTGAGACGACTCAACCGAACACATGGGCCTCACCAGGGGAGTCGTACCTCTACCTGCGATAGTAGTAGGTAGAGCAGAGGCTCCCTGGCCTACATATATGAGGTGACCCCCCCCCTCATTTCAAAAAAAAAACGCAGCGAACCTCTGTCCGTTTGATTCTCTGACTTTTTGACCTCTTCTAAAGCCAAATTTTTTCACTCTAACACATAGATATACCCACATACAACCACATATCAGAAAATAACTGATAGATTCTGACGTTTAGAGCCTACGATTTGGCAAAAAGCCCGTGTAGCAGTCCATTGTAAGTATTTTTACGATCAGAAAGTGATTCCTACTTCTTTGCACTGTTTTGCATTTGCTATCAAATTTTGTTTTCTAAATATGCCTAGAACTTAGTTTCGCGGCCGTTTTCGTCAAAATTTGGTACATTTTTATACATAAACTCAATTTCTGGCATTTTTACAACTCAAATTGACAATCCGGCAGCTCTAACAGCTTCAGTGCACTAGCACCTTGGTTTTAAGCAACTTCGCAGAACTGGGTTATCTTCCCAGTCCGGGTTTGGCTTTTTTGTGTGTTTTTTAACTGTATATATACTAATTTTTCAATTCTGTCAAGCCCGAATGTCAAATCCAAGGTAATTTACTACTTTTATATATATTTATGCATATATAAGCAGCCTTCATCACCACTGGGTTCTCTTCCCAGTCCTGGTTGACTACATTTCTGTCAATATATATATATATATATATATATATATATATTTATATATTTCTGTCCGGCCTGGATTATTCTGTGGCCTTTATACTGCTTTTTGCACCCTTCACCATTACTGGGTTATCTTCCCAGCCCCTAGTTGACTAAATTTTTGTACATTTATATTTTAGTTCAGCCTGAATTATTCTGTGGCCTTTTTACTACTTTTATATATAAATATGCATATATAAGCAGCCTTCACCACCACTGAGTTCTCTTCCCAGTCTTGGTTGACTACGTTTCTGTCAATATATATATATATATATATATATATATATATATATATATATATATATTTCAATTCCAGTCCTGGCACCAATGCGAAAACCCATCGCCCTTTACAGCTTTTGTATATATAACTGTGTATATATCTTGGCTTTACTTGCTTTTCATTAAATTAATTCTTTAAATATTCATTCAATATGAATCGACATTTTTCAGTCAGAAAAGTAACCTCGCATCCCTTAGATCGCTTTCTAGTGGGAACGAGTCGCTTTGGCCAGGTGCGAACCAGGATTTACTGATGAATCCTCGGTTCTGGCAATATTAGGATATATATCTTTTTCTGTTCAAATTTGAACTATACAGGTTTATTGGCTACTTTCATGTGAGCCTAGAAATCGTGGAATTCATGATCAAATCGATCAGAATCTAATTTCCACGATGGACAAACTCCGCTTTACAAATGTACCTTGCCAGTTTTTCTGTAAAATGTACATGCAAAGACCTTAAAATGGTTATCCGGATTTAAGGTCTCAATATAGTGAAAAATATGGTTTGTTGTGTCAGAGTCCCTCCGATGGCTATCATGCCCATGAGGAGACCAACACTTTTATTTATTTCTGTGGTTGAGGATGCTTCGCAGCCCGACAAATCACCATTCAAATGCAAGCCTTAAGACTATAAAGATAAAAAAAATAGAAATATCAACAGGCTTCAATTCCTATGTTAGCGTAAGGGTTTGATAACTAGCTTTCAAAACATCATTTTCAATTCAAAATAAAAGAGAAGCTTTTGCAAATCAAATTAAACACTTTTTGCAAATCAAATCAAACCCTTCGTATATAGGTTCAACGAAGCAAAGCACTACTTTCAATCAATCAAACATAAGCCCAATTCTCAAAACAGCATTCACATGCGTATTTCATTTTTAAGGGAAATATTGAAAAGATTGTGGTACTGTGTTTACACGGGAGTTGTGGGGTGCCTAACACCTTTCCCACACTTAACTATGCCCCCGAACTCAAACTTTGTTTTCAAAGATCAAGTTTCTACAGTGTTCAGTAATTGGGCCTCTTTCAAACAAAACTCGGTTAAGTTGGTACAACCATTTCAAATTTACCAACTGGCGACTCTGTAAAAGTTCAATCTTCGACATGATACATGTTGGCCTTTTAATAAAAACCCATTCAAAACCTTTTTTGCAATAAAAATAGTGAGGGTAAAGATAACTTAGGAAGAAAGAAAGATCCGGGTTATGACCAGACCCGCGAATTTTTTCCCGACGTCGACAATATACACATATGTACTATACTTTGAAACTTAGAAACTCGTTTGACGCATAAAAGTGAATGTCGAATAGTAGTCCCCATATATATATTCCAAATAACAGTAGCATTTACTTAGTTTTGCTTTGGTAAAATAAACTAAGTAGCATTTGCTTAGTTTGCCGCAATATTCAATAAACTCAATATGATTCTCTCTTCGATCTTCAATACACTTAATTACAACTATACATTTTATAGTACAAATATCATTCCATTAACCATCAAATATGTAGACAGCCTTAATTGAGCTGGCTAGGGGTATGTTGATGACAATAGTTGCAAGGTGTTGGAACAACATAGGATGGCATCAACATGGTATCATGTAACTTATCACTCAATATCAATGTGAGTAAAGCATTGTGATGTGTCGGCTTTCGTCACAATCCGTCTCCGCAACCACATTTTGGGACATTTATAAGTTTTCCTTCCCCACTTAAGCTTCCTACTTAATAGTATTACATCTCTTTTCCTTTTAAAATAGAAAATGCATAAATTGCAATGAACTATATAGGAATGAACAAAGTAGAGCAACTAATTAACCGTTCAGTTGTAGAATTTGTGATTAGTATTCTTGGAAGTTTTCGAGGTCTTGAGTGGACAACGAATACCGCAACGAGTGCAGCGAAAGTAAGGTGAAAAATACTCTAACCCGTCGCCACATTTTATGGGTACAAGGCAACTCTTTATGTGACGCGACGGCTTAGAGTATTCTCCATCTTCCATTTTTTGCCCCCCGTTGCGGTATTAGTTGTCCCCTCAAGACCTTTGGAACTTCTAACAATCCTAATCTCATGTTCTAGAATTAGCCGTTTAGTTAGTTGCTGAACTTTGCTCATTCATATATAGTTCATTGTAATCTATGCATTTTCTGTTTTAAAAGGATAACTATGAGAACCCGAATTTTCAAAAATTATCAATAATGAGAATTTAATAAATAAAATTCTTAAGACATGTATTGGGTTAGAATATATATATATATATATATATATATATATATTTGTGTGTGTGTGTGTGTTATGAGGTAGGAAGTATTGTGTTTCATAGGGTAATATAAACTATGTAATATGTGATTTTGTGATTAATAAATATATTATTAATATATATTTGTTATTTATTGTAGAGAAAATCTAATTAAAGTAAAGGAGGTGGATAAAATTATCCATCGATATTAAATAATTTATAGAATTATTTTATCATAGTACGTGGTGCCATTAAATGAATAATCACCTTTCCCTTGACTATATATACTACCAACTAGTATGATGTATTATGAGTCGTAGTTAGTGCTTAAGATGTCCATGGATGGATTGTGTGATAACTCGAATTTTCAAAAATAATTAAAATAAGAATTTAATAAATAAAATTCTTATTATAGAATGTGTCGGGTTTGAATAAGAATTTATATAGATGTTATATATTTTGAATTTTGTGTTACGGGTGGAAAGAAACCCATAAATGAGATTTTATAGTTGGTTAAACTATTAAGAAAAAATAGAGTTTTGAAACTTGAAGTTTGATCTTTAAATTATTAAAGAAAGTAGCAATCGATGATGTGAAATCAAAGAAGAGATTGAATTTAGATGAGTTAACATTTATGAAGTATGTGCAAAGTATTTAGAAAGGGAGGTTTTGTGTTTGTTAAGCAAAAAATTATCTGCGTTTGAACTTGAGGTGGCGCAGCTACGCCACTTCCAAGCTAATGACCAGCGCAGCTGCGCCGATCTGGAGAAGGTTCTGAGTATGTTTGTGAAATTTGAAGTTCAAGACATGTTGATTAAGGACTCATATGTGTAATAAAAGTCATAATTGGTGATTTAGTTGTCCATAAATGGATTAAGTTAGCAAAACAAGATTTGAATAAGAGTTAATTAATTAACCCATAATAAATATTAGTCAATTAAGATATATTATGTAATATTATAATATAATGCTAAAGCCTTGTGTGGCCGTGGCGTGATAGTAAATTGAATGAAGGGGTTAATTCACTTACATAAGATGGTGAATTAATATGTGTTTTGCATAAAGATGATGAAAGGAATATATTAATTAAGATTGTAATTCTTGATATATTACGAAGTATGATAATATATGCAAGGGTTTAATATTTGAAAGATGTTAATGGGAAATAAGTGATGGATAATAGAAGAAAACCAATATATATATAAGTGAATATTGGTTAGAGATTTATATATTAAATTAATACTTAAGATGTGGCTAAATGTAAAGATGGAAGAATTTATCTTAGGACAATCGGATAATTATACTTATAATTGTATAAGTTAAATAATGGAGTAAAGGTTATTTATTCTAAGGGTAATGATTATTTTTGAAAATAAAGGTGTTATAAGTATAAGTTCATAAGTGTATAATTTTTCAAGATAAGTTAAATAATTTAGTATTAAAGTGAAGTGTGTCACACAAACTTTATATTAAATGAATATTAAAATAATGTGGAACTGGGGAAAAGCCAAACGTGGCCTAGACCCCTAATATTTTATTGTTGAGATTATAAGCTTGAGTGATATAACTCTAGTAAGTGGGATGAACGAGCCTTGTGTGGCATGAGTATTAAAGTTAAACTAGACTAAAGGTTTAACTGGAATTATTAAAAGAGAATTAATGAAAAGAGAATAAATGATTGATATTGATCATTGTGATATTTATGTGATAGAAAATAATGGGTTGAGAGTACCCAACTGAATTATATTTAGCCCAATTAAAATATTATTTGGACTAGCCTAATGTGCATGGGATATAAGATTATATTGGTGTATATTTAAAATATAAGTATACTTCCTATATATGTGTATGTACATATATATGTATGTATATGTGCCCATAACTAAATTTAATGTGGTAATGTTAAGTCATTATAATGGATTTAATAAGCCCAAAAGGAAATTACTTTAGTAGGATGTGGACCATTTTACTAGTAAGGAAGGAAGTAATGTAGCTTGTCCCATTTTTATTGTCCCAAATAATTAACAACCATGTAATAGGCCATTGGCCTAACTCTACAATTGCTGGAGGTGATAATGGCTATCTAGAGCTGATGATGAAGGGAGTGATGGAGGATGAGGGAGTAGGTAACCAACTCCTTATTGACCATTGGTTTCTTTTTCTTCCTGGTAGATCAAAACATTGTGCAAAGCAATTATCTGTGTATTAATATCTCTATAAATAAAGCCTCTTTCTTCTCTTTTCCCGTTTTGTTGGGTGTCTAAGCATTTGCTATAGAAAGTTAGCAGAATTGGAGAAGTGAGGAGCAAGTGGAGAATTGAGGAACTATAGATGATAATTGCAAGCATTTACGAGGTAATAATGTTAACATATATGCTCTTAAATTCTAAGTTTTGCAATTTCTTAGAAATGTCAAGAAAATGGTGGCTTTTGAGTCAAACAAATTGATGGCTAAAGATTGTTGTAATCCATGAATTGTTGTTAGATATTGATAATATAGTTAAATACGAAAACAACGGAAGTTAAACGGACCAATTTGGTTTAGAAACGAATCCGTAGTGGTGGAATTTGCTAAACTTGTCAAAACATAAAAATTTAGTATGAACATGAGTTTTGGATTAATATTTGGGTTAGTTAATGTTTATGTTAATTCTTGATTCTTTGGTATGTTGTAGTTTTATGAATTATGAATCCATAGAATCGAAAACGGAATGATTTGGATGTGTATAACTCGCGTTATGATGATCGGAAGGAGAAATGGTCTGAAAATTGACGAAGAACCAAGTCTGGAACCACCTTTGCATCATGTTGCGCAGTTGCGCTGCCCCCAAGGCCATTTGGGGCGCAGCTGCGCCGGAGCATGGTTAGACAAAAAAAAAACTGTTTTGACCTGCTGTAGTAAATTAGGCATAACTTCTTCATACGAACTCTAATTGAGGCGGTTCAAGATGATTCAAAAAGATAACGAGTAGGCCTACAACTTTTATTCTTTAAGTTTTTCAATTTGAAGTCGTTAAGAAGGGTAAAAATGTCCATCTTTGTGACTGCTACGTATTCGGAAGCAATCGGAGGGCGTAGGGCATGCACATATGCAATTGTAGTGCTCCCGACGATAAAATATGTTATTCTAAGTGATAAAACATAAATATGCATAATAATAGACATGACATATAACTAAGATTATCTTACTCATAATGGAATACTTTAGCATAATTGAGTATGTGTTTTGAAAAGAAACTTTGAGCTTTGAAAGCAAATCTTGACGAACCTTGAGTCTTTTAAGTTCTGACCTTTGTAGCTTGTGTACATGGATAGTTATGTATGAAGTAGGATTCAAAGTTGTCTTGCAAGTACTAAGTTACCTTAGCTTGGCTTAGAATGACTTCTAAAGGTAAACTTAAACATTTTGAAACCAATATCCATGAGCATGGTGCTACCTATCCTATGAGCTTGTAAGATTTCATGCTAGTACTAGTTTTGTCATTAAACATGGCCTATGAATGCACTCACCTAGTTTAACACAATAAAAAGTTATCCAAGCATGAGTTTAGATATGTTTTAAACTACACTAGTTATGTGTAAATGATGAGAATACTTGCAAGCGTGCACATTACAGATTATAAGACCTTCTCATATGAAAAGATGGTTAATATAGTTGGCCTCATTATTTCATGAAATTGTTGGCTTTAATTTGGTGGAAATTTCCAACTAGAGACACATTGTGTGAATGTAGACTTGAGGTAACCCTAAGAAAGTCTAAGACCTTTTGAGATGTATGTTGCTATGTGTTAATACTCTGGTATGCTAGAAAAGTGGAATGAAACCAAGAAAACAAAAGCTCAAGTTTGGTCTGACCAGGGGACGGCGCAGCTGCGCCGGTCCCAAGCCTAACCTCAGCGCAGCTGCGCTGTAGGGCAGGTTGGTCTTAATATTTTATTTGCTTTCTGATTTTGGTAGTTTGCTTATAGTACTATTCTAAGCTATAAGATAGAGTCTCAATACTATTTTAAACATTCATTGGTATGATGGTTATATAAAACCCAGATTTGTTAAGATTTATAAACGATGTAGATCACGCATCTATAAACTTTAAATGTGTATCGAACACATAGTTAGTCAAGTGAGTGATAAGGGTTATGAATGTTGATTTCAAGTATGGGTGGATACGGTATATGTATACATACATAATTATCCTACAAATAAGATAAGAAAGTAAAATGAAGGTTTTACAAACCAAGTTAGGAAAAGATGTAACCTTTATTATTACATTGAGAATGTATGGATGCATATGACTGATGGGCATGAATCCATAATTGTATAATTGTGTAGGAATACACGAAGTGCAGATAGCTATAAGTAGTTAAGTTGTAGTTGATAAACTACGCGCCAGGCAAGTCTTTCAGTTCTTATTTGATATATGAATTCAATAACTGTTAGTTGAATTATATTATGCTATGATGATGTTAACTTATACATGAACTGTATATGAGATATGTATGAGATTGAAAGTTGATCTTTGATGATATGCTTGTTATGTGAGATGTAACCTGCGTAGTAAATATAAATTGATTATAAATGCATGAACTGAGTATGATATTATATGCTATGTGATGCATGAAAACTGTTAGAATTGCTGAGCTGTCGAGCTCACTCTCGCAAATAACCACTTTTGCAGGTTAAGGATTCACGGTAGATTACGTGCTTCTTGATTGATAGAGTTTAATAGTATCGCAACGAAGATTACTATTTAGTTAAAGTTATTGCTTAAACCATGTTTAGGTACTAGGAAATGTTCATGATAGTAGCTTACGATGTTCAGTACATGTTAATTTGTAAAGTTGTACTATGTGATACATAGAAGATATCGAATCGAGATGTAAACGTTTATACATTAATTTAAATAAAGTGAATCATAATATAGTTTGATTTAAGGTTATGTAATTGATTCAAGTTATGAAATCAATAAAAGATTTTATTCTAAGGAGATTAAAAAAGTTTAAGTTATTCTGCATTTTTGTAACATCGAATATGATGTATAGACAGGGATGGTAGATGACTGGGATTTGAAACTTATAAAAGGTTTGGGGTCATTATACAAGATCTTGGATATGGAAAGAATTTATATTCTAATATGTAATAAAGCAAAGTTATATTCATTAAGTTATGAATAAAAGATGTAAATATTTGACTAGTAGTATCGTGACTGCACCGGATCCGAGGTAATAAAAGGGACCCGGATTTGGGGGCGTCACAGGTTGGTATCATAGCTGTAGGTTATAAACCTTAGGTAAGAGTACCTTAGACTATAACCTGAGAGAGAGAAAGATAAAGATTAAAATATATACGTGTAGATTCAAAGAAGAATCTTAAAGTATCTAGAGAATGAGAATCTGGAGTTACCTAACTCCGGTAATAAAAATGTTAAGACGATGTCTATAAGATGAATATGACAAAGATAATAAGAATGAACTCGAATGGAGTTTAGTTGATAATGGGAAAGAACCCTAAGGTAAACCGATGATCACGACGTGATCGGATTGAGCTATGAAATGATAAATAGTCTGTAACGACTAAGTAGCTATATCTTGATGCTATAAGAGAAGGTACTATGAAATGGTACGAGATGAACTCATGAGGAGTTATATATGATGAGATATAGAGAATTCGTAACGAGCAGATAGCAAGTTAAGAGTAAGATAGAGTTAAGTGTTGGATTTTCATTGAGGACTCATGTGACGGCTTAGTTGTACAAACCTTTGTGTGGGCGGAGGTTTTGTGCTTACGCTGAGTGCATCACATTGATAATTGTTGGAATGTTAGTGTTGCGCTATCATTATTCATATGGCGAAAAGGTGATTCCTTTCTCATGTTTATTCTGATAGATAGAAGTTTCTAAGATTAAATTAGATAATACTAAGATTAGGTGCGAGTTCTTAAGACTCATGTCTATGACAAGTTTGTGACTCATAATCATATGTATTTTTGAGCCCCTAAGCGTATGGACAATCCTTGATTGGTTCTTGGACTATGTATTGCTAGGACAAGTTCCTAAAATCGTATTATTATGGTAAGTTCCTGAACTTCTATGGTGTGGTAAGTTCGATGAACTATACTAGAATAGATATATTATATATTAAGAATTAAGAGTTTTGGTATAGTGAGCATTGATGGAGTAAGAGATTGAAGTTGATGGAGAAATTTGTATTTTTCTAAATCTTCTAGCTATGCTAGATTTTCAAAATTTATTGACTTCGTGTTAGTGTTTGCACTTCAGTTTTCTTGAGAAAACATTGGGTCAGATGACTGAACAAATGAGTTTTAAAAACGATACCGTTATTCGTATGTCTATGCTATTTGTTTCGGCTAAGACAAAAATAATTTGAAAATCTTTCAAAATATATTTTTGACTATATGCATCATTTGATATGGTGTAGGATGGTAAACGATGGAGTCATCAATGCAATCGAACCTAGTGTCCGGAGTGATCGTAAGATCGTCTGTCCATGATGGTATGATGTAGTATGATAAAGTCATAAAATGACGGAATTTTTAATGTACGACTGAGGTGGTATAGAATCATGACGTCATAAAAGAATTTTTGGTGTTCGTTTGAACTATGAAAAAGTTCAGTTATGTGGATTGATATGTTTCGATTGATGTCCGTATTGTTGATAAAAGTCTAAGCTATTTGATTCGGCTAGACGACTGTTAGAGAATAATTATGGAATTCAAGCATTCTTGTGTATTTATGCCAAACTAGATTGCACTGGTGCGGATTTAGATGTTAAAAAGTTGAGGTGAACAACCCTACAATGGGGACATGTTTTCGAGGACAATGGTTCCGAACGTAACGCATATAGTCGTTACAACACACTACGTTGCGGCCCAACGTAGTGGTACAATAGGCCGACCACCTAGTGTACGCGTGGAGGGTGTTTTCAGTCTTTGTGATTGATAAACACTCTGGTTTGCAGTGTGAAGAATTGTGTTGAACCATTAGTAAACTTGGAGAAAAGTTCACAGTCTTGTGACCCCTCAGTATAATTTAGAATCTGAGTTATTCATACTACTTCCCAGTTATTGAAAAATCGTGGAATATTCTTATTCTTCTGAAGGATGAATGTAGTAAGTAGAATGATCCTTAGAAAAGAGAAAGTGGTAGAATGCATTTGAGCAAGTTATAATAATAAAACTTCCAAAAAAGAGAATGGATAAAATTATTCAAGAGAATATGTAATATTCGGAATAGCACCGAGTAGAGAAGGTTTTGGAGATTCCGAGAACGAAATCCTTATAAGGGGGAGTAGATGTGAGAACCCGAATTTTTAAGAATTATCAATAATAAGAATTTAATAAATAAAATTCTAAAGGCATGTATTGGGTTCGAATATATATATATATATATATATATATATATATATATATATATGTGTGTGTGTGTGTGTGTGTGTGTGTGTGTGTGTGTGTGTGTGTTATGAGGTAGGAAGTATTGTGTTACATAGGGTAATATGAACTATGTAATATGTAAGACCCCAACTTTTATGAATAAAATTGAATTTTCTCTATATATTATTTTGAATAGTAAGGGGTTGATTTGATTAATGTGGTAAGTTATGGGTAAAATACAAAAATATTTTAAAATAAGCAAGTGGTTATAAAATATTCATTATTGTAGGAGAATATTCGTTTGGTCGTGGAATATTCTTGCTGTCGGGGAATATTCGTACGACGGCGCAGCCATTTGTGGGCCTCATAACGGAAAACTGTCGGATGAAGAAAACGACACGAATGAGTTTTTTTAATAATAACGGCGTAACGGTTACTGTTAACACTGTTGGAATATCCGGTGGTTAAAATTATGTAATACGCGTTGTTGCACAGTAGTACACGGTATTGCACAGTATTTTTATATTATTGTTAATTCAATAATTTCTACTGCACAGTATTTTCCATTATCAGATCAATAATTGAATAATATTATTAGATAACATTATTGGCAATGTCTAAGGAAGTTCTGTCTAGGAGGGGTTATTTAATTGCGCGCCAGTAGGGAGAAATCCTTATCGGAAGGCCCCCTCTTTCCTAAAAACGACCTGGTTGTCAATATTGTAGTTCGATAATATTATTTGCGAATAATTAATTATTGATTTATATTATAAGTAAATATTTATTTTATGTGGATATAAATGAAGAAATTAGTGTTGATGTGTTTTATGAGTATTTTGTTGGAATGGAGGTGTGAAAAAACATCCGTATGTGGATTTTCGACATTTTCTATTTGGAATTTGAAAAAACTTTCTTCTGCAAAGTTGTAGAGAATTAAATTTTCTATAGGAAGGATATAGAATTCGTATTTTTCTGATAAAAGGGCTATTTATTATGAATTATTGAAGTTCCGAAATAATTGATTTTTGGGGTTATAAATATTTTTTTTAAGAAAAATGTTTTTTAAATGTGGGTGGGACCCACTGGTGGTGGCTGATGAATTTGGTCAAGGGGTGGGCAGAATTTTTTTTAATAAAATATTATTTTATTAAATTTTCTACTTTGGCGTCTTTAGTATTTTTCTATAAATAGGATGCTGAATTAGAATTTGAAAATCACACCAGAATCAGAAGTTTTCTCTCTCTATAATATCGAGCGTATTTTTGTGAGTATTTGGATACTTTGAGTGTTGCTATTCGGTGCAAGTTTTCTTCAGTATTATATCTGATATTCCAATCAGAAGCACTGTTCTTTTGAGGTAAGGGATGTTATTTTTTTTTTTCATAAATGATATTATTGCTTTCAATATCATTTCATCAAAATATTGGTATGAATTTTATTATGAATTTTTTACCTTTTTCGTCGGGGTTACTATTCACGTATACGGCACTATTCACGAATACGGTACTATTCACGAGTACTATTTACGAAGTATGATTTTTCATATGAAATCTCTACATTTTTCATGTCGAGGTTACTATTCACGTGTACGGTGCTATTCATCGAAAAATAAAATTTTCTTCTATTTGTCCAAGTTGGCAATTATGGGTTTTATCATTGATTGGATCCAAGTTTTGAACTTTATTCTTGAATTTTGCTCCACAAATGAGTATTATGGAGTAGTTTTGAACTTGGATAAACTGAATTACGAATCCCAAAATTTTGTCCTTTATCTCACTGGATTCGTTCTTTAAAATATTTTTCAGTCCTAAATGGTGATATAAATGAATATCTTTGGCCTGTAGTGCAAAGATGAACGGTTACTTGATGAATATCTTTGGCCTGTAGTGCAAAGATTACAAGTGTTGAGATGAACATGACCAACTGGTGATACAAATGAATATCTTTGGCCCGTAGTGCAAAGATGAATATTTGATTTGAGATATATATTGATTGACAGGGATAAAATATTGATGATGGACTTTTAAATCATAGAACATAGTAGACATCATTTTCTACTTTATTCTTCTGATATATTGTTATTTCCGCTGCAGTTGTTGATCTAAAACTTGTTGTCCATATTATTTTATCCGATTTGTTGAAGACTAACGATAATTTATTTTTCATTATCTTAGTCATAATATTTCTTACTAGGCTAGTTGAGCTCACCCTTTTTATCTATTGTCCTCTTCAAGAAATGAGAATGTTGCAGGGACTAGTCGGAGAGCAGAGTGATGGCCAGAGTTAAGAGCAGTAGTAGTCCTCACTATTTTTATAAAATAGTGTGATAATAATTGTAATAAGGACTTAGTTGAATGTTTATATTTTCTAGATGTTTGTATTGGCACTCACAGTGTCTGGTCGTATTTTTCACGACCTTGTGTTATAAAAGATTGTATTTGAATTATGTACCATGTA
Source organism: Panax stipuleanatus (assembly GCA_020205555.1). Taxonomy (NCBI): domain Eukaryota; kingdom Viridiplantae; phylum Streptophyta; class Magnoliopsida; order Apiales; family Araliaceae; genus Panax; species Panax stipuleanatus. Next base: position 153,718,410 of record CM035117.1, on the reverse strand, counting down.
TTTGGCGACTCAGAATGGGTTGGGTTGATTGGACCTATTCTGGGGGCGTCACAGTTGGTATCAGAGCTTAGGGATATGGTCTCTGGCGGAGATCGGGGAATAGAACTAGGAGGGAAAAGACGAGTAAATCCTTCACTAGTATGTCCTACCTAAGTTTATGTGGTATTTAATTGGTCAGTCGGAGCATAGGGTTAATATGTGATATGTTAATTTGTTTAATTAACCCTTGTTTTATGGCAGTATTTGAGAATGACATCGAAACATTTAAGCAATGGAGCATTTGAGACCATTGAGGCACCGCTACTCGTAGTCTTACTTTTAGCGGTAGTTATCTATGTAGTGATTGAAGAATTAATAGTTGCACCCGAGATAATCGCAGAAGTAACAACTGAGAGTGAGGAAGAAGAGGAACCTGAGGAAGATTTATTAGGAGAATTTTATGATTGGAATATAGAACTGCAAAATCGTATTCATGAGTTAGAAGAGCAGGGTGAAGAACGGCAGGCGGCCGTGGAACAAAGGGATACAACAATTCAAGATTTTGCTACTCTATATGCGAGGCTTAAACAGAAGCTCTCTCTGGCAAAGCATATGATATTAGAGCTGGAAGCTGAGAATGCAATTATCGAAATTCTTATGAAAGAAGAAACAACTGAACGAATGAGAATGGAGGATGCATGGGTAAAAGCCGCACGATGCGTTGATATTTTAGAAAGAGATATCCGATCCAAGAAGGCCAAAATAGACGACATGGATTTCACTTTTTGGACAGCAATTGGGATAGTCCAACATCGAGTTTGGAATTACCCTGTGCAGAGCGGTCAACCCCAACTCGATATAGATCGAAGAGTAATGATTCAAATTATGGATCAGGAGTGCGACGAATTAGTTGAGGGTGGAATGTGCGTTATAGCAAAGTTAAGTCTAGCTGGAATGGTGACACCAGAAGTTGTTCTAGACAAGTCAAAATCGGTGGTTCCTGGAAGAGCGTTTGTCGTGACTACCCAAAATACAAGGAACCCGAACGAATTTATCAAGAGTTAGTTAATCGTACACTTTTGTGAAGTCTATAACTTATTAGATACTGGTTCTACTCATTCTTTTATTTCACCTACTCGTGCTCAACGTTTGAAATTGACTCCTGAGAAATTAGACTTTGACTTATCTGTTGAAACTCCATTGGGTGGAACCTTCGTTACATTCACAGTTTACAAAATCTTGTTTGATTCAAGTTGGCACCCTCACAATAGCTGTTGATCTTATCTCTTTGAAAATACTTGAATTTGACGTGATTTTTGGAATCGACTGGTTAACCACTCATCATGCCAAAATTGATTATTTCGTAAGGTTGTTAGCTTTCATTCAAACAACCAGACCACTAAAATCAATCAATGTTATTTCAAGTTATAAAGCTATTCGTTTATTGAAAAACGGATGTCAAGCTTTCTTAGCCCATGTCACTGATTTAAAATCAGAATGCATCAGATTTGAATGATATTTCTGTTGTTAATAAGTTTCCTGATGTATTTCCCGAAGAACTTCCCTGTCTACCCCCAGAACGTGAAGTTAAATTCTTTATTAACCTTGAACCCGGTGCAAAACCCATTTCTAAAACCCCATATCGAATGGCTCCTATTGAACTACAGAAGTTGTTAGACATCGGTTTTATACGTCCTAGTACGTCTCCTTAGGGTGCTCCTGTTTTATTTGTAAAGAAGAAAGATGGCAGTATGCGACTATGTATTGACTATCGGGAGTTGAATCATGTCACTATCAAGAATAGGTATCCATTACCTCGTATTGATGACCTGTTCGACCAGTTGCAAGACGCGCAATTCTTTTCAAAAATCGATCTTCGTTTTGGATATCATCAATTAGAGATTAGAACTGATGACATTCCAAAGACTACCTTTAGAACTCGATACGCACATTACGAATTTCTAGTTATATCTTTCGGATTGACCAATGTCCATGCTGCGTTCATGGACATGATGAACCGAATATTTAAGAAATATTTGGATCATTTCGTGGTTGTCATTATTGATGACATCCTAATTTTTTTTTACTTAGAACGAACTCAACATGCGACAATGACGTTGGCTTGAGCTGTTGAAAGATTACGACCATACCATTTGATACCATCTTGGAAAAGCGAACGTGATAGCTGACGCGTTGAGTAGAAGATCGTATGCGGGTACAAGTGCGATATTGTCAACACAAAGCCCATTTTCTGACGTATAAAAGATAGAGATAGAGTTCAAGACTCTAGGGACCCACGTGATGATGTCAAGTATATGCGTAGAACCAGCTTTGATTGATAAAGTTAAAGCTGCTCAAGCTACGGATTCGGAGCTGATGAAGATGAAGAAGAAGGTGCAAGAATGTAATATTCCAGAGGCGATAATTGATGAAGAATGAATACTTCAAGTCAACGCCAGACTTTGTGTTCCTAACGATGCTGATTTGAAGTATAAAATTATGATGGAAGCACACAACACACCGTTCGCAATAGTACCAAAATGTATCGTGATCTTTGACATACATTCTGGTGGAGCAACATGAAAAGAGAAATTGTGAAGTTTATCTCGAGGTGTTTAACGTATCAACGTGTCGAGGCGGAACATCAAGAGCCATAAGGTGTGAATAGCCCCGAGCCTCTCGCTGGTGACTTCTTGTGTGGGGTGCAGCAAAGCCAGACTCTTCGTAGGGGACGCCGTTTTTGTGCGGTGGCAAACTGATGGGTACCATTGTGAGGTACAACGGTTGAAGCCCCATGAGAGTCACAGTTAGAATCGAATAAATGACCTGGGAGTTAAAATCGAAAATGAAAACGAGGTATCCTCACCTTTCTACATACCAGGTACGCACGTCAATTTTGAAGACGAAATTTCATAAGGAGGGGAGGTTGTAAGACCCCAACTTTTATGAATAAAATTGAATTTTTTCTATATATTATTTTGAATAATAAGGGGTTGATTTGATTAATGTGGTAAGTTATGGGTAAAATACACAAATATTTTAAAATAAGCAAGTGGTTATAAAATATTCATTATTGTCGGAGAATATTCGTTTGGTCGTGGAATATTCTTGCTGTCGGGGAATATTCGTACGACGGCGCAACTATTTGTGAGCCCCATAACGGAAAATTATCGGATGAAAAAAATGATATGAATGAGTTTTTTAATAATAACGGCGTAACAGTTACTGTTAACACTGTTGGAATATTCGGTGGTTAAAATTATGTAATACGCGTTGTTGCACAGTAGCACGCGGTATTACACAGTATTTTTATATTATTGTTAATTCAATAATTGCTACTGCACAATATTTCCCATTATCAGATCAATAATTGAGTAATATTATTAGATAACATTATTGACAATGTCTAAGGAAGTTCTGTCTAGGAAGGATTATTTAATTGCGCGCCAGTAAAGAGAAATCCTTATCGGAAGGCCCCCTCTTTCCTGGGAACGACCTAGTTGTCAATATTGTAGTTCGGTAATATTATTTGTGCATAATTAATTATTAATTTATATGATAAAGAAATATTTATTTTATGTGGATATAAATGAAGGAATTAGTGCTGATGTATTTTATGAGTATTTTGTTGGAATGGAGGTGTGGAAAATCATCCGTATGTGGATTTCGGACATTTTCTGTTTAGAATTTGAAAAAACTTTCTTCTGCAAAGTTGTAGAGAATTAAATTTCTTATAAAAAGGATATAGAATTCGTATTTTTCTGATAAAAGGGCTATTTATTATGAATTATTGAAGTTCTGGAATAACTGATTTTTGGGGTTATAAATATTTTTTTAAGAAAAACATTTTTTAAATGTGGGTGGGACCCACTGGTGGTGGCTGATGAATTTGGTCAAGGGGTGGGCGAATTTTTTTTTAATAAAATATTATTTTATTAAATTTTCTGCTTTGGCGTTCTAAGCATTTTCCTATAAATAGGATGCTGAATTAGAATTTGAAAATTACACCAGAATCAGAAATTTTCTCTCTCTATAATATCAATCGTATTTTTGTGAGTATTTGGATACTTTGAGTGTTGCTATTCGGTGCAAGTTTTCTTCAGTATTATAGCTGATATTCCAATCAGAAGCACTGTTCTTTTGAGGTAAGGGATGTTATTTTTTTTTTGTAAATGATGTTATTGCTTTCAATATCATTTCATCGAAATATTGGTATGAATTTTATTATTAAATTTTTATCTTTTTCGTTGGGGTTACTATTCACTTATACGGCACTGTTCACATATACGGCACTATTCACGAATACGGTACTATTCACGAGTACTATTTACGAAGTATGATTTTTCATATGAAATCTCTACATTTTTCATGTCGAGGTTACTATTCACGTATACGGCACTATTCACGTATACGGCACTATTCACCGAAAAATGTAATTTTCTTCTATTTGTCCAAGTTGGCAATTATGGGTTTTATCATTGATTGGATCCAAGTTTTGAACTTTATTCTTGAATTTTGCTCCACAAATGAGTATTATGGAGTAGTTTTGAACTTAGATAAACTGAATTACGAATCCCAAAATTTTGTCCTTTATCTCACTGAATTCGTTCTTTAAAATATTTTTCAGTCCTAAATGGTGATATAAATGAATATCTTTGGCCTGTAGTGCAAAGATGAACGGTTACTTGATGAATATCTTTGGCCTGTAGTGCAAAGATGACAAGTGTTGAGATGAACATGACCACCTGGTGATACAAATGAATATCTTTGGCCCGTAGTGTAAAGATGAATATTTGATTTGAGATATATATTGATTGACAGGGATAAAATATTGATGATGGACTTTTAAATCATAGAAAATAGTAGACATCATTTCTACTTTATTCTTCTGATATATTGTTATTTCCGCTGCAGTTGTTGATCTAAAACTTGTTGTCCATATTATTTTATCCGATTTGTTGAAGACTAACGATAATTTATTTTTCATTATCTTAGTCATAATATTCCTTACTAGGCTAGTTGAGCTCACCCTTTTTATCTATTGTCCTCTTCAGGAAATGAGAATGTTGCAGAGACTAATCGGGGAGCAGAGTGATGGCCAGAGTTAAGAGCAGTAGTAGTCCTCAATATTTTTATAAAATAGTGTGATAATAATTGTAATAAGGACTTAGTTGAATGTTTATATTTTCTAGATGTTTGTATTGACACTCACAGTGTCTGGTCGTATTTTTCACGACCTTGTGTTATAAAAGATTGTATTTGAATTATATACCATGTATTTGGCGATTCAGAATGGGTTGGGTTGATTGGACCTATTCTGGGGGCGTCACAGTTGGTATCAGAGCTTAGGGATATGGTCTCTGGCGGAGATCGGGGAATAGAACTAGGAGGGGAGAGACGAGTAAATCCTTCACTAGTATGTCCTACCTAAGCTTATGTGGTATTTAATTGGTCAGTCGGAGCATAGGGTTAATATGTAATATATTAATTTGTTTAATTAACTCTTGTTTTATGGCAGTATTTGGGAATGACATCGAAACATTTAAATAATGGAGCATTTGAGACCATTGAGGCACTGCTACTCGTAGTCTTACTTTTAGCGGTAGTTATCTATGTAGTGATTGAAGAATTAATAGTTGCACCCGAATGGGTTGGGTTGATTGGACCTATTCTGGGGCGTCACTTAATATGTGATTTTGTGATTAATAAATATATTATTAATATATATTTGTTATTTATTGTAGATACAATCTAATTAAAGTAAAGGCGGTGGATAAAATTATCCATCGATATTAAATAATATACAGAATTATTTTATCATAGTACGTGATGCCATTAAATGAATAATCACCTTTTCCTTGACTATATATACTAGCCACTAGTATGATGTATTATGAGTCGTAGTTAGTGCTTAAGATGTCCATGGATGGATTGTGTTATAACCCGAATTTTCAGAAATAATTAAAATAAAAATTTAATAAATAAAATTCTTATTATAGAATGTGTCGAGTTTGAAAGAATTTATATAGGTGTTATATATTTTGAATTTTGTGTTACGGGTGGAAAGAAACTCATAAATGAGATTTTATAGTTGGTTAAACTATTAAGGAAAAATAGAGTTTTGAAACTTGAAGTTTGAACTTTAAATTATTAAAGAAAGTAGCAATCGATGATGTGAAATCAAAGAAGAGATTGAATTTAGATGAGTTAACACTTATGAAGTATGTGCAAAGTATTTAGAAAGGGCGATTTTGTGTTTGTTAAGCAAGAAATTATCTGCGTTTGAAATTGAGGTGGCGCAGCTACGCTACTTCCAAGCTTATGACCAGCGCAGTTGCGCCGGTCTGGGGAAGGTTCTGAGTATGTTTGTGAAATTTGAAGTTCAAGACATGTTGATTAAGGACTCATATGTGTAATAAAAGTCATAATTGGTGATTTAGTTGTCCATGAATGGATTAAGTTAGCAAAATAGGATTTGAATAAAAGTTAATTACTTAACCCGGAATAAATATTGGTTAATTAAGATATATTATGTAATATTATAATATAATGCTAAAGCCTTGTGTGGCCGTGGCGTGATAGTAAATTGAATGAAGGGGTTAATTCACTTACATAAGATGGTGAATTAATATATGTGTTTTGTATAAAGAGGATGAAAGGAATATATTAATTAAGATTGTAGTTCTTGATATATTACGAAGTATGATAATATATGCAAGGGTTTAATATTTGAAAGATGTTAATGGGAAATATGTGATGGATAATGGAACAAACCAATATATATATAAGTGAATATTGGTTATAGATTTATATATTAAATTAATACTTAAGATGTGGCTAAATGTAAAGATGGAAGAAGTTGTCTTAGGACAATCGGATAATTATACTTATAATTGTATAAGTTAAATAATGGAGTAAAGGTTATTTATTCTAAGGGTAATGATTATTTTTGAAAATAAAGGTGTTATAAGCATAAGTTCATAAGTGTATAATTTTTCAAGATAAATTAAATAATTTAGTATTAAAGTGAAGTGTGTTACACAAACTTTATATTAAATGAATATTAAAATAATGTGAAACTGGAAAAAAGCCAAACGTGGCCTAGACCCCTAATATTTTATTGTTGAGATTATAAGCTTGAGTGATATAACTCTAATAAGTGGGATAAACGAGCCTTGTGTGGCATGAGTATTAAAGTTAAACTAGACTAAAAGTTTAACTAGAATTACTAAAAGAGAATTAATGAAAAGAGAATAAATGATTGATATTGATCATTGTGATATTTATGTGTGATAGGAAATAATGTGTAAGACTCCAACTTTTATGAATAAATATTTAATTTTCTCTATATATATTGTTTTAAATAGTAAGGTGTTGAATTGATGAATGTGGTAAGTTATGGGGTGAATTGTGCAAATTTTTCAAAGTTAGCAAGTGGTAATAAAATATTCATTGTTGTCGAGGAATATTCGTTTGGTCGTAGAATATTCTTATTGTCGGGGAATATTCGTACGACGGCGCAGCCATTTGTGGGCCCCACAACAGAATAACTGTCGGATGAAGAAAACGACAATAATGAATTTTCTAAAAATAACGGCGTAACGGTTACCGTTAAAACTGTTGAAATACCCGATGGTTAAAATACAGTAATACGCGGTGTTGCACAGTAGCACACGGTATTGCACAGAAATTCTAATTATTGATTCTTATGTAAGAAGTCATTACTAAATAATTGTTACAGTAATTACTGTTCAATATTTTATATTATTGATTCAATAATTGCTAAATTGATAATTGCATAATATTTTATTGATTCAATAATTGTCATTGCACAGTATTTCAAATTATCAAGTCAATAATTCATATTATTTGAATAATATTATTAGATAGCATTATTGGCAATGTCTAAGAAAGTTCTGACTAGGAGGGATTATTTAATTGTGCGCCAGTAAGGAAAAATCCTTATCGGAAGGCCCCCTCTTTCTTGAGAACGACCTGGTTGTCAATATTGTAGTTCTGTAATATTATTTGGGAATAATTAATTATTGATTTATATGATAAAGAAATATTTATTTTTGTGGATATAAAAGAAGAAATTAGTGCTGAGATATTTTTATCAGTATTTGTTGTAAGTTTGACGTATTATTTTGGACCCCCATTTACTCATTTTTCAATAATCGATAAAAAGTTATTCAGTATATATATATATATATATATATATATATATATATATATATATATATATATATAAGGTGGGGCCAACATGTTGGATGGATTATGGGTAGGGCCCACGTGTGATGAAAATGGAAATGGGGGAGGGGGAATTTACATGAATGGAGGGTAATATATATAAATATATATATATTATAAGTTTTGTTTTATAAATATAAATTTTATATATTTATTATATAAATTTTATATATATATATATATATATATATATATATATATATATAATCAGATTACCTGCCGTATAAGGCAGGTAAGTTTTTTTAATATATATATATATATATATATATATATATATATATTATAAGTTTTGTTTTATTAGATTATAAATAGAATATATTATATTTTATTTAAAGTTTTTATTTTATTAGAATATTTTATTTCACAGTAATGAATAGTAAAATCAAATTTTTTCGTCAATGCGCGCCCATGAATTCGTCAAAAAATTTTCACTGTGCAATCCATGATTTTCTAAATTCAAATAGTACCCTTCCATTCTCCTATAAATAGGATGCTTAGTTTAGAAATGAAAATCACACCAAAATCAGATAATTCTTTTTCTATAATATTGAGCGTATTTCTTGTGAATTAAGGAAACTTTGAGTGTTGCAAATAATACAAGTTTTTCTTCAAGAATATCTCCGCCATACCAGTCAGAAATACTCTCTTTTTAAGGTAAGGGGTATTATTTATTTCATATTCGCTTACGATATTATTTTTCGTATTCGTAAGGAATTTTATTTTCGTTCAATATTCGTAAGGAATATTATTTTCGTTCAATATTCATAAGGAATATTACCTTCGTTCAATATTCGTAGGAATATTATTTTCGTTCAACAGTTGTAAGGGATGTTATTTTCTTTCGTAAATGATGTTATTCTTTTTAATATCATTATACCAAAATATTAGCATGGATTTTATTATGAAATTCTTACTTTTTTCGTCGGAGTTACTATTCACGTATACGACACTATTCACGAAAAAAATTAAATTTTCTTCTATTTGTCCAAGTTGGCTATTATGGGTCCTATCTTTGATTGGATCCAAGTTTTGATCTTTATTCTTGAATTTTGCTCCACAAAGTATTATGATGGAGTATTTTTGAACTCGGATAGACTGATTTACGAATTCCTAATCTTTGTCCTTTATCTCACTGGATTCGTTTGCTTTAAAATATTTTTCATCATCCTCGTGCAAAGATGAATGATTACCTGATGAATATCTTTGGCCCGTAGTGCAAAGATGACAGGTGTTGAGATGAACATGACAACTGGTGATACAAATGAATATCTTTGACCCGTAGTGTAAAGATGAATATTTGATTCAAAATGTATATTGATTGATGTTACAGGGATAAAATATTGATGATGGACTTTTAAATCATAGAAGATAGTAGACTTTATTCTCTACTTAACTCTTCTGATGCATTGTTACTTCCGCTGCAGTTGTTGATCTAAAACTTGTTGTCCATAATATTCTATCTGAATTGTTGGATACTAACGATAATTTATTTTTCATTATCTTAGTCATAATATTTTTTACTGGGCTAGTTGAGCTCACCCTTTTCATCTATTATCCTCTTCAGGGAATGAGAATGTTGCGGGAACTAGTCGGGGAACAGTGTAATGGTCAGACTAGAGCAGTATTAGTCCTCACTATTTTTGTAAAATAGTGTGACAATAATTATTGAGGACTGAATTTGAATGTTTATATTTCGTATTATATACGATTTGTATTGAAACTCATAGTTGTATGGTCGTATTTTTCACGACCTTTTGTTGTAAAAGATTTGTATTTGAAATTCTGTACCATGTATTTGGCGACTCAGAATGGGTTAGTATTGAACCTATTTTGGGGGCGTCACAATTGGTATCAGAGCTTAGGGATATGATCTCTGGCGGAGATCGGGGAATAGAACTAGGAGGGGAGAGACGAGTAAATCCTTCGCTAGTGTGTCCTACCTAAGCTTGTTTGATATTTAATTGGTCAGTTGGAACATGGGATTAGCATGTGATATGTTAATTTATTTAATTGACCCTTATTATGGTAGTATTTGAGAATGGCAGCTAAGAATGTTAACAATGGAGTGAATGAGACCGTGGAAACACCTTTAATCACCAATCAGGAGAACGTGAAACAGGAAGGCAATGTTCATCCTGAAAATACCACTGATCAGACGATGAACGATGAGATGTTTAGAAGCTTTTTGCAGTTCATGTAAAATCAGACGAGGGAGACTCGTGCGCAAAATACAGGTGGAAATAACAAATCGCGACTTGTCACTGCCAAGCAGTTCAAAGAGTTGGGACCACCAGAGTTTCAGGGAAAGCCAAATTCAATCAAGGCAGAGACGTGGGTTAAGTAGATTACCAAGATATTTGATGTCTTGGGATGCACAGAGGAACAGAAGGTTCCATTCGCCACGTTTATGTTCCGCGAAAAGGCTGATTACTGGTGGAAATCTGTGAAGCGTACCCAGCCTGCTGCATTCAAGATGTCGTGGGCGGAGTTCTAGAAACTGTTCAATGACAAGTACTTTCCAGAAAGTATTCGTCAAATGAAGGAGGTAGAGTTTATTAAACTAGAACAGAATAACATGTTTGTGTCCCAGTACGAGGCTAAGTTTGCGGGGTTATCCCGGTTCGCATCTCATTTGGTTAATAATGAGGAACGTATGACGCGGATGTTTCTAAGAGGTTTGAAACCCGAAATTCGTTAGTACCTCATTTCTCACAAACTTTCTTTATATTTAGATGTGGTGAACAGGGCCCAATTGTTAGAATGAGATAATAATTATGTTCAACCAAGGGACAACAACCAAGGTCGTACCGATGGCAACAGTCATCGGAACAACAATAACCAACAAGGAGGAAATTATCAGGCTAGAAGCGGTAACCACTCAGATGGTAATCGTGGCCATGATAAAAGAAGAAGTGAGTCGGGGGAAGATTTCAAGAAGAGAAGGTACAACAATGAGAACGTGAAAACGTCGACAGCAGTACCAGCATCAACTGTTTCTAGGGGAGGAGAACGACCGCCGGTCGTATGCTATAAATGCGTCCAAGAGGGACACATCAGCCCTAACTGCACACAACAATTCAAGGTATGTTATAACTGTGAAAAGGAAGGTCATATAGGTCGAGATTGTCCTGTACCGAAACCAAGTCCAGCGGAGGTGGTGATTCCAAATACCGTCCCGGACAAGTCAAAGTCGGTGGTTTCTGAAAGAGCGTTTATCGTGTTTATCCAAAATGCGAGGAACCCGAACGAGGTTATCACGGGTTAGTTAATCGTAAACTCTTGCGAAGTATATACGTAATTAGATACCGGTTCTACCCATTCTTTTATTTCACCTACGTGTGATCAATGTTTAAACTTGAACATGAAAAATTAGACTTTGACTTATCTGTTTATACTCCATTGGGAGAAACCTAAGTCAGTTACTGAACTACGTAGCTTTCTGAGCTTAGTTGGTTATTATCGGAGATTCATAGAAGGATTTTCTCGAATCGCTACTCCATTAACTCAGCTGACTCGAAAAGATACAAAATTTGTATGTAACGGGGAATGCGAGAAGAGCTTCCAAGAGCTCAAGTGGAGACTCATTTCAGCACCTGTTCTGACAATACCATCTGGTTTGGATGGATTTGTCATCTACAGCGATGTTTCGGGCAAACGGTTAGGATGTGTTCTCATGCAACATGGAAAAGTCATAGCCTATGCCTCACGACAACTCAAAGAATATGAGAGGAATTATCATACTCATGATCTAGAGTTGGTAGCAGTCATTTTCGCGTTGAAGATCTGGAGACACTACCTGTATGGGGAGAAAGTGGAGATTTATACGGATCATAAGAGCCTTAAATATTTCTTTACTTAGAACAAACTCAACATACGATAACGACGTTGGCTCGAGCTGTTGAAGGATTACGAAAATACCATTTAATACCATCCTGGAAAACCGAACGTGGTAGCTGACGCGTTGAGTAGAAAATTATATACGGGAACGAGTGTATGTTGTCAACACAAATGCTGTATGACGTACGAAGGATAGAGATAGAGTTAAAGACTTTAGGGACCCACGTGATGATGTCAAGTATACGTGTAGAACCAGCTTTAATTGATAAAGTTAAAGCTGCTCAAGCTACAGACCTGGAGCTGATGAAGATGAAGAAGAAGGTACAAGAAGGTGCTATTCCAGAAACAAGAATTGATGAAGAAAGAATACTTCGAGTCTCCAGACTTTGTGTTCTTAACAATCCTGATTTGAAGTATAGAATCATGATGGAGGCACACAACACACCGTTTGTAATCCATCCTGAAAGTACCAAAATGTATCGTGATCTTCGACATACATTCTAGTGGAGCAATATGAAGAGAGAGATAGTGAAGTTATCTCGAGGTGCTTAACGTGTAAACGTATCAAGGCGAAGCATCAAGAGCCATAAGTAAAGAGCCCCGAGCCTCTATCTGGTGACTTCTTGTGTGAGATGTACCAAAGTCAGACTCTCCATAGGGGACGCCATTTTTGTGCGGTGGCAAACTGATAGGTACCATTATGAGATATTATGCTTGAAGTACCATGAGAGTCACAGTTGAAATCGAAGAAATGACCTGGGAGTTAGAATCGAAAATAAAAACGAGGTATCCTCACCTTTTTAAAATACCGGGTACGTACGTCAATTTCGAGGACGAAATTTCATAAGGAGGGGAGGTTGTAAGACCCCAACTTTTATGAATAAAGATTTAATTTTCTCTATATATATTGTTTTAAATAGTAAGGTGTTGAATTGATGAATGTGGTAAGTTATGGGGTGAATTGTGCAAATTTTTCAAAGTTAGCAAGTGGTAATAAAATATTTATTGTTGTCGGAGAATATTCGTTTGGTCGTGAAATATTCTTATTGTCAGAGAATATTCGTATGACGGCGCAGCCATTTATGGGCCCCACAACGGAATAACTATCCGATGAAGAAAACGACAAGAATGAATTTTTTAAAAATAACGGCGTAACGGTTACCGTTAAAACTGTTGAAATACTCGGTGGTTAAAATACAGTAATACGCGGTGTTGCACAATAGCACAAGGTATTGCACAGAAATTCTAATTATTGATTCTTACGTAAGAAGTCACTACTCAATAATTGTTACAGTAATTATTATTCAATATTTTATATTATTGATTCAATAATTGCTACATTGATAATTGCATAATATTTTATTGATTCAATAATTGTCATTGCACAGTATTTCAAATTATCAAATCAATAATTCATATTATTTGAATAATATTATTAGATAGCATTATTGGCAATGTCTAAGAAAGTTTTGACTAGGAGGGGTTATTTAATTGCGCGCCAGTAAGGAAAAATCCTTATCGGAAGGCCCCCTCTTTCCTGGGAACGACCTGGTTGTCAATATTGTAGTTCTGTAATATTATATGAGAATAATTAATTATTGATTTATATGATAAAGAAATATTTATTTTTGTGGATATAAAAGAAGGAATTAGTTCTGAGGTATTTTTATCAGTATTTGTTGTAAGTTTGGCGTATTATTTTGGACCCCCATTTACTCATTTTTTAATAATCGATAGAAAGTTATTCAGTATATATATATATATATATATATATATATATATATATATAAATTATATATATATATATATATATATATATATATATATAAATTATATATATATAAGGTGGGGTCCACATGTTGAATGGATTATAGGTGAGGCCCACATGTGATGAAAATAGAAATGGGGGAGGGGGGAGTTTACGTGAATGGAGGGTAATATATATAAATATATATATTATAAGTTTTATTTTATATATATAAATTACATATATATATATATATATATATATAATCAGATTGCATGTCGTATAAGGCAGGTAAGTTTTTTTAATATATATATATATATATATATATATATTATAAGTTTTGTTTTATTAGATTATAAATAGAATATATTATATTTTATTTAAAGTTTTTGTTTTATTAGAATATTTTATTTCACAGTAATGAATAGTAAAATTAAATTTTTTCACCGTTGCGCGCCCGTGAATTCGTCCGACATTTTTCACTGTGCAGTCCGTGATTTTCTAAATTCAAATAGTATCCTTCCATTCTCCTATAAATAGGATGCTTAGTTTAGAAATAAAAATCACACCAGAATCAGAGAATTCTTCTTCTATAATATTGAGCGTATTTCTTGTGAGTTAAGAAAACTTTGAGTGTTGCAAATAGTGCAAGTTGTTCTTCAAGAATATCCCCGCCATACCAGTCAGAAATACTCTCCTTTTAAGGTAAGGGGTATTATTTATTTCATATTCGCTTACGATATTATTTTTCGTATTCGTAAGGAATTTTATTTTCATTCAATATTCGTAAGGAATATTATTTCCATTCAATATTCATAAAGAATATTATCTTCGTTCAATATTCGTAGGAATATTATTTTTGTTCAACAGTTGTAAGGGATGTTATTTTCTTTCGTAAATGATGTTATTCTTTTCAATATCATTATACCAAAATATTGGCATGAATTTTATTATGAAATTCTTACTTTTTTCGTCGGAGTTACTATTCACATATACGGCACTATTCACGTATACGGCACTATTCACGAAAAAATTAAATTTTCTTCTATTTGTCCAAGTTGGCTATTAAGGGTCCTATCTTTGATTGGATCCAAGTTTTGATCTTTATTCTTGAATTTTGCTCCACATAGTATTATGATGGAGTATTTTTAAACTCGGATAGACTGATTTACGAATCCCTAATTTTTGTCCTTTATCTCACTGGATTCGTTTGCTTTAAAATATTTTTCATCATCCTCAATTCTAAATGGTGATATAACAGAATATCTTTGGCCTGTAGTGCAAAGATAAATGATTACCTGATGAATATCTTTGGCCCGTAGTGCAAAGATGACAGGTGTTGAGATGAACATGACAACTGGTGATACAATTGAATATCTTTGGCCCGTAGTGCAAAGATGAATATTTGATTTGAAATGTATATTGATTGATGTTACAGAGATAAAATATTGATAATGGACTTTTAAATCATAGAAGATAGTAGACTTTATTCTTTACTTAACTCTTCTGATGCATTGTTACTTCCACTGCAGTTGTTGATCTAAAACTTGTTGTCCATAATATTCTATCTGAATTGTTGGAGACTAACGATAATTTATTTTTCATTATCTTAGTCATAATATTCTTTACTGGGCTAGTTGAGCTCACCCTTTTCATCTATTGTCCTCTTCAGGGAATGAGAATATTGCGTAACTAGTCGGGGAACAGTGTAATGGTCAGACTAGAGCAGTAGTAATCCTCACTATTTTTGTAAAATAGTGTGATAATAATTATTGAGGACTGAGTTTGAATATTTATATTTCGTATTATATACGATTTGTATTGAAACTCATAGTTGTATGGTCGTATTTCTCATGACCTTTTGTTGTAAAAGATTTGTATTTGAAATTCTGTACCATGTATTTGGCGACTCAGAATGGATTGGTATTGAATCTATTTTGGGGGCGTCACATAATGGGCTGAGAGTACCCAACTGAATTATATTTAGCCCAATTAAAATATTATTTGGACTAGCCCAATGTGCATGGGATATAAGATTAAATTGGTATATATTTAAAATATAAGTATACTTCTTATATATGGATATGTACATATATATGTGTGTATATGTGCCCATAACTAAATTTAATGTGGTAATGTTAAGTCATTATAATGGGTTTAATAAGCCCAAAAGGAAATTACTTTAGTAGGATGTGGACCATTTTACTAGTAAGGAAGGAAGTAATGTAGCTTGTCCCATTTTTATTGTCCCAAATAATTAACAACCGTGTAATAGGCTATTGGCCTAACTCTACAATTGCTGGAGGTGATAATGGCTATCTAGAGCTAATGATGATGGGAGTGATGGAGGATAAGGGAGTAGGTAACCAACTCCTTATTGACTATTGGTTTCTTTTTCTTCCTGGTAGATCAAAACATTGTGCAAAGCAATTGTCTGTGTATTAATATCGCTATAAATAGAGCCTCTTTCTTCTCTTTTCCCGTTTTGTTGGGTGTCTGAGCATTTGCTATAGAAAGTTAGCATAATTGGAGAATTGAGGAGCAAGTGGAGAATTGAGGAACTATAGATGATAATTGCAAGCATTCAAGAGGTAATAATGTTAACATATATGCACTTAAATTCTAAGTTTTGCAATTTTTTAGAAATATCTAGAAAATGGTGGCTTTTGAGTCAAACAAATTGATGGCTAAAGATTGTTGTAATCCATGAATTGTTGTTAGATATTGATAATATAGTTAAATACGAAAACAACGGAAGTTAAACGGACCAATTTGGTTTAGAAACGAATCCGTAGTGGTGGAATTTGCTAAACTTGTCAAAACATAAAAATTTAGTATGAACATGAGTTTTGGATTAATATTTGGGTTAGTTAATGTTTATGTTAATTCTTGATTCTTTGGTATGTTGTAGTTTTATGAATTTTGAATCCATAGAATCAAAAACGGAATGATTTGGATGTGTATAACTCGCGTTATGATGATCGGAAGAAGAAATGGTCTGAAAATTGACGAAGAACCAAGTCTGGAACCACCTTTGCATCATGTTGCGCAGTTGCGCTGCCCCCAAGGCCATTTGGGGCGCAGCTGCGCCGGAGTATGGTCAGACAAAAAAAACTATTTTGACCTGCTGTAGTAAATTAGGCATAACTTCTTCATACGAACTCTAATTGAGGCGGTTCAGAATGATTCAGAAAGATAACAAGTAGACCTACAACTTTTGTTCTTTAAGTATTTCAATTTGAAGTCGTTAAGAGGGGTAAAAATATCCATCTCTGTGACTGCTATGTATTCGAAAGCAATTTGAGGGCGCAGGGCATGCACATACGCAATTGTAGTGCTCCCAACGATAAAATATGCTATTCTTGATAGTAGTGTGCATACAAGCCAATCATGTATGATGATAAAGCACATACTTTGTAAATAATCTTATTTATTTATTAATAAAATATTCATTTATTAAAGGCATTTAATTATCTACATGGTGCTGTTTTTATAATATGTAAATAACCCATAATTTTAAGCAATGCTTTTAGAATCATGATGATGATCATGCTAATGAGATCTAAATTCTTAGAAAGCTCTAAAATTAAAATAGTTCCCAATCGTGGGATTACTAAAAGAGAATTAGTAAAGTCGGATAGATTAGTACATACGTTGCTTGCTCATTGGATGAGAATGATTGATCTCATAATCATTTGTGTGGAGACACTAAAGCAAGTATGTAGGTGCTTATTGGAGAATAAGTTCACTGAACGTGACTCGCTATGGAATACCTAATGGAGTTTTACTCGCCTGCCAATAGGAATTCCTAATGTGATAGTAGTACAAGTGATCCTTGGACTTAAGATCATCATAGTATCTTGTATGTAATGAATTATACTTTGACTTATTCTTTAAAGCTCTTTAGGGTATATAAAAGGGTATGCTTGGGTATAATGAGTTACATATGGAGATAATGAATGATCAATAAAGAATCTACCACCTTTAGTAAAAGAAGAGATATGTCCTATGTGATTCGTTAAATGACAACCTGGGAATCCTTGGCCAAGGTGAAATGAAATTTGAAAGGAGTTTCTAATTTGCATTATTTGGAGTTGTGCATTTTCTAATCGAAATACATATAATTAAATAAAATAAGACTTGACTGTAAATCCATGTCTTATATTTAATTGGGACATTGTATGGTGGAAGGATTGAATTGTATGGTAACTATTTACTCACAGGTTCTTGTATGATTAATGTTGAAATCTATATTATCTGGAAAGTCGTTGATTGCTAGGGAGGCTTATCCCTATTGTAGAATAAATATTATTTATTTAAATAGATTATTAGTTTAATTTATTTATTTAAATAAGATTAGAATTATTCTAATTGATTTATTCACAACTGGTTTAATATAGAGACCTAAAGGGTCACACCATAAAAGGAAGAATAATTATTTAAGAAGGTAATGGCATAATCGTAATAATGCATTAAGTGTAATTAATTTAATCTATAGTGATAGAATAAATTAAATAGCTTAATATTTATTATTTAATATTTTGAAAATATTAAATATAAATTAATAAGAGGAGTCTTATTAATATTATTACAATTATTATTATTTTAATTTCTAAAGGAGTTTAGTAATTAATTTAATATTAGTACTCTCATTTATTCCTAATAAGATTAGGAGGCAAATTAATTAAATAAATTTAATTAATTATTCCGCATGTGGTGGGAAGCCTAAATTAATTAAAAGAATTTAATTAATTAAAAGAAATCCCATGTCTAATAGGATTAGAAGGGTTGACCAATGTCTATATAAGAGGAGTCTTATAATAGATATCAGTTGATGCAATTCTAATTATTGGAGAGTACTCCTTTTCTATAGAGGATATAAAACTAAGCCAACCACCATCCTTCTTGATAATTCATCTTCCTTGGTGGATCACCTCTAGAGGCCAAACACTTGGGTGGCTAACGTTGATCAAAGGAAAAAATCTAACCCGAAAATTAAAGGAGATCACGAAGAACAAGGAGTTGAACTAGTACCTGTGGAAGCTTCGTTCTACAAGGGTATGATTCCATAACTTCTTATTTATCGTTTTAAATTAATAATTTGCATAAAGGATGATCCGGATAATGGTTTTGTAGAAATTTTTTTAAACTCTGATATACCATGCTTCCGCTAATTTTTGCAATTTATTGCGTCACAATTTCGTACAAACCCAACAGTGGTATCAGAGCCAAACCTTTATGCAATTATTAATTATTTTAATTTTATATATGTATGGGTATGTATTTAAAATAATTTATTGAGCATAATTTATTGTATAAAATTATTTTTTTTTAAAAAAAACGGACGGAAACCAAAACGAATTTCTTCTTTCGCTAGCTACGGATCCGTGTTATCTAAAAAGGTTATTGGCCGGTCCGTATTATTTCAAAAGGAGGGATCTATGATTACTTTTTCAGAATGTAATGGTTGGTCCGAACTATTTCAAAAGAAGGGACGTTATTATATATATATATATTAAGTAGGTGACTGGGATTTCTTAAAAGTTGGAATCATTTTTTTTCAAAACCTGCAGGTTCATTTTTTTATGAATCATCTAATGATTCACGCCATATATAATATATATATATCTACAGTAACCTGTAAGTTTTAAAAAAGGAATGTAATGGTCACTTTAATAATATATATATATATATATATATAATGTATAATATTTTTAATAATTTTATAATTAAAATAAAGAGTTTATTTTAATCTTGAAATTGGATTTCATACAATTTAAAATTGCCCATTAAATGATACTTATATATATATATAATATTTTAATTCATGAGATGAATATTTATTTATTGATATATATGATGATATGTATGATAATAAATAGGGATTGATTATGGATTATTTGACCAATGTGATTGGATTTTATTTTAGTTGAATGCTTGAATGAATGTGCTTTATTAAATAGGGTCTGCGTACCTCGTCTTCTCTGATTTTTTTCTTGATGTAAAATTCTATCTCCCTCCTATGTACTTCCCCTTGACTGCTGATCAAGGTTTCTATTTAAATTAAATAGTTTAATATAATAAAAATAATTAGAATTATTTTGAAAAAATTAGAGACCAAGGAGCAAGGAGCGCGTGAAGACCCGTTTGTATGGAGCCCGAGTTTAAATGTAATAGTAACGTTTAAATTTAAATTCTTGCACTCCTAGGTTTGACCTTTTGGTTCACTTGGTGGCTCTAGTGAACCAAACTAGAATAAAAGTCCATAATCAATCTGGGTAGAATATAGTATTCTATATAACATGCTAAATATTATATATATTATATTTTATGCAAACATGCTTCGCATGTTTAATAAAATAACGCGTATTTTATATATATATATGTGTGCATGCGTGCTAAAGAAGATGAGACAAATAATAACAAACCCCTCAAAGAAATTATATTAAGTCCGAAGCGTTCAAATGATATTTGGAATATCGAACGTTGCCTTCTAGCATGATAAATTAATAGAGTATTAAATATTTAATATGAGCTTGTTGTGCTATCCACAAGGCGAGTATTGCGTATTTAAGATGTTAATTAATCGCATTTGATGCTTATCAAGAAAATTGAACGATCTAGTCTTGTTGTGTTATCCACAAGGACGAATATTTTTTTTTTTGAATTTATGGAAGTGCTAGGCTGGACTTAACTTAAATCATTTTAGTTCGAATATGCACACACTTGACCATTATGATTTAAGAGGCAAAATAAAAGGAATTACATGGTGATGTAATTGACAAGAGTTGTCTACCTATGTATTTGTATATCGTTTGTTGTGCTATCCACAAAGTTATATACATTTAAAATGGGATCCTTTTTCTCACTAACAAATCTTTAATTAGATGTTGCCGAACTATATAAGTGAGGATAATATAGTTTGATGAAAATAGTGGGAGATACCAATTTAAAATAAAGACCTAAATTTATTTTGGTATGCAAAGTTAATAAAATGAATGTTTGCTAAAATGTTGTTTTCTTTCACATGCAGAATTTTAAAATGTCTAAATCACTAATCTCACTACGAAGCATACTTGATGCAAATAAGATTACCGGGCCGAATTATGAGGACTAGCTAAGAAATCTGAGAATTGTTCTCACTGCTAAAAAGATTTCTTATGTCCTAAATTCAACTATCCCTGAATCTGTTTCGGAAACAGCCTCTGAGGAAGAGATTGCCACTTTCAAAAATGGCAAGATGATGCATCTGTGGCTCAATGCATCATGCTCGCATCCATGAATAACGAGCTTCAGCGTCAGCACGAAAAAAATGGATGCTCCTGCTATGCTGCTTCACCTCAAGGAGTTGTATGGTGAACAGAGTAGGACTGCTAGCTATGAGATCTCTAAGGAGCTCTTCCGATCTCGGATGACCGAGGGTACTACCGTCGAGACTCATGTCCTGAAAGTGATCAATTTGATTGAACGCCTTGGACAGCTTGGGTTCGTCATGGATGGGGAGTTGAGTCAAGACTTGGTCTTGCAGTCACTCCCTAAGACCTTCTCGCAGTTTGTGGTTAATTTTCACATGAATAAGCTAGATGTCAGCTTGCCTGAGCTGCTTAATATGCTGAAAACTGCAGAAGGTCACTTCCCATCCAAGAAGAACCATGTCTTGATGGTGGATTCTTCCAATAAAAGGAAGAAGCCCAAGGTATTTTCTAAAAAGAAGAAATCCAAGAAGGCTAAGGGAAAGGGGAAAGAAAAGGAACAAAAGAAACCTGAACCAGCTAAAAAAATATGCTTTCATTGCAACAAGCCGAGACATTGGAAAAGGAACTGCAAGAAGTATCTAGCAGAGAAGAAGTTTGGAGAAGCTTCGACATTCAATCAAGGTTTGTTTATGATTGAAATTAATTTTTCTGAAAGTCATAATTCTACTTGGGTATTGGATACCGGCTGTGGTTCTCACATATGTAATACTGTGCAGGGACTGGTCAGAAGTAGAAAGCTGAACAATGATAAGGTGATCCTACGAGTGGGGAATGGAGCAAAGGTTGCTGCATTAGCTGTAGGAACTTATTATTTAGCAATGCCTTCGGGCAAGTCCATTTATCTTAATAATTATTATTATGTTCCGAATATTATTAAAAATATTATTTCAATTTCTGTATTGGATATGGAAGGATTTAACGTTGTTATAAAGAACAATAGTTGTTCTATTTATAAAAACGATGTTTTATATGGTATTGGAAATTTGCGAAATGGACTTTATACACTTGACTTACAAGAAAATATATTTCAAATTGAACAAACTAAGAAAAGAAAAAGAGATGATATTAATTATACCTACATGTGGCACTGTAGACTCGGTCATATTAATAAAATAAGATTATTCAAGTTGCATAAAGATGGGCTCCTCGAGTTATCCGATTATAAATCATATCCAACTTGTGAATCTTGTCTCATGGGTAAAATGATTAAATCTCATTTTAGTGAAAAAGGAGAAAGAGTTACAGAGTTGTTGGCATTGATTCACACAGACGTTTGTGGACCTATGACAACAAGTGCACGGGGTGGGTATTATTATTTTATTACTTTCACTGATGATCACTCAAGATTTGGATATGTGTATTTAATAAAATACAAGTCAGAATCATTTGAAAAGTTTAAAGAGTTCAGAAGTGAAGTAGAGAAACAAACGGGCAAGAGTATAAAGATACTTCGATCAGATCGAGGTGGAGAATACTTAAGCGGTGAGTTTCTCAATTGTCTCAAAGAAAATGGTATAATCTCACAATGGACTCCTCCAGGTACACCACAGTTAAATGGAGTATCTGAAAGGAGAAATCGAACACTGTTGGACATGGTTCGATGCATGATGAGTTTTACCGACCTTCCAATTTCCTTCTGGGGATATGCCCTAGAAACGGCTGCATACCTACTTAACAAGGTACCTACCAAATCCGCCCCAAAGACTCCATATGAGATGTGGAAGGGGAGGAAACCAAATCTTAAGCATGTTAAGACTTGGGGTTGCCCAGCTTATGTCAAAAAGTTTGAAAATGATAAGCTACAGACTAAATCCGATAAATGTAGATTTGTGGGATACCCTAAAGAAACTTTAAGGTATTATTTCTATCATCCAACTGATCAAAAAGTGTTTGTTGCAAAACATGCTGCCTTCTTGGAAAAGGAGTTTATCCATGAAGGGGTCAGTGGGAGTAAGATATATCTTGAAGAAGTTCAAGAATCACAAATTATCACGCATCAAAGTCAGGTACCTGACCAAGTAGAAGAACCTACTATACCACACCCTGTTCGTAAATCTGGAAGAGTACCGAAGATACCTGAGAGGTATGAATTCGTTATAGAGGATGACGATGAGGTACACATCATGAATAATGATGATCCATTGAATTACGAACAGGCTATGAGTAATAAAGACTCAGAAAAATGGCTTGAAGCCATGAAATTCGAAATGGACTCTATGTATGAAAACAAAGTATGGACTTTGGTTTCACCACCTGAAGGCATTAAGCCTATTGGGTGTAAATGGATCTTTAAAAGAAAGACGGGAGCGGACGGCAAGGTAGAGACCTATAAAGCCCCACTGGTTGCAAAAAGTTTCAAACAAAGACAAGGAATTGACTATGATGAAACCTTCTCACCAGTAGCTATGCTCAAGTCCATTCGGATTTTGCTTGCGATTGCAGCTTATAACGACTATGAGATCTGGCAGATGGACGTGAAAACGGCCTTCCTCAATGGGAAACTTGAGGAGGATGTGTATATGACACAGCCGAGGGATTTGTTTCAAAGGTTGGAACAAACTAAGTTTGTAAGCTGCAAAGATCCATTTATGGATTGAAGCAAGCTTCTCGTAGATGGAACATTCGTTTTGATGAGACAATCAAAGAGTTTGATTTTATCAAAAATGACGATGAACCATGTGTGTACAAGAAGGTTAGTGGGAGCGCAATTTCATTCCTTGTATTATATGTTGATGATATATTACTGATAGGGAATGACATTCCTATGCTACAATCGATTAAAATCTGGTTATCTAAACACTTCTCCATGAAGGACTTGGGAGAAGCATCTTATATTTTGGGGATAAAGATCTATAGAGATAGATCTAAAAGGATGCTTGGTTTATCCCAAGGAACGTACATTGATGCGATGCTAAAGAGGTTTAGCATGGAAGATTCCAAAAGAGGTCTCATGCCGATGAGCCATGGAATACATCTCTCCAAGAAACAGGCCCCAAAGACACCTGAGGAGAGAGACCGTATGAGTAAGATCCCTTATGCTTCTGCAATAGGATCTATCATGTACGGTATGATATGTACTAGACCGGATGTTGCTCATGCACTTAGTGTAACGAGCAGATACCAGTCGAATCCAGGAGAAGAGCACTGGAAGGCAGTGAAGAATATCCTAACATACTTGAGAAGGACTAAGGATATTTTTCTTGTCTACGGTGGGTTTGAATTAAAACTCGAGGGCTTCATAGACTCAAGTTTTCAAACGGACCAAGATGACAGTAAATCTGTTTCGGGGTATGTTTTTACCTTGAACGGAGGCGCAGTGAGTTGGAAGAGTTCCAAGCAGCAAACAGTTGCTGATTCAGTGACAAAAACAGAGTATAGCTGCAAGTGAAGCAGCAAAGGAAGCTGTTTGGATGAAGAAGTTCATAACTGAACTTAGTGTGGTTCTTAGCATTGGAGAAGTAGTTCCCGTTTACTGTGACAACACAGGAGCAGTTGCACAGGCTATGGAACCCAGGTCTCATCAGAAATCTAAACACGTGTTGCGGCGATTTCACTTGATCAGGGAGATCATTGAAAGAGGAGACATCACCTTGGAGCGTGTAGACTCTCAAGACAACATTGCAGATCCATTTACTAAAGCTTTAACTCAACAGCAGTTTGATCGTCACTTAGAGAAGATGGGTATGAGATACTATGGCGATTGGCTTTAGTGCAAGTAGGAGATTGATAGTAGTGTGCATACAAGCCAATCATGTATGATGATAAAGCACATACTTTGTAAACAATCTTATTTATTTATTAATAAAATATTTATTTATTAAAGGCATTTAATTATCTACATGGTGCTGTTTTTATAATATGTAAATAACTCATAGTTTTAAGCAATGCTTTTAGAATCATGATGATGATCATGCAAATGAGATCTAAATTCTTAGAAAGCTCTAAAACTAAAATAGTTCCCAATCGTGGGATTACTAAAAGGGAATTAGTAAAGTCGGATAGATTAGTACATACGTTGCTTGCTCATTCGATGAGAATGATTGATCTCATAATCATTTGTGTGGAGACACTAAAGCAAGTATGCAGGTGCTTATTGGAGAATAAGTTCACTGAACGTGACTTGCTATGGAATACCTAATGGAGTTTTACTCGCCTGCCAATAGGAATTCCTAATGTGATAGTAGTACAAGTGATCCTTGGACTTAAGATCATCATAGTATATTGTATGTAATGAATTATACTTTGACTTATTCCTTAAAGCCCTTTAGGGTATATAAAAGGGTATGCTTAGGTATAATGAGTTACATATGGAGATAATGAATGATCAATAAAGAATCTACCACATCTAGTAAAAGAGGAGATATGTCCTATATGATTCGTTAAATGACAACCCAGGAATCCTTGGCCAAGGTGAAATGAAATTAGAAAGGAGTTTCTAATTTGCATTATTTGGAGTTGTGCATTTTCTAATCGAAATACATATAATTAAATAAAATAAGACTTGACTGTAAATCCATGTCTTATATTTAATTGGGACATTGTATGGTGGAAGGATTGAATTGTATGGTAACTATTTACTCACAGGTTCTTTTATGATTAATGTTGAAATCTATATTATCTGGAAAGTCGTTGATCGCTAGGAAGGCTTATCCCTATTGTAGAATAAATATTATTTATTTAAATAGATTATTAGTTTAATTTATTTATTTAAATAAGATTAGAATTGTTCTAATTGATTTATTCACAACCGGTTTAATATAGAGAACCTAAAGGGTCATACCATAAAAGGAAGAATAATTATTTAAAAAGTAATGGCATAATCGTAATAATGCATTAAGTGTAATTAATTTAATCTATAGTGATAGAATAAATTAAATAGCTTAATATTTCTTATTTAATATTTTGGAAATATTAAATATAAATTAATAAGAGGAGTCTTATTAATATTATTACAATTATTATTATTTTAATTTCTAAAGGAGTTTAGTAATTAATTTAATATTAGTACTCTCATTTATTCCTAATAAGATTAGGAGACAAATTAATTGAATGAATTTAATTAATTATTCCCCATGTGGTGGGAAGCCTAAATTAATTAAAGGAATTTAATTAATTAAAAAAAATCCCATGTCCAATAGGATTAGAAGGGTTGACCAATGTCTATATAAGAGGAGTCTTATAATAGATATCAGTTGATGCAATTCCAATTATTGGAGAGTACTCCTTTTCTATAGATGATAGAAAACTAAGCCAACCACCCTCCTTCTTGATAATTCATCTTCCTTGGTGGATCACCTCTAAAGGCCAAACACTTGGGTGACTAACATTGATCAAAGGAAGGAATCTAACCCGAAAATTCAAGGAGATCACGAAGAACAAGGAGTTGAACTAATACTTGTGGAAGCTTCGTTCTACAAGGGTATGATTCCATAACTTCTTATTTATCGTTTTAAATTAATAATTTGCATAAAGGATGATCCGGGTAATGGTTTTGTAAAAAAAATTTTAAACTCTGATATACTATGCTTCCGCTAATTTTTGCAATTTGATTGCATCACAATTTCGTACAAACCCAACAATTCTAAGTGATAAAACATAAATATGCATGATAATAGACATGACATATAACTAAGATTATCTTACTCATAATGGAATGCTTTAGCATGATTGAGTATGTGTTTTGAAAAGAAACTTAGAGCTTTGAAAACAAATCTTGACGAACCTTGAGTCTTTCAAGTTCTGACCTTTGTAGCTTGTGTACATGGATAGTTATGTATGAAGTCGGATTCAAAGTTGCCTTGCAAGTACTAAGTTACCTTAGCTTGGCTTAGAATGACTTCTAAAGGTAAACTTAAACATTTTGAAACCAATATCCATAAGCATGGTGCTACCTATCCTATGAGCTTGTAAGATTTCATGCTAGTACTAGTTGTGTCATTAAACATGGCCTATGAATGCACTCACCTAGTTTAACACAATAAAAAGTTACCCAAGCATGAGTTTAGATATGTTTTAAACTACACTAGTTATGTGTAAATGATGAGAATACTTGCAAGCGTGCACATTACAGATTATAGGACCTTCTCATATGAAAAGATGGTTAATATAGTCGGCCTCATTATTTCATAAAATTGTTGGCCTTAATTCGGTGGAAATTTCCAACTAGAGACACATTGTGTGAATGTAGACTTGGGGTGACTCTAAGAAAGTCTAAGACCTTTTGAGATGTATGTTGCTATGTGTTAATACTCTGGTATGCTAGAAAAGTGGAATGAAACCAAGAAAACAAAAGCTCAAGTTTGGTCTGACCAGGGGACGGCGCAGTTGCGCCGGTCCCAAGCCTAACCTCAATGCAGCTGCGCTGCAAGGCAGGTTGATCTTGATATTTTATTTGCTTTCTGATTTTGGTAGTTTGCTTATAGTACTATTCTAAGCTATAAGATAGAGTCTTAATGCTATTTTAAACATTCATTGGTATGATGGTTATATAAAACCCAGATTTGTTAAGATTTATGAACGATGTAGATCACGCATCTATAAACTTTAAATGTGTATCGAACACATAGTTAGTCAAGTGAGCGATAAGGGTTATGCATGTTGATGTCAAGTATGGGTGGATACGGTATACTTATACATACACAATTATCCTAAAAATAAGATAAGAAAGTAAAATAAAGGTTTTACAAACCAAGTTAGGAAAAGATGTAACCTTTATTATTACATTGAGAATGTATGGATGCATATGACTGATGGGCATGAATCCATAATTGTATAATTATGTAGGAATACACGAAGTGTAGATAGCTATAAGCAGTTAAGTTGTAGTTGATAAACTACGCGCTAGGCAAGTCTTTCAGTTCCTATTTGATATATGAATTCAATAACTGTTAGTTGAATTATATTATGCTATGATGATGTTAACTTATATATGAACTGTATATGTATGAGATTGAAAGTTGATCTTTGATGATATGCTTGTTATGTGAGAAGTAACCTGCGTAGTAAATATAAATTGATTATAAATGCATGAACTGAGTATGATATTATATGCTATGTGATGCATGAAAACTGTTAGAATTGCTGAGCTGTCGAGCTCACTCTTGCAAATAACCACTTTTGTAGGTTAAGGATTTACGATAGATTACGTGCTTCTTGATTGATAGAGTTCAATAGTATCGCAACGAAGATTACTATTTAGTTAAAGTTATTGCTTAAACCATGTTTAGGTTCTAGGAAATGTTCATGATAGTAGCTTACAATGTTTAATACATGTTAATTTGTAAAGTTGTACTATGTGATATATAGAAGATATCGAATCGAGATGTAAACGTTTATACATTAATTTAAATAAAGTGAATCATAATATAGTTTAATTCAAGGTTATGTAATTGATTCAAGTTATAAAATCAATAAAAGATTTTATTCTAAGGAGATTGAAAAAGTTCAAGTTATTCCGCATTTTTGTAACATCGAATATGATGTATAGACAAGGATGGTATATGACTGGGATTTGAAACTTATATAAGGTTTAGGGTCATTATACAAGATCTTGGATATGGAAAGAATTTATACTCTAATATGTAATAAAGAAAAGTTATATTCATTAAGTTATGAATAAATGATGTAAATATTTGACTAGTAGTATCGTGACTGCACCGGATCCGAGGTAATAAAAGGGACCCGGATTTGGGGGCGTCATAGGTTGGTATCAAAGCTGTAGGTTATAAACCTTAGGTAAAAGTACCTTAGACTATAACCTGAGAGAGAGAAAGATAAAGATTAAAATATATACGTGGAGATTCAAAGAAGAATCTTGAAGTATCTAGAGAATGAGAATCTGGAGTTACCTAACTCCGGTAATAAAAATGTTAAGACGATGTCTATAAGATGAATATGACAAAGATAATAAGAATGAACTCGAATGGAGTTTAGTTGATAATGGGAAAGAATCCTAAGTAAACCGATGATCACGACGTGATCAGATTGAGCTATAAAATGATAAATAGTCTGTAACGACTAAGTAGCTATAGCTTGATGCTATAAGAGAAGGTACTATAAAATGGTACGAGATGAACTCATGAGGAGTTGTATATGATGAGAAGTACAGGTTAGCCCCGGTCTCAACCCGAGAGGTACAGGTCAGCCCCGATCTCAACCCGGGAGGTACAGGTCAGCCCCGATCTTAACCTAGGAGGTACAGGTCAACCCGAGTCTCAACTCCGGGAGGTCATGTCAACTTCAAAAACTATCATAAAGCATCACAACATCTCCAGAGGAAAACCTGGAAGGAACAAGTCAGCCTCAGAGACAACACTGAGGACGAACAGACTCGAATGGGATCCAAACCTTGGAAACAACCCCAGGAAGTCATCCGAAGGCCATACCGACATTGAAGGCAACCCTGGGAGGGGGAAAATGGTTATTGTAACAACTTGAAGCTGATTCGATCAAACTCAAGATGAATTGATACCACCAAGGTCAGAACAAACCATAACAATGATCCCGAGTGCAAACAGCGCAAGACAGCTCAACGGACAAACTATGGGGAATCGAAGACCTGGTTATGAACCTGTCTTCTTGGACATGAAAAATATTTTATCCCATGTTATTGTGACACTCTCAGTGAGAGCTTTCCGAAAAGGTACAGCACGCCTCAAACGGATGCTCTGATCAAAAGTTAGAAAGTTTCGAACCTGACATCGCATTGCTCGGAGTGCACATACTTCGATGCAATGGGACCCACCATGTGGGCCCTACCATGTGGAACCGCACTTCTACCTGTGGCAACAACAGGTAGAGTGGAGGCTCCTAGTTCTATATATATGAGCTCACCCCCAGCTCATTTGAAAAAAGAAAAACGCTCTGAACCCCTACCCGTTTGGTTTTCAAGCCATTTTCTTTTCTTCTAAACCCAATTTTTTTAACTCTAACACGTAGATATACCCACATACTACCACATATCAGAAAATAACCGGTAGATTCGGACGTTTAAAGTCTATAATTTGGCAAAAAGCCCGTGTAGCAGTCCATTATGAGTATTTTTACGATCAGATGGTGGTAAGTGCACAATATGACTAACGGTGAACGACGACACCTGTATCACCATATCACAAGACCATCCAGGGGTTAAATCTGAACTCATCTGTCTAAATGCATACACATGACATAATACATGCATAATGACAATGATAAACATGATGCGATAAATAGGAAATATCATGCATATCTAGAATAAACTATCTACTACAAGCATCATTCCTGTTTGATAAATATAAAGCAAAATAAAAAGTACAGAAATATGGGGCACCACCACCCAACTACTAACAGTGGTCCATCAAAATGGGGCACAGCCGCCCAAAAGCCAAAACAGTGGCCGACCAAAAGATATAGCTACAATAGCTATCCAAAAAGATCCAAAATATCTACGCCCAGGTGGTTAACCTGCTCCATCTCCTCCGTGGACACAAAGTCGTGGTCATCAGGCATGTTTGGGCAGTACAAGGGAGGATCAGCCCCTGCAAAACTGCTGGAAACTAGACCTGATAAGGGGCCCGCTCCTGAGCTGGAAGGGTCAAAAGAAGATTCCTCTGACGGATCTTGGTCAAAATGTCAGATGAATAGATGAGCTCTCTCCAACTCCTGGGTCAGTCCTGCAATCTGGTCCAGATGAGTAGGCTCCCTGAGGCAAGCTATCTAGTCTGTCATCATCACAGACCCCAGCACCATGTCTGCCATGAACTGGGTGGCACGAGTCTAAACCCCAATCGTGCGAGGACTCCAGCAGTTGCTGAATGCCTCCTGGCTGTAAGGGCCCTCTAATAGGGCAAAGCCGTCCACGCCCTCCATAGGGATATCTATCAGTGGCTGGATCAACGGTCAATGATGCCAAGTCGGAGGAACAAATGGAATATGGATCTGATCCGTGATACTCTGGATAGCACGCTATCCTAGATAGACCTCCCAACCTCCCTCTGTCAAAAATAAGACTCTGTGGGTCGACAATGCAAACTCCCGATCAGTGGGGAAGCCTCCCTCAAATCCAACAGTCAAAAATGCAAAGTTATATGGGATCCACGAGATCGCTCCGGCTGTCAAAAGCTCCAACTGTAGGCAGGAATGTATAAAACCCTTAGCAACAGGGACCTCTGTCAGAGTGGAGTGATGCCAACGCCGTCCCTGGGGATAGGTCTCCAGACCTAAAGCAGTGGCTGGCCGTAGGCAAGGAAGCCTCTTATATGCCCAGAACTGGCCATATAAATATCAAAAGTCCTCAGTGTCTAAGACTGACAAATGTAAATGCAGAAATCAAAAATGTACAAGAAAGATGTACTCACCAGCAGAAATGGGTAGAACCCTAACCAAGCCTCCGTTAAACCCTTCGAGAGCATGCGCATACCTCAGAGAAAATAGGCAAAGGTGTAGGAACCCTAATCAAAGTCACTGAGGTGCTCTACATGTCGGGTAGCGTTGACCAGAGCGAAGGACACAGTCGATAAGTTGTCCGTTAAAAAATAACCCCTGATGATCACCAAAAACAATCGCCTCAGGATGCGATCCCTAACCCTTTGATCATCAGGCAGAGGCTCATGTAAAGCCCCACTCTGGGCATCTATGATCAAGGGACCCGATCGGACCCTCCGCTTGATCGCAGTGGCAGGAACTCCCAACAGGGATCGAACGGCAGTGGGTGTGATGTCAGCCACGACAGGCACTGGCTCACCCTCGAACTCTATGCCGGTGATGAACCTCCAATACATAGGTGTCATCATCACCTCGCAATCCAACAAATGAAGGGACTGAGTCTGGTGGAACCAGTGCTCAGACAAAGCCCTCATATAACCCCAGGGGCAACGACGGGGGAGAATAGAGAAGAAGGCCTGAAACCCCCAACCATCAACAATATCCCTGTACTCCTGGTGCAAAGTATGGTAAAGGGAGTGCACATTAAACCAGTTCCCTCTGGGCTGCGTAAAGCTGGGAACCTGCATCAAAAGCCAACCCATGTCAAAAAACCTGTGCCCCGAGAATGGCAAAAGAAAGAAAGAGAATCCAGAGAGAAGAAAACTTCAAGTCATCTCGTTGGCGTGGAGAAACCTCGATAGATGACGACTCAAGTCTCCCAGCAACTCCTGGGTCAGTACAACAATACCCAGAAGCTCCGCACGTGGGGCCTGAGGCGGGGCAGGAGCAGCAAAAGGAGCATGATCATCATCAATATCAATCGGCTGCTCGTCCTGGGCTGGACGGATCACCGACTCTGCTAATTTGCGAGGTAGCCAAGCTGGACGTGGCTGAGGAACATCAGAAGCTCGCCTCCGTCTAACACCTAAAACTACCCTGCTAGCACTGTCGGGTCTGTCTCGGTCCATCACCTGAACAAAGTCTCCAAATCACCTCAGAAAGAGTGTGGTAAGCCTAAAACCTATGGCTTATTAATTTAAATTAGTATCTTATGCATTTTTAAAGTCCAAAACATGCATGAGTCAGTCAAAAATCCCCAGTAAAATCAAAACTACATGTTTTTCAAAAAAGCCAAATCCTAAAAACGTTCATGGGTCAGTAAAAAATCCCCAGTAGAGTTAAAATTGCATGTTTGTTAAATGCTCGGGCTTTTGAAAAAATTTCACCAGAGTTTCTTTGTAAAATGGACTGTCCGCATGCACACAAGCATGACTAGATGGCCATTCAGTAGCATACCTTCCCAAAAACAGGAACAGTTCATATTTATGAAATCAAAAGTAAACTTCACATGGTAGACAAATTACCATGGACATTTTTAGTTGAAAATCCAGGCTCACTAGGCCCCAAAAAGGATGAGTAAACTGATCAAAAAGAGCAAAATATGACTGTCTCAGAATCTAAATTTTTCTTACGTCAAAACGTGCATTACAGTAAAATATGCATACATATGAAGTCAAAAAAATTTGGCAAGTCATATAGGCATACATTTTTCATACATTGCGTCTAAAAGCACCCTACGTGGTTTACATGCTTTTAATGGTCAAAACTTGTGAAAAAAGGACGTAAAACGTTACCTGCGGTATACTGAACACGTGGGAACTGATGGAATCTAAAAAAGGCTGCTCGAACTCCGTAGATTTGAAAAAGAAAATTAGATTCCGTTTGAAACTCGAAATGAAACTGATTTCAAATGACTCCCGCTGCCTAATATAAAGCCACAGGTAGAAGCGGACCCACCTGCGACTGACGCACCTCTACTTGTGGCACCCCAGGGTGGGCCCCGCTCCCTCTGACTCGGTTCAGTTCGAGTTAAAATGGAGTTTATATGAGCTGAGAAGTCAAATCTGAGAAAAAAGTGCTACGCGATTGAGCGATTTGTCCTGAAATCCTGCGTTTAAGCAGCGGAATCCTGACAAAAAGGGGAACTTCCTGAAAGCCATTGGTATTCATCCCAAAGAAATATTCGGGGACCAATGATGAAGAATGCTGAAAAACTGACGAAAAACCGAGCAAAACTACCGAAAACTACCACTTTCAAAGCGTCGGGTACTGACCGGTGACAGTTCAGCCGTTAGCACAACCCCAGCGAAGCGTCGGGTACTGACCGATGATAGTTCAGCCGTTGGCACAACCTCAACGAAGCGTCGGGTACAGACCGGTGACAGTTCAGTCGTTGTCTCAACCCCAGCGAAGCATCGGGTACAAACCGGTGACAGTTCTGCCGTTGGCTCAACCCTAGCAAAGCGTCGGATACAGACCTAAGACAGTTCAGTCGTTGGCTCAACCCCAACGAAGTATCAGCCGTTGGCTCAACCCTAGTGATGGTTAAGCAATTGGCATAAACCCCTCGAAGCATTGGAAGTGATTCGGTGACAGAAGGAATATAATAATCCATCCCCGATGATGGAATCTGTTACACATATCCTCATAGGGAGTACCAAGAAGGATTGGTCATTCAACCCCCTGTTGTAAACTACCGGTGTAAATTATCATCAAGATAGGCATCGGAATCACACACTGAGGTACTCGGTAATCGAGATATATCCCCTGAGGAAAAATCGACAGAAAGATACGACGACATCAGCCGGGAATAAAAATATCCTTTATGAAGACTCTCGACAGACATGGGAAACCATTGGTCTCAAACCAAGGTAGCATCAATAATATCATCTTCATCAGAGTTGGCAGGTTCATCACGTATAACGTCATCCCTAGCAGAACGAGATGAGAACAATCTGTGGTAGCCTAACTCTGATAACCTGTCAGTGGTTATCACGGGTAACGTTATCCCCAGCAAAAACTAACGTAATCAGTCAGTGATACCACTACCCCCTTGAAGGTATCTAACATTCATCTCATATCATGCCATGCATTACCTCTCCTTTGTATGTGAATTTCTCGTGTCTACTAATCTTTATCCTGTTCATTCCAATACATTGCATGAACATGATAAAGAGGGGCATCTGTAGACACTCAAAATTTTCTTTTCTTGTTACTAACACTATAGGAGGGAAAAATTATCTTTTCAAATTCACCCCGGTCTCAATACCGGGCAGTCAAATCCACCCCGATCTCAATACCGGGACATCGAATCAACCCTGGTCTCAATACCGGGCTATCAATTCAGCCTCGATCTCAACCCAGAAGGTATAGGTTAGCCTCGGTTTCAACCCGGGAGGTACAGGTCAGCCCCGGTCTTAACCCGGGAGGTACAGGTCAGCCCCGATCTCAACCCGGGAGGTACAGGTCGGCCCCAGTCTCAACCTGGGAAGTACAGGTCAGCCCCGGTCTCAACCTGGGAGGTACAGGTCAGCCCCGGTATCAACCTATGAAGTACAAGTCAGCCCCGATCTCAACCTGGGAGGTACAGGTCAGCCCCAGTCTCAACCCGAGAGGTACAGGTCAGCCCCGGTCTCAACCCAGGAGGTATAAGTCGGCCCCGATCTCAACCCGAGAGGTATAGGTCAGCCCTAGTATCAACTTGGGAGGTACAGGTCATCCCCCGTCTCAACCCAAGAGGTACAGGTCAGCCCCGATCTCAACTTGAGAGGTACAGGTCAGCCCCGGTCTCAACCCGAGAGGTCAGGTTAACTTCAAAAACCATCATGAAGCATCACAATATCTCCAAAGGAAAACTTGGAAGGACCAAGTCAGCCTCAGAGACAACACTGAGGACGAACAGACTCGAATGGGATCCAAACCTTGGAAACAACCCCAGGAAGTCATCCGAAGGCCATGCCCCGGGAGGGGAAAAATAGTTATTTTATCAACTTGAGGCCGATTCGGTCAAACTCAAGCCTAATTGATATCACCAAGGTCAGAACAAACCATAACAATGATCCCAAGTGCAAATAGCGCAAGACAGCTCAACGAATAAACTATGGGGAATCGAAGACCTAGTTATGAACCCATCTTCTTGGACCTGGAAAATATTTTATACCATGTCATTGTGACACTCTCGGTGAGGGCTTTCCGAAAAGGTACAGCACGCCTCAAACGAACACTCCGATCAAAAGTTAAAAAGTTTTGAACTTGACATCGCATTGCTAGGGGTGCATGTACTTCGATACAATGAGACCCACCACGTGGGCCCTACCACGTGGAACCATACCTCTACCTGCGACAACAGTAGGTAGAGTGGAGGCTCCTGGGTCTATATATATGAGCTCACCCCCAGCTCATTTGAAAAAAGAAAAACGATCTGAACCCCTACCCGTTTGATTTTTCAGCCATTTTCTTGTCTTCCAAACCCAAAATGTTTCACTCTAACACGTAGATATACCCGCATACTACCACATATCAGAAAATAATCGATAGATTCGGACTTTTAAAGCCTACAATTTGGCAAAAAGCCCGTGTAGCAGTCCATTGTGAGTATTTTTACTATCAAAAAGTTATTACTACTTCTTTGCACTAATATACACTTGCATATCAAGCTTTGTTTTCTAAATATGCCCGGAACTCAGTTCCGTGGCTGTTTTTGTTAACTTTTGGTATATTTTAGTACCTAAACGCATTTTATGGCATTTCTACAACTCGGATTGACGATCCGTCACTTCCAACAGCTTTTACATACTTGCATCTTCGTGTTCAGCAACTTCGACGGACTGGGTTATCTTCCCAGTCCGAGTTTGGCTTTTTTTGTATATATTTAACTATATATACACTAACTTTTTAATTCTGTCAAGCCCGGATGTCAAATCCGTGGTAGTTTACTGCTTTTATATATATATATACATATATATATACAACATTCACCATGCTGGGTTATCTTCCCAGTCCTGGTTTGACTACTTTTCTGTCTATATTTCATTATATATATATATATATATATATATATATATATATATATTTATTTATTTACATTATAGTTCGGCATGGATCATTCTATGGCTTTTTTACTGTTTTTGCACCATTCACCATACTGGGTTATCTTCCCAGTCTTGGTTTAACTACTTTACTATTTATATATATATATATATATATATATATATATATATATGTCAATTCTGTCCAGCCTAGATCATTCTGTGGCTTTTAAAGCTTTTTATAAATATATATATATATATATATATATTTACTTTCCAGTCTGGGCACAACACTACAAAAAAACCAGCTATCTCCGACGAAATTAGGTTCGACGGAATTACTTATGTCGAAATTAAGGTATGTTCGACGGAATAACCCGTCGAAGATATGTCCCTCGAAATTACTGTTAAGTACGACGGAAATCCGTCGAAGATAGGTGACTCCCACTGGCACCAGTTCTCTCGTCAGCGCGAAAGTTAATTTTGACAGAATAAGGGTAGGTTCGAGGGACTAAACCGTCGAAGATAAGTTAAGTCCGAGGGAATTACTTTCGACGGACATTCCGTCGGAAATAATTAATACTTAAAACCTAATTTGTCATTTTCTTCTCCAGCCGCCTCCTTCATTTCACACTTACCCCTCTCTCTCTCTCACTATCTCTCTCTCTCGCTCTGTCTCTCTCTCTCTCCCTCACCGCCACCTCCTGCCGTCGCCTCCTCCTGCCGCCAGCAGCCATCGCCTTCTGCCGCCACGACCTTCCTCCACCAGAAGCTAGCCACCACCCCCTTCCTCCACCAGCGGGTCCTTCCCCACCTCCTGCTGCCACCACCAGCCACCACCTCCTTTCGCCAGCCACCTCCTCTTTTGCTGTCCAGGTTCTATTTAGGGTTTTTTATTTTTGTATA
This sequence comes from Panax stipuleanatus, assembly GCA_020205555.1. Taxonomy (NCBI): domain Eukaryota; kingdom Viridiplantae; phylum Streptophyta; class Magnoliopsida; order Apiales; family Araliaceae; genus Panax; species Panax stipuleanatus. The sequence goes on along the minus strand of CM035117.1, from coordinate 153,681,166 downwards.
ATTAGTTTTATTTAATGAAATTTGTGTTTAATTTAGGGTTATATATATGTTACTATATTGAAATTTGTATATTGTATGCTGAAATTTGGATATTATATGCTGAAACTTGTGTTTAATCTAGGGTTACTATAATGTTTGGTGATTTTGATAAGGAATTTGTTTGGAGTACATATGATCATTATTCTGAAATTTTGAATTGAGCATATTGTGAATGAATTTCGCACACTGTTAATGAATTGGGCATACTGTTAATTAATAGGGCATATTGTAAATTGAAATTGGGCATACTGTGAATGTGGTTGTTTGAAATGTGATATTTGATATTTTCGACGGAATTCCCGACGGAATTTCTGTCAAAATTGTGCAATTGCAAAATTTATAGGCCCTACAAGTATATTATTAAATAATAAATAATAAATAAGCTAAATAATAATAAATAGATAAATTATAAATAAGATAAATAATAAATAATAAATAATAAACTAAGTAGTATTTACTTAGTTTCTTACTACTAGATACTAAATAATAAATAATAAAAAATAAATAAGATAAATAAATAATAAATAATAAATAATAACTAAATAAATAATAAATAATAAACTAAGTAGTATTTACTTAGTTTCTTACTAATAATTAATAAATAAGATAAATAAATAATAAATAAATAAATAAATAATAACTAATAAATAATAAATAATAAATAAATAAATAATAAATAATAAACTAAGTAGTATTTACTTAGTTTCTTACTACTAAATACTAAATACTAAATACTAAATAATAAATAATAAATAAGATAAATAATAAATAATATAAATAAATAAATAATAAACTAAGTAGTATTTACTTAGTTTCTTACTACTAAATACTAAATACTAAATAATAAATAATAAATAAATAATAAATAATAAATAATATAAATAAATAAATAAATAATAATAAATAATAAATAAGATAAATAATAAATAATAAATAATATAAATAAATAAATAATAAACTAAGTAGTATTTACTTAGTTTCTTACTACTAAATACTAAATACTAAATAATAAATAAATAAATAATAAATAATATAAATAAATAATAAATAATAACTAATAAATAATTAATAATTAATAAATAAATAATAATAAATAAATAAATAAGTAGTACTTACTTAGTTTTTCATCGACAAAATAAACTAAGTAGCATTTGCTTAGTTGGGATGCAATATTCAATAAACTAAGTAGCACTTAGTTTTTCATTGGCAAAATAAACTAAGTAGCATTTGCTTAGTTTGAATGATATGATCTGGTTCCCATAATAATATGGGAACCAGATCATGTCGTTCAAACTAAGCAAATGCTATACTTAGTTCCCAGGAAGATCTTACGGTACTTTCCTTTTGTGCCGAGGCTTCAGCGGCTGTTCATGTCGTCTCATACGACTCAACATATGAGTTGGCATCGAACAAGGGATGTCGTGCCTGGTCAGCTGACTCACCCAGCGGATGGAGATGAATGGAAGAGATTTGATGCAAATTATCCTGAGTTTGCGAAAGAAGTCAGAAATGTTAGGCTTGGCATGGCTACTGATGGCTTTTGCCCTTTCAATAATTTTAGTCAGCCGTACTCAGTTTGGCCAGTGATTATGGTTGCTTATAATCTTCCACAGTCGATGTGCATGAGGGATCCGTACTTGTTCTTGACTTTACTCATACCAGGGGATAAAAGTCCTACAAAAGACATTAACGTGTACCTTCGAACGTTAGTAGATGAACTAAAGATGTTGTGGGAGACGGGGGTCCAGACTTATGATAAATCGAAAAGCGAGAATTTTGTGATGTAGGCAGCCCTGTTATGGACTATCACTGACTTTCCGGCTCTTGGGAAGGTTAGTGGTTGGTCAACCCAGGGAAGCTGTCATGTCCAGTGTGTATGGGGGATGTGCAAGGTAATCAGTTGCAGCATGGGCAGAAATGTACTCTCTTTAGAACTGCTCGTAGATTCTTGCCTCTTGATCACAATTATAAAAAGATGTCTGCACAGTTCAACAGAAAGATAGAGAAGAAGGGGGTTGTTGGTCGACTGTTGGGCAGTGAGGTCTTGGGATGGTTGAACCAGCTTGATTTTCCTTTGCCGGGGAAAGAGCACAGTAAATTGAGAGCAGCCGGGTACGGGAAGACTCATAATTGGACACACTCGCCCATATAGTTTGAGTTGCCGTATTGGGGCACACTTTCAGTTCGTCATTGTATAGATGTCATGCATACCGAAAAGAATATTTTCGAGAACTTGTTTTATACTGTGCTAGATGCGAGTGGTAAAACCAAAGACAATGACAACGCTCGAAAAGATTTGGAGGCATTGAACATTAGGCCATAATTGTGGCTTCGCCCTAACAATACGAAACCTAAAGCTCCATATTATCTTACTAAGCAACAAGTTGAAGACGTGTGTAAGTGGGTTAGTGGGTTGAAGCTTCCAGATGGATACACGTCGAACATAACACGTTGTTGTAAGGTCGAGCAATTGAAAATTTTAGGATTCAAGAGTCACGATTGTCATGTATTCATGCAGAAGTTGATCCCAATTGCATTTCGTGAGATGTTACCCAAAAAAGTTTTGGATGCATTGACCGAACTTTCAAATTTCTTTCGAGATCTTTGCTCAACTGTAATTAAGTACACTGATGTGGAGCAGATGGAGAAAAATATTGTTAGCACCATTTGCAAGCTCGAAATGATCTTTCCTCCAGGATTCTTTGACTCGATGGAACATCTGCCTATTCATCTACCGTATGAACTCAAACTTGGAGGACCGGTGCAATATCGGTGGATGTATCCTTTTGAGAGGTAATATAAATTACAAATTGCTTTATGTTGCTCATCAAATTAATAATACTCATACGTATTTGTCTTAGGTATATGCGCCGATTAAAACAAAAGGTGAAGAACAAAGCTCGGTAGAAGGTTCTATTGCTGAACGCTATACGGAGGAAGAACTTGTCAACTTCTGTTCATTGTATTTTGACGATGTTGTCTCAACGAAGCACAATCGTTTAAGTAGAAATGAGGTCGTTGGTCCATTGTCTCATACTGATGATGAGTTAGCTGTATTCACATATCCGGCTAAGCCTTTTGGCCATGAGGCGCAGACTTTCTTAAGCGACAAAGAGTTGAAGATTGTATCTACATACGTGCTTCTAAATATGCCCGAAGTATCTAGTTACATCAGGTATTAAAATAATTATTTGCGATATTTATTGCAATTTATAAGTGTAGTCATCTATATGTTAAAGACATTTTACTATTTACGCAGTTCATTTGAAGAGGAAGCGTATGCTTCTAACCCAGCTTTTACTGCATCAGAGTTGGAAACATTCACTAATGTTAATTTCCAGCAGTGGTTTAAGCAACGGGTTGAAGAAGAGAACAATTCTGAGCGTTTTATAGATGTCATCCGAGGGATGTACAAAGTTGTTAGTTCTTTTCCCAGATGCATCGTGAATGGGTTCAGATTTAGGGTCGATGACTTGAATGAACTCACATCAGTCAATTCTGGGGTTGTGGTATTGGGAAGTTGCTACCAAGATTCTGAGTTAAATTACTATGGACGTTTACAGGATGCGGTTATGCTCAATTATCACAGGGGTAAAAAGGTAGTTACATTTAAGTGTAGTTGGTTTGATACTGAAAAGGGGGTTAAAGTTGATCGTAATAGAATCACAACTATAGATATCAAGTCGGTGTTAAAGTCTGATGACGTGTTCGTGTTAGCAAGTCAATGATGACGTGTTCGTGTTAGCAAGTCAAGTGACTCAAGTGTATTACGCTCCTAATGTTGTAAATACTCGAAGCCCCTGGTACACAGTAGTCACAACTAAAACACGTTCATTTGATGCTGAGAACATGTTTGGTATAGATGAGGCGTTGCAAGAAGATGTTAGCAACCCTTTGGCCGTAGTGTTCAATGTTGAAGATGTGATGGATACTGATGTCATTGACGTACCTGAAGATGAGGATGTCGAGGAAAACGTCATCGTGAGTGATTATGTAGTCGTCGATGATGATAATGATGATGAAACTGATCTCGAAACTGAGGATGAGGAAGATACTGAATCCGTGACTGATATACATGTTGATTCTGATGGGTTTTATGGCGTAAGTAATTGAAAATTAGCATTCATATTAGTAAATATCACATTGTTAAACCTTACATATTCATAATTTACCACTTTGGATATTGCAGTAGGATATTCATGGCTAGACATAGCGGTGGAGGTCGCCGAGGTGGTGGGCGATCTGGTACAGGAGACGGTAGCCATGCTGACGGCTCGTCTTCAGGAGCTAGTAAGTTATCTTAACTAGGATTTAAATATATCTCAAACTGTATTAGTTTATGTTTATTGACTCAGTTAAATATAATTATTACAGATGTACCTCGTCGACGACTCCGAGGGACGAACCTCGGGCTCTTAGGTCGTCCGCCAGCAGTTCCACATATTGTACCGGTGGATGTTGCTTCTAGACAGTAAGTGTTAATATATTGTTAATATTTCTGTCAGTTATTACAAAACACAATTCACATGACACATATTATTGCAAAATATAATTTTTTATGTAGTATACTAGATCCGGTGGCTAAGCACACCCTACACGCCATCTGTTTGACGCACCTCCCGACTGGGTGCATGCGGTTCAGCCAGTATGCGTGGTTCAATCCCACTTTTATGCAAACTGTCTTGCGGGAGTTTCACGTAAGTTAAACATATTATACTAATTAGTCCATAGTTATATTAGGATGACGAAATCAAATGTTTCTAATTTTTAAACTTTTGTTATAGGTTTATTATAGATTTGACCCGAGTATCTCTAAGACAGCTGGCGACGATGTGATTATATCACATGTTGCTAAGAATTACTCTGGCTGGCTGTATGAGATGCGACATAGGGCAGCCCGGGCAGTTAAGGACCAGCCCGGAACCACCATCAGATCTCATCAGCCTCGCATAGTCTCCGATTTAGCCTGGGAGGCTATGTGTGCGCACTGAGATGCTGATGACTTTAAGAAGAAGTCTGAGCAGGCGAAGAAGAACCGTGGTCAGCTCTGCATAGTACACACCATAGGTTCTCAGTCGTTCGAGGAGGCGAAGACGGTAAGTGCATTGTATTTTGTTGTTTAGTTATCAAGTTCTTACACAAATACTTAATATATATTTTATGAATATTTTTATTAGGCCTTGAGTAGGTCCTTGGGCCGAGATCCCACCATTCTAGAGTTTTGGGATAGGGCCCACACGCCCAAGGACGAGCGTGTTTTGTCTCAGGCAGCTGTGGTTATACGGGTAAAACTTATCTTACTATTTAGCTTTTAGTAATATTCAATCGTAAATAAAATGATATAATTAACACACTTATAAAAAATAAATTACAGGACCGATTTCAGAGGCTTCGGGACGATCGTATAGCTGAGCTAGATACTATTAGGAGGGGTTCTGAGCCGTCAGACTCCGCCACTCCCCTTCCCGATATTGTATTAGATCCGGATGAGAAGCTGAGACTATGGGTCGCGTCTCAGGATCCCCCTACTAGCAGTACCGGCAGATATCGAGTGTTAGGTCTGCCAAGGATACCCGCATATACACTCCCTAGAGGTAATAATATTTTTTATATTTCACGAATTTATCAGAATTTATCACATTATATAAATTATTATTAGTAATGGAATTCGTCTCTTTTTGTAAGCTCCAGCCAGCGTCCGAGAGCACATGTCGGACCATCTCATACGGGCGCTGGCTTGGATGACGAGATCTTCCAGAGGCTGATAGGGGCCGTGTCGGATCGATTCCGTACTGATCCGGCCTTTCACCGTCAACAGTTGCCTTCTAGTTCTCGTCTTCACCAGGTTGCTCAGGAGGTTATAGCAGAGGCCTCCGCAGAGAGTACGGGATTACCGCGAGAGCAGTTCGACGCTTTCAGCAGCGAGATGCTCCGGATGGTGATTACCCTCTTGGAGGAGGCTTTTCGTCCTCCCCCGCCTACTCAGGTATTCTTATTGTTTATATTATTTTCATTTAAAGCTAGCTTGTTAATTCTCACATATATACGGACTAATGATTTTTATTTATAATTTTTTCAACAGAGTGATGATGGCGAGCAGGCTGGCGGCGATGACGAGCGGTTTGACGATGACGACGAGGTGGACGACAGAGATTTTTATACACCAGACAGGCGTCGTCCACCTCCGTCCGATGATGATACTACTAGATTATAGTTCATTTTATGTTATTCATTCTAGTTTATTAGTACGTATTTATGTTATTCATTTGTAGAACATTTGTACATATTGTACATAGTTTTTATAGTTGCGTCTGTATAATGAGATTACGTTGTATTCATTCATTTGTAGAATATTCTTTATCGTTGTTGAAGTTTATTTGTTTTCAGTTAGTCGATTACGTTTGTTGTTGAGAATTAGTACATGTTTAGGTTTTTAGAATTACGTTGGTTGTTGTGAATTGGTACCAGTTTTTAGAATTACGTTTGTTGTTGCGAATTAGTACAGGTTTTTAGAATTACATTTGTTGTTGAATGTGAAATATATTGGTGTCTGGCTGTATTGGGATAAAACAGGTTACAGGTACATATATGGGTTTAAATACCTGGATTTTGCATTTTCAAAAAAATTATTCTTAAAAAAAACTCCTTAATTTCGACGGAATAAGGTAATTCCGACTGAATTTCCGTCGAAAATATAGGCCAGGCTAATTCCTAATTTTTTTATTTTTTTTATTTTCCGTCGGAATTAGGTTATTTACGAGGGAACATTCCGTCGAATATAGTATATTTATAATCTTTTTTAATTTATTTTTTATTTTAAAATTTTCATCGAATTTAACATATTTCCGAGTGAAGTTTTCGGTCAGCCATAAAAAAGTTATATCCGACGGAATTAATGCGTCGGAACTAACTCCGTCGAAGATACCTTATGTCCGACGGAATGGCCGTCGGAGATAATTACGTCGAAGATATAAAAGCTCGACAGAATGTATGACGGAATTTATCTCTGACGGGGTTAGTTACGACGGTAAATTTGAAGGAATATTCCCTTGAAAATAAGCTAGTTCCGACGGAATAGGCTTATTTTGGAGGGAATATTCCGTCGGAATTAGGCTTATTTCTTATAGTGCAAGCGTGAAAACCCATCGCCCTTTTTACTCTTTCATATATATATATTTCAATTTTGTCAAAGCCTGGATCATTCTGTGGCTATTTACAGCTTTTATATATATATATATATATATATATATATATATATATATTTCAATTCCAGTACGAGCTTGCGAGTGAAAACCCATCGCCCTTTACAGCTTTTGTATATATAATTAAATATATATATCTTTACTCATTACGACCAAATTGTTGCTTTAATATTCATTTGATATGAATCGGCACTGACATTTCTGCAGGTGAACTAGATTTCTTTAAATCTCGCCAACTCTAGCTTTCAAACGGTTCAAAATAGGTCCAGACAGAACCGGAAAGCTAAAATGGCTGAGATTTATTTAAATATAGCATTTTTCTAGTTTTAGTTATAAAAGCAACCTCGCGGCCCTTAGATCGCTATCTAGTGGGAATGAGGCGCTTCAGCCATGTGTGAGCCAGGATTTACTGATGATTCTTTGGTTTTGGCGATATTTGGATATATTTCTGTACAAATTTGAGATGTGAAGGTTTATTGGCATCCCTATGTGAGCCTAGGAATCGTGGGATTCATGATCAAACTGATCAGAATCTGATTCCCACGATGGACAAACTCCACTTTACAGATGTACCCTGCCAGTTTTTTTTTTTAAAAAATGTACATATAAAAGACCTTAAAATGGTTATCCGAATTTAAGGTCTCAACATAGTAAAAATATGGTTTGTTGTGTCAGAGTCACTCTGATGGCTGTCATGCCCATGAGGAGACCGACACTTGTATATTATGTGGTCGAGGATGCTTCGCAGCCCGACAATCACCATTCAAACTGAGCCTTAAGGCTGAAAAAAGATAAAACTGAAGTATCGATATGCTTCAATTCCTATGTTAGCGTAAGGGTTTGAAAACCTTCTTTCAAAAAACATCATTTCAATAATCTTATCAAAAAGATAAGCTTTTGCAAATCAAATCAAACACTTTTGCAAATCAAATCAAACACTTTTTGCAAATCAAATCAAACCCTTCATATATAGGTTCAAAGATGTATAAACATACTTCCAATCAAAGCATAGGCCCAATTTTCTTCCAGCATTCACACACACATTGCATATTTAAAAGGAAAATATTAAAAAGATGTGGTACCGTGTTTACACGGGAGTTGTGGGGTGCCTAACACCTTCCCCACGGGTAGAGATAACTTAGGAAGAGAGAAAGATCCGGGTTGTGACCCGACCCGCTGATTTTTTCCCGATGTCGACACAAAGTAAATTGAGAACAGTCGGGTACAGGAAGACTCATAATTGGACACACTCGCCCATATGGTTTGAGTTGCCGTATTGGGGCACACTTTCAGTTCAACATTGTATAGATGTCATACATACCGAAAAGAATATTTTTGAGAACTTATTTTACACCGTGTTAGATGCGTGTGATAAAACCAAAAACAATGACAGCGCTCGAAAAGATTTGGAGGCATTGACCATTAGGCCAGAATTGTGGTTTTGCCCAAACAATACAAAACCTAAAGCTCCATTTTGTCTTACTAAGCAGCAAGTTAAAGATGTGTGTAAGTGGGTTAGTGGGTTGAAGCTCCCAGATATGCGTCGAACATATCACGATGTTGTAAGGTCGAGAAATTGAAAATTTCTGGATTCAAGAGTCACGATTGTCATGTATTCATGCAGAAGTTGATCCCAATTGCATTTTGTTATATGTTACCCAGAAAAGTTGTGGATGCATTGACCGAACTTTCAAATTTCTTTCGAGATCTTTGCTCAACTGTATCTAAGTACAGTGATGTGGAGCAGATGGAGAACAATATTGTGCTTACCATTTGCAAGCTCGAAATAATCTTCCCTTTAGAATTCTTTGACTCGATGGAACATCTGCCTATTCATCTACCATATGAACTCAAACTTGGATGACCGGTGCAATATCGGTGGATGTATCCTTTTGAGAGATAATATAAACTACTATTTGTTTTACGTTTCTCATATTAATAATACTCATATATATTTGTCAGAATACTTATCTTAGGTATATGCGTCGATTAAAACAAAAGGTCAAGAACAAAGCTCGTGTAGAGAGTTCTATTACTGAACGTTATACGAAGAAAGAGCTTGTCAACTTCTGCCCATTGTATTTTCACGATGTTATCTCAACGAAGCACAACCGTTTAAGTAGGAATGAGGTCGTTGGTCCATTATCTCATGCTGATGATGAGTTAGCTATATTCACATATCCGGCTAAGCCATTTGGCCATGAGACGCTGACTTACTTAAGCGACAAAGAGTTGAAGATTGTATCTACACACGTGCTTCTAAATATGCCCGAAGTATCATCATACATTAGGTATGAATAATTATTTGCGGTATTTAGTGCAATTTATAAGTGTAGTCATCTATATGTTAAAGTCATTTTACTATTTTCGCAGTTCATTCGAAGAGGAAGCGTATGCTTCTAACCCAACTTTTACTGCAGCAGAGTTGAAAGCATTCACTAACGCTAATTTCCAACAGTGGTTTAAGAAAAGGGTTGAAGAAGAGAACATTTCTGAGCATTTTATAGATGTCATCCGATGACCTTACAAAGTTAGTTCTTTTCCCTGCTGCATCGTGAATGGGTACAGATTTAGGGCCGATGACTTGAATGAACTCACATCAGTCAATTCTGGGGTTGTGGTGTTAGGAAGCTGCTACCAAGATTCTGAGTCCAATTATTATAGCCGTTTACAAGATGTGGTTGTGCTCAATTATCACGGGGGTAAAAAGGTAGTTACATTTAAGTGTAGCTGGTTTTATACTGAAAAGGGTGTTAAAGTTGATCGTAATAGAATCACAGCCGTAGATATCAAGTCGGTGTTAAAATCTGATGACATGTTCGTGTTAGCAAGTCAAGCGACGCAAGTGTATTACGCTCCTAATGTCGTAAATACTCGAAGCCCCTGGTACACAGTATTCACAACTAAAACACGTTCATTTGATGTTGATAACATGTTTGGTATAGATGAGGCGTTGCAAGAAGATGTTAGCATCCCTTTGGCCGTAGTGTTAAATGCTGAAGATGTGATGAGTACTGATGTCATTGACGTACCTGACAATGAGGATGTCGAGGAAAACTTCATCGTGAATGATTATGTAGTCGTTGAGGATGATAACGATGACGAAACTGATCTCGAAACTGAGGATGAGGAAGATACCGAATCCGAGAATGATATACACGTTGATTCTGATGGGTTTGATGACGTACGTAATTGAAAATGAGCAGTCATATTAGTAAATACCACATTTTTAAACCTTATATATTCATAATCTACCAATTTGGTTATTGCAGTAGAATATTCATGGCTAGACATAGCGGTGGAGATCGTCGAGGTGGTGGGCGATCCGGTTCGGGAGACGGTAGCCACGATGGAGGCTCGTCTTCAGGAGCTAGTATGTTGTCTTAACTAGGATTTAAATATATCTCAAGCTGCATTAGTTTATGTTTATTGACTCAATGTTTTTAATTATTACAGATGCACCTCGTCGACGACACCGAGGGATGAACCGCTGGCAGTTCCACTTATAGTATCAGTGGATGTCGCTTCTGGACAGTAAGTGTTAATCTATTGTTAATATTTCTGTCAGTTATTGCAAAACACAATTCACATAACACATATTGTTATATTTTTTATGTAGTATACTAGACCTGGTGGCTAAGCACACACTACACACAATCTGTTTAACGCACCTCCCAAGAGGGTGCATGCAGTTCAACCAGTATGCGCGGTACGATGCCACCTTTATACAGACTGTCTTGCGGGAATTTCACGTAAGTTAAGCATATTATATTAATTACTACATAGTTATAAATCATTTGTTCCTAATTTTTAAACTTTTGTTATAGGTTTATTATAGATTTGACCCGAGTATCTCTCAGACAGCTGGCGACGATGTGATTATTTCACATGTCGCTAAGAATAACTCCTGCTAGCTGTATGAGATGTGACAAAGGGAAGCCCGGGCAGTTGAGGACCAGCCCGGGACCACCATCAGATCTCACCAGCCCCGCATAGTTTCCGATTTAGCATGGGAGGCTATGTGTGTGCACTGGGATGCTGATGACTTCAAGAAGATGTCTGAGCAGGTGAAGATGAACCGTGGTCAGCTCCGCATAGTACACACCACTGGTTCTCAGTCGTTCGAGGAGGCGAAGACGGTAAGTGTGCTGTATTTAGTTGTTTAGTTATCAAGTTCTCACACAAATACTTAATACCTGTTTTATGAATGTTTTTATTAGGCCTTGAAAAGGACCTTGGGCCGAGATCCCACCATTTTAGAGTTTTGGGATAGAGCCCACACGCCTAAGAACGAGCGTGCGTTGTCTCAGGCAGCTTTAGCTATACAGGTAAAACTCATCTTACTATTTAGCTTTTAGTAATATTCAATCGTAAATAAAATGATATAATTAACTCACGTATACAAAATAAATTACAGGACCGATTTTAGAAGCTTCGGGACCAGCGTATAGCTGAGTTGGAGGCTATTAAGAGGGGTTCTAAGCCGTTAAATTCCGCCACCCCCCCCCCCACCCCCTTTCCCGATATTGTATCAGATCGGGATGAGGAGCTGAGACTATGGGTCGCATCTCAGGATCCCCCTACTAGCATTATCGGCAGACATCGAGTGTTAGGTCTACCGAGGATACCCGCATATACACTTCTTGGAGGTAATAATATTTTTTATGTTTCACGAAATTATCATAATTTATCACATTATATAAATTATTATTAGTAATGGAATTTGTCTATTTTTGTAAGCTCTAGCCAGTGCCAGCGTCCGAGAGCACATGTCGGACCATCTCATACGGGCGCTGGCTTGGATGACAAGATATTCCAGAGGCTAATAGCGGCCGTGTCGGATAGGTTCCATACCAATCCGATCTTTCACCGTCAGCAGTTGCCTAGCAGTTCTCGTCTTCACCAGGTTGCTCAGGATATTATAGCAGGGGCCTCCGTAGAGAGTACGGGATTACCGCGGGAGCAGTTCGACGCTTTCAGCGGCGAGATGCTTCGAATGGTGATTACCCTCTTGGAAGAGGTTTTTCGTCCTCCCCCGCCTACTCAGGTATTCTTATTGTTTATGTTTTTTTCAATTAAGGCTAGCTTGTTAATTCTCATATATATACGGACTAATGATTTTTATTTATAATATTTTTAACAAGGTGGCGATGACGAGCGGACTGGCGATGACGAGCGGACGGACGATGACGAGTAGGAGGACGACTGAGATTTTGAGACACTAGAGCAGCGTCATACACCTCCGCCCGATGATGATACTATTACTAGATTATAGTTCATTAGTATTTATGTTATTCATTCTAGTTCGTTAGTATTTATGTTATTTATTTGTAGAACATTTGTACATATTGTAGTTTATATAGTTGCGTCTGTATAAGTAGATTACGTTGTATTTATTCATTTGTAGAACATTTGTAAATATCGTTGTTGATGTGATGATATATTAGCTTATATTTGTTATTTTTAGCTTGTGATGTTGATGATGATCAGTTAGTCGATTACGTTGTTGTTGCGAAGTGGTACAAGTTTTTAGCACTACGTTGATTATTTGAATGTGAAATATATTATTGTCTGTCTGTATTGGGATAAAACATGTTACAGGTACATAAATGGGTTTAAATACCTGGAAATTCTATTTTTTAAAAAAATTATTAAAAAATGGCTGTAATTTCGACGGAATATGCTATTTCCGATGGATATTCCGTCGGATTTAAGTCCCAGATCAATTTTCAAAAAACATTTATTTTTTATTTTTCCATCGGAACTACCTTATTTCCGAGAGAATATTCCGTCGATAATGGATTTTAAAATTGTTTTATATAAATTAATTTTTCGTCGAAGTTAAGGTATCTCCGAGAGAACAATTCGTTGGAAATAATTGGGTCTTATCCTCGACGGAAGTAATTCCTCATAATTAATCAGTCAATGATAACTTACGCTCGACAGAATGTTTGCCTCGAAATTAGGTCGTCGAAGATAGACTATTTTCGACGGATATTCCGTCGAGAATATGTCAGTCGAAGATAAGAAAAGTTCGACGAAATTTACGACAGACTTTATCTCTGACGCGTTTATATACGATCGAACTTCCAACGAAAAATTCCCTAGGAAATAAGCTAAGTCTGACGGACTAGTCATATTTTCGAGAGAATTTTCCGTCAAAATTAAGGTTTTTTCTTGTAGTGTCAGACCTTGAGGGGCTGTGACCTTGAGTCTTACAAAATTTTCAAACTTTGGAGGTGAGTCTTACAAAATTTTCAAACCTTGGGGGGCCATGGCCCCCTCCAGTCTACATGTGGCTCCGTCCCTGTGCATAATTTTTGTGTATAATTTGTGCACATAGTACTACTCAATAACATAAATACCCTCAAATTTCTATCTAATTTAATAAACCATACCACTCATTCATTAGAAAAATCAGTTTGCTATTACAAAAATTAAACCACCACCACCTCACTGCATAACCCCTGATGAACTTGGGTCCCCACAAGATTCGAACTTGGGTCAGAACTATACAAGGCCTTCATGTTCTGTTCCTACCCAGATTGATGGTAATAGTAGTAAAAATAAGTTGGTGGCCATAATTTGGACATTCTTTTACTGTGCAAGTAATAGACTTTGAATATTAATGATCAAGTTCTAGTATGTAAGTAATCGACAGTGATGGAAAATAGAGATATTGAGACCATTCTTTTCTAGTCTTAAGAGGTACCATAAAATATATAAAAAATTAATAAAAAAAATTAACAAAAAATGATATATATGTCGATAAATTTCAAGGCAAAGTTCTATTGATATTTTGTGCTCCGAATCACTTGTACAAACACTTGCTTCACATAAAAAATCTAAACGTGTATTTGATTTTACAAACCATTGCTTAACCTTCAACTCAAGAAGGAAACAATAGGGCATAAAAAATAATGGGATGATTAAATATGACATCCCTGTTGATTCCATGGTGTGAAGATAAAATCCAACATCGAAACAAAAGGAAAAAGATTGAAGAATTATATGTTCTATTGAACAAGTATACGTATACATGCATGCTCTATTTCCAAGAATCCCATTAACCCTAATACCAAGAAATCAACTTTTATTTTTAAGGGTGAAAATGATTTCGAGGCGAGTCGAACAGTACCTTACTCAGATTTTTATAGAAACTTTTTAAAGTTACTCGGATTTGCACTCAAGTTCGAATACAATTTTACAATCTTTGCTCATATTTGAATTCGACTCATTTTATTGTACTCGAGTTCGACTCGACTCGATTTTTAGTTGAGCTACTCGCGAGCATTTGATCAAACATACACGAATGAGAGTTGGATTCTTTATATTATAATAATGTTGATAAAATTAACTCATCCAACTATTGAGAATAATTTAAATTTTAACTCTTCAAACTAGATTGAGCCTTGTAGAAGTTAATCAGGTGATATTATTTCTTATGAATTAATTGTTGGACTTGTACGAAAAATATAAAAGCTCCTTCTACTTCTCAAAGTTTGTGGAGAATTTAATTACTGAATATGTATATTCAATCGATCGAGTATACTCGATACTGTATACGCTTAAGGATTAACAAACTTATATCAAATATGGAACAACGAGATAAGGAAAATTCAATACTTTAAATGAGCGAATAGTAGGCAGTTAATATTCGACTCGTATAAATGTTCGAGTATCAAAATAAATTCAAATTCAACTCGTATAAATATTTAATCTTAGTCTCGCTCAAATTTTACGAATTTATCTCGAACCAGGTTTTAAACCAATCGGTTCATTTTCGGCCCTATTTATTTTCCAAAATAAATAAGAAAAATAATATATATTGTGAATATTTATATCGATTTTTTGATTGCCAATTACGTAAATAAGAATGATAATCGTTTTAGAAATATGTGTAATAAGTGGAACATTCTTATAATTCTCACTCCCATTTATTGATATGTTTCGAATTACGAGGTACAAATTTGTCGCAATATATAGTAGGACTCAATAAATAATTGAGTAGTAATTTTGGACGTTAATGAGTTTTTATTTGGTTGTAGAGCCAACATTAATATTCATGTAAAGTAGCTCCAATCCATATACTTAAAACAAATCCTTTAAACAACATGCAAATTAAAAACCACTACTTTCCTTAACCACAAAAAACAATATATAACTGGAAAAAAACGTTGAACTATAGTAAGCAATTAAAAAAAACACACAACTATTTTATTTTTTTTGCATTAAAAAAGTATATATTAAATTTTCAAACAATTGTCAAAAATACTCAAAAATTGACCATATGAGCTACATGTTTGCTGAGCTACTAGCTACATGTAACTTTTTCAGTTTTATTAGGTTATCAATTTATTTTGAATGTGATGCAGTTGGTAGCCAAACCTTCATGCAGTTGGTTGCCAAACCTTCAGACCAAAGTAACCAATTCAGTTTTATTAGGTTACTAATTTATAATTAATGTGATGCAGTTGGTAGCCAAATCTTCATACAAAGATAACCATTTTAGTTTTTATGGGTAACCAAATCGTCAAAAAAAATTCAGAACAATAACTCAGGCACTTTCGGAGATTCGCGGCGGAGGAGGATGATGAAGGGGAGGAGAGGACAATGAGGGTGGGGTCGGAGGCGACGGCGGCGGAAGAACATAGGAGTGGAAGAGGGGAAGAGGAGAGAAGGTGAGTTGGGTCGCCATGAAAAGAGTAGAAGAGGAAGATGACAAGAAGGATGAGAATCACAAAAGTGCATGAGAGAGTAAAGCTATTTTTTTAGAGATACTGACTGAGCTCAAGTTATGTTTGAACGAGGAGCAGGGGAGGAGGATAAGGAAGAAATAAAAATTCTTTGGAAAATAGACTAACGTCGATTAGGATAGAGAAGATAATTTTTTGTTTTTCCTCCTTTTGATTTGAATTTTGAATTATAGATTTGTTTTTGTTGTTAGATCCCAAAGATTTGAACTTGAATTAATAATTATGGCAGTTATTTCTCCTTGATTTTAGGTTTTCTTATTAATGTGAAATTGAATGGTTTGAATTTGTTGCCCTCTTTTTGTAATTATTTTGTGGATGCACTAATGGTGTAATTACTTTCTAATTATTGTATATTTCTGTATAGACCTGGCAAAAAATAGATTTGTGTTGGTTTTGGGTTGCATAAAATAGGTTTGGGTTGGTTTTGGAATCAAAACTATATTACCTATATTTAATATGGGTTATATAGTTTGGATTTAAATAGTTATGGATCGAATCCAGGTCGACCTATTTTTCAAATTATAGTTTCACTAAAATCTTAATTTTTGTTATACTAAAAGAGTCTTATTTTAATTTTTTAGACCCAAGTTTGAAACTAAAAATTTTAATTGATGTGACTAATTTAGGTGGGGTGGGGCAGGGGGGAGGGGGCGGGGTGACAATAAATATTATTTTTTGGGATGGGGATGGGGATGGGGATGGGGGTGGGGTGGGGTGGGATGGGATGTGGGTGGGGTGGGATGGGGATGGGGGGATGGGAGGGTAGGGTGGGGTGAGGTGGGGTGGGGGTAGGGGTGGGGGTGGGGGTGGGGGTGGGGGGTGGGGTGGGTGTAGACATAATCAATAAATATTAAAAAAAAATTGGGGGGGGGTGAGGGGTAGGAGTAAGGGTAGGGTAGGAATATATTATGTTACTTGAAAAAGGAACATACAACTGACCTGGGGTGGGGTGGCGGGGGATATATAGGAATATATAGGAAGGGATTATAATTTAGTATTGGGGTGGCGTGGGTGGGGTGAGGGTGGGGGGTAGGGTCGGGGAAATTAAATTAAATTATATAATATAATATAAAACAATTTATGAAGAGAATGAGGAAATAAAATTTAATTATATAATATACATTATATAATTTAAATGAGTTATTTTAATTAATTAAGGGAAGATATATTAATTATTTAAATTAGTAGGTCGTTATACTAAAAGTGTTAACTTTATTATGGATTATTTTCATAATTAGTGAAATAATTTTTATACATAATTATAAGTATATAAATTATAAAAGTATGTAATATGTATAATGTATATGTGTTATATAAGAATGTAGTGTAATAATGCATACATGTTGATGTATTAGCTCTTCAAAGTGCAAAAAACTATTATTGACTAATATGGGTCAAAACTAGTTAAACTAGATCCAACCCATATTTGTAATAATAATATGGGTTCAAAACCAAACCAACCCATCACTTAAAAACTAGTTAACCAACCCAATAGATCCAAATAGTTTTGGTTAACTATATGATTTTTAACTTAAATTGTCAGGTCTATTTCTGTAAAGAACCCATTAATAAATGATGAATAAATTAAGTTGATAAAATTGGGCCTTAAAACTAATTTGATTTAATTTATATGTGGGTAAAATTAAAATTCTATTTAAATTAGGAGAGTCCATCAGTTATATAAATAAATATTTAAACCCTAATCTATCTCACGACACGTACCTCTGATAACTGACTGAGGAAAAAGGACAGAGAAAAGGGCGGTGATATTCCGATAAAAAATTATCTTCCGGCAAGTAATTTTATTGTGATTGATATAATTATGTGCTGCAACTGTATGAGGACATTGGAAAATACATACAAAACTATTGAGAATAGTTAATAGCAATATGCTCACGTGGTGGAACTGTGAAAGTATAAAACTACCTTGCTACTTTGGGTATCCATCATAAATAAAGGCAATGATGCCATTAATTTATTAATAAAGTGAAAATGCAGGTAAGTTGATAGATATATATTATATATATGATATTAGATAAGTATACATATATACATATAATCTGTGTTGTCATCCTTTATGGTCCTAATGTGAGAAATTGATGATTTCTTTAAACTTTATTTCTTATTTATAAAACTTACAGGATTATCATTTATAAAGTATAAGTTAAGACACTGGCTATGTATAATGGTTATATTAATTTAGTAAAATTTTATAATGTTTTGTAATTCGAAGAACATGGATTTTTTTTAAGATAAACAGTTTATATGTATTATTACTTATATAATTGTATACTTATATTATTTATTAAATTGTTTAATTTAGATCGAACCGAAGGGGTTAACGAATTTAATTGAGATATAATTTCGGGTGTTACATTGCTTAATCCAAGTACGGATTCCGTACTCCTTCAGCGATACTCCTTTTAAATTTTGTTATGTTCGTTTTGCTTTTCGTTTAGATTTTGTTTATTGTTTTACATGATCGTTCGTTCTCAAATTCATGTGATGGTTTCGTTTTGGCGTTGATAGTTGGAACTCATATTTGTACTCTTTAGACTAGTGTATCATGTCTAGAGTTTATTTCGATATTTGTAGTAATGTACATGTTAATATATTTTTGGAGATTTTGTATTGATGATTTGTTTCGATTTAACATGTACATATTAGAACCCCTTTGTATTGATATTATGTCGCATGTGTTGTGACATGAAATTTTTGTTAAAATATACCGTAGGGTATACCTGAGCTATAACCACCTGTGGGGGTACCATAGGCATGTCCTCTTGGCACCGAGGCATGACACCTTCCGTGGCAGTGTGATCAGTCCACAGCGTCTCCGTTTTGTGCTCCGGTGGGAGTTGGCCATTTTTGCTGTTTTGTTGTGGGAGGCGTATAGGTCGACCCTATTTTTTTGCTCTGTTCTGTTCTGCGGATTGGTGATGTTTATGCCAAGCACACCTTCTAATTTTACATACATTTGGATTCGCGGTCCAATGTGTGTGATTTGCCTGTGTGGCATTATTTGACTTGCCTGTGTGGCAAGGTATATTTCTGTTTTATTTTGAGCTCGGTATGAAATAACACCCAGCCATTTCATTTAGCCTATTATTTCGTTGTATTAGTTTGTTCGTTACAGTTCAGTTCATTTTATTGAGTTAGTTATTTCGTTTCATTATTCTTGTATTCTATATCCGTACTGGGCATTTGGCTCATGCTATGTTTTTCTTCTGGCAGGTAATCAGGGGGATCAAGGGCAAGTGTGACGAGAGCTCCCTTTTATCCAAATGATTTAGATATATATTCTGTTTAGGTTGTGATATATTAGTATGTTCGGAGATGTAATAATTATTTTAGATTATGGTTTGGGCCAATTTGGCATTTATTCTGGTTTGCCCTTTTGATATTTATTGGTTATAAAGGTTATTCTTTCATTGCATAGAGCTTTCATTTTGTTTTGTTATGTTTTGTGCGTAACCTCTCTTTTTATTTCGGAAAGGGGGTGTTACATTAAGTCCCCCAGAAGTCCATCTCTCCACGCAGACTAGTTTGATGCATGGAGGAATCATTAGCATCCTCATCAAACCTCAGTCCTTTGTTATTCTCTTCATGCACGATATGAGAATTATTCACAATCCTATCTATCATATATCCCTCATTCATTCAAACCCTCTACTGCCACTGTCGCATTGTTCTCTAGGGTTTGTCATGAATAGTTTTACCATTAATGGGGAACCCGAAGGTTATTCACCCTAGCCGATTGTTTTGTGTGAGGGAATGAAATTCTATGAGTGAATGTTTGTATATTGAGGTAATACTACCCGAATATGAGAAACGAAACACTATTTCCACATATATTTTTGATATTTTTACATGGTTCTCTCTCACATAATTAAAGTGGAACCCACTTTATTTTTATGTGAGAGATGACCATGTAGAAATATCAGTTCCCATGTGAGAACAGGTGACGCCGAGGTCGAAGTTTTGTTGGTTGTATTGTTAATGGGAGGAGATATTGATGGTGATTTTCGCGGTTTGATAACGAAGGAGGTTGATTAGTGGTTGAGATGTTAAATTGATCTAAGGTTGTGTTAGCTTTTCCTCCTCTTTATTCGTTTCCATTAATCTTGAACAAGTTGTTTGTTGAAAGTATTGCATTGTATTTAATTGCTTTTAGTTGGTAGTAGTTGAGGGATGTTGGGGGAATGTCACTCATAAATGACTATTGATTGTTAGTGGTTGGAGGATGACATTTAAGACCATTTTTTCTTCTATAAAAGGGAGCTTTGACTCCTCATTTGAAACACACCAACATTATAGAGCAAGAGAGTTAGAGAAAGAAAGTTCTAGTTTGAGCATTAGTAAGGTAGAGAGGTAGAGAAAAAATAAACAGTTAGTTTATTTCTCAGTTGAGAATTTGTATTCTCCATATTATTTTCATAGTAGATTTTTGAGATATCTCCCCTTGATTTTTTCTTAGTTGGGTTTCCACGTAAAATTTTTGTGTTATTATTTTATATCTCATATAGTAGTGTGTTTGTATTTATCTTAGTGTATTTGTGTGGGTCTGATTTCTCAACAATTGGTATCAAAGCTTTTGGTTCACTCCATTGGTGTTTAGGAAAGTGGTTCAAAAGGCAGCGCCTTTAAGAAATGTGGTTATTTAATTAGTCACAGTTGCAAAAGCACGGAGAGACTCTCACCCGAATTATATACACTTACATGGCCAACTGGTACGATCCATTTAAAGAGAAATTAGACATGTCATAAATACGAAGATGACAAGCACATGTACGAGGTATGAAGTCATTTAACGATAAGTCAAATTTTAGTATTTGGTAGTGTACAGTCAAAGATGTATTGGCTCAACAAGGATTGGAAAAGGCACTAGAAGGGAAGAAACCAGCGACTATGACAGATGAAAAATGAACGGAACTTGAAGCAAAGGTTGTGGAAACAATCAAATTGAGTTTGGCGCCACAGATCAACTATCGGGTTTTGACAGAAACCTTTTCAAAGGACTTGTGCTAGAAACTTGAGAAAGTTTACAAGTCAAAGTGTTTGACCAATCATATTAATGAGTTTAATAGATTGGTGACCCAACTAACCAGTATTGATGTGAAGTTGACGAAGAAGATAAAGTCTTATTTCTTCTTTTCTCTCTACCAGATTCATACTCAATTCTCTAGACTACACTCTTTGTAAAGAAGGAAAAACTTGGAGTTGACGATGTGATGTCAGCAGTCCTGAACCATGATAAGTTTAGGTGCACTACTTCCAGAGATCAAGGAGACAGTCTTCTTGCATTTTCAGATGGGCGTGGCAAGGGTCCTAATTGGAAGAAGTTTGAAAGTAGTATGCCTTCAAGCCAATTACATTGGATATAATAAGCATTTACTTTATAATCTTATTCAATTATTAATAAGAAAGTTTATATAATAAAAGGCATTCTTTATCCATGTTAATTAGTTGAATTAATAAATGTGATAAACTCATATTTATTGAGCAATGCTTTTAGAATCAAGATGTTGATCATGTTAATGAGATCTAAATTCTATAATAGATCAAAACTAAAATGTTCCTAATCGTTGGATCACTAATGTGGGATTACTGATTCCAGATAGATTATTACATACTATGCTTGCTCTGTTGAAGAGTATGATTGATGTGACGCCCCAAATCCGAGTACTTGAAACCCGAACTTGGTGCTACACGATATCATTTCTTTGAGCGGAATAATATAATTAACAAACTTAATATACATATCAGAGTTGTCTAATCCCAGGTATACGACCTTTAAATTTTTCATTACATGATAGATAATAAATATTATTGTCTTAATAAAGTCTAACTATTACACAAGATACCATAAAACTTATTCCTTCGGCTTTCCTTTCCCTTTGTTTTTGCCAGAGCCTTCTGGTTGATCACGCTTAGCTGAAAACATTTAATTTAAAACAAGAATGAGCATTCAATTGCTCAGCAAGTAATATCAGATAATAAACATCAGCTGAAAGAAATAAATATTTTCTTTGAGGACTACTTCTACAACGAATCAATAGTTGTGAAGTCATTTGAAAAAATTCTTAATAACATATCAAATCGTTTAAAATTTTGAAATGACGTAGTGACTATAAATGCTGAGCGGTCAATAGACCATGAACTTTTATTTTTTATTTTCGAAAAGGTTTAAACAGAAATTCATCTGTAAACCGCTCTGGTCTTACGGACATGTAGGGTGATCAGCCCTGTTATGTCATGTATTGATCAATACTATCTGTTTGAACTATAATTGCGTTCACTCTGTTCGCCTTGGGCACAAAACAATTTCCCTGTTACGGGTTGTTCATACTCAGTCTGGAGTCCTAACTAAACAATTCAGTTGGACGACATTATAATAAACAATAATATTCAACAGTGCAATTCAAACTATGTCTAGCCGAGTCAAATAGCTTAGAAATTCTTTAAACTATAAATACATACCGAAGTTTAATAGTATGTAACAGGATTTGTCATATCAAAGAATTTTAAATTCAAGAGTTATTGCATGAATACAACAGTTCGTACAAGTGGGGACACTTGTATAATAAAAGGCAATAATGATATATTAATAAACAATAAACGGATGAAATAAAATTCCACAATATAAGAATAATTTCATAAATGAATCATGGATATCATTACGGATATGAATAATTGACAATGATTATTCATGAACATGCTTTGTATTTGATAATTTATATTGAGTTGGAAACTAGCATAACCTGTCTGCATGAAATAAAAATAGTGCTTAAGGTTTAGATACTTGATTACTAAGATCCATTACATAAAGTAAATGCAAGGGTTAGGATACTTGCCTTTATCGCTGCTTACTACTACGCAATATAGTTATATCTTTAACACAAAGACCTATCATGAATAAGATTATCCTTTTAATCAGTATATCACATTATACTTTATAATACTATTACTTTATAAGTAAATTATCTAACATGTAATCACATAATGTACATACATATCATTCAAATATTAATATAATCAATTCTTATATTAAATATTCGGATTTCCTTAAGAAAAAAATTCTTATTATCCATAATATAAATATACTTTCCTTTTAAATACAATTATACAATAATTGTATAAATTATGAAATTTCATAACATAGATCAAAATTTAGGGTTTTGATTTATAATCACACTTTACATCATATATCATTCTTAGTTAAGTTAAAATAATTAACTTAACTAACCTTGATAAATTCATATAATAAAATATTAATCATTACCATAATTCTAAGAATCATTTCATATAATATATAAATAATACATTAAATAAATAATAAAATATTTTTACTACAACATTAATTTATTATATGAATATAATTTATAATAATCCACAATTCCTTTTTCAAAAATTTATTTGAAATCATTCATGCAATAAATAAATAAATATTTATCACATATACACATATGCTTTACCTTGCACATATTCCTACATTTATTTTGATAAAAGTAATAAAAAATAAAAAATAAACAAAAAATTTCTTATTTAATTATATCAAAATCTTGGGTTATTACATTCACCCTCCCTTATAAGGATTTCGTCCCCGGAATCACCGTTTCAAACTTATACACACAAGGGTAAATAACATACGCATTCATTGCATGTAAATCTCAATCAGATTTGATCGAACTGATCTTTAACTATTCAGCATAAAGCTTGTCTATCTGATTAAACAAAAATTTGATTTCTAATAGAACTCAAATTCCTCCTTCAAAATTTCTTAATAAAATGATTTATTATTTATAAGAAAACATATATAAGAAAATAAAATTTATTCGAATAATACCTACAATTCCATCCCCGGCTGCTACCGTATTTTGAACCGTCATATTGAAGGTCCTCGCAGTTGGCTTACTTGTTAGAGTTGGATAAGTGATTGCCAGCTTTCCACTGCATTTTCCAGCATTCGCATTTCCCCCATCGGCGTTTCTTTTCGTACAATCCTTTGCCATATGATCAGTTGATCCGCAGATGAAATAACCACTATTCTTTCTTGGATTGGGGCAATTAAGAGAGATGTGTCCCTCCTGCCCGCACTTGTAGCACACAAACTTTTCTTTAAGACACTCACCTGAGTGGTTCTTTCCGCAATTCCCACACAGTTCAACCTTTTTTCTTATTTCTCCTTGACTATTACCAGTACTTCTAGAATTTGTCCACTTTCTTTTTCCACTTGCACTTTCACTGTTTCCTTCAACCTTTACTTTTCCTTCGACCTTATCCTTATTCTTCTTTTCCTTATTATAAAGGCTCATGGCCTCACTTCCTACTTCGGCAATGATATCCTTTTCCAATAACGATCCAAACGAGTTAACCTGCAACACCGCCACCTTATTGTAGATCCAGGATTTTAGGTCATGTTCGAACCTTCATGCCTTCCTTGCCTCCGTATTCACTTGTTATGGAGCGAACCTAGCTAATTCGTTAAATTTGGCGACGTATTCTGAGATGGTCATATTTTCCTATTTCAATTCCAGAAATCTAACCTCCATCCTATCCTGTATACTGGACGAGAATTAATTCTCAAAGAACTGTTCCTTAAACCTTGTCCATGTCACTGCTCCTGCTCCGGCTCAAGTTTGATTAGCCTCCCACCAGAAGTTCGCTTCCCCTTTCATCATGTAGGTAGCAAAAGCTGTCTTTTGCTCCTCCGCTACCCTAGCAATAACAAATGCTTTTTCTATTTTTGTTACCCAAGTTTGGGCTTCTATAGGGTCAGTTGTTCCTTTGAATTCAGGCTGTCCTACTACCTTGAAGTCTTTGAAGTTCGCCAATTGATTATCTGGCCGATTTCTGGCTGCTAGGGCTCTAGTCTGCATTGCTTAGGCCAACATATTAGCAAAATTCTGCATTGGGTCTACATTACCTCCTCCATCATTAACAAGTTCTTCTACCCTTTGGCTTCGATTTTGTCTTCTTAGCGGCATTATCTGGTTGAACAAAATCTTGAAGTTATTATCTTATCATTCATATACCATTATTAATGGTATTATAAAAGATAGAATATAAAATTCTAAATTTAGATCAAGTTAGTTTGCTGGATTCCCAAATTCAGCTTACCGAATTAACAAATTGTCATTTAATCAACATACTATCTTGACATATAATAATATCATAACATTTATATTCATATTCAAACAGTACATAGTACTTTTCATTACACAACACAGACTGCCATAGTCACTTACTATCCCTTAGTGGTAACAAAAGTCGGGATTCATCATGATACTTATACAAAAGTAATACATTTCACACCTATACATACCATATCACATTCCATACATAATCTTATTTTACTTATTCTATTCATTTCCTACGCCTTCCCTAGATCCTAGACAAGCCTTTGCCTGATGACTTATCAACCCATATACAAAATATACGCATTACTTCGGATCAGGGCAATGAGATGAGATATGTCATTCATGTCCACAATTATAGCATACATTCTGTCCTTTCATACATACGCCTATATGTTTCCGATTACACTTCGCACACGTTCCTACTTTCTTGAAGTTTCCTTGATTAAAATCAGAATTTCCTAAATCACGGTCTTTCATTTTTCTTTTCCCTTTCTGGCTTAGAGCTGCACGCGATTTGTTGCATTTGGCTCCCATCTGTTCAATTTGAACCTTCAACTTATCTTGCTCTTCCATTGTTTCGATTAAAGCCTTTTGCAATTAACTATTTAGTAACTTTTCTATTTCCCATAGCCTTTCCAGAGAAGAAATCTTATTCTTCAAATTCTGCACTTCAGTTGATGTCTGATCAGCTCCAACTTCATTGTCCGAATCACTATCTGTCAATAACACCATTTCTGGTTCTAGTTCTATATTTTTCAAAATGATTACCTCATCCTGGTTGCTTTCAGGTGGAGTGATTTGCTCCTTCTTTACGACATGAGAGTCTTCTAATCCTTTCCTTCCTGACATCTATACACAAATTGTCTTGATTAGTACATAATATATACACATAACAAATAATAGTTTATATAAGTTACTTTTATTTCCTTTTACGGTGAATTTCCTTAATTCATCTCCTTTAAACTCTATTTGAGTTATTTGTTGTTCAACGCTTCTATCTAGCTTAAGGTTATAGCCTAAGGTATCCCCCACCTAAGGTTTCTAACCTAAAGCTTTGATAATAACCTGTGACGCCCCCAAATCCGAGTACTTGAAACCCGAACTTGGTGCTACACGATATCATTTCTTTGAGCGGAATAATATAATTAACAAACTTAATATACATATCAGAGTTGTCTAATCCCAGGTACACGACCTTTAAAGTATTTCATTACATGATAGATAATAAATATTATTGTCTTAATAAAGTCTAACTATTACACAAGATACCATAAAACTTATTCCTTCAGCTTTCCTTTCCCTTTGTTTTTGCCAGAGCCTTCTGGTTGATCACGCTTAGCTGAAAACATTTAATTTAAAGCAAGAATGAGCATTCAATTTCTCAGAAAGTAATATCTTTGAGGACTACTTCTACAACGAATCAATAGTTGTGAAGTTATTTGAAACAATTATTAATAACATATCAAATCGTTTAAAATTTTGAAACGACGTAGTGACTATAAATGCTGAGCGGTCAATAGACTATGAACTTTTATTTTTCATTTTCAAAAAGGTTTAAAAAGAAATTCATCTACAAATCGCTCTGGTCTTACGTACATGTAGAGTGATCAGCCCCGTTATGTCCTGTATTGATCGATACTATCTATTTGAACGATAATTGCATTCACTCTGTTTGCCTTGGGCACAAAATAATTTCCCCGTTACGGGTTGTTCATACTCAGTCTGGAGTCCTAACTAAACAATTCAGTTGGACGATTTTATCATAAACAATAATATTCAACAGTACAATTCAAACTATGTCTAGCCAAGTCAAATAGCTTAGACAATCTTTAAACCATAAATACATACCGAAGTTTAATAGTATGTAACAGGATTTGTCATATCAAAGAATTTCAAGTTCAAGAGTTCTTGCATGAATACAACAGTTCATACAAGTGGAGACACTTGTATAATAAAAGGCAATAATGATATATTAATAATAAACGGATGAAATAAAATTCCACAATATAAGAATAATTTCATAAACGAATCATGGATATCATTACGGATATGAATAATTGACAATGATTATTCATGAACATGCTTTGTATTTGATAATTTATATTGAGTTGGAAACTAGAATAATATATACCTGTCTGCATGAAATAAAAATAGTGCTTAAGGTTTAGATACTTGCTTACTAAGATCCATTGCATAAAGTAAATGCAAGGGTTAGGATACTTGCCTTTATCGCTGCTTACTACTACGCAATATAGTTATATCTTTAACACAAAGACCTATCATTAATAAGATTATCCTTGTAATCAGTATATCACATTATACTTTATAATACTATTACTTTATAAGTAAATTATCTAACAT
This sequence comes from Panax stipuleanatus, assembly GCA_020205555.1. NCBI lineage: Eukaryota > Viridiplantae > Streptophyta > Magnoliopsida > Apiales > Araliaceae > Panax > Panax stipuleanatus. The sequence continues at coordinate 153,653,668 of CM035117.1, read as the reverse complement.
GTAATCACTTAATGTACATACATATCATTCAAATATAAATATAATCAATTCTTATATTAAATATTTGGATTTTCTTAAGAAAATAAATTCTTATTATCCATAATATAAATATACTTTCCTTTTAAATACAATTATACAATAATTGTATAAATCATGAAATTTCATAACATAGATCAAAATTTAGGGTTTTGATCTATAATCACACTTTGCATCATATATCATTCTTAGTTAAGTTAAAATAATTAACTTAACTAACCTTGATAAATTCATATAATAAAATATTAATCATTACCATAATTCTAAGAATCATTTCATATAATATATAAATAATACATTAAATAAATAATAAAATATTTTTACTACAATATTAATTTATTATATGAATATAATTTATAATAATCCACAATCCCTTTTTCGAAAATTTATTTAAAATCATTCATGCAATAAATAAATATATATTTATCACATATACACATATATTTTACCTTGCACATATTCCCATATTTATTTTGATAAAAGTAATATAAAATAAAAATTAAAAGCAAAATTTCTTATTTAATTATATCAAAATCTTGGGTTATTACAATTGATCTCATGATCATTTGTGTGGAGACACTAAAGATAGTATGTAGGTGCTTATTGGAAAATAAGTTCACTGAACGTGACTAATAAAGGAACCCTAATGGAGTTTTACTTTCCTGTCAATAGGAGTTCCTAAAGTGATAGTAGTACAAATGATCATTAGACTTGAGATCACCATAGTATCTTGTATATACTGAATTATGTTTTGACATATTTCTTAATACTCTTGAGTATGTCGTAGGGTATGCTCGAGTATAATATAGTATATATGAAGATAGGTGAATGATCAACAAAAGATCTAATATCCTATGTGATTCGACAAAGTGACAACATGAAAATCCCTGGCCAAGGTTGAATGGAAATTAGAAAGGAGTTTCTAATTTACATTAACTATTGTTGTGCATTTTAGAATCGAAGTACAAATAATCAAATCAATAAAACATGATAGTAATTCCATGTTTTATATTTGATTGGGACATTGTACGGTAGAAGGATTGAATTGTACGGTAACTATTCTCGAAATAGATTCTTTGTATTCTTTGTGATAATCTTTGTAATTTTCGTTGAATTCATATTATTCGGATAGTCATGATACATTATTTATAGGGTGTCACTCATGATATAGAATAAATATTATTTATTTATGTTTGAATTAAAGGAGTTTAATTCATTATAAATAATATTAGAATTGTTCTAATTTAATTATTCTACTACTGACGTAATATTGAACCTAGAGAGTCACATCACAAAAAGGAAGTAATAGAATTTTAGAATTGATTGGCTTAATAATAATAAATTAAGTGTATTTAATTTAGTAGTAGAATAAATTAAATAGCTTAAAATTTATAATTAAGAATTTGGATACATACTATTATTATAAATTATAAAGAGTAGTCATCTTATTATTATTATTATTATTATTATTAAATTGACAAAATAATAATACTATAGTATTTGGAGAAATACTATTATTTATAATGAAGTATTTGGAGAAATACTAACTTATAAATTAATAAGAGGAGTCTTTTTATTATTATTATTTTATTTAGTTCCCAATTAGATTATGAATTAAATTAAAACACAATTCCTTAAGGGTTAAGGATTAGGATTAGTCTTTAAATAAGAGGAGTCTTATTGTGGGAAAGACAAATGCTTCTACAACTTGCTTCTCTCTAGCAAGAATTCTCAAAACCCTAAGTTGTTAGAAAAGTGAGAATTAAGATTAGCCATCCAAGACCTAGTAGAGTCTAAAATCAATCTTCAATCTATTACTCTTGGTGGATACCTCTTGGGCGTTACACTTTGTGACGAACGTGTGATCTGGAGATTGGAGAGATTGTGAATGATTAAAGAATTCAAAGGTTGACACGCTTCAAAGGTATACATTTATCCTTCCTCAATTAATGAGTTTACATAAGGCTACACAATGGATAGCTAAAAAGATTTAATTGTTATATTTGCATGCTTCCGTTGCTATTTCCATTCGATTGTATGCTTTAATTCATTTTTTGCAATTCTATAGTGGTATCAGAGCCTCCTTATCCAAATCATTGATTGTAATTGATTCAATATATGTGTTGATATGGGTTTAGAACTGATTTTCTAGGCAAAATAACTTTCTGCCGAATTCTGCTACGCGACGCGGCCGCGCCGCTCCAAGCCTTGCTTAGAGCGCAGCCGCTCCTGATGCCAGAATTGACTAAGGTGCAACGCGGCCGCGTCGTTCCCCAGTGCAAACTGGGCGCCGGCCACGCCGGACACCAGTTTTTGAAAAATTTTATTTTTCTTTAAATTTACTTTAATTAAATAAAAGGTTTATTTTTAAATTGATTTGGAATAAAAATAAAGATGTTTATTTTAAATGGAACTGGATTCCATGTTGCTAAAAATAAAAGAGGTTATTTTAAATTGGTTTTTGATTAAAATAAAGGAGTTTATTTTGTTTCAAAACTTAATTTTCTAGCAAGAGTTTATCGCCCATTAAATGATATCAATATATCTATTGAATGTTTATTATATTGATGCATATGATGATTTGTATGATAATATAAGGGATGATTACGGACCTATGACCAATATGATTGGATTTAATTTTAATGGATGCTTAAAAGTATGTAGTTTTTATAAATAGAGTCTTCGTACCTCGCCTCTCTAATATTCTGATGTAAATTTTGTCTCCCTGCTATGTATCTCCCATTGACTGTTGATCAAGGTTTCTGTTTTATAAATAGATTATAATAGGATAGTATAGAATTGTTCGAGAAATTGGAGACAAAGAGAAGGAACGTTGAAGGCCCATTTGTATTGAAGCCCGGGTTGAATTTAATAGTTATATTCAATATTTTATTCTTGCACCCTAGGTTTGACCTTCTGGTTCATGGTGGCTCCAATGAACCAAATTAGAATTAAGTCCATAAGCATCCTAGGTAAAATATAGTATTCCACACATGCATGCTAATTATATAGTAAATATATTATTATACATATGGATGTATGTTTAATATGACGCGTATTTCTATATATATATTTGCATGCGCGCTAACCAAGATGAGAATAATTAATAACAAGACCATCAAAGATAATATATTAACTTGAATACGTTCAAAGACATTAGAGAATGTCGAACGTAGCCTTCTAACATTGTAAAGCGATAGAGCATTGAATATTTAATATAAGTTTGTTGTGGACACACAAGGCAATTATTAAATATTTGAGATGTTGTTTTATTATATTTGATGTTTATAAGGAATTGAATAATACCATTTTGCTTTGCACACACAAGGACTGTATTTTTCACTTCGCTTATATGAAAATGTTGGGTCTAACTTAACTTAGATCATTTTAGTTCAGATGTGCACACACTTGACCATTATGATCTAAGAGGCAAACTAAATAAAAGAATTATATGGAGATGTAATCGACAAGAGTTGTCTACCTCTTGAATAAATATGTAGTTTGTTGTGCACACACAAGGTTATATATTTATTGCAATTAGATTCTTTCTCATTTGCAGATTTTACAAAGTCACCAATACCAAATTTGCAGAACTATATATGCTAGAGGGTTATATAGTTTGAAGAAATAATGGGAGACACCATTTTAATAAAGTCCTAAATTAATCTGGTGATTAATAAAAAAAATGCATGCTAATGTTGTTAAATTAAATTTACTTGTAGAATTTTACAAATGGCTAATTCACTATCAATGCGAAGCATACTTAATGCAAACAAATTAACCAGACCAAATTACTCGGACTAGTTAAGGAACTTGAGAATTGTTCTCACAGCTGAAAAGTTGGCTTATGTCCTTAACTCGCCTGCACATGTAACTGTTGCAGAAGAAGCCTCCGAGGAAGAGCTAGCTATTTTTAGAAAGTGGCAGAATGATGCACAGGTGGCTCACTGCACCATGTTAGCATTCATGAGTAACGAGTTACAGCGTCAACATGAGAAAATGGATGCACCGACTATGCTTTTGCACCTTAAGGATTTATATGGTGAGCAAAGTAGATCGGATAGATATGAGATATCTAAAGAGCTCTTCCGATCTAGGATGACCGATGACACTACAGTTCAAGCACATATCCAAAAGATGATCAGTTTGATTGAATAATTAGGACAGTTGGGTTTTATCATGGATGGTGAGTTGAGTCAAGATTTGATCTTGCAATCACTCCCTGACTCCTTTTCACAATTTATTGTGAACTTTCACATAAACAAGTTGATCAAATATCAGTTTACTTGAATTGCTTAACATGTTAAAAACAGCTGAGAGTCACTTTCCATTAAAGAAAGACCATGTGTTGCTTGTAGATGATTCTTCTAAGAAGCGGAAGAGAGCCAAAAGATCTTTTGAAAAGAAGAAAAATCCCAAGAAGGCAAAAGGGAAAGCAAAACCAAAGGACGGGAAAAAGACTGGTGCCGATAGCAAAGGAGTTTGCTTTAACTGCAATAATTCGGGACATTGGTGTTGGGTTTGTTCGAAATCATGAGCAATCAATGTGCAAAAATAAGCGAAATCATGGTATATAAGAAGTTAAAAAAATTCTACAAAATTATTACCCGGATCATCCTTTATGCATAGTTATTAATTATAACGAAAAAGAAGAAACTTAGATTCATACCCTTGTAGAACGAAGCTTCCACAGGTACAAGTTCAACCCCTTCGTTCTTCACGATCTCCTTGAATATCCGGGTTAGATTCCTTCCTTTGATCAACGTTAGCCACCCAAGTGTTTGGCCTCTATAGGTGATCCACCAAGGAAGAGGAATTATCAAGAAGAAGGTTGGTTGGCTAAACCCTAGTTTTCTATTCTCTATAGAAAATGAGTACTCTCCAACAATTGAAATTGCATCAACAGATATCTAACATAAGACTCCTCTTATATAGATATTTGTTAATCCTTCTAATCCTATTAAAATAGATTTTCATTTAATTAATTAAACTACTTTAATTAAATAGGCTTCCCAATCATATTGAGATTAATTAATTAAACTCCTTTAATTAATTTGTCTCCTAATCTTATTAGTAATAAATGAGAGTACTAATATTAAATTAATTTCTAAACTCCTTTAGAAATTAAAATAATAATAATTATAATAATATTAATAAGACTCATTTTATTAATTTATATTTAATATTTTCAAAATATTAAATAATAAATATTAAACTATTTAATTTATTCTATCACCATAGATTAAATTAAATACACTTAATGTACTATTACGATTATGCCATTACCTTCTTAAATAATTATTCTTCTTTTTATGGTGTGACCCTTTAGGTTCTCCATATTAAACCGGTTGTGAATAAATCAATTAGAACAATTCTAATCTCATTTAAATAAATAAATTAAACTAATAATCTATTTAAATAAATAATATTTATTCTACAATAGGGATAAGCCTCCCTAGCGATCAACGACTTTTCAGATAATATAGATTTCAACATTAGTCATAAAATAACCTGTGAGTAAATAGTTACCGTACAATTCAATCCTTCTACCAAACAATGTCCCAAGCAAATATAAACATGGAATTACTGTCAAGTCTTATTTTATTTAATTATATGTATTTCGATTAGAAAATACACAACTCCAAATAATGCAAATTACAAACTCCATTCTAATTTTATTCTGCCTTGGCCAAGGACTACTGAGTTGTCATTTAACGAATCACATAGAAAATATCTCTTCTTTTACTAGAAGTGATAAATTCTTTATTGATCATTCATTATCTCCATATGTAACTCATTATACCCAAGCATACCCTTTAATATACCCTAAGAGTCTTAAGGAATAAGTCAAAGTATAATTCATTACACACAAGATACTATGATGATCTCAAGTCCAAGAATCACTTGTACTACTATCACATTAGGAGTTCCTATTGACAAGCAAGTAAAACTTCATTAGGTATTCCATAGCGAGTCACGTTCAGTGAACTTATTCTCCAATAAGTACCTACATACTTGCTTTAGTGTCTCCACACAAATGATCATGAGAACAATCATCATCATCCAATGAGCATGCAACATATGTATCAATCTATCCGAATTTACTAATCCCCTTTTTAGTAATCCCACAATTGGGAACTATTTTAGTTTTAAGATTTCTAAGAATTTAGGTCTCATTAGCATGATCAACATCATGATTCTAAAAGCATTGCTTAAAACTATGGGTTATTTACATATTATAAAAATAGCATCATATCGATAATTAAATGCCTTTAATAAATGAATATTTTTATTAATAAATAAATAAGATCATTTACAAAGTATATGATTTATCATCATACATGATTGGCTTGTATGCATACTACTTTCAATCTCCCACTTGCACTAAATCCAATCACCATAGTATCTCATACCCATATTCGTTAAGTGACGATCAAACTGTTGTTGTTTTATTGCTTTAGTAAATGGATCTGCAATGTTATCTTGAGAGTCTACACGCTCCAAGGTGACTTCTCCTCTTTTAATGATCTCCCTGATCAAGTGAAATCACCGCAACACGTGTTTGGATTTCTGATGAGACCTGGGTTCCTTTGTGACACCCCCAAATCTGGGTACTTCAATTCCACGAGACTTGGTGTTCATTGTACGAATATCATCTATCTATCTACCCATAGTAAATGCAAACCATGCAATAAATAGAATTAAATCCTCCCCTTATGGGGTTACAACATCTGAGTAATAAATAAAATAAATCCCAGGTCATACTAACCTTAAACATCTGTGCGGAACATAAACAAATAAATAAGTCTTACACAACTCTAATATAAGTCTGAAACATAAACACATAAAATAAACAACAAGTCTTCATCACTTGTTGACCTTGCCCTTGCCTTTGCTAGTAGAAGGCTCGTTGGACCTTTCGTTCTTAACTACAATATTATTATTACGCAAGAGTGAGCACGATTGCCCACAAGTATAATAATATGACAACAATATAATAACATGCGAAGACATCTGAATAAAGAAACTCAAGAATGAATAACAGGAATCAAAAGAACGTCTGAGGGTCATAAGGCCTTGAACTATGTCCTAGGTTGTAAAGTTTTTATGTTTTAAACCTTTAACAGTCATAAGACTATGGACTCTACTTCTCGTACTTAGGGGGATCAGCCCTTAGTACTATACTGTGCACAATATCTCAACGCTAAAGCGTAAATAATCCCCTTTACAGGGTTGTTCATCTCAGTTTTGACATCAGAGTCCGCACCAAAGGAAGTTTGATTTGGAAAGTATTCTAGAACTTAGAACGTACATCAACTATGGACTAGTCGAATAAATAAGGGTTCACTAGTCCTATAAGTTCAACAATAACATCGATATTCAACTTGAATAATAAATCTCAAGAGTATACAATCGAATAAGTATTGCATAACTGAATCATACTTTTAAAAGAGTTACAATATGTAATATGAATTTCGAACTGGAACAATTAAGAACACGAGCTTACTCGATATAGAAACACAAGTCTAAGACTTAATAAATGAATAAATTAGAATTTAGGGAACTTGCTAAATCAATAAGTTAGGGATAGGATACTTGCCTCTTGCACAAGCTACAAATATAATTACAATTCACTTCCTCAACGTCCTACACATTACATTATGTATACGACATCGATTAGTTTTCATAACTACCATGTTTAACTGTTGAACTATTCACTTAAGTTCGACTTACAACTTGGTTTATAATATTACTCAATGGCTAACCACATAACATGAATATAAACTCACAACATGCATATCACACATGTATAGCCCTTTAAACAATCATAATCAAGTTTTACAATTACGATATTCAAGTTCGCACTTAGTTTGTTAACTTGAACCTTCACATTATCTTATACATGTCAATAACTTAATTTATTAATCATGAACTTCAAATCATATAATATTCATGTATGTAACTTAAAACAACATCTTTTATTATCGAGAACACTACACTTGTGTGCATGCATGTCCGAAGCCCTCCGATTGCCTCCGAATACGTATCAGTCACAAAGATGGCCATTTTTACCCATTTAAAAAGATTTTAAACTTAAAAAACTTAAAAAATGAAAGTTGTAGGTCTACTCGTTATCTTTCCGAATCATCTTGAATCGCCTTAATCGGAGTTTGTATGAAAAAGTTATGCTTATTTTACTACAGGAGGTCAAAATAGTCTCGAAAATAAAAAAAGGCTCCCAGACAGCCCTTATACCCGCTGGGGCGGGTCCTAATGCCCATGAACACCAGCTGGGGCGAGTCCCCCTGCTGGTGCACTCTCTTGTTCGCGATGAACACACAGAGTAGCCCAAATAAATCCAAATTAAACTAACGTAATGAATTATAAGGCTACCCATAATGTAAAAACTCGACAGAAACATTATACAACATTTCTAGCATGATCTTAGCATTTTAAATCACGTATTTACACAATCCAAGGCATCTATTTTCACTGTTTTCAATATTTTATAAAGTTTTGAAGGAAAACAAAAAATTCACCGTTACGGATTCGTTATAACACCGAATCTGTTCGTTTAACTTCCATTTTGTTCGTTTAAACGTACATAATTACATGCAAGTATCAATTTAAGTTAAATAAATGTATAAGGCGTGTAAATTTTGTACGTAAGGGCCATATGGGCCATATGTACAATTTCTACACTCTGTAACTTTTGAAAACCCAATTATCAACAAAATTCCATGGTGTGATCACTGAAAGTTATGCATATATGGCATATAATATGTTATAAACACATATGAACACACATATAGCCATATAATAAACAAATATCAATTTTTCCATTCACAGAGAATTTTTAAAGCACGTAAATGGAAAAACTCTGTAAAATTTTGAAAACCTAATTAAGGCCTAATTACATGAATTCGATTATTTTAATTCATTCATACCAAATACAAAACATGTTATAATGATATAATAACACATATATAAGCATATAATCAAAAATTGCTAATTTTTTCCCATACACAAGGAACTCAGAATATATGTTCATGAAGGAAACATAGTACATGAAATAAAACTGGGACAAAGGAATTACCCCTTGCAAACTCTGTGAAGATGATATGGATTCTAGTTCCAATCTCTCAACTCTCTCTGTGTATTTCTCTCTACGTTTCTCTCTGAAATGTGAATATCAATATAGAACTGATATGATATGTATATAAGGTATAATATAATATGTATATACGTAATATACGAAGTGGGTAGAGTGAGTGGTCAGTTGGTTCCTTAGTGGGTTAACTGGCTAACTCCCCCTAGGGCCGTGTTTGGCTTGTCCCTTATTCCTCCTTTCCCATTAATTTAATTACTTCTTATTATATAGTTAATTAATGTCACACCCAATTTAATCAAATAATGTTATTTAAATTAATTAAATTAAATAGCATAAATCCACATTAAATCACATAGTCACATAATTAAAATTCTCATTCATTAATTATGCCAAATCATTAAATCTCTAATTAATTATTTAAATTAATTAGAATAATATTATGCTTATTAATTAATATATTAATCAAATAAGCTCAATTAAATACATACTTTGAATATAAAAATTCACCACATTAATTTAACTAATGTGACACATATAATTAAATTAATCTACTACAATTTCATCAATTAATTATTTAACTCAATAATTAAATCATCAAAAAATATTTATTTAATTCAATAAATATTCAAATTAAATTACAAAAATCTTTTTCGTCACATCCTTAGCCTTTGCAACCGCTCCGGTGTTGTCACAGTATAAGGGACTACTCCTCCAATGCTAGGAACCACACCAAGTTCGGTTATGAACTTCTTCATTCAAATAGCTTCCTTTGTAGCTTCACTTGCAGCTATGTACTCTACCTCTATCACTGAATCAACAACCGTTTGCTGCTTGGAACTCTTCCAACTCACTGCGCCTTCATTCAAGGTAAACACATATCCCAAAACGGATTTACTGTCATCATGGTCCGTTTGAAAACTTGAGTCCATGAAACCCTCGAGTTTTAATTCAGACCCACCGTAGACAAGAAATACATCCTTAGTCCTTCGTAAGTACTTTAGGATATTTTTCACTGCCTTCCAGTGCTCTTCTTTTGGATTCGACTGATATCTACTCGTTACACTAAGTGTTTGAGTGACATCAAGTTTAGTATATATCATACCGTACATGATAGATCTTATTGCTAAAGCATAAGGAATCTTACTCATACGGTCTCTCTCCTCAGGTGTTTTTGAGGCCTGTTTCTTGGAGAGATTTATTCCATAGCTCATCGGCATGAGATCTCTTTTGGAATCTTCCATGCTAAACCTCTTTAGCATCGAGTCAATGTACGTTCCTTGGCATAAGCCAAGCATCCTTTTAGATCTATCTCTATAGATCTTTATCCCCAAAATATAGAATGTTTCTCCTAAGTCCTTCATGGAGAAGTGTTTTGATAACCAGATTTTAATCGATTGTAGCATAGGAATGTCATTCCCTATCAGTAATATATCATCAACATATAATACAAGGAATGAAAAAATGCTCCCACTAACCTTCTTGTATACACATGGTTCATCCTCATTTTTGATAAAATCAAACTCTTTGATTGTCTCATCAAAACGGATGTTCCATCTACGAGAAGCTTGCTTTATTCCATAAATGGATTGTTGCAGCATACAGACTTGATTTGTTCCAACCTTTAAAAAAAATCCCCCTGGCTGGGTCATATACACATCCTTCTCAAGTTTTCCATTGAGGAAGGCCGTTTTCACGTCCATCTGCCAGATCTCATAGTCGTAATAAGCTGCAATCGCAAGCAAAATCCGAATATACTTGAGCATAGCTACCGGTGAGAAGGTTTCATCATAGTCAACTCCTTGTCTTTGTTTGAAACCTTTTGCAACCAGTCGGGTCTCTACCTTGCCGTCTGCTCCAGTCTTTCTTTTAAAGACCCATTTACACCCAATAGGTTTAATGCCTTCAGGTGGTGAAACCAAAGTCTATACTTGGTTCTCATCCGTGGAGTCCATCTCGGATTTCATGGCTTCAAGCCATTTTCCTGAGTCTTTATTACTCATAGCATGTTCGTAATTCAATGGATCATCATCATTCATGACGTGTACCTCATCGCCATCCTCTATGACGAATCCATACCTTTCAGATATCTTCGGTACTCTTCCAGATTTACGAACAAGGTGTTGTACAGAAGTTGTCTCTACTTGGACAGGTTCATCCACTTGATTTGTAGTGGTTTGTGGTTCTTGAATTTCTTCAATATTTATTTTCCTCCACTAGCCCCTTCAAGAATAAACTCATTTTCCAAGAAGGTAGTGTGTTTCACAACAAACACCTTTTGCTTAGTAGGATTATAGAAATAGTATCCCAAACTTTCTTTAGGACATCCCACAAACGTTCACTTATCAGATCTTGTCTCAAGCTTATCATTTTGAAACCTTTTCACATAAGCTGAACATCCCCAAATCTTAACATGCTTAAGACCAGGTTTCCTCCCTATCCACATCTCATATAGAGTCTTGGGGACAAATTTTTAGGAAACCTTATTTAGTAGATATACAGCCGCTTCTAGGGCATAACCCCAGAATGATACTGGAAGATCGGTAAAACTCATCATGGAACAAACTATGTCTAACAATGTTCGATTTCTCCTTTCAGATACTCCATTTAACTGTAGTGTACCTGGTGGAGTCCATTGTGAGATTTTACCATTTTCTTTGAGACAATCGAGAAACTCACCGCTTAAGTATTCACCACTTCGATATGATCAAAGAATCTTAATACTTTTGCTAGTTTGTTTCTCTACTTCACTTCTGAACTCTTTGAACTTTTCAATTGATTCAGATTTGTATTTCATAAAATACACATCCAAATCTTGAGTGATCATCAGTAAAAGTAATAAAATAAGAATACCATCCCCGTGCATTCGTTGTCATAGGTCCACAAACGTCTGTGTGAACCATCGCTAACAGCTCTATAACTCTTTCTCCTTTTCCACTAAAAGGAGATTTAGTCATTTTACCCATGAAATAAGATTCACAAGTTTGATATAATTCATAATCGGATAGCTCTAAGAGCCCATCCTTATGCAACTTAGATAATCTTGTTTCATTGATATGATCGAGTCTACAGTTTCACATATAGGTATAATTAACATCATCTCTTTTCCTTTTCTTAGTTTGTTCTATTTGAAGTATATTTTTATGCAAGTCAAGTATATAAAGTCCATTTCGCATATTACCAACACCATATAAAACATTGTTTTTATAAATAAAACAACTGTTGTTCTTTATTATAATGTCAAATTCATCCATATCTAATACGGAAATAGAAATAATGTTTCTAATGATATTCAGAACAAAATAACAGTTATTTAAATAAATGGACTTGCCCGTAGGCATTGCTAAACAATAAGTGCCTACAGCTAATGCAATAACCTTTGCTTCATTTCTCACTCGTAGGACGACCTCATCCTTGTTCAGCTTTCTACTTCTTACCAGTCCCTGCACAGTATTACAAATGTGAGAACCACAACTGGTATCCAATACCCAAGTAGAATTTTGACTTTCTGAAAAATTAATTTCAATCATGAACAAACCTTAATTGGAAGTTGTAAGACCCCAACTTTTATGAATAAAAAAATTGAATTTTCTCTATATATTATTTTGAAATAGTCAGGGGTTAATTTGATAATGTGGAATGTTATGGGTAAAATGTGCAAATATTTTAAATAGGCAAGTGGTTATAAATATTCATTATTGTCGGAGAATATTCGTTTGATTGTGGAATATTCTTGTTATCGGAGAATATTCGTACGACGGCGCAGCCAATTGTGGGTCCCATAACGAAAAACTGTCGGATAAAAAAAATGAAAAGAACAAGTTTTTTATAAATAACGGCGTAGTTGTTACCGTTAACACTGTTGGAATACCCGATGGATAAAGTAAAGTAATACGCGTTGTTGCACAGTAGCACACGGTATTGCACAGTATTTTTATATTATTATTAATTTAATAATTGTCACTGCACAGTATTTCCCATTATCCGATCAATAATTCATATTATTTGAATAATATTATTAGATAACATTATTGGCAATGTTTAAGAAAATTCTGTCTAGGAGGGGTTATTTAATTGCGCGCCAGTAAGAAGAAATCCTTATCGGAAGGCCCCCTCTTTTTTGGGAACGACCTGGTTGTCAATATTGTAATTCTGTAATATTATTTGTGAATAATTAATTATTGATTTATATGATAAGGAAATATTTATTTTTGTGGATATAAAAGAAAGAATTAGTGCTGATGTGTTTTATCAGTATTTTGTTAGAATGGAGGTGTGGAAATCATCTGTATGTGAATTTTGGACAATTTATGTTTGGAATTTGAAAAAACTTTCTTCTATAAAGTTGTAGAGAATTAAATTTCTTGTGGAATGGACATAAAATTCAAATTTTTCTGATAAAAAAGCTATTTATTATGAATTATTGAAGTTCCGGAATAATTAATTTTTGGGGTTATAAATATTTTTTTAATAAAAATGTTCTTTTTATAGTGGGCCCCACTTGTGTGGGCTGATGAATTGGCCAAGGAGGTGTGCAAAAGATTTTTAATAAATATAATATTTTATTAAATTTTTTGCTTTGGCGTTCTAAGCATTTTCCTATAAATAAGGTGCTGAATTAGAATTTGAAAATCACACCAGAATCATAAGTTTCTGTAACGACCCCAAAATCCATACAATACAACTCTCGACATCGGTCGTTAACAATACATCCTTATTCAGACTTTACATCATTAATCAATGATGCAATCACTAAAAATACGGAATATTTAAAACTTTTATATTATTCCTTCTTTTTTAACCCTGAATCTCAACCTTTATCATTGCATAACTTTGATTCAACCTTATTTCATGAATCGCTTTGTCAGAGTTATTATAAACTAAAACTTACAACCACGTTCAACAACCCTTATACATCGGGTAAAATTTAAACTTTACAACTCAATATCTGTTAACCATCATACATTATCTGAAACCTTAAACAGGGTCCAAAATAATAACAATTTAGCCAAAGAATATAAATCTTCATGCATTACATCTGATTCATTTCTCTCAAGTAGCACATAGTGTTAACTTGAATCCTTAACCTGCAAAAGTGATTATTTGCAAGAATGAGCTCGACAGCTCAGCAAGATCTAACAGTTTTCATGCATCACATAACACATAAATACATGCTCAACATACATCTCATGATAATTAAAGTAACATGGCATACATGCTTTACTTCACATAACAAATATAAAGATTGAGTTCTTTACTCAATCAACATTCTTTAATCAATCAATGTAGTCATAAATTGACTTTAACATTTCATGCTTAAAACATATATACAACATATCATGCTCTTTGCAAAATAATTTAAAACAGTTCATCATCAAGTGCACGTAGAAAATAAGAACTGAAAGACTTATCTTGAATGTTGTTTACCAATAACAGTTTAATAGCTTACGGATATCTGCACTTCACGTGCCTTACACAATTATATAATCTTGCACATCAATTATTAGTCACATAGCAATGCATATTAGTTATAATGTAAACTTTACTCTACATCTCATAACCCTTCCTATTATCAATACACAACGTTCAATTTGATTGTGTTAACTTTCGACTTATATTTCACTATATTACTTTTTCGTAATATTCAAAATTCATTTCAGTGTTTAAGTCCTACTAGGACTACCTATTGGTTTTATATTAACCACATTTTATATATAATAATGTTCGTTACATTAGAAACGAAACACTAGTTAAGTGTATTACAACATTACACGGCGTTTCGACGTTTATACATCACACGCCTAACTCACCTCTTTTGCATGTGCTTTGCATGCTCCTATATTGAGTTACATTACTCTATAATGTTTCATTCTTATTAAAAACATAATATTAAACAGGGTCATACACACTCGTTACGGCGCTGCGACGCTTGCACGTCCTTAAGTCAAACTTATCTATTCGAACGCCCAAACGACACGCATTTGCTCACGCTTAGCACGCCCATACGACTTGTATAATACTCAAGGTTAATGCTAAGTATAATTATAATACATAATAGCCATGTTATGGAAGTTAGAACATCATTTTACATGGTCGGGAGCATTACATGTGGATAGGTGCATGCCCGACGCCCCCCGATTGCCTTCAAAAACACATCAGTCCCAAAAATGACCATTTTTACCCCTGATACTTACCTCAAATTAAAAAACTTAAAGAACAAAAGTTGTAGGTCTACTTGTGCTCGTTCCGGATCATCTTGAATCGCCTCAATCGAAGTTCGTATGAAAACGTTATGGCTATTTTACCACAGGAGGTCTAAACAGTCCCGGACTGACTTTCCTCCCGGCACAGCTGCGCCCCAACCAGCTTTAGGGACAGCGTAGCTGCGCCCCTGGCAGCGTGTTACGCAACTTTTTCATCTAGTATGTTGTTCTGGCAAATTTTCTAACCCTTTCCTCCTTCCAATCATCATAAATCAAGCTATACACATTCAATTGAGTCCGTTTTCGACTCTATGGATTCATGAAACACTGAACTACTCATCTACATAATAATTATAACACTTCAAGAACATTAACAATTCATTTTAAAGGTTTCAATTCACTGTTCATGCTATACATTCATGTTTTAAACATATATAGCGAATTCATTCACTACGAATTCGTTTTACATCCGTTTTGACTCGTTCAACTTGGGTTGTTTTTTTTTTCGAGTACTATCATAAAACATCATCAATTTACAGTTTAGAGTATGAATTCAAAATCAATTTTGACTCCAAAACAGACCGTGTAATATATATAAAAACCACAACTCAAATTCTTCACTTTCAAACATGCTTTCATGAATTCGATACTTCAAAAATCATCTATAGAAAACATATAATAGATTATGTAATCCCAATACACATAAAACTAATTTCTCAACAAATTAACCATAGAACTTCAATTACAGAGAACTTAAAAAAACAAAACTAAGAACTCGAAACTTAAACTAGATTGTTTACCTTTAATTAGCTAGATGATTAGAGAAGCTTGATTAATCTTCTTCCTCTTTTTTGATTCTCAGAATTTTTTTCTCAATTTACAGAGAATTCTCTAAATTACTCTATTCCTCTCTTCTGTATTCTTAACCTTAGAAAAATAAGTTACGTATATTTACTTAGCCCTCAGTTACACAAACCAAGAGTCTCAGCAGTTAGAAGATACAAAGGGTCTCTAGGCCATGTTTGGCTAGAACCCAAAATCCCTTTTTAATTTATTTTAATATTCCTCTATTATATGGTACATTTGTCACACATAACCAAATCAATCTTATAATTTCATATTAAATTACATTGAGTTTATTAATAACTTAATTTATCAAATCACTCCTTATCAACATGATAAATTTATCTAATAAATCATTCATCCTCTAATTAAATTATTTAATTAAATTAGAGCATTGTCATTCCATTAGCGTAATAAAATACGCACCGATTATAAAATTGTTTATCATCAACTTACTTAATATCATCATACATGAATAAATTATTCCATAATAATTTCCATCAAATATTTATCTTATTCCATAAGTATTCCAACAAAAATATTTATTTAATTCATCTAACACCAATATTTATTTATAATTATATTGGTTCTTCTCATTCTCATACCCATTTACATACACTTGGCTAAATATAATATATTAAGTCATTACATAAACGTATTACTCTTACATGTAACATATTACCTTCATATTTTATTAAAACCATTACATTTATATTAATTCACTATTTTAATTAAGTGAATACTCACCTTATTTGTGAGATTTAATTCATAACAATTATAGTGCCAACAAGGCATAACAATCAAATTATATTATTTCATAATACAATATTTAATTTAATTAAATTAACCAATAATATTCAGTTAATTTCCTTTTCGAAATAACTTCATTTAATTTCTTCAATAGTTAAAAATAAATTAACTAATAAACCTCATTCCTTCATCATATGAATATATATATATATATATATATATATATATATATATATATCTTCTATATTCACACCACATCATATACTTCACCACATATAACACATATCCAAACTCAAAACATCTCGTAATAAGAATTTTATTTATTAAATTCTTATTATAATAATTTTTGAAAATCCGGGTTGTCACATCCTTCCCTCCATATAAAGATTCTGTCCTCGGAATCACCGAAACCCTACCTTACTCAGGTTTTCATCAAATCTCTTTAAAAACATTTATCGTTGAATAACTTCAACACATGACCTTAGTATAGGTTTTATATTTCCTAATACATTCATTTCTTCAACAAATTCTAGGTTTTATTTCATAACTTCAATTAAACATAATTATGTTTCAAATACTATATATTCTCTAACTCGTTCATTCCCTTTCTAAGGATCATTACCATAGACTTTACTCGTTGAAGACATACACTTCATAATTCACTATCTTATAAGTATTCGAGTTATCACATTCACCCCTTTTCTAAGAATTTCGTCCTCGAAATTTTTATTAATCTTCATTCATTCAATCTATCAAAGTAGATTCTACGTTAATCTTATTCACTAACTTGTTGTGTTCTACAACTATTTCTTTCTAAGTAATATCATTCTTGCCACCTTCACCTTCAGAATAATAAGAATCTTTCATAATTGTTCAATAATTGGGAAGCAATATGAATAACAGGAATTTAAAAGATTCCAACTCATGCTGAGGGGTCATAAGACCTTGAACTCTTCTCTAGGTTTAATAGTGCATCACCATTATAAATCATCTTTAACAGAATGTTTAGCAATCACACAGACTGAAAATACTCTCTGCAAGTACTCTAGGTGATCAGCCTATCGTACCCCTACGTCGTGCACAACGTATTACATCTTAACATAGCAACGACTATATGCGTTACTTTCGGAACCATTGTCTCCGATAACATGCCCTCTTTTATAGGGTTGTTCACCTCAGCTTTTTAACATCTGAATCCGCACCAAAACAATTTGGTTTGGCATAGTTTGACCAAGAACACTCGAATTTCATAAACATCTTTCAATATTTGTCTAGCTGAATCAAGTAGCATAGACCTCTAGCAACGATTCGGACATCAATCGAAAAATATATATATATATATATATACATATATATTTTTAACCAACAAAATAAATATTTATTTATTTATTTTAAAAAAATGTTTTTTTTTGTAGTCTAAGGAAACAAAAGTAGATAAATCTCTCTTTTTTTTTATAGTTTAAGGAAACTAAAAATAGTAAGTAAATCTTTTCATAATATTCTGATACCGTACCGTAATAATGGTACATTGAGGATTTCGTCATTATATGACGTCGTCATACTACATCATATCATAGCGGGCTGACGATCATACGATCACATCTAGCACTAGGTTTAACTGCATTGATAACTTCTTCGATTATTGTCTCTACACCATATCAAATGATGCATAGAACACTTAAAATACATTTTAAAATTTTAAAATTATTTTTGTCTAGCTGAAGCAATTAGCATAGAAATGCAAATAATAGCACTATTTTAAAAAAATTCGTTGGTTCCATCATTTGATCCAATGTTTTTCAAGAAAACAGAAGTGCAACATCAGTACGAAATCAATAAATTTTGAAAATCTAGCAAAGCTAGGAGATTTAGAATATAAAACTTTCTCCATCAATTAAATCTTTACTCCATCATTACTTAATCATTCTATCAACCTTAAACAACATCAATGCTTCCTACACCATAACCTTTCTATTCCCAGTATAGTTCATCAAACTTTTTACACTTTGGAAGTCAGGAACTTTTCACAATAATATGAGTTTAAGGGCTTCTTAGTCAGACCATAGGCGTCCATTCGCTGAGGAGTTCCAAACATACCATATGATTATGAGTCATGAACTTACCATAAGCATGAGTTTTAAGAACTCGCACTTAATCCTAATAGCATCTTACTAATCTTAATAGTCTCTAACTATCAAATATACACATGAGAAAAGAATCACCTTTTCACCATATATACATTGATAGTGCGACACCAACATTCCAATGATTATCAATGTGATAAACTAAGTGCAAGCACAAAACCCTCGCCCATACAAAGGTTTGTACAACTCAGCCATCACATGATTCTCAATTGAAATCCCACTTAACTCTATCTTACTTATAACATCTCGTTCTATACTCGATACAGACTTTTTGTATCTCATCATTTATAACTCCTCGTGAGTTAATCTCGTACTATATCATAGTACATTCTCGTTATAGCATCAAACTATAACTATTCAATCATTACAGACCATCTGTCTTTCAACTTCAAAAGATCACGTCGTGATCTTATTCTATAATCATCTCTCTTATGATTCTTCCTTATCTCATTATCGTTTTGTTTTAAAACTTCTTATCTTTTCCTTTCATCATGTTATATCATGACCTCATTATGATTTAATCTTATAAACTTTGTCTATTCATCATTATTCGTCATCTTTATTATTGGAGTTAGGTAACTCCTGATTCTCATCTTCATATCTCTTCAAGATTCGTCTTTGAATCTTCTTGTTTATTTATTAACTCTTCTTTTAAGAATTTCTAACTTCGTTCAAAAAGTTCAACATTTTATTCGAGTTTTATTCCTCGTTATTCTAATCTTCTTCTTATAACATTTCTAGGACTTAACTCATCCTATACTTCTACGTATGTGAAAGGAATCACCTTTTCGTTATACGTAACTTAACTTCTCATTCTCTAAGGTCATAGCCTAAGGTACTCTTATCTAAGGTGTATAACCTATCAGCTCTAATACCAACTGTAACGACCCCAAAATTCATACAATACAACTCTCGACATCGGTCGTTAACAATACATTCTTATTCAGACTTTACATCATTAATCAATGATGCAATCACTACAAATACGGAATAATTAAAACTTTTATATTATTCCTTCTTTATTATCCCTGAATCTCAACCTTTATCATTACATAACTTTGATTCAACCTTATTTCATGAATCGAGAGTTATTATAAACTAAAACTTACAACCACGTTCAACAACACTTATACATCGGGTAAAATTTAAACTTTACAACTCAACATCTGTTAACCATCATATATTATCAAATACATTATCTGAAACCTTAAACAGGGTCCAAAATAATAACAATTCAGCCAAAGAATATAAATCTTCATGCATTACATCTGATTCATTTCTTTCAAGTAGCACATAGTGTTACCTTGAATCCTTAACCTGCAAAAGTGATTATTTGCAAGAATGAGCTCGACAGCTCAGCAAGATCTAACAATTTTTATGCATCACATAACACATAAATACATGCTCAACATACATCTCATGATAATTAAAGTAACATGGCATACATGCTTTACTTTACATAACAAATATAAAGATTGAGTTCCTTACTCAATCAACATTCTTTAATCAATCAATGTAGTCATAAATTGACTTTAACATTTCATGCTTACAACATATGTACAACATATCATGCTCTTTGTAAAACAATTTAAAATAGTTCATCATCAAGTGCACGTAGAAAATAGGAACTGAAAGACTTGCCTTGATCGTTGTTTACCAATAACAGTTTAACAGCTTACGGATATCTGCACTTCACGTGCCCTACACAATTATATAATCATTCACATCAACTATTAGTCACATAGCAATGCATATTAGTTGTAATGTAAACTTTACTCTACATCTCATAACCCTTCCTATTATAAATACACAACGTTCAATTTGATTGTTTTAACTTTCAACTTATATTTCACTATATTGCTTTTTCGTAATATTTAAAATTCATTTAAGTGTTTAAGTCCTGCTAGGACTACCTATTGGTTTTATATTAACCACATTTCATATATAATAATGTTCGTTACATTAGAATCGAAAAACTATTTAAGTGTATTACCACATTACACGGCGTTTCGACGTTTATACGTCACACGCCTAACTCGCCTCTTTTGTATGTGCTTTGCATGCTCCTATATCGAGCTATATTACTCTATAAAGTTTCATTCTTATTGAAAACATAATATTAAATAGGGTCATACACACTCGTTACGGCGCTGCGACGCTTGCACGTCCGTACGTCAAACTTACCTATTCGAACGCCCAAACGATACGCATTTGTGCACGTTTAGCACGCTCATACGACTTGTATAATACTCAAGGTTAATGCTAAGTATCATTATAATACATAATAGTCCTGTTATGGAAGTTATAACATCATTTTACATGGTCGGGAGCATTACATGTGCATAGGTACATGCCCGACACCCCCCGATTGCCTCCAAAAACACATCAGTTCCAAAAATGACAATTTTGACCCCTGATACTGACATCAAATTAAGACACTTAAAGAACAAAAGTTGTAGGTCTACTCGTGCTCGTTCCGGATCATCTAGAATAGCCTCAATCGGAGTTTGTATGAAAAAGTTATTGCTATTTTACCACAGGAGGTCAAAACAGTCCCGGACTGACTTTCCTCTCGGCGCAGCTGCGCCCCAACCAACCTTGGGGGCAGCGCAGCTGCGCCCCTGGCAGCGTGTTACACAACTTTTCCCTCTAGTATGTTGTTCTGGAAAATTTTCTTACCCTTTCCTCCTTCCAATCATCATAAATCAAGCTATACACATCCGATTGAGTCCGTTTTCGACTCTATGGATTCGTGAAACACTGAACTACTCATCTACATAATAATTATAACACTTCAAGAACATTAACAATTATTTTTAAGAGTTCCAATTCACTGTTCATGCTATACTTTCATGTTTTAAACATATATAGCGAATTCATTCACTACGAATTCGTTTTACATCCGTTTTGACTCGTTCAACTTGGGTTGTTGTTTTTTTCGAGTACTATCATAAAACATCATCAATTTACAGTTTAGAGTATGAATTCAAAATCAATTTAAACTCCAAAACAGACCATGTAATATATATAAAAACCACAACTCAAATTCTTCACTTTCAAACATGCTTTCATGAATTCGATACTTCAAAAATCATCAATAGACAACATATAGCATATTATGTAATCCCAATACACATAAAACTAATTTCTCAACAAATTAACCATAGAACTTCAATTACGGAGAACTTAAAAAACAAAACAAAGAACTCGAACCTTAAACTAGATTGTTTACCTTTAATTAGCTAGATGATTAGAGAAGCTTGATTAATCTTCTTCCTCTTCTTTGATTCTCAGAATTTTCTTCTCAATTTACAGAGAATTCTCTCAATTACTCTATTCCTCTCTTCTGTATTCTTAATCTTAGAAAAATATGTTACGTATATTTACTTAGCCCTCAGTTACACAAACCAAGAATCTCAGCAGTTAGAAGATACAAAGGGTCTCTAGGCCATGTTTGGCTAGAACCCAAAATCCCTTTTTAATTTATTTTAATATTCTTCTATTATATGGTACATTTGTCACACATAACCAAACCAATCTTATAATTTCATATTAAATTACATTGAGTTTCTTAATAATTTAATTTATCAAATCACTCCTTATCAACATAATAAATTTATCTAATAAATCATTCATCCTCTAATTTAATTATTTAATTAAATTAGAGCATTGTCATTCCATTAGCGTAATAAAATACGCACCGATTATAAAATTGTTTATCATCAACTTACTTAATATCATCATACATGAATAAATTATTCCATAATAATTTCCATCAAATATTTATCTTATTCCATAAGTATTCCAACTAAAATATTTATTTAATTCATCTAACACCAATATTTATTTATAATTATATTGGTTCTTCTCATTCTCATACTCATTTACATACACTTGGCTAAATATAATATATTAAGCCATTATATAAACGTATTACTCTTACATGTAACATATTACCTTCATATTTTATTAAAACCATTACATTTATATTAATTCACTATTTTAATTAAGTGAATACTCACCTTATTTGTGAGATTTAATTCATAACAATTATAGTGCAAACAAGGCATAACAATCAAATTATATTATTTCATAATATAATATTTAACTTAATTAAATTAACCAATAATATTCAATTAATTTCCTTTTCGAAATAACTTTATTTAATTTCTTCAATAGTTAAAATAAATTAACTACTAAACCTCATTCCTCCATCATATGAATATATATATATATCTTCTATATTCACACCACATCATATACTTCACCACATATAACAAATATCCAAACTCAAAACATCTCATAATAAGAATTTTATTTATTAAATTCTTATTATAATAATTTTTAAAAATTCGGGTTGTCACATCCTTCTCTCCATGTAAAGATTCTGTCATCGGAATCACCGAAACCCTACCTTACTCAGGTTTTCATCAAATCTCTTTAAAAATATTTATCGTTGAATAACTTCAACACATTACCTTAGTATAGGTTTTATATTTCCTACTACATTCATTTATTCAACAAATTCTAGGTTTTATTTCATAACTTCAATTAAACATAATTATGTTTCAAATACTATATATTCTCTAACTCGTTCATTCCCTTTCTAAGGATCATTACCATAGTCTTTACCCGTTGAAGACATACACTTCATAATTCACTATCTTATAAGTATTCGGGTTATCACATTCACCCCTTCTTCTAAGAATTTCTTCCTCAAAATTTTTATTAATCTTCATTCATTCAATCTATCAAAGTAGATTCTACGTTAATCTTATTCACTAACTTGTTGTGTTCTGCAACTATTTCTTTCTAAGGAATATCATTCTTGCCACCTTCACCTTCAAAATAATAAGAATCTTCCACAATTGTTCAATAATTGGGAAGCGATATGAATAACAGGAATTTAAAAGATTCCAACTCATGCTGAGGGGTCATAAGACCTTGAACTCTTCTCCAGGTTTAATCGTGCATCACCACTGTAAACCGTCTTTAACAGAATGTTTAACAATCACACAGACTGAAAACACTCTCTACAAGTACTCTAGGTTATCAGCCTATCGTACCCTTACGTCGTGCACAACGTATTACATGTTAACATCATAACGACTATATGCGTTACTTTCAGAACCATTGTCTCCGATAACATGTCCCCTTTTTATAGGGTTGTTCACCTCAGCTTCTTAACATCTGAATCCGCACCAAAATAATTTAGTTTGGCATAGTTTGACCAAGAACGCTCGAATTTCATAAATATCTTTCAATATTTGTCTAGCTGAATCAAGTAGTATAGACCTTTAGCACCGATTCGGACATCAATCAATATATATATATATATATATATACATATATATATATTTTTAACCAACAAAATAAATATTTATTTATTTATTTTTAAAAAAAATGTTTTTTTGTAGTCTAAGAAAACAAAAGTAGATAAATCTCTTTTTTTTTTATAGTTTAAGGAAACTAAAAATAGTAAGTAAATCTTTTCATAATATCCTGATACCGTACCGTAATAATGGTACATTGAGGATTTCGTCATTACATGACGTCGTCATACTACATCATACCAAAGCGGGTTGACGATCATACGATCACATCCAACACTAGGTTTAACTGCATTGATAACTTCTTCGATTATTGTCTCTACACCATATCAAATGATGCATAGAACACATAAAATATATTTTGAAAATTTAAAATTATTTTTGCCTAGCAGAAGCAATTAGCATAGAAATGCGAATAATAGCACTCTTTTAAAAAAATTCGTTGGTTCCATCATTTGATCTAATATTTTTCAAGAAAACAGAAGTGCAACATCAGCATGAAGTCAATAAATTTCGAAAATCTATCAAAGCTAGAAGAGTTAGAATATAAAACTTTCTCCATCAATTAAATCTTTACTCCATCATTACTTAATCATTATATCAACCTTAAACAACATCAATGCTTCCTACACCATAACATTTCTATTCCCAGTATAGTTCATCAAACTTTTTACACTTTGGAAGTCAGGAACTTTCCACAATAATATGAGTTTAAGAGCTTCCTAGTCAGACCATAGGCGTCCATTCGCTGAGGAGTTCCAAACATACCATATGATTATGAGTTATGAACTTACCATAAGCATGAGTTTTAAGAACTCGCACTTAATCCTAATAACATCTTACTAATCTTAATAGTCTCTAACTATCAAATATACACATGAGAAAAGAATCACCTTTTCACCACATATACATTGATAGCGCGACACCAATATTCCATTGATTATCAATGTGATAAACTAAGTGCAAGCACAAAACCCTCGCCCATACAAAGGTTTGTACAACTCAGCCATCACATGATTCTCAATTGAAATCCCACCTAACTCTATCTTACTTATAACATCTCGTTCTATACTCGATACAGACTTTCTGTATCTCATCATTTATAACTCCTCGTGAGTTAATCTCGTACTATATCATAGTACATTCTCGTTATAGCATCAAACTATAACTATTCAATCATTACAGACCATCTGTCTTTCAACTTCAAAAGATTATGTCGTGATCTTATTCTATAATTATCTCCCTTATGATTCTTCCTTATCTCATTATCGTTTTGTTTTAAAACTTCTTATCTTTTCCTTTCATCATGTTATATCAAGACCTCATTATGATTTAATCTTATAAACTTTGTCTATTCATCGTTATTCGTCATCTTTATTATTGGAGTTAGGTAACTCCTGATTCTCATCTTCATATCTCTTCAAGATTCGTCTTTGGATCTTCTTGTTTATTTATTAACTCATCTTTTAAGAATTTCTAACTTTGTTCATAAAGTTCAACATTTTAATCGAGTTTTATTCCTCATTATTCTAACCTTCTTCTTATAACATTTCTAGGACTTAACTCATCCTATACTTCTACGTATGTGAAAGGAATCACCTTTTCATTATACGTAACTTAACTTCTCATTCTCTAAGTCATAGCTTAAGGTACTCTTATCTAAGGAGTATAACCTATCAGCTCTGATACCAACTGTAACGACCCCAAAATACATACAATACAACTCTCAACTCTCGACATCGGTCGTTAACAATACATTCTTATTCAGACTTTACATCATTAATCAATGATGCAATCACTAAAAATACGAAATATTTAAAACTTTTATATTATTCTTTTTTTATTATCCCTGAATCTCAACTTTTATCATTACATAACTTTGATTCAACCTTATTTCATGAATCGCTTCGTTAGAGTTATTATAAACTAAAACTTACAACCACGTTCAACAACCCTTATACATCAGGTAAAATTTAAACTTTACAACTCAACATCTGTTAACCATCATACATTATCAAATACATTATCTGAAACCTTAAACAGGGTCCAAAATAATAACAATTCAGCCAAAGAATATAAATCTTCATGCATTACATCTGATTCATTTCTTTCAAGTAGCACATAGTGTTACCTTGAATCCTTAACCTGCAAAAGTGATTATTTGCAAGAATAAGCTCGACAGCTCAGCAAGATCTAACAGTTTTCATGCATCACATAGCACATAAATACATGCTCAACATACATCTCATGATAATTAAAGTAACATGACATACATGCTTTACTTCACATAACAAATATAAAGATTGAGTTCCTTACTCAATCAACATTCTTTAATCAATCAATGTAGTCATAAATTGATTTTAATATTTCATGCTTACAACATATATACAATATATCATGCTCTTTGCAAAATAATTTAAAATAGTTCATCATCAAGTGCACGTAGAAAATAGGAACTGAAAGACTTGCCTTGATCGTTGTTTACCAATAACAGTTTAATAGCTTACGGATATCTGCACTCCACGTGCCCTACACAATTATATAATCATTCACATCAACTACTAGTCACATAGCAATGCATATTAGTTGTAATGTAAACTTTACTCTACATCTCATAACCCTTCCTATTATCAATACACAACGTTCAATTTGATTGTATTAACTTTCAACTTATATTTTACTATATTACTTTTTCGTAATATTCGAAATTTATTTCAGTGTTTAAGTCCTGTTAGGACTACCTATTGGTTTTATATTAACCACATTTCATATATAATAATGTTTGTTACGTTAGAATCGAAACACTATTTAAGTGTATTACCACATTACATGGCGTTTCAACGTTTATACGTCACACGCCTAACTCGCCTCTTTTGCATGTGCTTTGCACGTTCGTACGTCAAACTTGCCTATTCGAATGCCCAAACGACACTCATTTGCGCACGCTTAGCACGCCCATACGACTTGTATAATACTCAAGGTTAATGCTAAGTATCATTATAATACATAATAGTCATGTTATGGAAGTTAGAACATCATTTTACATGGTCGGGAGCATTACATGTGCATAGGTGCATGCCCGACGCCCCCTGATTGCCTCCAAAGACACATCAGTCCCAAAAATAACCATTTTGATCCCTGATACTGACCTCAAATTAAAAAACTTAAAAAACAAAAAGTTGTAGGTCTACTCATGCTCGTTCTAGATCATCTTGAATCGCCTCAATCGGAGTTCGTATGAAAAGGTTATGGCTGTTTTACCACAGGAGGTCAAAACAGTCCCGGACTGACTTTCCTCCCGGCGCAGCTACGCCCCAACCAGCCTTGGGGACAGCGCAGCTGCGCCCCTGGCAGCGTGTTACGCAACTTTTTCCTCCAGTATGTTGTTCTGGCAAATTTTCTAACCCTTTCCTCCTTCCAATCATCATAAATCAAGCTATACACATCCGATTGAGTCCGTTTTTGACTATATGGATTCGTGAAACACTGAACTACTCATCTACATAATAATTATAACACTTCAAGAACATTAACAATTCATTTTAAGGGTTCCAATTCACTGTTCATGCTATACTTTTATGTTTTAAACATATATAGCGAATTCATTCACTACGAATTCATTTTACATCCGTTTTGACTCGTTCAACTTGGGTTGTTTTTGTTTTTTCGAGTACTATCATAAAACATCATCAATTTACAGTTTAGAGTATGAATTCAAAATCAATTTTGACTCCAAAACAGACAATGTAATAGATATAAAAACCACAACTTAAATTCTTCACTTTCAAACATGCTTTCATGAATTCGATAATTCAAAAATCATCTATAGACAACATATAATAGATTATGTATTCCCAATACACATAAAACTAATTTCTCAATAAAATAACCATAGAACTTCAATTACAGAGAACTTAGAAAACAAAACTAAGAACTCGAAACTTAAATTAGATTGTTTTACTCTTTAATTAGCTAGATGATTAGAGAAGCTTGATTAATCTTCTTCCTCTTCTTTGATTCCCATAATTTTCTTCTCAATTTACAGAGAATTCTCTCAATTACTCTATTCCTCTCTTCTGTATTCTTAACCTTAGAAAAATAAGTTACGTATATTTACTTAGCCCTCAGTTACACAAACCAAGAGTCTCAGCAATTAGAAGATACAAAGGGTCTCTATGCCATGTTTGGCTAGAACCCAAAATCCCTTTTTAATTTATTTTAATATTCCTCTATTATATGGTACATTTGTCACACATAACCAAACCAATCTTATAATTTCATATTAAATTACATTAAGTTTATTAATAACTTAATTTATCAAATCACTCCTTATCAACATAATAAATTTATCTAATAAATCATTCATCCTCTAATTTAATTATTTAATTAAATTAGAGCATTGTCATTTCATTAGCGTAATAAAATACGCACCGATTATAAAATTGTTTATCATCAACTTACTTAATATCATCATACATAAATAAATTATTCCATAATAATTTCCATCAAATATTTATCTTATTCCATAAGTATTCCAACTAAAATATTTATTTAATTCATCTAACACCAATATTTATTTATAATTATATTGGTTCTTCTCATTCTCATACTCACTTACATACACTTGGCTAAATATAATATATTAAGCCATTACATAAACGTATTACTCTTACATGTAACATATTACCTTCATATTTTATTAAAACTTTTACATTTATATTAATTCACTATTTTAATTAAGTGAATACTCACCTTATTTATGAGATTTAATTCATAACAATTATAGTGCCAATAAGGCATAACAATCAAATTATATTATTTCATAATATAATATTTAACTTAATTAAATTAACCAATAATATTCAGTTAATTTCCTTTCCGAAATAACTTCAGTTAATTTCTTCAATAGTTAAAATAAATTAACAACTAAACCTTATTCCTCCATCATATGAATATATATATATATATATATATCTTCTATATTCACACCACATCATATACTTCACCACATATAACACATATCCAAACTCAAAACATCTCGTAATAAGAATTTTATTTATTAAATTTTTATTATAATAATTTTTGAAAATCTGGGTTGTCACAGTTTCTTTCTCTATAATATCGAGCGTATTTTGTGAGTATTTCGATACTTTGAGTGTTGCTATTCAGTGCAAGTTTTCTTCAGTATTATATCTGATATTCCATACAGAAGTATTGTTCTTTTGAGATAAAGGAAGTTATTTTTTTCAAAAATGATATTATTTCTTTCGATATCATTATACCGAAATATTGGTATGAATTTTATTGTAAAATTTTTATCTTTTCATATTGGAGTTCTATTCACGTATACGACACTATTCACGTATACGGTACTATTCACGAATACGGTACTATTCACAGAAAAAATAAATTTTCTTTTCTTTGTCCAAGTTGGCTATTATGGTTCCTATCTTTTATTGGATCCAAGTTTTGATCTTCATTCTTGAATTTTGCTCCACAATTAATTATTATGGAGTATTCTTGAACTTGGATAAACTAAATTACGAATCCCTAATTTTTGTCTTTTATCTCACTAGATTCGTTCTTTAAAATATTTTTCATCATCTTCAGTCTTAAATGGTGATACAAAAGAATATCTTTGGCCTGTAGTGCAAAGATGGATGATTATTTGATGAATATCTTTGGCCTGTAGTGCAAAGATGAATGATTACCTGATGAATATCTTTGGCCCGTAGTGCAAAGATGAATATTTGATTCAAGATATATATATATATATATATTGATTGATGTTACATGGATAAAATATTGATTATGGACTTTCAAATCATAGAAGATAGTAGATATTATTTTCTACTTAATTCTTCTGATACATTGTTATTTCCGCTGCAGTTGTTGATCTAAAACTTGTGGTCCATAATATTTTATCTGATTTGTTGAAGACCAACGATAAATTGTTCTTTATTATCTTAGTCATAATATTCTTTACTGAGCTAGTTGAACTCACCCTTTTCATCTATTGTCCTCTTCAGGAAATGAGAATGTCGCAGGGACTAGTCGGGGAACAGAGTGATGGTCCGAATTAGAGCAGTAGTAGTCCTCACTATTTTTATAAAATAGTGTGATAATAATTGTAATGAGGACTTAGTTTGAATGTTTATATTTTTTACATATTTGTATTGACACTCACAGTTGTGTGGTCGTATTTTGCACGAACGTGTGATATAAAAGTTGTATTTGGATTCTGTACCATGTATTTGGCGTCCAGAATGGGTTGGTTGGATTGGACCTATTCTGGGGGCATCACAGTTGGTATCAGAGGTTATGGATATAGTCTCTGGCGGAGATCGGGGAATAGAACTAGGAGGGGAGAGACGAGTAAATCCTTCACTAGTGTGTCTTACCTAAGCTTATGTGGTATTTAATTGGTCAGTCGGAGCATAGGGATAATATGTGATATGTTAATTTGTTTAATTAACCCTTATTTTATGGCAGTATTTGAGAATAGCAGCTGAGAATGTTAACAATGGAGTGAATGGAGCCGTGGAGACACCTTTAATCACCAACCAAGAGAACGCGCAACAGGAAGGCAATGTTCCTCCTGAAAACAACACTGATCAGACGATAAACGATGAGATGTTTAGAAGCTTTTTGCAGTTCATGCAAAACCAAACGAGGGAGACTCGTGTGCAAAATACAGGTGGAAATAATAACAACACGCGGATTGTCACTGTCAAGCAGTTCAAAGAGTTGGGACCACCAGAGTTTCAGGGAAATCCAGATCCAATCAAGGCAGAGACGTGGGTTAAGCAAATTACCAAGATATTTGATGTCTTGGAATGCACGGAGAAACAGAAGGTTCCATTCGCCTCCTTTATGTTCTGTGGAGAGGCAGATTACTGGTGGGAGTCTGTGAAGCGTACCCAGCCTACCGCACTCAAGATGTCTTGGAAAGCGTTCCAGAAACTGTTCAATGACAAGTACTTTCCTAAAAGTATTCGTCATATGAAGGAGGTAGATTTTATCAGACTAGAACAAAATAACATGACTGTGTCCCAGTACGAGGCTAAGTTCGCGGAGTTGTCCAGGTTTGCACCTCATTTGGTAGAGAATGAGGAACATATGACGCGGATGTTTCTGAGAGGTTTGAAACCCGAAATTCGTCAATACCTCATTTCTCACAAATTTTCTCTCTATTCAGATGTAGTAAACAGGGCTCAGTTATTAGAATGAGATAATGAGTCCGTTCAACCAAGGGACCACAACCAAGGTCGTACCAGTGGCAGTAGTCATCGGAGCAATGACAACCAGCGGGGAGGAAAGTATCATGACAGAAGCAGTAACCACTCCGGTGGTAATCGTGGCCATGATAATAGAAGAAGTGAGTCGGGGGAGATTTCAAGAAGAGAAGGTACAATAATGAGAACGTGAAGACATCAACATCAGCATCAGCATCAACTGTTTCTAGGGGAGCATCGGTCGTATGCTATAAATGAGGGAAAAAGGGACACATCAGTCCAAACTGCCCACAACAATTCAAGGCATGCTATAACTGTGGAAATGAAGGATATATAGCTCGAGATTGTCCTGTAGCGAAACCAAGTCCAGCGGGGGTGGTGATTTCAAAGACGGTTTCGGACAAGTCAAAGTTGGTGGTTCCTGGAAAAGCGTTTGTCGTGACTGTCCAAAATGCGAGGAACCCGAACGAGGTGATTACGGGTAAGCTAATCATAAACTCTTGCGAAGTTTACACTTTGTTAGATACCGGTGCTACCCATTCTTTTATATCACCTACTTGTGCTCAACGTTTGAACTTGACATCTGAGAAATTAGACTTTAACTTATCTGTTGAGACTCCGTTGAGAGAAACCTTCGTTACATATACAATTACGAATCTTGCTTGATTCAGATTGGTACCCTCACCCTACCTATTGATCTTATATCTTTGAAAATACTTGCATTTGATGTGATTTTAGGAATTGATTGGTTAACCACTTATCATGCCAAAATTTATTATTTTCGTAAGGTTGTTAGTTTTCATATTCCTAACCAACTTGTTATGCGAATTCAAACCACCAAACCACTAAAATCAGTCAATGTCATTTCAAGTCACAAAGCTATTCATTTATTGAAAAACGGATGTCAAGCTTTCTTAGCTCATGTCACTGATCTAAACCAGAATACGTCAGATTTGAATAATATTTCTGTTGTTAATGAGTTTCCTGATGTATTTCCCGAAGAACTTCCCGGTCTACCCCCAGAACGTGAAGTTGAATTCTTTATTGACCTTGAGCCCGGTACAAAACCCATTTCTAAAACTCCATATCGAATGGTTCCTATTGAACTTCAGGAGTTAAAGGTCCAACTACAGGAGTTGTTAGACATCGGTTTCATTCGTCCTAGTACGTCTCCTTGGGGTGCTCCTATTGACGGGAGTATGCGACTTTGTATTGACTATCGGGAGTTGAACCATGTCACCATCAAGAATAGGTATCCGCTACCTCGTATTGATGACCTGTTTGACCAGTTGCAAGGAGCACAATTCTTTTCAAAGATCGATCTTCGTTCTGGATATCATCAGCTGAAGATTAAAACTGAGGATATTTCGAAGACTGCCTTCAGAACTCGGTACGGGCATTATGAGTTCTTAGTCGTGTCTTTTGGATTGACTAATGCTCCTACTGCTTTCATGGATATGATGAACCGTGTATTCAAGGAATATTTGGATCAGTTCATAGTTGTCTTTATTGATGACATCTTCATCTATTCCAAAAGCCGTGAAGATCATGAGCACCACTTGAAGCTGGCACTTCAAATGCTTTGTGAAAACAAGTTATATGCCAAGTTGAAGAAATGCGAGTTCTGGCTTGAGGAAGTAGCATTCTTTGGGCACGTGGTGTCAAAACATGGAGTATCTGTTGACCCAACGAAGATTGAATCAATACAAAGTTGGGAGCAACCGAAGTCGGTGACCGAAGTACGTAGCTTTCTAGGCTTAGCTGGTTATTATCGGAGATTCGTGGAAGGATTTTCTCGAATCGCTACTCCATTAACTCAGTTGACTCGAAAAGATACAAAATTCGTATGGAGCGAGGAATGCGAGAAGAGCTTCCAATAGCTCAAGAGGAGACTTATCTCGGCACCTGTTCTGACAATACCATCTGGTTCGGATGGATTTATTATCTACAGCGATGCTTCGGGAAAAGGGTTAGGATGTGTTCTCATGCAACATGGGAAAGTCATAGTCTATGCCTCACAACAACTCAAGGAATATGAGAGGAATTATCCTACTCATGATCTAGAGTTGGCAGCAGTCGTTTTCGCGTTTAAAATCTGGAGACACTACCTATATGGGGAGAAAGTGGAGATTTATACGGATCATAAGAGCCTTAAATATTTTTTCACTCAAAAGGAACTCAACATGCGACAACGACGTTGGCTTGAGCTGTTGAAAGATTACGATCATACCATCCAATACCATCCGGAAAAAGCGAACGTGGTAGCTGACGCATTGAGTAGAAGATCATATGCGGGAACGAGTGCAATGATGTCCACACAAAGGCCTATTCTGTGTGAATTACAAAAGATGGAGATAGAGTTCAAGACTTCGGGGACCCACATGATGATGTCAAGTATACGCGTAGAACCAGCTTTGATTGATAAAGTTAAAGCTGCTCAAGCTACGGATCCGGAGCTGATGAAGATGAAGAAGAAGGTGCAAGAAGGTGCGGCTCCAGAAGAAAGAATCGATGAAGAAGGAATAATTCGAGTCAACTCCAGACTTTATGTTCCTAACGATTCTGATTTGAAGTATAGAATCATGATGGAGGCACACAACACACCATTTGCAATCCATCTTGGAAGTACCAAAATGTATCGTGATCTTCGACATACATTTTGGTGGAGCAATATAAAGAGAGAGATCGCGGAGTTTATTTTGAGATGTTTAACTTGTCAACGTGTAAAGGCGGAGCATCAAGTGCCGAAGGATCCATTGCAACCACTTAAGATTCCAAAGTGGAAGTGGGAACACATTACCATAGATTTCGTTATGGGCTTTCCAAGGTTTCTCAAGGCATAGATGCGATTTGGGTTATTGTTGATAGATTAACCAAGTCTGCTCCTTTCTTGCTGATGCGGGAGACCTATTCCCTTGAACGTCTTGCTCGTATGTACGTGAATGAGATTGTGAGATTGCATGGCATGCCAGTATTCATAGTTTCGGATCGTGACCCAAGATTCACTTCACGATTTTGGGTTAGCTTGCAGAAAGCTATGGGCACGGACTTATGATTCAGTTCGGCATATCATCCTCAAACGGACGGGCAATCGGAAAGGACTATTCAAACTCTTGAAGATCTATTGAGACTCTGTGTTCTAGACTTCAAAGGGAGTTGGGATAAGTATCTACCATTGGTGAAATTCTCATACAACAACAGTTATCAGGCAAGTATAGGTGTAGCTCCATTCGAGGCGTTGTATGGGAGAAAGTGTTGTTCTCCAGTATGTTGGGATGAGGTGGGTGAGGCAACATTGTTGGGACCGGAGTTAGTACGTATGACTACGAAAAATATCTAAATGATCCGACAACGTATACAAACGGCACAGGATCGACAAAAGAGTTATGCGGATTTTCATCGAAATGATGTGGAATTTAATGTTGGGGACCATGTATTGTTATGTGTTGCTCCGTGGAAAGGAGTTACGAGGTTTGGGAAGAAAGGAAAGCTCAATCCACGATTCATTGGTCCATTTGAGATTCTTGACCGAGTAGAAAATGTGGCCTATAGACTCGCATTACCTCTAAACATGTCTCGTGTTCATAACGTGTTTCACATATCTGTGTTACGTAAATAAGTGAAAGACCCGAGCCACATTATTGAGTTAGAACCGGACGAGATAGCCGAAGATTTAACGTACGAGGAGGTACCTGTCAAGATTTTGGATAGGAAGGAGCATGTCCTACGCACAAAGGTTATACTATAAGTCAAAGTTTTATGGAGGAACCATGTTATTGAGGAAAAGACCTGGGAGTTGGAATCAGAAATGAAAGTGAGGTATCCTCACCTTTTCGAAACACCAGGTACGCACGTCAATTTCGAGGACGCAATTTCATAAGGAGGGGAGGTTGTAAAACCCCAACTTTTATGAATAAAAAAATTGAATTTCCTCTATATATTATTTTGAAATAGTCAGGGGTTAATTTGATAATGTGGAATGTTATAGGTAAAATGCGTAAATATTTTAAATAAGCAAGTGGTTATAAATATTCATTGTTGTCGGGGAATATTCATTTGGTCGTGAAATATTCTTGCTATCGGGGAATATTCGTACGACGGTGCAGTCAATTGTGGGCCCCATAACGAAAAACTGTCGGATGAAGAAAACGACAAGAATAAGTTTTTTATAAATAATGGCGTAGTTGTTACCGTTAACACTGTTAGAATATCCGATGGGTAAAGTAAAATAATACGCGTTGTTGCACAGTAGCACACGGTATTACACAGTATTTTTATATTATTGTTAATTCAATAATTATCACTACACAGTATTTTCCATTATCAGTTCAATAATTCATATTATTTGAATAATATTATTAGATAACATTATTGGCAATTTTTAAGGAAGTTCTGTCTAGAAGGGGTTATTTAATTGCGCGCCAGTAAGGAGAAATCCTTATCAGAAGGCCCCCTCTTTCCTGGGAACGACCTGGTTGTCAATATTATAATTCTGTAATATTATTTGTGAATAATTAATTATTGATTTATATGATAAGAAAATATTTATTTTTGTGGATATAAAAGAAGGAATTAGTGTTGATGTACTTTATCAGTATTTTGTTAGAATGGAGGTGTGGAAATCATCCGTATGTGGATTTCAGACAATTTATGTTTGGAATTTGGAAAAAATTTCTTCTACAAAGTTGTAGAGAATTAAATTTCCTATGAGATGGACATAAGATTCAAATTTTTCTGATAAAAGGGCTATTTATTATGAATTATTGAAGTTCCGGAATAATTAATTTTTGGGGTTACAAATATTTTTTTTAATAAAAACATTTTTTTATGGTGGGCCCCACTTGTGTGGGCTGATGAATTGGTCAAGGAGGTGTGCAGAAGATTTTTAATAAATATAATATTTTATTAAATTTTCTGCTTTGGCGTTCTAAGCATTTTTTTATAAATAGGGTGCTGAATTAGAATTTAAAAATCACACCATAATCATAAGTTTCTTTCTCTATAATATCGAGCGTATTTTGTGAGTATTTTGATACTTTGAGTGTTGCTATTCAGTGCAAGTTTTCTTCAGTATTATATTTGATATTCCAGTCAGAAGTACTGTTCTTTTAAGGTAAGGGATGTTATTTTTTTCAAAAATGATGTTATTTCTTTCGATATCATTATAACGAAATATTGGTATGAATTTTATTATAAAAATTTTACCTTTTCATATTGGAGTTACTATTCACGTATACGGCACTATTCACGAATACGGTACTATTCACAGAAGAAAAAAAAATTTCTTTGTCCAAGTTGGCTATTATGGTTCCTATCTTTTATTGGATCCAAGTTTTGATCTTCATTCTTGAATTTTGCTCCACAATTAATTATTATGGAGTATTCTTGAACTTGGATAAACTAAATTACGAATCCCTAATTTTTGTCTTTTATCTCACTGGATTCGTTCTTTAAAATATTTTTCATCATCTTCAGTCTTAAATGGTGATACAAAAAAATATCTTTGGCCTGTAGTGCAAAGATGGATGATTATTTGATGAATATCTTTGGCCTGTAGTGCAAAGATGAATGATTACCTGATGAATATCTTTGGCCCGTAGTGCAAAGATGAATATTTGATTCAAGATATATATATATATATATATATATATATATATATTGATTGATGTTACAGGGATAAAATATTAATTATGGACTTTCAAATCATAGAAGATAGTAGACATTATTTTCTACTTAATTCTTCTGATGCATTGTTATTTCAGCTGCAGTTGTTGATCTAAAATTTGTGGTCCATAATATTTTATCTGATTTGTTGAAGACCAACGATAAATTATTCTTTATTATCTTAGTCATAATATTCTTTACTAGGCTAGTTGAGTTCACTCTTTTCATCTATTGTCCTCTTCAGGAAATGAGAATATCGCAGGGACTAGTCGGGAAACAGAGTGATGGTCCGAATTAGAGTAGTAGCAGTCCTCACTATTTTTATAAAATAGTGTGATAATAAATGTAATGAGGACTTAGTTTGAATGTTTATATTTTTTACATATTTGTATTGACACTCACAGTTGTGTGGTCGTATTTTGCACGATCGTGTGATATAAAAGTTGTATTTGGATTCTGTACCATGTATTTGATGATCCAGAATGGGTTGGTTGAATTGGACCTATTCTGGGGGCGTCACAGAAGTCGAAGCTTCTCCAAGCTTCTTCTCTGTCAGAAACTTCTTGTAGTTCCTCTTCCAGTGACCCCGCTCGTTGCAATAGAAGCACATTTCTTTACTAGCTAGATCAGGTTTCTTTTGTTCTTTTTTGTTCACCTTGCCCTTAGCCTTCTTTGATTTCTTCTTTTTCAGAAGATACCTTGGGCCTCTTCCTTTGCTTGGAAGAATCATCCATCATTAAGACATGGTTCTTCTTGGATGGGAAGTGACCTTCTGCAGTTTTTAACATGTTAAGTAATTCAGGCAAGCTGACAACTAAATTATTCATGTGAAAATTAACAACGAACTGCGAGAAGGTCTTAAGGAGCAACTGCAAGACTAAGTCTTGACTCAAATCCCCATCCATAAAGAACTCAAGTTGTCCAAGGCATTCAATCAGATTGATCACCCTTAGGACATGAGTCTCAATGGCAGTGCCCTCGGACATTCGAGATCGGAAGAGCTCCTTAGATATCTCATATCTAGCAGTCCTACTTTGTTCACCATACAACTCCTTGAGGTGATGCAAGATAGTAGGAGCATTCATATTTTCATGCTGACGCTGAAGCTCGTTATTTATGGATGCGAGCATGATGCATTGAGCCACAGATGCATCATCTTGCCACATTACAATGGTGGCAATCTCTTCCTCAAAGACTGATTTTGGAACAGTTCGAGGGACAGACGAATTTAGGACATAAGAAATCTTTACAGCAGTGAGAACTATTCTCAGATTTCTTAACCAGTTCTTGTAATTTGGTCCGGTCAGTTTATTAGCATCAAGTATGCTACGCAGTGAAATTAGTGATTTCGACATTTTTAAATTTCTGCATGTGAAAAGACAATATTTTAGCACACATTCATTTAATTAATTTTATATATACCAAAATAAATTAGGTCTTATTTTAAATTGGTATCTCCCACTATTTTCTTCAAACTATATTACCCTCACTTATATAGTTCGGCAACATCTAATTAAAAATTTTCTAGCGAGAATAAGGATCTTATTTCAAATGTATATAACCTTTTGTGGGCACAACAAACTATATATAAGTAAATAGGTAGACAACTCTTGTCAAATACATCAACATGTAACTCCTTGTATTCTGCCTCTTAGATCATAATAGTCAAGTGTGTGCACATCCGAACTAAAAATATTTAAGTTAAGTCCAACATAGCACTCCATATATTCAAAAAAGAAAAATATTGTCCTTGTGTGTGCACAACAAAATAATATTGTTCAATTTTCTTTATAAGCATCAAATGTGATTAAATTAATATCTTAAATACTTAATACTTGCCTTGTGTGTGCACAACAAACTCATATTAAATGTTTAATACTCTATTAATTTTATCATGCTAGAATGCGGCGTTCGATATTCTAAATATCATTGAACGCTTTAGACTTAATATGATTTCTTTGAGGGATTTGTTATTATTTGTCTCATCTTGTTTAGCGCGCATGCACACATATATATAAAATGCGGGTCATTTTATTAAAACATGCGAAATATATTTGCATAAAATATAAAATATATAATACTTAACATGCACATATAGAATATTATATTCTACCCGGATCGATTATGAACTTTTATTCTAGTTTGGTTCACTAGAACCATCAAGTGAACCAAAAGGTCGAACCTAAGAGTGCAAGAATTTATATTTAAACGTAACTATTATATTTAAACTCGGGCTCCATACAAACGGGTCTTCATGCGCTCTTTGCTCTCCAATTTCTTCAAGATAATTTTAACTATTTTTATTACATTAAACTATTTAATTTAAATAGAAATCTTGATCAGCAGTCAAGGGGAACTATATAGGAGGAAGATAGAATTTTACATCAAGAAAAAAAATAGAGAAGACGAGGTATGGAAACTCCATTTAATAAAACACATTCATTCAAGCATTCAACTAAAATAAAATCCAATAATATTGGTCAATAGTTCATAATCAACCCCATTTATTTTTATACATATCACCATATGCATCAATAAATAAACATTTAATATATACACTGATATCGATTTAATGGAAACAATTAGTTAATTTCGGAAACCAATTTCAACTCTAATTAGTTATCATGGAATAAAATTCCAACTCTAATTAGTTAGCATGAAATACAATTCTAATTAAAATAAACAAATTTATTTTAATCCAATTCTAAATCTAATAAACTCCTTTATTAATCTAGAATTAGAGAAATTTTTTAATTTTTAATTAAAATAAACCTTTTATCTCAAACAAATAAAATAAAAAAATTCTGCTGAAGTGGCGCTGCAGCGCTGCCATTGCACTAGCAAGCGGCGCTGCCGCGCCACGTCATCAATAGGTCGGACACAGAACTGACGCTGCAGCACTGCTAATGAACTAGCAAGTAGCGCTGCAGCGCCTCATCACCATCCGAGACCCGGACCCGGCGCTGCAGCGTTGCCAATGACTTAGCATTCTGCGCTGCAGCATCACGTCATCATCATGAAGCCGGTCCTGGCGCCGCGGCGTTGCTGCAAGGCTTGAAGCTGGCGCTGCAGCGCCGCTAGGCAGAATGTGATTTATGGTTCGCGAATTGAGCAGTTTTTCTTCAAAAACTAAATTCCTAACTAACTATTATACCCAATTAAATTATTTAAAACACATATCAGTATATTTATTAAATAAACACAATTAATAACTCGCATAAAGGTTTGGCTCTGATACCATTGTTGGGTTTATTCGAAATCGTGAGCAATCAAATTGCAAAAATAAACGGAAGCATGGTATATCAGAATTTATAAAATTTTTATAAAACTATTACCTGGATCATCCTTTATGCACAGTTATTAATTATAACGAAAAAGAAGAAGCTTAGATTCATACCCTTGTAGAACGAACTTCCACAGGTACAAGTTCAACTCCTTTGTTCATCGCGATCTCCTTGAATATCCGGGTTAGATTCCTTCCTTTGATCATCGTTAGCCACCCAAGTGTTTGGCCTTTATAGGTGATCCACCAAGGAAGAGGAATTATCAAGAAGTAGGGCGGTTGGCTAAACCCTAGTTTTTTATTCTCTATAGAAAAGGAGTACTCTCCAACAATTAAAATTGCATCAACAGATATCTAACATAAGACTCCTCTTATATAGATATTTGTCAATCCTTCTAATCCTATTAAAAATAGATTTTCATTTAATTGATTAAACTTCTTTAATTAAATAGGCTTCACAATCATATTGAAATTAATTAATTAAACTCCTTTAATTAATTTGCCTCCTAATCTTATTAAGAATAAATAAGAGTACTAATATTAAATTAATCCCTAAACTCCTTTAGAAATTAAAATAATAATAATTGGAATAATATTAATAAGGTTCATTTTATTAATTTATATTTAATATTTTCAAAATATTAAATAATAAACATTAAGCTATTTAATTTATTCTATCACCATATATTAAATTAAATACACTTAATATATTATTACGATTATGTCATTACCTTCTTAAATAATTATTCTTCCTTTTATGGTGTGACCCTTTAGGTTCTCCATATTAAACTGGTTGTGAATAAATCAATTAGAACAATTCTAATCTCATTTAAATAAATAAATTAAACTAATAATCTATTTAAATAAATAATATTTATTCTACAATAGGGATAAGCTTCCCTAGCGATCAACGACTTTCAAGATAATATAGATTTCAATATTAATCATAAAATAACCTGTGAATAAATAGTTACCGTACAATTCAATCCTTCTACCATACAATGTCCCAATCAAATATAAGACATGAAATTACTGTCAAGTCTTATTTTATTTAATTATATGTATTTCAATTAGAAAATGCACAACTCCAAATAATGCTTTCTAATTTCATTCTGCTTTGGTCAAGGACTACTGAGTTGTCATTTAACGAATCACATAGGAAATATCTTTTCTTTTACTAGAAGTAATAAATTCTTTATTGATCATTCATTATCTTTATATATAACTCATTATACCCAATCATACCCTTTGATATACCCTAAGGGTCTTAAAGAATAAGTCAAAATATAATTCATTACACACAAGATACTATGATGATCTCAAGTCCAAGGATCATTTGTACTACTATCACGGAATTCCTATTGACAGGTAAGTAAAACTCCATTAAGTATTCTATAACGAGTCACGTTCAGTGAACTTATTATCCAATAAACACCTACATACTTGCACTACTACAAAATAGTAAATAGATGATACTTAATAGATAATGTTTTTATAAAAAATATTATAATATTTTTAATATTTTTTTATACAATATTTTTTGAGAAAATATTATAATTACAAAAGCTTTGTGGATTTAAACTGATAATTTTTTATTTTAAAGTGATAACGTTTTCTTAAAGAAACGTAGTCTATTAAAAAAACACGGAGGTCTGATTAATCGCGCGCTACGACCGCTCGCTCTCTCTTCAAGCAAATTACTCTGGTTCTTCTCTTCTCTTCATGCAAATTACTCTCTGGTTCATTAGGGCTCGTATTCGTTTGTTACATAAATAATAAATTACTCTGGTTTTAGGGCTCATATCTGTTTCTTCAAGCAAATTACTCTGGTTCTTGCTCGCGCTCGCGCTCTCTCTGGTCGATCTGACATTCAATTTCTACAAAAATAATTGGTCGATCTGGGATTCAATCGCTCTCGCTCTCGCTCGCTCTCTCTCTGGTCAAGCAAATTACTCTAGTTCCTGTTGAGCTCTTTGTTCAATCGAACACACACACCCAAGGTCAGATTTGGGATGCTTGAGTTTTGATTGTCCAAGTTTGTTCCCCGTGTTTTGATTATTACTACTAACTGTTTTGCAAAGGTATGTGGAGAATGGTTCACTTGCAAACATTATTAAGTCGAATAGGTTTGGGCCATTCCCAGAATCACTGGTTGCTGTTTACATTGCTCAGGTTTGTTAATGACCTTGTAACAAATCTGTTAGACCTACCTGCTATATGCTTCTTCAATAT
This sequence comes from Panax stipuleanatus, assembly GCA_020205555.1. Classification (NCBI taxonomy): domain Eukaryota; kingdom Viridiplantae; phylum Streptophyta; class Magnoliopsida; order Apiales; family Araliaceae; genus Panax; species Panax stipuleanatus. Next base: position 153,610,839 of record CM035117.1, on the reverse strand, counting down.
CCCTTCAAGAGTGTTCATTTAGTTATTATTTTAGGCTTGGTGTGAAACCTGATTTTTCTTACTTATCTCTTTGTAATATTTACATCTTTAAAAGAAGGTTCGCAATTTAGGCTTTGTCTCAATCAATTTTGGTTGGATATGATTGCTCAATAGTAATGGCTCCATTTCCTAACATTATCGTTCTTGCACTAGTAAGGAACTTCTTTATTTTCATTTTGCTGATGATTTTATAAGGTTTATCACAAACTTGCTTTTCTTCTTTGCCTCTTTACAGTACTTACTTTGTGAAAGGGTTGATTTAAGTTAATTTATTGTGTGGATCTCTTCTAGTTGGTTGTTACTTCTTTAAGAATTGGAGTTGAACTAATGAAGATTGGTCCACCTTAGGATTGCCTATCAAAGTTAATCCTTCACTCTATGTTAATACCTGATGTTCATTCTGTGTAGATGATATATTCTAAAGTTCGTTGTTTGAGTAAATTTTCTAAGATTGCATATATTTTTATTGTGGAGCGCAAATACAGTGAACCAGGCTATAGTCGTGAGAAAACAACCAAGTGTTGTCAATTTCAATTAAAGTCAATTTCACATGATCAGGAATGGTACTACAGAAGATATTGGTTAGCTTAAGGATAAAGGATATTCTCCGAGTCCTGTCACATGCATGGACTTGATGTGGTTTCACATTATAGGTGTATTCTAGAAATTACGTTGTCAAATGTTTAGAGACAACAGAGTCATATGCTCGTGGATATCTTTTGTTAGCAGAAGGCGTGGACAAACCAGTATTTAAAGGAGCTGAAATATACATAATGTTGGAGGTTGCCAACAGTTTGTCTAAGGCGTAAATGTTTGGAACATATGTACTAGGTTAGTACTTAATATCCAATGTCCTTATTGTAATAGAACTGTTTGATTTTATAGTTTGAGAGTTACATAAGATGAATTGTTGCTAGCTTGCAGCTTTACCAAGTGTTTATGGGAATTTAGTTTGTTGATAAAGGCTGTATTCAGAATAATAGATATTAAATGTGTTTTATGAGTAAACTTGTAGTTGTATGTATTATTACAGTATATAGCCTGGAAAGTGAAAAAGGTTTCTAAATGGAGTAAGTAATGAATTCTGTTATTTGATATTGAAAATTGTTTTTTCAGGAGCCTTTTATTAATTTTCCGGAGGATACAATTTGCGAGGCACTAAAAGTTATCATGGGTAATGTACTCTTTGTTCTTTACACTTTGCATAGACTGTGATGAATTTAAATGTAACTGGTTAGAGTTTTGAATTATTAACCTGTACTTTTTTGTGCCGGTATTTCAGATATTAGGAATCACCCATTACTGATCCATTGCAAACGAGGCAAGGTGTGTATTATGTTGTTGGTTTTTGCATAGCCTCATCATTAATCTATTGAAACAATTCGTAATTTAAACGGGTGTTTGTTATGGCTCTGTTGTTCAGCACCGAACAGGTTGTGTAGTTGGGTGCTTGAGAAAATTGCAGAAATGGTGCCTGACTTCTGTCTTTGATGAGTATCAGCGCTTTGCTGCTGCCAAAGCTAGAGTTTCTGATCAGAGGTTTATGGAGCTCTTTGACGTGGCTACCTTCAAGCATCCACCAATTGCATTTTCATGTTTGAAGAGGTAAACACATATTGTTGATGGGCTTTGCTGCTTTTAGTTACTTGAAAGCTAATCCTAATTCCTGCTTTGGATTGGATTTAACTTGAAAAGATGTTAGTTTTCTGGAATGAATTTCAGCTGTGAAGGCATGATGTTTTCTTTCCCCGCCGAGTACAATAAGTAGCAGCTTTTCTTTCTTTGAGGTCCTCGACCCCTCTCACTCTAGTCTATGCTGAATAGCCTGAGTACTAGTGTATTCCATTCCCAAATTCCACCTGTCACTCGGCGAATTTTAGAAAATACTGTAGAGAATGTATGACATTTGATCAAAATTTGAGTATTCACCAGATTAATTTCAATTGAATAGCATTTCTCATCTGTATTTTACTTCAGCTGAAAAAGATCATCTCTACAATATTTAATTGAAAACTAGATATAGCCTGGAATACTTAGATCCAATGTATATATAGTCCTTGCAGTACGTATACATTGATATTAAACACACACACACACGAGTTATTGACTAGTGTTCAGTACTTTTGGTACAGCTTTGAAGTCCACAACATTACTTCCCTTGCCACAACATTACTTCCCTTGCCACAACATTACTTCCCTTGCATTATACTGGAATCTCGTTCAAGGATTCTGCTTGCAGATGCTTTGGTTTTATGGTGTCCAAGAAGTATATCTTCACTATTGACGATGATTGATTTGTAAGATCCCTATTCTTTAGTACCCTTTTGAGAATTGTTTTGTTTTTGCCAAGTTGTTTTGATTTGGGTTTTGGGTTTTAGAGTTTGATTATATGTTATATTTGTTCAATTTTAGTGGGGAAGTGCTGAATTTTGGTCGGGTTTAGAGTTTTACTTTGAGAGATTTGGTTTTACTTCTGGTATTGGTTCTTGTTTGCATTTTGGTCTTGTTTGATACCTTAGTTTACATAGACTTCAAAATTACTGTTTTCTTCCTTTGTCACATGATGGCAAATTATTAGTTGTTCATTGGAAAGACAGAAAATTTAGATGTTTTTGTAATAAAAATAAAGTAGTATGATGACTGATGGGGGAAAAGTTTTAATATTGTCACAACAGGGTTTGGTGCCCCTAACTGGTTCAAATGATGAATCCTGGTGCCAAGGTCTTGATGGTCTTGCTTCACGCACTGCAGCTTACTACCAACAGGGAGCTCGTTTCGCCAAACGGTATAATCATATTCTCCAATTTATTTCATCATAATTAATACAAACCCAACAGTAAAAGAAAGAAAAAAGAAAAAACTTTATAATACTATGCTCGTGTAACACATCCAAATTTTGATCAATCAATCAGGCGTACCGTTGTGAGCATTCCCAATGGTCCATCTGCCTTGGCAGTGAAAGAAGCTACTTGGGGCCTCGCTTGCTATGCTGCCATCTCTCAGGTACGAAAGAAATTAAAGACATGACTTGTTGTAATTAACTACAGAATCAAATAACTCCGAATGTAAATTATGTTTGTTCATTTGATGGTGTTTCAGGACAATGGGTTGGTACCGATTGTGGAGCCAGAAATCTTGCTTGATGGTGAACATGGCATTGACATGACATTTGAAGTGGCTTAAAAAGTTTGGGCTGAAGTGTTCTTCTACCTTGCCGAGAACAATGTATTGTTTGAAGGAATTCTTCTCAAGCCCAGCTTGGTTACCCCTGGTGCAGAATGCAAAGAAAGAGCCACACCCCAGCAGGTTGCTGACTACACTCGGAAACTCCTCAAAAGAAGAATCCCCCATCCGGAATCATGGCAAGTAACCTATTAATTAAACTCCCTCTATCCAATATCTCAACTTAATTATGAACTACTAATTTGTACTAATATATTCAAGTGTTTGTATTGAGCAGTTTTTGTTTATTGGACAATCTGAAGTGGAAGCAACCTTAAACTTGAATGCAATGAACCAATCTCCAAACCCATGGCACGGGAAAAAATGTAGCTGCTGGTATGACTAAAGGTTTGGCAATTAGGTCATGTGAAGTTCATTTTATCCTGATAGATGAAGATAACTGCAAATGGTTTTAGTTGTTATAACCTAGCACATATTGTTTTTACATGAGGCTGAACGTGCCAAGTACATGGCAAGTAATAAAGCTTTGTTTTTACTGTTTTCTTCTGGAGTAAATAAATTTTGTATTGGTGAATAAGCTTTAATTGGCATGCACATATTGTTGTTGTGAATAATATTTCAAAAGTGGTATAGCTATGGGGTAATGGGATATGTTTGGAATGTGATCATGTGAGTGGATAATGGATATACGGCTATAAGCGTGAAGAGGTGAAGATACAAGCCTGGGAGAATCATGAGAACAGGAAAGCTGAAATGGAAATGAGAAGAATGGAGGTACGTACTGACTGCTATTTATTTAGGATTAGGATTTTCATTCCGATCAGCTAGAATTTATGGCAAGGGCAAGACATCTCAGGTAGTGAGTGTGTTTTTGAACTTATAGGTGAAGGATGAAAGACTTAAATCCAGAGCACATGAGAGATATAGTAACAAGCTTGCTTCAACCAGGAGGATAGCAGAGGAGAATGAAATGCTGAGAGAGAAGTTGACTATAGTGGAGCTAGCACAAGAAGAGGCCAACATCTTAATTTTATGGATAGTTTGGTATAATTTGTGGATGTAGTCAAGTTCGCAATTCAATATATGTAGTAGTAATTATATTGACATGTGAATTTGAAACTGTAAACGTATGATATTATTGGAATATATGATATTTTGAAACGTAGAATTCTTATATTTTGGCTTTAAATGTTGTGGATTGTGTCAAATAGACAACTTTTTAGAAAAAACGTTGTCTAATGTGTTAAATAGACAACGCTTTCTAATGTGTCCAATAGACAACGTTTCTTTGAAAAAGCGTTGTCTAATGTGTCATAAGACAACGTTTTTTAAACGTTGTCTATTTGTGTCTAAAAACATTGTCTATTTGACAAATAGACAACGCTTAACGTGTCAAACGACAATGTTTTTTAAACGTTGTCTATTTGTGTTTAAAAATGTTGTCTATTTGATAAATAGACAACACTTTTTTGAAAAAATGTTGTCTAATGTGTCAAAAGATAACGTTTTTTAAACGTTGTATATTTGTGTCTAATAGATGACACTGCTAACCACGACACTTTTGGGGACCTATTACAACGCTTTTTAAATGTTGTCTATTTACTTTTTTCTACTAGTGTTGCTTTAGTGTCTCCACACAAATGATCATGAGAACAATTATCCTCATCCAATGAGCAAACAATATATGTACCAATCTATCCGGATTTATTAATTTTCTTTTTAGTAATCTCACGATTGGAAACTATTTTAGTGTTAAGCTTTCTAAGAATTTAGATCTCATTAGCATGACCAATATCATGATTTTAAAAACATTGCTTAAAACTATGAGTTATTTACATATTATAAAAATAACATCATGTAGATAATTAAATGCCTTTAATAAATGAATACTTTTATTAATAAATAAATAAGATCGTTTACAAAGTATATGTTTTATTATCATACATGATTGGCTTGTATGCATACTACTTTCAATTGGAAGAGAAACTGTAAGGAGTATCTTGTCGAGCAGAAGCAAAAGAAGCTTGGAGAAGCTTCAACTTCAGCTACAGATACAGGTTTGTTCATGATTCTACTTGGGTATTGAATACCGGCTGTGGTATTGGATTGAATTGTACGGTAACTATTCACAGAATAAGTTATTTGTATTCTTTGTGATAATCTTTGTGATTTACGTGTAATTCATATTATCTGGATAATCATGATATATTATTTATAAGTTGTCACTCATGATGTAGAATAAATATTATTTATTTATGTTTGAATCAAAGGAGTTTAATTTATTATAAATAATATTAGAATTGTTCTAATTTATTTATTCTACTACTGGCTTAATATTGAATCTAGAGGATCACACCACAAAAAGGGAGTAATATGATTTTAGAATTGATTGGCTTAATAATAATAAATTAAGTGTATTTAATTTATTAGTGGAATAAATTAAATAGCTTAAGATTTATAATTAAGTATGTCAACGCCGGGGTGGAGGGTTCCCCATTTCCCTGATTTTGCTTCTTCTACCCTTTATTATTTCGCTAGGTGGATTTATTTGTTTAAAGGGTGATATTTTGGGAAAGAACTAACATATATGTCGACTATTTTGAAAAGATTGATTTTATGATTGGACCGAGTTAGACAGAGCCGCATATTTTGGTATGAAGTCAAAAGGTTGTACCAACTCAATCGGATTTTGAAAGGTTTTCGCAATATGGCCCAATATGTGACTTCGTTTAATTAGTCTAGAACCCAAGATTCATAGAGTTCGGGGGCTTGCTTAAGTGTGAGAAAGGTGTGAGGCACCCCCAGACTTCCATAAAACACTGTTACCGCTATTTTTTCATTTGCTAAGCATGTGTTGTGTGTGTGTGTTTGTGTGTGCGTGATTAGATACGTGAAAGTGTTGAGTGCTTTATTTTGAAAGTAGTGTTGTGCCTCTTTGGACCTATGTACAAAGGGTTTGATTTATAGCAAAATTCATTTTTTAGATAAAGCATATAAAAGTGAGGTTTTGAAAACTAATTTTCAGACCCTTTTGCCAAATAGGAATCGAGGCCTTTTGATACTTTCAATTTTATTCTAGAAGCGGCTTGATTCGATTTTATTGAGATGTGAAACATCTTTGACAGTATTGAAAATATTATCTACAAGGGTCGGGCTCCCTGTGGGCATGGAAACCATCTAAGTAAGTCCGAGCACCTATAAACCACGATTTCACTATTTCGGGGCCTTAAATCTAGATATCGTTTTAAGGCCCTAGATTACATGTACAATGGATTGAAAGCTGACTGTACAACTTAAACACGTCCATCATGGGAACCGGATCTAGATCCATTGATTGAACCATCGATCATGTGGCTCCTAGGCTCACATGATATCATTTAAATCTTTCAATATGCATAACGAAATATAAAATATACACATAACTTTAAAACTTCGCTAAACAAGAGATTTATTAATCAAATCCTTGTACGCGAGTAAATAAGCTTCTCATTTCCTCTAGATACAGATCTAGGGTCACGTGGTTGCCAAATATTTACAAACTAGAAAGTAAACTAGAGCCATCTACATCCTAGCCAATCTAGCTCAAAAGATTCAAGTTTTACAACTTTTGAACCGGTTAAAAGCTAGATCTGGCTAGATCTAGTATAGATCTAGTCAATACACTTTAAATATTGATTATTTACACAAATTTGAATAGTGAAAAGTTAGATCTATGCAATACCAAGCAGGATATACATATATATATAGCCTCTATATATATACTAGAGCAGTAAACATGCACAGATCTGAAGAGATCTTACAGTCTAGCGTGAGATCTGCAAACAAACGGCTTTATGCGCCTGAAAACTTGATTTCCACAGGTTAAAACTTGATATGTTGAATTTTATATATATATGAGTGTTTACAATTGAGTTTTACAGAGTTTGAGATGAAGAAACGCTCCCTTTCTCCCTCTAGCTCTAGGATTTCTCTCTCTAGAAAGTTGGAAACTGATTTCTCTCTTGAAATGAGTTTGAAAGTCCAATAATAATCTAGAAGGGGGGTTGAATAGATTATTAAAGATTTAAAAATTATCTTAGGCGTTTTTGAATTTTTAGATAATTAATTTGCAGTGTTAGAAATTAATATGCAAGACAAAAAAAATTCAATCACACAATGCACAGAGATTTATCTAGTTCACAACATACACCTCTGGTATGTTGCTACGTCTAGTCTCAAGTTCCTATTTGGAACTTGAGATCCTATTACTATCAGTAATAAATAATCCTTCAACAGGCGGAGAAGCCTTTACAAAGTTTTATAGACAAACTTTCAACTGTTCCCAACTAATCTATCTTGGACAACTAGCTCCTCGCTCCATCCTCAAGCTTAGTTGTACTTTCTTTAGAGTTTAGTTCTATTCTATAATCTGGTCTTGAAACAATAGCCTTTTCCTCACCTCACAAGTTCACTAGAGACCCAACTCTCAGCTAACCTCTCTTCGACTCTGGTCTTGGTCGAAGAATTGCTTATTTTTCTCACAGGCACATAAGGGAAACTAACTCTACTTTTTTCTTTTTACAGAGAATTTTACAACAATTTGCTTCTAAAATAAGCAGATAAGATTTAGTACAGATTTATGCTTCTCAGATAAGCAGATATCAATTAAAGAGCAAATATATTATATATTTATAAAGGTTCAAAGACTTTTAAAATATGCTTCTTAGTAAGCAAATAAGTAATTTGTGCTTAGATTGAATAATGCTTCTTATGTAAGCAGATATGTAAATTTATGCACAGTTATAGAAGTTTAAATAACTTTTATATTTTGTATAAAAGTGCTTCTTGAATAAGCAAATAAGTAAACTTTAGCTTTTACTCAAAATGCTTCTGTTATAAGCAGATAAATAGTTTTAATGCAATTTTATGAAGAATTATTTATTCTTTATAATAAAGAGTGTTTTTCTATGGATTAAAGAAACTTGTTTCTCAGATATTTTCTAACAAGTATTATATGAATGACTTTGTGTTCAAGCACTTGTATTTTAAAAGAATAAATTAATTTAAGCAATGATTATCAAGTATAACAGTTTAATAACTTGATATAACAAATATACTTGTTTAACTCAGATAATATATATTAATATTTTATTTATTATGTGATTTATAAATAAAGTCACTTAGTACTATAAGGAATCGTACGGTTCGATTCCCTCACTTAAGAGGAATATCTCTGTAGCCTTGCGGCGTCTAAGTATGATAGAATTTATATTCTCACAATTGATATTTATATAAATATTTTTAATAGATCACTTAGATTTTTAAATCCGGTTCGGATGATTCACTCTTTTTAGAGGAATATCTCAGTGTCGTTTTGAACTATCAAGTGTATTATCTATTTTACGATATTTATATAAATAATATCAATAAAAAGTTATTTAGTACTTATAAGGAATCGTATGGTTCGATTTCCTCTCCGTAGAAGAATATCGCCGTAGCCTTGCGGCGTCTATGTATAACTTTTTATTTGATAAATAAATGAAATATAAATATATAAAATTGTGTATAACAATTTATATTCGTATATCTATAAATTTAAAGCAAGTAAGAAATAATTCAACTAAGTTAACTCAAATGACTTATCTCAATTACTTGGACCAATTTCTTCTTCTCAAATAATCAAAACTTCTGTAAGAAGAGATATAAAGCTTTAGAGAGAGTATGTAGGCAAGAAGAGTAACCTTTTCTTTTCACTTGAATTGGCAAAAACCAAATGAATGAAATACTCCCTTTTTATTGAATTTTGAAGTTGGGGGCAAATAGGTAATTTTTGAATGAATGGATGAGATTGCTTCAATTTTGTTTTAATGGTTTTGGATGAAGAAAGATCACACGGATTGCCAACTGAAAGGAATTCAAATTTTCGCCCGTGCAAATCTTTGATAACCTTAAGGCAATTAATGTTCATTTTTCAAACCAATTCCACCACTTCATCAATTTGGTCAAAGATAATAAAAGTCAGCCAAGTCCCATATACATACACGGCTTGTATATATATATATATATAAGACTTAATATACATATGTTTTATGCACATGCATACACACACCGGTTATATATATAACTTATACTTATTCGGTTATATATATATATATATATATATATATATATATATATATTATGCAATAAAACATTTTTGCCCGAATTTGTTTTTGTCCGAATGCTGATAAAGGAAGCCAAGGTTGCTAGCGCATCTACGAAATCATTTCGATTCCGAGGAATGTGGATGAAGGCTATAACTTCAAACTCCATAGCCATCTTGGCAAACTGCCGATGGTAGGGCAGCAAGTGTAATTCTTTGGTGTGATATGCTCCGGTAGTTTATTTAATGACCAGCTCAGAATCTCCAAAGACTGCTAAACGTCTGATACCTATGGATCGGGCCAATTTCAATCCATTACGCATCCTTCATATTTGGTCGTGTTGTTGGTGTTGACAAATTGTATCTTGGTGGCCGTGGGATATTGTTCTCCAGTGATGGATACAAGAACTGTCCCTGCTCCCGCGTCTTCCACGTTTACAGCACCGTCGAAGTACAGCTTCCAAAATTGGCATGTATCTTCTCGATGGTTTTGATGAATTGTAATTACACCGTCATCAAGGAAATAATTTTCCAAAGGTTCGAAGCTCTTTAATGGGGCTTCGACAAGTTGATATACAATTCCTTGACCCTTAATGGTTTTTTGTGTTACATAGATGATGTCGAACTGCTGAAGGATGAGCTGTTATCTTGATAGTCGAAAATTTAATATGGGCTTGCTGAAAATGTATTTCAGAGGATCCATGCGGGATATAAGATAAGTTGTGTGCCCATGAAGGTAATGTTGTAACCTCATGACAGTCCATGCTAAAGCGCATCAGGTTTTTTCAATCAAAGTGTATTTTTGTTCACAGCTGTTGAACTTTCTGCTATCGACAGCTAGCTTTTTACCTTACCAATAATGGTGCCACATATCAGAGAGCCATGATGGCCCTATTCCATGATATGATGCACAAAGAGATAGAGGTTTATGTGGATGATATCATTGTCAAATTCAAAAAGGAAGATGACCACACTGACCATCTCAAAAAGTTATTCAACCTGCTCCGTAAATACAACTTGAAGTTGAACCCAGCCAAGTATGCTTTTGATGTTAAATTCGGCAAATTGTTATGCTTTTACATTAAGTCAAAATTCAATTAAACATTTGCATCAACCTAAGGCAATACACTTCTAAGGATAAAATTAGATCATCATATCATGCATGATCTGCACTTGTAAAATTGCATTGTTTTAACATACATCGCCAACAGAGTCGCCACCTGTCGACACCGGGGTGGAGGGTTCCCCCTTTCCCTGATTTTGCTTCTTCTACCCTTTATTATTTCGCTAGGTTGATTTATTTGTTTAAAGGGTGAGATTTTGAGAAAGAACCGACATATATGTCGACGATTTTGAAAAGATTGATTTTATGATTGGGCCGAATTAGACAGAGTTGCCAGTTGGTATGAGTTCAAAAGGCTGTACCAACTCAACCGGATTTTGAAAGATTTTTGCAATATGGCCCAATATGTGACAACGTTTAACTGGTCTGGAACCCAATATTCATAGAGTTCGGGGGCTTGCTTAAGCGAAGGGAAGGTGTTAAGCACCCACTGACTTCCGTGAAACTCGGTAACCGCTACTTTTTCATTCCCTAAGCATGTGTTATGTGTGTGTGTGTGTGTGTGTGTGTGTGTGTGATTAAATATGTGGAAGTGCTTGACTGTTTTATTTTGAAAGTAATGTTGTGCCTCTTTGGACCTATGTACAAAGGGTTTGATATATAGCAAAGTTCATTTTTTAGATAAAGCATATAAAAGTGAGGCTTTAAAATTTGATTTTCAAACTCTTTCGCCAAATAGGAATCGAGGCCCTTTGATACTTTTAATTTTATTCTAAAAGCGGCTTGATTCAATTGTATTGAGATGCGAAGCATCTTTTGACAGTATTGAAAATATTATCTAAAAGGGTCGGGCTCCTTGTAGGCATGGAAGCCATCTAAGTAAGCTCGAGCACCCATAAACCACGATTTCACTATTTCGAGGCCTTAAATCCGGATATCGTTTTAAGGCCCTAGATTACATGTACAATGAATTGCAAGCTGACTGTACAACTTAAACACATCCATCATAGGAACCGGATCTAGATCCATTGATTGAATCATCGATCATGTGGCTCCTAAGCTCACATGATATCATTTAAAACTTACAATATGCATATCTGAATATAAAATATACACATAACTTTAAAACTTTCCTAAACAATGGATTTATTGATCAAATCCTGTACACGAGTAAATAAGCTTCCCGTTTCATCTAGATACAGATCTAGAGTCACGTGGTTGCCAAATATTTACAAACTAGAAAGTAAACTAGATTTATCTACATCCTAGCCAGTCTAGCTCAAAAGGTTCAAGTTTTACAACTTTTGAACCGGTTAAAAGCTAGATCTGGCTAGATCTAGTATAGATCTAGTCAATACACTTTAAATATTGACTATTTACACAAATTTAAATGGTAAAAAGTTATATCTATGCAATACCAAGTAGGATATACGTATATATAGCCTCTATATATATACTAGAGCAGTAAACAAGCACAATTCTAAAGAGATCTTACAGTCTAGCGCAAGATCTGCAAATAAACGGCTTTATGCGCCTGAAAACTTGATTTTCACTGGTTAAAACTTGATATGTTGAAGTTTATATGTACATGAGTGTTTACAATTGAGATTTAAAAAGTTTGAGATAAAGAAACGCTCCCTTTCTCCCTCTAACTCTCGGATTTCTCTCTCTAGAAAGTTGGAAACTGAGTTCTCTTTCGAAATGAGTTAGGGGGGTTTGATATATATAGACTCGGCCAGCCGCAGGTGTACCTACAGCTGGGCCTGGTGGGCCCCGTTGTCTTGAAGTTTGTTCCCTTGATCGACGTACAGTCTGCTGAAACCTTCATATCTTACAATCCATGAATCCTATGGAGGTGTGTCATACCATTCCGTAAAGATCTTTCTGAGCGCTACGCAATGAAATAGGGCTTGATCTTTTCTGACTTCGGGAAGATGGGTCCATGTCCAGAATAGCATCTTCAAGTCTTTGTAGGCAGTTCGTTGGGCTATCTTGTGCAGTTTGCACTCGGAATTTCTGCGGTGGCTCATGTGACCTTATCCACAGCTAGAAGATAATTTATTTATGTTGTGTTGTCAACATTCCATCTTTTCCCTCCCGGGGTTGTCTCCAGGGTTGAGGTGGCTATAACTGTCACTCCTTAGTGTTGTCTCCAGGGTTTGACTGTTGTTGATTTTGTTTTTCCTCAGGGTTATCTTTGAAGATTGATTTGATGTCCCACGTGGCTATCTCCGGGGTTTGATTGTGGTTGTAGTTTTTTGGGGTTTTCTCTGGGGTTTGAAAAGATGTTTTTGCCCTCCTACGTAGTTAGTAACAGGAAAACGAAATTTCGAGTGTCTACAAAGTATTTGGAGAAATACTATTATTATATATTAGGGCTAAATACACTATTGTCCCTCGAAGTATGACCCCTTTTACACTTATGACCCTAATATTTAAAATGTTATGTTAGCATACTCCAAGTACACATTAAGTAAACAAAAATGACCCTAAATCTATTTCCGGCCAAAATAATTGCCTGAGTGCTGACGTGTCACCGAAAAAACTGTATTTTTATAATTTTCAACGTATTTCAGTATATTTTACCATTAACAAAATTTAATACATGTATATACTTATTAAATTAGTATATTTATATTAAATTCGTATAATTTGATTATAAAATTATAAATAAAATTTAAAATTATAAAAAATTATAAATAAAATTTAAAATTATAAATACTAATTAAAAATATTAGGAAACACATTACAGATATTTGAATACAAATTAAGAGTATATTAACAAAAAAACAAAAAAAAACAAAAAAAATAAAAAAATAAAAAAATAAAAAAAACAAATATACTCAAATTGATAAAACATTAATGACTCTAAATTATACCCAAATTCGAACTAAAAATGAATTGATCAAGTATCATCCCCAATTTGAATTGAAATGGAAACCAGTAAACCATTGTAGAATTATATACATGATTAGTTTAATAAGGGTTCGGTCAATGCCCTCTCAACCGAGACGGCGAGAGAATCCGAAGAAGAAGACCAAGAGGAAGAATTTGTCGACAATAGCCCAACCAAAAAATGAGAAGAAACAGATGAAAATGAAAGCGATGATCTAGGCGGGGGTTTTGGAACCCTAGGTACTCGAGATCTTTCTATATAAATCAGATGAAAATTTATAGGGCTGGTTGGGTGTTGGGGCATCTGAAACCCGAGCCAAATCAAAGTCCAGTCGTATGCGCGGTGCTTTGTTGAAGATATGGTGGACCGAGTGGCTCTGTAATTCTGTCAACGAGTGGTGCTCCGGTGTTTGAAATTTTCTACTCCAATCGAAAGAATTTGAATAAATAGCATTAATCGATAACAATTGAGGAGAGAGAATTTCAGCAGCAGTGATAAATACTAAAATCACGAAGAAGACGATGAGAGCTATACATGCATCGACCTCCTACAATGTTAATGGCTTTGGCGCAACATAACCCCAAAAATTTCACCACCGCCCCAACACCCAACCAGACTTGTGACACCCCCAAATCTGGGTCCTCTGACCCCGATCCGGTCGCCACAAAATAACACTAACATCCACCTTTAAGTAACATACGATAACTAAAATGCAGAATCTAATAAACGTACGTCGTTCATTCAAAAGGTGTTACTAGTCCCAAGATTCGATAACTTTAATACATGAATACAAACATACCCTAGAATAAACATTAGGGTTCATATTACATTAACAGTAATTAAACAAATCATAAAGACAAAGTCTGCTCCTTACAAACCATCCTATATCTTTCCTTTACCCTTGTTCTTCCTTGAGGGCTCGGGCTTAACTGCAATAGAAGTCATGATATAGCAAGAATAAGCAACAAGTTTGCTCAGCAAGTTTAAATACAACAATAAAGGATATATCATAATGAATGGAAAAATATCTGACAATGATTTCAACGAAATGAATATCTTAAAGATTCAACAATATGAATGTTAGAATGATTCAACAATCTGTATGATTCAATACTATGAATATCTGTAATGTTCAACAACCTGCATGATTCAACACTATGAATATCTGAAAGATTCAATAATCTGACTATTAAAAGCAAAGATAATAATTGCCTTTAGAATGACTGATAGTCGAGTAAACTTTGAACTATAACTTTCCAATGGGTTCAATAGCTAATTGACCCTTTTTGGATTACTAGCTTCTGGCTACAGAAACTTAGTACCTCGAGAAGATCAGCCTCGGGCACAACGTGAATATGCATAACACTTAAATCTGCTTACTCGTATCATATATATTAGATACCTGGGCACACTCCTACATATGAGGGGTGTTCTGTTCCGTCTAAGAATTCTTACCATCAATTGGTTTGGATAGCTTTAAAGAAAACTTCATACACTAGTCTGACCGAGCAAAGGTTCAGACTCTTACTGACATAGTTCAAGAAATTTAAAACCTTGAATAATGTACAAGTCCAAGACTGTACGAGCTCAAATGCACTAGGTGCGGACATCAATAATATCAATGTGGAATAATTGATAAGTAATTAAACCACTAAATAACATGCTTGGAAATAAGGTTCAAGCAATTAAGTAAACAACTTTCGATTCAACAATAACCTACTCAATACAATATGAGAAGGATAGAGAACTTGCACAAAGTGAAGTTTAGAATTTGCACAATATATGAATTTATGTAAGTTCGGAGAACTTGCACAATACTCAACGTGTGAAGTTCGGGGAACTTGCACAATACTCAACGTGTGAAGTTCGGGGAACTTGCACGCTAATAGATTCCTTGCATAAAATAAATGCATAGGCTTAGACACTTACAACATCAAAGAGTGAAATTCGGAAAATTTCACCATAATAGATCCCTTGCATAAAGTAAATACATAGGTTAGGACATTTGCTGACAACGTTCTTTGAGTAAAGTAAACACAAAGATAAGATACTTGCACAATATACGAGTTTGTAAAAATTTAGAGAACTTGCATAATAAAGACATGAAGTTTGGGAACTTGCAAAATAACCAAAGTGTGAAGTTCAGGGAACTTTCACAATACTCAAAATGTGAAGTTCGGGGAACTTTCACAATAACCAAAGTGTGAAGTTCGGGAAACTTTCACAATACTCAAAGTGTGAAGTTCGGGGAACTTGCACAATACAATAATAATCAAATAAAACTAGGAAACTTGCACCGTAAAAGAGTGTAAGTTAAGAAAACTTGCAATATAATAATACCCTGCTCAATATAAATCTGAGTAAAGTTAGGGAGACTTGCAAATACTACAAGAACGGGTTCAAAGGAACTTGCATTCAATATCACAATTAAATGAAGTTAGGAGACTTGCAAATAATACAAGAACGGGTTCAAAGGAACTTGCTCACAATGTTCCTTGAATAAATTAAATACAAGGATAGGATACTTGCACAAATAAGGAGTGTAAGTCAGGGAACTTGCACAATATACGAGTTTGTATAAGTTTAGAGAACTTGCTTACAAGATTTATCAAATAAAATAGTGCAAGGGTCTAGAATAGTTGGCTGTTTGCTCAGCTACAAATAAGTTTTAGCTTTAATTAAACTTGTTGAAACAACCTAACATTAACAAGTTGGTCTTTCAATTAGCATGTGTAAACCAATATAAGTCTAAACTTACAAGAATCTGCTTATCATATAAGTTTATCACATAATTCACGTAAGTTAATCTAATCATGTCTTAGATTTAATAACTTTAGATTATCTAGTTTCTATGAATCAATATAGGCTTGAACACATAGCACTTCAAGTTAGTGATATAAATCAACACACAAACTTTATCAAGTTATTAACTTCTCGTTTGAAACTAACATGCTCATTCTATATCCAATTCAAAGTCATGTTTTCATGCCAGACGTTCACATACTTTAAGTAATACATGTTCATGCTTCAAAGATTAGCTACATCGTCATATTACCACATCACGAGGCTAACAATACTTAGTAAACATGCTTGTGCTTATACTACTCATGTATACTCTTATCACATAGGCTATGCTTTAGAAATCCATTTTTTATGAATATGCGTGCATAGGTGAAATCTATGTTTAAAATGAGGTTCATGTCAATACGTCTATAGGCATAATGAAATTTTAATACACATGCTCGCATGATCATAATGAATTCACATGGTAATCAATGTTATTTCACATTCTAAGTTTCTTTGAAATTTACACTAAGTCCACAAAGGTCATTTAGTACGTGTAAAGCATCTCAACATATAATTCGTATGCAATTGAAACACATATCTAAACCTTGTAAATGTTCTCATATGGTCAGAATCTAAAATATACTAATCTTGGTCAAGTTTGTTTTCAAAAGTCTTAAATTTCTCATTAAAATCGTTGAAATCTTGCAATCGTGCATGCTAGTGTGTTCGACACTTTAAACGTACATTTCATGTCAATATAGACCATACGGTCATGCTTGTCAAAATCAGAATATACATAATGCGTATATGCTCATAACAAGTTCACTTTAGTAAACTTCTAAGTTCACTTATAAACTTCAAGGCTTTTCATTAATAATATGTATTAACATCGTTATACATGTTCATACTGCATGCATGCACCCATACATACATATTAACCATGCCTACATGCTTGCCAAATAAGATATCACATGATAGCATACAACAGTTCTACAACAGAAATCAAAAACAGAATCTGCAGAGGGGCGCAGCCGCGCCCATTTGTACTAGGGAGACGCGCGGCCGCGCGACTTCGTTTCCAAACCAGGACGGCTGCTGCTCAGCAGAAACTTAGCCCAACTCAGAAATTTCATACGAAAATCATTCCAAACAACTTCTAACATGTTTACTAACTTATATACCACCTAACAATGATGTTCCAACCCAATAACTAATAAGTCCATGCTCAATTCAAAATCAAGAATTTAGCAAGTTTATAGAAAATGAGAACAAGAATGGAAATGGTAGAAAGTATACCTCTGTAAATTGAAACTGACTTGCCACTAAACCAAATCCACCCTCACTGATATTTCTCTAAACAACTTACACATATATGAAATATCAGCATTGCAAATCATGAAGGGGAGAGTTCTTATATAGACAAACATATAACCAGTCAATGCAATACTCTCCCAAATCAAACCCATGGATTGTAAGGTTGTTCAATGGACAAGAGAGAGTTGGTGAGAAGTGGGTGGATTCAATCATCAAACCCACTCCCTTCCTAATCATTATGGCTAGCAAGAGTTTGGGAGACTAAGATGGAATAGGCTTCTAGCCTTTTTGTATAATACGTGAATGAGAAGGAGGAGCAATTGGGCACCCCATATGGGACAAGTAATAAGAACTCAGCCACTTACAAAGTATATAGTGTATATGTCCAACACTTAATTATATAATGAATACACTAGGTTATATAATACACATAGTATATATTTAGGCTATAAATAATGTAAATTCACAATTCCAATGGGCAAATAATAACACAATGTAATCAAATATATAATAACGTTCCATGTACATTTTACTAACACCAAATATAAAGCAAGTGGGTATTATTATAATAATAACTGTTATTATAATTATAATAACTTATTGAAAGTATTATCAATTAATAATGTTTATTGATATTAAGGTAAGGTGATAGGGTATTCATAAAAGTTTTTCTACCCACATCATGTCACATGCTCTAAGTACACATTACATTTATCAATCTCACATAATACAATTAAGGTTACTATATAGTCTATATATAATAGTCTTATCAAAGGTCACCTTGTACTATATATAATATATAGTTAACTATCATATATTAAAGGTTTAATATAACACATGCTTGTATAAAAACAATAAATCACGTAATATATTTATTAATCTCTTACTCTTTAATTATTAGTTATTCATAATAATAATTAATCAACACATAATCAATTAATTACTCCCAATTCATTAATTATTATTTACTCATAATAATTATAAATCAACAACAATAATAATTTCATACGTTATCAATTAATTACTCAAATATAAATAATTAATCGCGATTAAATCTCTACACCATATTCAAGAAATTTGAATATAGAATTTAATAACACTTTTATCAATATTCTGATATAAAAGTCTCAGGGTTAATCTACTAATTTAAATAATCATTAGTGATTCCCTTTAATAAAATCCTAGTATTTATTCGCATAGGTTAAATTCACATAAGCACATAACCACATAAGGTTTAAATAAGTTTAAAAAATTAACTCCTAAAAATTTTAAAACATATATAAAATTAATAAGGAGCTTAAAATTCCTGGTCATTACAAGCCCTATGAAAATTATACTGATTTATTTTTTTTCTGTGTACAGATTCCATTAATGAGGCACATGAAATCGACAACCTACTATTTCATTTGTTTTTAAATAGTTCAACGATTTGATAGTGTTTTGTCAATTTGGGTATATTTGTTTTTTTGTTTTTTTGCTTTTTTGCTTTTTTGCTTTTTTGTTTTTTTTAATATATTCTTAATTTGTATTCAAATATCTTTAATGTGTTTCTTAATGTTTTTAATTTGTTTTTATAATTTTAAATTTTATTTATAATTTTTTATAATTTTAAATTGTATTTATTATTTTTTTATAATTTTAAATTATATTTATATTTTTTTTATAATTATAAATTGTATTTATAATTTTATAATCAAATTATACGGATTTAATATAAGTATACGAATTTAATAAGTATATACATGTATTAATTTTTTTTAATGATAAAATATGCTGAAATACGTTGAAAATTATAAAAATACGATTTTTCCGGTGACACGTTAGCACTCAAGCAATTTTTTTGGCCGAAAATATATTTAGGGTCATTTTTGTTTACTTAAGTGTACTTGGAGTATGCTAACGTAAAGTTTTAAACATTAGGATCATAAGTGTAAAAGTGGTCATACTTCGAAGGACAGAAGTGTATTTAGCCCTATAAATTAATAAGATTAGTCATCTTATTTTATTATTATTATTATTATTAAATTGACAAAATAATAATAATATAGTATTTAGAGAAATACTAATATTTATAATGAAGTATTTGGAAAAATACTAGATTATTAATTAATAAAAGGAGTCTTATTATTATTATTATTATTATTTTATTTAGTTCCCAATTAGATTGGAAATTAAATTAAAACCCAATTCTTTAAGGGTTAAGGATTAGGGTTAGTCTTTAAATAAGAGTAGTCTTATTGTGGGAAAGACAAAAGCTTCTGCAACTTGCTTCTCTCTAGCAAGAATTCTCAAAACCCTAAGTTGTTAGAAAAGTGAGAATTAAGATTAGCCATCCAAGTCCTAGTAGACTCTAAAATTAATCTCCAATTTATTACTCTTGGTGGATACCTCTTGGGCGTTGCATACACTTTGTGACGAACGTGTGATCCGGAGATTGGAGAGATCGTGAAAGATCAAAGGATTGGATTTGAAGTCTTCATCAAAGGTTGACACGCTTCAAAGGTATATCTTTATCCTTTCTCAATTAATGAGTTTACATAAGGCTACACCATGGATTACTGAAAAAAATTAATTGCTCTATTTGCGTGCTTCCGCTACTATTTCAATTCAATTGTATGCTTTGATTCATTTTTAGCAATCCTACAAAGTATTCAGGCAAGGAACGAGAAAGGTTTCAGTCGAGACCAGGCAAGAAAGATAAATCTCAGGTTGAGTGTTATCATTGCCACGAGAAGGGCCACTACAAAAATCAGTGTCCATTGTTGAAGAAAGAAAACAAGAAGAAAGGTAAGCAAATAGAAAATTCTGGTAATGTTACTGAGCAAGCAGATGTGTGCAGCGATGGAGAGCTGTACACAGTGACAAAAAATGAAGCTTCACAAGGTGATCTCTTATCCGTTAGAGACAGTAACAGCCTTACAGATTTGTGCATGGATTTCAGTTGTTTTTTTCATATGTCCCCTCACAGGGATTGGTTTGATACTTTTACATCCTGCAATGGTGGGACAGTTTTATTGGGTAACAATGTAGTCTGCAAAGTTACTGGAATAGGCACCATCAATGTTAAAATATTTGACGGGGTTGTCAGAATATTAGGTGATGTAATGTATATTCTAGAATTGAAGAAGAGTTTGCTATTGGTTGGAGTACTTGACTCTATAGACTGTAATATCTCAATCAGAGATGGAGTCATGAAAATTACCAAGGGTTCGATGGTAATTATGAAGGGCCAAAAAATGGGCACCCTCTACAAGTTGATAGGGGACACAGTTGCAGGTGGAGCAGCAATTTCTGTGCAAGATAATTTCAACAGTGATAGCACAGAGTTATGGCACATGCGACTTGATCATTTGAGTGAAGGTGGAATAAAAGAACTTCACAAAAGGCAGTTGTTGAAAGGTGTCAAAACGTGCAGTTTGGGATTTTGCAAGTTTTGCATGTACGGCAAATAACGGAGGGTCAGTTTCAAGGCAGAAACACATTCCAGTAAGAATGTACTTGATTATGTACATTCAAATATTTTGGGGGCCGATCAAGCATACGTCAATGGGTGGAGCCCATTATTTTGTCAGCTTCATAGATGACTGCTCCAGAAAGGTGTGGGTGTATTTTATGAAGTAGAAATCTGAGGTTTTCAGAATCTTTAAGAAGTGGAAATCTAAAGTAAAAAAATCAGACCGAAAAGAAAATGAAGTATTTCAGATCAGATAATGGCACGAAATACAAGGACAGATCA
Source organism: Panax stipuleanatus (assembly GCA_020205555.1). Taxonomy (NCBI): domain Eukaryota; kingdom Viridiplantae; phylum Streptophyta; class Magnoliopsida; order Apiales; family Araliaceae; genus Panax; species Panax stipuleanatus. The sequence goes on along the minus strand of CM035117.1, from coordinate 153,589,700 downwards.
TTCTTACAGTTCTTTCAGGATGAAGGTATCACCAGGCACTTCTCAGTTAAAAGAACTCTAGAGCAAAATGGGGTTGCCGAGAGGATGAACATAACTCTATTGGAACGTGCCAGATGTATGAGGTTAAATGCAGGATTGCCCAAGAGTTTCTGGGCTGAGGCACTCAACACAGCGTGTTATCTGATAGATCGATCTCCTTCTGCTAGAATTGATTACAAAATCCCCGAAGAGGTATGAAGTGAGAAACCAGTTATTTTTTCTATGATGAAAATCTTTGGTTGTCCAGCTTATGTTCATTTGTCAGTCGAGGAGCGACAATCCAAACTTAATCTAAGGTCAAAAGAATGTATTTTCCTTGGATATGAAGACGGGGTCAATGGATATAGGTTATGGTATCCAATATCCAAGAAGAATGTTGTCAGTAGAGATGTGGTGTTCAATGAAAAACACATGCTGAACAAGTTCGAGAATGAAGAATCTGCAGCAAGTGAGTTGCAGAAACACCCAGTTGAGGTGGAGCTTCCTAAAGAGATTGAAGATTATCATCTTTCAGATCCCCAAGAGAGGTCCTATAATCTTGTTAAAGATCGGGAAAGGCGAGTCAGCAAATCAGCGCAGAGATATGGGTTTGATGACATGGTTTTCTTTGCCTTGATTGCTGATAGTGGAGATCCAACTAGCTATCAGGATGTTATTCAGTCCGATGATAATTATAAATGAGAAATAGCGATGGCAGAAGAGATGGAGTCTTTACAGAAGAAGCATACTAGAAAGTTAGTTCAACTTCCAAAAGGATCAAAGGCTATAAGATGCAAGTGGGTGTTCAGGAAAAAGAAAGCTCAGCTTGATAAAGAAGGAGAAAGATTCAAGGCTAGGTTAGTGGCAAAGGGATTCTCTCAGAGAGAAAGAATCGATTACAATGAGAACTTCTCATCAGTTGTGAAACACACATCGATTCGGTTGATCTTATCTATTGTAACATCATAGGATATAGAGTTAGAGCAGCTTGATGTGAAAACAGATTTTCTCCATGGTGATTTAGAAGAAAAGATCTGCATGAAGCAGCCTTAGGGGTTTATTAAACCAGGAAAAGAGGGCTTAGTTTGCAGTTTAAAGATGTCTCTCTATGGTTTGAAGCAGTCCCCAAGACAGTGGTACATGAAGTTTGACAACTTCATGGTGGCTCATGGTTACTCTCGTTCGGAGTATGATCCATGTGTGTATTTTAAATTCTTTGATGATGGTTCTCTAGTATTATTGAAGTTCTATGTCGATGACATGTTGATAGCAGCAAAGAGGATGTCAGATATTCTTCAACTGAAGAATTTTTGAGCAATGAGTTTGACATGAAGGATCTTGGGTCAGCTAAGAAGATCATAGGTATGGAAATTCACAGGGATCGTCAGGCAGGAAAACTGTGGCTAAGTCAGAAAGGATATGTGCAGAAGGTCTTGGAGAGGTTTAATATGCACAATGCTAAACCAGTTAGCACTCCGTTGGCAGTACATTTTAGGTCGTCTTCACAGTTGAGCCCACAAACATATGATAAGGTGGAGTATATGTCCAAAGTACCGTATGCAAATGTGGTGGGTTGTCTCATGTATGCCATGGTATGTATAAAGCTAGATATCTCACATGCATTCAGTGTGGTTAGCAGGTATATGGCAAATCAAGGGAAAGAACATTGGAATGCTGTCAAATGGATTTTTCGTTATCTAGCAGGTACAACCAATTACAGTCTTATATTTGTCCGTGATATGCAAGAAGTGAGGTTATTACAGGGTTCGTTGATTCAGATTATGTTGGAGACCTAGATTCAAGGAGATGTACGACAGAGTTTGTATACACCTTTTGTGGAGGATGTATATGTTGGAGGTCAGTGTTGCAGTCTAAGGTAGCATTATCAACAACAGAGGCTGAGTATATGGCATTAACAGAGGCAGCCAATGAGGCTTTGTGGCTAAAGGGACTAGTGGAAGAACTAAGTTTCAAGCAGAGCAGTATCCAGCTACAGTGTGATAATCAAAGTGCTATTCATTTAGCAAAGAATCAGGTGTTCCATGCCAGGACCAAACATATAGATGTTCGGTATCATAAGATTCGTGAGTGGCTGAACAGTTGTGACATTGCAGTTCGCAAAGTTCACACAAAGGAGAATGTCGCAGATATGCTCACAAAGTCAATTTCAACAAAAAAGTTCAAGCATTGCTTGGACTTAATTCATTTTGTCAAATGTTGAGTTCGTGGTGGAGTATTCAGGGAGGGAAACATTCACAATCACGATGAAGTTCACAATATTTAGATAATACAAGTCAAGGTGGGAGATTGTTGAAAGTATTGTCTTGTATTTAATTATTTTTGGTTGGTAATAGTTGGGGGATGTTGGGGGATGACATTCATAAATGACCATTGATTGTTAGTAGTTGGGGAATGACATTCAAGACCATTTTTTCTCCTATAAAAGGGAGCTTTGGCTCCTCATTTGAAACACACCAACATTAGAGAGCAAGAGAGGTAGAGAAAGAAAGCTCTAGTTTGAGTATTAGTAAGGTAAAGAGGTAGAGAAAAAATAAACAGTTAGTTTATTTCTCAGTAGAGAGTTTGTATTCTTCATATTATTTTCATAATGGATTTCTGAGATATCTCCCCGTGGTTTTTCCCAGTTAGATTTTCACGTAAAATTCTTGTATTATTATTTTATATCTCATATAGTAATGTGTTTGTATTTATCTTAATATATTTGTGTGAGTCTGATTTCAACACCCTGCAAATTACGCAGCCATCTTCCTATATGCATACATAAAGAACAAAGCAAAACAATCCATTAACATTATTTCTTACTTGTGTTAGTAGTGTATATCCATGCATGTTCATATTTCCTTATCCCCAATCTAATATTCCTATGTTGCGGAATATAAGATAAATTTAGACTTTTTAAAATTAATTTAAGATATTTTTAAATTCAAAATTAATTAATGTGATTAGTATTACTTCTTAAGTAGTTTATAATTTTCATGATTGTATTGTCTATAATTAGTATTTTTTGTATTAATTTTGAATTTAAAATATCTTCAACCAATCAATCAATTGTCAATACAAAATATAATATGACAAAAACAAGTCATTCTCGTTCGTCTCGAGTCAACTTAGTAGGTTGAAAAAAAAATTATCAACTCAATAGTTCAAGGATTTTTTTTTGGTTTTACCATTAAGCATGCAAAGTCCAAGAATATATATAATGATTTATAGTCAAAAGTGATTAAGTTGTGCAGTTTGTAGTAGTGAATCCATCGAAAGCTATTTATTAGACTAAGTTAAAAAATAATTGAATTAAATATAAATTATTATCTTAAACTATTATCATTATTTCGCTTCGATGATTCATTTATTAATTTTGTCAATTAAATGATTAAATTTATTTTATTTTATTTTAGTTCAATTAAAACACATCAGAAATTGAGGACGTGAAAATCAATCTCTGTGTAATTAAAAAAATAAATTTTTGATAAAATTTCTTTCAATTATATTAGATTAAGGGACAAAAAAGTAAAAGAACAAACAATAAGATTTTAAAAATAACAAATATTTAATCTAACTAGGTAGAGATGGTAATTTCTTTCTCCAAAAAATGATAAAAGATGATGAAATTATGAAATCCACTATTCCCAGTTCAAGACCCATCACCATTTGGCTGGGTTGAGCCCGATACAAGTCCAGATTTTCTTAACAGCTTTCCTTATTATATTTATCTAGTATTTGATGCACTATTGTGGGCTTCCGGAGACCTAATCCAACCCGTCATACAACCCAAAAAATGTAGTCAAAAGTGATCGTAGTTAATTTTTAATTAATTAAATTAGAGTTAAGATTTAATTAGTTAAAGGATAACATTAAGAATATGTGTTAAAGGATTTATTAAAAGAATTAAAAGAGTTTTAAAACCATTTTTTCAAACAAGGCCCTTGCACCGTGTTAAATCAGTTTTGCCAAACGGGGCCTTAACTATTAAAATCTATTTTTAAAATAATTTATTTTGCCAAACAAGCCTTGGGGCTTTTAAAATTCATATTGTAACTTCTTTGTATTAATTGTAATTATGGTAATAATGGGTGATTTAATAATTGGGAGTTAAATATCTATTATATAGTTATACATATAATATATATGATATCAGTTTATGTTCTGTAAAAACTACGTTAGTTTAGAAGTTAGAAGGGTTAGTATGTGTCAGAGAGAAAACACAGAAAACCTAGAGTTAGAGAGAAAGGAAAAGAGAAGAAGAAGGGAGAATGAAGAAAGAGGAAGAGGAAGTTTGAGAGAGTCAAAGACTGATGTCATCTTCATCTTGTTCTCCTATGCAACAAGGGTATAATCTCAATTCCTTGTTCTTCTAAATATGTTTTTATATTTTTCATGAGTATTAGTTCTTTGTGTGTATGAATTAACGAGGAATTTATATAAATATGATGTATATGTATGAATTGGGTTAATATATGTTTATAATTGAGTTGTATACTTAATTGAATGTTTAATTCATGTATATATATGATGAACATGAGGAATTCATGTTCATCAAAAAGTCACAGTGAAAGTATTTTAAAATATATATATATATATATATATATATATATATATATATATATATATATATATATATATAGTTTCTTTAAAAACCAAAATTTCATGGTTGATTGCTAGTTGTTGCTTAAATTGATGTTAGCTTATGTTAATATGGTTACAAACGAATTCAAACATATTTTGAATTGTGTATTTCGTTTTAAAAATAAACTACAGTGTTCAATTTCATCAAGAACACTTGTCAATAGTTTTTCTTCAAAAATCATGGAATTGATTGTTGTAAACTATGTGTTTTAAGGATTAAATGTGTTAAAAAAATGTTAGGAGTTTAGAAATTATGTTTTCTATTAAAGTTGTTATAAATTGTATGGACTGGAAGTGGAATTTGGTGTGGAGAAATAAGCCAAATTGACTTTTTCTCTGCATAATTCGCGAGAAAAACTTGAACCCATGGAGGGGGCCCGCCCCGGCGGGCTTTGCTAGGCTTGTAACCCCCGCCCCGTCGGGGGGTATGCAGAAAATAAAATTGTTTATTTTTTTGTGGTTTTTGTTCCTATTATGAAAGCTAAGTTTATGTGGTAAATTGAGGATATTATAAGCATGCATTATAATGCTAAAATAATAGTAATGAATTATATTAATAAAATATAATGTGTAATTATAATTTGAATAATTATAATTATAGTAAAGGTTTGATTTAAATTATAATTTGTTAAATTATAATGAATATAGTTTGATTAATTATAATCAAAGTAAATGTTTAACTTGAAGTATAATTTGTGTAATTATAACTTAATATGTGATTATAATTTGGAATAATTATAATTAAGATAAATATGTAATTTAAATTATAATTTATTTAATTATAATTTAAGGAGTGCATGAATTGAAATTGATTATTTATAATCTAAGTAATTGTTTAATATAAATTATAATTGGTTTAATTATAGTTTAATGCATGATGTAGTTTGATTAATTATAAATTATAATTTGTTTAATTATAATTTGATTAATTAGAGTAATGGTTTATATTAAATTATAAGTTGTGTAATTATAATTGATTAAATATAAATAAAGTGGATGTTTAAATTATAATTTATTTAATTATAATTTAATATGAGTATGTAATTATTAGTTGATTAATTATATGAAAATATAATGTGATTATATGATGAATTTTAATTATGCGCTAATTAACTATTAATTTAATAGTTAAGGAGGAATGAGTTAACCTAGATTGGTTAACTAACGATGAGAATTAGCTATGTGATAATTAACTGATATTGTTAATTATACATATGATTTGACAGCGAGTGTCAAACGAGTAAATAGAAGAGAATTAGAAAGTATAAAGTAGAAGTTACTTAAGTGTTTGCTAAACGTCGCTATGAGACTAATAATTTATTCGTATGGTAAATACGTTATGTAGGATCATGAAGTCAAATTGTATTGCAAAGAGCATGATATGTTATATATGTTATAAGCATGAAATGTTAAAGTCAATGTATGACTACATTAATTTATTTAAATAATGTTGATTGAGTAAGGAACTCAATCTTTATATTTGTTATGTGAGTTAAAGTATGTATGCTATGTTACTTCAGTAATTATAAGATGTATGTTGAGCATGTTATTATGTGCTATGTGATGCATGAAAACTGTTAGGTCTTGCTGAGCTGTCGAGCTCACTCTTGCAAATAACTATTTTTGCAGGTCAAGGATGCAAGGTAATGATATGTGCTTAGTGAATTGTAGAGATCAATATTCACGAAGATTACTAATGTTTTATAAGAAATATAATTGATGTTTTGATTGTATCATCATAGCTAAGTTGTAAATTGGGTTATCCGATATGTATGGATAATAATTGTAATGTAAAACTTTGTATAGTCCTTTCGTTGTAGCGATTCATGTAATAGAATTGAATCAAAGTTTTGTAATGTTAAGGTTGCGATTCAGGGCAATAAAGAAAAATTATATAAAAGTTTTAAATATTCCGCATTTTTTTAGTGATTTTATTATCGAATAATGATGTAAGGTTAGAATAAAATGGTATTGTTAACGATCGAGTATGAGAATTATATTGTATGAATTTTGGGGTCGTTACAGTTGGTATCAAAGCTGTAGGTTGTACACCTTAGGTAAGAGTATCTTAGGCTATGACCTTCGAGAATAAGAAATTAAGTTTAAGTTACGTATAATGAAAAAGTGATTCTTTTCACATACGTAGATGTATAGGATGAGTTAGGTTCTAGAAATGTTATAAGAAGAAGATTAGAATGACGAGGAATAAAACTCGAATAAAATATTGAGCTATATGAATGGAATTAGATATTCTTAAAGGAAGAGTTGTTAAACAAACAAGAAGATTCAAAGAAGAATCTTGAAGAGATATAAAGATAAGAATCAGGAGTTCCTAACTCCAATAATCGAGATGACGAATAACGATGAATAGACGAAGTCTATAAGTTTAATAACATAATGAAATCATGATATGTCATGATAACAGGTAGAGATAAGAAGTTTTTAAAACAAAACGATAATGAGAATCATAAAGGAGATAGTTATAGAATAAGATCACGGTGTGATATTTTTTTTAAAGTTGAAAGACAGATGATTTTTAATGATTGAATAGTTATAGTTTGAGACTATAACGAGGATGTACTATGAGATAGTACTAGATTAACTCACGAGAAGTTATGAATGATGAGCTACAGAAAGTCTGTATCGAGTATAGAGCGAGAAGTTATAAGTATGATAGAGTTAAGTGGGATTTCAACTGAGGACTCATGTGGTGGCTGAGTTGTACAAATCTTGTATGGGTAGGGTTTTGTGCTTACACTTGGCTTATCATATTGATAATCGTTGGAAGGTTGGTGTCGCGCTATCGATATATATATGACGAGAAGGTGATTCCTTTCTCATATTATGTTTGATAGTTAGAGTCAATAGAGATTAGATTAGATGATATTAAGATTACATTAGATGATCTTAAGGTTAGGCGAGTTCTTAAAACTCATACTTATGGTAAGTTCGTGACTCATAATCGTATGTATATTTCGAACCCCTAAGCATATGGACAATCTCTGATCAATTCTTTGACTACGTATTGCTAGGACAAGTTCTTAAACTCATATTATTGTGGCAAGTTCCTGAACTTCCAAAGTGTGGTAAGTTCGATGAACTATACTGGGTATAGAAAGGTTATGGAATAGAAAGCATTAATGTTGTTTAAGATAGATAGAATGATTAAGTAATGATGGAGTAAAGATTTAATTGATGGAGAAAGTTTTTATATTCTAAATCTCCTATCTTTGTTAGATTTTTGAAATTTATTGACTTCGTGCTAATGTTACACTTCTGTTTTCTTGAAAAGCATTGGATCAAATGATGGAACTAATGAATTTTTAAAATAGTGTTATTATTCACATGTCTATGCTAATTGCTTCAGTTAGACAAAAATGATTTTAAATCTTCAAAATGTATTTTATATGTATCATTTGATATGGTGTAGAAACAATAATCGAAGAAGTTATCAATACAGTTAAACCTAGTGTTGGATGTGGTCGTATGATCGTCAGCCCACTATGGTATGATGTAGTATGACGACGTCATGTAATGACGAAATTCTCAACGTACCATTACTACGGTACAGTATCAGGGTATTATGAAAAAATTTATTTATTTTTAGTTTCCCTAAACTATTAAAAAAAAAGATTTATTTACTTTTAGTTTTCGTAAACGAAAAAAATATATATTATGTTATTGAGTTGATTATATATATATATATATATATATATATATTTCGATTGATGTCCGAATTATTGCTAGAAGTCTATGTTACTTGATTCAGCTAGACAAATATTGAAAGATGTTTATGAAATTCGAGCGTTCTTGGTCAAACTATACCAAATTAAATTATTTTGGTGCGGATTCAGATGTTAAGAAGCTGAGGTGAACAACCCTATAAAAAGGGGACATATTATCGGAGACTATAGTTCTGAATGTAACGCATATAGTCGTTACGATTTACTACGTTTGGGCCCGACGTAGGGGTTCGATAGGCTGGTCACCTAGAGTACCGATGCGGTTTTATAGTGTGAAGTACCGGGGATGAAGCACTGTAAGCCTAAATATAAGTTCAAGGTCTTGTGACCACTTAGCATTATTGGAATCTTTTAAATTCCCGAGTTATTTATATCGCTTCCCAATTATTGAGCAATTGTGAAAGATTCTTATTATTCTGAAGGTGAATGTGGTAAGAAGAATAGACCTTAAAAAGGAGTAGTTGTAGAACGCAACAATCTAATGAATAGAGATTAACGTAAAATCTATTTTGATAGAATGATATATATAGATTGATAGACTTAAATTTCGAGGACGAAATTCTTAGAAGAATGGGTGAATGTGATAACCCGAATAATTATAGATGGTGAATTATGTAGTATATGAATTCTACGACTAGAATATATAGTAATGATTCTTAGAAAGAAAATGAATGAGTTAAAGAAGATATATAATATTTGATATATGATTATATTTGATTGAAGGTTTTGTAATAAAACCTAAACCCTGTTGAAGAGGTGGAGTTAGTAAGATATGTGTAGTTTATATAAATGTTGTTAAGTTAACGTGTTGAAGTTATTCAACAATAAAATTGTGGAAGAGATTTTGTGAAAATCGAGTAAGGGATGTTTTCGTTGATTCCGAGGACGGAATCCTTATAAGGAGGGAAGGATGTGACAACCTAGATTTTTTTAGAAATTATAAATGAGAATTTAATGAATAAAATTCTTATTATGAGACGTTTTAAGTTTGAGAATGTGTATATGTGTCATATATGATGAAATATGTGAATTTATGTGAAGATAATTTAAATGTTAATTTTGATATTTATTGAATTAAATAAATATTTTAATTGAATTATTTATTGAGTTAAATAAATAATTATGTAATTATTATGGAGTAATATAATTAAGTGTAATATATTAATTAAATAAATATTTAATATTTAATTTAATTGATATAATAATTTTATGTTATAGTCCTAATTTAATTGAGATAATTAAATTAGATGAGTAATGTGATGAGTGTTACATACAATTATAATTAGCGAGTAATTATAATTATGTGACAATGTTTATGTGATTAATTGATGTTAATTTTTAATTAATTAAATTAGAGTTAAGATTTAATTAGTTTAAGGATAACATTAAGAATATGTGTTAAATGATTTATTAAAAGAATTAAAAGAGTTTTAAAACCGTTTTCCCAAACAAGGCCCTTGCACCGTGTTAAATCAGTTTTGCCAAACGGGACCTTAACTATTAAAACTTATTTTTAAAATAACTTGTTTTGCCAAACAAGCCTTAGGGCTTTTAAAATTCAAATTGTAACTTCTTTATATTAATTGTAATTATGATAGTAATGAGTGATTTAATAATTGAGAGTTAAATATATATTATATAGTTATATATATAATATATATGATATCAGTTTATGTTTTGTAAAAACTACGTTAGTTTAGAAGTTAGAAGGGTTAGTATGTGTTAGAGAGAAAACACAGAAAACCTAGAGTTAGAGAGAAAGGAAAAGAGAAGAAGAAGGGAGAATGAAGAAAGAGGAAGAGAAAGTTTGAGAGAGTCAAACACATCATCATCTTCATCTTGTTCTCCTAAGCAATAAGGGTATAATCTCAATTCCTTGTTCTTCTAAATATGTTTTTATGTTTTTCATGAGTATTAGTTCTTTGTGTATATGAATTAACGAGGAATTTATATAAATATGATGTATATGTATGAATTGGGTTAATATATGTTTATAATTGAGTTGTATACTTAATTGAATGTTTAATTCATGTATATATATGATGAACATGAGAAATTCATGTTCATCAAAAAGTCATAGTAAAAGTATTTTAAAATATATATATATAGTTTCTTTGAAAATCAAAATTTCATGGTTGATTGTTAGTTGTTGCTTAAATTGATGTTAGCTTATGTTAATATGGTTATAAACGAATTCAAACATATTTTGAATTGTGTATTTTGTTTTGAAAATAAACTACTGTGTTCAATTTCATCAAGAACTCTTGTCAATGGTTTTTCTTCAAAAATTATGGAATTGATTATTGTAAACTATGTGTTTTAAGGATTAAATGTGTTAAAAAAAATGTTAGGAGTTTAGAAATTATGTTTTCTATTAAAGTTGTTATGAATTGTATTGACTGGAAGTGGAATTTGGTGTGGAGAAATAAGTTAAATTGACTTTTTCTCTGCATAATTCACGAGAAAAACTTGAACCCATGGAGGGGGCCCGCCCCGGCGGACCTTGCTAGGCTTGTAACCCCCGCCCCGGCGGGGGGTATGCAGAAAATAAAATTGTTTATTTTTTTTGTGATTTTTGTTCCTATTATGAAAGCTAAGTTTATATGGTAAATTGAGGACATTATAAGCATGCATTATAATGCTAAAATAATAGTAATGAATTATATTAATAAAATATAATGTATAATTATAATTTGAATAATTATAATTATAGTAAATGTTTGATTTAAATTATAATTTGTTAAATTATAATGAATATAGTTTGATTAATTATAATCAAAGTAAATGTTTAACTTGAAGTATAATTTGTGTAATTATAACTTAATATGTGATTATAATTTGAAATAATTATAATTAAGGTAAATGTGTAATTTAAATTATAATTTATTTAATTATAATTTAAGGAGTGCATGAATTGAAATTGATTATTTATAATCTAAGTAATTGTTTAATTTAAATTATAATTGGTTTAATTATAGTTTAATGCATGATGTAGTTTGATTAATTATAAATTATAATTTGTTTAATTATAATTTCATTAATTAGAGTAATGGTTTATATTAAATTATAAGTTGTGTAATTATAATTGATTAATTATAAATAAAGTGGATGTTTAAATTATAATTTGTTTAATTATAATTTAATATGAGTATGTAATTATTAGTTGATTAATTATGTGAAAATATAATGTAATCATGATGAATTTTAATTATGCGTTAATTAACTATTAATTTAATAGTTAATGAGGAATGAGTTAACCTAAATTGGTTAACTAACGATAAGGATTAGTTATGTGTTAACTGATATTGTTAATTATACATATGATTTGACAGCGAGTGTCAAACGAGTAAATAGAAGAGAATTAGAAAGTATAAAGTAGAAGTTACTTGAGTGGTTGCTAAACGTCGCTATGAGACTAATAATTTATGTGTATGGTAATACGTTATGTAGGATCATGAAACAGATTATATTAAGTTATTTTTCGGCAATTGGTAATCTACGAGCCAGACAAGTCTTTCAGTTCCTATTTTCTACGTGAACTTAATGATGAACTGTTTTAAATTATATTGCAAAGTGCATGATATGTTATATATGTTATAAGCATGAAATGTTAAAGTCAATGTATGACTACATTGATTTATTTAAATAATATTGATTGAGTAAGAAACTCAATCTTTATATTTGTTATATGAGTTAAAGCATGTATGCTATGTTACTTCAGTAATTATAAAATATATGTTGAGCATGTTATTATGTGTTATGTGATGCATGAAAACTGTTAGGTCTTGCTGAGCTGTCGAGTTCACTCTTGCAAATAACCCTTTTTGCAGGTCAAGGATGCATGGTAATGATATGTGCTTAGTGAATTGTAGAGATCAATATTCACGAAGATTACTAATGTTTTATAAGAAATATAATTGATGTTTTGATTGTATCATTATAGTTAAGTTGTAAGTTGGGTTATCCGATGTGTATGAATAATAATTGTAATGTAAAACTTTGTATAGTCCTTTCGTTGTAGCGATTCATGTAATAGAATTGAATCAAAATTTTGTAATGTTAAGGTTGCGATTCAGGGCAATAAAGAAAGATTGTATAAAAGTTTTAAATATTCCGCATTTTTTTTAGTGATTTTATTATCGAATAATGATGTAAGGTTAGAATAAAATGGTATTGTTAACGATCGAGTATGAGAATTATATTGTATGAATTTTGGGGTCGTTACAGATGTGCAGCTCCATTAACCCATATATATATATATATATATAGGGGATTGATCTATTGATAACGTTGTCAATTTAACATTATCTTTACAACAGATCGTGAGCGTCCATCATAAGATCGAACGGTTTAATAAAGCTTTCGTCTGCAGTTAATACTGCAAATGAGACAAATGACTAAAATACCCCTCCTTATAAAAGTATTCATCCGCAGTATTAAATTGGGGACGCTGTGTATGGTCAAATGGTCAACTGGAAACGACATTGTTTGTAAATAAATTCCGTCCGTAATATTAAACTGCGGATACAAAATTTAATTTTTTTAGTTTTCAAGATTCGATCAATTCCCAAGATTGCAATCATTGGTGTTTGTCTGGAATACCAGATACTTGGAATGGATTGTTATATGCTTCTCTCTTGAAGATTGGAAAAGGATCGTGGAAGACCTAAAAAAAAGTCTTCAGAGATTGCGTATTTGCATTCAACATGCTGACACAGTTTTTCACAAAGGGCAAGGGTTTAAGTTGATCCAGATGACAGATATATCATTGGGATGAGACAGTAAAATTTCAAAACGTATATCATTGACATTTAACATGGTCGGAGCCTTGAAAACTAAAAAAAAATGAATTTGACATCCTCAGTTTAATACTGCAGACGAAACTTATAGTTGGACATACCTAATATCCACAATATTAAACTGCGGACGGAGGACTTGCAAAGGAAGGGCATTTTGGTCTTCTGTCTTATCCGCAGTATTAAACTGCGGAATACTGAAAACTAAACTGCAGACGAGACTCTCTATTTAACGATGTGTTGTAAGGGTACATATATATAGGAGTGCTCAAAATTTTCGATTTTTTCGATTTTTTAGCGAATCGGTTGATACTAGTACTAGCGGTACCTTTTTTCGGTATTTTAACATTTTTCTGTAACGATAATGAATTTTCTGAATTCGGTAAAAATTGAAATATCAAAAATACCGAAATTTAATAATATAATAATTAATAGTTAATGTTTTGTAATTTTATATATTAAATAATTTTTTTATATATTAATAATTTCTATATAATAGTAGTTTTATTAATTTTTTATATATTAATAATGTTTGTAGTTTTATGTATTAGTTATTATTAATAGCTAATGATTTCTTAGTTTTCAAAAAAATTGTTAATATATAATAAAAATTATTTAATTATTATTAATAATTATATATATTACCATGCGATATAACCAAAAATCGAACCGAAAAAATCGATACCGATTTTGTACCGAACCGGTATCGAAACCGATAATTCGATACCGGTTCCAGTTCTTGCTTTTCGGATACTTTCGGATCGGTACCGGTTCGGTATTTTCGATACCGATTCGATTTTTTACCGATGAACACCCCTACATATATACATATATAGAGGGAAGAGAATTGAATCAATAGATTATGGGAGAAGAGGATTGAATGAGTTATTTTATTTTGGTTTAATTTAAATTAGGATAAAAGATGGTTTGACAATTTTACCTTTCAATATACCATGAATTTTAAAAAAAATCTTTGAAAAAACTTTTTTTAATGACACATAAGTTGGAGATGGGCCACTCAATGATCCATGTCATCACTTTATGACATGGCAAGTACAATAAGACAAATGTGAAACTAATTTAATCATCTAATTGACAAAATTAAAAAGTTAATCATTAAAGTGAAAAAAATAATAATTTAAAATAATAATTATATTTAAGCCAAAATAATTTCATATCCGCACGCTACGAACTATAATGGTTTCTTTATAAAAATCACATCTATGAATTTGAGAATGAGCAGTACAAGATGAGTTAACTACTATACCCTCCATAGTCATTTGTTATGGATCAATATATATATATATGGTAAATATTGGCTATACACAGTCGTATATATTTTATTTGTGCACAGTCTACCAAACTTACGTCGTTTTGACAAATTTATTTTTAATTTCTGATTTGGAAGGAGATAAGTTTGATACAAATATGTCAAAACGACGTAATTTTGACAGACTCTGCACAAATAAAATATACACAGCTGTGTATAAGCATATTGCCGATAAAAAATATATTAACTACACTGTATAATAAAGCCCGAGATAAGAACTTGAAATTACCATATATTCCAATACCCAACTACTTTCCCAATCTTCACTACAAAAAACCTCGCTCCAAGATCAAGTATCCCAAAGTAGAAACAAATGTAACAACAATTCTACAAACAGTAAACTTTAAAACAAGGTAACAACAATTCTACAAATAGTCCTCAATATGAACTTCATTCTTCCAAAATGTGAAGGGAAAATTTGAAAGAACCTGATACAATAAGTGACCGTCAAACGCGAGAACCTGCAACATCACAGTTGCAAAGATTAAAAACAGTTTAAATTTTTATAAAAAAATTAGGATGAATTAAGAATATTTGAGCGCAGAGGGGATAGAAAAAAAAACACTGAAAGAAAAAATTTGAAAACTTTCCACCTCTACTGACTCAGTTACACAACGAGCAACGGATGAGGATTAAACAAAACTCCAAAAAGACAAAATGAAAAAAAAATGAAAGAAAGAAAATACTCTTTAATTCTTCGTCTGTTTATGATTAATAGTAAAGCAATTCCATAACATAAAATAACAAGAAAATATTATATTTATGAGTACCAGTTCATGAGAGGATAACCTTACAGATGCTCTAATGGTGATCAGCTACCTCCCTTCTGCTTGAGAGTGATCTTATCCCCCAAACTCAGAGCAATCCCCTGGGTCTTGCTTCTAATCCTTATATATCCACTCAGCTTTCCATCAACTTGTTTTTCAATGCTTAAATTTACCAAAGCATCCTCCCCAAACACACTCTTCGCGTACAAGTTAGCAGCTAAGAATCCACATTCACCTTCCAGAGCAGACCTGGAAAGTACGAAGCCAACAACCAGGTTAGAAGCAAAAATCATGCAGGTTGATCAACACAGTATAAAAACAAAATAACAAAAAGGAACAGAAATAAAAGCTCAATTTTGTTACTCTGCTTGCAAACTAGATGAATATTTATACAATATAGGATGACTAGAAATGAAAAGCTACGAAAAAACAGGCTCATTTTTCCCAAGGTCTCTTGTCATTTACAAATTACACAGAAAATTATCCCAATAAATCAATTAAGGTATTTTTTACTTATTTTGAACAATGTGATTTAGAACTTACTAAAATAGCACTAAACAGCTGTGCTTAAGATGGTCAAATAACTCCCATGATACACAGGCACATTATCCAAAGTACAGTTGCCATATTAAGTATATGAAGCATTGCAACGAAACAATACTTGCATGCTAAGGTTGACCTATAGCTAGAGATAATTTTCTTCAACAAATATATTGATCCTAATATGGAATGTGTACTCAGGTACAATATAACTAAGGAAAACCTTCTCTTACTATGGGGTGGAGATTTTATTTCGACACAACTTCACAAGCTAATCTTAGGGGAACACTTAAACACCTTGCCTGCAGATTAACCTCCTTGCTATCAACTCAAAAATATTCAGTGTAGGTTTATAATTGTAACCAATTTCTAGAGCCTTCAAGAATATTCAGTGTAGGTTTATCACGCACATTCTAGTAAATAAGCTGTCATGCTACTGTATAAAGCTTTATTCCGTGGTGTTTAGAACCTTTTAAATGCTGCTTTTATAAAGTTTATTTTGTGCTTGCATGTTAAATGACTGAACCAATATGTTCGTAATCTTTTAATAACCTTTTAAATGCTATTTCTTAGCTCCGTAGAACGTGCTTATATTACAGGATAATGCAGTTCACAGGGAGGAAATGAGAAGCTAAGGCAGGATCAAACAAGTGAACATGGGTAATTCACTTGAGAACTTCAATGTTCTGGTTGGAAATCGATATAACTTTGATAGACGGGAAACCACAGCACATTCCCTATTTCCATTAAGAAGAACCCATGCATCAACTCCAAACATTATCATTTATTACTCCATCCATCCTACATTAAGTGATACTAATATATTGATTGTTCTGGGTACAGATTTTAAGACACATTAAAACACATTTACTTGTCATATTTTTATAGTTTTTAATATTTTTAATATAGTTAATAATATATAACTATCTTACAAATATATTAAGTGTAATATATAATAAGCTTTGGTAAGTCTTCAAAGTGAAGCGGAAAAACAACAAACTATTAGTATCACTGAATAGTGAGTCGGAAGAAGTACATAAAATAATAAAAAGCGAAAATATGTGCAGCAGGCCAATATAAATAACTTACGGTGCAGTGAGGCACTTCATGTTAGTTGATTTAATAATGTGATCAAGGAATTCTTTCTCATCTTGAATGATTGTATTGACAGCAACCTGCAATCCAGTATGTTAGATTGGCATTAAACTAGCCAACTAATAAGCAAAAATTAATAAAAACACGTCATTATCAAGGTAAGCAATTAATAAACATTAAAGTAAATAAGTTCATGCTACCAAACAAACTAAGACAACTCACAGATGCCAAAGTGATCAAGCCAAAAGAAGAAGAATTGATGGAAGCACATATACTGTCACTGTAAATGAGGGAAAATCACGAAGGGTCTAACTAGTTGGCTGAGTTCTCATGTGAAACATTATTAATCTATATACCTTAATAATTGAAATAAAAAATGAATATAAGCAGGTCATGTAAATATTCGGAGTCAGCTACTTTTAGCCTATGCGTGAACATAATTATAAAACAGGGAAAAGTCATCAACACTATCAGTTAGTATCAAGGAAATTAACAATATAAGCCATAAGCTTGTTACAACAAAAAACAATCGTAGGGGAACATAGGAGAACATGCTACCACTAATCTGAAAAAGGCAATATAAAAATGCAACCAACAGAAGTAGTCCAAGAAAGCTAGAGACCAAAACATACAACTCAATGTCATCATTATCTTTCTTCCAAATGAAAGAACATTTTTCAAGAAGCCAATAGTTTATATAGAATATGTCAGGGAAGGGTAATTTTAGAAGTTAGTATCTATTAGAATTTCTAGTGAACACTCTGTTCAGTGCGAGTTAGTTAGGAGTGGGTGTAGGATAAGAAAGTAAGTGTAGCTTCATCTTGATTTTCCAGCAAGTGTTCTCTTTCTGTAAAAGATATAATGTCGCTGTATTTTGTAAGCTATGAATGATGAATGAAAACTGAGAAGCATTTGCTGTCAATTCTATCACCCTCTTCTACCTCCCACTTCTATTATCTACCTCCTAGATCTTTCTATATGTATGTGTCTCTCTCTAACTCTATCTTTTCTTCTTCCCAAATTCTGCTTGAATTTTATCCTTGCTCCTCCCAAATTCTTCTATAATCCTAATCTATCTTTTCTCTATCTCAATCTCCACGTCAGAGCCTACCCAGGCATGAAAATTTGGTACCAAAGGTCAAGTTGAACCCTGTAGCCATCTTCTTCCTTGTACTATTCTTCTCTCATCTCCTCTTATTCTCCGTTTCTAATCTCCTCTCTCTCATCTTAATCTCAGATCTTCTCTTCTTCTGCAAGTCTCTGATCTTATGATGCTGAGACACAACTTGGGGAGAGAAGCTTGTTTGTGAGGTTGAAAATGAAGATGATATGGAATTATAGCACTTGAACTTGGTTCTTTCATCCAGATTGAGGGTGAAGATTAAGCTTATGAAGAATCAAGAATTCCCCTCATTTGATGAAGAACCTATGATGGAATTGAAACAACTAAAGGAAAAATCTGATGATACTATGAACTACCAGTTCAATTTCTTATCAGCCTTGGAAAAAGCTTCTGAAACTGGTGGAGATCAGGAAAAGCTACAACAAGGAGATTTCTATGTTGATGGATGGAGAATGTTTCTAAGCTTGCTAATTGAGGCTTACTGCAAGTCGTCTCTAATACATAATTCACAGCCTACATGGATGATCCAGCTAGTTGAGAATCCTTAAGATGATGAAAAGGGACTCTTTTATGAGAAACCTGTGTGTCAAGGTTGATAGTAGTGTGCATACAAGCCAATCATGTATGATGATAAAGCACATACTTTGTAAACAATCTTATTTATTTATTAATAAAATATTTATTTATTAAAGGCATTTAATTATCTACATGGTGCTGTTTTTATAATATGTAAATAACCCATAGTTTTAAGCAATACTTTTAGAATCATGATGTTGATCATGCTAATGAGATCTAAATTCTTAGAAAGCTTTAAAACTAAAATAGTTCCCAATCGTGGGATTACTAAAAAAGGGATTAGTAAATCCGGATAGATTGGTACATATGTTGCTTGCTCATTGGATGAGGATGACTGATCTCATGGTCATTTGTGTGGAGACATTAAAGCAAGTATGTAGGTGCTTATTGGAGAATAAGTTCACTGAACGTGACTCGCTATGGAATACCTAATGGAGTTTTACTCGCCTGTCAATAGGAATTCCTAATGTGATAGTAGTACATGTGATCCTTGGACTTGAGATCATCATAGTATCTTGTATGTAACAAATTATACTTTGACTAATTCCTTAAGGCCTTTTAAGGCATATATAGGGTATGCTTGGGAGTAATGAGTTACATATGGAGATAATGAATGATCAATAAAGAATCTACCACCTCTAGTAAAAGAGGAGATATGTCCTATGTGATTCGTTAAATGACAACCCAGGAATCCTTGGCCAAGGTAGAATGAAATTAGAAAGAGGTTTCTAATTTGCATTATTTGGAGTTGTGCATTTTCTAATCGAAATACATATGATTAAATAAATTAAGACTTGACAGTAAATCCATGTCTTATATTTAATTGGGACATTGTATGGTGGAAGGATTGAATTGTACGGTAACTATTAACTCACAGGTTCTTTTATGATTAATGTTGAAATCTATATTATCTGGAAAGTCGTTGATCGCTAGGGAGGCTTATCCCTATTGTAGAATAAATGTTATTTATTTAAATAGATTATTAGTTTAATTTGTTTATTTAAATAAGATTAGAATTGTTCTAATTGATTTATTCACAACCGGTTTAATATGGAGAACCTAAAGGGTCACACCATAAAAGGAAGAAGAATTATTTAAGAAGAAAATGGCATGATAGTAATAATGCATTAAGTATAATTAATTTAATCTATGATGATAGAATAAATTAAATAGCTTAATGTTTATTATTTAATATTTTAGAAATATTAAATATAAATTAATAAGGAGTCTTATTAATATTATTATTATTATTATTATTTTAATTCTAAAGGAGTTTAAGAATTAATATAATATCAGTACTCTTTCTCAATCCTAATAAAGATTAGGATATAAATTAATTAAAAGTATTTAATTAATTAATTAAATAAAACCCTATTCTAATTGGATTAGGAGGGTTAACCTAATATCTATATAAGAGAGTCTTATATCAGAAATAAGGGACGTGAAATTTTTCAAGAGTTGGGAGTACACATATTCTATAGAGATAGAAACAAGGGTTAAGCCAATAACCCATCTTCTTGAGTTCTTCATCTTCCTTGGTGGATCACTGTTAGAGGCCAAACATTTGGGTGGCTGACATTGATCAAGGGAAGGAGCCACTACAGAAGAATCAAAGGAATCAAAGGAGTAGAACTTGTACCTGAGGAAGCTTAGATCTTCAAAGGTATAATTCCATGTTCTCTCTTTTCTGTTATTGATAACAAGCACAAAGCATGATCATGGTTATGGGTTTGTATAAATTTTGAAAACCTAGTTTTTTACGCTTCCGCCCTATTTATGTGATTTAATTGCATGATTGCGTTACGTACAAACCCAACAAAGGTTTCCATAGAAATGATGAGGCATTATGGGAAGCATAAGCAGTATGTGAAATTATAAAAAAGCAGCAAGGTGAAATCAAAAGAAAAACTGCAACAGCCTATTATGAAGAAAGACGGCCAAGAAACAAAGTTAAACATGAAATTTCTATTTTCAACTTATATTTACAAATAAACTGGATAAAAGGTTTTAAGGGCAGTGCTTCCAATTCACGTAATATTTATAGAATTGTTTCTTCAAGATCTCTTTTATCTCATGCTTCGGAAATTATACACACCAAATGGGTTTTCTTTCTTTATAAAATTAACAATACACAGACTAATAAAATTAACTAAAAAAATACTCAACAAGAAAGCGACAACATTTGTTTTATTATTTGTAACAACTAGCAACCATCCCCTTCCATTTGTAACCAATATTAAAGTTAAAGGAAGTAATTCGACGTTGACATCATAATCTATTATAAGGTCTCTTTTCCTTTAGGGAGGATTTCTTGTCCTCCACCAGCATTAAATTCCATTTTTCCTCAACAAAATAAAATCTTCCTCTTCTTTAAATAAATAAATAAATAAAAACCTGTCAACTTGTTAGAGTTACTGGATATGATGCATAGATGGAATTCCAGGTCATTTGTCTCACTGGTCAAATTAACATATAACCATGGTAGTAAGCCAGTAAACTATGCAATGTGCAAACTATAAATTTTTAAGTAAAAGAAAATTTAGGAAAACTATTATAGAAATGATTCAAAACTATGAAATTAGACATGCAAGGAATGTCAATAATACCTTGTTTTCCCACTCAAACTCCGCCCACATAGTTCTAAAAGCAGCATCACTGCATAATGCAGGAGAGATGTAGTCCATGATATCAATGTGGATGTCATTCAGGACAACTACAGTTCGCTCCAGTACATTTGAAGTCTCATAAACAATATTTCCAAATATGACTCCAGTCTCAGTTGAAGACACCTTAATATTTGCTTTAATTTGTTTGCTTGATTCAGGAGCAAGAGTATAATTCTGTGGACGCTCAACAAGTTTAAGGTCACCCATGGTTGCCAACTCCAAGCACAAGTTCTGGAGGGTCTCCTTAGTTCGATTGATAACAGTGACATCAAGAACAATATCATAGTGATGAACTGTCACATACGCCTCAGCATACACCGGATCGCTAAATCCAGTGAGTTGAAGAATACGGTTTAGCTTGTTTGCATCATCTCCATCCTTTATAAATTCACCAGTAGCACGTTTTAGATCATCTTGAACCTCATCTTCCAACTCTAGCTGGCTCATGCCCTGTAATATATAAAATAATGACATGCTAAGTAGAAATACATTACCAACTATAAAGTCAATAAAAACAAAGAAAAAAGTAGCCTTCAAAAATTTATGATGTATCAATACACACATTGTGAATACAAGCACATATTTATTTCATTGAACTTCTTAAAATTAATAATAAAGGAAATCTTACAGATTTATTCTGAAGAAAATATTTCAAGCAAATTTAACTCTGAGTAGTTGATTTTAACCAGTAACTTTGTAAAACAACAAACAAAATAATTTCCATTATTTAGTAGATCTCAGAGAAAAGTAAGAGAGAAAGTGTAAAAGAGGCGCCAAAAGAATAGACAAATCATACATAGATTGAAGGACAATGAAACAAAAAGAAGGGGAAAAAAAAGATCGGTTCAAGTGACACAAACTACTGTAACGCTAATAACTCCTGCTACCTCAGCTAATTGGAGGCTAAGCAGAAGTTCTTCACTGAAAAAAGTCAACAGACATAGCAGTCACAAATCTGCTGTGTCATAATAAAGATAATTTTAAGATAAATACAGCATCTAGTGGATCATTGACTCAATCAACCATCAAACATCAACATAATCAATAAAAACAATGGGTGAATAAGTAAAACAGCCTGCCCCTTTGGTGCTTTTAAAAGGTTTGACTTATCCAGAAAAGAAAGAGAAAAAAAAGCACCATTTGTGATTATATTTTAATACTAAAGACAAGGTAAACAAGCAATATATTTATGAGCTCGAATCAGTGGAATCCATTTTTCTGTTTGCATTTTATAAATCTGGAATATTCTATATTAAAACATGGTAAAGCTATCCACTATTGAGTCGATGAAATATTCATGTTATAGCCAATAAAATTAGGATACCCAAGTGTAGTTATAACTTCAATTCAAGTCCTCATTAAGTCTTACAGCATCTCCTATGTTGTAATCAAAATCATAACTTTATTAACCAGAGAAATCAGAGGCAATGAGAAAAATAAGATGGTTCTCAATGAAATGCTGAGTTGATTGAAAGAACTCGATCTCAGCTGTAGAAAAATCAGCTCATAGTTTAATCTTGGAATAAGTACTGGCATTATACTAAATGACACTAGATAGACATGATAACAACAATCAGCAAGGTATATAACAAGTACATATGAGGCAGAAGAGAACTAGGCAAATTTATGCTCAGTAGGGGCCCATCAACAAAATTACTAGAGTCCTTTTCAAAATAGGAAGTAACTAGTTATGAAAGACATAATTCAGTAATCAGTATGCATTACTAAGCAAGTATCAAGAAGAAAAATGTTAATATCAATTATTTCATCATTAAATTAGAATGATCATATGTAAAATTTTAAGAAAGAAAATAAAATAATTACATCAGCATATTATTATGTATCTCACGCTTGTTAAAATCAAACAAAAAACTTAACCAGTGCAGAGCTTCTTACCCTCCTGCTCTTCAAATGGTAGAAGTCAATAAGGTCATCTGGCTGTGCATGAGAAACCTGTGCCTTTGCTTTGATTTCCTCTGTTTCGCGAAGCTGCTTATCTGAAAGCATCTTAACAAAACTTTCACGGCAAGACTGCAACCAGATCTTCCTGATCTCATCCCCGGTGTTGCATAGCAATCTTATGCAAAGAATAATCCTTTCGCGTGAATCATTATCAATAGGGTGCGGAAGAAATGAAGATTCTCCTAGTTGTAGCATGGAGACAATGATCAATAATGCTTGGGATGATGCTTTATTCACTTCAAGTTTTGATGGTTGAACCTCTTCCAGTCTCAGGATAAGTTTGGTTAATGTGCAGGCCACAACTGCCCCAAGGAAAAAATCACCTGTAAGAATAAGGGATCTCAAATTTCCAGAACTTAGAGATCCTTGAACAACAGTGGGAGGGGAAAAAGCAGTTTCAGAAGCTGCACTCTGAGTGGCATAAGTCCCATCAGCGAGTATAGCTGGTCTTTTAGATGAAACAGTAATGGAGTTTACTTGCTGCGATTTCTTTGAAGAATCAGCAGCCTCCCCTTCTTCTGAAGCCATGTAAAATGGAAGGTCTCCAAGGCAATGCTTAATGGTTGCAATGCCACTCTCAACTTCGGAGAGGGAAAGGCAATACTCTCCAATGATCCAAAGAGCACAAGAACAAACTCGTGCTGCTCGGATCTGGTAGAAAGTGTCCAATAACCTCGTTATGATAGAAACCCTCAATTTTGGGTTGGTTTCAATTATCTCTCGCACAAATATAGCAACATCCATAGCTGAAGCAACATTGCTGTCTCCTAAAAAGTCCATCAAAAGATGAACAACAGTGCTCGCCACTTCTGGAAACTTGATTGCACAAGAATGGATGGCTTGAATGAGCATTTGGCGGTACTCGCCATTCTTCTCAAGCTCCCCACTCTGAGTTTTCATGACTTCCTTCTTCAAAGTAAGAACAACCTCATTGATGTTTCGAGGAGTAATCAATTCAAGAACAATATCAAGTGTTTTCCTTCGAATGTCAAGGTTCGGGCTCGAGAGTGCTCTAAGCACATCCATAATCAAATCAACCATAATCTCCCTATGAGAAGATTTGAGTTCATTCAGCCGATCAAGCACAATAAGTTTTACATTGTTGTCACTCTGAGACAACAGAAGCTGACAATAGGTATTTGCTGCAGCCCTGATTGCCGTAGGTGCAGACGACAAAGACACAAGTGTTCCAGCACATTCATAAATAACAGCAGAGGACGGAACATTTAGTAGAGATATGATGATCTTTATATATCTCCCCTTCTCAGCCTTATTCGTTCTACATACTTTCCGAATCAACTCCAACACAACCATCTGAAGCAGCTCTCCCCATTCAGCTACTCTATCAACATGGGTCATAAGATAATTAATGGCACGATCCTGGGCACAATTGAAAAGCATAAGAAAAGCATTCCTCTTGGCTGATTGATCCAGCTCAGTCGCAAGCACCTTCTCAATCATCTCTGGAGCATCAACTAAGAGCTGCTCCCCCTGCGGAAGCTTGTAAATGGCCATGACTGCAAGAATAGCATTCCTCCTAATAAACTGATGGCGATGCTCCAAATTTGCTAAAACAGATGGAATCAAAGGCTCAATAATCTCCACCTCATTCAATCGACAAAGAAACCTCAAGGTCACACCCCGAATGTACTCATTTGGGTGCTGCAGATTATTCCTCAAATTTTGGCAAATTAAAATCATCTCAGGAAAGACCCGTCCTTTGGCGTCTGTCTTATCAATAATTTCAAGGTAAAGAAGCAATAACTTCTGCACTGTGTGGTCTTCTGAAGGCAACACGTATCGAACAATCGTGATAAAAAGCTGGGGAAGCGTTTCACCATTTAACAAAAGCATGATAGCTTTCTTCATGGCATCAATCTTTGCTTCCACATCATTCCCTTCTAGAGCTTCCTTGATCTCATTGGCAATAGCTGGCGTACCTTTGTCAAAATGAACAAGTAGAGAGCAAGATTTCTCCATATTTCACTTTTACTCTCTGGTTCAACAATAATATAAATCTTCTCAGTTTAGATCGAAAATGGAAATACAAAATCACAATATCAAAACATTTTTGGTACACTAAAAGACTAAAGCGCCAATTAATCCACTATTTGGTAGCCCAGAAATTGTATTAACAAAACGAAAAATAGATCGAACAACACGAAACTGAGATTTGGGTTTTTTTGAAACGGACGAATTGAAACACCTACAGATATTTAGACATTCAGAAAAAGTAAATCAAACCCATCAAACGCGCATACACATATATCTAATGATACAAGATCTATAATGAGGTTAGTCCTGAAGAATTGTCAAAAAAATCAAATCAGAGTATAAATTGCAACATCTATAAAAAGGTAGTATAAATCATAGCTCAATTCATGAATTGTGAACGAGTATGATCGACTTCATGACGAAGAGACTTACCAGTGACGGAGAATTCTTCGTATTAGCCTGGAGAAGTTGCCGTAGTTTTCACTATTATAGCTACCGATCTGATTTGGTTTGTTTTATACGACTGTAGGCAGTAGGAATAATGTTTCTTGGTAAAAAGTTCTATTGACACCTTTTAACTTCAATACTAAACTTTTTCAAACCTGTAAAAACTTTACCATATGAGATTGACCAAACTTATAAAAGGTCAATTCAAGATTTTGATTTTTACTTAATAATTTAAAGTGTATGTAAAATATATAAATTTTCATATTATTTAGGATGGTAGAGTATTATTATTATTATTATTATTATTATTATTATTATTATTATTATTATTATATAAAATAAGTATATTTTTGATTGCATAAATATGATTTATTATTATTATTATTATTATTATTATAAAGTCATTAACGAATATCATTAAATAATATGAAAATTTACTTATTTTATATTTTTGGATAGTATTTTGCATAGGACCAATGAATTGTTAAGTGTAAATCACAATCACTTTTTATTATGAGTTTGACTTTGTGTAACTCATCTACTTCAAATAACAATACTAAATTTTGGAATAAAATGCAAAAAAGACCACTACTAAATAAAAAATTGGATAATAAATTTTTATGTGTCAGTTGGGCATTGACTATTCAACGTGACAATGATGACATGTAAAGTAAACTAAGACTTCTCTATTATAAATTGAGTACGTACAATTAACATTTTATTACAATTAAAAAAGAAAAGGTTAATATTGGATATTTTAAGTAAACATTTACAATTTTATTTGGCCAAAAATAGCACTTTATTTCTATAATAATTAAGATGTTTTGATAAAGGTACGTCAAATAATATTTTCCAATTTTTTGAATAAAAAGTGTAAACTAAACTAATAAATAAGTTAAAAATTGAATTATAATAAACTGCAACTTACTTAATATACTCAATTTTGAAGCAGCTGAATTAGAACAAAGAATATGAGAATTTTTTTTTTCCTATAT
This sequence comes from Panax stipuleanatus, assembly GCA_020205555.1. Classification (NCBI taxonomy): domain Eukaryota; kingdom Viridiplantae; phylum Streptophyta; class Magnoliopsida; order Apiales; family Araliaceae; genus Panax; species Panax stipuleanatus. The sequence continues at coordinate 153,563,003 of CM035117.1, read as the reverse complement.
GCCTCTAGCAATATATCACCTTTAGTATTAAGAAATTCTTTGCGTCAATAGAAATACATATTATTAGTATAATTCATAATTAATAAATAAATTAGATAAATATAGATTTGGTTAATGCGTCCCTTGTTTTAGTATGTTAATAAATATCAAAATATACAGTTCATTATAGTATTCAATAAATGTAATTAATTTTTTTAAAAAAAATCTTATGATTATCAAAATAAACTTAAAACCCCCTATAAATCAATACCAAACAAAAATTATTTACCAACTTATTTATCTTTTTTTTTTGTTTAAGTAGAGAAACTTGTATAAATAAAATTTATATTGTCTTCATTATAATTATACCATGTAGTTTGATTGGATAATTTCTTAAAGGTATAAGGTTGAGGTTTTGAGTTCAAATTTTGACTAAAACAAATTTTTTAGTCTATTTGTATGTCATTATTGCCACGGTGGTCAATGCCATAAAGGTTTATAATCCAAATTTTTACATAGTAAAGAATTAGTTTTGCATTGACTAACAAAAAATGGCACAATATTCAAATATATTAATATTACAATAGTCACTTTTCTATTTTACTCCTAAATTTTGCGACCCGATTAGAAAGTCAGTTGCCTCCTAAAATGGGGTTTGCAGTCACTTGCCATGAAACAAAACCAATTACCTAAAAAACGTTTTTTGCTCCCAAATAAAAAATATATGGTCCTTTAAATTTTCAATTAATCTCAATATTATCCCTTACACATTAGGGTTTATACTTATCAAGTGTCTCTACTATCTAGCATTTCCAAAGAGATTTTTTTATCAATAAATATGAACTTACGAAACTATAGTTAATTCTTGGCACGCAAGGGGGAAGCAAGGATAAAAGATTGACAAAGAGGGAATTGACTGGTGCAAACATTTCTACGAAATGCAAGTTATCTTGAATGCATGAATAGTATTGTAAACAGGTTTTTATGAATTCATGCTTAATACACCCCAAAAGTAGCAGGCAGGCCTCTACTCCCAACCACCACAGTGGCACCACTAAACATTTTGCCCAACTACATTTATATAGAGAAATGATATTTCCACGTGTTTTTTTATAGTTCTACTAGATTTCCCTCTCACATAAAGTAAGGACTCACTCCACTCAGGTGAGAAAAGACGGTGAAAATATCAAAAATAGTAGAAATACTGTTCCCTTTTATATATTCTAATACTGCACCAAGCACTCAACTCTTTAACTAATACACCCACCAAAGCTTTAGTTTACATCATTCACCCCACGCTTCGTCCCTCATGTTCTGTCTAGAGACTATCCGATTCCTTCTGGCTTCTTCCTGTTTCCTCAGTTCTTTAGACCCAAAGCCTGAAGTGGGTAACTTCAGTCCCATTACATTAGCAATCAACCTATTGGCTGCTCTTGCTGATGTCTCAGGCCTTGGCCGAGGCGGTTCCAGATCTGAAACAGAAAATTACAGCCTGTTCAGCAACCAACATGGACAATAAGACCTTGTAAAGAGGATAAGATGCCTAATCTTGCATTCAGTATATGAAAGATGCCTAATCTTGCATTCAGTTTATGCTTGTAGGTTCTTGATTTGAAATTTGTGTAATTATTCAAGCTCATTTGATGGCAATTAATGCGAGAAAAACTAATTGTGTTGGGTTTATTTAATCAATATTTCTAAATTTTATCAACAAAAAAAATCTCAAAAAATTTAGTGGAATGAATGTAAGCAATATTCCATCCAGTTATTGGAAATACATCAACAAATAGAATCTAAACTGTAGCAACGTAAAGGACACTAAGAGTTGCTACTTAAATCAAAAGATGAGCTTGAAAGGATGCAGATTTTGTTCAATTATCTAGTTTAAAGCTAAAACTTCATTAGAGTTCAGACAAGCTACTTCAAGCCGGCCTCTGCAACAGGTTGAACAAACACATGAACTCAACAACGTAATTCATTCTGAAAGTAATAATGGTGCTCTGGCACTTAATATTGCCTTCGGTTGCCACCTATCACTTAGACCTATATGGGCATGCCAAAAGTTTCCTAGACAACTCGTAATTGGTGGCTCGAGCTCCCTCTGTATATTGAGATGGTAAGCTCCAGCTTCCGCTGTATACTGAGATGGTAAGAAGGTAGAGCATAATAACATGAGTCAAACTCGAGCATATTAATTAACAGCCAGGCTCACCAGCAACCTATAATGACTTGTGCAGTCGATTGTTCATCTTGAGAGCTTTTCAGTTCTCAACTAATGGGAGAGTAGGTGCTATGTGACTTCGATATGCCTAAAAGGCTCAAGTGCCTGAAATGTCCCTTAACTTGGGTGGCATAAAACTCCTTTAGAGTTATTGGAAACTTAGAAACAAAAACCTTATACTCACTAAGTGGGGTTGAAGGTCATTGGAACTGCTATGTAGGTCTGAGTTCCTTTGCTCTTTAGCCCTTACCTACTTTCTTTGGATTGTTCTGACGATGTTTTTTCTTTTCTTTTCTTTTTAATAGATGAGACGAGGTTCTATCAGAAAAGAGTATAAATTGATGCTTTTGGACAATCATTTTAATCCATTTTCAGGATTCTGGGACATCTACCTACAGGACCAACCATGGTCAGAATGCATAAGTCAAATATACATCAACACTTCACAGAAATGTGGGGCAGGGATTGCAATTTGCTCTTCCAAAATATAGATCGATAAAGGAAAAACCTAAGAAAATGAGAGAACAAGTAAGCCTTGAGCGTAATGGTAGACTGTTTAGAGGAATTTGCTCTTCTTTTAAGAAATTGAATGATAGGATTATTTTCCTTGCTTCTTCTCTATGGGCTTCTTCTATGGGGGCCTTTAGAGGTATCTCTGTGACTGAGTTGTGTAGATATTGGAGGGCTGCACTTTTTTAAGTGCTCTTTTTTATTTTTGTTTTTTAGTCCATTGAGGGTGGACTTCTTGTTCTCCCTTTTATTGTATCCTTTCTTTTTTATTAATAAAATTTCTTCTTTTATCAAAAAAAGAAAAGAAAAAAGGTAACCCTTGAGGAGAAAACCATAATCCATCATGGAAAACGTTTAATTACCAGAAAATCAACCAGATAAGGAAGCTAACTTAAGTTGGGACCTATAATGAAACTAAACAGGAAAGTTAAAATAATATGCTCCGAAAATAATTTACGTCCCCTTTTCTTTTATCATATGCCAAAGTCTTTTCTTCATTTTCTCTACTTATTTGGGTGAGGAAAATACAAGAAGTAATTCCCATCTGAACCTTGAAAAGTAGAAGCTGCAGTCCTGCACCCCTCCCAACCCCAACCAAGAAATTCCTATTCAAACTCAGAGCAAGAATAATCGGTTAGAATTTATCTCAACTAGTATCTTGTGCTAATGGAGACCATAACTGAAAAAGGATGTGTTAGGAAAAGATGCCATAAAAGTTGCTCAAAAGTGTTTAATTAATATACATATTTTAGTGCACTAAATCAAGCATTACCTCTTGGTGGAATCGAGCTCAGAAGTACATCACACTCGTCAAGTACACTCACTGTAAATGGACATTTTAGGGAGTTGCAAGCCTCAAGAGCTGCATAGCAAGATTAATTGTAAACATGGAATTTGGATCAAACTTGCAATTAGTCAATTACATTGTTACAAACATCAGTAAAATCTTACGAGATAACAAAGGGAAATATTTGGTACAGCTTAAATGGGTACATATGCACACAAAATAAGCACAGAACTATGAATGACATAATTGGAAAGCATAAAGTGTAGGATTATACAAGTGAATAATGAATATGTAAGGCCAAGGGAAATAGGAGAAATTAAATAAAGTTTAGGGACTTAATAAGAAGACTGGTTAGTATTCTTTTATCTTGGTCTCCAAAATTGCTTTGTCCTCAATATAGCTAGAGTGTAGTAGCTCATATTAGTAGGTTTTATCTAGTAGTATAAATATTAGTAGTCGCTGCAATTTCATATTATGCTTATGATTGATGAAATAGTGAAAGAAGTTTCTCTCTCTTATCCCTGTCTTTATCCTTCTTTCTATCTCTCTCATAATTACTGTCTATATATCTATCTACAACCAACAGCTTCGCAATTAACAGGATTATTGTGGTTCTCCAGACCTTTATTGCTAAGTTCCTCCACAATTTCTCACTAAGTTCTGCAAATTTTTGCCGTACAATAGCCTAATTCATCCCCAACCTCCATTGGCTTGCTTAGTTGAGTTCAAACTAAATTTGAGCATTTTGAGTTTAACAGAATATCTGTATGTTTAACACAATCCCTACCCTTCTTTTCTTTCTTATTCTCTCTTATTCTTTTCTTTTTTCTTTTGTAAAAACAGAAATTCTAAGTTTTAAAATTTATGCGCCTGAATAAGTAATTGAATCATCCAGTAAAAATCTAAAACTCAATTATGAAAACAATTGTTTAAACAACCAACACTAGTTTATCAGAAACCATCATAATTTACACTATCCCTCATAAGCTTCTTCTAACAATAAAAAAAAAACATACTAGTGCCATTGAACTTCTCTTTCTCTAGTCTACTATCGTGTAAAACCCCAAAATTTAAAAGCCTAAAAAGGCGTGGGCTCCATTTGTTTCAATGAAAAACATTTGAGACCCCTAGCATTACTCCTTTTATATTAGTATTGGCCTAGATGGGGATTTCTGGTGTTGATGACCTTTATGTCAAGCTCCTTTCTTTTTGTTGTATTTATTTCCTTTTTTGTCAGTTATTCAATTGTGGTGATTACCGGAGGAAAGAGGTACGAGCAAAAAAATTTCCCTTTCACTTTAGTATTTAAGACACATAGTTAGAGCATTTTATATTTTTTTCTCGTGTCATTCATCTCAATTAATTTTAAGGGAACAACCCATAACACAAGATAAAGGTGGAAATTTCAAGACCGTTCTTGGTCCAAAAATAACCACCATTCATCTTGCATACCTAACCTTAATGAAATCAAGTAGACGTTGGCCCCTAAGAATTTTGAGCTCAATTGCATGGCAAATTGGTGAGACTAAATTTTAATTTGCTGACCTTAAAGTTTAACTTAGAGCAGTTAGGAGGTGTCTAGATTTTTTTAAGTTAAACATAGAATTCAGATTTTTATTTTTTATTTTTGTGCGCCTTTCTTGGGCAGATGCTTAAATATTTAGTGATTTGTGGAAACATGGAATCTTACTTTAGTTGGGAACTTGGGATAATTATCATACATAACTTTGAATGGAATCAAAAAGCCTATGAAAACTTTAATGCACATCAAATACATCAATTTTTTCCAACTGATCAACAATTGTATCATCATATACTTCTTCGTACAACATAACCAATAAAATAACATGCAACACATTAATAAACTTTAATACCAATAAAATAACATGCAACACATTAATAAACTTGATATTAAAGAAGGTAATCTGTCTGCATATAGATTGGTAGATGATTTATTGAGGGGGAGGTTGTTAAGAATCTGCATATGAGATTACCAATGTAATGTATGAGATTTGATGATGAAATATTTATAATATATTCGTAAATGTAAGTTTTGTGAAGTCCTTAATGAAATGATGAATGTACAAAGACTTAGAATAGAGAAAGATCAAACATGTTAGGTTGATCTCACTGAGTTAATCCAAGTGAATATAATATATATGAACTGTTGATTAAAGTATATTTGTAAAAGATAAATCTTGTAAATTCCTTAATGAAACAAATGTAAAAAAACTTAGAATAGAAAGATCAAAATTGTTAGATTGATCTTATTAAAGCTTTATAAGATAGTCTATAGGACCAACTGATCGTAGAGTCACTCTACCAAATCGTAGTGTGTGATGCGGTACGAAAGAAGAAATTCAATAAGTTTATCATTAATTTTGTATTGTTATTTAGAGATAAATGTATTATGAATGAAATTATTTAGTAGGACATTATAGTAATAGCTTTTCATTAGAAGAGTTTTAACTGTATTAGTAGATTTCAATTAGGAGAGTTTATTATAGTAGTAGATTTTAGTTTGGAGATTGTTTCCTTTTTAAATTAGGTTTTTTTTACTTAGTCACCAAGTATTGGGTTTTGTATTTAAGCATTGTAATACTTTATTATTTTGGAGATTATTGAATATATTGACTTGAGATTAAAGCTGTTTACTTTTTTGTGTTTCTTTACCGATTTTCTGCAGAGATAGGTACTCTTATTCTTTCTTCCTACCCCGTCCTACATTATAATGATATCAAGAACCAAAATTCCTAATATCATTTGATTTCACCCAAATCCTTCCTACCCTATTTTTCTGGCCTCTATCAAATTATCGAAGTTCGCTATAGAATCGACAACAATTTTTCGAGACGAAAGCACGATCTGCAGCAGGAATCGTCGTCGCCGTAGTCTCAATCTATTCCAAAAAAAAGTTCAGCGTTACTATTCATCGCTACAGTGTTCCACACTGTACATCAGATTTTTTCTTCTGCCCAAATTACAATTTGGTGCCCCCAAATTTCTGAAATTTTCAGATCAGCCCCTTAAGTTTTTGAAATTTTCAATTCCGCCCCCAAAGTTTCTAAAACTTTCAATTCAACCCCTAAAGTTTCTGAAATATTCAATTTAGTCCCCACAGCTTTTGAGTTTTCAATCAAAATTTTTGAAATTTTCAATTCAATCCCTCTTCATATATACAATGTCTTCCAGGTTTAACATTCCAGACTTTCTTTGGGCTAAGATAAAGCAACTTGAGCATCGAACTTTGGTCATATGCGAGCAACTTAAATGATTTTCTGTCCCGTATAGCGTCGAGTATTGAAAATTATGTGATGAGCTTGCACTTTCTGAAACAAGTCTTGCAAATTTAAAGGCACATTACGAGTACATAACCACATGCTTTGTTTGTCCATATTTTGTTCAAGTACAAAAAAATGTTCACCTTAATCGTGTTTGTTCAACTAAAGCGACGCGTTTACAAGAGGAGACCTGCAAAGTAAATTCTTACAAAACAATTGATGACTCTCTCACAATACTAAAACGTCTCAATAACTAATATGAAATTGGTGAGAATAAAGAAGAGCAAGTACTCTCACATATTGATGTTTGTGAGAAACATGAAACAGAAACTAAGTGTATTGAACAACTTTCAGAGATGATTTGCAGTGAGGAAATTGAAGTTAAGTTTGACCCCAAATGCAAAAAAAAACAAGAAAGATAAAGTTGAAGTCAACCATGTTGGTTTTCTCTTTCTGGTTGATACATTCGAGTCCCAAGCTACTTCAAATTTCTATATTATGTCATTATTCCCGAAAATTGTGCTAATGACATTAAAACATCGGATGTGAATGTTTTGTTGGAAGACATCGCTCGGACCGTGGTTTATTATTCTACGATATTTCAAAACTCGAGGACGAGTTTTTTTCAAAGGCGAGGAGAATGATGCGGTATGGAAGAAGAAATTCAATAAGTTTATTATTAATTTTGTAATGTTATTTAAAGATAAATGTGCTATTAATGAAATTATTTAGTAGGATAATATAGTAATAACTTTTCATTAGGAGAGTTTTAATTGTAGTAGTAGATTTCAATTATGAGAGTTTATTATAGTTGTAGATTTTAGTTAGGAGATTGTTTTCATTCTAAATTAAGGTTTTTTACTTGGTCCCCAAATATTAGGTTTTGTATTTAAGCATTGTAATACTTCATTATTTTGGAGATTATTGAATATATTGATTTGAGATTAAAATTATGTACTTTTGTGTGTGTTTCTTTACCGATTCTCTGCGGAGATAGATACTCTTATTCCTTCTTCTTACCCCGTCCTTCATCAGTGTGATCACAAACAGCAGAGTCAGCTCGTCCACTGAAGTGCACAAGACAAAGATCATAGAGCTCATCTACAAGCCATGGAGATGAGTTGAAGGTCGATCAACTCATCTACAAAGGCTAAATTGCAATAGTACTTTGTCTGATCTTAAAGAATAAGTCAGTTCGCAGAGTAACTAAGATTTCGTAGAGCAACAGCTGATATTATAAGGCGACAAAGAGACGACCAGATCGTAGAGCTGTCTTTGGCATCGTAGAGCTGCTAAGGTGTTCAAAGAATAAACAGAAGTCTGCAAGTCTGCCCAAGCATCATGGAGTAATCATTCGTAGAGCAGACAGCGGAGCATATAGTAGAGAAAAAGTAAAGCCATAATCGTAGAGTAAAATGCAAAGCTCAACTCTACGATTCTCATCACAGTCATGTCTGACAGAGAAGACCTGACAAATAGAACGTTGCCAAATTGAAGGTACCGAGGCATCCAACAGTATATCCTTGAACAAGATCGAAGATCAGATTATTGTGTCTAACTAGTTTGAAGAAAGAAGACATCTATTAATTAGTAGATAAAGTTGTAGTCTGATGTGACTGGTATAAGCCGAAAAGCAGCCTGACACAAGTACAAAAAGTCAACATCAAGGATACTGAGATATTTGTGTCATAAATGCCCCAACAAACACTTTGTAACAGGAAGTCTTTTGAAAGACTATAAATCTCATCGAGAATTCAAATTTGAGAAGAGCGCTACCATGCTAACAAAAGAGTAGAAATGTTAAAGAGCAGCGGGCAGAAATGTGTCGAAGTGCTGTCGCACCAAATGAAAAAAAGTTGAAGGGCTGACCTAAGTGCGAAGAGCCAAAGTACTGAAAAAGTGCGAAGAGCCAAAGTACTGAAAAAGTGCCCAAGTAAGAAATGCACAAGATCTAGAGTTGTAATGCCAAGAAGAGAGCTCGACAAATGCTAACAAAAGAATCAAAATGCTAAATTGCTGAAGTGCTGGCCAAAGTGCTAAGAGCCAAGAGCAGAAGAGCCAAGAGTCAAAGTGCCAAGAGTCAAAGTGCTAAGAGTCAAAGAGCCAAGAGCAGAAGAGCCAAATAGCAAAGAGCCAAGAGTCGAAGAGCCGAAGTGCCAAGATGCAGAGAATTTGACAGAGTTAAGAGCCGAATGGCCAAGAAGCCAAGAAGTTGATGTAGGTGAAATTAGAATGGCAGATCAGAAAGCCAATCTCAAGTAGGGGTTATATCCGAACCAAATAGCTTATTCGGATATAACCGAATACCGAAATTTGCTAGATTTCGCTATCTGAATAACTAACCGAATTCTTACCGAATTTACATTTCGGTTATTTCGGTTAATAACCGAAATTAATATTCACAAATGAGGCTATTTTTTAATGAAACAGAGTATCAGTAACATAACCAATTCACCTTAGGCCTTAGCCCCTCTTGCCCTCCAACTCTATGATCACAGCCACGTAGTGACTCTCATCACCAGTAACAATGACTCCTTTGCAAAATCAACCCAACTACCGGTGCATTTGGACTCTTGAGCTTCTCATTTGCATCCCTCCTAGTTCCGTACCAATTCAAATACTCCTTCACATCATCATACATAGAAGGGGCCAAAGGGTGCCAAATACCATTATCCAAGAACAAAACTGGATCTGAATACTTAATTTTCATCCCCTTCAAAGCCGGAACATAAGAACCAGAAATCATTTTTACAAAATTCACCAAATTATCAGGTGACCCACCAAGCCAAAACTGCAAACTAAGTATATAAAGCCTAGCATCTTGAGCTTTATCACTAGGCAAGTACTTCAAAACCTTGGGCAATGTTCTCACAAGCTTCAGCATACTGTCGGAGTTGACGTCGGAGCGGAGGCACTATTTGGGGACTGGGGTTTTGCCTTTGGGGTTAGGGGCTTAGGGCACTAGGGCAGAGAGTGGGAGATGAGGGCTAAGGGTATCCAGATCTGAGAGATGAGAGATCGATTTGGGTTTTGGCTTTTGAGTAGAGATTTGAGAGATCTAGAGATGTCAGATGAGACTTGAGAGATGAGAGATCGGAGATGATTTGGGTTGAGTAGTGAGAGTCTGAGAGAGAGACGGTTACTCGGTTAGTAGAGATTAGAGATAGAGTGAGAATTGAGAGAGCGAGAGTCTGAGACGATAGAGAGTAAGTATTTAATTTTTTTTAAAATCTATTCGGTTACCCGAATAACAAGATTTCAATAACCGTATTAATACCCAAATACCGAAATAGTAAACCGGTTATACCCGAATTATCAAAAATAACCGAATTACAGAAATATTTCGGTTAAAAAATTTCGATTGTGTTCGGTTATTTGGTTTTATCCGATTTTTGCTCAGTCCTAATCTCAAGAACCACTCTACAATTCACCAAGAACACACAGAGCTGAAAAGATGAAGATGTAGAACAGTTTCATTCTACAATCCAACAAGTGTTCAAAGCTGCTGAGTATCAAAAGATGTCAAGCCAAATTGAAAAGTTTAGCAGCACATCAAGGATGATCATGAGTAGTTGTTGAGTACCAGAAAAAGTCAAGCATCAACGACAAAGACCAACAACACCCAAAAGATGATCTCAATCAAGCTGCTAAGTACCAGAAGATGAAAGAGCTTAAACTCCATCATAACAGCACATCCAACACATCAACAAACATGAACCTGGGTCTGAGGGACCTGGTCTTAGTGACCAAATTGGGTCTGAGTGACCTGGTCCTAGTGACCGAGCTGGGGTCTGAGTGACCTGGTCTTAGTAACCGAAATGCCGAGACTAAGTAACTCGAAGGAACCTTAGTGGTTCAGTTGTAACTTGTAAGTGGTCTTAGTCACCTTATCCTTAGTGAATATCCTGCTCGTTGGAGTGGAAGAGTGGATTAAGAGTTATTCAGTCTCCAAACCACTTAAAAACATCTAGTGTCATTTACATTCTGTCTGTATATATTGTTATATCTGCTATGTATGTTCCAACCACTTGACTAAATTTAGATTTGCAATTTACTTGATCTTTAAGGGGATTTTTCAAAGAATATTCCGTTGTGATTACTTGGTAATACATCTTTAATTAATTGAAAATTTTAAAAATCTATTCAACCCTCGTTTATATCTCTAGTGTGCATCCGGGAAACAACATAAACTACTCTGTTCAACATCCAAATTAATGGACAGTGGAGTATATTGTTGATATGGGTTTAAATATATTTTGAAACGTTAGTTACAATTTCCGTTACGAAAGTGAGAAATTTACTGCTCTTTGATCCTCGGGGGAACTGCGTTGGGTATTCCTACCTGTTCTCCTTGCATCTGATTTTAATTATGACAGAAAACCTATGTTGCTTTACTATATTTACATGTATTTCAGTTTGCCTTTTGGCTTGGCTGTATTTACTCTTTTTTAGCTCTTGGGTGTATGTCCTTCATAGCTTCCTCAAGTCTAAACCTTTTACCTTCCCGTGCCAGCGGGGGGATGTTTTGGGTGTTGGGGGAGGGTGTGAAGAAAACAGTTAAGAGTTGAGATCACCAAAATTTGAGCAAGCTACTAAAGATTCACTGTCTTACCATCATATACTTGGGTAAAGCAAAAATTGTTATTGTGTTGGAGAGGGGGGTGTTAAAGTTGAGATAACAAAAGTTTTAACAAACTGCTACTAGTGAATGACAGTTGTACCATCATATACTTCTTCGAACAGCATAATGAATAAAATTACATGTAACACATAAATCTACTTTATTAAAGAAAGTAAATCAACTATTTTACTCTGTTTAACATCCATTAAAATTATAAGAAGATTATTACCAATTGATGGAGTTCTAAACACTGCAAGTGCGACTGTATCATTGATCCAGCGGATCACAACACCACGATCTTTGAAGTCATCCAACAGCTTCTCTAGGTCAGTTGTCTTAATACTTGGTGGAAAATCAGCTAGAACAAGGACATGCCGTGTACCATATTTTACTGAAATAATAAATAATAAAGCATTTCAGATCCTGCCTCATGTGCTAACAAAATAACAATATATACAAATATAACACCAACAAACAGTTTACGGAAAGTTCAATCATCATCATTTGCAGTTATGGTTGAGGGCAGAAGTATTCTGAGGCAATAAAGCCAATAATCAGGACAAGCCTTATGCTTTATGTTAGTCTTATATTTTTTGTCCATTGTTCTTTTGTCATTTGTAGTAGTTATAAGATGCAAGAAACCCACACATGCAAAATAATACGACGAAAATAGATTTGCAAAACAATTATTAAACAAGTATCACATAAATGGCTTGAACTTCAGCAAACATTGCACATAAATTAAAAATGACATACGGTCTCTAATTTCTGTATCAGGTGACACAACTTCATCTTCTAAGTTATCAATAGCAGGCTCATCAGATTGCTGATCGCTATACAAGCCTTTCTTCCTGTATGAAAATGTTCCCCTCCCTCGGCGCTTAGGGGTTTGAACTTTTGTATCTTCCAGTGAGAGATTTGATACACCTGGTAAGCATTGTGTGGAAAATAATTCATCTGGAGCACGATCGGCTACTGTTTCCCAGTCTGTAAATTTGCATAACATCATAGGATCACAGATCATTAAGCTTTCAATTTTGGGGATGTAACTAATATTAAAGTGACAACACAATATTAAAATAGATGGGAAAATTCAATATGATAGTAAGGCATGACGATCAAGCCATAAGAGTAAGATGTGTCTCGATACTGCAACAAGTTAAATCTTAGTGCTTTGTTTACTCTTGTACAGAGTTTTTACACAATTCACAAATATTGTAGATTATTTACCAAGAAGATGATAGATCAAATGACACATCTCCTGTTCTTTTCAATTCATAAAATAAAAGGTCTTACAATCTTTTCTAATCTGTATCTTTTTTGTTTGCTGAAAAAGAACCATCTTATGGTGAAATTTTAATTATATTGAACAATCAATTTAACTGAGAATGTATAAATAATTTAGAAAATATTCAAGTCAGATTATTAGACGTCAATACAATTTTAGGCTTTTCATCTGAATAATAAAAATTTAAAGGGCTTTCTATCCTGCGATGAGAAGGTTGTCATACTATACTCTTGAAATATCAATTACAGTTTACTGTCTAACAATTAATAATCATGAAAAATAGTACAGCATCACGATCAAGTGTGTGTCTTTTAATACATTAATTCAACATATGACTGAAAAAACAACTCCTGATTTTCACATTTAATCTTATTTTCGTGCTAAAGAACTTCCACTAAAAGAAAAAATCAAGACAAAGACTAGCTAGTATTATTTAAACAACTCCAATAATAAGTTTAACAACCTCTATGTTATGAATTATGATAAAGCCGCATAACTATTATTTCCTTTTTCTCATGACTCTTATGATAGGAGATGTTATCATCAAATACTAATCACAAATAATTGTACCAAATAGATAGCAGAAATGAACTTGTGACCCCGTACATCAATAACAGTCGCAGACTCGCAATAGTACTATCGAAACTTGCTTGAACATGAATAACCCCCTTTGGTATTCTACGTCTACTCTTATGTGAATGGTTTCATTTCCTCTTTATGGAACTGGAAGAGAGGAAACGTGTCAAGAATCAGCTTGGGATCATGTCTTCTTAAGACTATTCTGGATGTATAATGTAATTTCAATAGTTATATTCTATTTTAGTTGGAAAATGCAGTCGGATATTTGGGGTAGTATAGGTCCTAGGGTTTTCGAGAAGGGTAAGCAAAGAAAAGAAGAGGTCGAATGCAATGAGCCATGCACTGTGGAGCGGAATTTCAAAACCCCAAAGGGAACTACGTGGTCAAGTCAAGGAGCGGACTAGAAGGTCTGGATGGTAGAGCCTCAGTTAGTAGATAAAGAATAAAAACAAGCCTTTCAGACTGAGGAATGATAATTGAAGAATGAGAAGTAGAGCCTCTCCACCAAGCACAAAAGTTTTAAGGATAACTGGAGCCAGAGAGGTATCCAGACCTTAACTTATAACTACCCCGCCCCCAATTCCCTCTCCCCAACTCAATAGCAATAAAAGTAACAATGACCGATGAGATAGGGGAACGGAACATATATTGAATGGATTTAGGTAACCGAATTTCTCTTTACCTATTCTACAGGGATTTTCATTATCATGTTTTGCTAGCGAATGTGAAAGATGATTTTCCGATCATTTCCAAAAATAAAAAACATTTTGGAGGGCGGGTGGGGAACAGAATCAATTCCAACAAACAAACATAATACTCCCTCCACCCCCCCCCCCCCCCCCCCCCCAAAAAAAAATAAAAATAAATAAATAAATTGGCATAAGTACTAAAATAAAAAAATTGTCTTCAAAAGAATGGTACAAGTACATAATTTTGTAATACAATGACATTTTTACCCTCAAGGTCATATGTTGTACTACATCACATCATTATATCAAACAGCTTATCATTTATGAGGGCCCCTTTATTCCAATTTTCAACTTAAGGGCCATATTGGAACATAAATTATTCTCCCTCCTCTAAACTACTTTTCTTAAAGGCTAATGGTAGGGGATTTCAATTTTTTATAATGTCTCAAATGATGTGGAATACTAAATTGATTAAGTACACCTTGTATGATTGGCTATGCCATAAATTACTATTTGTCTTGTTCAATACCACATCATTTAAGATACATTTGAGATTAAAAAATATATATAGACCCCTAACATTACCCTTTCTTAAAGTGTGAAAACTGCACGTGTGCCAAGTTTGGGTGGACAGAGGGAGTGTGCGCTTTTATTAAAAGTGTATTTAACTTCTTATGCGTATTGGAGTTCCTAAAGTCTCAAAAGATTTTATGCTTTCCCAATGCTTAAGTTTTCGGAATCTCTTCACAACATGTGCTAGTGATCATGAAGTCACACAGGAGGAAACTAAACCAATATAAAAATTTCATTCTTCAACCGAAAATTGAAACACCAAAAATAGAAGTACATTTGGAACAATATTTATTAAAGAGAGAATACATACCATCATCTGAATAGCCACCACTAGGCAAACCATCACCTAATATTTTTAAAGATTCTCTACCTAGTAAAAGCAACAACAAAAATGAAAAAGAAAAAGTTACCAAACATGAGAAAAATCAAAAGATATGGAAAAAGCTTCGTTAATTGAACTGAAATTAGCATTGATATACATATTGCTTGCATCCTTAGTCTAAATATGTCTCAAAGTTTATTAGCTTATAAAACAACGAACAGACTAAACTCAACACACCATCTTCCTTTGTGGACCCATTACAAGTTGACACCTCAGTACGCGAAACTCGAACTTCCTCCAATCCATTCACAATATTTACATCACTGAAATGAGTAAAAGCATCACAAACCAAAAAATTCAAGAAATTAATAACCTTTACTCATAGGAAGCCAAGATAATGTAAGAAAGCAAAAGGATTTTTAAAATAAAAATAAAATTTCCCAAACTGTCATTATAGGTAACATCAATTTGCTTATAACAATCTCAACACTTCAATTTCTTACTATGTCCTTAAATTTATTGCGACAAAATTCAAGTAAACAGCACTTTCCTCAAATGGGTAAATCCGAGGAAAACCAAAAACAAAGAGATAAACAGGAGTTCCTCATATGGGTCATCAATAAAAATGTAAGTAATCAAAAAACTAAAAAGACAAACACTCAATCTCCCATAATTTTTTTTCCATTTCCTTGACAACAAAAAAAAGGAACCAAACATAGCATATGTTATGAAATGGAGCTCAATTTGCCAGCAGTGTCACTCTTCATTTTGTTATCTTTTTCATTTCCAGTAGTTCCCACGTGTACACTGTGGTCTAGACTTTAACCACTTAATTTTGATGCATCAGATGTATGTTTTCCCCACTCCAGAAAGGGGAGTTGAAGCCAGTTGAGGCATGTGAAAAATGAAACATTTTATTTGCTTTCCTTTTTCTCTCTCTAGTTAATCTTTGCAAATCTTCTTATCTTTATAATAAAAAAAAACAAAATATTATCCAGAACCTAACAGCATAACTACTAAACCAAATAACAACACTTCCTCAAATGGGTCGGTATAAAATCTAAGTAATCTAAAAAACTAAACATAAAAACACTCAATTTTAGGAATATACAAAACTAAACCAATAAAAAAATCATAAGGGAAGAAAAGGGGTCTCACTGTTGAGGCGAAAAGGAGTGATCAGATCTCTGTTGGATGAGTAGCGCACGAGATTGAGCCTCGTCGGCTTTGAGGGAGAAGCCTTTTGTGGAGTAGAGTTTGGCCAAGTCAAAGAGAGCCGTGGACAGTTTCAGGAGGTCGGATTGAGACGAAATTTTTTGGGTTTGGAGGTTTGAAACGATTGATTCGAGGATAGAGATGGCTTTGTCAGTGTCTCCTCCATGGACAAGATCTTCCACCGATTCACTCCAGTTGGTTTCTTCACTGTCCATCGGCGTTGGAGTCTTGGAGATAGTTGCAACAATAAATTGCCGGATTGCCCATTTATTTTGGCTGAAAATAATTAGCAATTGTAAGGGCATGAATTTTAGAAGTATGATTATTTTAGCTAAAAATTAAAAAGAATTAAACTAATATATATGATGAGTTAAAATTATTTATCGCAAGTGTCCAGCGTCCATTGTAGATTTGACAAATATAAGTCGAATTACATAGACTAGATTAATTCTTTAATATATACTTAACTAATATTTTAGGCAAATTAAAAATAAATTTAGTGGAGGTGATTGTCGATGTCAGAAAAAAATTCGCGGATCAGGTCACAACCCGGATCTTTCTCTCTTTCTAAGTTATCTCTACCCTTATTATTTTTATTGTGAAAAAAGTTTTGAAGGTTTTTTTACAAAAAAGTCAACATGTATCGTGTCGACGATTTGAACGTTTTACAGAGTCGCCAATTGGTAGATTTAAAATGGTTGTACCAACTTAACCGAGTTTTATTTGAAAAGAGGCCCAATTACTGAATACTGTCGAAACTTGATATTTGAAACCAAAATTTTGAGTTCGGGGGCTTGATTAAGTGTGGAGAAGGTGTTAAGTACCCCATAACTCCCGCGTAAATACGGTACCGCATCTTTTCAAGATTTTCTTTTTAAATCTGCAATGTGTGTGTGTGTGAATGTTAGAAGAAATTGGGTCTATGTTTTGATTGAAAGTATGTTTATCCATCGTTGAACCTATATACGAAAAGTTTGATTTGATTTGCAAAAAGTTTTTGATTTGATTTGCAAAAGTGTTTGATTTGATTTGCAAAAGCTTTTTTTTCTGATAAGATTATTAAAATGATGTTTTGGAAGCAGGTTTTCAAACCCTTACGCTAACATAGGAATTGAAGCATATCGATACTTCAGTTTTATCTTTTCATCCTTAAGACTCAGTTTGAATGGTGACTGTCGGGCTGCGAAGCATCCTTGACCACAATATATATACAAGTGTCGGTCTTCTCATGGGCATGACAGCCATCGAAGTGACTCTGACACGACAAACTATGTTTTTCACTATGTTGAGATCTTAAATTCGGAAAACCGTTTTAAGGTCTTTTGTATGTACATTTTTTACAAAAAAACTGACAAGGTACATTTATAAAGTGGAGTTTGTCTATTGTGGGAATCATATTCTGATTTGTTTGATCATGAATTCCACGATCCAAATATATCCAGATATCCAAATTTGACCTACACAACTCAAATTTGTACAGAAATATATCCAAATATCGCCAGAACCAAGGAATCATCAGTAAATCTTGGCTCGCACATGGCCGAAGTGTCTCGTTCCCACTAGATAGTAATCTAAGGGTCGCGAGATTGCTTTCATAACTAAAACTAAAAAAATGTTAGATTTAAATAAATCTCAGTCATTTTAATTTTTTGGTTCTGTCTGGACCTATTTTAAACCGTTTGAAAGCTAGAGTTGCCGAGATTTAAAGAAATCTAGTTCGCCCGTAGAAATGTCTGTGCCGATTCATATCAAATGAATATTTAAAGCAACAATTTAATAAAATGAGTAAAGCAATATATATATATATATATATATATAATTATATAGGGCAATGGGTTTTCACTCCGATACCTGTACTGGAATGTGTGTATATATATATATATATATATATATATATATATCTATAAAAGCTGTATAAAAGCCACAGAATGATCAAGGTTGGACAGAATGTAAATATATATAAGCGGTAAACGTCGGTGGGTTTTCACTTCGATTTCAGGACTGGAATGGAAATATATATATATATTTATTTATTAAAAGCTGTATAAAAGCTACGGAATGATCTAGGCTAAACTGGAATGTAAATATATATATATATTTATAGTTAAATATAGACAAAAAATAATCAAACCGGGACTGGAAAGATAACCCAGTCCGGTGAAAGGTGCATATATATGTATATATATATATATATATATATATATAAAAGTCGTAAACTAGCGCGGATTTGACATTCGGGCTTGACATAATTGAAAAGTTAGTATATATACAGTTAAATATATACAAAAAAAGCCAAACCGGATTGGGAAGATAACCCAGTCCAGCGAAGTTGCTAAAAACGAAGATGCAAGTATATAAAAGCTGTTAGAAGTGACGGATCATCAATCCGAGTTGTAAAAATGTTAGAAAATATGTTAGGTACTAAAATGTACCAAAAGTTAACAAAAACGGCCACAAAACTGAGTTCCGGGCATATTTAGAAAACGAAACTTGATATGCAAGTGTATAAAGCGTAATGAAGTAATATAAACTTGCTGATCGTAAAAATACTCACAATAGACTGTTACGCGGGCTTTTTGCCAAATCGTAGGCTTTAAACGTCCAAATTTACCGGTAAATTTTTGATATGTGATAGTATGTGGGTATATCTACGTGATAGAGTGAAAAAATTTGAGTTTGGAAGACAAAAAAATGGCTAAAAAACCAAGCAGGCAGGGGTTTAGAGCGTTTTCAAAATCTTGAAATGAGCTGGGGGTGAGCTCATATATATAGACCCAGGAGAAGCAGCTCTACCTGCTGCTGCCGCAGGTAGAGGTGCGGCTCCAAGTGGCAGGGCCCATGTGGCGGGTCCCATTGCATCAAAGTACGTGCACTCCGAGCAATACGATGTCAAATTCGAAACTTTTTAACTTTTGATCGGAGCGTCCGTTTGAGGCGTGCGATACCTTTTCGAAAAGCCCTCGCCAAGCTCGTCGCAATGACATATAGAAAACCTTTTCCGAGTCCAAAAAGACGGGTTTATAACCGGGTCTTTGACTCCTCGTAGTTTGTCCGTTGAGCTGTCTTGCGTTGTTTTCACTCGGAATCATTGTTATGGTTCCTTTTGACCTTAATGGCATCAATTCGGCTTGAGTTTGACCGAATCGACTTTAATTTGGTAAAATATCTATTTTGCCCCTCCCGGGGTTGCCTTCAATGTCGGCATGGCCTTCGGCATGACCTTTATTGTCATATTATTTTATAGAATAGTGAGGACTACTATAGTAATCATCTTGGACCATTACTCCACTCCCCGACTAGTCCTAGCTATACTCTCGCTTCCTGAAAAGAACAATGGAACAAAAAAAAACGGGTGAGCTCAATTAGCCCAGTAAAGAATATTATGACTAAGATAATGTAGAACAAATTATCCTTAGTCATCAACAAGAAAAAATCTGATGGAATACAATAGACAATAAGTTTTAGATAAACAAATGCAGAGGAAATAACAATCCATTAGAAGAGTCAAGTAGAACAGTCTACTATCTTCTATGATTTAAAAGTCCATCATCAATATTTTATCCCTGTAACACCAATCAATTAATTATTTCCAATCAACGAGTTATCTATACACTACGAGCCAAAGATAATCGTTTGTAGTGGTCATGATCATGCCAAACACCTATTCATCTTTGCACTACGGGCCAAAGATATTTATCAATCAACAGTTCATCTTTGCACTACGGGCCAAAGATAACTTTCACCATAATTTAAGTCTGAGAATTAAGACAATGATATAAAGAATGAATTTAGTGAGATCAAGAATAAATATTAGAGATTTATAATTCAATTTATCCAGAGTTCAAGAATTTCCAAATTGTCAACATGAAGATCAAAACATGGATCCAATTTCAAGAATAAGATTCATAAAAGATAATTTGGACAAAGAAAAAAAATTAAATTTCGTTGTGAATAGTACTTATGAATAGTACCGTATGAATAGTACCCCGACATGAAAAGATTAAAATTTAATAAGAAAGTTAAGAACAATATTCCAGTGAAATGATATTAGATGAAGCGAAAATCTTAAGCAATTTCTAATCATTTCAGAAATTATAGAAGCAATACTTACAATAGTAAGTTTAGATTTAGGAATATGAAATGAAATAATATACAAAACTGCAAATGGATTTTCACCCGTCATGCGGTAATCCGCGTATACAGATCATTTCCACAACTTTAATAAATAATGAATACGAAGGGTTATTCACCAGGTATGCGGTAGTCCGCGTAGACAGGTTATTCCCACAGATTAATAAAGAATAAATACAAAGGGTTATCCACCAGGCATGCGGTAATCGACGTAGACATGTTATTCCAACAGCTTA
Organism: Panax stipuleanatus; assembly: GCA_020205555.1. NCBI lineage: Eukaryota > Viridiplantae > Streptophyta > Magnoliopsida > Apiales > Araliaceae > Panax > Panax stipuleanatus. Next base: position 153,542,571 of record CM035117.1, on the reverse strand, counting down.
ATAAAAAATAAAATGACAACCCTTACGAGTATTGAAAGAAGATAACATCCTTTATCTTAGTAAGAGATTGGATACTACAATAGTGTAGTAGCAGAATACTCTTCTTCTTTCTCTCTTATTCTCTCTATAGTTTCTCTCTCTATAGCTTTAGTGAATTGGTGAGAAAGAAAGAAAAAATGAGCTTCTATTTATAGAAGAATTCTAGCTTGGCCCTTGCAATGTGAAGAGGCAAGTGGCTTGACGCCTGTAATGTGAAAAGATAAGTGGTTTAACTATAATGTGAAAAGGCAAGTGGTTTGACGTCTGGTAAAGGCAAGTGCTATTGACAAAAGTGACTCTTAGATGATGATATATGGGTCCCAAATTTACAAAATGCCACATATCACCATTATTTCTTTCGAGTGTCGGCAACTTCTTCTAATGGTTATGTTACTCATCACATAATTAATCAACGCTTTTTAATCCTTCAATAATTATTCACAATTAATATTAAAGATTCACAATATTGACAACCAGATCGTTCCCAGGAAAGAGGAGGCTTTCCGATAAGGATTTCTCCTTATTGGCGCTCAATTAGATAACCTAAATCCTTTCCTCAACAGAACTTTTTAGACATTGCCGGTAATGCTAATCAATAATATCATTTCAATAATATGAATTATTGATTTACTAATATAAAATATTGTGTAGATGGTACTGTAACAATTATTGAATTAATAATATGAGATATTATACATCAACTACTATGGCAATTATTGAATACTGAGTAGCTTCTTATGTAAGAATCAATAATCAGAGATATTGTCCAATACCGTGTGTTACTATGCAACAACGCGCATTATTGTATTTTTATCACCGGGTATTTCAACAGTTTAACGGTACAAGTTTTGTCGTTATTTTTATAAAAAGGTCATTTCTGTATCTTTCTATATCCGACAGTTATTCTGTTGTGGGGTCCACCAATGATTGCGCCGTCGTACGAATATTCTTCGACAAAAAGTATATTCTCCTACCAAACGAATATTCTCCGACACAATGAATATTTTATGACAACTTGCTTACTTTGTAAAATTTGCATATATCACCCATAACTATAACATTTATTAAATTATCACCTTACTATTTAGAATAATAATTAGAGAAAATTAAATCTTTATTCATAAAAAGTTTGGGTCTTACAACCTTCCATCCTTATGAAATTTCATCCTCGAAATTGATGTACGTACCTGGTATTTCGAAGAGGTGATGATACCTTGCTTTCATTTCAGATTCTAACTCCCAGGTCATTTCCTCAATATCATGGTTTCTCCATAAAACTTTGACTTGAGGTATAACTTTTGAGCGTAGAATATGTTCTTTCTTATTCAAGATCTTGACAGGTACCTCCTCATATGTTAAATCTTTAGCTATGTTGTCTGGTTCTAATTCAATAATGTGATTTGGGTCTTTCACATATTTACGTAGCATGGATATGTGAAAAACGTTATGAACACGAGACATGTTTAGCGGTAAGGCGAGTCTATAGGCCACAGTTCCTACTCGGTCGAGAATTTCAAATGGACCATTAAATCGTGGATTGAACTTTCCTCTCTTTTTGAATCTCGTAACTCCTTTCCATGGAGCAACTAATAACAATACACGGTCTCCGACATTAAACTCCACGTCCCTTTGATGAAGATCATCATAACTCTTTTGTCTATCTTGTGCTGTTTGTAGACGTTGTTGGATCATTTGAATCTTTTCCGTAGTCATGCGTAACAACTCTGGTCCCAACAATGTTGCTTCACCCACCTCATCCCAACATACTAGAGAATGACACTTTATTTAATACAACGCCTCGAATGGAGCCATGCCTATACTTGCTTGATAACTGTTGTTGTAGGAGAATTCCACCAATGGTAAGCACTTGTCCCAACTTCCTTTGAAGTCTAGTACGCAGAGTCTCAATAGATCTTCAAGAGTTTGAATAGTCCTTTCTGATTGCCCGTCCGTTTGAGGATGATATGCAGAACTGAATCGTAAATTAGTGCCCATAGCTTTCTGCAAGCTAACCCAAAATCGTGAAGTGAATCTTGGGTCTCGATCAGAAACTATGGATGCCGGCATACCATGCAGTCTTACAATCTCATTTATGTACATACGAGCAAGACGTTCAAGTGAATAAGTTTCTCGTATAGTCAAGAAATGAGCAGACTTGGTTAATCTATCGACAATAACCCAAATTGCATCTATGCCTTAAGAAACCTTAGGAAGACCCGTAACAAAATCCATGTTGATGTGCTCCCACTTCCATTCTGAAATTTCAAGTGGTTGCAATGGACTTTTTGGCACTTGATGCTCTGCATTGACACTTTGACACGTTAAACACCTTGAGAAAAACTCCGCAATTTCTCTCTTCATATTGCTCCACCAAAATGTATGTCAAAGATCACGATACATTTTGGTACTTTCAGGATAGATTGCAAACGGTGTGTTGTGTGCCTCCATCATGATTTTATACTTCAAATCAGAGTCATTAGGAACACAAAGTCTAGAGTTGACTCGAAGTATTCCCTCTTCGTCAATTCTTGCTTCTAGAATAGCACCTTCTTGTACTTTCTTCTTCATACTCATCAGCTCTGGGTCTGTAGCTTGAGCAGCTTTAGCTTTATCAATTAAAGCTGGTTCTACGAGTATATTTATCATCTTTACGTGGGTCCCTGGAGTCTTTAACTCTATCTCCATCCTTTGTAAGTCATACAAAATGGGCCTTTGTGTTGACAATATCGCACTTGTACCCGCATACGATCTTCTACTCAACGCGTCAGCTATCACATTCACTTTTCCAAGATTGTATTGAATGGTATGGTCATAATCTTTTAATAGCTCCAGCCAACGTCATTGCTACAGATTGAGTTCCTTTTTAGTGAAGAAATATTTAAGGCTTTTATGATCTGTATAGATCTCCACTTTTTCCCCATACAGGTAGTGTCTCCAAATTTTTAGCGCAAAAACGACTGCTGCCAACTCTAGATCATGAGTAGGATAATTTCTCTCATATTCTTTGAGTTGTTGTGAGGCATAGGCTATGACTTTCCCATGTTTCATGAGAACACATCCTAAACCTTTGCCTGAAGCGGCGCTGTAGATGACAAATCCCTCCGATCTTGATGGTATTGTCAGAAGAGGTCCTGAGATGAGTCTCCTCTTGAGTTCTTAGAATCTCTTCTCACATTCCTCACTCCATCTAAATTTTGTATCTTTTCGAGTCAGCTGAGTTAATGGAGTGGCGAATCGAGAAAATCCTTTCACGAATCTCCTATAATAACCAGCTAAGCCCAGAAAGCTACGTATTTCAGTTACTGACTTAGGTTGCTCTAAACTTTGTATTGCTTCAATCTTCGCCAGGTCAACTGATATTCTATGTTTCGATATTATGTGCCCAAGGAATGTTACTTCCTCAAGCCAGAACTCGCATTTCTTCAACTTGGCATATAACTTGTTTTCACGAAGCTTTTGGAGTATCAGCCTCAAGTGTTGCTTATGATCTTCAAGGCTTTTGGAGTAAATGAGGATATCATCAATAAAGACAACCACAAAATGATCTAAATATTCCTTGAATATCCGGTTCATGTTGGGTTTGTAGGAAATCGTGACGCAATCAAATTGCAAAAATTAGCGGAAGCATGGTATATCAGAGTTTAAAAAATTTCTACAAAACCATTACCCGGATCATCCTTTATGCAAATTATTAATTTAAAACGATAAATAAGAAGTTATGGAATCATACCCTTGTAGAACGAAGCTTCCACAGGTACTAGTTCAACTCCTTGTTCTTCGTGATCTCCTTGAATTTCTGGGTTAGATTCCTTCCTTTGATCAACGTTAGCCACCCAAGTGTTTGGCCTCTAGAGGTGATCCACCAAGGAAGAGGAATTATCAAGAAGGAGGGTGTTTGGCTAAACCTTAATTTTCTATCATCTATAGAAAAGGAGTACTCTCCAACAATTGGAATTTCATCAATCAATATCTATTATAAGACTCATCTTATATAGATATTGGTCAACCCTTCTAATCCTATTAGACATGAGATTTCTTTTAATTAATTAAACTCCTTTAATTAATTTAGGCTTCCCACCACATGGGAATAATTAATTAAATTCATTTAATTAATTTGTCTCCTAATCTTATTAGGAATAAATGAGAGTACTAATATTAAATTAATTACTAAACTCCTTTATAAATTAAAATAATAATAATTGTAATAATATTAATAAGACTCCTCTTATTAATTTATATTTAATATTTCTAAAATATTAAATAATAAACATTAAGCTATTTAATTTATTCTATCACTATAGACTAAATTAATTATACTTAATGCATTATTATGATTATGCCATTACCTTCTTAAATAATTATTCTTCCTTTTATGGTGTGACCCTTTAGGTTCTCTATATTAAACCGGTTGTGAATAAATCAATTAGAATAATTCTAATCTTATTTAAATAAATAAATTAAACTAATAATCTATTTAAATAAATAATATTTATTCTACAATAGGGATAAGCCTCCCTAGCGATCAACGACTTTTCAGATAATATAGATTTCAACATTAATCATAAAAGAACCTGTGAGTAAATAGTTACCATACAATTCAATCCTTCCACCATACAATGTCCCAATTAAATATAAGACATGAATTTACTGTCAAGTCTTATTTTATTTAATTATATGTATTTCGATTAGAAAATGCACAGCTCCGATTAATGCAAATTAGAAACCTCTTTCTAATTTCATTCCACCTTGGCCAAGGATTCCTGGGTTGTCATTTAACGAATCACATAGGACATATCTCCTCTTTTACTAGAGGTGGTAGATTCTTTATTGATCATTCATTATCTCCATATGTAACTCATTATACCCAAGTATACCCTATATATGCCTTAAAAGGTCTTAAGGAATAAGTCAAAGTATAATTTGTTACATACAAGATACTATGATGATCGCAAGTCCAAGGATCACTTGTACTACTTTCACATTAGGAATTCCTATTGACAGGCGAGTAAAACTCCATTAGGTATTCCATAGCGAGTCACGTTCAGTGAACTTATTCTCCAATAAACACCTACATACTTGCTTTAGTGTCTCCGCACAAATGATCATGAGATCAATCATCCTCATCCAATGAGCAAGCAACATATGTACCAATCTATCCGGATTTACTAATCCCCTTTTTAGTAATCCCACAATTGGGAACTATTTTAGTTTTAAAGCTTTCTAAGAATTTAGATCTCATTAGCATGATCAACATCATGATTCTAAAAGCATTGCTTAAAACTATGGGTTATTTACATATTATAAAAACAACACCATGTAGATAATTAAATGCCTTTAATAAATAAATATTTTATTAATAAATAAATAAGATTGTTTACAAAGTATGTGCTTTATCATCATACATGATTGACTTGTATGCACACTACTATCAGTTCATCATATCTATGAAGGCAACAGGAGCATTAGTCAATCCAAACGACATGACTAAGAATTCATAATGCCCGTATCGAGTTCTGAAGGCAGTCTTTGGAATGTCATCAGTTTTAATCTTTAACTGATGATATTCAGAATGAAGATCGATCTTTGAGAAGAATTTAGCATCTTGCAACTGGTCAAACAAGTCATCAATACGAGGTAACGGGTACCTATTTTTGATGGTGACATGGTTCAACTCCCGATAGTCAATGTAAAGTCGTATACTCCCGTCTTTTTTCTTTACGAATAACACAGGAGCACCCCAAGGTGATGTACTAGGATGAATAAAGCCGATGTCTAACAACTCTTGTAGTTGGACCTTTAACTTTTGAAGTTCAATAGGAGCCATTTGATATGAGGTTTTGGAAATGAATTTTGTACCGGGTTCAAGGTCAATAAAAAATTTAACTTCACCTTCTGGGGGTAATCCAGGAAGTTCTTCGAGAAATACATCAGGAAATTTATTAACAACAGAAATATCATTCAAATCAGACGTATTTTTGTTTAACTCGGTGATATGAGCTAAGAAAGCTTGACATCCATTTTTCAATAAACGAATGGCTTTATGACTTCAAATGATAGTGATTGATTTTAGTGGTTTGATTGCTTGAATTCGCATAACAGGTTGGTTAGGAATATGAAAGCTAACGACCTTACGAAAATAATAAATTTTAGCATGATGAGTGGTTAACCAGTCGATTCTTAAAATCACATCAAATGCAATTATTTTCAAAGAGATGAGATCAACAAGTAATTTGAGGGTGCCAATTTGAATCAAGCAAGATTTGTAAACTGTGGATGTAATGAAGGTCTCTCCCAACGGAGTTTCAACAAATAAGTCAAAGTATAATTTCTCAGGGGTTAAGTTCAAACGTTGAGCACAAGTAGGTGAAATAAAAGAGTGGGTAGAACCAGTATTTAATAAGGTATAAACTTTTCAAGAGTTTATGATTAGCTTACCCGTAATAACTTCGTCTAGGTTCCTCGCTTTTTGAGAAGTCACGACAAAATCTCTCCCCTGAACCACCGACTTTGACTTGTCCGGGACAACCTTTGGTGTCACCATCCCAGCTGGACTTGACTTCGCTATAGGGCACACTCGAGCTATGCGACCTTCTTTTTCGCAATTGTAACACACTTTGTGTTGCTATGTACAATTAGGACTGATGTGTCCCTCTTGTCCGTATTTGTAACATACGACCAATGGTCGTTCTCCTTCCCTAGAAACGGGTGCTGGTGATGGTGCCGCTGCCGATGTCTTTCCGTTATCATTGTTAAGTCTCTTTTTTTTAAATTTTTTTTCACTTGACTCACTTCTTCTATTATCTTGGCCAGGATTACCACCGAAGTGGTTACCAATTCTGGCATGATAATTTGCTCCACGCTGGTTATCATTGTTCCGATGATTGTTGCCACCGGTATTACTATTATTGTGTTGTCGGTTGTTGTCCTTTGGTTGAACCGTCTCATTATCTCGTTCCAATAATTGAGCCCTATTCACAACATCTTAATACAAACAAAGTTTATGAGAAATGAGGTATTGACGAATTTCAGGTTTCAAACCTCTCAAAAATATTCGTGTCATTTGTTCCTCGTTATCCACCAAATGGGATGCAAACTGGGATAATTTCGCAAACTTGGCCTCGTATTGTGATACAGTCGTATTGTTCTGTTCTAGTTTGATGAATTCCACCTCCTTCATATGACGAATACTTTCTGGAAAATACTTGTCGTTGGTCAATTCCTGGAACTTCACCCATGACATCTTAAGTGCGAAAAGATTAGTACGTTTTACAGATTCCCTCCAATGATCTGCCTCTCCACGTAACATAAAGGTTGCGAAGGGAACCTTTTGCTCCTTTGTGCATCCCAAGACATCAAATATTTTGGTGATCTGCTTAATCCAAGTTTCTGCCTTGAGTGGCTCTGGCTTTCCCAAAAACTCCAGCGGTCCCAACTCCTTGAATTGCTTGGCAGTGACCAACATGAGTTACCATTGTTTCCACCTACATTTTGAACAGGAGTCTCTCTCGTCTAGTTTTGCATGAATTGTAGAAAGCTCCTAAACACCCCATCGTTCATCGTTTGGTCGGTGGTGTTGTTTATAGGAGGATTATTGCCTTATGATGCACATTATCCTGGTTATTGATAAGCGGTGTCTCAATAGTCTCATATGCTCCATTGCTTATCTCCCGTTTTTTAGATGCCATTCTCAAATACTGTCATAAAATAAGGGTTAATTAAAGAAATTGGCATGTCACATATTATCCCTATATTCCGACTGACCAATTAAATAACAAATAAGCTAAGGTAGGACATACTAGCGAAGATTTTCCTCGTCTCTCCCATCCTAGTTCTAGCCTCAGATCTCCGCCAGAGATCATATCCCTAAGCTCTGATACCAACTGTGACGCCCACAAAAACATTCCATTTTGAGTCGCTAAATACATGTTGCAGAATCCAAATACAAACTTCTTGTGTACAACTATTAAACTGTCGTGCAAATACGTCAAAACATAAGTTGTGAGTTTCAATACAAATATTGTCTTGTAGACAATATCCAAACTCAAATAAAGTCCTCATCCCGGATTTTTAAGAAATTATAAATGAGAATTTAATAAATAAAATTCTTATTTTAAGATGTTCAAATACGAGTATTTGTATACGTGTCATATATTGTGAAATATGTGAATTGATGTGAAGAGAATTGTATATATTAATTTTAATATTTATTGAAGTAAATAAATATTTTAATTAAATTATTTATTGAGTTAAATAAATAATTATGTGATTATGGTGAGGTGATTTAATTAAGTGTAACATATTAATTAATTGAGTATTTAATATTTAATTTAATTAATATGTAATGATTTTATATGATAGTTCTAATTTAATTCAGATAATTAAATTAGATGAAGTTATGTGGTAATTATTACACGAAATTATAATTAGCGAGTAATTATAATTATGTGATAATCTTATGTGATTAATTGATGTTAGACTTTTAATTAATTAAATTAGAATGTTAAGATTTAATTAATTAAAGGATAATATTAAAAAGATGTGTTAAAGGATTTATTAAAAAAAAGGGGCTTTTAAATTAGTTTTACCCAAACAAGGCCCTTAAAACTGTTTTTAAAAGGTTTTACCAACCAAGGCCATTACTTTTGTTTTAAATCCGTTTTGCCAAACAGGGCCTTAACTATTAAAAATCTATTTTTTTTAAAATGATGTTGTTTTGCCAAACAAGTCTTAGGGCTTTTGATATTCTAAATTTTATAGCCTATATCATTAATTGTAATAATTATATTTATTATAATTATTATGGTCATTATGTGATATGTTATATATGTATAATTATGTAATATATGTATATGTAAGATATATGTATATTATATTACGTTAGTTTAGAAGTTATAAGAGTTAGAGTTAGTCAGAACAAAACAAAAGGTTAGTCTGTGTAGAAAGAAAACACAGAAAACTTAGAGTTAGAGAGAAAGAAGAAAGAGGAAGAAGAAGTTTGAGAGAGTCAAACACAGAACCATCTTCATCTTGTTCTCCTGAGCATAGCAAAGGGTATGATTTTCAACTTTAAGTTTTAAAGTTGTTTTACGTTCTTCAAAGTTTAGTTTTATGAAAATATGAATATTCATGAAAATTTATAATTTTGGGGACATATATGTTATATATGAAATTTTATATGTGAATTGTGATAATATATAGATGAATTGTATGATGGTTTAGTTGGTTAATTCATGAATACATGATGAACATGAGGAAATTCATGTTCATCAAAAGTCATAGTGAAATAGTTTGATAATTGGCCTATTTGAAATCAAAAATTGTGATTTGATTGTGTAAATTGAGGTTAGATGATGACAACATGTTTATAAACGAATTTAAATATGTTTTGATTGGGTATTTTGATTTAAAAGTAGATTTCAGTGTTCAATTTCATCAAGAACATTTATCAATGGGTTTTCTTTAAAAATCATGAAATTGGTTGTTTTAAAATTTTGTGTTTTAATGATTTCATATGTTAAAACATGTTAGGAGTTTAGAATTTTGTTTTCTATCAAATTGATATGAATTATGTTGGCTGAAATCGAAATTTGGTGTGGAGAATTAAGCTACATTGATTTTTTTTCTGCACAGTTCGCCAGCCAAAATTGAGACGATGCAAGGGGCCCGCCCCCGCCCCGGCGGGCCTTGTAAGGCCAAACACCCCCGCCCCGGCGGGGGGTATGCAGAAAAAATGATGCACTTTGTTATTTTGTGTAGTTTTGAAAAGTTAACATAATGTGGTAAATTTTATGAATTGAAGCATACATTAAAATGCTAAAATAATAGTAATGAGTTATATTAATATAATGTGTAATTATAATTTGAAATAATTATAATTATAGTAAAGGTTTAATTTAAATTATAATTTGTTAAATTATAATAATATAGTTTGATTAATCAAAGTAAATGTTTAACGTGAAGTATATTTTGTTTTATTATAACTTAATATGATATGTTATTATAATTTAGAATAATTATAATTAAGGTAAAAATGTTATTTAAATTGTAATCTATTTAATTATAATTTAATGAGTGCATGAATTGAAATGGATTATTTATAATCTAAGTAATTATTTAATTTAAATTATAATTGGTTTAATTATAATTTGATTAAAGTAGATGTTTAAATTATAATTCGTTTAATTATAATTTAATATGAGTATGTAATATGATTATGTGATGTGATTAATTATGTGATAATTAACTATTAACTTAATAGTTAAAGAGGAATGAGTTAACCTAGAGTGGTTAACTAACTATGAGGATTATCTATGTGATAATTAACTTATATAGTTAATTATACATATAATTTGACAATGTGTGTCAATCGAGTAAATGGGAGAGAATTAGGAAGTGTAAAAGAAGAAGTTACTTAAGCGTTTGCTAAACGTCGCTATGAGACTAATAATTTATGCGTATGGTAATATGTTATGTAGGATCATAAAGCAGATTATATTAAGCTGTTTTCGGTAATTGGTAATCTACGAGCCAGACAAGTCCTTCGGTTCCTATTTTCTATGCGAACTTAATGATATTATGATCTGTTTAAATTCTATTGCAAAGAGCATGTTATATACGTTGTAAGCATGAAATGTTAAAGTCAATTTATGACTATATTGATTGATTAAAAGAATGTTGATTAAGGAACTCAATCTTTATATTGTTGTGTGAATTAAAGCATGTATGCCATGTTACTTAAATGATTATGAGATGTATGTTGAGCATGTTATTATGTGTTACGTGATGCATGAAAACTGTTAGTTCTTGCTGAGCTGTCGAGCTCACTCTTGCAAATAACCATTTTTGCAGGTCAAGGATGCAAGGTAATGATACGTGCTAGTTGAATGTTAGAGTTCAATAGTAATTCAAGAAGCTTACTTATGTAGATGAGAAATGTATATAATTGTTTTGATTATAAGGTAACACGTTTGTTGAATTGTAAGTTGAGCTATCCAATGTATATGGATATTGCTTTATGATGTAAGACTTTGTATAGTAATTTAGAGGAAGCAATTTATGTAATAGAATTGAATCAAAGAGATGTGATGTAAAGGTTGCGGTTCGGGGTAATAAAGAAAGAATTTATAAAAGTTTTAAATTTTCTACATTTTTAATGATTTTAATATCGAATAATGATGTAAAGTTAGAATAAAGTTGTATTGTTAATGATCGAGAATGAGAATATTATTGTATAAATTTTGGGGTCAGAGCTGTAGGTTATACACCTTAGGTAAGAGTACCTTAGGCTATGACATTAGAGAATAAGAAGTTAAGTTTAAGTTACGTATAATAAAAAGGTGATTCTTTTCACATACGTAGATGTATAGGATGAGTTAAGTCCTAAAAATATTATAAGATGAAGATTAGAATGACGAGGAATAAAATTCGAATAAAATATTGAACTATATGAATGGAATTAGAAATTCTTAAAGGAAGAGTTGTTTAATAAACAAGAAGATTCAAAGAAGAATCTTGAAGAGATATAAAGATAAGAATCAAGAGTTCCTAACTTTAATAATCAAGATGACAAATAACGATGAATAGACGAAGTCTATTAAGATTAAAAGCATAACGAAATCATGGTATGATATGGTGAAAGGTAAAGATAAGAAGTTTTAAAACAAAACGATAATGAGGATCATAAGGGAGATAATTATAGAATAAGATCACAACGTGATCTTTTTAAAGTTGAAAGACAGATGATCTTTAATGATTGAATAGTTATAGTTTGAGACTATAACGAGAAGGTACTATGATATAGTACGAGATTAATTCACGAGGAGTTATAAATGATTAGATACAGAAAGTCTGTATCGAGCATAGAATAAGAAGTTATGAGTAAGATACAGTTAAGTGGGATTTCAACTGAGGACTCATGTGGTGGCTGAGTTGTACAAATCTTTGTATGGGCAGGGTTTTGTGCTTACACTTGGTTTATCATATTGATAATCGTTGGAAGATTGGTGTCGCGTTATCGATATATATGGCGAGAAAGTGATTCTTGTCCCATGTTTATATTTGATAGTTAGAGTCAATAGAGATTAGATTAGATGATTTGAAGATTATATTAGATGATCTTAAGGTTAGGCGAGTTCTTAAAACTCATACTTATGGTAAGTTTGTGACTCATAATCGTATGTATGTTTCGAACCCCTAAGCATATGGACAGTCTCTGATCAGTTCTTTGACTACGTATTGCTATGACAAGTTTTTAAACTCATATTATTGTGGCAAGTTCCTGAACTTCCAAAGTGTGGTAAGTTCGATGAACTATACTGGGTATAGAAAGGTTGTGGTATAGAAAGCATTGATGTTGTTTAAGATTAATAAAATGATTAAGTAATGATGGAGTAAAGATTTAATTGATGGAGAAAGTTTTTATATTCTAAATCTCCTAGCTTTGCTAGATTTTCAAATTTTATTGACTTTATGCTGATGTTGCACTTCTATTTTTATTGAAAAATATTGGATCAAATGATAGAACTAATGAATTTTTAAAATAGTGCTATTATTCACATGTCTATGCTAATTGCTTCAGCTAGACAAAAATGATTTTAAATCTTCAAAATGTATTTTATATGCATCATTTGATATGGTGTAAAAATAATAATCGAGGAAGTTATCAATACAGTTAAACCTAGTGTTGGATGTGATCGTATGATCGTCAGCCCACTATGGTATGATGTAGTATGACAACGTCATGTAATGACGAAATCCTCAACGTATCATTTCTACGGTACGGTATCAGGATATTACAAAAAGGTTTATTTTTTTATTTTTAGTTTCCTTAAACTATATAACAAAAGATTTATTTACTTTAGTTTCCTTAAATGAATTTTTTATTTTATTTTATTGAGTTGATTATATATATATATATATATATATATATATATATATATATATTGATTGATGTCCGAATTATTACTAGAAGTCTATGCTACTTGATTCAGCTAGACAAATATTGAAAGATGTTTATAAATTCGAGCGTTCTTGGTCAAACTATGCCAAACTAAATTGTTTTGGTGCGGATTCAGATGTTAAGAAGCTGAGGTGAACAACCCTATAAAAAGGGGACATGTTATCGGAGACTATTGTTCCGAATGTAATGCATATAGTCGTTATGATTTACTACGTTTGGGCCCGACGTAGGGGTACGATAGGCTGGCCACCTAGAGTACCGATGCGATTTATAGTGTGAAGTACCGGGGGTGAAGTAGTATTAAACCTAAAAAATAAGTTCAAGGTCTTGAGACCACTCAGCATGATTTAGAATCTTTTCAATTCCTGAGTTATTTATATCGCTTCCCAATTATTGAGCAATTGTGGAAGATTCTTATTATTCTGAAGGAGAATGTGACAAGAAGGATATTCCTTAGAAAGAAGTAGTTGTAGAACGTTTTAATCCAGTGAATAAAGATTAACGTAAAATCTATTTTGATAGATTAATATATGTATATTAAAATTTCAAGGACGAAATTCTTAGAAGAAGGGGTGAATGTGATAGCCCAAAATACTTATAAGATAGTGAATTATGCAGTATAATTCGACGAGTAGAATATATGGTAATAATCCTTAGAAAGAAAATGAACGAGTTAAAGAAGATATATAATATTTGATATATGATTATGTTTGATTGAAGATTATGTAATAAAACCTTAACCCTGTTGAAGAGGTGAATTTAGTAAAGATATATGTGTAGTTTATATAAATGTTTTTAAGATAATGTGTTGAAGTTATTCAACAATAAAATTATGGAAGAGATTTTATGAAAACCAAGGTTTTCGTTAATTCCGAGGACGGAATCCTTATAAGGAGGGAAGGATGTGACATCCCAGATTTTTAAGAAATTATAAATGAGAATTTAATAAATAAAATTTTTATTTTAAGATGTTCATGTACGAGTATGTGTATACGTGTCATATATTGTGAAATATGTGAATTGATGTGAAGAGAATTGTATATATTAATTTTAATATTTATTGAAGTAAATAAATATTTTAATTGAATTATTTATTGAGTTAAATAAATAATTATGTGATTATGGTGAAGTGATTTAATTAAGTGTAACATATTAATTAAATGAGTATTTAATATTTAATTTAATTAATATGTAATGATTTTATATGATAGTTCTAATTTAATTGGGATAATTAAATTAGATGAAGTTATGTGGTAATTATTACACGAAATTATAATTAGCGAGTAATTATAATTATGTGATAATTTTCTGTGATTAATTGATGTTAGACTTTTAATTAATTAAATTAGAATGTTAAGATTTAATTAATTAAAGGATAATATTAAAAAGATGTGTTAAATAATTTATTAAAAAAAGGGGCTTTTAAATTAGTTTTACCCAAACAAGGCCCTTAAAACTGTTTTTAAAAGGTTTTACCAACCAAGGCCATTACTTTTGTTTTAAATCCGTTTTGCCAAACGGGGCCTTAACTATTAAAAATCTATTTTTTTAAAAATGATGTTGTTTTGCCAAAAAAGCCTTAGGGCTTTTGATATTATAAATGTTGTAACCTATATCATTAATTGTAATAATTATATTTATTATAATTATTATGGTCATTATGTGATATGTTATATATGTATAATTATGTAATATATGTATATGTAAGATATATGTATATTATACTCCCTCCGTCCCAAAATAACTGCTTTGTTTTGACTTTTTAAAGTCAAATTGACTATTTTTTAAAACTATTTTTTGTACTATTTTTGCCATAATATAGGTACAGAGGTTATAACAAAAAAAATTATATACAATTTACTACTAATACCAATTTTTATAATATTAAAAATATATTTACACATGCTTAATTATTAATTTTAAAAATAGTCAATTTGACTAAAAAAAGACAAAACTTAGTAGTTATTTTGGGACGGAGGGAGTATTACGTTAGTTTAGAAGTTATAAGAGTTAGAGTTAGTCAGAACAAAACAAAAGGTTAGTCTGTGTAGAAAGAAAACACAGAAAATCAAGAGTTAGAGAGAAAGAAGAAAGAGGAAGAAGAAATTTGAGAGAGTCAAACACATCACCATCTTTATCTTGTTCTCTTGAGCATAGCAAAGGGTATGATTTTCAACTTTAGAGTTTTAAAGTTGTTTTACGTTCTTCAAAGTTTAGTTTTATGAAAATATGAATATTCATGAAAACTTATGATTTTGGGGATATATATATTATATATGAAATTCTATATGTGAATTGTGATAATATATAGATGAATTGTATGATGGTTTAGTTGGTTAATTCATGAATACATGAGAAAATTCATGTTCATCAAAAGTCATAGTGAAATAGTTTGATAATTGGCCTATTTGAAATCAAAAATTATGATTTGATTGTGTAAATTGAGGTTAGATGATGACAACATGTTTATAAACGAATTTAAATATGCTTTGATTGGGTATTTTGATTTAAAAGTAGATTTTAGTGTTCAATTTCATCAAGAACATTTATCAATGGGTTTTCTTTAAAAATCATGAAATTGGTTGTTTTAAAATTTTGTGTTTTGATGATTTCATATGTTAAAACATGTTAGGAGTTTAGAATTTTGTTTTCTATCAAATTGATATGAATTATGTTGGTTGAAATCGAAATTTGGTGTGGAGAATTAAGCTAAATTGGCTTTTTCTCTGCACAGTTCACCAGCCAAAATTGAGACGATGCAAGGGGCCCGCCCCGGCGGGCCTTGCAAGGCCAAACACCCTCGCCCCGGCGGGGGGTATGCAGAAAAAATGATGCACTTTGTTGTTTTGTGTAGTTTTGAAAAGTTAACATAATGTGGTAAATTTTATGAATTGAAGCATACATTAAAATGCTAAAATAATAATAATAAGTTATATTAATATAATGTGTAATTATAATTTAAAATAATTATAATTATAGTAAAAGTTTAATTTAAATTATAATTTGTTAAATTATAATAATATAGTTTCATAAATCAAAGTAAATGTTTAACGTGAAGTATAATTTGTTTAATTATAACTTAATATGATATGTGATTATAATTTGAAAGAATTATAATTAAGGTAAAAGTATAATTTAAATTGTAATCTATTTAATTATAATTTAATGAGTGCATGAATTGAAATGGATTATTTATAATCTAAGTAATTGTTTAATTTAAATTATAATTGATTTAATTATAATTTGATTAAAGTAGATGTTTAAATTATAATTCGTTTAATTATAATTTAATATGAGTATGTAATATAATTATGTGATGTGATTAATTATGTGATAATTAACTATTAACTTAATAGTTAAAGAGGAATGAGTTAACCTAGAGTGGGTAACTAACTATAAGGATTAGCTATGTGATAATTAACTTATATCGTTAATTATACATATAATTTGACAATGTGTGTCAATCGAGTAAATGGGAGATAATTAGAAAGTGTAAAAGTAGAAGTTACTTAAGCGTTTGCTAAACGTCGCTATGAGACTAATAATTTATGTGTATGATAATACGTTATGTAGGATCATGAAGCAGATTATATTAAGTTATTTTCGGTAATTGGTAATCTACGAGCCAGGCAAGTCTTTCGGTTCTTATTTTCTACGTGAACTTAATGATATTATTATCTGTTTAAATTTTATTGCAAAGAGCATGTTATATATGTTGTAAGCATGAAATGTTAAAGTCATTTTATGACTTCATTGATTGATTAAAGAATGTTGATTAAGGAACTCAATCTTTATATTGTTATGTGAATTAAAGCATGTATGCCATGTTACTTAAATGATTATGAGATGTATGTTGAGCATGTTATTATGTGTTACGTGATGCATGAAAATTGTTAGTTCTTGCTGAGCTGTCGAGCTCACTCTTGCAAATAACCATTTTTGCAGGTCAAGGATGCAAGGTAATGATACGTGCTAGTTGAATGTTAGAGTTCAATAGTAATTCAAGAAGCTTACTTATGTAGATGAGAAATGTATATAATTGTTTTGATTATAAGGTAACACGTTTGTTGAATTGTAAGTTGAGCTATCCAATGTATATGGATATTGCTTAGTGATGTAAGATTTTGTATAGTAACTTAGAGGAAGCGATTCTTGTAATAGAATTGAATCAAAGAGATGTGATGTAAAGGTTGCGATTCAGGGCAATAAAGAAAGAATTTATAAAAGTTTTAATTTTTTTGCATTTTTAGTGATTTTAATATCGAATAATGATGTAAAGTTAGAATAAAGTTGTATTGTTAATGACCGAGAATGAGAATATTATTATATGAATCTTGGGGTCGTTACAGTTGGTATCAGAGCTGTAGGTTATATACCTTTGGTAAGAGTACCTTAGGAATGTGATAGATGATCCCATTATCTAGACACTTAAGAATTTCGTTCTTAACAACCTCTTTTAGAATCGGGTTTAACCGCCTCTGTGGGTCTCTCACTGGTTTAGCATCATCTACTAAGTGAATCCTATGCTGGACAATGGTTGGACTGATACCCTTAATATCAGTTATGCTCCATCCTATAGCTTCCTTATTCTCTCTAAGAATGGTCAATAACTCTTCCTCCTGTGTGTTTGTTAAATTAGAAGCAATGATCACATGAAGAGTTTTGGAAGGACCTAGATAGATATCATATTTAAGATTATCAGGAAGAGGTTTAAGTTCTAACTCTGGTGGATTCTTTTCAAGAGGTTCTGAGGATTTAAAGATTGCCTCAGTCATGGGTTCCCATTTAGAGTAAGACATTGGTGTGGATGACTCTAACATTTTATTCACCTCATTTACATATTCTGTTTCTTCCCAATTTTGACCAAAATGATTTAGACAAAATATAAAATTTTTGTCTTCTCCCGTAAGTTCATTTTCAGACATTTCTTGAATCATGTTCACTTCAACGGGTTGGTCAGAAAAATCAATAGGTTGCTTTCCCACATTAAACACATTTAAATCAATTGTCATGTTCCCAAATGTCAATTTCATTAGTCCATTTCAACAATTGATTAACGCATTAGAGGTTGCTTGAAATGGTCTACCTAAAATGACAGATGTTGGGTTTCAAGGACAACAAAGTCAATAGGGAAGAAAAAATCACCAACCTTAATGATTACATCCTCAATTATTACCTTTGGCACTTTAACAGAACGGTCAGCTAGTTGAAGTGTGACAATTGTCTTTTTTAACTCCCCTAAACCCAAGGTTTGGTACACAAAAAATTGTAACAGGTTCATACTAACTCCTAAATTAAGCAACACTTTTTCAATTAAGGTGTCACCTATGATGCATGAAATGGTAGGACAACTGGGGTCCTTATATTTCACAGAGACTTGGCATGATAAGATAGAACTAACTGTTAGAAAAGCTTTCTTAAGAACATGAGTGGTTCTTTTATGCGTGCACAAATCTTTTAGACATTTAGCATATGAGGGAACTTGCTGAATGACATCTAGAAGGGGAATATTAATTTTCACTTGTTAGAACACTTCTAGAATTTTGTCCAACTGGGATGACTGCTTGTTTGAAATAAGTCTTTGAGGGAATGGGGCTTTTGGTTTAAAGACTTTTTCATTTGATTCAGAAGATGTGGTTTGATCATTTTTTGACACAAGCTTAGTAGATGGACCTATTGACTCAGAGTTTGTGGGCTTTTCAAGTTGGGCTGACTTTGAAGATGGATTGTTATATTCAACATTTAAAATTTTCTCTTCTTCATTATCAATGCCATTGATAAGTGGTTTTATTACCACTTATTCGGATAGTAACCAGCTTGTTTCGTTACTTACACTCGAGTAATCCCTAATATGTTTTTCCTTTGTTTTGTGATTTTCAGGTTTAGGAACTCCTTTAGTGCACATTGAGCTTAAAAGGGCAAAAGAACGCGTTTATAGAGCAATGCACAGAAAGTGGCTTAAGGCATGAAGATGGCATGTATGATGAGGCTATAGAGCGGGATGCCACGAGGCCAAAATGATGCAAAGTGCTGAAAAGAGCTTGATTGATTGATGGCATGATAAGGCAAGGCGTGAAGTAAAGCTGCTTAATGAGGTTGTGATGAGGCAAATGAGCTAAAAAGGATACAATATGGCAAGATGGCGCGAGAAGCAAAGTGCAGCAGCAAACAGCCCTGCACCAGCAATATTGCAGATGCCGCGCGGCCGCGCCAGCATTTTAAGGCCAGCCCGCGCACCGCGCCGATCCCCAGACCAGAACTCTCAGCCTTCCTGCCCGCGCGGCCGCGCCCCATCCAAGCCTATTCTACCCGCGGCAGCGCTAGCCCGATTTTGACCCAGAGTTGACTTGCACTTAAAATTTTAGGCAGAAACATTACATAAGGGCTTCTTTCCCCATTTTTGTCCGGCATCTCCATTAGGGAGCTCACATTAGCCCTAACCCTAGTTTTCCTCTTCCTTTTCCTTTCCATTTTGTATAGATTAGGAGTAGATTAAGGTAAGCTTAGGGTTAATTAGTTAGTGTAGTTTTTAGGGTTAGATTAGTTAAAGAAGATTGAAGCAAGGATTGACATCAAAGATCCAACACTTGGAGAAGATATAAGATTTGCATTTCTCTATCTCTTACTCCCCTTGTATTCAATTTGTATTCGGATGATGTTTATCAACCTTGTGGATAATATATTTGGGTTGTCTATGCCTTAAATCTATTTTGAGGTTCCAATGGAACCTTTTGAGTAGTCAATGTTGATTTCCCTTCCATGTTGGTCTTATTTGATTGCTATGTGCTTATCTATTGCGATGTATGCTTTAATTACTTAATTGTGTTGCAACCAATTACTGTGATAACCTATGTGGGATTGAAAGACGAAATATAGGTTTAGATCCAATCGCAGTAGCAGGCAATTGTAGGTTCACATGGCGTTGGACTTATGATTTGTGCTTAGGATAGACATATACCGAAGCACCGCTCGTAGTCAATAGAGAACTTAACCTTCAACCCTATTTATTTGTAAATCACATAGAGATATAGTGGTTTAGGTAATGTGGGTGTTCACGTGCGTCTATCACTTGTGGATTGCACGTGATATGGTTTAGGTGCATCGAAAGATGGTCTACTCCCACTTTCGTGTCCTCGGCTAATAACTATAATGATTGATTTGACCTGACTTGGGAGTGTATTGACTTAAGAAAATCATTAGGGGAAATTGGGATCTCTTATCTGCATTATCTGATTCTACCTTAGGATTATTTATTGCATGTTTAAATTCCTTGCCTAGTTTAACTTAGTTTTAATTCATTCTCTTTACCATCCGTTTAAATAAGACTGAGATGATTATGTGCTAGTGGTTTGGTGTCTTTTAGCCATTAATTCTCTGTGGGACGATATCTGTACTTACACTTTATTACTCGTTGGCCGCGTATACTTGCGCGTTAATTGTGTCATCTAAATCGGACCAACAGCCATCATGATTGTTAAAATAATTTCCAGACCTTAAAGAGATTACAGAAATCACATGATTGACTTGGTTGTTTTAAAGTGAATTAACATGATAAGGTTTTTGATTAGGGGCTGAAAATTTTGAATTGGTCTCGGGTTGAGTAGGAAGCTTACCCTTCTCTCTTTCATTAACTGTAGTGGCCAATTGACTCATTTGGATCTCTAAATGAGATAAGGCTTGGTTAGTGTTTTTCATAAACATTTCCAGGTTCTTCTCTAAAGTGTTAAGTCTCTTCTCACTTTTATTAGAAAAACCTGGTGGATATTGAGGTGCTGAATTTTAATTTTGGTACGGACCATGATTTGGCTTTTAGTAAGGTTGGAAAGATTGATTTAGAGACTGGTTGACCTGATTTGAAGAGTTATTTGGGTAGAGTCCTTGGTTCCATGAAAAATTAGGATGATTTCTCCAACCTGGATTATAAGTGGGTGCAAATGGGTCATTCCTAGGTCTTTGAAATATTGCATAGATTTGTTCATATTCTTTAGGTTGAGACATGACTCTAGGATATTTCTTTATCACATGACTTGATGAATTACACCTTAGACACAAAGGTGTTGGTGCTGAAATTTGGTTCACATGTGATGGTCCACAAGTTTCTAAAGCTTCAAGTCTTTTAATTACACCAACCAACTTAGCTTCGATGACAATTGAATTTTCAATTGTATGAACATCCCACGATGAGCTAGTTTCATCGGTCTCTCGGGTGGTTTTCCATTGCGTGGTTTTTTCTGCTAAGTTTTCTAAAAATTCCCAAGCCTTTTCCTTATCATTATTCAGAAAATTCCCTTGACACATCGACTCTAACATTGTTTTAGTGGGATAGTCTAAACTTTTGTAAGTAATTTGGCATAATCGCCATTTCTCAATTCCATGGTGTGGGTACTGGGATAACAAAATTTAAAA
Organism: Panax stipuleanatus; assembly: GCA_020205555.1. Classification (NCBI taxonomy): domain Eukaryota; kingdom Viridiplantae; phylum Streptophyta; class Magnoliopsida; order Apiales; family Araliaceae; genus Panax; species Panax stipuleanatus. The sequence continues at coordinate 153,521,168 of CM035117.1, read as the reverse complement.
TCTATCAAAATATTTCCAAAAGGACTCTTTTTCAAGTTGGCAAAATTGATGAATTGCGGTCCTAATTTTAGCAGTTTTATGATTTGGAAAATATTTATTTAGAAATGTAACAACAAATCCCTCCCAGGTTAATATAGAATTATTTGGTAGGCTATATAACCATTTTTTAGCATTATCTTTTAAAGCAAATGTGATAAATCTTAGCCTAATTGAGTCATCAAACAATTGTTGAACTTTCATTAAAGCACAAACTTCCTCAAATTCTTGAATAAATAAATATGCATCTTTTATCCCCGTAAACCTAGGTAACATATTTATAAATTGCGGTTTAAGTTCAAAATTGTTACCTGTTATCGGTGGTAGATTTGTGATACCTCCAAATCCGAGTACTTCAATTTCACAGAATTTGGTGTTCACTGTCCGATAATAACACATCTAACTACCCATAAACAAATGAAACTCATAAATGAAATAGAAATCCTCCCTTAAGGGTTACAACATCTTAAACAATAAAATCCCAGGTCATCTAACCTTAATACATCAATGCGGAAATAACATAAACAAATAAGTCTTAAACATAACATAATGAGTCTTAACAATAACATTTTCAAATAATAATAAACAAGTCTTCATCACTTGTTTGCTTTACTTTTGCCCTTACTGGTAGATGGCTCATCAACCCTTTCAACCTTAGCTGCAATGTTATCACGCAAGAGTGAGCAACAATTGCCCACAAGTATAACAATAATAATAATAATAATGATAACACGTGAGTAAATAATGGATACTAGATAACAGAAAGCTCGTCTTTTGAATTAAGATAGAAAACAAGAATTAAAAGTACATTTGAGGGTCACAAGACTAATAACTATGTCCCAGGTTATCAAGTATTTATACCTTAAACCTTTTACAGTCGTAAGACTATATGGACCTTACTTCTCGTACTTAGGGGGATCAGCCCTTAGTACCATGTATTTGCACAACATCTCAACGCTAACGCGTAAGTAATCCCCTATAGAGGGTTGTTCATCTCAGTTTGACATCAGAGTCCGCACCAAAGGAAGTTTGGTTTGGATAAGTTTAAATAATAATTATAGAATTTAGAACTCTCATCAACTATGGACTAGTCGAATCAATAAGGGTTCGCTAGTCTTTCAGGGTTCAATAATATAATTGATACTCAAATCAAATAATGAATCTCAATTGTATACAATTGAATAAGCATTGTGTAACCGAAATATTACCTTTAGAAGGATTAGAACATCTTTGTAACAAATGAGATTTCATATATTAATTGTAAATATTTATTGAATTAAATAAATATTTTACTTGATTTATTTATTAAGATAAATAAATAAATTATGTCATTGTTGTGGATTAATTTAATTAAGTACAATGGAAGTAATGGTGTAGCATAATTGTAATTTAATTGAGAATAATTAAATTAGAGTAGTATTATGTGCTAAGTGGTTATAGTGATTTACTAATTGTTACATGAATTATGATTAATAAGAGAATTACAAGTGTGTGACAATTTAGTAATATGCACAATTTTAATTAATGAGTGTTCACTTATATTTAATTAAATTGGAAGGCTGCAATTTAATTAAATAAAGTGTAGCATTTAAATTTTGGGTTAAAGGATTTATTAAAAGAATTGAAAAGGGTTTTAAATTGATTTTACCAAACAAGGCCCTTACTTTTGTTTTAAACCTGTTTTACCAAACATGGCCTTAGTTAATAAAAATCTGTTTTTTAAAAATAATGTGGTTTTGCCAAACATGGTCTTAGGGCTTTTCAAATTCAAAAGTTGTAACCTATATATTAAATAATAGTTATTGTAGGTAATTAATATATAGGAGTTATATATTTTATATAATTATATGTATTATATGTATATCAGTATATATAATAATACGTTAGTTTTAGAAAACAAAGAAAGATAGAAAAACGGAGGAAAGTTATAGAGAAATACTCAGAGAAGAAGAAGAGGAAGAAGAGAGAAAAAGAAGAAGGCTTGAGAAAAGCAAAGGAGAGCTATACACCATCATCATCTCCATCTCTTCTCCTAATCCAAGCTTGAAAGGATATACTTATTTAGTTGTTTTCTTTGATTTGAGTTCTCCGTGAAAATTTCTTCTCATGAAATTGATGCTGTTAATGTAGATATGTAGAAATTATATTTACAAACTGTTTATAATTGAATTTTATGCCATAAACAAGTTTTCAGAAATCAAATTGTAGTAGAAACAAGTTTTTATGGAGAAATTATGTTCTTATGAAATTTTCATATTTTTGGTTGAGTTAGAATGAAAGATTGATGTAAACATGAAATTTATGTGTAATATGTGTTATAGCATGTTTATATATGAGTTATATATTTGTTTTAGCGATTCAATCCACGTAATTAAGATGAACATGAAGAAATCATGTTCATAGTAATTTACTGTGAACTAATTTCAAAAATAGCCTTTTAAACTATCAAATTGGTGTTGAATTATTGATTATTATGTAAAATTGATCATGGATTATGTTAATATGTTAAGAATTAGAGTTAGTACAATTGGAATTTCATGAATTGGATTAAAATCGAATTCACAGTAGCAATTTTTGTCAAGAACGCTTGATTGTGTTTTTCTTCAAAAGATTATAAAAACTGTGTTTTGATTATGTGTTGTAATGGTTTTGAATGTTATAATCATGCTAAGAGTCTAAAATTTTGTTGTCATTAAGTTTCATGTACATCATGTTGAGAAAAATCGAATTTTTTATGTGAAGAAATAAGCCAAATTGGCTTATTTCTCTGCCGTTTGCGAGCTGGGGGAACCCACCAGTAGTGGGTCCCGCCCTAGGGGGGCTTTTAACCTTGGGGGACCCGGCCCAGCGGGTTAATCTGCTGTTCGGGGAAAAATTTTGTGCTTTGTTGAGTTTTTGTGCCGTGTTTGTTTAACTAACGCATATTGATGACTTGTTAAGTGTAATAGATAATGAGATAACATACTTTTGATGTGTTTAAGATAATTTGAAGTCTTACGCTATTATATTACGTGTGTACTTGGAAATTGTTATCCTAGAGTACGATATAATAGTTTAAAGTGCTATACGTATATGATCGTGAGTTAAACTCACATTTGTGGCTAGTTAGCAACTTATGTTGTAAACCACGTTGTGGGTTGAACTTAAGTAGAAGTTCCACGACGTTAACGTAATAATCGTGTACTAATTGATATTATAAAAATCATGTGACATGTAGGGTAATTGTGGAAGTGGTTTGTAATAGTAAAGTGTAGCTTGCGCTTGAGGCAAGTTCTCTACTCCTTATTTTTTTTACTTAAGCAAGTTTTCTAATCATTATTCTTCTACGTTATGCAAGTTCTTTCATGGTATCTTTTCATTGTGCAAGTTTCTAACCTTGCTCATTATATCATGCAAGTTTATTTCTGATTCTTAACTTGTTATGTATTGTACAAGTTATATTATATTCTAATGTTCATAATGCACAACTATTGAAATTATTGTCATAATGTTGTGATCTTGACTTAATTGTTCAAGCAAGATCCACTAATCTTTCGAATGCTTTAAGTTATTCCAAAGCATGTCTAGTTATTATGAAATCTATTGTTGTATCTTACATTTAGTTCATGATTCTTATATTATCGAACTGTTAAAGTATTGTGAGTCGATTCAACTACTCCTTAGTTGATGATAGTTGAAACTCCAAATTTTCTTTTAGTTATCCAAACCAAACTTTCTTTGATGCGGACTTGTACTCAAATACTGAGATAAATAACCCTATTTATTAGGGGAGGTTACTACGCGAAAGCGTTGAATGTTTGTGCACAATACATGGTACGAAGGGCTAATCCCCTAAGTATGAGTTAAAAGTCCATAGTCAATGACTGTTAAAGGTTTAAATAGAAATAATTATAACCTAGGACATAGTTCAAGGTCGTATGACCCTCAGATAAATTCTATATTCGAATTTTAAATATGATTAAAGAATTATTATTCAAATCTTTATTTTGATGAAAGTGAAGTTATTCAAACTCTCTTGAAGTTATTCAAACTCTCTTGAAGTTATTCAGTCATGACATATCATTGTATATTTCAAGTGAGCTTTTGTTTGCTCACTCTTGCGTATTTTATAACCCCTTGCAATTAAAGCCGAGAATGTTGACATACCGTCAACAAGTAAAGGGAAAGAAAAGATGAGCAAGTGAAGACTTGTTGTTTTCAATCTTGACTGTAATAAGACTAGTTTATGATATTTTATTTTTGCACTTATTTGTTATGTTAAGTTTAGCAAACCTGGGATAATTTTGGACTAAAGTTGTAATCCTTTTTCATAAGGAAGATTTTATTTAATCATGAGGTTGTAATTTATTTTAAAATTCTTTATTATTGGGTAGATGTATGATTTATTTAGAAACTGAACACAAAATCTTGTGAAAACGAAGTACCCGAATTTGGGGGTGTCACAATCTCAACTGAAATCATTAATTTGAATAAACATGAGTAAGACTTTGCTCAATATAAGAATAGGATTTAGGAACTTGCTCAATTAAAAGTAGAGTTAAGAAACTTGTCTCGTGCATAGTTTAGATAATTACTATTCACGCCCCTCAATTAATCCTATATACCATTACATTCACAACACCAATTAATTATAACATAACTAGCATAATGAGTAAACTTAACTTAATCCTAAGTTTGATTATACTCATCGAATCACAAACATTAGTTCTTGAACACGTTATTAGACTTCACGAACAACAAGTTTAAACACGTATTCGACTTATCAATTAATCACTTAAAAACATCATTGACATATTAATAATCTGTTTTAACATCTCAATATATGATTAACACATTTTCACTTTCATTAAATTAGGTTTTAAATTATATTTCTAGGTTTTAAATATATAAAATTTTCTGGGTGATTCTGCTAACCGGACCTGCAGCGCCCCATAATGAACTGGAAACCGGCGCTGTGGCGCCGAGACACGTCAGCAGGCACTGCCTGGCGCAGCAGTGTTCTGTTTCTTCACAGAACAGGTGTTGCGGCGCCGAGACACGTCGGTCGGCACTTGCCTGGCGCTGCAGCGCTCGGTTTCTTCATAGAACCGGCGCTGAGGCGCCGCAACACAGTGGGACGCAGACAGAGCTCGCGAAGAATATAGAAAAAGCCAAATTAGGCAAAAAATTCACTCAAACAACAAATTTAACACTGCCCATAAGTTATGAACTTTACAGAACAGTTTACAACAATTATAACATGATTTTAACAACTTAAATCACATAAACAACTAAATTGGAACACATAATTTTCATGTTCTTGCTATTTTTCAAAGTTTTGTCAATTCTCATGAAATCACATATTACAGATTCTTTATAACACCAAATCAGTCCGTTTAAGTTTCGTTCTTTTCGTTTTTACATGTATAAACATAAACCATCATGAATTTACCAATTAACATACAATCTAAGCATAAATTTTTGTACATATAAGCCATATTCAAATATTGTTTCTCTGTAAACTACAAAACTTCAATGTTAACATAATTTCATGAATTTGATAACTTTAAGTCACATACAAATCATATACAAACGAATTATGCATATTAATAAACACATATAATCAACTTCTTAACAATTCAAACATTAATTTCCATTTACAGAGAACTCAAAGTAACTTTTCATGGAGAAAACTAAGAACGTAAATTAGAGTTTGAATACAAGAATTTACCCTTGATTATTTTTTTAGATAGCTAGAGGATGATAGAAACTCCTTTTTGATTCTCCAATCTCATTCTTAAACTCTCAATTTCTCTCAAGCTCTCTCCTTTTTCTCTCTGTATTTTTTCTGCCTATATGATATAATACTAATATAACTACTGATATATATTATACGTATAAAAATAACTGGCACACCATGGGTGTCAGTTAAGGCCATTATGCACTTAACTGCTCCCATGTTCATAAGGCCATGTTTGGTTTGTATAAGAATAACTCATTTTTATTTATTTTAATTAACTTGTTTATTATATAGTTTATTCGTCACACTTTAATTAATCAAATAATATTATTTAAAATCAATTAAATAAAAGGCAATATTACACATTAAATCAAATCATTATATAATTAAAATTCTCATTTATTAATTATGACAAATTATTAAATTATTAATTAATAATTAAATTAATTAGAATAACATTATAATTATTAAACAACTCATTTAATTTAATAATCTCAATTAAATTCACACTTTGAATTATAAAATTATTCCACATTAATTTAATCAATGTAACACATTTAATTAAATTAATCTACCACAATTCCATCAAATATTTATTTAACTTAATAAATAAATTAATAAAAATATTTATTTAATTTAATAAATATTTAAATTAAATTACAAAAATTTCGTTCGTCACATTTTTCTCCCCTTAAAAGGATTCTGTCCTCAGAATCACGATTCAATTAATTCGTCCCGTTACATTCTCCCCCCTTACAAAGATTTTGTCTCCAGAATCGCTACACATAGTTTAAGCAAATAAATGAGGGTAATTTTTTATCATCTGTTCTTTGAGTTCCCAAGTAACTTTTTCAGCGTTATGGTTCCTCCAAATTACCTTAACAGAAGATATTACTTTATTTCTGAGTACTTGTTCTTTCTTGTAGACTATCTGAATAAGAACTTATTTGTATGATAAATCTTTCTCAAATTACAAGGGTTCATATTCGATAAAATGTTTGTAATCGGGTTTATACGGTCGTAACACCGAGACATGAAAAACATTATTGGATATGTTCTAATGCTGGAGGTAAGGCTACCTCATAGCAACTTCACCAATTCTTCGCAACACTTCAAAGGGTCCAATGAACCTCGGGCTCAATTTTTCTTTCTTGCCAAATTTGATCTTTCCCTTACAGGGAGACACTTTCAAGAAAACGAAATTACCAGCTTCAAATTTTTGATTCTTGCGGTGTGGATCAACGTATTTCTTTTGTCTATCCTGAGCAGCTGTAGACACTCGAAATTTCCTGCCCCGATACTAACACTGTAGGAGGGTAAAACTGTCTTATCAAATCAACTTTGATCTCCAATCAGACCGCCAGGTCAACCCCGATCTCAATATCGGGCCATCAAATCAACTTCGATCTCCAATCGGACTGTCAGATCAACCCCGATCTCAATATCGGGCCATCAAATCAACTCTGATCTCTAATCGAACCGTCAGATCAACCCCGATCTCAATATCGGGCCATCAAATCAACTTCAATCTCTAATCGGACCGTCAAATCAACCTCGATCTCAATATCGGGCCATCAAATTAACTCCGATCTCTAATCGGACCGTCAGATCAACCCCGATCTCAATTTTAGGCCATCAAATCAACTCTGATCTCCAATCGGGCAGTCAGATCAACCCCGATCTCAATATCGGACCATTAAATCAACTCTAATCTCCAATTGGACAGTTAAATCAACCCCGATCTCAATATTGGGCCATTAAATCAACCCCGATCTCCAATCGGGCTATCAGATCAACCCCGATCTCAATATCGGGCCTTTTAAATCAACCCCGTTCACCAATATCGGGACAATCACAGCCTCAAACACCAGTCTTGGGATGTCAACTCAGCCCCGATCTCAACCCGGGAGGTACAGATCAGCCCCTGTCTTAGCCCGGGAGGTACAGGTTAGCCCCGGTCGCAACCTAGGAAGTCAAGTTAACTTCGAGAATGAACTTGAACCTCCAAAAAATCTCCAGAAGACAACCTGGAATGACCAAGTTAACTTCAGAGATTACACTGAGGACAGACAGACTCGAATGGGATCCAAGTTTTGGAAACAACTCCTAGAAGTCAACCAAAGGCCATGTCAACACTGAAGGCAACCCCGGGAGGAGCAAAATGGTTATTTTACCAACCTCAAGTAGGTTCAGTCAAACTTAAGCCGAATTGATGCCACCAAGGTCAAAACGAACTATAACGACGATCCCGAGTGCAAACAGCGCAAGACAGCTCAACGGACAAACTGTGGAGAATCAAAGACTTGGTTATGAACCCATTTTCCTGGACCTGGAAAATGTTTTATCCTATGTCATTGTGACACTCTCGGCGAGGGCTTTCCAAAAAGGTATCGTACGCCTCAAACGGATGCTCCGATCAAAAGTTAGAAAGTTTCGACTTCGACCTTGCGTTGCTCGGAGTGCACGTACTTCGAGACAACTCAATCGGACACATGAGCCCCACTAGGGGAGCCGCACCTCTACCTGCGGCAGCAGCAGGTAGAGATGAGGCTCCCTAGCCTATAAATAAAAGTGCACCCCCCTTATTTTCAAGAATTTTGAAACGCAGCGAACCTCTGCCCGTTTGATTTTCTAACTTTTTCACCTCTTCTAAACCCAAATCTTTTCACTCTAACACGTGGATATACCCACATACTACCACATATCAGAAAATAACTAGTAGATTCTGACGTTTAGAGCCTACGATTTGGCAAAAAGCCTGTGTCGCAGTCCATTATAAGTATTTTTTACGATCAGAAAATGATTCCTATTTCTTTGCACTGTTTTGCACTTGCATATCAAATTTCATTTTCTAAATATGCCCGTAACTTAGTTTCGTGGCCATTTTTGTCAAAACTTGGTATATTTTTTTATATAAACTCAATTTCTGGCATTTTTACAACTTGGATTGACGATCCGTCAGCTCTAACAGCTTCAATGCACTAGCATCTTTGTTTTAAGCAACTTCGCCAAACTGGGTTATCTTCCCAGTCTAGGTTTGGCTTTTTTTTGTATATATTTCACTGTATATATACTAACTTTTCAATTCTGTCAAGCCCGGATGTCAAATCTGAGGTAGTTTCTGCTTTTATATATATATTTATGCATATATAAGCAACCTTCACCACCACTGGGTTCTCTTCCCAGTCTTGGTTGACTATATTTCTGTAAATATATATATATATATATATTTATATATTTCTTTCCATCCTGAATTATTCTATGGCCTTTATACTGCTTTTTGCACCCTTCACCATTACTGGGTTATCTTCCCAGTCCCTGGTTGACTACATTTCTGTACATTTACATTTCAGTTCGGCTTGGATTATTCTATGACCTTTTTACTGCTTTTATATATAAATATGCATATATAAGCAGCCTTCACCACCACTGGGTTCTCTTACCAGTCTTGGTTGACTATTTTTCTATCAATATATATATTTCAATTCCAGTCCGGACACCGGTGTGAAAATCCATTGCCCTTTATAGCTTTTGTATATATAACTGTATATATATCTTGGCTTTACTTACTTTTCATTAAATTAATGCTTTAAATATTCATTCGATATGAATCGACATTTTTCAGTCACAAAAGTAACCTCGCGTCCCTTAGATCACTATCTAGTGGGAACGAGTCGCTTCGGCCAGGTGCGAACCAGGATTTACTGATGAATCCTTGGTTCTGGCAATATTGGGATATATATATATTTCTGTACAAATTTGAACTGTGCAGGTTTATTGGCTACTCTCATGTGAGCCTAGGAATCGTGGGATTTATGATCAAATCGATCAGAATCTGATTCCCACGATGGACAAATTCCGCTTTACGAATGTACCCTGCCAGTTTTTTTGTAAAATGCACATGTAAAGGCCTTAAAATGGTTATTCAGATTTAAGGTCATAACATAGTGAAAAATATAGTTTGTTGTGTCAGCGTCCCTCCGATGGTTTTCATGCCCATGAGGTGACCGACACTTGTATAAATTTTGTTGTCGAGGATGCTTCGCAGCCCGACAAAATCACCATTCAACTGCAAGCCTTAAGGCTATAAAGATAAAAAATAGAAGTATCAACAGGCTTCAATTCCTATGCTTGCGTAAGGGTTTCATAAACCAGCTTTCAAAACATCATTTTCAATTCAATCAAAGGAAAAACTTTTGCAAATCAAATACTTTTACAAATCAAATCAAAGACTTTTTGCAAATTAAATCAAACTTTTCGTATATAGGTTCAAACGAAGCAAAGCAGTACTTTCAGTCAAACAAACATAGGCCCAACTTTCAAACAACATTCACACACGCATTTCAGTTTTAAGGAAAATATTGAAAAGATGCGGTACCGTGTTAACACGGGAGTCGTGGGGTGCCTAACACCTTCCCCACACTTAACCAAGCCCCCGAACTCAAACTTTGTTTTCAAAGATCAAGTGTTGACAGTGTCCAGCAATTGGGCCTCTTTTAAACAAAACTCGGTTGAGTTGGTACAACCATTTCAAATCTACCAATTGGCGACTCTATAAAACGTTCAAATCGTCGACATGATACATGTTGGCCTTTTCCTAAAAAATCCTTCAAAACCTTTTTCGCAATAAAAAGAGTGAGGGTAGAGATAACTTAGGAAGAGAGAAAAATCTGGGTTGTGACCCGACCCGTGGATTTTTTCCCGACGTCGACAGCAGCTATTAATCTTGTCTTGATCACCTTGACGATCTCGGCGGTCTGTTATACTAATTCTGGTCCTAGCAATTGATGTTCCCCAATTTTATCCCAGCATAATGGAGTTCTGCACTTTTTGCCATACAATGCTTTGTAAGGCAGCATACCAATACTTGCGTGGTAGTTGTTATTATAAGCGAATTCCACCAACGGTAAATGGACATCCCAATTTCCTTTGAAATCTATGATACAAGCTCTTAACATATCTTCCAATGTATGGATTGTTCTTTTACTTTGCCCGTCTGTCTGAGGGTGATATGCCATACTCATTCTTAACTGTGTTCCCATGCATTCCTGTAGTCGCTTCCAAAAATTTGATGTGAAATACGGATCTCGATCGAAAACTATTAACACTGGAACTTCGTGCCCTGAAACAATCTCCTTCACATACAACTTCGCCAACTGATCTAAGTTGAATATGATCTTGATTGGTAAGAAATGCGCTGATTTCGTCAATCGATCCATGATAACCCAAACTATGTCAAAACCTTTCTGAGTCGTTGGAAGACCTACTACAAAATCCATTGTGATATGCTCCCATTTCCATTCTGGGATTTCTAACGGTTGTAACAACCCACTCGGCCTCTGATGTTCTGCTTTAACTTTTTGACATGTCAGGCACTTGGCCACACAATTGGCAACATCCCTTTTCATATTCGGCCACCAAAAATGTTGTCGGAGATCCTGATACATCTTCGTATTCCCCGGGTGAATCGAATACCTTGAACTATGATCCTCGCTCAAAATTTCCTCTTTAATATCTGGTAATGGCGGAACCCAAATTCTTATCTCGAATCTTAATAACCCTTCGTTATCAACTTTAAATTTCACTTCATCACCTTCAGATATTCTTTTCCTGATTTTCTCACATTCCTCATCCTTAAGTTGTGCGTCCTTAACCTTATCTACCAAAGTTGGTCCGGTTCCCAATTAAAATAGTTTGCCATTGCTGAAATTAGCTCCTCCTAAGCGGCCAACAACATCAATTTCTCGCGACCCTTTCTGCTTAAGGCTTTGGCAACTACATTAGCTTTACCCGGATGGTATAAAATCTCACAATCATAGTCCTTTATCAATTTCAACCTCCTCCTCTGACGTATGTTCAAATCCTTTTGTGTGAAAATATATTTCAGACTCTTATGGTCTGTATATATTTCACACTTCTCCCCGTAGAGATAGTGTCTCCAGATCTTCAGAGCGCACATTACTGCGGACCCCGATTCAGTCAAACTCGACCTTACTTCGTAGCCTTCCGCAAAAGACTTTCTGAAAGTTTGGCCTGCGGAGATCAACTTTCTTCGAACCGAGACCAAAGGAACAAACTTCGAGATCGCGGAACCCTCCGGGCCCAGCCGCATATATACATACGGCTAGCCGCATGTATATATACGGATGGCTCTGGTGGATTAATTGAGCAATATCAGCTCATTTAGAAAAAAGAGAGAGAAGAGTTTTAGAAAGAGAAACTAATTTTTAGAGAGAGAAGCCCTCGGGTTGGATCCATATATACCCACTTTGAGTTGTTCGATATTGTTTAACAACTATTTGGAGTCCCGAGAGCGTTTCTAGTTGATCTCGGGTGATAAAACTCTTGTTCATGCGTCCCCCAAGGTGAAAAAATGCTCTTTTTTATCTACGTTCTTTGTAAACTTTGTTCAATATACTAGATTGATGTTATATATTACTTAAATCTAGTTAAAATTGTTATTTTCTAAGTATATTGTGTAATAGTTGGTAGATATTGAGTTTCTACCGGTTATATTGTTCATATCTTGTTGTAAATCAAGTCTGGAAGTTAGATCTACCTAGATTTAAGCCGAATCTAGCCTTTTGAGTGGTTATTAAGCATGAAGCTTTAACCCGTATGCTAGATTAGTTTAGATCCATGGTAGATCTACGTATTTATTGCTTTTAGTCGGTCCCGGTTACCCCGTATAGCCCTAAATCTATATCTAGAGGCGAAAGGGGTCCGAAATGGCTTGAAATGGTGATTTCAACAGATGAAATCATCTAATACAAAAGCATAGGACATTGTAAATATATATTCATGTCTAATAATGTGAGCCTAGGAATCACGGTGTCGAGATCCCGTGATCGGATCCCGACTTGATTCCCACGATGGACGGTTTTTGTGATGTAATGTTTAAATAATGCAAAAATCATTGTATATGTAATATTTGGATCTTGAAGATGAACTCGAGGGGTTAGTCCCGAGAAGTTGGATTTAAGATCCCGTGATAGTGAAAACTTTGATTGTGGGTGCTCGGATTCATCGAGATGGCTTACATGCCCGATGATGATTCGACCCTTTTGATGCTTTTGCATGCACATCACTAAAATGATTTCCAATAAAACCACAATGAGCTTTCAATAACAATAAAGTGGTTCGGGAATAGACATTAGATCAATAATGGAAGTATCAAAAGTCCTCGATTACTATTCGGACGAAGGATTTGAAAACCTTGTGTTTTTCCCAAAATATCATATGAAATGTATATTTTGTCTAAAAATGAACTTTTGCTAAATCAAACCCTTCGTACGTAGGTGCAAAAGAGGAACGACACTACTTCCAAATAACTCACCATGAGGCTTATAATAAAACTTTCAAAATAAAACACAAACACACATACACATACACACATTTTATGCAAAGAAAATCAATAAGATGCGGTACCGTATTTTCACGGGAGTCAGTGGGTGCGTAACACCTTCCCCCCACTTAACCTAGCCCCTGAATTCCATGAATCTCGGGTTTCAGACCAATCTTTTGGAGTCACATATTGGACCATATTGCAAAAACTATTAAAACTCGGATGAGTTGGTACATCCATTTAAATCATACCAACTGGAGGCTCTGTCTTATTCGGTCCAATCATAAAACAATAAAATCAATCTTTTCAAAGTCGTCGACATTTATGTCGGTACCACTTTCCTAAAACTCCGCCCTTTAATAAAACCCATAGACATAGCGAACGCAAAAGGGTAAAAAACCAACAACACAAAACCTAGGAAAGACGGACTTTATAATTTTCTTTTCCCGGCGTCGATAGGTGGCGACTCTGTTGGGGACTAAAGAGGGCTTAAGCCGCATTCAATCTTTTTGATTTTCATTCTGCTTGTGCATCTTATGTGAATGATCTTTGTGTATGATAATTGTCTCGATCTTTAAAGCATTTTTTGTATTAGTGCCTCACACAATATATTAGTGCTTCGCACAATGTCATCATAATTGCATACGGTGAGGACGTGACTGTATATGAATGTATGTTGTGTGGTATCTTCATTAGGAGACAATCCCGTCGGTTATTTATTAGTGGACTCCTCTGTGTGTTTTCTTTGTGAGGCTCAGGAAAGGCACCACTCAGATCCGCTCCAATTAAAAAATGGATGTTTTCATCAAGTAAATTGCGAAGATCTGGGAACCAATTTCAAAAAGCCCGTGAGAGTAACCCTAAGATAGGTTAGCCTCTGATAAACCGAACGCGTGGTGTGGTTCTTCATACCCTATTTACTCTTCCACGTATATAAATGACAATCAGCTTAAACTGTTATTTATACATCTTTCTTATCCTGTCATCAAGTAGACTAACCCGTTGTTTTGCAGGAAAAGATTAAAAAAACCCATTAAACTGATGCATAGCATATCATGCATCTCTTTCTACCAATATCTAGTCTAAACTAGATATCGGTTTTGTGCAGATTGGTCCTAGAACTCGATTCTGAGTCAAAAAGGCCCGTTCACCACCAGTCAAAATGGTTGAAGGAAACTCGTCAGAACCCATCCCTGTATCTCGAGAGGAATTCGAGGATTTTAAGAAACAGATTGTCGAGATGACAACCCTGTTGAGAGAACAGTGTAAAGTATCTCAGGAACCTAAGCATAAGGGTCAGACTGAACCCTCTATGCAAGGAGATATGAAAAAACCTAAAAAGAACGGTGATACCCAGATGTCCACTCCTATCTCTCCCTTCGATGTCGAAGTATCTAAGGAGGTCCCGATCCAAAAGACGACACGGGAAATTGTAGACCTCCGAGAAGACAAAGAAACTGGAGATATCAAGAAGAAAGTTAGGCAAATGGAGGACGCTATCCGGTCTATGAGAGGGACAGGATCCCACAGGAGCGTGAATTATTCGGTCCTATGTATTTTCCCAAAAGTGAGATACCAGGATAAGTTTCAAGTCCCAGAGTTTGAGAAATACAATGGATTGGTGGATCCCTATACTCACCTAAAAGTCTACATAGGTGAATTGGGAACTTACGCCGAGGATGAGAACCTCAGAATGCAGCTATTCCAGAAAAGCCTTACCGGTGCAGCCCGAACTTGGTATGCTCGAATAGATAATTCTAAAGTCCGAGGTTGGGAAGATTTGGCCCACGCTTTCCTCAACCAGTATAGTTTCCAATCCCAGATGACACCTGATTGCTACCAAGTTACCAAAGTCAAGAAACTGAGCAATGAGTCATTCAAAGAATATTCACAGCGGTGGAGGCGAATGGCAGCCCAAGTTAACCCACCGATGGATGAAAGTGAGAAGATGACATCTTTCATTGACATACAAGAAGCCCCTTTCTATGAGAGAGTCCTCGCTGGGTTAAGAAAATCCTTCTCCGAAAGATCAAGCATGGAGAAATGGCTGAAATGGGTTTAAAGTCTGGGAAAATCAAAGATCTCACTGCTTTGGAGGCAGTAGCAAAACACATACAGTCGGGAAACTATGCAAGCGCTCCCAAAAGAGTATATAAAAGGAAGGAAGAAGATGTCTCTTTGATATTGCAAGGACAAGCTGCCAATAAGAGCCCTAGTCCGCCTATCCAGAAGCAGAACTCTCATCCTGTAAATTCCCAAAATCCTACAGCCTTGAAGGCTGGGAGAACAAACGAAGAAGGATTTTTGCTCCTTTAGGGGACTCTTTGGAGAATATATTGGCACTATTGATTTCCCAGAAGAAGATTGTTGAGCTTGCTCCACCTTCTGATCCAAATGGAAGGCAATTTGATCCCAACAAGAAATGGGCTTACCATTCCAACTCACCAGAGCATGATACTCAGGAAAGTTGGACTTTAAAACACAAGATTCAGAACCTAATTGAAAATGGAGAGATCATAGTCAAACTGCCAGAGCAGACGAATGTCAACAACAACCCTTTACCTCAGCATAATGTGGAAGGAATCAACATGATCAGTGCAGAAAGTAGGGAAAACCACAAGTACCTGAGGAAGCTGGGGGAAACACCCTCTGAGAATGACCCTGTAATTTGGGGATACCCTAAAAAGAAGTATGGGGTGGAGCAAGACTTGACCTCGATTAAAGAGCGAGTTGACCAGTTGGCAGATTTTGGTCGTATACCAACATTAGTTAACCCGACAGCTAATAGATCAAGTCCTACAAAGGCAAACCGACACCATATTCGTCTAGGATGTCCCAATCTCAAGAAGGGATCAGGTTCGCTGCCAAGAACAAAACAAATAGACAGAAAAGATGTCTAGGGAAGCTAGAATTTAACACCGACGGGAATTTGTAGCCAAACAAAAATTTACCCCCTTGGGACAGTCCAGGGAGGAAATTCTGTGCACCTTGATCGAGGAAGAAAAGATCACAGAATTTTTGCCATAGCACTTTTGTAATGGGTTACATCCCAACATCCCGCGCTTTACAACGCTCTTGTACTCAATCTGTGCTATATACGCCATCAGCTCTCTGCTTATAGTATGTCGGGTCTGTCCCTGCTTTGCCAGGTAGTGGTATACACCATCGATCACCCTCTCAATAGCTGAGTGAAACACATAACCCATCTTGTTCACCTTCCTCTTCTTACATCTGACTTCATTTTCTAAGTTGTCTGCCCTTTCATTCGTCGCTTCCCACTTCTCCTCGAAGTGGATCCTATCCATCACCTCTAACTTTAGCTGAGTACGGAGAGCCTCCTTCTCCGTCTTCTCACTCAATTCTCTCTGCTCCACCTCCTCCAGCTTTCCTGCCAAATTGACATTCCTAGATATCGACCTGTGGAACAAAGTTCCCATCTGGATTCCTGCCTATCTACGGTAAGCAATCTCTACCTCCATCTCCTGCGTCGCTATCTTCCTCTAGTGGTCCTCGTCCCTCAATTTCTGGAACTCAGACTCTTTCTCTTGAGCCTCAGCCTCTAGCTTCTGAACTCTGCAGTCCAACTCTAGGATCCACTCCTCGTACTCTCCCAACATCTGCTCCTCGATAGTAGCCTCCTCCGAGTCCTCTATGGGCTCATCCTCCATAAGCTCATCCTCCATAGGCTCCTCCTCTGGATCGGACTCTACCCCAATCTCGTCCTCATCGTCAAACTCGGACGGTGAAACTGCCTGCACAGGCACAGCCTCTAGAGGTGCCTCATATACAACATGTATATCTCGGGGCTCCTCCTCTGCCACTATACTAGGTCCTCCCATGTCTGTCATCCTACAACCACAAACACAAGACAACAAACAACAAACTCCATTAGAATGTTGAATAAAACATAAGTTTATTGTATAGAATGAAATTATATTCCATAACACACTAAGTCTCTTTAAGAAAACTCTACATGAGTCTCATTCCTTTCTATCTTCTAAGTTCTCCTAAGTTATAATCTAAGGACTCTCGCTCCTAAGGTTTATAAATACAGCTCTGATACCAACCTATGACGTCCCCAAATTCGGACCACCATCATCTCGAATTCGGTTCGTCACGTTCTAAATACTAATACAATAATAATATCTCGCGCAACGAAAATCACAGAATAGATTACATTTATTTAATATAACCATTCATGTCCCAAGGTTTCGTAACTTAAACAATTCTTACATCTTAAACATAGCTTAAGCATGCTTAGTCTTAACTAATCTTATTACATTAACATAAAAGTTCTACATAAATAACAAGCTACTCCATAGCCTTGCCCTTGCCCTTATCAGTGCCTGAAGGTTCACCTTGCTCTGTCTTAACTGAAATATTTTTAGGAAAAAGCAAGAATGAGCAACAAGTTTGCTCAACAAGTAGTACAACAATAAGGGGTCAATATAGTTTTTAATTCTCCAAGGACACAACAATAGGTGAAAGTTCAAGAATAGCAGGTAGTATCAAAAATTCTTAATAACAGTCGCTAAGGACATAAAGATATCAATAAGATTCAATGATTAATCATTTAAAGATTTCAAAACAATGAATACTGAGCAGTCACTAAGGACTATGAACTTTTACTAGAATTAACAGTAATATGCTGATAATCCAATAAGACAAGTACAACAGGTGATCAGCCTAAAGTACCCTACGTTATGCATATCATTTAATTGTACTCAAGTGCGTACGTCGGTCACCCGACAATATATAGTTTCCCCTTCAAAGAAGGTTGTTCATCTCAGTCAATACAAGATTCTGCATGAATCGTTTGGTTTGGATCGCTTTCAAATTATGATTTAGGTCTAGCCGAATCAAATGGCATAGACCGCTTTTTCATTGTATATAAGAACAATTATAAGTTCAATACTCGAGATTAAAGTTCGAAGAATATAAACAACTCTATCTTAGCTATGAAACATTATGTTATAAGATATGAATCGCAATTTTAAGGGTTTGCTCGTACAACAAATAATAGTACAATCAACACATACGTTAAATCTTATCCTTGCTACATAGTTATACCACGTATATCATCATATTGAATCATAACACTTAATCGATTATGTCTTTACTATCTTTAGATTTCTTTTTATAAGTTAAACATCTTCATAGTACATCATTATCATATATGATTACAACCAGTTCCAATCAGACTCTGTTCAATAGATTAGAGTATCATTATAAGCAAGCTGCCAAAATTAGAAACAAGCAGAATCGTCCATACCAGAATGAAGGCTGGCGCAGCTGCGCTCTGGTTAGGCTTAGGGATGGCGCAGCTGCGTTGTCCCCTGGCCAGACCAGAGTTGGGCTTTGCTCTTCTGTTTCTGTCCCATTCATAATCATACATAGATATTACCACATAGTATATACACATGTTAAAGGGTCTTGCATGCTTACATAATCTTTCCAAGTTCAACTTACATGTTATAGTTCTAGATTGGTATTTCTAATGACTTAAGGCCAAATAATGGTCATGAAATCATAAAGGATACTATCATGCCAACCTTATATCTACACATAGAGATCACATAATCTGTAATACGCATGCTTACACGTGTTCATATCATTTACGCATGGCTAGCATTGTTTATCACTATAAAACATATTTAAACTTACGCTTAGTTAACTTTTATTATATCTAACACATATGAATCATGTTTAGAAACACAATGAACATAAACATGCCATCTTAAATCTTCAGAACTTAACTACTCATACAAATACAATTGAGTTTGAAAAAATATCCGAGTTTGCTTTTGAAATCATTTTGGACTTAAACAATATAATTTTTACATACAAAACACCTTTTAAATCTCATTTCATATGTAGTTAAGTCATGTTTACATGCTCACAGAGTTAGAACATATCCCATGCGGTATTCATGGATATTAGTTTCAAATATGTCAAATTTCCCTTGAAAAATCATTTAGCTTAAAGCCAAACAAATTGGACATGAACAAAGGAACCATATATCACAACTCATGCTTACTTATGTTCATAAATCTTTCATATATGTATATTATCATGCTCAGAATTTGCAGAATACAAGTTCCATCAAAGTTCATTTTTGAAACTCTAAGCTTGTGTTATAGAATTTCTACTAGATCATGTTTGGACAATTCACATCTCATAAGAGAGCTTTTATACTACATATAATACTTCTTTTCATGCATATCTACCAAACTTGCATTGCTGGAAACATCACAGCACAACAGAAACCAGAATCTGGTTTTGGGGACTGGCGCAGCTGCACTGCACCCTAGTACAAACTGGGCATAGCTGCGCCCCTTCCCTGACAGAACCATAAAAGAGTTCTATTTTGCAGAATGTTGAACCCAACTTTGATTTCTTCACAAAATCTATCCCAAATCAGTCACATTGCTATTATAGATGAATGTAAACTTATATGATCATAATGTCATCAAGAATTCAATCAATTAGCAAGAATTCATGAGTTATTAAGAATTTATCAAATTCCAAAATAGAAGAACAATGAGAGTATACCTCTGTTAAGATTGCTTGCTAAGCTTGCTGCTATTAATCTTCTAATTCTTAGTCTTCTTCTCCAACTCAGTAAACTCACTCTATATCTTCTACTTAACAAAATTTTCAGCAATTAAAATGAGAAGGAAGAGAGCTTTATTTATAGAGAATGGATTACACAAACAATGGTTTTTCCTCCTATTTCAAACTAACAGAAATGAGAAGAACATGATGGTTAATGGAGAGAAGTTAGTAGAGTAGTTAAAGATTACTATTAGAGCCATTCCCCATTTGATCATTGGCTAGATTGTTGAGTTTGATTTGCAAGCAATAGCCTTTAGAGGCCATTGGTCTAGACACGTGAGGAGAGAAAGATCTGTGACTATGAATATGGGACAAGCTTATTTGGAACTCAGTATTTGTAATTTGGTCACATATATACATATGTATACTTAGGTTTTAATTCCATTAAATCACAATGTAGCTTTAATGAGGAGATAATATTACATTGTAGCAAATTGGGGTAACATATCAATACACATACTATAATCCATGTACATTTTATAATACCGAATATAATTTAGTTGAGTATTATCTTTCCTCATTATCATAAACATTATTATTTCAAGTATACTTGATTATTGAAATAATAATTAAATAACAATTATTTATTTAGTCTAATTTATTATTGCACAAAGTACACATAACATAACATGTTGTCACATAACATCATTATGTAACCTATAAAATTCATTTAACCTTACTATATAGTTTTATATATAATATAGTCACATTAAAGTGTCACACTACAGTTCCTTTTTAATTGAATGCATGTACTATATATTATACGATTAATTATCACATAATAATGTACGCAACTATAAGATCCCAAATTTTATGAATAAGATTTAATTTTTTTTATATATTATTTTGAAATAGTAAGGTGTTGATTTGATAAATGTGATAAGTTATGGGTGAAATGTGCAAAGTTTACAAAGTAAGCAAGTGGTTATAAAATATTCGTTGTGTCAGGAAATATTCGTTTGGTCGAGGAATATTCTTTTTGTCGGAGAATATTAGTACGACGGCGCAGTCATTGGTGGACCCCACAACGGAATGAATGTCGGATATAGAAAGCGACAAAAATAACCTTTTTATAAAAATAATGGCAAAACTGTTACCGTTAGTACTGTTAAAATACCCGGTGGTTAAAATACAATAATACGTGGTGTTGCACAGTAGCACACGGTATTGCACAGTATTTCGAATTATTGATTCTTACGTAGGAAGACACTTACTCAATTATTGTTACAGTAATTACTGTTCAATATTTTATATTATTGATTCAATAATTGCATAATATTTTATTGGTTCAATATTTGCTACGTTGATATTTTATATCAATAAGTGCTACTTTGCTATTTTATATTATTGATTCAATAATGGTCATTGCACATTATTTCAAATTATCAAATCAATAATTCATATTATTTGAATAATATTATTAGATTGCATTATTGGCAATGTCTAAGGAAGTTCTGTCTAGGAAAGGGGTTGATTAATTGCGCGCCAGTAAGGAGAAATCCTTATCGGAAGACCCCCTCTTTCCTGGGAACGACCTGGTTGTCAATATTGTAGTTCTGTAATATTATTTGTGAATAATTAATTTTTGATATATATGATAAGAAAATATTTATTCAATGTGGATTTAAACGGAGGAATTTTTAACATGTGACATTTATTGAAAGTTGGTATTTTATTTTGTCCGATAAAATAATTCATTCAAATATATTATTATAATATTACATTATAGTAGTATGATGTGATTATATAATAGTATGATTTTTATAATTTGAATGGTAACATTATTATAGTAAATTCATGGTATAAAAGTTAAACGAGGTGGAAGAGTGCAAATTGAATTTGAACTCTTATGATGCAAACAATGATGTCATCGGAGCGATGAGGTAAGCAATGATGTCATCGAAGCGATGAGATAAGCAATGATGTCATAAATTATGGTAAAAAGTTTATTTTACCCTTACCATGCCGAGCCTATAAATAGAAGCTCATTTTTTCATTATTTCTCACTAATTCACTAAAGCTATAGAGAGAGAAAGTATAGAGAGAATAAGAGAGAAAGAAGAAGAGTATTCTGCTATTACACTAGTGCAGTCTCTAAATTTTAAGGTAAGGGGTATTATTTCTTTCGTATTCATGAAGAGAGTTATTTTTTTTCAATATTCGTAAGGGTTGTTATTCCATTCTTTATTATTCTGTTGGAATAACCTGTCTACGCGGACTACTGCATGCATGGTGAAATTCTGTTGTTATTTTATTCTTTATTATTATGTGGGAATAACCTGTCTACGCGGACTACCGCATGCCTGGTGAATAACCCTTCGTATTCAGTTGTTATTAAATTGTGGAAATAATCTGTCTGAGCGGACTACCGCCAGACGGGTGAAAATTTAATTGCAGTTTCGTATATTGTTTCATTTTAGATTCCTAACTCTAAACTTACTACGGTAAGTATTGCTTCTATAATTCCTGAAATGATCAGATATTACTTGAGTTTTGCGCTTCATCTAATATTATTTCACTGGAATATTGGTCTGAACTTTCTTGTGAAATTTTTATCTTTTCATGTCGAGTTATTATTCACGAGTTACTATTCACGAGTTACTATTGACAGGGTACTATTCACGGTAAAAAAAATATTTTTTTTCTTCCAAATCATCTTTGATTGGATCTAGGTTTTGATCTTCATTCTTGAACTCTGGATAAATTCTCTAATATTTGTCCTTTATCTCACTGGATCTGTTATTCGTATTATTTTTCATTACCCTCAGTTCTAAATGGTGAGATATAATTGAATATCTTTGGCCTGTAGTGCAAAGATGAATAATTACGTGATGAATATCTTTGACCTGTAGTGCAAAGATGAAAGATTACCTGATGAATATCTTTGGCCCGTAGTGCAAAGATGGACAGGTGCTGAGATGAACATGACTAACTGATGATACAAATGAATATCTTTGGCCCGTAGTGCAAAGATGGATATTTGATTCGAGATGTATATTGATTGATGTTACAGGGATAAAATATTGATGATGGACTTTTAAATTAAAGAAGATAGTAGACATCATTCTCTACTTAACTCTTCTAATGAATTGTTATTTCCGCTGCGAATATTGATCTAAAACTTGTTGTCCATAATATTTTATCTGATTTATTGAAGGCTAACGATAATTTGTTTTTCATTATCTTAGTCATAATATTCTTTACTGGGCTAGTTGAGCTCACCCTTTTCTTCCATTGTTCTCTTCAGGAAATGAGAATATCGCGGGTACTAGTCGGGAAATGGAGTGATGGTCCGAGTTAGAGCTGTAGAAATCCTAACTATTTTTTATTTAAAATAGTGTGATAATAAATGTAATGAGGACTTAGTTTGAATGTTAATATTTTTTACATGTCTGTATTGACACTCACAGTTGTGTGGTCGTATTTTGCACGACCGTGTGGTATGAAAGATTGTATTTGAATTTTGTTGAGTGTATTTGACGACTCAAAATGGGTTGAGTATTGAACCTATGTTGGGGGCGTCACATCAACAATTAATTGAATAAATATAAATCTTATTATTAATTAATCATTTACTCATTAATATTCTTTTACTCACAATAACAATTAATTAACAATATAATATTAATTAATTATTCACTTATTAATTCCTTCATCCTTTAATTAATTAAATCATCATCATCATTTCTATTCTCGTACCACACAAGACAGTCTACGAGTTCATCGACATTTTCTCAATTATTATAAATTTAATTTGAATTATTTGAATTACTCATCTCATAACACATAAACATTTATATTTAAATAAATATTCATTTTCTTATTATATCAATATTAATATTTATTCATAAAATTCACGGTTCTTATATCCTCCCCCCTTATAAAAATTCCGTCCTCGGAATTGTTACAAGGTTACACAAAAAGATGGGGATAGTCCTTCATCATCCTATCTTCTAATTCCCACGTGGCCTCCTCGGCATTATGGTTACGCCAAAATACTTTTACAGAAGATATAACTTTATTCCTTAATATCTGCTTTTTCCTAACTTAAATTTGGACAGGAATTTCGTCATACGCCAGGTTCTTCTCTACTTGAATGGGCTCATAAAAAATTACGTGCTTGTAGTCGGCCTTGTATGGACGCAACACTGAGATATGAAACACGTTGTGGATGTGCTCCAACTCAGGTGGTAATGCTACTTTGTATGCCACTTCGCCCACTTGCTTCAATATCTCGAACGGTCCTATGAATCTTGGACTTAATTTTTCCTTCTTGTCGAATCGTATCTTTCCTTTCCAGGGAGATACTTTCATGAAAACGAAACTACCGACTTTAAAGTCCCGGTCTTGTCGATGCAAATATGCGTACTTTTTCTGGCAATCTTGAGCTGCTACCAGTCTGGCTTTTATCACTGTCACCACATCTGTGATTTCTTATAATAATTCTGGTCCTAGAATTTGTCGTTCTCCGACTTCGTCCCAACATAATGGCATTTTGCACTTCCTTCCGTAAAGAGCTTCGTACGGTGGCATGCCGATACTCGCATGATAACTATTGTTATACGCAAATTCTACTAAGGGTAGGTGATCGTCCCAATTTCCCTTGAAATCCATCACGCAAGTCCTAAACATGTCCTCCAGCGTTTGTATTGTTTGCTCACTCTGTCCGTCTGAGGATGATATGCAGTACTCAACCTCAACTGTGTTCCCATCCTCTCTTGCAAGCTTTTCCAGAAGTTTGACGTGAAGCGCGGATCTCGATCAGAGATAATTGACACCGGCACTCCATGTCGTGAAATAATTTCCTTTACATACAGACTCGCTAACTGATTCAAACTATATCGAATCTTAATCGGTAGAAAATGTGAAGTCTTTGTTAGTCGATCAACGATAAACCAAATGGCATCATAACCTTTCTGCGTGATTGGAAGTCCCACTACGAAATCCATCGTAATGTGCTCCCATTTCCACTTTGGTATTTCCAACGACTGAAGTAGACCACTTGGCCTCTGGTGCTCTGCTTTGACGTGTTGGCAAGTAAGACATCTACTGACGCACTCTGCGACTTCCCATTTCAAATTGGGCCACCAAAAATGTTGTCTCAGATCTCGGTACATCTTTGTGCCTTCTGGATGAACAGAATACGTCGTATTGTGTGCCTCATGCAAAATCTCCTCTCTTAGTTCGATTACCGCTGGTACCCAGACTCTTCTTTCGAATGTCAAGGTACCATCTTTATCCATTTTGAATCTTTCTTCTTCATTTTCTGCGATCCTCTTCCTGATTTTCTCGCACTCTTCATCCTTCTCTTGTGATTCCTTTACTCTATCCAGTAACACTGGACGAGCTTCCATTGCAAATAGCTGTTCTTCAGACTTCCCTGGTCCTTTCACCTCTATTTCCAACTTCTCCATTTCCCTTATTAACTCCTCCTGAGTTGTCAATTGAAATAATTTCTCCCTTCCTTTTCTGCTCAGAGTGCCGGCTACTACGTTTGCCTTTCCCGGGTGATAAAGAATATCATAGTCATAATCCTTGATCAATTCTAACCACCTCTTCTGTCACATGTTCAACTCCTTCTGTGTGAAGATATATTTCAGACTCTTGTGGTCCGTGTATATCTCACATTTTTCTCTGTACACATAATGTCTCCAAATATTTATCGCAAAAACTACTGCCGCTAACTCTAAGTCGTGAGTAGGGTATCGTTTTTCGTAATCCTTCAATTGTCGTGATGCATACATAATGACCTTGCCATGTTGCATGAGCACACAGCCAAGTCTCTTGTGCGATGCATCACTATACACCACGAAACCTCCCGCATCGTCTGGTAATTATAATACGGGCGCTTCGCTTAATCTCTTCTTTAACTCTTGAAAACTTTCTTTGCATTTCTCCGTCCATACGAATTTCACCGTCTTCCTTGTTAGATTGGTCAACGAGGTCGCTATATTAGAAAAATCTTGAATAAATCTTTGATAGTACCCTGCTAACCCTAAGAAACTTCTCACCTCCGTTGGTGTTTTTGGCTGCTCCCAATTACTCATTGCTTCCACCTTCGCAGGGTCTACTGAGATTCCATTCTTATCCACAACGTGTCCTAAGAATTGAACCTTCTCCATCCAAAATTCACACTTAAAAAACTTTGTATATATTTTCTCTTTCCTTAATGCTTCCAAAACAATCTTCAGATGTTTGGCGTGCTCTTCTTTCGTCTTTGAGTAGATCAAGATGTCGTCGATGAAAACTAGCATGAACTTATCCAAGTATGGCTTGAAGATTCGGTTCATCAAGTCCATGAATGCTGATGGAGCATTAGTTAATCCGAATGACATTACCAAAAACTCGTAGTGCCCATAACGGGTTCGAAACGCCGTCTTTAGTATGTCTTCCTCCCGTACTTTCAACTGGTGATAACCTATTCGCAAATCAATCTTTGAGAAACACTTCTCTCCCTTTAATTGGTCGAAAAGGTCGTCTATCCTTGCTAATAGATATCTATTCTTGATCGTTACTCTGTTAAATTCTTGATAATCGATGCAGAGCCTCATCGATCCGTCCTTTTTCTTAACAAACTACACTGGTGCTCCCCAAGGAGACACACTCGGCCGTATGTAACCTTTATCCAATAACTCTTGCAGTTGTATCATTAATTCCTTCATTTCTACTGGCGCCATACGTTATGGAGGTTTTGAAATCGGTGCCGTTCCCAGTGCTAAGTCTATTACGAATTCGATTTCTCTGTCTGGCGGAAGACCAGGCAGATTGTCCGGAAATACATCTTGGAATTCGTTCACTACTGATATATTCTTTATTTCTACTCCCAATTTCTGAGTATCCATGATGTAAGCTAAGTAACCTACACATCATTTCCTTAACAATTTCTTGGCCTGCATCATCATAAGACAACACGATTGCTTAAGCGATGAGCTACCATAAAATACTACCTTAGGCTTATTCGGAGTCTGAAGGTTTACACTTTTATTTTGACAGTTAATTATCGCAGCATGGTTATACAACTAATCCATTCCCAATATTACGCCAAATTCTCCCAATCTAATCGGAATTAAGTCTACGCTCAGTTCATGATCTCTAATGTTTGTGCGATAATTTTGGTGTATGAATTCTACAGGGATCACTTCCTTATTCGTAACTTCTATTTTCAAAGGATTTCCTAATCGTTCTCGGGGTAAGTTAAGTGAACTAGCAAATTCTTCAGATACAAAAGAACAGGTGGCACCCGAATCAAATAATACATATGCATTTATATCATTGATTGGGATAATACCTGAAACCACGTCCTTCGCAGCTACTGCGTCCTGGACGGTCATATTAAAAGTTCTGGCGGTTGGACGGTTGGATTATGTCGGTCCACCGATCATTAATTTGCTGCCTTCCCCTTATTGGCCACTTCCTCTGCCGCTCCCTTTCTTCGGGAAGTCCTTGATCCGGTGCTCAGTTGAGCCGCAAGAGAAACACCTTTGGATCTTCTTTGGCTTCGGGCATTTGGGCAAAATGTGTCCCTCCTGGCCACAGTTGTAGCAAGTACTGCGCTCCTTCCAGCACTCGCCCTGATGATTATTCCCACACTTCGGGCATCCCTCAGCCCTCTTCTTAAAACCTCCACGAAAATTTCCCGACTGATTATTTTTTTTATTGTTGTTGTTATTATTCTCCCACTTCTTCTTTCCTAAGTTACTTCCCCCACTACTGTTTCCTCCACGACTTTCTCCTCCCGTGGTCTTACCCTTCTTCTCCTTGTTATAAAGACTTAAGGCTTCACTACCACCTTCCGCAATGATAGCCTTTTCCAGCAACATCGCAAATGAATCAATCTGAAGAACCGATACCTTGTTGAATAACCAAGGCTTTAGTCCTTGCTCAAAACGTCTAGCTTTCCTCTCTTCATCTCCTACTTGGTGTTCTGCAAACCATGCTAGTTCGTTGAACTTAGCAGCGTATTGCGCCACCGTCATATCACCCTGCTTCAGTTCTAAGAACTTTACCTCCATTCTGTTCTTCATGCTTTTTGGGAAGTAGTTCTCGAAAAACAGAGTCTTGAATCTCTCCCATACGATTATCCCTTCTCCCGCTCTTTGTTGATTCGCCTCCCACCAGTAGTTGGCTTCTCCCCTCATCATATAGGTAGCAAACACCGTCTTCTGGTCTTTGCCCACATGAGCGATGGTGAAATCCTTCTCTATATCCTTAATCCATGTCTGCGCTATGATCGGATCGGTAGTACCTTCAAACTCTAGGGGTCCCACGCTCCTAAAGTCTTTGAAATTTGTGACCGGAACTGTTTGGGGATTGGGGCGAACGGGTTCGTTGTTCCTTCCCCTAAGGGCCTCTCCTAACAAATCAACTAATTTCTGAATGGGATCTACTTGCTCTCTCTTGTTGTTCACTGATTCCTCAGGTGCAGTTAATCTATGTCTGGCCGGCATTTTCTGCATCACAAAATTTTCATTCTTATTATTCAATTATATTACTTAAGTATTTCTCAAATGAAAAATGAATAAAATTTTATAACACGTTTCTGAAACAAGATTCATTTATATTCATATGCCAAATCATTTCATTACATGATTATCCCTAGCATACTGCTATAAATGTCAACACATATCCCCTATTATCACAAAAGATGGGGAAAAATACTAACATACTACCCCTCTAACATAAGCCTACTCGGGGTTTACATACTTATCCCATATCTTACAAAAAAGATTGGGATTACATCACAACATATACAATACATAAAAGATACTATTAATACTATACTAACTAATGGGTTTCATCCCAACATCCCGCGCTCCATAGCGCTCTTGTACTCAATCTGCGCTATGTAAGCCATCAGCTCTTTGCTCATAGTATATCGGGTCTGCCCTGTTCTGCCGGGTAATGGTATACACCATCGATCACCCTCTCAATAGCTGAGCGAAACATGTAACCCATGTTGTTCACCTTCCTCTTCTTACATCTGACTTCATCTTCTAAGTCGTATGTCCTCTCATTCGTCGCTTCCCACTTCTCCTCGAAGTGGATCCTATCCATCACCTCTAACTCTAGCTGAGTACGGAGAGCCTCCTTCTCCGTCTTCTCACTCAATTCTCTCTGCTCCACCTCCTCCAGCTTTCCTACCAAATCGACATTCCTAGATACCGACCTGTGGAACAAAGTTCCTATCTAGATCCCTTCCTCTCTACGGTAAGCCATCTCTACCTCCATCTCCTGCATCGCTAGCTTTCTCTGGTGGTCCTCGTCCCTCAGTTTCTAGAACTCGGACTCTCCCTCTTGAGCCTCAGCCTCTAGCTCCTGAACTCTACAGTCCAACTCTAGGATCCGCTCCTCGTACTCTCCCAACATCTGATCCTTGATAGTAGCCTCTTCCGAGTCCTCCATGGGCTCATCCTCTATAGGCTCGTCCTCCATAGGCTCGTCCTCTGGATCGGACTCTACCTTAATCTCGTCCTCGTCGTCAAACTAGGACGGTGAAACTTCCTGCACAGGCACAACCTCTAGAGGTGCCTTATATACAACATGTATATCTCGGGGCTCCTTCTCTACCACTCTACTAGGTCCTCCCATGTCTGTTATCCTACAACCACAAACACAAGACAACAAACAACAAACTCCATTAGAATGTTGAATAAAACATAAGTTTATTTTATAGAATGAAATTATATTCCGTAACACACTAAGTCTCTCTAAGAAAACTCTACATGAGTCTCATTCCTTTCTATCTTCTAAGTTCTCCTAAGTTATAATCTAAGGACTCTTTCTCCTAAGGTTTATAACTACAACTCTGATACCAACCTGTGACGCCCCTAAATTCGGGCCATCCGCGTCTCGAATTCGGTTCGTCACGTTCTAAATACTAATACAATAATAATATCTTGCGCAACGAAAATCACAGAATAGATTACATTTATTTAATATAACCATTCATGTCCCAAGGTTTCGTAACTTAAACATCTCTTACATCTTAAATATAGCTTAAGCATGCTTAGTCTTAACTAATCTTATTACATCAACATAAAAGTTCTACATAAATAACAAGCTACTCCGTAGCCTTGCCCTTTCCCTTGCCCTTATCAGTGCACGAAGGTCTGCCTTGCTCTGTCTTAACTGAAATGTTTTTAGGGAAAAGCAAGAATGAGCAACAAGTTTGCTCAGCAAGTAGTACAACAATAAGGGGTCAATATAGTTTTTAATTCTCCAAGAACACAGCAATAGGTGATAGTTCAAGAATAGCAAGAAGTATTAACAATTCTTAATAATAGTCGCTAAGGACAGAAAGATATCAATAAGATTCAATGACTAATCATTTCGAGATTTCAAAACAATGAATACTGAGCAGTCACAAAAGACTATGAACTTCTACTAGAATTAACAGTAATATGCTGATAATCCAATAAGACAAGTACAACAGGTGATCAGCCTAAAGTACCCTACGTTATGCATATCGTTAAATCATACTCAAGTGCACACGTCGGTCTCCCGACAATATATAGTTTCCCCTTTAAAGAAGGTTGTTCATCTTAGTCAATACAAGATTCCGCACCAATCGTTTGGTTTGGATCGCTTTCAAATTATGATTTAGGTCTAGCCGAATCAAATGGCATAGACCGCTCTTTCAATGTATATAAGAACAATTATAAGTTCAATACTCGAGATTAAAGTTCGAAGAATATAAACAACTCTATCTTAGCTATGAAACATTATGTCATAAGACATGAATCGCAATTTCAAGGGTTTGCTCGTATGACAAATAATAGTACAAGTTTAAGAAATGCTCAATATAGTTCAGATACTTGCATCAAAGAGATAAGGTTTAGATACTTGCATTCAATTACACAATCAAATGAAGTTTAGAAAACTTGCACAATATTTGAGGTTGTATAAGTTAGGGAACTTGACTTATGCGCAGTTTACCAATGTAAAGCTTATCAACGCTTTTCAAATCCTATTATAACATAGTTACGTATATAGGATACCTATTAGTTACACAGTTTAACAACATACATTATCTCGTACATACAATCAACACATATGTTAAAAATCTTATCCTTGCTACATAGTTATACCACGTATATCATCATATTGAATCATAACACTTAATCGATTATGTCTTTACTATCTTTAGATTTCTTTTTATAAGTTAAACATCTTCATAGTACATCATTATCACATATGATTACAACCAGTACCAATCAGGCTCTGTTCAATAGATTAGAGTATCATTATAAGCAAGCTGCCAAAATTAGAAACAAGCAAAATCGTCTATACCAGAATGAAGGCTGGCGCAGCTGCGCTCTGGTTAGGCTTAGGGACGGCGCAGCTGTGCTGTCCCCTGGCCAGACCAGAGTTGGGCTTTGCTCTTCTGTTTCTGTCCCATTCATAAGCATACATAGCTATTACCACATAGTATATACACATGTTAAAGGGTCTTGCATGCTTACATAATCTTTTCAACTTCAACTTACATGTTATAGTTCTAGATTGGTATTTCTAATGACTTAAGGCCAAATAATGGTCATAAAATCATAAAGGCTACTATCATGCCAACCTCATATCTACACATAGAGATCACATAATCTGTAATACGCATGCTTACACGTGTTCATATCATTTACGAATGGCTAGCATTGTTTATCACTATAAACTATGTTCAAACTTATGCTTATTTAACTTTTATTATATCTAACACATATGAATCATGTTTAGAGACACAATGAACATAAACATGCCAACTTAAATCTTCAGAACTTAACTACTCATACAAATGCAATTGAGTTTGAAAAAATATCTGAGTTTGCTTTTGAAATCATTTTGGACTTAAACAATATAATTTTTACATACAAAACACCTTTTAAATCTCATTTCATATGTAGTTAAGTCATGTTTACATGCTCACAGAGTCAGAACATATCCCATGTGGTATTCATGGATATTAGTTTCAAATATGTCAAATTTCCCTTGAAAAATCATTTAGATTAAAGCCAAACAAATTGGACATGAATAACGGAACCATATATCACAACTCATGCTTACTTATGTTCATAAATCAGTTATATATGTATATTATCATGCTCAGAATTTGTAGAATACAAGTTCCATCAAAGTTCATTTTTGAAACTCTAAGTTTTTGTTATAGAATTTCTACTAGATCATGTTTGGACAATTCACATCTCATAAGAGAGCTTTTATACTACATATAATACTTCTTTTCATGCATATCTACCAAACTTGCATTGCTGGAAACATCACAGCACAACAGAAACCAGAATCTGGTTTTGGGGACTGGCGCAGCTGCGCTGCACCCTAGTACAAATTGGGGGCAGCTGCGCCCCTTCCCGGACAGAACCAGAAAAGTGTTTTGTTTTGCAGAATGTTGAACCCAACTTTTATTTCTTCACGAAATCTATTCCAAATCAGTCACATTGCTATTATAGACGCATGTAAACTTATATGATCACAATGTCATCAAGAATTCAATCAATTAGCAAGAATTCATGAGTTATTAAGAATTTATCAAATTCCAAAATTGAAGAACAATGAGAGTATACCTCTGTTAAAATTGCTTGCTAAGCTTGCTGCTATTAATCTTCCAATTCTTAGTCTCCTTCTCCAACTCAATAAACTCACTCTATATCTTCTACTTAACAGAATTTTTAGCAATTGAAATGAGAAGGAAGAGAGCTTCATTTATAGAGAATGGAATACATAGACAATGGTTTTGCCTCCTATTTCAAACTAACGGAAATGAGAAGAACATGATGGTTAATGGAGAGAAATTGGTAGAGTAGTTGAAGATAACTGTTAGAGTCACTCCCTCTTTGATCATTGGCTAGATTGCTGAGTTTGATTTGCAAGCAATAGCCTTTAGAGGCCATTGGTCTAGACACGTGAGGAGAGAAAGAGTTGTGACTATGAATATGGGACAAGCTTATTTAGAACTCAGCATTTGTAATTTGGTCACATATATACATATGTATACTTAGGTTTTAATTCCATTAAATCACAATGTAGCTTTAATGAGGAGATAATACTACATTGTAGCAAATTGGGGGTACATATCAATACACATACTATAATCCATGTACATTTTATAATACCGATTATAATTCAGTTGAGTATTATCTTTCCTCATTATCATAAACTTTATTATTTCAAGTATACTTGATTATTGAAATAATAATTAAATAACAATTATTTATTTAGTCTAATTTATTATTGCACAAAGTACACATAACATAACATGTTGTCACATAACATCATTATGTAACCTATAAAATTCATTTAATCTTACTATATAGTTGTAGACACTTGAGATTTTCCTTGCCCCGATACTCATCCAGTAGAAGGGTAAAATCGTCAATCAGCCCAAATTCGATCCACAATATCTGTGCTCCAGTCAAATCTGATTCCCAATATCGGTAATCAAGCTCTGACAGTCAATCGGGCCATCAATCTAGTTCTGACAGTCAATCGGACCATCAATCAAGTTCCAACAGTCAATCGGACCATCAATCAAGCTTCGACAGTCAATCGGACCATCAATCAAGTTTCAACAGTCAATCGGACCATCAATCAAGTTCCAACAGTCAATCGGACCATCAATCAAGTTCCGACAGTCAATCGGACCATCAATCAAGTTTTGGCAGTCAATCAAACCATCAATCAAGCTCCGACAGTTAATTGGACCATCAATCATGCTCCGACAGTCAATCGGATTATCAAGCTCAACCCCGGTCTCAACCCGGGAGGTACCAATTAACCCCGGTAGCAACCCGGGAGGTATCAATCAACCCCGGTCTCAACCCGGGAAGTCAAAATCAACCCCGGTCTCAATCGAAAAAGTGTAGGTCATCCTCGGTCTCAACCCGGGATGTCAGGCCAACTTCAGACACCAGCCTGAAGCATCACAATAACTCCATAGAAAAACCTGGAATGACCACATCAGCCTCAGAGACAACCCTGAGGTTAAAAGACTCGACTGGGATCCAAGTCTTGGAATCAGCTCCCAGAAGTCAACCAGCGACCATATCGACATTACAGGCAGCCCCGGGAGGGGTACAACGGTTATTTTACCAACTTTCAACCGACTTGGTCAAACACAAGCCAAATTGATGTCGCCAAGTCAGAATGAACCCTAACAACGATCTCGAGTGGCAACAACACAAGACAGTTCAACGGACAAACTGCGGGGAATCGAAGACCTGGTTATGAAATCGTCTTCCTGGACCCGGAAAATGTTTTTTTCCATGTTATTGCAACACTCTCGGTGAGAGCTTTTCAGAAAGGTATCGCACGCCTCAAACGGACGCTCCGATCAAAAGTTAGAAAGTTTCTGACCGGACATCGCGTTGCTCGGAGTGCACATACTTCGAGACAACCAATCCGGGCACGCGGGACCCACCTCGAGTGGCCGCACCTCTACCTACAGCAGCTGCATATAGAGGTGCGGCTCCCCCTCTATAAATAGAGGGGCAGCCCCCTCTTATTTTCATAAGCCCGATTGATTTTTCAACTTTTACACCTCTTCTAAACCCAAATATTTTCACTCTAACACATAGATATACCCATATCATACCACATATCAAAAAACCACCGGTATATTTGGATGTTTAAGGCCTACGATTCTGCAAAAAGCCCGTAGCGCAGCCCATTGTAAGTATTTTTACGATCAACAAGTCAATACTACTACTTTACGTTGTTTTACACCTGCACGAGTTTTATCTTCTAAATATGCCTGGAACTTAGTTCCATGGCTATTTTTCTTCAAAAATTGATACATTTTTGTACATAAACTCCGCTTTTAACATTTCTACAACTCGGATTGACGATCCGTCAGCTCCAGTAGCTTCAATGCACTAGCACACATAGTTTTGGCAACTTCACCGGACTGGGTTGTCTTCTTAGTCCAGGTTTGGCCTTTTTCTGTACATATTTAACTACAAATGTACTAACATTTCAATTCTATCAAGCTCGAATTTCAAATCTGTGGTAGTTTACTGCTTTTATATATATTTACGCATATATAAGCGACATTCACCATCGCTGGTACTCCTATCAGTCTTGGTTGACTACATTTCTGTTAATATATATATATATATATATATATTTATATATTTTCAGTCTGGCCTGGATTACTTTGTGGTCTTTTTACTGTTTTTGCACACTTCCCTATATTGGGTGCTCTCCCCTGTCACTGGTAACTACTTTTTGTCAATTTCAATTCTAGCACGGGCACCGGCGCGAAAACCCATCACCCTTATTACTGTTTATATATATATATATATATATATATATATATATATATTTCATTTCTGTCATAGCCTGGATTATTTCATGGCTATTTATAATTTTTATATATATATATTTCGATTCCAGTCCGGGCTTGCTAGTGAAAATCCATCGCCCTTTTACAGCTTATATATATATAATTATATATATTGCTTTATTCAATTTATTCAACTGCTGCATTTAACATTCATTTGTATATGAATCTGCACTAACATATCTGCGGGCGGACTAGATTTATTTAAATCTCGCCAATTCTAGTTTTCAAACGGTTCAAAACCTTCAGACTGAACTGGGAAGCTAGAATGGCTGAGATTTTTTTAAATCTAGCTTTCTTTCTAGTTTCAGCTTCAAAAGCAACCTCGCGTCCCTTAGATCGTTATCTAGTGGGAATGAGACGCTTTGGTCACGTGCAGCCAGGATTTACTGATGAATCTTTAGTTCCATTGTGACGTGAGGATGTATATATATCTCCTTCTGTACAAATTTGAACTGTGCAGGTTTTATAGCTACTCATATGTGAGCCTAGGAATCGTGGGATTCATGATCAAACTGATCATAATCTGATTCCGACGATGGACAAACTTCAATTTACAGATGTACCCTGCCAATTTATTTTTGTAAAATGTACTTGCACAGACCTTAAAACGGTTATCCAGATTTAAGGTCTCAACATAGTGAATAAATAGATTGTTATGTCAGCGTCCCTCCGATGGTTTTCATACCCATGAGGAGACCGACACTTTATATTTCTGTGGTCGAGGATGCTTTGCAGCCCGACAAATCACCATTTTTATGCAGCCTTAACGATATAAAGATAAAATTGAGAGTAGCGATATGCTTCAATTCCTATGTCAGCGTAAGGGTTTGATAAAACCATCTTTCAAAACATCACTGTCAATTCAATTCAAAAGCTTTTGCAAATCAAATTAAATGATGCTATTTGCAAATCAAATCAAAGATTGATTTTCAAATCAAATCAAACCCTTCGTATATAGGCTCAACGAAGCCTGTCAAAGCTTTTAATCAATCAAAAGGCCCAATTTTCAAACAGCATTCACTCAAGCATTCCAGTTTTAAGGGAAATATTGAAAATATTACGGTACAGTGTTTACACGGGAGTCGTGGGGTGCCTAACACCTTCCCCACACTTAACCAAGCTCCCGAACTCAAAACTCTGATTTTAAAGATCAAGTTTCGATAGTGTCTAGCAATTGGGCCTCTTTTTAAATCAAATTCGGTTGAGTTGGTACAACCATTTTCAAAACTACCAACTGGAGACTCTATTTAAATCAAATCAAATCGTCGACATATACACATGTTGGCCTCTTTCCTAAAAAACCCTTCAAAACCTTTTTTTTACTAAAAAGAATAAGGTTAGAGATAACTTAGGAATATCGATTTGAGGAAAGCCGGGTTATAAACCGACCCGCGGTATTTCTTAAATTTTCCAACGTCGACAGGTGGCGACTCTGCTGGGGACAGTAGAGGGCTTAGGCCGCTTTCAATCTTTTCAAACATTTCCCTTTTAAAACTATTGAATGCGTGAAATCCTGCGTCTCCACAGTCAATGGATGAGTGAATGCTGTGTCTTTCATTGAATGTATGAATGCTATGCCTTTACATTGAATGAATGAGAATGAATGCTTTCGTGCTTCACACCCATATTAGTGCTTCGCATAAACTGTCATTGCATGCATAAGCGGTAAGGCCGATGTATGTGAATGTATGCTATGAGTCCCTCCACCAGGAGGCTAACCCGGTCGGTGATAAGTAAGGACTCTGGGGACGACTAAGTCTCCGGGGCTGCCTCCTGAAAATGCACCACCTAGATTCGCTCCAGTTGAACGATCGGATTAACTTCCCTTCTAGTAGATTGCGATGATCTGGGAACCTTCATGCCGAAACAAAAGCCGCGAGAGTAACCTAGGATAGGTCAGCTTCTGATCAACCAAATTCGACGAGATGCTTCTTCATGCCTTCCTCTTTTAATTCCATTTCAAGTCTCCAATTACTGAGGAGCACAATGTAAATGACAATAATGAAAGATTTACTTTCCTGTCAAATATCCTGTCATCCTGCCATCAAAACAACTAACCTCGGTTTTGCAGGATAAACTTAAAAAACACACATCATAAATGCATCCAATCATTACCTACCACAGGAAACTAACACGCATACGTTTTTGTGTAGGTAGGGAAAAATTGGTCCCATCACTAGATCAAAGGCCAGAAAAGCACCCAGTCCATCTACGGACATGGCTTCAAGTGCTCCACCAGAATCCACCCCTGTGTCTAGGGAAGAATTCGAAGGATTGAAAAATCAGATAGCTGAGCTAGCCGGTTTCCTTCGAGAGCAAAGCAAGGCCTTCAAAGAGAAACAATCTCAAACTCATCCAGAACCAGGAGCATCTGGTAGTGGTGCTGGTGGTCAAGATACAGAAAAGGCTGAAACTCAGATCCCTGGACCCCAGAACCAAGATACAATCAACAAAACTCCAGAAATCACCATCCTAAGCAAAGAACAGGAAATTAGTGACACTCTTAAGAAAATGCAACAAATGAAAGAAACCCTCCGGTCTATGCATATTTCCCAGGGCTCGGTATCCCAAAAAATTTTAAGTCCCTGATTTCGAGAAATATGACGGATTAGGGTCCTTATACACACCTGAAAGTTTTCATTGGAGAACTCAGATCCTATGCTGAGGACGAGAAACTTTGAATGCAGCTATTTCAGAAGAGTTTAACTGGAGAAGCTAGAGCCTGGTATGCCCGTCTAGACAACTCCAAAATCCACAGTTGGGAAGAATTGGCCCATGCCTTCCTCAGCCAGTATAGTTTTCAATCTCAACAAGCTCCAGATCGGTATCAAATTACCAAAATCAAGAAGAATAACACTGAATCATTCAGAGAATATGCCCAGCGATGGAGACGGGTCGTAGCACAAGTCACCCCAGCCATGACTGAATCTGAAATAGTCATGACTTTCATCGATATTCAAGAAGCTCCTTATTATGAAAGGGTCCTAGCAGGCATAGGAAAACCTTTCTCTGAAATGATCAAACTTTGCGAAATGGCAAAAATGGGACTCAAGTCAGGGAAAATTAAAGACCTAACGGCACTTGAAGCTGTTGCTGAGCATATCCAATCCGAAAATTACGGGAGTAATCCCCGGAGGGTCCACAAAAAGAAAGATGAAGAAGTTTCCTTAGTGTTACAAGGACAAAATTCAAGCGGTAATTCAAACAATACACCCATTCAAAGGAGGAACTATACCCCTTTCCAAGATGTAACACAGCCTTCAAATCCTTCATTCCAGAAAAACATGGAGGTCAGACGTAGAAGGACTTTCACCCCACTAGGGGATTCACTCGAGAACGTCTTCAAACTTTTGACAGCTCAGAAGAAGATTGTCCAACTCCTTCCGCCAACTAACACTAA
Source organism: Panax stipuleanatus (assembly GCA_020205555.1). Classification (NCBI taxonomy): domain Eukaryota; kingdom Viridiplantae; phylum Streptophyta; class Magnoliopsida; order Apiales; family Araliaceae; genus Panax; species Panax stipuleanatus. The sequence goes on along the minus strand of CM035117.1, from coordinate 153,482,707 downwards.
TTCAAGGAATTTCGACCCTAGCAAGAAGTGTTCTTATCATTCTGGATCACCGGGCCATGACACCCAAGATTGTTGGTCCCTCAAGCACAAAATCCAAGATTTGATTGATAATGGAGAAATTGTGGTCACAAAGCCCGATCAACCGCATGTCCATGATAACCCTCTCCCACATCACAAGGAGGAGAGTGTCAACATGATCAACACTTCAAGTGGAGAAGGATCCAAGTACCTCCGCTATGTTGAAGAATCAACTCAATCCAACAACATCAGCCTAATGAGTTGGGAAGCTTATCCAACAACATTAGCCCAATGAGTTGGGAAGCTTTTGAAAAATAATTCCTGATAGAGCAAGAAATAAAGTCTATCAAGGAACAAATCGAGCAGTTGGCTGAACTGGTCGTCTACCAACATCAACTCACCAGAAAGATATTGAAGCAAATCCATCAATCTATTAGCAGTCGCTCTCCTCCAGCGAAAGTCAATTCCAATCAAGGTCATATTCGGAGTTGTGAGCATACACTCTGGACTGACAAGGGGATCAAAGAAACAAGTGTCCAAGTAGGTAGGAAGTTCCTATTTTAAAGGAATTTTGCCAATTTGAACCAGTCAATGGAAGAAATCCTGCAAATTCTGATCAACGAGGGAATGGTTGAAAACTTGCTACCTCCATTAAACCCTCAAGGCCAAAAATTTAAACCTGATCAAGTATGTCAGTACCACTCCGATTCACCCGATCACGATACAGAAGATTGCTGGGCTCTTCAAAACTTGATTTAAGACCTTATTGAAAGGGGTGACCTGATCAGAGGAGATCAAATCCTCGACATTTCAGATTAAAATAGCCTCTGGATACCCAATGCGTGGTATCAGGACACAGTGGCTGTTATATCCTGTGACAAGGAATCAATCCTCACACCCCTGGTATTGACAGGGAAAGGGGTCTATGACAAATAAAATCCTGTGAAGGTGGCTGCACCTCAACCTCTAATTTTTCCCTTCAGGCCTCAGTATCCTATTACCAGTCTGAAGAAGGTCCCATGGAACTACGAGGACGTTGAAGGCTCCGTGGCAAACAACATTCCCATCATATCAAAGGATAATCCATTATACCTGCCTCAGCGGGTGATTAAACCAGTTACCAAAGCAAAAGAAAGGGTGGCTGAAGAAAAGATAAAAGAGTTCCTCAAAAAGATGGGACACAATGAAATCAAGATAGTGCAAAGCTTGAAAGACGCACCCAAGCAAATATCCATCCTGGACTTGGTCCTATCATCTGAGGATCACCATAACATCCTAGTGAATGTACTAGAAGAAGCCCATCTGCCACACACGGTAGATATAGAGAAATTCTGTCGCGTGATAGAACATATTTTCAACAACGATGTGATTTCCATCACAAACGATGATATCCCGACTGAGGGAAGGGGCCACCACAAGTCCCTGTATATAGCCGTTATGTTCTCCGAATACGTGATCGGAGGAGTGCTTATTGATGGAGGATGTTCCCTCAACATTTGTCCATATGACACGTTAGAAAGAATGAAGATCAATCCAAACTGAATCAAAGCCAGTCACATGGTTATCCGGGCTTTCGATGGATCTCGCCGCCAGGCTATGGGGGAAATTGAGCTTCCTCTAGAAATTGGTCCACACACCTTCTACGTATCTTTCCAGGTGCTCAACATAGCCACCAGATATAACTTGTTATTGGGCAGGCCATAGATCCATATGGCCGGGGCTGTTCCATCCACCCTCCATCAGCAACTCAAGTACATTATCAACAACAACCTCATCACAGTGAATGCTGAACCGGAATACCCTACCCACATACATGGGGATATGCCAGTGATTAGCCTGGACGCCGGGGTTGAGCCTGCAAGTTTTCAAGCTCTCGAGGTGAGCAATATTCAATATCTACCGATTGGGGCACCAGCCCTGAAGCCTAAAATTTCCACTGAAGTAATGACAGTGGGCCAAGAAATGGTAGCTGCGGGTTTCCAGCCTGAAGAAGGGTTAGGAAAAAACAAGCACGACATTAAGATACCAATCCAAATCCCAAGTCAGATGGGAAGAGCAGGATTGGGATTTTCATCCGGGTAAAACCACTGGAATCCACACAAACATCCCAAGGCTCAAGCTTCTACGATTCTGCTCCCAAAACTCACAAATGCCAGATGGGTGAAACCTATGAGGAAGATCCCTACGGGGGCATCAGCTATGCTATTTCCTTCAATCATACCTGTCCATGAAAGGAAAGCCCTCAAGCCTGAGGCAGATAGTGAAAAGGGAAAAGAAAAGATCCTGTACGAAGGACGAGACCCATTCGCTAACATAAAAGTCATTATCAACTACGAAGGGATAAATGATGAACTCTTAGATAGTGATGACGAAGATTGTGCTCACTTTCCTCGCAGCAAACAGAGGAACAATCCCCAAAAAAGTTGAATGCCCATCAAAGAAGGGTTCAAACCAGTCAAACAAAAACTCAGGCTATTGAAACCTGAGTGGAGTCTCAAAGTCAAAGAAGAAATCGTTAAGCAATTCAAAGCCGAAATCATTATAGTATCAACATACCTCGAATGGCTATCAGACATAGTCCCCGTACCTAAACCAAGAGGGAAGGTATGAGTCTACGTGGATTACCAGATTTGAACAAAGCCTGTCTGAAGGACAATTTCCCGGTACCTTTCATCCATATCCTGATTGACAACACTGCGCAGTATGACATGTATTCCTTTGTAGACTGCTTTGCTAGTTACCATCAAATTATTGTTGCTGAAGAAGACCGGGAGAAAATAGCTTTTATCACTCCCTGAGGAACTTTTTGCTACCGATGACTATCCTTCGGCCTCATCAATGCCGGAGCAACGTATCAGCGAGCCAAGATGGCCCTCTTTCATGATATGATGCACAAAGAAATAGAAGTCTATGTTGACGACATCATCATCAAATCCCGGAGGGAGGATGATCACATAGACCATCTCAAAAAGCTGTTCAACAGGTTGAGCAAGTATAACCTCAAGCTAAATCCTGCCAAATGCGCTTTTGGCATCAAGGCAGACAAACTTCTAGGATTCCTGGTGAGCAATCGGGGCATTGAGTTAGACCATGCCAAGATCAAAGCCATTTCTGAAATGCCCATGCCTCGTACAGAGAAGGAGATACGAGGATTCCTAGGAAGGATCAACTTCATAAGTCGATTCATTTTATAGCTCACAGCAACCTGTGAGCCCATCTTCAAGCTGTTAAGGAAGAATTCCTCCATTAAATGGAATAAGGATTGTCAATAAGCCTTCTTTGCCATCAAAAAGCAGCTTGTTGAAGCACTTGTTTTGGTACCTCCAAGGGATGGAGTCCCCTTATTCATGTACCTGTCCGTCAATGCCAATGCCATGGGTTGTATGCTAGGACAGAAGGATGATAGTAGCAAAGAAAGAGCTATCCACTACATCAGCAAAAGATTCAGCAGTGGGGAACAGAAGTATACCTTGATCGAGAAGACATGCTGTGCATTAGCATAGGCCGCCATGAGGTTGCAACACTACTTGCATGGCACATGATGTATCTCATATCCCACATGGATCCACTCAAATACGTCTTCAACAAACCAATGTTAAATTGCCGACTGTCCAAATGGCAGTTTATTTTATAGTAGTTCGACATTGTCTACGTGACTCAGAAGTCTATCAAAAGACAAGGCATTGCAGATCAATTAGCAGAAGCACTTTCAGGAGGGTTCGAGCCCCTGGAGACATATTTCCCAGATGCTGGGATTATGACAATTCAACAACTCCAGTCAGAGAATACAGTCCAACCATGGAAAATGTATTTTGACAGAGCAATAAACATGGAAGGTTCCGGAGCTGGGGTAGTCCTTATCTCTGGTACAGGTGATCAATATCCTATGGCTACCAAACTTTAGTTTGGCAACACCAACAACATGGCCGAGTACGAAGGCTATATACTGGGGTTGAAACTAGCCCAATCTATGGGTATCAAACACTTATTGGTCTTTAGAGATTCCGAGTTGGTCATCAGACAAACCACTGGCAAGTATCTCATAAAAGAACTGCATCTGCTGTCATTTCATCGGCAGGTCCTCAAAATATCCCAGGATTTCAAAGCAATAACCTTCGTCCACATTCCTCGGGGTTGAAATGTCTTTGCCGATGCACTGGAAATGTTGGCTTCATTAATCCGCATATCCAACAGGAGCGGGTTTCCCAACATCCAGTTCATAAATCAAAAAGCCCCAACATACGGGAATTACATTGGAGAAGTATCATACGAAATACTTCTTGTCAAGCAACCTTGGTTTCAAGACATCAAGGAATATCTCCGTGATGGGTCTACACCCGCTGGTGCAAGCCAATCAGAGCGGAAATGGATTCTCAGAATGGCCATGAAGTTCTATCTAAGTGGAGATGCACTCTACAAAAGGGATGATGGAATAGGCCTGTTAAGATGCCTAGACAATGAGCAAGCCCAAAGACTAATGGATAAAATCCATGGCGGAGTCTGTGGTCCACACATGAGCGGCCATCTGCTGGCCAAAAAGATAATCAGAATAGGACATTACTGGATCTCGCTCAAAGCTGATTGCGATGATCACGTCAAGAGATGCTTTCAATGCCAAATACATGGAAATGCCATCCACGCTCCTCCAAATGAGCTGCACAACATGAGTGCACCATGGCCTTTTTCTATGTGGGGAATGGACGTGATAGGTCCAGTCGAACCCAAATCCAGTAACGGTCATCGGTTCATCTTCACCATGATTGACTACTTCACCAAATGGGTTGAAGCAGCCTCTTTTCCTAAAGTCACAAAAGAGGTCATCATCAGTTTCATCATAAACATTGTCGTCTGTCGATATAGACAACAGAAGGTGATCGTATTAGATAATGCCAAAAATCTGAACAATCAAATGATGGTAGAACTATGCGGCAAGTTCCACATCAAGCATCTTACCTCCGTCATCTATCGGCCCAAGATGAACGGTGCTGTCAAAGCGGCCAACAAGAACATCAAGAAGATCATGCAGAAAATATCCGCCAATCATAAAGACTGGCCTGACTTGCTACCTCTCACCCTGTTAGCCTACAGTACGTCAATGCGCACCTCTACTGGGGCTACCCCCTATTCACTGGTCTATGGCATGGAAGCAGTCCTCCCCATAGAAGTGGAGATGGAGTCTTTACGAGTATTAATAGATGCTCAGATGGACAAAGATCAATGGTTGCAAGACCGATATCATCAACTGTCCCTGATAGACGAAAAGAGGGCCACAACCATTTTCCACAGACGGTTATACCAGAAAAGGATCGCCAGGTCCTACAATAAGAAAGTTTGAATCCTGAAATTCAAAGAAAATGATTTGGTGTTAAAGAAAATCCTGGCCAATTAGGATGAAGCCAAAGAAAAATTTTCCCCAAACTGGGAAGGCCCTTTCATTATCAAGGAAGTGCTGACAGGGGGAGCTATCAGGCTACAAGAAATAGATGGGAACAAATTTCCCTAACTCATCAATTCAGACACCGTGAAAAAGTACTACATCTGAAGAACATGCATACCTTCATCTGGGTCCTATAAATCGAATCAGGTTTGGTTTTTCACTAGAGAAGCATGAACTATGAATGACCTGATCTCCCTCAACCCAGGAGTACGTAGGCAACCATCTATGGTGCGGTCAAACCAATCAAAAATCCAAAGAACTTGCAAATCCTAGCATCAAATTCCAAAGCTCATCGAACCAAATTCAAACCCCCAGATAAACTCTTTGTAAACCTCTTCAATTAAACAACCAGAACTACGAATGACCTGATCTCCCTCAACCCGGGAGTACGTAGGCAGCCCTCTACGGTGCGGTTTGACCTTCAAGAAAAAACAAAGAAATAAAGACCAGTTCCAAGACACCGAAGACAAATAAAAGCTAAATGCTATCAAGTTGTCTGGTTACCAGACCCATTTGAAGAACTCCCTTGAGAACTCAACTGTCAGTCCATAAAGGAGAAGCTCAAAATGCATCAATAACTGCAACAAGTTATGACGGAAGTGGTAATCACTCAGTGATGACAATACATATCTAAGTAGGGAAGTATCTTAAAAATATATTTCTCTGATATATAAACTACTTTATATACATAGTGCCCTATACATGACAAAAATGGCTGAGCTAGTCTGTGCAGGAAAAATAAAGCTAATCTATGGACCCAAGGACAAGCGGGTCAGCAATGCTAGCATGGCATCTCTCTCTGAAGATGGAGGAGCATCTGTAAAAGTAGTCCACTCAGCCTCCATACTGCTCAAAAGATCCACAGTCATCTGCAAGGTGACACTGTGGTCATCAATGTAAGCACTCATCTCAGTAACCAAACTATGGGTGTAAGATCGTAGAGCAGTACTATCAACAATGTGGAAATTATAGGAAGCTATAGCCTCATCCCTCTCTACAAAAGCTGCATCCTGAGGAATTAAAGTCTCCTTAATCTCAACATATACTGCATCTCTGGCTAAGCGAACCTCGTCTTGCTCCACAATGGCAGTATCTAAAGCAGAGCGAAGCTCTTCCCGCTCAATCAATCCAGTATCCAAAGTGGTCCTGAGACTATCCCTCTCAGCAAAAGCTAAATCCCTGCCAGACAGGGCAGCGAACATCTGCGCTCTAATTGAATCTCTTTCAAAGGTCATCCTGATTAGAGAATATGACAAAGCTGGATCTGTCCCTGTGGGAATAATTGGGGGATCACTAATCAAAGCTACCGCCAAATCTGCGAATTGCTCATACTCAGTAGGAGAATCGGGATCCTCTATGGGCTCCTCCTTGTCAGAATCCGCAAGCGAAGATAAATGAAGCTCTACTACTGCGACTGCGGTCTCTACCTCTAACCATGCAAAATATTCTGGAGAACGACCCAGATGTCTACTGGAGAACTCAGCCCTCTCCCTGTGAGTCCAACACTCATAGACTTTAATCAAGTCGGTCGGTGACATAGATGAAGCCGACATCCTCTGATCAGCAGAATCCTCAAAATGGTGCATACTCTACTACTGATCAAACTGCTCCATAACTGACAAGGGATGATAAGTAGTCATACCCCTTAATCCTACCAAAGGCAAATAATCCAGGCCAGATACATGAGTAATGAAGCTGAACGGGGTAGCCATCCCTGAGCATAACAAAACTGCGAACGGATGCTCAATATTCGATAAAAATGCTAACCAGGACTCTGAGTCAAGGCAATCAGGAAGACGAAAGGAGTAAACTGAGGATATCTCGTAGCTAAAACAATAAGCATGAGGTCTAAAGGATCTAATCGGTCGTATGTGTGACATCAACCACATATACAGCACAATCCCGCTAGATGGATACTGCAATAGGTGAGCGACCTCAGAGTCTCCGCCAAGATCATAGGGATAATGGTACTACCCTACCTAAGGGCTCTGACTATAACAATCAATCCCACATCAAGGTGATCTAAACGCAATGGCATATAAACATACGCTATAATGCACATTAGCAACATGTCTATCTTGGCTGTCTGCCACTCCTTTGCGAAAATGACGAAATCTCCGACATGACGGTCGTAGCTGTCAAGCTCACCATAGCGCTTAATCAAGAAGTCAATAGAGATCACATGCCCTGAAATTATCTCATCCATGACTATGCTCTGCTGAAGACAGGATAGTCGAGTACACGGTCTCCGCATATCACTGATAGCCGTTCGAGCACACGGTGACTCTAAATCCAAGCCAGTAAATCTCTGGTACTCCTCCAGAGTAGGCGAAATCTCACACCGCCCAATGCAGAATACCTGTCTCTTCGGTACCCATAAGGGTAGGATGCCATCAATAAAGTCGTCTGGAATCCTAAAATCTACAATGGCCATCGAATGCCCTAGCATCTGGTCAACTGTCCCCCTAGCTGGAAAGGGCAGACTATCATACCATGACCGCAACGATGTCGCCACCTCTGACAGTGGCAAATGCTCTATACGGCTAACTGCAGATGTCGTCATCTGTAGCACCGTATCACAAGACCATCCAGAGGTTTAGTCAAATTATAGCTGTCTGAATGCATACACATGATATATGCATGATGACAATGAAATAAATATGATGCAGCAGATAAAGATGACAGAAATATCTACAAAAAGCTATCTATTGAATACATCATCCCTATATCCTGGTACAAAGTGAAAGGAAGAATACAGGGAAATGGGGCACCACCACCCAGCTAATACAATGGTCTATCAAAATGATGGCACAGACGTCGAATAGCCAAAACAGTGGCTGACCAAAAATATAGCTGCCATAGCTATCATAGGAAGTCAAAGACCTCGGTATCAAACTGATCGACCTGCTCTAGATCCTCTGTCTGCACAAAGCTGCTGGGATCAAGTATATCTGGGCGGTATAAGGGAGGATATGCCCCTGTATAACTGCTACTAAATGGACCTAAAGAGGGGCCTGCTCCAGAGCTGGATGGGTCAAATAAAGATGCCTCTGATGGATCTCGGCCAAGGTGCCTGATAAAGAAATGAGCTTGGTCCAACTCCCTGGTCAGATGTGCTATCTGGTCTGCATGAGTAGGCTCTCTAATACAAGCTATCCAGTCTGTCATTATCACGAACCCCAACACCATGTCTGCTATAAAATGGGTGGCACGAGTCTGAGCCCTGATAGTGCGAGGACTCCACCAACTGTAAAAGGTTGTCTGGCTGTATGGGGCCTCTAATAGATCAAAGTCGTCTATACCCTCCAAAGGGATGTCTGTCAAAGGCACGAACAATGGCCAATGATGTCAAATAAGAGGCGCAATGGGAATACGTGCATTACAGTAAGATATACATATGTATGTAGACAAATTATTTTTTTACAAGTCATATAGACATACATTTTTCATACATTGCATTTGAAAGCACCTTAGGTGGTTCGCATGCTTTTAAAGGTTAAAAATTGTGAAAAAAGCATGTAAAACGTTACCTGCGCTGCGCTGAATGCGTAGGAACTAATGGAATCAGAATCCGACTGCCAGAACTCCGTAGATCTGAAAAAAAGATCAAAAATCCTTTCGCTGTTCAAATGGGAAACTTGCAAAATGAAAAATCTCGCAGTACATTAAATAAGCTGGGTAGTCGCAGCTCCACCTGTGGCTGCCGCACCTCAACCTGCGACAGCCCAGGTGGGTCCCACTCCACCTGGGCCTGGTTTGGTTCGAGTTAAAATGGAGTTTAAACGGGCTGCCAAGTTAAATCTGAAGAGAAATCGCTACGCGATTGAGCGGTTTGTCCAGAAATCTTGCGTTTAAGCAGCGTAATCCTGAAGGAAAGGGAAATTATATGAAGACCCTTGATATTCATCCCAGAGCCATGTCCGGGGATCAACAGATCAAACTACAAAAAAACTGCTCAAGAATTGCTCGAAACTGACAAAACTGCCGTTTTTTGAAGTTCGGGTACTGACCGAAGAAGTTTCAACCATTGGCTTAGCCCCAGCGAAGTTCGGGTACTGACTGAAGTAGTTTTAGCCATTGGCTCAGCCCCAGCGAAGTTCAAGTGCTGACCGAAGCAGTTTTAGCCTTTGGCTCAGCCCCAACGAAGTTCGGGTACTGACCGAAGCAGTTTCAGCCGTTGGCTCAGCCCCAGCGAAGTTCGGGTACTGGCTGAAGAAGTTTCAGCCGTTGGCTCAGCCCCAGCAAAGTTCAGGTACTGACTGAAGCAGTTTTAGCCATTGGCTCAGCCCCAGCAAAGTTCGGGTACTGACCGAATCAGTTTCAGTCGTTGGCTCAGCCCCAGCGAAGTTCGGGTACTGACTGAAGTAGTTTCAGTCGTTGGCTCAGCCCCAGCGAAGTTCGAGTACTGACCGAAGCAGTTTCAGCCGTTGACTTAGCCCCAACAAAGTTCTGGTACTGACCGAAGCAGTTTCAACCGTTGGCTCAACCCCAGCGAAGTTCGGGTACTGACCAAAGCAGTTTCAGCAGTTGGCTCAGCCCCAGCGAAGTTCAGGTACTGACCGAAGCAATTTCAGTCGTTGGCTTAGCCCCAGTGAAGTTTGGGTACTGACCGAAGCAGTTTCAGCCGTTGGCTCAGCCCCAGCAAAGTTCGGGTACTGACAGAAGCAGTTTCAGCCGTTGGCTCAACCCCAGCGAAGTTCAGGTACTGACCGAAGCAGTTTCAGCCGTTGGCTCAGCCCCAGCGAAGTTCGGGTACTGACCGAAGCAGTTTTAGCCGTTAGCTCAGCCCCAGCAAAGTTCGGGTTCTAACCGAAGTCAATTTCAGCAGTTGGCTCAGCCCCAGCAAAGTTCGGGTACTGATCAAAGTAGTTTCAGCCGTTGGCTCAACCCCAGCAAAGTTTGGGTTCTAACCGAAGTTAATTTCTGCTGTTGGCTCAGCCCCAACGAAGTTCGAGTTTCGATCGAAGCAGTTTTAGCCGTTGGCTCAACCTCAGCGAAGTTCGAGTACAGATCGAAATACAGTCCAATCATTGGCTCAACCCCAATGATGCTTCAACTGACGGCTTAACCCCAGCCAAGCAATAGAAGGGATCTGGCAACGAAAATAATTATAATAACCATCACAACTGATGGAATCTTTTATACACATCCTCAAAGGGGATCATTGAGGTAGTATCAATCAGAATCTGCGAAGCTATCGCAAAGGACGTCATCCCTAACAGATCAAGATGGAAAAATCTGTGATTGCTTAACTCCGCCAATCTCATCAGAGTTAAACCAGTGAATAATGTCATCCCCAGCAGAAAATTACAAAGGTAGTTCGCGGTAACTCCCTAATACCATTAAGGGCTATACAAGACGGTGTCATCCTAGCCAAGTGATAACGCACGCAGCAAAAAGTAGCCCCATTCTACTTCAAGAAGCCCAGCCTTTGAAATGACTCTGGCATTTTCTATTCCCAGTGTCTACTAATCTTTATCCTGTCCATTCCACTACGTTACATGGACATGATAAAGAGGGGCATCTGTAGACACTCGAGATTTTCCTTGCCCCGATACTCATCCAGTAGAAGGGTAAAACCGTCAATCAACCCAAATTCGATCTACAATATCGGTGCTCCAGTCAAATTCGATTCCCAATATCGGTAATCAAGCTCCGACAGTCAATCGGACCATTAATCAAGTTCTGACAGTCAATTGGACCATCAATCAAGTTTTGATAGTTAATCAGACCATCAATCAGTCTCCGATAGGCAATCGGACCATCAATCAAGTTTTGACAGTTAATTGGACTATCAATCAAGTTCTGACATTCAATCGGACCAACAATCAAGTTTCGACAGTCAATCGGACCATTAATCAAGTTTCGACAGTCAATCGGACCATCAATCAAGCTCCAACAGTCAATTGGACCATCAATCAAGCTCCAACAGTCAATCGGATCATCAAGCTCAACCCGGGAGGTACCAATCAGCCCCGACAGCAACCCAGGAGGTATCAATCAACCCCGGTCTCAACCCGGGAAATCAAATTCAACCCCGGTCTCAACCCAGGAAGTGCAGGTCATCCCCTGTCTCAACCCAGGATGTTAGGCCAACTTCAGAGATTAGCCTGAAGCATCGCAACAACTCCATAGCAAAACCTAGAATGACCATGTTAGCCTCAGAGACAACCCTAAGGTCAAAAGACTCGATTGGGATCTAAGTCTTGGAATCAGCTCCCGGAAGTCAACTAGCGACCATACCGACACTACAGGCAGCCCCGGGAGGGGTACAACAGTTATTTTATCAACTTTCAATCGACTTGGTCAAACTCAAGCCAAATTGATGCCGCCAAAGTCAGAATGAACCCTAACGAAGATCCCGAGTGGCAACAACGCAAGACAGTTCAACGGACAAACTATGGGGAATTGAAGACCTGGTTATGAACCAGTCTTCCTGGACCCAGAAAATGTTTTTCCCATGTCATTGCAACACTCTCGGCGAGAGCTTTTCAGAAAGGTATCGCACGCCACAAACGGACGCTCCGATCAAAAGTTAGAAAGTTTCTGACCGGACATTGCATTGCTCGGAGTGCACGTACTTTGAGATGACCAAGCTGGGCACGCAGACCCACCTCGAGTGGCCGCACCTCTACCTACGGCAGCCGCATGTAGAGGTGCGGCTGTGACACCCCCAAATCCGGGTACTTCGTTTTCACATGATTTGCTGTTTACTTTCTAATATAACATACGTCTACCCAATGAATAATGCAAAATAAGCTACCACTTAAATTAAAATAAATAAATCTTCCTTACAAAAAGGGTTACAACCTTTTTAAAATAATCCCGGGTTACTCTAAACCTGACATGAAATAATAAAGTATGGAAACATAACATTCCTGTCTCATTACAATCATTTCAAAATAATTAAAACAAGTCTTCACTTACTTTGCTTTCCTTTGCCCTTACTTATAGACGGAGCATCAGCATTATCAACCTTTACTGAAATTGTTATTTAATGCAAGAGTGAGCAAACCACAGCTCATTGGAGTTTAACAATAATATAGACATGAAAGAATATATTTAAAAGAATCTGAACAACTTAGCTTGCTTCAATAATAAAGAATTGAATAATAATTCTCTATCAACATTAAAATTCGAATATAGAATTTATCTGAGGGTCATAAGACCTTTGAACTCTTCTTGTCCTAGGTTATAAATATTTCTATTTAAACCTTTAACAGTCAATAAGACTATGGACCTTAACCCGTACTTAGGGGGATAAGCCCTTTGTACCATGTATTGTGCACAAACATCTTAACGTTATGCGTAGTAACCTCCCCTAGTAAATAGGGTTGTTCAACTCAGTAATTTGAATTCGAGTCCGCACTAAAGAAAGTTTGGTTTGGATAATCTTACAACGGTAATTTAGAATTCACGTTCATCAACTAAGGATTAGTTGAATCGACTTTCAATAATTCATAAATAAAAGAGTTATGAATTAACATATGCTTTAGAAGTAAACTTAAAACATTTAAAATAATAAACTAGATCTTACTTGAACAATAAGTTAAGATCATTTTAATTAAATAAACAATTGTCCAATACAGAAATGGAAAGAACATTCTCAACAATGAATATATGGATTCAAAGAAATTGTATAGAATTAACAAGTTTAGGGTTAGAAAACTTGTATAGAATTAACGAGTTTAAGGTTTAGAAAACTTACCTTAAGCGCAAGCTACTTAACATAATTTACGTACTTTAATACTTCCTACACATATATATTAAGTCACAAAAACCTAAATTAGTTAACACATAACTAATTCACATAAGTGGTTAACCCTTATGGTTAACTCACTCTAATTAAATAAATAATAAAAATTAACTATCACATAGTTAATTGCATCACACACATGGTCACATAATTATATTAATTATATATTTAGCTAAATTATAATTAAACAATTATAATTCAAACACTTAATCAAATTATAATTACCTTTTAAATTATAAACAAGTTATAATTTATAATCAATTAAACTATATCATGCATTATAATTAATCATGCAATTATCAATTTATAATCCATAATTAAACATGCATTTATTAAATTATAATTACATAAATTATAATTTAAATTAACATCTAATTGATTAAAATAAATCAACTTCTATACCTTATAATTTCATAAAATTATAATTTAAATTAAACATTTACTCTTAATTATAATTAATCAAATTATAATTAAGTAACTTATTTTACAAATAAACAATTATAGTTTATTATTTAAATACTATACTAAATTTTCAAAACTTCTTTTTTCTCAAATTATAACACATGTTATAGCAGCTAGATACATGCTCATTGTCATAGAATAATTAAACTAAGCATAGAAATAATACTGCACAAAAACTAAAGTCACTGCCTCTGAACAGAGCATGGCGCAGCTGCGTAGCCAGCTGCCTTGAAACTGGCGCAGCTGCGCAGGGAAGGAAATCTGGGATAGGCCAGTGGCGCAGCTGCGCTGCTCCTGGCTGCTCCTGGCCTTGCTGCCGGCGCAGCTGCGCAGCAGCTCGGCCAGACGCAGACAGCCACGGCTCTCTGCTTTACTGAACAACCCATACAAGCCAACAAACGGAAAATTACAGTAACGTAGCCACTGTAACTCCATACATAAGCAATAATACATAACACAATATGTTTCTACAGCATAATAACCATCTAAATAATGATAATCACAAGTTTTAAAATCCAATTTGGCCATATTCATGAAAACTCATATTTTCTCAAAAATAATCTACTGTAACTATTTTTCTTCATCAATTTGAACTTATATACATGCATTATATACGAAGTTGAAGATAGCATCAAGTAATTACTTAATAAGCATATTAACATATACCAATTTCATCAATTTCTCAATTAAAATTCACCAAACTCATGAAATTCCATATGAACTCATATAAACATGAATTTTCTGTTAAAATATATTTCTACAGTAAGTTGATTTCTGAAAATCATTGATAACCATATAATTCACCATGAACAACACCACCTATATATATATATCATCCATGTTTATGCTATTACATGAAAACTCAGTTTTCACAGAGAATAAAACATGAAACTTAAACCGAGTTCTGAAAATATGAAAATAGAGATTATGGATTACCTTTCGGTGATAGGAGAAGGAAACAAAGATTAACTCTAGCTTTCACAAGCTTTTTCTTCATTCTCTTCTTCTCCAACTCTTCTCTGCTTTCTCTTTTTCCTCTGCTCTTTTCTTTCTTCTTAGCTCTTAGTTTAGACTTAGGATTAATCTAACGTAGTATAGAACTAACATAATATAATATAATACGCGTATTAACTAATACTAATTAGCCTAATTAATTTAGCAGTTACATAAGTTTCAAAATTCAAAAAGCCTTAAGGCTTTGTTTGGCCAAAATAACATTATTTTTAAAAAACAGATTATTATTACTAAGGCCATGTTTGGTAAAATAGATTTAAAACAAATGCAAAGCTTTGTTTATTTAAACTCATTTAAAATCCTTTTTCTTTTATTTTAACAAATCATTTTAACACATACTTAAATATCACATTTTAATTAATTAAACATTAATCATCTAATTTAATCAATTAAAATCTAACATTAATTAATCACATAAAATTGCCACATAATTATAATTACTCGCTAATTATAATCCATGTAACAGTTCATCACATAATTTCTCTAATTCAATTATCTCAATTAAATTAGAACTATAATATAAAACTAATATACATTAATTAAATAAATATTACACTTTCATTTAATTAATATATAACACTTAATTAAATTACTCCATAAATCACATGATTTATTTACTTAACTCAATAAATAAATCACCTAAAATATTTATTTAATTCAATAAATATTTAAAATTAAATATATAATCTCAATCGTTACAGCGGCTCCCCCTCTATAAAAAGAGGGGAAACCCCCTCTCATTTTCATAAGCAAGAAGCGCAGTGAAGCCCTGCCCGACTGATTTTTTGACTTTTACACCTCTTCCAAACCCAAATATTTTCACTCCAACACGTAGATATACCTATATACTACCACATATCAAAAAACCACCGGTAGATTTGGACGTTTAAGGCCTACTATTCTGCAAAAAGCCCGTAGCGCAGCCCATTGTAAGTATTTTTATGACCAGCAAGTTAATACTACTACTTTGCGCTGTTTTACACCTGCATATCAAGTTTTATCTTCTAAATATGCTCGAAACTTAGTTCCGTGGCTATTTTTGTTAAAAATTGATACATTTTTGTACATAAACTCCGTTTTCAATATTTCTATAACTCGAATTGACGATCCGTCAGCTCCAGTAACTTCAATACACTAGCACACACAGTTTTGGCAACTTCGCCGGACTGGTTTGTCTTCCCAGTCTAGGTTTGGCCTTTTTTGTACATATTTAACTGCAAATGTACTAACATTTCAATTCTGTCAAGCCCGAATTTCAAATCTGTGGTAGTTTACCGCTTTTATATATATTTACGCATATATAAGCAACATTCACCATCACTGGTACTCCTATCAGTCTTGGCTGACTACATTTCTGTCAATATATATATATATATATATTAATATATTTTCAGTCCAGCCTGGATTACTTTGTGGCCTTTTTACTGCTTTTGCACACTTACCTATACTGGGTGCTCTCCCCAGTCACTAGGTGACTACTTTCTGTCAATTTCAATTCTAGCACGAGTACTGGCGTGAAAACCCATCGCCCTTATTACTGTTTATATATATATATATATATGTGTATATATATTTTATTTCTGTCACAGCCTGGATTATTTCGTGGCTATTTACAATTTATATATATATATATATATATATATATTT